>OX442328.1:14426534-16926534 GCA_949358125.1 Idaea dimidiata
AGAGAATGTGTTTGCATAAATACATACCTGTTTAGGACTTTTCTCTAGTAACATTTCAACAGTTTTACTAAAATATGAGGCAAGCAGTGGGTTGAGAGGCGGATCTCTGTTGAGGAAGTCACAGAGGCGACTCATCTGCACTGTGTCGGAGGAGAGGCGGTCGGAGAGCATGGACAGGTGGCTGGTGAGCACCTCGCAGGCGATGCTCGCATGCCGGTACTGCTGGGACAGCTCCACGCTGGAGGGGGGCTCCTCTGTTATCAGCGTTATTAGCTCGTTCAGTATGTCTGGACGTGTCAGGCTGGAACACAGACAAACAAAGATTGCTATAGGTTCCTTTTGCTCAAAATAAAGGTAGGTAGGTTACAGCTTCACATTGTACATACTCATAGTAAGGTGATCGTGACATGCTTGTAACGGAATAAATATAATGAAATCTGTTGAAATTGTTTTAATAAAAATGCAGAGCACATCTTATTAGAGTGTGAGTAGCCATGTGAACTCTGTCCAGTGCACTTAGTTGTGGAGTACCAACACTATCACTAGATAATATTCAATTTAGAACAGATCAAGATAGCGCAGGTAGTCTGTAAGTAGATAGTCACTTGACTTGCAAACAAAGGAGCCATAAGTAGGTATTGTGTAGGTAGAGTATTGGTTATGTTTGGATTGTTTTTCAGGTATTTTTAGATTGTTACAATAAAGTATTCGAAATAATACTTACAACAGCATGAGGGCCTTATTGTTCGCTTTGCATTCTTGCAGAATATCATCCGCTTCCAGTACTTGGGACAATGTTACATTCTGAAAGCAACATCACTTTGTTACTGACTACTGCAGCCTACACCACGCGGCCTACAGACCTCACGCTTCGCCGGAATATTATAATATCACTTTCACTATCGGTACATCTACAAATAACCGAAAAAACCACCGAATCACACTCATAACCATCAATTTTCTAACAAAATACGCACCTCTTCTGTCAGGAGAGAATTTAGCTGCCTGACGGCTATATAGTTACCGCTCCAAAACATAATTAAAATTAATAAGTACAACTCGTGTATTTATGTTAGATCCATACAAAATTATCTTATTTTTACAAAATTCTAGCGTTTTTTTGCTACGGTTTTTTGATACGAAGTGCAACGATCCGATTTCTTTGACAACTTCAACGAGGTGTTGCCATGTTCCAGTTTTAGACATTTCTACATTTCCTACCATAGTGTTGTGACAGTTTGACTGCTAGTTTGTTTGGCTTGACCCAAAAAATTCTACCGGGTCCCAGGGGATTGAGACTTACACAGAATGCTTACCACATCACACGTCATAAAGGTGAACGCAGATTGATACGAATTTAATTTTATATAATGTACCTCAATGATATTTTAATAAGTCAATGATCTACCCCGTGTATCTACTTATATGAAATTGTTATGGCAGTCTGCTTGTAATAGATGTGCGCGGGTCATCCGAGTCAGACGAATTGATCGCATCGAAAGAATTTTACTCAGCTGCAGTTGTTGCTCTAGTATAAATAACTCATCAATGAAAGTTGAATGACCAAGTTCGATGTTTGTTCCAAGTGTTGTTCTCGTATGTAATACGTTGGCAAGTTTGTACGGGCCTTGTTGGGCCACGCCGTACGCAGTGTAGGGTTTCGTAGTTTTCAATAACAGGGATTGCAAGTCTTTACAGCTAACACCTATCTAATCTTCTTCTATCTTATATACTTATAATAAAGAAAGAGAGGACAAAGTCAGGGGCTCTATTTTTTAATCATTAGCGCCACTTCGAGCAATTTTATAACTTCGATTTCTAATAATGTTTGTTCGATTTCTGTTATTTTTCTATATGAATCGAACGACCGCAACGAGTGGTATCAACTACTCGCCGCAGGAATCCGACATCGAACGGAAATCAGCAGATAGGTATCGAATTATTTAAATCGCCTGATGTGCAACGAGCGGTTTAAAAATAAGGCTCCTGTACTTGGAAGTAAATTTTTAAAAATTGTCTAGGGGACTTTGAAAAAGTAGTAGAACAAAATTATATACTTATCCTTTAGATGGCGTCTCAATCGAACCGTAGTCGAAAAATAGTAGACAGGGAAACATTCATATTCTTAAATTCGCTGCTCGAGATGGGAACTTGCGTGGCCGAGCGGTATAGGCACTGGAATATTGATCCAGGGACGCGAGTTAAAATCTCGCCGCAAGTGAATTTTTGAAGATGAATTTTTCCTTTAAAAATATTTCTAGTAAATATGCCTTGAGCAATAAAAACAAATTTACGAAATATTATTTAGGAAAAAGAGTGCCATCTCTTGGCCAAAGCGTTAACTGTAAAGTTAATCATTGGCGCAGGTAAATCACTGGAAAGTGATCCTTTAGATGGCGTCTCAATCGAACCGTAGTCGAAAAATAGTAGACAGGGAAACATTCATATTCTTAAATTCGCTGCTCGAGATATGGGAACTTGCGTGGCCGAGCGGTATAGGCACTGGAATATTGATCCAGGGACGCGAGTTCAAATCTCGCCGCAAGTGAATTTTTGAAGATGAATTTTACCTTTAAAAATATTTCTAGTAAAAATAATTTATTTTGTAAAACAGGGGTAACTTTGCCTGTATAATAGTGGTATTTAAAGTAATTTTTATTGTTTTTGAAATGAAGGGGACACTTCTTGTATTATGTACAATAACATAATACATAATACAAGGGTTAAAGATCTATTTGATACCGGTTATGAAGAAAAATATTCAATCGGAAGGGATTTCACATCAGTCGCGTCCTTAAGGGTTTCTTGTTGACTAAGTACGAAACTCAGCAAAGTTTTACTTCATAAATAACAAACGCATCCCTCGCTCGAATTCTCAGACTTCTCCGACGGAAACGCAGTCTAGCTTGGCGCAGCTAAGTTACCACAACGTACATTTCTACATTTTATTACTATTATAGGTAGGTACATATGTATATGTGAATTACAAAAATAAATAAAAAAGACCTCTTTTAATTATTTTATTATTTTGTACAATACATAGATCATCGCTGGCTCATCGTTTATTAGCCAGCAACTGCATAGCGAGCACCTCAGCCTCTTGCACAGACAGTGCCGCCGAAATATCTTGCATTTTCTTTATCTTACGAGGCGCCACACTCTCTTGAGGAATACCCTTACTCTCTATTAGCTTTCTTTTACTGGGCCTGTAAAACAAAATTAAATTACAAATAATGCTAAATTATTTTACACAGAAGAGTAAGTATGGGGATAAAAAGTAGGATAAGTTAATTCTCATAATCCAATAATCTAATTTGGCACCAAGTTTCATTGAATTTGGTTCAGTCTGTAGTTTTTAATTATAAATTATAGCTATGCAAACTTAACCTTATTCTAATACTAGCTACGCCCCGCGGTTTCACCCGCGTAAGTCCCGTTCCCGCGGGAATATCGGGATGAAATGTAGCCTATGTGTTATTCCTGGTATTCAACTACTTATATTCCAAGTTTCATCGCAATTGGTTCAGTAGTTTTTGCGTGATTGAGTAACAAACATCTAAACATCCTAACACACACTATCACATTTATAATATTACTAGCTGCGCCCCGCGGTTTCACCCGGTAAGTCTCATTCCCGCGGGAATATCGGGATAAAAAGTGGCCTATGTGTTAATCCAGGTCCCCAGCTACCAATATTCCAAGTTTCATCGCAATTGGTTCAGTAGTTTTTGCGTGAAAGAGTAACAACCTCACATACATACAAACTTTCGCGTTTATAATATTAGTAAGAAGTAACATTAGTAGGAAGTAGGATTAGTAGGAATAGGAGGTTGGATAATACAATTTTTGTCTGTATTATGTTACCTATGATATTTGTCATATTCATCAGAAGCATCACTGTCAGAATGCTCTCCCTGTGACTGTGACCTGTCATCATCATCTTGCTCCGATCCTTCTTCACCACTTTGGTCTTTGTGACCATATACTTTATCAGGATCCGGTAACCATGAGAGATCAGGCCCTTCAGACTCAGACTCTGATCCAAATTCGTCTTTCTCTCCTTCTTCCTCCTTCTTTTTGTTTTTTAACTTCCGTTTCTGTTCCTTGTGCTTAGCTTTTACTTTTTCCCTGAATCTTATTTTGTCAAATTTGTCTTCTTCTTGCAGTACTTCTTTAGCTCTCTCTATATCAATACCGCCGACGTTTTCGTTGGTAAATTGTTTAGCTAGTTCTGATTTCACGTCTCTTTTCTCGTCTTCAATGGCTGTTCCTTCATCAGTGAATTTCACTTGAGTGTTCACCTTAATCTTCTTTTTCAATATTTTTTTTGCTACAGCCGCTTTGGTCAACGGTTTAGCTTTCTTTTTAGACAAAGGTCTTTCATCCTCAATAGAGGTTTCTTCAATTTTAACGTCAGTTCTTTTGACTTGCAGAAAATCATCATCACTATCCTCATCTTTATGGAAATCGAAAGTTTCTAACTTTTTCTTTTTGCTTTTGACTGCTTTTGTTTCTACAACTTGCTCTGGCTCCTCTTGTTCTGTATCACTATTACTAGATTCTTGTTCGTTTTTGGAATTATCTTTCAATTTGTCAATCACATCTCTTTCAGAATCATCATCTTTCTTCTGTTTTAAATTGTTGTTCTGGTATTTGTGCATAAATCGTATTCTTGGCGGTACAATTAGGCCAAGAGAACGAGCATACGCATCTGTATCTAACTCTTGAATTTTAAATATTTCTTTATTTTTCATCAAAAATACAGACTTGACATAATTAACAAATGCTCTCTGCGCTGACTGCTTCAGCTCAGTGCTGTCTGAGAGCAGTGCCTCAATCTTTTTTTGCGGTGCAATCACTTTTGATGGATCAACTTGTATCTTATTTATAGGTATTTTGCTCTTTGTCAAATCTTCAACTATTTTCTCTTCAGTTGGCAACAGCATCAACAATCCTTCTCCTTTGCCTAGAACTCCTCTAGCAGTTCGACCAGCTCTATGAATGTAAGTCTCCACATCTTCAGGGCAATCCATTTGAATCACCCAATTCACTCTGGGGAAATCCAGTCCCCTGGAAGCCAAGTCTGTGGCAAATAATATAACATTGGACTTTCTGCAGAACTCATTGTATATTTTCTCTCTTTTCTCTTGGTGTAAAGTTCCATACAGTGCCAATAAACTAACTCCTGGTCTCAATTTACAAAAGAGCTCATAAGTATACTTTACTTGCTTGCATGTAGCCATGAACACCAACACTTTCTGTTTCAGATGGTTCTTTATGAATGACCATAGTATTCCCATCTTTTCATCGATCTCACAGACTATGTAACTCTGTTGGAGAGCTTCTGGTGTGACAGTATCAGCTTGCTCATGCGGTGCAACATATGTTGGAAACTTGAGGCTGAGCCGAGCTAGGTCCTTTACAGATTTGGTTTGAGTTGCTGAAAACAGTAGTGTTTGTCTCTCTGGAGGCAAGTTCTCTATTATAGCATTCATAGTTTGCTCAAACCCCATGTCCAAACACCTATCGGCCTCATCGAGCACCAGGATCTGCAAGTTGCCACAGTCAAACAATGGATTTTCATCCATATGTTGCAGCAGTCTTCCAGGAGTGCAGATTAAGATATTAATCTGGTCCATCCTTTTCCTCTCAAATTTGAGATTTTGCCCGCCTATGATAAGACCAGCAGAAAAGTCATGCATGTACCCAACTTTCCTTAAAGTTTCATAAATCTGATACGCAAGCTCTCTGGTGGGTGATATAACAAGTGCACCCACTCCATCTAAACGAGTCCATTTTTTACAAAACAGATTTTCTATTATTGGTATTAAAAATGCTAAAGTTTTGCCAGATCCTGTTCTAGCAGCTCCTAATATATCCTTCCCTTGTAAAGCATAACCAATGGATTGCTTCTGAATATCAGTGGGTGTGAAGTAGTTGTTATCTTTCAGTCCTTTTAAAGTTTTCTGGGATAACGGGAGGTCTTTGAATGATTTGATTTCATCTGCTATGATCTGAAAACAATAAAATGTTAACCATTTAATTGGACTTATTTGAATAAGTTCCTTTGTATTCTAAATGAGTGTTTATAATAAAAACCATTTAAGTCTAGAATTTTCTCAAATGTTCAAAGATCTCTCTAGGACTGGAAACGACAGTTCTATTAAAAATATTAAAGGACGTGTTTATAAATATTAAAACAACCTAAAATACTGATCCTGGAGGAGCGTAAAGCTAAATTCTAAAGTTTGTTTACCTTGTCATATTGCGCCTGCAGATATTGGATGGCAGCATCTTCCTCAACGCTCTTTTTCTTTCTAGGCTTATAAAGCTGAACTTTCTTATTTCTCCTCTGTCTTTTATTTTGTCCCTTGTCTTGTTTCATTATAATAACTTGCCATTAAACGGGAAAATTATAACACACATGGATTTTGTTCACAAAAAATGAGAACGTGTTTTTGACGTTGACAACGAAGCCGACGTGACAAAAATATCTTGACGTTTTCCTAACTTTGTGTTATTTTTTTTGTTTTGGCAACTTTTGTTAAGAATCGAGTTGAAATTGAGGTTGAAATGAATCGATTACAATTTTGTCGACTCATCAATCAAGCACCAAGCAAGACGCTGTGCAAAGTGAGATAGAAACCAATCACGTAATGTATAGAGTTCTATACGTTATTTAATTGGTTGATTAGATATTTGTGCTAAGTTCAGGTTTATTTGTATTGGTGGATAAAGAAACAACACTTCCTCAATCTTCCTACATTTGCAGAATTCAAAAATAATTTTTGCGTCGTGTAGAACAGACGTGCTTGCTCAAGAATAAATATTTACGATATTTTTAATTTGTATTGCATCAGATATATTGGTAAGTTAATAACAAATTATTGTACCTTTTTATTTTTTTAAGATTCTAAAATTGTTCGAATTGTATCTAAAGAAATTTACCGTTTATAATAAGTAAGTTTAAATTGGATGAACCATCACCATCAAACTTGCTTTGTGTTGAATCACTGCGCAGTAGGTTTTCTTTGTTTGATGGTTTGTGGACTCTTAAACGGATAACAGTTTTTCCATTGATTGGTGATTGATAATATCAAGTAGGTACCTACCTACTTACAATTATAAATGCACACATAAGATTATTAAATAAGACTTATTTACCTAGGTATTTGATTTAGTATGTAAATTGTGAATTGCTCATTTATTTTTTTCGCTGTTTTATAGATAAAAACTTAATTCCTTTCGTCAATATTTACCTCTGTATGTAGCTACTTATATTTACTTATTTAACGTATATTTTTTATTATTTAAATCTACCTTTAGAATGCACAATTTCAATTAAAAACTACAATTAAAAATAAATTGGGGTGTATGTAATCCACTAGGTAGTAGTAGATCGATCACAAAGAATTGAAAATTTTTCGACTATTGTCGATGTTTTACAATACAGGGTGGATCATTTGAGTGGGTCAGTAACGGCAGGTCCTATTGGTGTAACTACGAGAAATCGTTCTTAAGGTCAAGTCTTTGACTTATTTATTTTAAATTTTACGCAGTTATGGAGAAGTAGTATATTATTTTTTGTGTAAATTATTTTTATTACTTATTCAACTTGCTTTCATATAGATTTATTCACATATAGAAACAATTATAAATTGTTTATAGTTAAACAAATATTTTTAATAGAAATATTCGCGTGTAATGTAACTCGCGATTCGATTTATGCAAAGTGTTTGCAGTTACTTACTGTTTTCTAAGTTTCAACCTAGAAAATATTGAAATTATGCCTATTTTACCTAGGTGGTAATAAGTAACGGTGACTGATCACAATGAAGTGCATCGCGACTGTCCTCGTGCTGGTCGCGGCTGTCGGCGCCGTCGACTTCTTCGATCTCATCAAGGAGGAGTGGAGTGCATTTAAGGTAGGTATTTAAGGTCTCTCTACAGCTACACGGTCACTTTATAGTTGAAATGGAAATAAACGGTTTCAAAATCGGTCAAATCTACATGTACCTACTCGAACTAAAACTACCTCCCTCCCTAAATAGTTTGTTGCAAAATTTTAAATCGTAGTATAACTCATAATTATGCACTCTAGACTTTTCGATGAGGAAAGTCAAATTTCCTGTTAATAAAGGTAAAAGGTTATAGGCACAGGCAAATGTAGTCTTTCAGCTACATACCTACCTAGCTGAAAGATCACATTTTCCTGTGTTCTACTTATACATATAAAATTCAAAGTCCTGACTGACTGAAAACATAATGACTGAAATATCAAAGCAGAGCTCAAACTACAGGGTCCGAGGGACTTAAAATTTAGTGTGTTCTTTGCCATGTGTAGGAAGGTACCTATCCAGGAAAACACTTTTCAAAATTTCCACAGAGTCGGGACTTATGCGGGTGAAATCGCGGAACGCAGCTAGTGTTATTATAAATTAGAACATTATTTAAAAAAATAGATTTCTTCTGTTTGCTTCTATCTGGCTAAAGTTAAAGGTTTAACCTATGTGTGTTTGGACAGTTGGAGCATCACAAGAGCTACAGCGAGATCGAGGACCGGTTCCGCATGAAGATCTTCGCGGAGAACCGGCACAAGGTCGCGAAACACAACCAGCGGTACCAGCAGGGGCTCGTTTCCTTCTCCCTCAAGCCCAACAAGTACTCCGACATGCTGCACCACGAGTTCACAGCCACCATGAACGGCTTCAACAGGACTGTCAAGTATGTGTAAGAGCTAATTTATATTGGGTCAGTGGCAGAAGTCAGT
The DNA here is from genome assembly GCA_949358125.1 of Idaea dimidiata. Classification (NCBI taxonomy): domain Eukaryota; kingdom Metazoa; phylum Arthropoda; class Insecta; order Lepidoptera; family Geometridae; genus Idaea; species Idaea dimidiata. The sequence goes on from OX442328.1 coordinate 14,435,305, forward strand.
GCCATACAATTTCGATCAAGTCAGTTACTGACTACAAAAATTCTAAGGCAAGTTCTATCATTGACCTAATATAGATCTCCTCTAAGTCCTAACTTTATTGCTAACATAAACACTGTTTTAAGATTTTAGACTTCCATGGTAACCATGGTTCCCATGGTATTTAATCATATTTGTAGTGATGGTCTATACCATCACTACAAATATGATTAAATATCGAGGTATTTTCATATTCACCATGTTGAAAGCCAATTTCAATTACTGGCTAATTATCAAGCTCCGTAATAACTAATTAAAACATGGTAAATGTCACGCCATTTAAAAATATTTGTATTAAGTAGTAAACAATATTCATTTCATTAGTTAAGTACATAAACTATTAATTGTTATTCTACTGTATTTTTGTATGATATTTTTTTGTTACGTTTCCTCTTGTGCACAGTGTTTTCTCTTTTTTTTAAATAATACGCTCACAAAAAGATATGAACTTATCGGCCAACCCAATTTAGAAACATCCCAAGTAATTGTATTAACTATCACAGAATACCTAATAGTCCAATATCGGGCTAATGGAACGAATATCCCAGCAGTGGCTGCCTGTTTTATAATTTTATCAAAAGAACGCGCACAAAACCAAACTAGATACAATTCATAAAAAGCCAATCAAAACAGCCTTGTGTATATTTAATTCTGGATCACCCACTTACTTATACATAAAAAACGAAGCATTACTAATTGAATGCCTACTCGGAAAGTTATTGTTTACCTCGAGTAGAATATTTACATAATATGTAATATGTCGTTAAGGTCAGTTGAAATATCGCAAACGATAGCAACGTCATGTGACACTACGTATAAACACGTTTGACCCCAAATGGGTTCCTGTAGATACCGTACAGTTCTAGAACTGCTATTATTTGAATATTTCGTAGGCAAATCGTTAATATTTTTTCTGTCCTTGTCATGCATGATCGGTAGAACTAGAATTAAATATATTACTTAAAAAAGTAATAAAACTGGGTGTCTTGAAATTTCGAGTATGTATAACCGGCCGCGGCGGCGGTCAGGTAGAAGTTTAAATACATACCTATATTATTTTTGTCAACCTCATATTTGGCTTTTATTACAAACATGACAAAGTAATCAGTGATTATTAGGTTATTTATCTTAATATGTACGCTTATTATATTTTGTATGGCTAATTATTAACTATAATCAACAATGTAATTGCCTAAATGGGTGTAGGTATTTCGCATATATTTACTAATATCTAACTACCGTGCACCCTGGATTCGTATTTCTCCCCTCTCGTATTGTATTTAGCCCTAATGGTCCTACACCTGACACCGCTAAAAGCGCTTTTCCAGTGTCCGGAGGTTTGAGCCGTGGCTTTTTACACCCACCAGACGGCGAAGTCATAGCGACTTAAATACACTTCGAGTTAACTCCTTATAACCGAGCGTTTATCTTAGACCAAATTATCAGTTACGACCTATCCTATTAATATTAAAAACGCAAATTATTGCAAGTATTTGTATGTACCTATGTGACTTTATTACTACGTAAAACCTACTTAACTGATTGGGATGAAACTATTAAATATATAGCTGTAGATCTAGAACACATTATGCTCCATTTTATCCCGATATTTCTAATGGTCCGGGACTTGAAGGGTAAAACCGCAGCTAGTCAGTGATACAATAACCCGTATGTCACGGCAGACACAAGGGCCACAAGCTGCAGGCACGCAAAGGAGCCGGCATCGTCGGCTCGACGTTCATCAGCCCCGCGCACGTGACGACGCCCGATGAGGTGGACTGGCGCAAGAACGGCGCCGTCACTGAGATCAAGGACCAGGGCAAGTGCGGCTCCTGCTGGGCGTTCAGCACGGTGAGATACTTTTCCAACATCTATACTAATGAGATGAAATCATTTATTGTCTGTGCTGTATCTATGTCTGTCCAATATTATAAAAATGAAAAATTTGTTTGTAAACGAATAGGCTCTGAAACTACAGGACCGATTTTAAAAATTCTTTCATGTAGCCTTTTGACATTATTGAGGAGTAGCATAGGCCTTTGATCCTATTTCCATTAGATTGGGACTTATGGGGGTGAGACCGCGAAATGCATATATTTCTTGTCGTCGTTCAACTCTCATTTCACTCAATCCATCCATCTCTTGATCGTTTGTGCGATTACAAAATCCTCACACAATTGGTAGATCAGTTTATGGTAGCCCTCATTCGTCAACAAACAGTCATTTTTATTTATTGACGTTTATTGTTATTTACACAACTACGGATCTCATTGTGCATCCATTAGCCCGCATAATATTTCCTTCTAAGCATCCACCATTAAAAAAACTCCCATAATATAAATAATACGTGCCTACCTATGAACCCATCGCGTTTCACTCGTTCTATAGAGAACCTAATAGGATCTTTCATATTCATCCAAAAAAACAAACCGGTTTAGAAATACGGGTCCTTCATAAAAACATTTTGTATCAAAACATTGTAGGTAGGCAGGTAACAGAGAATCCGACTTAAAAAGGCGGACAAAAACTCATTCATTACGAATGTATCTGAAACAGCTTTGTATAATTCTTAGAAGTTGAATCTAATAGCTGTTGGTAGGTAGTTCTTTAGAAGGGAAGTGGGAATGTTCCACTTAACGGTGAAATAAACAAAAGCAAGTATTTTGAGAACACTGTTACATACAGACTATTGATACAAGTGTAGCTAAGTTATAATAAAACGTTACACAAACCGTGCCCAACTATTAAATATTGAACCTCCTTCAAGCATGACTCATAGATTAAAGTTATAATTTGTTACCTCTATTCAGTGTAACTAACTTGAACCATCTTGAACTAACCTTGTAGCACGATAGGTTATTATTTTATATTGTACTTATACAGAGTTGCGTTCCGCAGTTTTATTCGCATTATCCCCGCTCGATAAGGTAAAAAAACGAGTGCTAAACGGTATTAGAGCTAATCAATCAGTTGAAAGTCAATGTTATTGGGAAATAACCAATGTTCCGAACCAAAATTCAGCGCATAACTACTGTTTGGTCTTATTAATAAATAGATTGAAAAAAAAAAACGAATATTTTAAATAAAACTAATAATATTATTATTATGTAAATAGGTATACTTATTACATGCAATATGCATGAAAAAAAAACTTTGAATACAAGGAAGGGATAATTGTTACTTAAAAGTCAAGGAATATCATCAAAATTCAACAACCACAAATCGTTATCACTACCACATTCCTGTTCAGACTACAGTACGCATACCGCTCAGTACCACTCTTATAAAAGTAGGTTAACATACCAAGTATTCCGCACACAGACTGGTTCGCTAGAAGGTCAACACTTCCGCAAGACGGGCGTGCTGGTGTCCCTCTCGGAACAGAACCTGATCGACTGCTCCACGATGTACGGCAACAACGGCTGCAACGGCGGTCTCATGGACCACGCCTTTACCTACATTAAAGACAACCACGGCGTCGACACTGAGAAGTCTTACCCGTATGAGGGAGTCGATGATAAGTGCAGGTAAACACAACTTATTGGAACAGATCGAGGTTAATGACCTTTCTATCCAAGAAACAGTTGATTTTCGAGTATAAACAATCTTAAAATTGTAAAAAATAACGCTTGACTTTCCGAAAACCTAACTTAACTACTAAGTTACTGGAACATCTTGTGCATTATTCCTTAATTATAATATATTCACTCTACTAAAAGAACCGCATCAAAAACCTTTCCTTTGTTTTAAAGGTCCAAGCATACATACAAACAGACAGACAGACAGACAGAGAAGCAACTTTGTTTTATACTATGTAATGAAGATTTTGCTCGAGACCTGTCTAACAAATTCACCTTGTATAAAGTGTTGTCAAGTGGGTTTAGTCTAGGAATTACTGATTCGCGAAATGACTACATGGTATATAATTGACCAATTCTTGAAATGTACAATTCTTTAAGTGACTGATTCTACAAAAGACTGATTCTACAAAAGACCGATTCTACAAATGACTGATTCTACAAATGACTGATTTTTCAATTTTATGAACAGTGAGAAGTTTTAATAGGAATATAAATAAAATGCTATGTAAGGGTTGGCAAATCATATAGGTATTTCAAATAGTTTTTGTTTTAATTAAAAAATGACGAAAACAAAAATAATACGAAATTTAAAAAATAACGATATTATGTTATAAATGTACCACATTTTGTAGCGCAAAATTAAACGTTTATTCGGTTTATTTTTTAAAAATTAACAATTATCAAAAAATAAATAAAAATAACCAAAATGTCACTTAGGAATATGTAGTTGAATATAAATCATTTTCTTAAAAAAAGATTCTACTGATATATTTTCACTGTTTTTAATTTTTCGTAATACTTTTTTGTACTTTTTGTCAAACAAAATTTAACGGTTTCGCCGATTTTTTCGTGAAACCTGGAAAAGAGAATCCCTTAACCTTGTATCACAGTGTTTGGCTTCTTGCCTCAACTTTTGTATAAAGTAGAAAAGACTTGGTTTTTTCGGAATCAATACATTTATTCTGTGATGATAGCCTTCTAGTGTGTTAGTGGTGCGATGACGCTGGTCTGCACAACTCAAGATGGACGGACTTATTCTGTGCCATTGCTTCTCAAAATAATTTCCAAACTGATGCATTGAACAAACAGCTTCTATTTTTGACAATATTATTTGGCGACCCTCAGGAATATTAGCAGCTGGCAGCAAAGGTAAAAGGTTGGCCATACGTACTATTTGCCTTTCTTCACTTGTTCTTGTAACATTCAAGTCTTTTGCTTTTTTCCAAACGGCCTTCTGGTAGTGAAAATAGCACCCACTAACCACACACTCCCGATAAACTGCCTTCACTGCATTGATTATAGCAACTTCGTTTCATGCATACTATTGCATCAAACTTAACTAATATCATGCAAACTATAACACAAAATTATGGCTACCTTAGTGAAATTTTATTTATTTTTTAAATAATTGTTATTTATATAAACCAAATAAATGTTTACTTTTGCGCTACAAAATGTAGTACCTACGTGACATTATTTAGGACATAATATAGGTTTAGTCTTGTGTCATGTTGGGACACATGACAATAAACACTATTGTAAAGTAAACCACCTGGGCCAGTCAATAAGTTGCAAAACTTGACAGGTAACAAGAAAGGAGAGATATGGTCGAAGAATTATAACATGACACATGATTCCTGTGTAGCTCGGTGGTTAGAGCAGTCGCCTGGTTAGCGAAAGGACTCGGGTTTAAATCCTGTCATAGGGATTTTTTGAAAATATATTTCCTTGCTAAAAATATTTCTAAGTTGTATAAAGTGCTTAATTAACGCTTTCAGTCATAACGTTCTTTAGAATTACATTATACAATTTGTTGTTTTTTTTTGTGAGGAATCAACTGTCTCCTATATTACAGGTGATCCTAGTTTAAGAGACAGGGACTCCACGTTTTAATAAAGTCTACATTGTTTATGTGTGAACCATATATCTTTACTATAGCATTATAACACTGCCTAACACTGCTTAAGAATTAAGGTGAACCAGAGGGCGATAGTTGACCCAGTCGTTCTGTGCAGGTACAACCCTCGCAACGAGGGCGCGGACGACACCGGCTTCGTGGACATCCCGCAGGGCGCCGAGGACAAGCTGAAGGAGGCGGTAGCCACTGTCGGGCCCGTGTCCGTCGCCATCGACGCCAGCCAGGAGTCCTTCCAGCTGTACAACACCGGCGTCTACTACGACGAGAACTGCTCCTCGGAGAACCTCGACCACGGCGTGAGTATACCGCTGATACTTACTGAACGACTGTACAACTTTCTTCTACATGACATAGGCCGGCATTTGACCTCATCTCACCTTATGGGAAGCGATAATGAGGTCGTCGGTTACCTAGAAGAAACCTTTTCCTAGACTCGGAAGACTCCAAGGTTGTAGTTAAGCGGAAAAAAAAATACTTGAATTACCTTAATACGTCCTTAGGTACTAGGTTATCGATTATGATGTGTGGTTCCCTTTAAGTAGATCAGTAAGACTAGGTCCTTTGGGATCGCCCGTACTGACTCACTCAATTACCATCCTTATGTAATGCAAACTCATTTAGGGTAAAAAATCACAAATGTATCTATTCATTAAGATTTTCAATGATCGTTTTGAATCTTCAGCTATTGTGTCTTCGGAATGCGACCTCTAATGAGAAGAGAAGACACAACAATACCCTGTTTTTTTTGTTGTGATCATCTGATATTATGTAATACCTATGTACATATCTACACCGTCTGTATTTCGTACCCAAATGCAAATAGAATACAATAGAAAACATTGATTGGCAAGAAACACACAGAAGAACACTAAAGACTCAAAGTAAAAAAATAAAAAAACAACAGGAAAAACACAGGATAATAACAGAAACATAAAAGAAAGCAAATCGTACTATAGTATTAATTACATTCATAGGATAAAGAACCAGATAAATACGCGATATCTCGGGATCGGGTGTCAGTGGGTCGCTGGTCGCATCGCATCGCTCTTATCATATTATATCTGTCCGTGCGCAAATCCGTGCTCGTTATCGGAATAACTCGCATGTTATTGTTTTGCCCTTTTTTATTTGTAGTCAAGTAGGTGTTTATTTTTAGAAATGACACTACTTATCCTCCCGAAATCGATCGCATGTGCTGTATTATGTTAGTGCGTTAGTTTTTTTTTGTTGTTCATTGGGATTCAACTAATTTTTCCGATTTTAATCACTTTGCTTTTAGTACCTATACCTACTATTCAGCATTTAATTAATGCCCTAGGTCGTTGCAAGGTCTTTTCAGACCTCTTGCTGGGTGTACTGAATGACAGTCTCAAATGAGTATAATTTCAAGTAGCATGTTTGTTTTATTTAGGGCCGATTTTTCAAATCCCAAGATAGATATATCTGACAAATAAAATGTAACACCACCGAATAAAAAACGTCACTATGATATTTAAAAAGAAACAAAATTTGAGGGCTTTTAAATTTGGTTAGGTTCGAACTTATTCGACAGATATCTTTTCTCTGAGGAATGAAAAATCGGCTCTCAGCAAAGTATGTCAATATGATGAGGTACATACAGGGTGTAACTTAGTACGTGTCTTGCTGCAGGTGCTGGTGGTGGGGTACGGCACGGACGAGGACGGGGGCGACTACTGGCTAGTGAAGAACTCGTGGGGCCGCACGTGGGGAGAGCTCGGCTACATCAAGATGGCGCGCAACCGCGAGAACCACTGCGGCATCGCCTCCGCCGCCTCCTACCCACTCGTCTAGACATTACATTACATTACTACACATTACTCAACTTCCAGAGTGATTCCAAATAAAGTATACTGGATACTCATTGAAATATACTTACTACTTGATGGATTTATTTAGATTGCCGCCAAATTGCATTTGGTTTATTACGTATGCCGGCGTACTTTGACGTTGGCCCAATATTCCAGTTTGATTCCGTAGCTAATAAGGCCCGTTTAGGGATGATTTATACTAGACCTTAGTTGCTTCGTTGTCGGTTGCTCGGCCGCCACTCGATTGCAAGAGACCGATCGACTGCTCGCCGAGCAATGGACGACGAAGCTCGGGCCCGGCACGGCCGGGTGACGATCTAGTATAAATTATCTTAATGTAACACACTGGATGAATGAACGTTACTCGTATGAAGTGGTCGTGAATGTAGAACTAGTGATGTTTGAGGTCGCCGATACATTCCTGTCGACTTAATTTAAGTATAAGTAGTCGAGTATTACGCAAAATGACTTGTAGGATATAGGATTTATAAGTTTAAAAGTGTGATATTATTAATTTTACGTGTCTGTTGATGGTAAATAAATTTAATATTTTATCTAAATTATGGTCTTTTCGTTTTAATTTACAATACATATACCTACTCCGTTTATCCCGACCGTTTATGATTTGATTTTTACTAAGGGCGACTTGCATAACACCATTTAAAAACATATTTAACTAAATCAATTTTAAAGTAATTTATGGGAAATCGAACATTGGACTCTATTTTCATTTAGTGGACGATTGATAACGGACGGCCTTGGCCGGCTTGCATAACGGTTACTAAACATGTTTAAGCTGTTAAACGTGTTTAAAATCTGTCAGAATGTCAAGAACTGTCCATATGTGGTAACATATTATCAATCGTCCACCTAATGAAATAGAGTCCAATGTTCGATTTCCCATAAATTGATTTAGTTAAATATATTTTTAAATATCGTTATGCAAGCCGGCCTTAGACTTTTAGGTTAATTAAAATTACCCTTTACTTATCCACTTCCAATCTCATGCAAGGTACCTCCTAAGCGTGTCCGCCCTAAGGGGCGGAGTAAAAAATTTACAATATTTTCTTTTGATTATTCTCTTTTCACATGTACCTATAATAAAATAGGCCAATGACACACATCAACCAACACTGATGTAAGTACCTACATGAAACTAGAAAAAAAAACACGACCAAAATTAAAACTTGATAATTGTAGATAGCTCACGCTTGACCAAAAATAAAAAAATCCTAGAATAATAAATAATTGAAAAATATATACATCACAAAACACAACGCACCGCCGCCGACGACGGTCGAGCGAGCGAGCGAAACTACTAACTATTGGAGTGGAACTATTTTTCCTTTAAAATATTTAAATAAACGCCCAGTGCAGGTTAAGCACTGAAAATAAAAATAGAAAAAAGTTTCATAAACGAAGTTTTCTCTATTTTCTACGGTTTCCGATTTCCGTATCCACACTGCTGCCCTGATAAAAAAACCACCCTGTATTTAATGATCAAAAATAAATGTATGATGTAAGAAATTAAGTAGGTAATTTGGTATGCATTCGATTAACATTATTATATGCTACTTTTATCCGGATGAAAAATAAAAATAGCGTAATTTCGTTGTTTTTAACCATCGTCATCTATCGTCATCATCACTTACTGACATACAAATTTTGCCTTACTTCACGTAGCGCCTGGCTTCAACAGTACTTCAATGGGCGACCGTTTAAGTGTGGATTTTTGCATTGCGGTAGGTACCTACCTAAAAAATTTGGGACTTGCGCGGGTGAAACCGCGGGGCGCAGCTAGAGACTAGTAGTTGTAATATAAATAATTGCATGAGACGTCGTCGTTGCAAACCTAGCCCGCAAGCTTGTGTTGTGGGCACTACGACTAATATTTGTTACGTAATAGAAGTAACCTACATTTTTGATGCAAATTGTAACCTAGGTATACTTACATAAAAAACGCACATTTTCATTCGCGGTACTGTATTTGGGGATTACTATGGACTATGGTAGGTCTCCTTAGAGCAGGACCTCGCCCTGCTAGTAAATTTAATCGGGAATAAGGGAAGGAAGGAGATTTAGTCAGGATTTTGTTATTGTAAATTATTAGAAAAAAATCCCGACAGCTTTAAAAAAATTTTTTTTTAATTTGAATTTTCAATGTTTTTTTTTTATTAGGAGCACGATTCTAAGTTCTCCTACAATATATTATGCATACCTTGGTAACCCCCTTTAACAAAAATGTTATCTGCTACGTGTTTTCGTCCGTACTCACGTCCCATATGGATTTTTACCTTTTATTATAGGTAAGTGCAGGGTAAGTGCATCTATTGTTGAACTGGAATTTCTCGTAAGGTACCCAGCTACTTGTAGACCGATATCAGAGCCCTCCCCAGTGGGCGTACCTACATACCTACGTTAGGTATAATGATGACACGAAAGGGGTAGATGTGATAGCAGCGGCACGTGATGCGGCCCGCTCGGTCGGGCTGTCGGGGTCGGAAGTCACTGGACTGCCAGATACCGAGTCGCGACTGCGTCGCAGACACTACGCGTAACTTAGCTACCTACTGAAATAAATAGATACTATAAATACTAATTAATTATTAGAATTACATATCTGTTGATTAGGTATTCAAATAGTTTGTACCTACAGTACACGTCCAACGTAAAAATAACCGCCATAGGTATCTCAAAATAAGACGTAAATTCACGCACGCGAGAATCACCCTCCCGTGGTTTCTTGAATAAGTCCCGATTCAGTAAAAATGTTGGAATAAAAATTAGGCCCTGTTACATGTTACCCTGATAGACGGGTCTAGCTGAAAGACTGAATCTGCCTAGCTCAGCGGGCTATGGAGCGAGCTATATGCTTGGAATTTCCTTGCGTGATAGAATCCGAAGTACCTACCTACGGAAATCCGCAAGAGAACCAAAGTCACCAACAGAGCTCTCAAAATTAGTAGACTTAAGTAGCAATGGGCAGGCCATCCGTATAGCTCAAATGACATATAACCGATGATGGGGAGTAAAAATCCTCGAGTGGCAAATACGATGTAATGCGAAACGGAGGTTGGAAGACCACCTCCTCGGTGAACCAACGACATTGTGGCGGTCGCGGGGAGTCGTTGATGGAGGTGGCTCGCGATATGGGGGAGGCCTATGTTCAGCAGTAGACGGTTAGGGGCTGAGATGATGATGTCACATTTATGAATTGATTGCATCATACATGCATAACATACCTATCCTATGTAATTTATGTTTTATCAAAATCCGTTGATTAGTTGGAGATCACCTCCAACGAACATTCATCTAAGCTTTTTCTTTTTATACAACTTAAGGTAACCTACCTAGCTAAATAGATCTATCGAGGTCGGCAACTTTGAACCTAAAACCGCGGTACGCGCTAGTTTTGAGATTAGAGCTGAATAATAGCGGTTATTTTAATCACGTAGTTTTCTTATCGGTCGTAAAGGTAGATAAGTCAACAAAAGAAATTCGCAGTTTGTTTGCGTTACCTACCTACTAATATAATTTGCGTATTTACTTATTAAGTTTTTGGTAGGTAGGTACTAAAAATGTCTGTTCTTTGCTATGCTAAAGCATTCTACTAGAAATACTTTAGGTAAGTTAATTTTCTCCCTGTAGAATATTTCTAGTTATCATTACAAAATTAGAAAAAGAACGACACCCGAGCCAGTCAATAGTCTCTTGCAAACGTAGGTACCGAGCCAGCAACCCACCCCAGTTTTCCACTGGATCGAGTCTGCGGGTGTGACCGCGGGGCGCAGCTGGTAATCAAACAAAGTAAAATGACTAAGTAGGTCTACCTACCTCCTACTGTACAAACAGCTGCTACTTTGTAAACTACATATTTAGGGCAGATCTTCATTGTTCAAATGTAAATAAATGCAATAAATCGAACGTAGTTTGCTTGTTTGTTGTGAATCACCATCGATTCTATCTACACTTCTTCGAAAATTATGCGTCATTCAATAATGTAAACATCACCTAGGTAGGTACAATTAGTTTCATTATCCAAAAACATACGAATAGCAATATCTTCGTATATCTATTTCTAACAATGAAGTAAGTATATTCTTAGATGAGTTAAATATTTTGGGTCCCTATACCTTGTTTGTTATCCATCTTAAAAGCCAAAATTAGGGCTACAAATCATCTGAACCGTTATTGATAAACCTGGTACCCTAAGTCCTTTGCTGACTGTACTATTGATTTTCATTGCTATCGGTTTAATGATTACTACGCGTAGACGCAATCAACATTCACACTAACTTTGCTATTATAATATTTATATAAAGTGGAACCGCAGAAACGTAGTTGAAGTAACTTCCAGTACAAATTAATCATGTATTACAATCGGGAAGCCTATGTTATAATATTCCAGGGTCTAACCGTCTGACTGCACATCAAGTTTCATTTGCAATTGGTTAAGTAGCTTCTGCATACATTTCACATGAATTATATTGTACTCAATCTTAATTCTCCCTTTAAAAATCTTCACAATCATGTCCACAGCAAATCATTTGTTCAAACTTAGATTCTACGACTAAGGCTTAGAACGATTGTTATTGCGAAAAGCAAATAAAAGGTCAAAAGTAAATACCAAATAGAGATCACAATACATTTATTGGCCGAGAAGAGATATTTACAAGATTTGGCACTAGACACGACATATAGACACCTACTTACCTAACTAAAGTTATCCGAGGTGGCCAGTCACGTGGCCATTAAGGTGGCCAGGTGCCACGACTAGTGGCCACTACGACGGTTCTACTCTAGACCCCACTTCCAACCCTACACTACACGTTGTAACTCATGTCAGCATGCTCCAAATTTATCGTTATTTTTATAAAATGTGCACAGATGGACCTAGCCACAGCTACCATACCATAGACATGAGTTAGAACATGTATCGAGTTTCACCCGCCACTCGACGACTTAACTATTATATTTACACAATATACAAGAACCCTTGGTACATACATAAGGACGTATTTTCGTAGAAGCTGTGCACCTCCGCACCTACACAGGCTGCGGCTGGTCGCGGTCAGCTTTCTAGGTGAATACGTCCTAACGCTGTCACACTTTGTACATTCATTTTTACTTTTCATATTTCATGTTGGTGACATGCGAATAAATATATGTACGTACACAGGTCGTCGACATACGATTGTACGTATGTTATTGAACCGGAACAGGAAGGATGACTTACAGCGTAAATTAAATGATAGCTTACACTGTGTTGTTTTGCTTGTATTTGTGACTCTATTGTATCTAAATAAAGTGTAAAAAAATGGCAAAAAAAAACAAACAAATGAAATGATTTCACACCACGGACCATTTCCACACATAGTTACAGTTTAGCGGGTTTTAACCGCGCATTGAAACTTCGACGTAACTGACTAAATAATACGCGATTGAGACCCGGTTAAAATATGACTGTTATTAAATCGTGTAAATTAAATAAGTTTATATTTACTGACACCAATAATGAGGGATATTTCATCTTACGTCAATCTCACAGTATGAAAACGACATAAAACGTAGCAATTTAACATGGATACTTACTTACTTACATACAATTCGGGGTGCCTTACTTTTCCCATAAAATGTTGGGTAAAACCTAAAATCATATAGCAGAACATATTAATTTGGCATATTGTTTTCTTATCCTATCCTATCACGTGATTTTAGGACAAAAGTTTATGCGAAAAGTGCGGGACCCACTAAATAACTAGAAATTGTTCACATGTTAATAATAACTATACTAAAACTTACATTAATAAGATCTACATATCAATAAATAATACAAAAGATAAGTACAGTTTTCGAGTCGACCCCATTTACTTCATTGACTCATTTCTCTAAATTTTCGGTCAAAAATGTCCTACCGAGGCATCTTCGTGGAACATTGCAGCCCTATTACAACTTGAAAAACTACATTTTATTTACTAACTCGGTTAATTAAAACGTCGTTTTTCAAGAAAATGGTGTAACAGAACCCTTAAATCGTTACAAGAGACGTGGGATCGAAACAGAAGTCGGAGATGATGATGCATGGAGTGTATCGGTGGTAGTGTAGCGGTACTATTTCTTCTTGGGCTTCTTGGGGTTGCGGGATCGACTTTTGGCCTTGCAGAGCGGGCAGATGGGCGCGTTGCGGTGGATCTGCTGGTGGCATGACAGGCACGACTTCATGGGCGGCGGCTGCTGTCTGCTGACACACACACTCGGACTTGTAGGTAGATAGATCGAAGCGGAATGTGGACGGAAGGCCACATGTTCACCAGTTGCGTCTAACCGCCGCACTCAGAGGCGAATTGAAGATTTCACATAGAAAGTCTTTACTCGGTGATAAATAGTTTAAATTAACATTAAATGTCTCTGAGTACGGCAGTAAGACTCTTGCAATAAATGTCGCTAAAAGGTTTTAAGTGAAAAAACCAAATGACACAAGCAAAGACATAAGACAACTGAGCCCTGAGCTTTGCTATAACTTGTACCTACAGAAGTTGTGCAAATAATTACATATTCCAGTTACATTTTACTTCTTAATTGCTTATTATTATTTATTTTCTTAGCTTGACGTTTCAACTATGATGTTATAATAGTCTTGGTCACGAGGGGACAGTCTCATCGAGCATAGTTAAAACGTCGAGGTAAAGGAATAAATAAATAAAATACGCGATTAAGACCTGCACCCATATTATCTATCCAGTGGACGTCGGACAACAGTGGAAAACGACAGGCATTATGCAGTAGTTCGCTGCATTGAGGTAATCACCGATAATAACTACGTTACGTCAAAGCGGCAATGTACTGTTAGTGCCTGTCAATTTCCGCTGTTGTCCGACGTCCACTGGACAGAAAATATGGGTGCTGGTGAATATAACTATGTTAACAATTCGTGTCAAATTATAAAGTTAGTTATTATCTACCTATCCAAATGATTTTGTAAGAAAACAATGTCTAAACCAAAGTTAAATAAATAAGTGAACATAATAGGTATTTAAGTAATTAAATGGACATAAACAAAAGAATATTAAAGTGTAAGAGTAAGAGGGATGGAAGAGGGGTGGTGGGAGGCTCGCTTCAACAGTCGACACTAAATAAATAGATGATGCTTTCTTTACATAACTCAAGCTGCAGATTGTACTCCGTAGAACTCCCAATCACCGGTTGTGGTTTAAATATCTCGAGTTTTAAATTTATTCGATGATCGTACTCAAGCTCGAAACATCGTGCTTGAACAGGAGCAATTGGATGAACAGGCACTCTTATCCGAGGATTTTAATCGTTTCGGTAAGAAATGATGTCTATCTTATTTATTATTATTATTATTTATAATTTTATTTTTATGTAAGAAATTATTAAAAATCTTTATGACTAGCAACATAGTGTAATTTTATTAAACTACTGTGATCAGTGGCGACAAGTGTGACTGTATCGGCGAGTGTAGGACAAACATAAAGTAACCGAACAGAATCGAACCTGAGCGAGACGGTAATGTAATCTGGGTCGAGAGCAGACCTGAAGGCTGGCGGCGGCGGCGGCGGCTTGCGCGGCGCCGACAGGAACGGCAGCGCGCGCGGCGCCGGCGGCGGCACCGGCAGCGCCGGGAACCGGCTGGAACACACGACACACGCTGTACTACACAGATTATGTCACCATTTATGCCAAAACAAATTAGACCAACAACAGGGAGACAAAACTAAAAATATTAAGGGACAATTTTAAGGAATTACGCCAAACATGTTGTCTGTGATGTGATTTTAGGACGAAATTGTGCGAAACATAAATCTTTGAACTCAAAATTAATTATGCAAACCTGTTATGTCTATGATGTGATAATAGAATGACAAAGTTTATGCGAAATGTAAGTAAGTATCTGTATATTTTGTGATTTTAGTACAAAGAAGATTGTGCGAAATATGAGTATGTTTAAACAGATGGTGCAAAGTGGAGAAGTAAAAGTAGGAATGCAGATTCCTAATTTGCAACCAGGATCATCACTCGGATGTATACTGACTCCTGTGTGATGGGGCTGCCCTCCTCCTCGTGCAGGTCCGGCAGCCGCTCGAGGCCGAGGCACTGTCTCCGCAGCAGGTCCACTTCGGCCTTTAGCGGCCGGTAGTCCTCGTGTAGGCGTGACGCCGCCGACAGCTTTCGAGACATGCTCTCTTCTGTCTGCTTTATCACTGTCTCCATCTGAAACACGAGGGCAATAATAAAACTATCTGTATCTACCTACATATAAAATTCAAGGTACTGACTGACTGAACTATAAATATGCGCGGGATCAAGACTATCGCCGGACTCTGCTCTATAGAATTGTAGATTTAATCTCACAAGACTCTAACTAAAATCCAGTGGAAATAACTTCAATCATAGGTAGATTTTAGGTGAAACCATATTTTGTGAAAGTGACTCTACAATGCATTCTTCTATTGTCTTTGCAATTTAAATCCCACTTTTTATGGAAAAACCAAGTTAAACTAAAATTCCAATTAACCATGTATGAAATCACCCATCTTGCTGATATCAACACAGTGGGTGTTTTAAAG
Organism: Idaea dimidiata; assembly: GCA_949358125.1. NCBI lineage: Eukaryota > Metazoa > Arthropoda > Insecta > Lepidoptera > Geometridae > Idaea > Idaea dimidiata. The sequence continues at coordinate 14,451,257 of OX442328.1, forward strand.
ACAGGACTCTATTGACTCTAAGAATTTGGTTAGAAATTCTCAACTATGCAGCCAAACAGACTTATAAGTAAAATAATATTTCATAATTTGTTTTTATTGCTCAAGGCATATTTACTACATAATAATACCTAGAAATATTTTAAAGGAAAAAAGTGTTGTTGTAGATAAATTTTGTCCTAATATTTCTAGTAAGTAAAATAATATTTTTAAGAATTGTTAGTAAATAATTGTTCATTGTGCTTAAAATGTACTTATCCATAAGGTTTGGCATTATTTCGATGTTATGGCTACATACACATTTAGTAGAGAACTACACTTAGCCATCTAAAATAATAACAAGCTATAATACATTTAATTCTTAATTGTTTCAATAACAAAGTTGTTAGTAAAATCCTAGTATGTTTATTGTTCTGCGTCTGATCTACAAGAGAGGATATGGGACAGCTGGCTCCAGCCCACTCTGACTGTAGGAACAATGTGTCTGTAACTCCAAAACAAACAAACATACAGTACTGCCAACAATAGATACCTAATGTAAACGCATTCCCACACCCACGGTTTTATGGACTATTACATTTGTAGGCTAACAAGAAAGATGCTTGTGTTAATTTTTGTTTGGGTTAACATTTTTGTGTATTATTAATACATAAGTAACCTTTAGGGGTTACTTTTTTAAACATAACATAATATTTCTATGATAGACTCTAAGAAGACCTAGACCTAGTAGACATTTGGCCCATTATCACCACCACATTCTGTAAATTATGTGTAAAATTATTGAAAAAGTCAAATAATAAAAGTCAAAGTAAGTACAATCTACTTATAGCTATAAAATGCTTTGTCCTGGCTGACTGCGTGACTGATGAATAAACCCACACCCTAAACCGCTGATAGTTGAGAACTGAAATTTGGAGTGTCTTTTTTATAATATGATGTGGGCAGCCGATCAGAAAGGGTTTTTCGAAATCCCCACAGAATCGGGACTAACGCGGATGAAATAGCGAGACAGCTAGTAATAGATAAAATAGTTTGTTTCTAGTAGGTATCGTACCGCGTTGATGTCGGCGTGTATCTGTCGCAGCTCCTCGACGTGGCTCATCTTCTCCTGCTGCAGCAGCTCCATCTCGCGCTTGTACTGCGCCAGGCAGCGGCCCTCCGCGTCGCCGCTGCGCACCTCGCTCACGATGCTGCGCTTCAGGCGCTCCAGCGTTATCGTCTTGTTCCTGCAACACACGCCACCATATACACTACACGACATTACACTTATTGATAGATCACGCGCACGACACAACACAATCTAAAAATTGTTATTCGTCGAGTGTTTATTGATCGAGTCCACAGGTGCCATATGTAGCATTCCTTATTTATGCATTGTAAACTCGTACCTTATTTCTTTCATGGCTTCTAACTTATGGTATATTTCCCGTTCGTTTTCAGCAGTCATTTCCTTTATTTATTTGGACCTATTCAAATAATTTCGTAAAAACTAAAAGCAGAAAACTAAAAACCCACTCCGCGCGCATGAGGGACGACCACAGACTAATTATATTTCCAGTAGGGATGGCCTGACTGATGAAATGAAAGAATAAATGGATATGTTTGATTCACTGGAGACTTGCTGCTTGCTGGAGACTGAAACCAAAATTACCTACCACGCATTTTATTTTCCTTGCAACATTACGATTGATAAAGATTGATTGGCTGAAAAAAAAAACAGAAAGGAAAATGGCCGATTGAAAGTGGCTTGCTGTCAAAATAACTTATTTTCGCACCGTGTATGCTGTAAATTTATAGAAAGCTAATTCTGTTTATGCGGCACTTTTATCTCCTAACTGGATGAGTGTCCCGAATCTCGATTTTAATGTCTTGACGAGTAGAAGGCGAAGGTCATTTACACCTTTGCGAACATCTCAACGGAGGGGTTGAAGGAACTCGACGAGGCATCTGCGACGAACATGAGTGACGACGGCGAGGATCTGCCGGCGCGGCCGCAGCGCCGGATCAAGAGAGTGATGGTCGTATCCTCCGCTTCGAGCTCCGAGTCTGAGGGCAGTGGGCCGAGCGCGGGGCCGCGCCGCCGGCGTCTGCGAGTGTTGAGCGACGACAGCGAGAGCAGCGACAGCTCGGTGGCGCTCGGCGCGCGGCGGCGGCGCGGCGCTCTGCCACACCTGCGGGACTCCGAGGACGACAGCGACACCTCGGGCTGGGCCACCGACCACTCGGATGCCCCCAAACCGGAACCTAAACCACCCCAAACTGCCCCCAAGCCCTCCTCCGGTTTCGCTTCCGATAGCTCGGAGGGCAACTCAGACAAGTGCTCCATCTGCCTGATGAGGTTCACGGATCAGCAAGTGGGGACTCCTGCCAACTGTGAACACATCTTCTGCCTCGACTGTATAAAGGAGTGGTCTTCTAATGTAAACACATGTCCCGTGGACCGTATCTCCTTTGATTCCATCGTAGTGCGTACATGTGCTGATGGCCGGGTGCTCCGCAGTGAGCCTGTCAAGGTGGTTGAACGCCGCTCCTCCGTTGACCTCTTGTTCATAGAGGATCCTACAGTGTGTGAGGTACATGCACCAAATATTTCATAATATTGTATAAAGGTTGTAAATTATGGAATTTTTTAAATATTAATGTTTTTTTAGGTATGTGGAAGTTCAAGTAGCGAGGAGACAATGCTGCTTTGTGATGGCTGCGACCTCGGCTATCACATGGAGTGTCTCACTCCACCACTTACCGAGGTCAGTACTTTAGTTTAAAAAAAAAAAAAACAATTTCACCAAGCATGCATAGCTATGAATTTTTTGTTGATTCTAATTGGATTGGTTGATTCCAAAATCTAATATCTGAGTTAAACAAACCTATTTCTTGCTACACATTCTAGATGAAAATTCAGTCTTATCCAAAGGAGAAAGTTATTATGTTAAACATTTTTATTTTATCACTGTCAGTAACTATAGTGTGTGTAATTTTAGCCTTTTTTGATAGCAAAGCATTTTCTATTCCAATTCATAATAAGAGTATTTTAAACCCCCAGGTGCCTGTTGACCAGTGGTTGTGTCCTAACTGTGACGGTCTGTTTGATGTCATCCACTTGTCAGAAGTGAACGACTTGTTTTCTGAGATGGGTGACGTAGACCTGGACTCGCTGGGTCCGCGACCGAGCGCGTTGCGTGCAGAGCGCACCGTGCGGCGGTCGGGCCGGTCTCGGCGACAGTCGGCGGCCGAGGCGTCGCCCGCACCCGACCAGCCGTCCACCTCTTCAGGACGCCGCGCCGCCGCCGTAGCCCCGCGACGGCGCGCCGCTCCCGCCACGCATCGCACACACCGAAGGAAATACAGACGTGGGAGAACCAAAACGGTTATCATCGAATATGAAGTACAAGAGTCTGGGAAGATTGCAACTAAAACTATCAAACGACGAGTCAAGAAACGAAAAGTATGCAAATTAGATTTTTCTTATCTTTTCGCTACTTGTATTGAAATAGAACTCCTGTTACAGTTTTAATTACATTGTTTTTATTATTATCAGCATTGTTGCAATGCATTTTCCTCTATTGGCTGTGAAACATCGGATCAGAACATGGTTAGAACTGGAAAATGAATTTTAGTCAAATAAGTGCCGTAAGACTGTTGATAAGGCAATGATGGGCTCCTATTATGTCATCAATTTATAATGCATGTGTTGTGTATAATAAATGAAGCATTATTTTAGACCCGCTCCCGGCGCACGCGTGCGCGAACGGCTGCTCGCCGCACACAGGTCCGTGCCGGCGTGCGCGCGCAGTTAGCCTCGCTCCGAGGCAACACGGGGCCCGCTCGAGGCCTGGATCTGGTGGTCCCGGGGCGGCCCACACTCAGCCTGTTCGGGGCTCGAGACCAGCTCGAATACTTCTCTGATGATGACACTGGTGGCGTGAGTGGGGGTACTGGAGTAGCACTCGCTACAAGGCCTACACCAGCCATTTTCAGTGCTTATAGACAGGTATGTGGGCTATTAACTGTACATGCTCTCATTATTTTAGGCCATTTATTTCAATATTTTAGGCCATTTCAATTAAGATTAATTAATGAACATTATTTGGCTAAACACCACCAACAATCTAATTAGAATTAATGGACATTTGGTAAATTACATCTTGGTTTATGTAAAACAAGTTACACTAAAAACCAATAAATACTTGTGTAATCGCAGCTGTGCTGCTGTAACATTTACCAAGGCTTTGAGTGTATATTTTTCTTATAAAATATACATAAAATAGATCACGTTCTAATAGTCTAATAGTCATGTATTATTGCAGGCTCGTCGCAAGATGGTCCGCGTTCCCTCTCCCCCCGCAGCGCAGGTAGCCCCAGACCTGGTTTCCTCCATCCTCGAGAGTCAAACCCTACTCCACTCAAAGCGTTCAGTCGCTACCATCACTAACGACGGCACACTCAAACTCGAACTACCCACTAGCCACCGAGTGGACGTGAAAAATACTGATGAGGACAGAGGGAAGCAAGCGCCGGCGTATGGCGGGTCGGGGGGACGTGGGGGAGGATGGGGAGGGGGGTACAGAGGGACTTACCGGCGGGATCAGACCGGCAACAGTTACGCGCGCGGTGGATATGGGGGATATCCTCCCCCCGCACGAGCCACCGGCCCTCCCCCACGCTACTCGCGGCCCGAGGAGCACGATAACGGAGGCTACGGCCCGCCGCGTGCGCCCGGTGACTTCCCACCTTATGAGCGACGCCGTAGCGACGCTGGGCGCGGTCGGAACGGCCCGCCGTGGGGGCCCCCGCGGTTCCCCGAGCAACAGCGGCACTCGTTCGGTGGCTTCGAGTCGACTGGACCTCCTAATATACCCTCGGCCTACCCGCCGCTACGCGAGCCACCTACTTTCACATTCAACAAACCTCCGACAGAAACAGAGCCTGACTCGGGTGCCGCAGGGTCCTGCACAGATAACAAGTCGGAGGATGAGCGCAGTGACCCCGACCTTGTCATTGACACCGAGAAGTACGACCCCACCGAGCCCACCAATGACGATGATGACAACGATAACCCGCCCGCTGATGATGATGAACGACCCCCGCTGCCTTCACCACCGCCCGCACCACCACTGGTGTCCATCGTTGACGACGAATAGTAAGTTCAAAAATAATTATCTTACTAGATTTTTCTTATGTTTTCGCGATGTTGGATTGAAATTAAACCCAGGGTCGACTTTGAAAAGAGATCTTTAAACATAGGGCATTGATTAAAGGCTAAAAAATTATAACCCGAAAATCAGTTTAATTAAATAGATTTAGCGTCAAAAAGCAACAAATAAGAATAATTTATTTTTATAACTGTAGGTACAAAATCTTAAATAAATAAGTACTATATATATCAGAGCACATTCAACTCGTTTCGTCATTTTCCTAGGGGCATCATTAGATCTATCAATTTTTCTATATAGGTTATTATAGTCCTACTAGTATTATAAGCGCGAAAGTTTGTATGTATGTATGAGAATACCTGGATACCGGGAATAATACCGGACTTACGCGGATGAATTCGCGGGGCGTAGCTAGAAACTTAAAAAATACCGTTTTTTTTTTTTTAATGAGTCATTGGTATATCCTAAGTTGTATTTTTGTTCAACAGTGCATCACCGGAGCGCGAGCCTTCCCCCCGCGAGCCGGCGTCCCCTGCGCCCCCGTCTCCCCCCGCGCTCCCCCTGGCTCTGCCCGCTCCCCCCGCCACCCCCGCCAGCGTGCTAGACTCCGCAGTGCGCGCGGTGCTCGAGGAGCACCGGCTGCTGGCCGGGGCAGCCATAGCGACGCAACCCTCGCCGAGCGACGACGACGGCTCGGACGGAGACTGCCCCAACTTCTCCATCTACTCGGCCACGTCGGTCCACATCGCCTCCGGGACCCTGGAAGAGCCCCAGCCGACACGGGACCCGCAATCCGAGCGCGTCACCCGCCGGTGTCCTATAACAGTTTCTCCACGGAATCCCATAAAGATCAAACTGAACACCCCTTCCCTTATCAAACGTAATGTGTCTCTCTATGATGAGGAAGATGCAGTGGATGAGCCGGTTGCCTTGGAGCCGCCCGCCTTAGAACCGCCCGCCTTAGAGCCACCTGCCTTAGAACCGCCCAGGGAAGACGAGACACCCTCGCCGCCCGCCGCCCCGCCCACACCGCCTGATGATAATGAAGATGGCGATGGTGAAGGTAACGCGCTTATTTATTTTAATTTTCAATTTGTCACAGAACGAAAGCCATGCACGCCATATAGACTCGGCAAAGTCAACCTTCTGGCTCAAAGTCAATGTACATATTGCCAGATAAAGGGAAAAAACTACTACAAACTATTAAAATTACTAATAAAACTTACTACAAACACTAGGTATTTTACTTATTTTATAAATTTTGTGTGGTGTGTAGTGTGTGGGGTGTGGGTATACACTTTAAGAAATAAGGCTAAGATACCTTCTAAATTAGTACACTTTGTATGGTGTTTGTGATTATTGGAATAATCTTACCTTATTTTTTAATTTAAAGGTGATCAACCAGAAGATCTTGCAGAAGAGCAAGAGAAGGCTCGATCAAAGTCACGGTCTCGATCAAAGTCAAGATCTAGGTCAAAGTCACGGTCAAAATCGAGGTCTCCATCACCGTCATCACCGTTACCCGAGAAGATGACAGAATCGATCAGCGAAGAGACTGAAGACTCTCGGAGCTACACTCCCTGTCTAGATGAAAACACGGGACTCGAAGGGCTGGATACGGAGCTGATATCGGAGGACGAGCCGGGGTTCGAGGACGGGGCGGGGGCGGGGGCGGGGGTCCCGGGGCCGCGGGAGGAAGGAGCGCCCGCCGCCACGCCACCGCCCGATGACCCACCTGCTAAGAAGAAGAAAAAAAAGGTTTGTTTACATTGTAAAACTAGGCTCTGCTCCTAGTAACCTGTAGGCCTAATAAGGCCGCTTTAGCAATTCTGCTAGCAATATTGCATTTTGACACATTCACGATAAATGTGCACCTACTTCTCACCCCTTTGTTCTATGACAGGGGTTATTGTGCATCTGTCAAAAAGCAATATTGCTAGCAGAATTGCTATAAGGACCTTTTTAGGTCTACAGTACTTCTACAGCTTCATACGCTCTCTCTACGACAAATTGCCACAATAGCCTCGCTTAAATACGTCTATAAATGAATGTTTTTTTTCTTAATAAAATACAATTTCCTGCAGGAACGCGACCGCAAAACGAAACGCTCGCCTCAGTTTAAGAAGTTAAGCAAGAGCACTAAGGATCGCGTCTACCGAGAGCGGGACAAAAAGAGGGACCGGCGGGAGTCCCCTCACGTGTCCCGCCGGCGTGACAAGCGCAAGGATCTCGAGAGATACGACGTGAGGACTGTCGTCGGCGATAAGAGACGAAAGGTTAAAGACGCCTTTGGACGGGATATATCACCCCCGCCTGAACAGTCGCCTGAGTTGGAGTCTGCTCAGCGACGTCGCCCGACGTTGTCGCCCCGAAGACGCCCCGAGATGTCACCCAGGAGACGACCTTCTGCGTCTCCGAGACGGCGACCTTCCATGTCACCGCGAAAGAGAGCGTCTATTTCTCCTAGAAAGCGACCATCAATGTCTCCTAGAAGGCGACAATCAATATCTCCACGAAAGCGACCGTCTATGTCGCCCCGAAGGCGGTCATCATTATCTCCACGTAGACGACCGTCTTTATCTCCTAGAAGACGGCCTTCCATATCTCCTCGAAGACGGCCTTCGATGTCTCCCAGAAGACGACTTTCTATATCGCCAAGAAGAAGGCCTTCTATGTCTCCTAGAAGACGACCTTCTATGTCGCCTAGAAGAAGGCTTTCTATGTCACCCAGAAGACGACCTTCAATGTCACCTAGACGACGGCCTTCTATGTCACCAAGACGTCGCCCATCAATGTCACCACGAAGGCGACCATCTATGTCACCTCGTAGACGCCCATCGATGTCATCACCTCGGCGACGACAATCAATCTCACCCCGGAAGCGACCATCTGCATCACCTCGACGTCGCATCTCGATGTCACCTCGACGACGGCCGTCAATGTCTCCCCGAAGGCGTTCGTCGGCGTCGCCGGCGCGGTCCGTCGCGTCGCCAGCGCGTCGTTCGGCGTCGCCCCGGCGGCGGCGACGTGGCATCGACGGCGGCCCGCGGAAACGTCGCCGATCGTCCGCTACTCGCGCGAGGAAACGACGCCGCTCGACCTCACCTGACCCCAAACCTAAGACGAAGGTAAGTCTGAGAAACTTAAGGGGACTCCTTTATTTAGGTTTATAATTGATTATGTATTGTACCTGTACAAACCTAAATTCATCTGACTTCATAACCCTTTATCCAACTATAGAAGAAGAAGCGCGCGCGGTCGGGTCAGCGCGGTCTGGGCGCGGCCCGCCGGCGCCGCCCGGCTCCCGCCGCGTCCCCGCCGGCGTGGGAGCGGCCTCCGTCGCCACGCACCCCGCCACCGCCGGCGCGCCGTCCCGACCGCGCCAAGCATCGCCGGCTCAGGGACAACCCGGGACCATCGAAAGAGGTTCGTAACTTTACTACAGAATATTATGATGTTAAGTACCATCTTTGGTTGCTATTCATCTAGGAACTTTATATTAATCGGCTAAGGATTCAGTCTATAAATAAAATAAATCTATTGAACAATATCAAACTCAACTAAATTTTAAAGCTTTTTAAAGTTGGATTTCTTTTTACTTATAGAAAATTGAAAGACTAGAGAACTCTTTCTCTAGTCTTTCAATTTCAATAATCATACATAATGTCTATATTATCAAGTGAGTAAGAGTGGTACTGCATGCGACCATAATGTACACCTGTGTGCGTGTGGACAGGTGTTCACATCGGGCGACAACATCCTGGTATCAGTGAGCTTCAAGGACCAGGAGGAGGAGACGGCACGCTTGGCGCGGCGCCGCGAGCGGCGGCGGCGGCGCCGGGCGCTCGGCGCGCTCGGCCAGCCCGACTGTAGCGTGGCTGCGGCCAAGCCGGTCGCCATCATAGACCTGGAGAGATCCCCCTTTAGGGAGTTGACTCCCGACCCGAAGAATGTCATCGTGTTGAGTGACGACGAGACGAATGCGGCGGCTCCTGCCCCCGCCCCGCCCGCCCCGCTCGCGCTACCTGCAGGGGCTGCCTCCCCGCAAGGCCCCAAGACACCCCCGGATGCCCCCGCCCCCGCTCAAACAGCGACGACCCTGCCCGCCCCCGCAGGCCCTAACACGCCCCCCTCTCCCCCCGACTCCCCCGACGCCTACGACCCGTACGAACCGACCCGCTCGCGCTCCCCCTCGCCCGCTCCCCCATCTCCACCTCCTCCTGCAGACCGCCCCGCGATGACACTGGAGACTGCTCAGAAGACGAACCTTTCCGCTGATGAGGTGCTAGATCGTCGCCCGCTTGAACCGATGGAAAAGGTACTGATATTCACATTTCATAATTGAGATAATCAAAATAATTTCAATGGATCCTATTAATACAGAATCAATATGTATAGCATTGACCTAATATATAAATAATGCAAACAATTACAATTAGAAATAACGTCAACACTAATGTTGCCCTCTCTTATCAATAGATTAAAAAGATCTTATTACTATTGGCATCAATCTCTAAGTATACGAATTCATCGCAATAATTAAACAATAAAGGTCATGAAGGATTAGGTCTTAAATGTATTTTTTGTGTCTATTGTAGGTCCTGGCACTACTCCAATCGACCCGCGACGTGTCCCCGGATCCGCCTCCCCCCTCGCGCGGCACGGACCTGGCCGCGGGGGGACCGCCTCCCCCCGATCCCCCACAGCTCCCCCAAGTCGCCCCACAGCCGAAGCTGTTCCTAGCCAAGCCGAGCCCGATCAAGTCTGACCCGATCAAGCCGATGCAGCAAGCGACGAAGATATCCCGGCTACCGCTGCCGCTTATTGCCCCGGAAGCGGACTCCCCCTATTCCCCGGGGTCGTCCGACTTCGGGGAGCTGTTCGAGCCGCCGGTGCCCCCCGCCGCGCCTCCCTCCGCGCTGGCCCCACCCTCTGCCTTCGACGCGCTATTTGACAAGCCACGTAACCGCAAGCGGCCGTCTGCTAAGGTTACGCCGAAACCAAAACCCTCGAAGAAAGGTAACCAAGCCGTTAGCGTTACTTATAATTTACTATTAATATAAAACGAATCGATCATTTATAGTCATGAAAAAAAAAACGTTTAAATAGATTTTTCTACAAGACAATTTTAAAAATTTATAAAACTCAAAAAAATATAAAAGATGGAAAACGTTTCTCGACGTACGGAGTGAAACTAAAACTAATCATATTTTTAATATAAAAACCCGGCTAAGGCACGTATTTCAAAAAGTGATTCAAGTAAAAATCTTTAGTTGAAACTCGATTTAGAGGCTGTTATTAACATAAGCAACATGTAAGTGCAACTGTCACTTTTACTCATCACATAAATCGGATTTTAACTCTCGATCTTGAGTTTTGGGCGGGAACGCGTGGAGGAGTTGTGTTGCAAAATTTTCATTTTTGTGAAACCTAGTGTGCGTCAAATGCGTGTAAATTGTTTTTAATTTCGGGGGCATATACCTAATATCAATTTAGTTTCGTGAAGGTGTACAAGTGTAATGAAAGTGAAAATCGGTGCAAAACATGGACTTTAGCGTTGTCTCCAAAGCACGCATGAACCGTCATTATAAATAGCCACCATTTACAATGACTTCCTTGACTTGACTTTTACTACGACGACATGACTGTTTTGATGCAAATTCGTAACGTAGTTCGTTTCGTAACAAGCACGGGTAAACGATGCAGATATATACAGACGCCTCAACTACAGGTAGGGTAGCCGATGTAGGTATATACATACAGACGCATCAGGTACAGGTTGGGTAGGTGATGTAAAAATATAAACAGAGTTGTCAGCTACAGGTCATGTCGCATGTTGCAGGCAAGGCGGTGGTGGACGTGCGCCTGGATGAAGACAGCCTCAAGGTGCTGGAGGAGCTGCCCTCGTCCGCCGTCGAGATGCAGGTCAAGACCAAAGTGAGTGATGTAAGGATCGTGCCCACACCTCATACTACACTAACACTTTATTGTATCACTATTTGTCTATACCCATTTATAGAAACTTAGCAAAAAACTCGGTAACACTTTTTCCTTAGATAAATGACTTTTCTATGTGTACATTTTTGATGTAAGTTTTTGTTAAAGGGTATATACATATATATACTAACTTGCATGTAACTTATAATTGTTTTGCATATGTTGTTTTTGTCGTTTGTTTGCTTTAAATAACATCTTTTCATGTTTCGTTTTAGCTTAAAATACGTTAAGAAAAGGGTGAACTTTTCGGACACATCTCGAAAAGCAATCTTAATATATGCTTGAAGTAGAAAGCTCAATGATGAAAGGAAGAGTGCGGTATTTTTTTTAAATAAAGAAAATAGTTTCTTTGTAAGAGTTACAGTTTAAATGCTGTCAAGTTCAGAATTTTGGAAAACATTTTTTTAAAAGCTAATAGATAGAGATAGATTAATTCTTTATTTGCACAACCAATAACAATACAATCAGTTTACATTTAAAGTAAGACAAATACACAGAAAGCTTAAAAGTATAAGTTGTACAAATGGGCGAGCTTATCGCTAAAAGTGATTTCTTCCAGGCAACCTTTGTATGGAGAAGGTTATTAAAGTTTGTGTGGTAAGGTTAATAGTGTATGGTTTGGGGGTTTGTTTTTACTGAATGCATAAGTTTATATATCATGATTTTCGTTTTATTTAGAATTACCACAGTTTAAACAGTGAATTATCGTTTAAAGCTATAAAATACAGGGATTATGATTTCAATTGTTTCCAGTTCGATTTCCAAACGCGTAGTGCGTATTTAAAAAGCTGAATACAATTTATTTTTTCTTTTATAAAATGAATAGAAATTTCGTTTGAGAAAAATGTTCTATCACCAGTATACTTTCCCTCCCAAGGAGTATTCAAAAAACACACCCTGTTAAGGACGTGTTTATGTCAAAAATGAAACATGAAACGTAATCATCTGCATCACTCAGTACGCGTGGGGTCAGTCAGTCAGTCAGTCTGATAATTTCCAGTTCCTGAAGAAGCTGAACCGGCAAGAGCGCGTGGTGGAGGAAGTGAAGCTCGTGCTAAAGCCGCACTACAACAAGAAGCACGTCACCAAGGAGGAGTACAAGCACATCCTGCGACGCACTGTGCCTAAGGTGAGAGCCTGTTTTTAACTCGATAATACGAGTTTATTGATCAAAAATATTCCTCCCTCACGAAAATATTACGGCTTTTTAATAGCACTCTCGTCCAAGAACGACCAATCATAAAGAGTCTAATTATAGAAAGGTAATAAATGCGTTACCTTTCTATAATTAGGTTTGATAGGTACTTAAAGCAATGGCCAATCATAAAGTTTGATTATTACTTCCCCCCCTGCCCGCAACAGTTTGGTAGAAAAATTCGCAGTATGAGAGCGGCTTTATTGTCTTTAACAGCACAGCACCTACGGCAGTGCGGGATGCGTCTGTAAATACCTGCACTGCAGCGAGCTAGAGTAGATTAGATAACATTATGCTATAGTGTGTCTCAGAATTACAAAATATAAGCCTTTGAGTGTATTGGTTCTTCTTCTCATTGGAGTTCGCGTTTCAAAGACACGCTATATTGCAGATGATATTTATATTGTTTGTTTGATTGATTGATATCATTCACTTAAAAGAGTACTACGGAGAAGCAGACACAATTATTCATTAAGTAATAAATTGTATCAGTTTTTAAATTACTGTAGACTAATGCAAATTATTGTATGCCTGTAGTGGGTAAGTGAATATATCCAAAATATGTATGTTAACTTAAGATCATGTTTAAATGATGTAGGTACATACCTACATCATTTAAACAATAAAATATCTTGGTTTTTGATTTAAAAACTATCGCTTAAAGATTTCTCTTCCAGGCAACTTTTGGTTGAATATGCATAAAAACCCAGTCTGTCCACTTCTTGCTTTAGTGTTCGTAGGGTAGTTAGATAAGAACAGACTGGAACCAATTGGGTTCAACAGGACCGTTTTGGTAAAAACTACCTTACCCTTAGAGAACATGATTAAAATTGATATTTCAAAAGTCGTCAAGTGCACAGTCTTCTAAGAGCGAAGACGACGATGTAACATTTCTCTGACTATATGTTGCAGATCTGCCACAACAAGTCCGGCGAGATCAACCCGACCAAGATCCAGACGTTGGTCGAGGCATACGTCAAGAAGTTCAGGAAAAGACGCAAATTAGGCCTCGCGTAGTCTGCCTCGCGAGGCTCGCATGAGGCATATAGCTCACTCTAGTTATGTTATTGTAATTTATGGTCAGGATAAATGTATTTTACTTAACAAACGTTTTATTTAAACATAAATGAATGATAGATTTTAATTATATTTACTTACCTTTTGTTTTAACGTAAGATTAAAATTATGGATGTCCTTAGCGCTGTACGACATGATTGTAACATTAAATGAAATAGATTCTTTATGAGGTATTTATTCGCTTTCATTTCTTTAATACAGGGTGGAATTATTGAACAGCTTTTTGTGGCAAAATACTCATAAAAAGCATAAATCGTTGCGCAAGCCGGCCTTAGAAGTAATTTCCTCTATGAGGTGTTCAAATTCTATCCTGTTTGTACCTTTAACATGCTTTAACCTACCTATCAATAGAAACTGATAATTCTCACTAGTTCGAGTGCATATCTTCTCCATATAACTACTACAATGTTTATTCTCACTAGGACAAATGCAATGGAACTTTTGAGAACGAATATTCTCTAAACCGAAGATAAAGAAGGAGGGGCCATTCTTTGTACATGGTTTTCTTTCATATAAAGCTTTGGCATCTTGATGTAAAAAAATACTAGATTAATCTGAGATTAATCCACATATCCCGCAGAATACATTTACCAATCTAACAGAAATAGCCATATGAACCATCGTTAAAAAATCACCTATCATATTTTACCTAAGTATCAGACACGCGGTTGACCGCGGTTCGGTGATTAGAACTCTTTGGTGATTGAAACTTTAAAAATATTCACATTCCAAAGTCAAACCGCCCAATCGCACATCAGTCACTTGAGTTTAGTGCTGTGAGTAGACTATTGATTTAACCGGAGTTTTGGCGGGAACGCGGTTAGGAGATGTGTTGCTATATTTTCATTTTTGTTAAACCTAGTTCAAATGCGTGTAAATTGTTTAATCTCGGGGGCATATTATTTATTTATTTAAGCACACAAAACAGTCTACAATCATTACATAAAATAAAGATAGATAAAATAAGTTTAGATCTAGATCGTAGCCCAATAACATGTATGCCTAGCATATTTAATTAACATTGAAGAGGATATATTATAACATCAAAACAATAAACTGAAATAAAAAAGCAGCCATTATGTAAACAAATGAAATAAAACAGACTCCGTCCAACGCGAAAAAATTAATGTTCACGTTGAAACAGAATCTGTTTAAGGATTTTCCTAAAATTAAGAAATTTATTGCTAAAAATATCAATGTCATCATTATGAGTCTTAACAATTTCATTATAAAGACGACACATTGCCACAAGAGGATTATATTAATCAGTTTAGTATCGTGGAAGTGTAAAAGTTTCAATAAAAGTGAAAATCGGTGAAAAACATGGACTTTAGCGTTGTCTCGAAAGCTCCGTGAACAAACGTTGTAAAAAATGGCCCCCGTTTTACAATTATTCCCTCGACTTGACTTTAACTATGACGACTTGACTGTTTCGATGCAATGCAAATTTCTTCCATACATTTATAATACTTGACACTGGCTAATATCCAAATGGATTAAGCCATATAAACGAAGAAGAGAGATTTAACCGATTTATCGGTATGTCAAGAAAAAGTCGTTAAGAGTAGGTATTGTAATAATAGTAGTTTATGCACCGAGGTACTAAAGTCCTGTCTTATATAGCGGGCGTCATATTGAATCCAAAGCGTACGAAGGACTCTAAAGGGTTAACTCCCGAGCGCAGCGAGGGTGTTAATAACTTAACTCCTGAGCGAAGCGAAGGAGTTATGTACCTAGAGTACAAGAACCTTAGTTCCAAATTTAAATTACTTTATGCCCTAGGTGCATAATGAGCACTTTATGCACCTAGGGAATAAAGACTCGCTTTACGTTGACCTTTTTGGTCAAATAAAGTAACTTTGTAGAGCAGTAGGTGTGTAAAGATTTTTATTTTTAACTGACTTCAAAAAAGGCTATATTTTTATAATAACAGTATACAAATTATGTCCCTACAACCCAATCAAACTAGGCTCTTTTATTTGAAAACTGGTTCGCACCATGCAAAGTACTTGTTCTAATAAAATAAAGTATTGTATAAACTGTAAACAGTTTTAAGTATTAGGGGTTAAAGTATGAAATTGCCGATTTGTACTGAAAATCTTAATTGTATATTTTTAAAATTTTTAACAAATTTATTTAATCAAAATAGTTGCCATTATTATCTATACATTGCTGCCATCTAATGGGAAGGTTATTAATGCCTTCGCGATAGAACTCCGACGATCTAGACTGCACAAACTGTGTGAAAGCATTTTGTACTGCCTCCTGGGAAGAAAACTTCTTGTCACGTAGATAATTGTTTAAATCGCGAAAAAAATGGTAGTCCGTTGGAGCAAGGTCTGGTGAATACGGAGGATGACGAATGGTTTCTAAGTGCAGTTCCTGAAGGGTCAAAATGGTTTCTCGTGCTATGTGAGGTCTCGCGTTGTCGTGGAGCAATAATGGTGAAGATCGATTCATGAGTCGGGGCTGTTTTACTGCTAGTTTTGTCAACATGGTTCGGAGTTCGGCACAATAGACATCTGCCGTAATTGCTTGACCAGATCGAAGAAAACTATAGTGAATAACACCATGCTGAGACCACCAAACAGTTACCATTACCTTTTTATTGGTAAGTTTTGCTTTAGGACACTGTTGTGGCATTTGACCTGGGGTCAGCCATTGCATTTTTCTTTTCCGGTTATCATAAAGAATCCACTTTTCATCACATGTTACAATTCGATCCAATATTCCTTCATTTCTGTACCGGTTCAACAAGGCAACACAAGTTTCAACACGCGTTTCTTTCTGCAGATCAGTCAAATCATGAGGCACCCATTTTTCGTATTTTTTTATTTTATTGATTTGACGCAAGTGAGTCAATAAAGTGGGTAAGGTAACGTTAAACCATGCCGCTAATTCCTGGGTAGTTTGACTAGGATCGGCTTCCACTATCTCTTAATTCATCGTTATTCACCTGTGTGGGCGGTCTTCCTCGTGGCTCGTTCTTTAAGTCGAAATTTCCATCACGAAAGCGTTTAAACCAAAATCGCACGGTGCGTTCATTAGTAGACCCCTCTCCAAACGCAGCATTGATATTGCGGGCTGTTTCTGCCGCGTTAGTTCCGCGTCGGAACTCGTATTCAAAAATCACTCGAATTTTCGCAGTATCCATCTTTCTTGTCTAAATTGAATAACAAAAACAATTGAAAGTCGATATTCAAATGTTTCACATTTTTTAAAAAAAGAACATCACAGAAACCATTTGAAAAAAGTTTCATTCGAAAACCTCAAACCATGAAGATTCTATGTCAATTCAAAAAACCTATTGCAATAAAACGGCAATTTCATACTTTAACCCCTATTATTATATTTACTATAATTAATTTTATGTAGTTATTTAATTAATTTTAGTTTTCATTTTTCATCGATATGGAAACTAATATGATAGGAGAGACTACTATTTAGGTAGGTACGTTTTTTCCATTGAATTGGCGTCAATGGCGCGAAGATGTGACAGGAAGTACCAAATAATCTCTTTTGTACTAATTATTCTGATTTCATAAGTCTTTATTGATACATGATTCGGGTATGTCCTACGGCAAGTACATAGACACCGTAGAGAAAAAAGCCAATAGGACCTTGGGCTTCATTAAAAGGCTTTGTGCGCAATTTTCAAGTGTCAAAATAATGAAGATACTATACTGTTCGTATGTTCGTAGCACTCTAGAATACTGCTCACAAGTATGGAATCCGCAGTACAAGATTCATATTGATAGGCTAGAGACTATTTAGACCAAATTCATGCGGTATCTATACTTATAATAGAATCGTAAATTAGCGGTGTCTGTTTTTGAAAGATATTTTGAAAAAACTATTTTTAGGGGTATGTACTAACAGACCCCATTTCCGTGTTAAACTTTTTGTCTGTTTGTCCGTTTGGATGTTTGCCCGTTTGTCTATGCGTTTGTGCGCGCTAATCTCTGAAACGGCTAGACCGATTTCAATGAAATTTGGTATGCAGATAGCTTAAGACTTCGATTAACATATAGGCTACTTTTTATCCGGATATCCGGAAAAAAACATAAATTGCGTAATTTCGTTGTTTTTGAACCAGCGGCATCCATCGTCATCATCACTTTACTGACATACAAATTTTGCCTTACTTCACCTACCTACTGCAGTGCAAAAATCCACACTTAAACGGACGACCAGGGAAGTAATGATGTTACCTGGCTTCAACAGTACTTTAATGGGCGACCGTTTAAGTGTGGCTTTTGCATTGCGGTAGGTAGGTGTAAGAACGCGGGATCGCGACTTGCGCGGGTGAAACCGCGGGGCGCAGCTTGTTTACAATATAAAACTAAGGTGCAAGATGTCGATTATGGGTGTGCATCAGAATGGCGGGTGTACAAATGCAAATTATCATGAATCTAATATGGCTCAAATCTACCTTAATTCTACCTAATTCTACCAATAAAGAAATTAATAGTACCTCTCTGTACGCATAGAAAACTCAATAAATATATGAGCCGCCAATCTGACGTCAGGATGGCGGGTGTCTTCCTTTTCTGGGCGAAATATCATTCGTCAATATTTATATTCACTGCCATATAAATCTACCTAATTAGTACCTTAGAGAACCGTACGTAGTAATCAAAATCAGGCAAAGGCTAGAGAGTAATTTTGAAAATAAAATTTCGAAACTTTAAATTTCTGCAATGTTGGTATTTAGTAATGGCGGGCGTGTCGAGAATCTGGCCTAAAAAAAGATTGTACTTTTTTTATAATTACGGCCGTTTAGAAAGTAGCCAGTGTCAAGTATTAAGTTATAATTGAATGGAATTACTCTATGAGTTTTGGCGGGAATGCGTTGAGGAGATGTGTTGCTAAATTTTCATTTTTGTGAAACTTAGTTCAAATGCGTGTTTAATGTTTAATTTCGGGGGCATATTAATCAATTTAGTTTCGTGAAGGTGTACAAGTGTAAATAAAAGTGAAAACCGGTGCAAAACATGTACTTTAGCTTAGTGTTGTCTCCAAAGCTCCGTGAACAAACATTGTAAAAAAATGGCCCCCTTTTTACAATGATTCCCTCGACTTGACTTTAACTATGACGACTTGACTGTTTTGTTCAATGCAAATAACTTGCAAATATTGATAATACTTGACACTGGCAAATGTCCGAAAGGAAAAGCCATTTTTAAAGAAGAAGAAGAAGAAGAATTACTCTATGTACATTTGACAAGTACATTATTAATTTACGAAATAATAAACTATTGACTTTATAGTCAATAGTCTTTATTTCGTAAATGAAAAATGCACTAAAATAAAATAAAATTTCTTATTGACTATAAGGTCAATAGTTTATTATTTCGTAAATGATGATGATAACTTGGCTGTTTCTATAATGCAAATATTATTCTTTGAATTATAGAAACAGCCAAGTTATCGTAGTTAAAAGTGGAGTGAGTGTAATTGGCGGTTATTTTCAAAGAATTTTACATGAAGTTTGAGACATCGCGAAAGTCCACGTTTGGTTTTCATTACACTTGTACACTTTTAAGGAATTAAATTAGTAAAAGAAATGGGAATAAGATGGATTGGAATTTAAATAGTAATTTGTTAGTAATAAGTTTGGAATTTAAAAATGTACTTGTCAAATGGCTAACATGGAGTAATTCGATTCAATTATAACTTAATACTTGACACTGGCTACTTTCTAAACGGCCGTAATTATAAAAAAAGTTCAATCTTTTTTTAGGCCAGATTCTCGACACGCCCGCCATTACTAAATACCAACATTGCAGAAATTTAAAGTTTCGAAATTTTATTTTCAAAATTACTCTCTAGCCTTTGCCTGATTTTGATTACTACGTACGGTTCTGTAAGGTACTAATTAGGTAGATTTATATGGCAGTGAATATAAATATTGACGAATGATATTTCGCCCAGAAAAGGAATACACCCGCCATCCTGACGTCAGATTGGCGGCTCACATATTTATTGAGTTTTCTATGCGTACAGAGAGGTACTATTAATTTCTTTATTGGTAGAATTAGGTAGAATTAAGGTAGATTTGAGCCATATTAGATTCATGATAATTTGCATTTGTACACCCGCCATTCTGATGCACACGATTATGGAGCTAGATGCAGAAGACACCACACACTTCCACTTAAAGTGAGGCGTAGAGTCAGTGATATAGTCTTTTTATAGTAAGATAGCCCAGTCACAGGTGGATTCACCTTATTTAGGTATTGTCACATATTATACGAATTAAAGTACCTACCCCCGAGATCCACGATGCGTGAAAATCGTATACAGCTGCGCTTGGGAGTGCCTTGTGGTGGAACTAAATAGACAAAACTCTTTCTTTATTAGAACTGCAGTTACGGTGAACGAATTTGTCGACTTTCGTGATTTTGATCTTTTTAACACTTCTTCTCACATAAATAAAAAAACCTTAGCAAATCAGTGGTTGAATGAGACTTCTTCTTTAAAGGTCTCAGTTTAGTTTATTTCTTTTTGTTAACTGGTTCTAGCTTTGTTAGTTTCATTTTCATTATTTTTCTTTTGTTATACACGATACAATCGTCTAGCATAACATTTGCGGGGGCATGTAAATGGAATTTAGTTTAAATATCTAGATTTTTATTTTTGTATATGTTTGTCTTCCTAACTAAATAAAATAAAATAGATAAGTACAACATTTAGCGCCAAAAACATAGAAAACATCATAAATATTATCCCTTTCATAAAACATTTCAAGGGGCCCTATAGTCATCTAATGACGTGACAGGGATAGGGCTAGCAAATTTCAGATGTGTAATAATAAGATGCATGCAATATTTTATTGAGTAAAATCCAACAATTTCTAACAAGAATAACAAAATAACTTTTATAAATATTTTTAAAGGAAAAAAACATTTTCAAAAATTCACTCGCGGCGAGATTTGAACTCGCCTCTATATAGTACCTTGAGCAATATAAAAAAAATACGAAAGATAACTATTGCTAATTTAGTAAAACTGTTCTACCAATTTTAAGTGTATGTTATTAATTTATAAGGTAATCATCTGTTAAACTTATGCTGTATTATGCTGCAGGGGAAGTAAAGGAAGGAGTAGGTTTGATAAAATAATCAAAGCTAAAAATATGGTTTGATATATTTTTATTTTCATAATTTATTTATAGACTATAGTAATGATCTACCAAACTAAATAATATAATTCAACAGTATCATTTATATACAATATGTATAGTTATATTTACTTGTTATGTATCTCGTCTTATCTCGCTTAGAAAAGACTCATGTTTAAATACATAGGTAGGTACATACAAAATAATAATGAAATAAATCTACAATTATTACAGATTAACAAGTAATAATTTGCCACAAGTTTTTTTGTTTTATTATTTATTTACAAACCTTAAAGTTATAATTTAGTCCCATAATTTCCAAATTAACAATTTAAATAAACAATAGCGTTTGAAATGGAACATTGTTTGTTATTTATTACAATATACATAATGCCATAGGTATATAATACGTATTGCATCAATACATAGGCGACCGAAAGTGAACGTTTGCGTCCATTAAGTAGGTAACAATCGTAGAATTCAGTAAACTTAACTGTTCCTTGTACATACTTGCTTAGCTAGATAAGGAGCGGGCGCCCCACGTGGCTACACGATCAAATATATGTACACTACGGATGTAAAACGGCGTCGTACTTAGAATATGATGTAGGTAGGTAAGCCGCGTCTCAAAACTATACCATCTTATACGATGACACTCGCTACTTGGTACCTTGTGTGATAGAATAACCACTGATATGCCCCTCGGATATATATGCGGTGATCTCGTTCACTAACTAACGGCCTCCGACGACTACTTTCAAATATTAAAACCTTGCTATAGTTAAAACGGTAAACCGGTAAGAAAATATGTAATCTCGAATAGAACTCTGATTCGATAACAAAGTAATCCGATTAAAACGTCGACTCGATATAGGTAGGCTCCCTTCGAGTATCTGGCGCGCTAAACAAGGTAACTGTGTAATAACGTAGGTAAACTATGGACACAAGCACAGCGTGATGACGTCGCGTCGCCCGTGCCAGCGCTCCCGCGGACACGAGCGCGCGGCGCCGGCGCGGGCGCCCGACTGACAGGCGCGTGGCGAGCGGCGCGGCGAGCGGCGCTGAGCCGGTCGCTAGGACTCTCAACTAGGTACACAATATTATTGCCATGCGATACACCGATACCACTAACTACTTAACTTACGCAGCGATATACACAGTAGCGTTAAAGGGTTATACGTAATTTATAGTTTTATTTATTTATAAGTGTAGCAACACCGAGAGACTACACCGATTGGTCAGGCTTGCGTCGCGCGAGTCGCGCGCGACGCGGCGTATTGCTATCGTCGTATCACCTACAGGTATTATTCTCAATACCAACTTATATTATAAATACTATACATAGTGCTATTCAATAATAGAGGTGCTCCTTGAAAGAACAACTTAGAGAAAAACATGATAGGTACTCTCAGTATTTAATACTTAAACGAGTGAAGCCGAGGGGTGCAGCTAACAATATAAATAAGCTAACGTTTTACATTTACATTAAACTTTACAAAAATACCTATAACTTTGTAATAAGTAGTAACTATGGTACGTAGTTTAGGTACTCGAGTGCGCAAAATTACGGCGTCTGTTACAGTAACAGATGTATGAACACGAACAAGGATTGCGACCGGAACCGGAATCAGCGTAACCCGTATGATTAGGTGTAAAACCTAACAGAAAACGTTTACCCGTATTTTTATATGATTAACCTTATAAAAACGTTAACCCGTATTTTGTTTAAGAATAACCTTATGAAAACGTAGATCCGTATTTTTATATGATTAACCTTTGAAAAAGTTTATCCGCATGTTTATAAGATTAACCTCATGACATTTTCTATCGTCTATGTCACAAAGGTTAATCAGAAATATTTCTAAGGTTAATTCATATTAAGGTTAATCAATACAAATGGTTTTGGTCTAATCGTTTAACCTTTCAATCCGGTCCTTGTTGAACACGACCGTTTAGTCGCCTATTGAAAGAATGAGAACTGCTTCTTATACACTACAAGTGTTTACAAGAATCATTTCTAGAGTATAGTACTTTATATATTGTATTGGATGACACTCGTTTACTACTATAATATTATATTATCGACACAAGGTCGGCAGTAAAGTACTTCCGATCGTTCAGCTCGTCATGTTTCCATGAAAATGTAAAACGTTCAAAGCGAACTGAAGCGAGAGAAGTCGGCGAAAGGAGGTCACAGACGAAGACTAGCGGCCGGACTGACAGGCCAAACGGGCCGGATAGACAGGCCGAACGGGCCAGAATGACAGGCCGACCCGATGGCTAGGCCGGCGCAGGCAGACAAAGTATTCGCCACAGAGAAATGTAACAAAATTATTGTCATCCAATGCTTAATTTTTCAATTTCTATTATATTTTTTTCATTATTTATTTAACGTTTATATACAGATCGACGTACATAGTTTCGCTAACGTAATATTAAGTTGTATCTAACATTTACAACTACCTGTATCGTAAATACATACAATAATCGGCAACATTAGGTAAATCATCTCGAGAACACGTAACGAACAAACAAACAAACAACAATTTTACATGTATAAATATATCATTCGTCTACAACTCAAGTATGTATGTTTGTATATAGCACGTAGAGCTTCGTGGACAGAGTGTCCGTAAACCGTAACGTAACACTACATCGTATAAAAAGATTAAAAGTTATCATATAATATGTTACGTTTAAGAATGTATGTACATTATCACATCGCGTGAATGAATGCGGGACGAACCCGCCGCCGCCGCCGGCGCAGCAGATACAGGCACAGAATAATTGAACGGTTCGACGAACCGGACAGATATAATATTGTATATATTATAGTTTGTGCGTTCATTCATCCGACGTCCGCGCTCGACGCTCGACGCACGCTCGGAGCACGACTACTGAAGGTATCACACATCCGTCGGTAGCTGGCACTAAGCTCTCGCGGCGACATGTCGATCGGTTTAGCACCTAGAGAGAGAGAGGGGAGAGGGAGACAGAGAGTCGCTTCACAGCTGGTACCACTTCTTGTCCTTGTATTTGAGCATCAGTTGGTGTGCCGACGACGAGAACTCGCCCGCCTGCAACATACATACGCGATATGAGAATCCAGCTGTTGCAGGTGTCGAGGGACTTAATTTTATATTTCCTGTCGTAGCTTTTTTTTAAAATAAGCTTATTGATTGAATTTTTTATTTTTATAGTGCCTTCACTTGGATGACAAATTTTTGAAGAAATGCTTTCCATTCCAGAAATTCCACCCGACAGGACTTGAACCTGCAACCTTGATATTCCGTTTCGATATTTCGTATAAAGTATTTCTTTAAAAACTAAGCTTATTTATGCTTTCCTAAATTCTGCAATCGACAGGAACCTGCAAAAACCCTGAGTCACCGTCCTGGTGCACCTATCGCTTTTGTTCATTCTACCAGATGGATTTAAGGCCTGTGGAGCTAGACGCATTAGGACGGGACACCTAGACCTGTGACCTAGAGGTGTCAACAAGTGAAAAGTGACCTGGTTGTGCAGGCGCTCGGTGCGCTCCTCCAGCTGTCCCAGCTTGTCCCCGCGCTCCAGCACCAGCTGGTGCGCGCGCGCCACCTCGCTCGAGGCGGTGGAGGCGCGCGTCCCCAGTTGCTGCAGCGCCTCGCCGCCGCCCGGGATATGCTTCGCGACTGCACGGTTTGGTTTCAGTCCGCTGCTCTCGCCGACTGGAAATACCGAACGATGAAGATCGATCAAATATCAAAGAAGACAGGAACTGTGTTTAGGAGGATATGGAGGTGAAGTGGGAATGAGAACTTAAGAAGTAACAAATTGAAGTGAAGGAAACTGACATGCATGACCCTAACGATATTGCGAAAGCAATCTGGAACTACAGCCTTGGAGTCTTCAAATCTAAAATGAGACTTCTAGGCGACCATGCTATATCGACGACCTCGCCACATTGTCGGCTTCTAGCAAGTGCAAAATTAACTTACATAAAGGGGGCAAGAAGAAAATATGAGACTTACAAAGCTCTTCCCGATCGAGTGCTCTCGAGCCGCCGCCGAACAATCCCCGGAAGAAGCTCTCCTTGGGCGGCTCGGGCATGTCACGCGGTAGGAACAGTTCGCCCAACATCTCGTTCAGCTGCTGACTAAAACGCGAAACATCATATTGATCGTTGTTATCCATATCTATGTTATGTTATCTTTATCTGTATTCTCTGAATATAGTAAAAGCCTTTTATGATAATTTTACACGGTGTCGATTTCTGAGTCGTTCTAGTTCCGTTGGATTGGCGTGACTTGTCAGCTTTGCAGATTTACAAATGTTTTGCTTTGTTTTACCGAAAAGGCACTGTGTGAATGATCCATTAACAATGTGTTTGTTGTATGATAACTTTTGTTTGCACAAAAGGGGAGTGACCCACCTTTTCGGTTTTTCCCCCGTTATAGAAATTTAGTCAAACAACTTTTGAACTATCTATTGTGTACGATTGAAAAAAAAATAACGAACAAACAAAGTGTTTCTTAGAGTTAGGCGAATTTGTAAAACTATCGGCATTGTGGAAATCAGTAAATCAATCAAGCTTATAGTCATCAAGGCGAGTAAGGAACCGGTGGAGTTTTTAGTGGGTTAATCTATGGCCGCCTACCACTTTAGGCCATAGGGAGCCCCACACACCGCGTCGCTCTCCCTCGAGAGTGGCGTGACGGTGCATCAGGCTGCATTTTCTCCACCAGAAAAAAAGGTATATATTAATACTTACCAGAATTCAGCGTCAATAGTAAACTTCTGTATTTCTGTAGGTGAGGCGAGGTAGAGGCCGTGTCCGCGGTTGCTGAAGCAGAATGTCTTCGCTATCCTGTAAGATGCCGGTTGAAACGTTAGTCTCATGTGGTTTATGCTAGATGTAAACGTTGTTTAGTTATTCGTTTACTATTTGTTTCTTTAACGTTGACGACTAAACAACGTTATTGAAAAAAAAAACTTCGTATAAGTAATGAGTTTGTGTTTTAGATTAAATTAAAGATAGAATTTTAATAGACATTTTAGATTTTGAAGCGCTTCATTGAGAGAGAACCGAAACCAAGACCGAAGGTAAAGATATAGTTAGTTAACAGTTATCTATTGTGAAAATTATCTCACCTGATCGTTCCGGAGTCCTATGTCGGTGTCTAAAGGATAAATTCAACGACTAACATAAAGCGTAACTAACATGTATCTATTGCGTCTATTTACAGATTAAACTTTCGATCAAAGCAAAGAAAATATTATAGAAAGCCATCATAACTTAGAAGCTTTCATGCTTGCGTATAAGAGAAGCGATGTAGTGGAGCAAAAAACGTCTGATAATATAATCGGTGGAAAAAACATTGTTTGAACGTAACTCGGTGTATGTACTCGTATTTACATGTTGACGATTCCTTTGATGATACCTATGACATTTTTTTTTGCTCCAGTGGTTTCTGAAAATCTGCATTTGAACAGCCGAGCGAAGAAGATAGAGCATTAAAGATAATAAACTGAAGTAAATGTAAAACGATAACGTGGTGACATGTTGTGAGTAAATGTAGTGTCGCCGTATGTGTGTCACTCGTGTTCCACATCTCCAGATATACTAGGTAAGCAGACTCGCAAGCAGCCTCGGGGTAGGGCAAATCATCACTAGTGTTCTCTCATAGTGTGGCGTGATTCAACTCAAATAAGAATATCAATTTAAAATAAATATTACGAAAACAAATTTAGAGCGTAAGCTGAGATATTTAAAATAAAAGCAACGAAAGGCCAATAAACGCCTAGTCTGTCGTTTGGTTTGTCCGAGTGTTAGAGACGATGATTTGCCCGTTACCGATTCGAAAATAAGTAGTAACACAACAGGGGTATGGATGGATATCGAAGCTCAACAGTAACATGAACAGTCTATGGCAACAGAGGGCGGAGTGAGCTCCACAAACAGTGTGACGGAACAAGGCTAGAGCGCTTGATGCGCGGCGCCGGCGGGACTTACTGGTCCGTGTCCTCGTTTACAATTAGCTGTTGGCCCCAAATGGAGAGCATTGGGTCTACGATACCCCTCTGTTTGGACTGTGTCTGGAAGCTACCGTGAACACAGACACCGGTCAGCGCGGTGCCATTCTCGACACCGGCTTTGACTCACATCAAGGGTTTTACCAAATAAATTGCACTCCAATAAGTACTTACATAACAGTTTTAACAGATATTTTTAATTTAATACTAACTTTACAAATACATGTTGGTTTATAATATTTTTAAATATATTAATTGAAGAAAAATAAACAACCTAAATCCGGTTTTGCATATTCGTTGGATGACTTCGTATGTAAGCATCAATTGTGTTTTAGAACTTTGCAATAAAACACAATATTTACCGGGTTTTACTTGCGTTTTATTTATTACCGGCATTGTTTTAATTACCAACGTTTCGCTCATAGTAAACGCGAGCAAAACCCGGAAAATATTGTGTATTAATGCAATAGAAAATCGCGAAAACCTAAGAAAAAAAAACTATTTTAGAACTTTGGTAAACCGCGGTGTTGTGTTTGATAAAACCCTTAGTTGATGAAAAGACAAAACCAGCGCCGATCAAACAAAATAAAACTGTTTAAATTAAAAGTGTTAGATACATAATGTTAATGCAATAGTCGGTACATAGTCGGGAGTTAGCACAGTTGGGGTAAACTATAAGTGTTACAGTTGGCACAGTTCAGGGGCTATTCGTGTTAGAGAAACGATAAATACTAGAGATCTGTTATAGCTGTCATAGCACGGAATCGTTAGTGTATTTACAACTTAGTATCTTAGCACCACTAAATACGGTTCCTGTTAGAAAGTAAAACGGTGTATTCGATATCAAAATAATCAGTAAAATTTTGGTTCCGAGGTGTGTACGTGTTCATAGCGAATGTCCAATCGTTACCGGTTAAACTTAAACACATAGAAAGAGTGCCAAATACCGAAGCACAGAGGTGCTCGAGAGATTTGCAAAATTTTGTCTACTTTGTGATCAGAAATAGCACAATTGCTTTCTAGTAGCGTGTGCCGGCAACGTCGTAGAAGATGACACCGTCGCTCATTCGAGACGAGGCGCGGGTCCCAACGACTGTCGAGTGACGGCGGAGGGAGGGGCGAGGGCCGAGCGCTCGCCTCGAACGAGGCTACTTCTAACATCGATCAGGAAGTCTCTCGATAGGCTCCCAAATGATAAAATAGCGAATGATTGTAAAATAATCCTGCGAATGACGATGAATGTAATAATGACGAATCAAATCTGAAAACTCGTGTCGATACTATAATAATAGATCAAAAATTTGCACAAGCTACCTGGAGCTAGATGAAAAAATTTCTAGTAAAAAATAAGCCGTTTATCATTTAGTGCCTTCGTTTGGTGCAGAGAAGTGTAACGGTGGTCCGTTCGTCTATCTGTGAGCGTCTCTCTCGTTCTTCATGTGAACATTTAGACCCCGGTTAGGGTTCGATAGCACCGGAACGTGAGGCAGTGGTTGCCGTTAGTCAGGAAAATTAGCGTGTTCACATCAAGACTGGATCGAGTTAGAAAGGTGTCGGTCAGTGGTCAAGGGGGAGAGGGGAGGAGGTTACCTGAGCTCTGAGAGAGGTAGGAAGTCGACGTCGACCAGCGGCCGCAGCGAGGGCAGGCTGTACGCCACCAGGTGACCCGTCGACAGGTAGTTCACTAGGCATACGCTATCTGTGGACACGAGGGCAGTAAGGGTTACGTCGTGGCGACCGTTCATATTATTGGCCTGTAGTGTTCGATTGCACTATGATGCAATAGGACGAGGATTATCTTTGGCCAGAGACAGAACATAATATTTTAGAAACTTTACAAGTCATTTACCTGAAATAAATGATATTTGTATTTGCACCCCGGATTCCAAAAAACAATTTCGAAATTTTCCATTGGTCAATCTGTAACCACTAGTAAGTAATCTCTGACCAATGGAACATATTTACGCGGCCCAATTACATTTGAATATGCCACGTCTTACCTTTTAAGCTAACGATCTCAGCTTTAACAACAAAGTCTGTGTCTACGATCTGCTGTCTGTAGACACAGTTCTGGCTAGGCAGCGCGACGACCCGGGCTTGCTTCTCGGAGGCTATCACGACGAACTGGCGGTCGCCGGCAGTTTCGGTCGCGCCTGGCGTCGGCGTCGGCGTTGGAGACATTCGTGACGAAGACCCCTGCTTCGTCGGCGTTCGCTCCCTTCTATCTCTTACCTTCAAACGTACATATATACATCAGCTAAATATCAACGAATGATGATGGGCTTAGGTTGTGATACTCACATCTTTACTATCGTCTTTCCAACTTTCGTACGAATAAGGTATTAAAGCACCGTTGCAGTCCAAAAATGACATCGTCAATATTGAACCTTTTAACCTAAATATGGGACCACCTGGAACATAAAGTTTTGTTTAGATAGAGCTGCAATAATTGGTCTGTCTCTGGCTACGTAAAGGGGGACACCAACCGCTAGTGGACACGACGACCGGCTGCGTATGCCGCGCGTCGGGCTCCGGCAAGCTGATCATCATGGTGAGCACTGAACCCAGCGTTGTGCCTATCCACAGCGTCGGCACCAGCGCCGTCGGGTCTGAAACAGCGACATTCTGTTACATTACTACTCGTATCTGTCACGATAAGGGTCTCAGTAATTGCCCTGATTCCTGAGGATTTTGAGGCTCTTCTCAGGATTGCGGCCAAATTTTCAGAAACTAAAATAATATCAATGGCACCACTCGCTTGCGACTTTTTTTTAAATTGTGAGCAAAGGAGGAATTTACAATAGAAAGAAAGCATTTTCAGGATTTCACATTCAGGATTCTTAAACGTTTCTTTTGCGAACCTTAGTCACGATGTGTACGAGCGCGAATACAGTAGGCTTAATTCACTTACCAGACTTCTTAATGTAGCTATCGGCGAAGGCGAGGCACTGGATGCCCTCCTGCGAGATGTTCTCCAGGCTGGACATGCTGCTGGAGCGCGATCTCGAGAACGAGCTGTCCAGCTTGTCTACGCGGCCCGTTGCCAACAATAACACAGATTACTCTCTCTGCGAGGCGCGTGGTGCGAGCCCGGCGCCGGCATGCTGCCGGCACTGCCGCCGGTATGCGGCACGCCGGTGCCGGGGCCGGGCTCGCAGCTCGCACCGAGAGCAGAACCCTCGCAGCACATCTACCGAGGTACAGTTTCAACTAAAGCTAGCTGTAGCTCACGGGTTAGTGTCGCTCGGTGCGGTTGTGAAATACGCTGAAATTCTCCGTCCAGGTGCAATAGGTCATATAATGTGCGGAATCCAGAATTAATAGGAGTATAATCATGCGTATAGAAGAGTATCGAGGCTTGCATGCCCGTCCAATCTCAGCTTATTTTCACAACGTACCCTATTTGTTTAGTTAATTATTTATTTATGTTTTTTATTTTTAACTTTAAACGATGGTTAGTGTTTTGACTCACACAAATTAAATAACGATAAGTGATTGACGAATATAATATGTACATAATGTGAATGAGAGAGAACTGTTAACCCGAAGATAGTAAACGAAGCTCCGAGTTAAGTCAAAACACCGGTCATGTGACGCTACGTCCGCTACGGGACGTCACCGTCTTTTGTTACACTAGCACATCGACAGACAGCTCTAGACCATGATGGTGGCAATGAGAAGCGACGTTACGAACTTTACACAAACATAATATGTTAAATAGCAAACGATATATGGAATGTGATGAGGATGGTTGTATGACGCGTGGTCGCAGGTCGGTGGGCGAGGCGTCCCCCAGTCCGCCAGTGTCCCCCCTCCCCCTACATCTGTACTGTACACCTACTCTAATGTAAGCGCCGCGTGGACGGACAGACAAACGAACGTGCTATGTCGGCATTCGCAAGCTGCATGCGACTAGTGCTCATAATAAGAAATATCGTAAGCATACATAGACATAATGACAGCCGAATATAGAGGCAGCCAAAAACGAGCCATATAAACTTTTTGCTTTGTGGTCGGGCTAGAAAAAGAAACAATAATTCATATAAACGAGAGCGTTAAACCAAGAAACTAGTTTACAATAATAGTTGGAGCCGGACGGCGCGGGAGACGACGCGGCGTCGGCGTGACGCCGACACAGCGCTGACCGCGCGCCGTCCACTCGTACAATAAACAAACGTACAACGTGACAACGCTCGCTCGTGACACAAATCATACTAAGTAATAAATACAAGAAAATAAATGATACGATACGAAACAAGTTTGTATAGGTAGTTGCATCGCTCGCGTGTTACGATATGGAAAGCCTCGCTTACATTGTATGCACATATAGAGTCCGCCGCAACAACGATCGAACAACGTGATAGATTTATAGATAAACAGGATAGTTTTGAGTAGTAAGTCACCTTTTAGTAATGTAGTAGTCATGCTAGTCTCGAGAGTAAGTGGGGTGCAGTGGAGGCGTCCGCTAGAGCTAGCGGGACGGACGCGGCGCGAGTGAGTGAGACATCAACAACAAACACGACACAGCCACAATTTCACTAGGATCTTCACTACCTACGTGTTCGTGAGAGTTTAGAGTCGTGTCGTGCACGCGTGTGTGCGTGCACGTGAACGTGGGCGTGTGCTTCACACAAACAACACAAACTGACCAAAACTATATAGAGAGTAAATGATGGAAAAAGAAAAACAAAAGATGCAAACGTTTCGGGTACCATTGGGTTGCATTATGTGTAAGTACTCCATAGATGCGAGAGCCTGCGGAATAGGTGGTTCTGTACCGACAAACAAAACCACAATATAGTACGAGACAGGCACACGTTGGGGGCGAGCGGGGCGTCCGTCGTCGCCCTGGGCGGCGTGGGCCGCCCTGGGCGACGCGGGGCGCCCCGCCTACACAATATATAACCATTCTATGATCACGAGGATGACAACGGAAAATATAACACTACTCGGTCAACACAACGATAAAATTAAACGAAATAAGAAGAATAAGTTTGTTAATCCAAATGATTACCTATTAAATGATTCCGATCTGAAATTGGAAATTAAATAAATAAATAATGGCGAATTACAACTGAAACCTGGACAAATACTACTGTCATGATGGGATGAGGTCAGGTGTGGAGTCAAGGTCAAGGTCAAGGGCTACAACAGAAAATGATAAAACTAACCAAAATGACACGATTAAGATCAACTGTTCAATTACTTAAGCATAAATTTACTTTACTGTAGGCATATCCAACTTTAATTATGTCTTATTTTTTATATGAATTTAAAGATTTTCTTTAGGTACTAAAACTGCTCGATACCGGTAATTTATAAATTTATATAAATAATTTTATGTATTAATATGTATGAGACTCAATTTTTCGACAGAGTTGTATATTTTATTATTTGTAGCAAACTTTTAATTTATTCACAAATTATAATTTTGCAAGTTTCTTTTTTCTCGTTTGCAATGGCTCGAAAAACAACACAGAGAATCTTTAATTTCATATCAATCATGAGACTACTAATGTATGTAAGTTAATATGAGAGAGTCAGTGATGGAAGGAAGAGTAGTCGGTAATCGGTAAGGTAGTGTGAAGAAACCAAAAAATATCAAACAACAACTAAATAAAAATACAACAAAGACGCGGTCACTCGGGCACCAAAGGTGACCACGGCCGAGGTCACGGTCAAGGCCGGTGCCCCTCGAGCCGATGCGATGCTTCTACGCAATATGTAACAGAACAAACAACATTAACGTAACAGTTATAATGACAAGATGCCGCGCTCAGCAGACAATCATAGCGGTAGGTAATGTAACGTGCCGCGACAGATATCGTGAAGCGATGCAAGATGGCAGCGCACCGCAAGATGGCGCCCGCCAGATGATGCGTCGACGTCTTGACTGACACTCGACGGAAATGGAAATAGATCACTCGAAACAAAAAATAAAATAATAAGAAGAGAAATTGCGACTGCGGTCAGAAAGGAGAGCGAGATAGAGAGAGATATATATCGGTCGGTAGGTATCGGTATAGATCGTTGATCAAGGTGACTGTACTACCAAAACTGCAATACTGTCGCGTGGTGAGCAGCGAGTGGGGGGGCGCGGCGTAGACGTCCGACGCCGTCGACAGGCACTTGTGCAGTTTGCGGGTACCTTGCGAGCGCGACCGCCGCACGGACCGCGCCCCCGCCGCGCCCGCGCCACCGCCCGCGACCGCGCCCGCGGCCGCCGCCCCGCCCGCCGCGCCGCCCGGCCCGTTCATCTACAACACACACACACTCTACCGCCACCGCCACCCCGCACGTGACGCGTCCGTCCGCGTCAGTGTTACTTCCAGCCCAGGTTAGTAGTCGTGTCGTGAGTGATCTCTGTGTGCGTTACGACTGTACGTGTACCTACTGGGGCCGCGCCCGCTACCGCTACCGCTACCGCCTCCGCGCCTGCGCCCGCTTCCGCTCCGCTCGGCCCGGGGCAAAGGCGTGCTATGAACCGCCCTGGGGACACAGCGATATGAGAGAGCGAGTGAACGCTACATAGCGGCATCTACTCGTAGCGTTCGACAAGAACAGTGACAACACAGAGATCGCCTAAATACTTCGAGTCTAGTTACTTAGTTACCGAGGAAGTCGGCGAAAAGATATTTAAGGCAGTTAGAGTCTTCGTCGGACGAGTCCTTGTCCTTTGGAATAAGAAAACACACGCATCAGTGACGCTACTTCTACACTCACACATACTCACACCCACCCATATTTATATTATAGTACACGTATATACACGCGCCGCCTACGTGTACTTTACTAGAACGTAGGTAACGTACACGTACGCATAATTTACATAATGATACATAATTATCAATATCATACTTAAAACTAAATAAAACAGGGTAAATAAATAATAATTAAATTAAATAAAAAGCCAAATATATCACAAGAAGCGGAAAGCATGTAGTCGACGACTCGCAATCTTTCGACACTCAAATATCTACAAATAGAAAAAAACGTTAGTTATCATATTTTTTAAGAGAAAACCTCGCTTAGTTCTGCTTTAGATCACACGTATTTATTTTATATGAAACAAAACATCTAGCTACCATCACCTGACGTCACACAACTACGCCGGTATTCATATATCTATAGGGGAGGATAGCACAAAGTGAGCCGTAAGTCGTAAACGATGGGATGAGCTAGAACGACGGTACCATTCAGATGAGAGTCGCATGAACACTACAGACTAAATGGGCGGCCGGGAGTTAGTACTTACTGAAGCGTCGCATAATATTCCCGGCGAAGGTTTGCGGAGGTTGTTGTTTGCGGTGGCGGTGGCGGTGGCGCGGCGGGCGCTGCGGTGGCTCGAGCGGCAGGTGGTCGGGGCGCGCGGCTTGTTCCCGCCACCGCTCCTGCAGCTCGCGGTGCATGCGGTCGTACACGTCCCGGCCGCGCTCCCGCTCCCGCTCGCGGTCGCGGAGCTCCCGGTGCATGCGCTCGAAGGGGTCGGCGCGCGGCGGCGAGCACGCCTCTGCCTCAGCTCCCGCCTCCACCTCGCCCTCCCCCTCCGCTCGCTCCTCGCTCTCCGGCGAGGAGTTCCCCCCTGCATCCGGCGCAGGCGTCGAGAACGCCGCCTTCAGCTTGAGATCGACGCGCGACAACTGCCGCTTCAAGTTAAACGTCTTCCATGAAGTGGACGATTTGCGTCGGCCGGCGATTTCAGCGGGGCGGGGCTCTTCGACGGCTTCTTCGGCAGGGGCCGGCTCCGTCGGGGTCGTGGCAAGCGAAGGCCTCGCGGGTTCATCCAGCTTCGTGAACAAATGTGACCGGTGAGCGACCGCCCCCCCCTACCTCCCGCAGTCCGGCCCTGGTTGCGACGTGCTACGGGGCTCGCTAGCGACGCGAGGGACCTCCAACGGGACGTGAGCGAAACGAACGAGCAATGAACGGGAGGGGAGGGGGGCGGCGGGACGTCCGGGACAGGCCGGGGATGTCGGACATCCCGATAGTGAAATTAAATTAAAGTCAGTTATTAAAAGATACAGTAATTTTCCTAACATAGATTTTTTAATTCTAAAGTTTCTGGTTTTGAATATGATTTGATTTTTCAAATTTTTGCACACATAAAATACTTCAATAAAATTCTTTTAATTTTGAAAAAAAAAACAAGTGGTTTTGTTCTTTTGTTTACTAAAAATGAGTGTTAAGTCACTGTAATCACAATTACAGGCCGAACACGGACGCCCCCTCGCCCAAAGCAACCGATCGGTAAAGAAATAAAAGTGGCAACAGAAACATAAGTAAAGGAGTTTGTTTGGTTGGGTGTAGCTATTGACTACAGATCGTATGCCGTATACATACCTGGTCGATGCTGGGCGAGCGCTGTCGGTCGCGCGCGGGCGCAGACGCGGGCGCGGGCGCGGCGTACAGCGCCGGCGCGGGCAACGCGCACAGCACCGACCGTGACATCGAATCCACCACCACCACGCCGCGCTCGCCGCCCCATGCCATCCTGCGAATAACCCTCCGTTCAAACTCATGCTTATGATATAGCGTGCCCTGCTTAAACCCACTTTTCGATATAACTATGGAGACCACTGTAACATTACGTGCTCAGCAGAGCGCCATCTAGGATCTGTTATAGACAGATCGTGTTCCAAAACACTAGTATTTGGTTCTCTTCAAGGAGATTCGTGCTGCCGACATCAGTTGTGACCAACAGCTGTAGGCCCGACACACACAGCTATCGGTCACAACTGACGACAGCATAATTATACCTAATTTCTTCTATGGTTTTCGCTATTTTGCATAATAAAACACTTTATTTAGCATATACCTGCTCCGTTTACACACACAAACACATCCCCTTCTTTAAGTCTTATGCATTCATTAGCTACCTGGAAAAGATCGATAAAGTCGCTCATTGGGCTACTATAGCTTTAAGTTATTCTTTAGTTAAGCTTTAGTTGTTACAAATAAGCGTTAATCTAACTTTCTCCGTTAAGGAGTGGCTAAATGATTTTAGTTGATCGCTCGCTCGGTCAACTAAAGGGATGCTAGGATCTCGGTGACGGTCAAGGTCGGAGTCAGGGTCAAGGTCAAAGCCAAATTAACTACAATGTCATAATATGGAAGATAGAGTTATGTAGTCAGGCACTTTGACCAAGTTATCTGTGCATAGAAGACTTAAATTCTATGAAACTGCGATAGTAGCACTACCCTGATGGGGTCACCCCGATGGTAAAAAAATGTTTGTTCTGACAAATCTGCGTGCTGGGAGGCAATTTTCTACCTTCAAACCCAGTTTGAGGCAATTAGATCTAAATGGAGAGTTAGAAGATGTTGCGTTGATCAATCGTACACAGCTTCCCAGGTTTGATCTGGAGCCTATAAACCATTGGAAATAAATTTGTAAGTATCCGAAAGTTCTAGTTCGGTATGCTTGCTCGTTTTGTATATATATGCGAGAGCGAGAACTCGCACCTATTCATTAGCCTTTCGTATACGAATAAAACGGTTCAAAAAAAAACTCCTGCAGAATTAAGACGGAAATGTGTATACTCACAGGCCATAGGAGGAGTTGATGGTGAGCGCCTGTATGGGGTGCGGCGGTCCCTGCTGCAAGGCCACCAGCGTGGGCTGGAAGCCGGGGGGCCGTCGCGCGCCCCCCGTGCCCCCCGCCCCGCGCACCCGCAGCGACGACCCCACGCCCCCGCCAGTCCACACGCCAGACTGGAAGGTCATACCACATAACATTACTTCACCCGCCGACTTTAGCTTAAATTATCATAGATAGATACTTTATAAAATATTTCGACGAGTTTTCGGTGAATCCTAAACTCGAAACGTCATCTTTGAATGTTCTTCTTGTTTGCCCATTTAAAAAGATCCTAAAGACATTTTTACAAGCAAAGAAGCAGTGAAAGAGGAAATGAGCACAATGTCATTAAAATTTACTAAAGTGTTTTCAACCAATAAGATCATGGATTTTTTTGACAAAATAATGAAATTAGACCAGCAAAGTCATATAGGATATCTATGTGAAATTGTATCCTTAAATGACAATTAAAGTTTTCGTGAATTTTAAGACACTCATCCGTAGCTGTATTTACCTTTCTACTTTCTCCCTCCGACTCCCCCCCTCTGCTGAACGACATCGACCGCCCCCCTTCCGCTTCCGGCGACGTTTCCTCCTCTAACGTGTCCGATATCACCGGAATCTCTATCACCTGGAACACCGAACACGCATGCTTAATACTAAAAACTGTTTCCCAGCTTAAGGATAAAGGAAACTTATCGACTTTTGAGGTGTTTCGATAAAGGATAAAAAGTTCCAGGTGAACATCTGTCAACGATAATTGAAATGCAATGTTTGAAATTATGTGAGAGTCCGACATGGAACTGCTAAAGAATAATATCATCGTAGATATGATGTATAAAAGCACCAGGCTTAAGTAGCCGAACTGGTCACGTCTCGTCCGAATGCAGCCACACAGATGGACAAATAATACAACTATTAGCTGAATAAGGCCAGTAGGTATACCTGTGTCTCCGAATGTGTCTCCGCCTTGCGGAACTTGAACAGCACTACGTGTCCGTGTGGGAGCGCCACGGCGAGCCGCCGCGACTCTGCACACAGCGCCACCTGGAGAATATTGAGGAGATGTGTTGCTAAATTTTCATTTTTGTGAAACCTAGTTCAAATGCGTGTAAATTGTTTAATTTCGTGGGCATATTAATCAATTTAGTTTCGTAAAGGTGCACAAGTCTAATAAAAGTGAAAATCGGTGCAAAAACTGGACTTCAGCGTTGTCTCCAAAGCTCGCATGAACCGTCATTGTAAAGAGCCACCATTTGCGAAGACTTCCTTGACTTGACTTTTACTACGACGACTTTACTGTTTTGATGCAAATTGCAAATAACTCGCATAGATTAATAATACTGGGCACTGGCTACTTTCCAAATGGCTAAAATAGGTTCACAACGGATAAGAAATAAAAAAAAATAGGCGCATTTATTGCGCGGAATATCAACTGAAGCTGCGTACATTGGAGAGCGATACTCATGTTAAAAGGAAAGTACAGAACTTAGAGTAGAATGTGGTAGAGCAAAAGGTGCTAAAAAGATGAAAGGAAAGAACATTATCACATAGTGGGAAAAGGGCAATAATCTTTGTTAGGAAAGGAAAAGGGAATAGACGAGCACTTAGTAAGAGAGAATAAGAATTACAAGCTCTACTGACTACTCATATTGAGTAAATGGCAACGTAAGATCTGCCGAAGTCAATAAATTCCACCCACCTGTTGCACGGCCAGAGGACTGTCCTCATCCCACGTGCTACACGTGCTACTCCCAGCGCGACGCTCGAACACTAAAACATACAACGACATGGTTTTAATATCGCGATAATAGAATCCGCCCGGCGCCATATTCTGACATCACAAAACAGAGATGTGTTATTTCTTACCTTTCGAACATTTTAATTTGTACAAAATTTGTAAGGTCCCAGCGCTAGCGTCCCAAAACTTGACGCTACCGTCTGCGTGCCTGGAACAATAACGTTTGTATCAATAATAAATAATTACCACTAAGCTACTTTTTGATATTTCTTCTACCATCATTATTTCAGTAAAAAAATTGTGCAAGTGCTTGTCTTTTCGGACCATGTACATGTAACTCTTAAAACTAGCACTTTACCTAAAGCTCAATATTTTGAAAACGGAACTCTAAAAACAAAATTGGTTTTGAAACCCTAAAATGATTTTAGAAGAGCTATCTAACGATACCCCACACGATGGGTTAACCAGAAAAAAACATCCCCCATTTTACATGTAGGGCGGTACCCTAAAATAACTAAATAATTTTTATTAGTGTACTATTTGCTTGGCGTGATCAATTTAAATACTCATGCAAAATTACAGCTTCTTAGTACTAGGCGTCTCTGAGCTAAGCTGCGGACAGACAGATGGACCGATGGACATCACGAAACTTTAAGGGTTTTCTGTTGACTACGAAATACTAACAAAAAACGATTCGAAAAATTAAGTCGAATCTACCAAATTGGTCCATGTGAGATTTAATTTTGTCGTAAGCTTAAATCTAGCCAGCTTAGTCTATTTCTTTAAATGTGTAAGGAGTGAACAGTTCTCGGAGGGCGACATACCCCGTCAGGATGATCTCGCTGTAGGAGCAGGAGGCGGGCGCCCACTCCCCGCCGTCGATGGGCCACAGCTTCTCGCTGAACCCACCCGTCTTCTTGTTGCCCTGACGGCCCACGCTGTAGAACGCTGGGATCTACACAACAGATATCATTGAATAAATAAATATTTCACGACATTACACACAGCGCCAAGCTACGCACTACGCTTGTACTAAGGGAATTAGATAACGGCTATACCTTCTACATTTTTGGATGGAAAGACACTCAGACCAGATACAAAGACCAGACCAGATTCTACCTAATATAATAATACCGCTGCGATCGATTTTACAAGTTGCATACATTAGATTTAAATGTTTTTGCAAAATTGTCAAATTGTAGGTAGTGCAGTTATGCAAAGTGTGTCGAATTTCTGTAAAGTAAAGTAAGGCTTCGGACTGACCAGGTCTGAAGGGCAGTCCGCAAAGTAGGAGCAGCAAGTGACGGGCGACTCGTGTATGTCCATCGGATAGGGGTTCTCGAAGCAGGGGTATCCGGGGGACAGCAGGTCGATCACCACCAGGTCATTCTGCAGGAGAACCACTATCGCGTACGGTTCTTGGTAATCTGGAACATAGCATAGAAGACATGGATATACAAGTCTGATCTTCTATTTCCATTCCCTTTTCTACTATTGTAGGGTAGCCATAACAAATTATTCTTCTCCAATTCAATCCATTTAAGTTCTTGTTCAATCCCTTTGCAACCGTAGCATCCTTTACACAGTACCTCGATCTTTTCAGACGGGCAGCTAATGTCTTTTAAGAGCGTAAGGATGAATCTCACGATCAGTTTCTTCATTGTAAGTCAAAGTAAAAGCAACAGCGAATAGACGTCCTGAAACAAATTTTCATTTCCTTTGTGGCGTCACTTTCAGCTGTTTCTCAAAGAAACTGTAGGTGTAACCACGTGTTTACCTGCAGTATGTGGAGTCTCGCAAAGAGTGACAAAGTCGACGACCGCGTGTTCCATCTCGAGGACGGTCGTGCTCTTCCCGTTGAGGACGGTGATACTGTGCGTCCGACCGGCCTTGTCCGTCGGCAGACCGCCCGAGAATATTATCAGGCTCTCGCTGTAACACCACACGGAACATTATCTCGATGACATCTCGATATCAAATCGAGGTAGAATATAAGAGTACGTAAATTCTACCACCTGTGGCACTTTTACTAATGATGACTCTCCTACCATTAGTAATTGACTATATTTCGTTCGACGGAACCAGCTAATAGAAAACCAAACCAAAGAAGTTATATAACTAGAACTAGAATGCTCACGTAGGAATAAAAAGTGTTCCGCTACATTGAGCATGCTGTCCCTTTTTAATAACACTGATAGAAAGTGACAGCATGGTTCAATGTAGCGTTCTGTCTCTTTTTTTTTAGTTCTACGTTAGAATTCTAGTTCTAGTAATATAACTTCTTTGAACCAAACTATATTGCTCGGAGTCAAAGTATAAAACCTGTTGAATTTCAATGTCATTGTCATAAGTGGATGTCAAGTATGTGATACATGCATTGCGGGCTGTGTCAGCTCAGTTGTAAGGCTGCCATGACCATGCGCTTAGTTTGAAATCGATCGTTACCAGACTTTACCTAGCAGGATTATCAAGGTGCGATCATTATCTTTAGATGGTGTAGTCTAAGGATTTAACCTAAATAGTAGGAAAAGGTAGAGGTTGGAGAAATAGTGGTAGAATTATACGAGTACCTAAACTAAGGGTCGATATCCATTATGATTATAGAACCTCACTAATGTATACCTATTTATTTTGAAACATAAATGATTACATTCTCCGGCAATAAATTATGAAAGGCGACGTCATCAATCATTATAATTTACGAGTATCTTCCATCGCGGTGTAATTAACCATTTTTCATGACGCAAAAATATCTAGAAGAACTAGACAAAGGGATACCTCATTAATTAGGATAAAATCACAACTTTACTCAGCCTTTCTTAGTTTAGTACGTCCAATTGGTAGTAAATTTTATTACAAGGGACCAACACTAAGTTAAGTCCATAACTATATCTAGTGGTTTGAACGCAATATGGTCTTAGGAACAACCTTGTTTGATAGGAAGTTCATTTACAGATGCAAAGCTAAATAATGTAGTTTAATGAATGTACGAATGTAACAATTTCCAAATGATCGCGTCAACTCGATGCCAAATCATTTCGAGAGGAATTAGTGTCGCCATTGATCATCGACGCGATATTGGCACATATATACAACCAACATAAATGTATGTACCTACCTACCATCTCTGTATCTAATATCTATGGAGCTACATTTATGATAGTTCTATATGACGCTAACAACTTCATAGTTTTAATATTTTAAGTTGATTTAATTTCTAACCACTCGTCTCCATTTCCTCTTTTCCCTTTTCTAAACGGTACATTTTCCATTTTGAACTTAATGAAGTTTCTTGACTTCTTCCTTAGAATCAATGGGTAATGTGTGATTTTAGTTTTGAAAAAAAAAACAAGTATTAAAAAAAAACATACCCCGTTCTGGAGGTCTTCCACTCAAGCCTGAGGATAGGTTTGCACGGCTCCAGTTTGCCGTCTTTGTTCGCTTTCGCTGAAATTATAGCATTGTTCTGGGTTTATAAGAGGAAAGTAACACGACAAAGACTTCGACTCTGAAAGCTTTGATTATAATCAACGACACAATACGTTGAAGAAATTACAAATTTATTTCACTTCGATAATAACTGTTCCCAGAATTTCAACAAACTTGTTTCATTCTGTGAAACTTCATTCACAGGACAAAGAGGGGTAAAGAATCGTTCTTCGTAAATTATACA
This sequence comes from Idaea dimidiata, assembly GCA_949358125.1. NCBI lineage: Eukaryota > Metazoa > Arthropoda > Insecta > Lepidoptera > Geometridae > Idaea > Idaea dimidiata. The sequence goes on from OX442328.1 coordinate 14,492,801, forward strand.
ATAGGCGTTCCATATTCTTGAAAAGAGTCACGCATTCACCTTTGTCGCGTGCACTGTTATAAAGTGGGATTCACTGCACGCGCCCCCGTCGCTATTTCTCCAAAACAACTTTTGTAAAAAAAAACAACAACAAATTAAAGCTTGCTTGATCATTACCTGCCCGTAACGGTGTTTTGTACAAAAAATCTATTAAGTTAACTATTATGATTGTTTGTTAGTGATAGACTATGTGTCTCCTTAACTCACCGTGTGGGTAGGAGAGCGAGGTGGGTCTCTGGGTCCGGCCGGCCCACGTGGCCAGCGCGCCGTCCACATGCGCCGTCATCAGCTTGCCGTCGTGCTGCCAGGCCGCGGCCCGGATGCCCTCGCCCGGCCCGCCCGAGCCCAGGCAGCCCCGCCACTCGGCCGCGCGCTGCCGCAGGTCCCATACTACTACCAGTCCGGATTCGAATGCTACCAGCAACTGAAATGTACAGAGGTGGATGTTTTATGAACGTTAGCTCCGTTTAGTTTTGTTTTTATGGGTAGATTCGTGGCGAAGGTGATTTTATATTCAGCTGCGAACGGTCAAAATTGATAGAAACAAAAACTAGCTATCACGGTTTACAGTCAGTCCGGACAGTTCCTAGAGTGTATGTAATGTGTGTTTATTGCTAAACCAATTGCGATGTCACTTAAAATGTTGATGGCTGAAGCTCTACATTTTAAATTACATCGCGAAACAACCCATATGCATACTTGTATTCTGATATTCTACCTATAGGAATATCAGAATGAAAGTAGATGAAGACCAACGCAGATGAGCATAACTATAGTAAAACACAAATTTCAAAAAAGATCTAGCAAATAAATTAACTTTTGTAGCACAACAATCTTGCCGACCATTTGATATCGCAAAACGTGTGCATACTAAAGCGTCAGATGCAAGAATATACTCGTAATTACCTTGCTAGCGTCCAAAGGATTATCGCTGATCTCGACGACAGCTCCCGGGTGAGCCGATCTCGTTCTGAAACAAACAAACAGCGATACAGAATTTATTATACGTCTAGTATCATGAAGGTATGGATCGAGCTCGGGGCCTTGGCATGCATGGAACCGAAGCCAACACGTGGAGTTTTTTTTTCACTAACAATTTTACGCGCAAGCTTTTGAAATGGACAGTCTTGGATTGGAATTTCTAATTTCTAAAAGTTATTCATTTTAATGTGGAGAACTACCCCCTGTACAGTTTTGGATTGGAATCCCATAACCCTGTATACCTACTTATTATTATTATTTAAAATGTGTTTTCACTACAAATAGGTACTCATAAAAGCTACGAGTTTAGCAAGATCGAGAGGAAATTTTCTCGTTTTCCAGCAACAAAGTCATTAATTCATAACGCGACGTGATTTCTTAACAAAAACGTCGAGTTGAATCGAATGATTTAAACGAATCTGTCGTGACGGTGTTTTTCCTTAATTATTCAAAAAATCAGCGAACCGTCGTCGTCGACACCGCCCCGCCTCCGTCCGCTCAACGAAAATTAAAGATTCACAGTAACTTAATATTCCTGGTGTCAGTTGTCTTTTCCCCAATTTATGTCATTATACAAACGAAGTTTTACGGCTAACCCCGGATACCTTGAGACTATAGTTCTGTGATTTAATTTATAACATTTGTCTTAAAAAAGTTTGTTGGCTAAATCTCCACGAGTATTGGATTGTAGTCCATATTTACTTAGATAGATTTTTTTTTAAATAATATTTTATTAAGGATAGAATTCTTGAGATATCTAGGTTAGAATGTAATTTAATTATGGTTTAAAATATACTTAACTCGCTTATAGAACAGAAATACATCATCTGTGAAAATTTCAATTGTTTAGCTATCACTAATCACGAGATTATATAGTCTGGTGACATACGAATATACAGTGGGGTTTTGGTAAAAAGATTCCTGTTTTTACCTTTTTGGGTACGGAACCCTACCAAAAGATAAATGAAATATTTGAAGCCTCGTCATCTAACCACAATTGGTTTTAAGTAGTATTGTCATCGCCGCGAAGCGCACCAACAATTAGGTAAACTGTGGTTTTGGTGAGAAGCTATCAAGTTACAAGAAACTACCAAAGCAATGAGGAATGAGGATAAACTTCACCCAAACAAACATACCTACATTATGTATAATTTGAATAGACGATATGGTTCGGTGTATCAATCAAGTGGGCCCACGGTGTCGCGGCGCCACTTGTTGCGACCCACCCCGTAGCTCGGTCATGGGGGGAGGGGAAGATTAGAATGGTTCGGGGGAGAGAAGGAGGCTTTAGAAACGTCGCTTGTTGTGGGGGTGTTTACGCTACGGTGCCAACGCGAGGAGCGTTCTGGAGAGCCAAATTACTTGCAATTAAATGTGGAAATTATATGTTACATTCAGTTCAGATGTTTGAAGTTGGTTGGTAAATAGATATATAGATAGAACGCTTTATTAAACTCCCTATAAAATTTTACCATAAATTAAATTTTGGTGTTACTACTGAGAACGCTCTCTTATAGACCGTTTAGTCGCATAATGAATAATTAGCAAAATAGACAACCTTGGTTCGTACCAAGGCTGTCTCCTCTTCATAGAGATCACACGAATTATTAATTGTCTCCTCTCCTTAGAGATCACAAGAATTATTAATGGCGAGGTAGGTGAATGTTTAATGACTAAAATGTGTGCTTGCAGTCTTAACCTCGACTCTTCCCGGCACGGGGAGGTAGTGTCGAAAAATAACAATACGGGACTCTTACGAGGCCTTGTAGCCATTCACCTTAATTGTAAGGCGTGAAACTTATTGTAACTTGTATGTAGTTAGTACTAGTATTCGATAAATCTGTAGTATTCATAGGTTCATATTAATTACCCCGACTAATATTTTGTCATTTTTAGGGTTGCTAATCTCAAAAGGTGTAAAAGGAACCTTTAAAAGACCACATTTTTATCCGTCTGTCTGTTTAATGGTCAAAGTTGTCAAATATATATATAGCTAGGCTTTCTCTTAAAGTTTAATTGTCTGGGGTTAACTTTTTTGTAGGTTTTTTCTATTTTCTCTCATTTCACAATTTAAAAAATGTTTTTTTTAGAATTAAAAATAACATTTTTAAATTCTTTTAAAGTCGGTTGAAAACGATTGTGATTTGATGCAATTGTTTGCAAGAACGTTCTTTTTTGTAAACATTTCTGAAGGTGTATAACTCTAGGATTTAAAACTGAATATGGCTGAGGCGCAAGTAGTGTTAGTACGACACATACTTTCTAAAACAGCACCCATAAAACTTGCCCACTAAACTCGCACTAAACACAGCATAAGAAAACAATCGTATTTCATAGACAAAAGCTGGCACGAGTGAGATCTCCCACTAATTCTTGTAATGGTCACCTTTTATCTCACAATAATGTGACGTGCCACGAGAAAACTACTATTCTACGATAAATTATATTGTTGGTCTTGGGTTTTGTTTTATAAGTTTGCGGTGATCTATGTCCAACTTTGAAGGTGAAAGGCTACTTGTTACTAAACTTCTTTGGCATTTAGTTTTCCATTTAATCTCAACTTTAACAGTAGATATGGCATCAGAAGGAAGAGAGTTACAACAAGCCACTGTAGTAACGCTACCTCAAATTCAATGATAATTTCCACGTTTTGAGACTCATTGATCGATTCATTTTAGGACCCGCAGCAGCTGTCATTTTATTTTTACAATATTGTCAGCGCTGATTCGGGTTTTTATATTTATTTCTGGTAAAGGGATCAAGGAATACGTGAGACATCACCTCTAGGATATAATGTCTCAATGGTTTTTGATGGCATTGTACAAACTAAGATTAGGTACTGAAAATGGCCTGATAGTTGAGATTCTTTATATGATAGAACCCTGAGAACTCAGTCTAAGCGTTCTTGAACATCAACAAACAATTTCGAAGCTGAAAGTTATCCCTCTCGGTAATTCTATTAGTTACATCCTGTCTGTGGGCAGCAGCGAGCAAACAAAAGGTTTAAACCAAACTAGCCTCTGTCAACAGCAGTACGGAGAGTTATTAGATTCTGCTCCACTCAACCACTCCCCAACTCGACGGTATTAGTCTGTGCGATCGTCGGAACTTGCTACTGCGGATATTACATTAATTTCTCTACACTACTCGGTACAGGCTGGGTCTCTATGTTACACACGATTCGTTTTAGTCAGTAGCAGTAGGTAGTGTTCTCTTCAAAACATCTATATCTATATAACTATAGTAGGATATCTACATCCTTCTTAAGCGAACAATCGCGGAAAGAGTCAAGAACCATATCGTAGCGGTCAAAAATTGTCAGGTAGTAATTCGCAATAGCTGAGAATTTGTTACTATAAGAACCAAACCGCTGCTCGTAGTAGGTATAACAACAACATTGTTCGATTAACTCTTCTAGTCACCCGGACACCGCCGGACACGTCTCGACATTAACATAGTGTGGTATAAAGCGAGCGAACGGTCAGCTGTCGCTTCGCTTCCTTTGTAGGCAACTTCACGTCGAACCATAATGCAGCATCGAGAGTGTCGGAACTAACTTCAGCGTATTGTTTATTTAGCTACGGATATTTCGTTGGCAATAGATAAGTTGGCTCTTTTATTAAATAGGATCAAAGAGCGAAAGGTTTAACTTGACGTCTCAATTTGTGCTTACTTAAAACCTTTTTTACAGCTACAGATCTTTATAATGCATCTGTGGTTGTTATATAGGGGATGATGTTGTTTACGTCCGACCGCAGGAATCCCTTCCTCCACGTTCCATGTACGTGTCCCCTGATAGAACCACTACCGTTGGTTGCTGTACTGTCGTATCTTAATTCGACCTCACAGCACTCCAGTCTCTCTACCTAGGTACCTATTTCGGTATGGATACTTCTTTAGTTATGAAATAAAATAAGATTGACTTATTTAATTATAAGCCTCGTGCTTGCTTTCGACTAGCGCTACGCTCGTCTACCACTGGTGCCCTTCTTTTGACTTCAATGACTGTCAGGATGTACACGGTGAACGAAATTCCGTAAGTTCGTATCCTATCTATAGCTACCTACTCTGGCCGTCGTCGGTCGATCAGCCCATCGGATGCGTATTGTCGTCGCTTATCTCCCCGTAACAGTTGTGTCAACATCCAGCCACCGACACTCGACAGCCGCCTCGTCTCGCCTGCCCCTATTGTCACAGTTTACCTATTATCGTCCCAGTGAGTTACATCACGCAGCCTTATTGTATCTGTTTATTTGTCCGTAACATCCTGTATTTATTGCTTTGTCGTTGATATTATCTCTCACTTTTCTTTGTGGCTAGAAAAGTAATTTGGAGATATTTTAAAGTAGCGTCAGCTAAGTTATAACGGGTTGAGGTAGCTGTTTAATAAAAATCAGGTTTGACTACTACAAAATATAATCTTATCAAATGTATACATACGGTGTCCGGACTTAGGCACATTCACCCAACTATCCGAACTTAGGTGCACCTACCCCACAACGAACAATACTTAATATTAATTATATGATTAACCAAATAAAATATGTAATTTAAGGTATGATTAACTAAATAAGTAAGACTATAACTAATTGGTTGAGCGCCAGGAGGATTTTTGCGTGGAACCCTTCCAAAACCGAGCCACGGCAAGCTTTCGCTTGGGTATTTCCGAGGGAATGAATAAAGGGCGTGGCCGCAAGCTAAAACAAGGTTACAGATTGTTGTTATCACGTCACAAGATCTTGTTCTCAGCGCTGTATTGTTATTAAATATGTTCAACTCACCCCTTTCCGCACGAACACACACTTTGAATTGCCCAATGTATCAATGTTACTATAATTAGCAAAAAATTCACTAAAAGGAGGAGAATGGCGGTAATCGTCGATCACACAACGTTCGACACAGGTGACAGCTCGACCTTTAGTGCCTATCCTCTCGTTTGCCAATTTCTAATTTTTTTTTTTTTTTTTTTCTAATGTCGGTAGATACCGACTACTTATTTAACTTACTTACGATTTAATTTATTGCCCTCTTATAATAGTTGGGACACTAAAATTTCCTACAAAAAGGATGTCTTGAGTTGTGGATTGAACTCCGTACCGCGGGCATTGCAATCACGGGTGCCTACCACTGGGCCATCAATGATTACTTTAAATGCTCGAATTTGTCTTATCCTAACAACGCAGTCGTGATTTCACATAACATGCCCTCACCTACCGAAAGAAATAAAATGTCATGCATTTTATTTCTTTTAAGACGTCCACAATGGCTTTAAATCTTTGGCATGCCACATGCCTATGCGTTTACCGTACGCGTTGTTGAGAAGGAAGACATTATCAGACACTTTTTCCACGATGATGGCCTTTTCAAATTTGGGTGCAAGTTTGGCCATGAATTTTGCGCCTGCGTTGGAAAGGAATTTTGTCCTTCTCCACACTACGTCTCCTACCATAAATATTGCTACCCTACGATGTACGTTGTAGTACTTAGTACTTTTATTATGTGCCACTTTAAGCTTGGACTGTACGTCTTTGTAAAGCTCGTGTCTGATTTTAAGTTCAGAAAGGTAGATGTTTGTGTCGATAATTAAGGATTCCGTGTCTATTGTTTTACTAATTGTCTCCTTATTACGGGATTGCGGAGGAATAGACGTTTCGCGCCCAAAAAATAAATATGCCGGAGTATAACCGGTGACTTCGTGAACCGAGGTCCTAATGGCATGTGCAAATTCCTGCAAATATTTGTCCCATTCGTTGTGTTTTTTTGTGGCGATATAAGCTGCTATCATTGTACCTATTACTCGGTTTACGCGCTCGGTAGGGTTGCTTTGCGGATGGTAGTTTGGTGTGAACCAGATTTGGCTATTATATTTCATGATAAGATCCCTAAAGCTTTGCGAATTAAATTGTTTCCCGTTGTCTGAAATAACGGCTTCAGGTATGCCGAAAAGTAGAAACTGTTTCTCCAAATTGTCGCATATCTTATCTGCTTTCCCTGTTCGTAACGGAAACAAAAGTACTAATTTGCTAAAAAGACACGTTATTACTAATAGCATGGTGTTGCCCAATTTGCTTTTCGGAAACGGACCCATTAGATCTAGGGAGATAATCTGCCATGGCCGCACTACCTTTCTATGATCCCCCATGTGACCGAACGGGAGATGTTGCGATACTTTCACTTTGGCACAGATTTCACATTTACCTACGTAATGTTTTACGTCGGTTAGCATATTCGGCCAATAGTAAAATTGTTTGACTCTAAAAATGGTTTTCCGAACTCCCATATGGCCCGATGTTACGCTATCATGGCACAGTTTCATTACATCTGTCCTAAGCGATTCCGGAACAAACAACTTCCAGTCAAATGCCTTGTCTGGATATTGTTTTAAGCTAACTTTCTTGTACAACATGCCATTCTTCACTATCCACCCGGGATCATTGCCTTCTAGAACCTGCGCTGTCTTTGTTTTGTACCAATCATTTTTATGTCTATCGGATATCGTTAATCCGCTACTAGCATCTAAAGCTTCGACCGCCCTCGACAAGGCATCAGGTACCACGTTAGATTTTCCCGGCCTGTGAACTATATCGAAGCTAAATTGCTGAAGCTTCATGGCCCACCTGGCTAATCTGCCATGAGGGTCTTTCATTTTGTGCAACATCTGTAGTGCGCTGTGATCCGTGATCACCGTAAAGTGGGAACCATCTATATATGGCCTAAACTTGTCTATAGCATGTACAATACTCAGAAGCTCCCTCTCCGATGTAGAATACGACTGTTCCCTTTCATTAAGCTTCCTACTTAAATAGGCTATTGGCTGTTCTGCGTCATTGATTTTCTGACAAAGGACAGCTCCAATTCCTTTACATGATGCGTCGCACTGTATGATAAACGGTTTACTGAAATCGGGACAGGAAATAACTGGAGTAGATGTTAACAAGGTTTTAAGTTTTAGAAATGCCTTTTCGGCTTGGTCTGTCCAGCTAAACTTTTTAATCTTCCTACCTTTTGTTAAATCGTGCAACGGTGCAGCAACAACTGAAAAATCTTTGACGAATCTACGGTACCAACTAGCTATACCTATGAATCTCTTTAGTTCTGTAATGTTTTTTGGTCGGGGAAAATCCAAAATGGCCGAAACTTTATCCGGATCAGTACGTAAGCCCTCTTTGTCGACAATATAACCTAGAAAACGCATACTGGGCCTGGCAAATTTGCATTTTCCGACGTTTATAGTGAGACCTGCGTCTCTCAATATATCGGCAACTTGTTTCAAGATTTTAACATGTTTCTCAAAGGTGTCCGAAACGAGAACAATATCGTCCTGGTAAGCCCATACGTTGCCCTCTAATGCATGGAACAAGATGTCCATCAGTCTCTGTAAAGTTTGTGAGGCATTGACAAGTCCAAATGGCATAACCTTGAAGTGAAATAAGCCTCTACCAGGCACAGCAAACGCTGTCTTTTCTTTGCTGGTTTCCGTTAGCTCTAATTGCCAAAAGGCTGATTTTAGGTCTAAAGTTGTTAGATACCTCGCGTTTCTTAAGTTATCCAAAATTGTCGATACCTTGGGTAGGGGGTACGTGTCCCTTTTTGTGACTTTATTGAGCTGTCTACTATCTAGGCATAGCCGATTTGTGCCATTGGCCTTCTTAACAAGCACTACCGGAGAGCACCATGAACTAAAAGATGGTTCAACTACGTCCTTAGACAGCATAATAATATCATCTAATTCACGTTCTATTTCTTTTTTTATTACCGGTGAAAAATCATATTGCTTACGATACACCGATTTGCTAACACCCGTGTCAATGTTATGCTTGATAATTTTAGTTCTACCTAGCCCCTGTCCTATTTGATTCTCAATTTCCTTAATTACTTCCTTTAATTTCATTTGTTCAGTCTCCTTTAAGTTGTCCTTGCCTATTATCGCCACTGAGTTTTCAAAAATTACATTAACATTATCTTCGATAGCGTTGCCTTTAAATTTAAACTTTATGTTGAACGCGTCGAAGAAATCTTGCCCTAATATTATTCCTTGTGACAAATCTTTCATTACTAAAAGCGGTATGACCTGGAAGTTGTTATTAAAATATACCGGCGCATCCATCACTTCCGATATTGAATGCCCTGTACCATCTGCCGTAGTAACACGCATAGACTTGAGGTGCTGTGTTTTTACACCTACGCTTTGTAAAATTTTAGAGAAATTTTGACTGACTACCGAGCGTGTCGCTCCTGAGTCTAGTAAGCCACTAAACATCTTGCCCAAAATGTTAATGTGTACGTATGACCTATTATCTAATTCCTTACGAAATGTTAATGGCGATAATGAATGTTTTGTCATAAATTTGCCCACGAACTTAAGCCATTGCTGCCACTCTTTATTGTGACTGTGTATGTCCTGGGGAGCGCTCACATGGCGGGATTTTGACGCTCCCCTGCCGCGTTTCCCTTACACGGACAGTCCTTGGAGGTAACCCCAAAGCGGCCGCATTTATAACAAAATAAGCGCTGTTTGGGCAGCGAACATGACCGAAACAAATGTCCAGATTCCCGACAGTTCCAGCACCTCATTTTGGGGGTGTTACTTGTGTTGGGGCTTGTTACTACATTTACGTTTTCGGTATTATTGCTTTCCTCGTTTGACTTGTAAGCTAAATCAGGTTCAATGGAATTAACTAATGGATCGGGCTCCTTAAACCTATCACAATTTATTTTTGTTCTCTCAATTACTCTGAGGACGCTAATGAGATCCGATATGGATGTGAATACGTCACGGCAAACGGCCCTTTGATAATAGGGTTGTAGATTTTTCGTTATTATCGTGATTTTTTCGTATTCACTAATTTTATTCGGTAATCTATTAAATAAGTTCTGCATGACTGAGATAAAAATAAGCACCGACTCATTATGTCCCTGTGTTCTAGATTTAGCCTCTGATAATAGTTCCTCTTGATAAAATGGGGACTGAAAAGTACGCTTTAATAATAATACTAGTTCATGCCAATCGCTGGCATATTCCCTATTCGCCCTAAACCAGATCAATGCATCACCTTTGAAGAAGTCGATTGCATGTCTAAATAGGTCGTCGTCGTTCGCGTTTCTAGCCTCCCTCAACTCATTTACGCGTTCAATGAATGCATTGACACTATAATTGCTGTCCCCTGAAAATTGCACACCCCACTGACTAATTGGCACTAGTTTGTGTTTACGTGTTTGGTGTTCGTGAACAGCTGTAGAATTAAATACATCCGCGTTGGTTAACCTATCATGAAATGCGTGAATTTCAAGGTCGTCCTGCGCAAAACTTACGCGCCTTTGTTCCAGATTGCGTTTTGGAACGTTTTCTACGGATGTTTTAATTTCACTTGTGACTGTAGATGATGATGGCTTGTTCGCATTCATGACTAGCTTATTGTCAATTTCTTTTAATATTTTCTTACAATCCTCCTCACCTAAAGATCTTTCTAAAGCCTCCTTCATGTCGGGAGTGATTTCCTCGTCGTCCACAATGTCATCCTTATCCTCTAAATCCTTCAATAAGATGATTGCCTTATCTTTTAGTGCCTGCTGTTTTTCTTTATCTATTAGTTCAGTTGCCTGAATGAACCTAAGCCTATTCACTACATGGGCTAACCGGGTAACTAGACGCTTGTATAGGTGTTTGTCCGGTTTTTCATTTAGCTCAGAGATGTATCTCACAATATTGTCTATTTTACCCTCGCAGATTTGCAATTCTTTTTCAGGACGTTCTATACAATCTACGGTAGGTTTGATTTCGTAAGACACCTGTTGAGTACTCTCCACGTACAACATTTTACTCAGGACCAGCTTCAAAGCAGAAACAAGACCTGGCTGCATGTACCCACGACACGCGAGCTCGAATTCCAACTCATCCTTCAATAAGAATTGAGGATCCATTTTTTTTTTTTTTTTTTTTTTTGTAGTTATGCTATCGGGAATCAAAAGTAATCGTGGTCGTGCGTAATGGGGTGATAACTGAACCAAAGTGTTACAATTTCAATAACCAAACACAGTATCACAACAAAGAAAACAGTAACATCAGAGCACAACCAACAAAATATCTTAAAGCTACATCAACCATTAATATAAGCAAATGTTACGTCAACCTGCCTCACCCTTTTTTAACGTTGGGCGTCATTTATAACGGGTTGAGGTAGCTGTTTAATAAAAATCAGGTTTGACTACTACAAAATATAATCTTATCAAATGTATACATACGGTGTCCGGACTTAGGCACATTCACCCAACTATCCGAACTTAGGTGCACCTACCCCACAACGAACAATACTTAATATTAATTATATGATTAACCAAATAAAATATGTAATTTAAGGTATGATTAACTAAATAAGTAAGACTATAACTAATTGGTTGAGCGCCAGGAGGATTTTTGCGTGGAACCCTTCCAAAACCGAGCCACGGCAAGCTTTCGCTTGGGTATTTCCGAGGGAATGAATAAAGGGCGTGGCCGCAAGCTAAAACAAGGTTACAGATTGTTGTTATCACGTCACAAGATCTTGTTCTCAGCGCTGTATTGTTATTAAATATGTTCAACTCACCCCTTTCCGCACGAACACACACTTTGAATTGCCCAATGTATCAATGTTACTATAATTAGCAAAAAATTCACTAAAAGGAGGAGAATGGCGGTAATCGTCGATCACACAACGTTCGACACAGGTGACAGCTCGACCTTTAGTGCCTATCCTCTCGTTTGCCAATTTCTAATTATTTTTTTTTTTTTTTTCTAATGTCGGTAGATACCGACTACTTATTTAACTTACTTACGATTTAATTTATTGCCCTCTTATAATAGTTGGGACACTAAAATTTCCTACAAAAAGGATGTCTTGAGTTGTGGATTGAACTCCGTACCGCGGGCATTGCAATCACGGGTGCCTACCACTGGGCCATCAATGATTACTTTAAATGCTCGAATTTGTCTTATCCTAACAACGCAGTCGTGATTTCACATAACAAAGTATAAGAGGAAAGAAATCTATTCTTTTTTTATACAAACGTAGTCGACTAGTCGTGACAAAGTTATGTCCGCGGATAAAATGATAAAATACATCTAACTACAATATAGTAAGCCACAAAGCTTAGTCTATGTAATTAGCTGTTGTTTATTTAAAGTAATAAGAGACGCTGCAGCCAATAAGAGCAAGTAAGTTACAAGAAAGAACTGCTAGTAAGGAGGTCTGAACACATTTAGAATCAGCACAAAGCTAACAGCATTAACCACCACGTCAGGTCCACGCGACAACTGCAGTAAATATACAACTAGGAACGTCTATTCAATTACCACAGACAGAAAATAAAACGTAAAATTGACCGAAGCTTTTAAAAAGTTGCCATGTTCGCATTAAGATACACGGGAAGATATGTTCGTAGTTCTAATAAAAAAATGGTCACGGCATCACGATTGAACGGCTGGTAAGATTTTGTTAATTATTTTTGTGTTGTGTTTGTTATGAATTATGATCAGGAGAATGTTCATATCAAAAAAAGGTAAAAATCGAGACTTACGAGTGAAACCGCAGGGCGCAGCTAGTTTTTTATAAATCAAGCACAGTTTGAGTTTACCTAGTAATTGTGCGCTTCGGCGCTTAATGATGGCGTTATTGCATGAACAGTTGCATGTGGTTTAAAAAATGTTAACGGATAAGACATACAGAAAGAAAGCGACTTAAGTTGTTTTTAGAGTATTTTTACCTGCATATTTTAAACTATTTAGAGCTAAAGTTTTTATATTAAAGACAAAATCCTCTGCGATAGCATACGTTATGTATGCACGGCGTTGTGACACGATACTTACAAATATTTATTACTGGGTCTCACCCAGATAAGAGTTTAAAACCACTTTTCCGGTTAAAATTTGTGTGTTTTCTGAATATTAATCGCTTCACGACCAATTTGGTATTAATATGGAAATCGTATACGTTTAAAAAGTGAATTTCTACCTACTACCACACTTGAGGTTCTCGTTCAAAACACAATAACACTTAAAACTTATCCCGTAATTCGTAACAACAGTCTGTAAATTTATATTTTTGTTATTAACACGCGAGCGGAGATATTACACCGAAATACAAGAGAGTTACGAAATTTTCCGGTTGAAGAGACGTTATGGGAATCTCTCAGTATTCCCTCCGGTGGCTGCTTCACCATTATTTTTCATAATTTATATCATTACAAGACTCGACGAACAAACGAGCCATTCATTTGCGCGAACTGGTTTTTATTAAATTTTCAAGATATCTTTTGTGGTAGCAGTCTGGCACGGACGTCATTACCTCGACATCCATTTAAATAAATCTATGATATTTAACAATGGGTACGTGACAACTGATAACCCTAGGCGGTTTAATTGTAGCGATAATTCCATTGGCGGAAGTTCGTTACCATTCACCAATGAGGACGCGATATTTGAATTTGGAACGTGTCGCGCGGCGTCAGGGCTGGCGAGCGACGACGACGGCGCCGGAGGGCGGGTTATAACGACCTTTATTGTCTGCGAGTCTAGTAACAGTTACAGAGTTACACCTCGACAATTAAACTCATTGTGTATAGTGTTAAGAGGGTATTACTCGAGCTTTGTGAGAGGTCGCTCCCGGCGGGGCGGTGTGACGCGGCGCGGGCGGTGACGCCGGTGATAAAATAAACGAAACAATTACACCGAATGCCATTACAAAGACTTTCGGTAATTACATTTTATGGCATTTCATCTCGAGGGAACCGTTCTGAAATAAAACTTACGACAACGACGCCTACATTAATAGAGAAATGGCAGTTAAAGCGAAACTCGCGACTTGATACAATTTATACTCCTTTTAGTTTACCGCGAGATATTTCATCATTACACTTCACCTAACGCTTACTAAATAAATTGCCTCATTAATTAAATGTATGTATTTTTGTTAATGTTCATTAAGGTCCTTGTCACAGTTAATATTGCCTCAGTAATATTACACTTATAAGATATTGAAGTTTGAGATCAAAGAGAGAGATATTCAATTAGAGACAAGAGTGTGAAGTAAAAGATACAGCGCAGATGAAAACGTACATAGACGACACAGTATGATATATATAGGTAGTGTTTGTATATTTTATATACGAAACTATTTCTAACGTTTCGCGCCTTAACCGCTGAACTACTATTAATAATTTTTTGGATATGGAGATAGATGGGACCTTAGAAAAGGAAATAGGCTACATTTGATCTAGATATCGAAGCAAAATCGGGACTTACGCGGGTAAACCGCGAGGCTCTGCCAATACTGTGTAGGTATGTCATGCATTTTAAAGACTTGATGACAAGTGAACAAAACTCCATCAGTTTCAAACAACAATTTGTCGGTCGATCAGAAGTGGATGGTGTAAGTACCTATAAAATAACGTCAACTATCGCGGCACTAAAGCTCTCATTGTACAAACTCAATCAGACGAACAAATATTTGGTGAAGAATGCTATCGTAGAGTTCGTCCTATGTTCAATTTACTTGAACATTTTGACGAAAGTAAGGAACTTTCAGATCAATGTACCTATATAGGTACTCGTAGAATTGTGTCGGAATTAATAAATAAGAAAGATTGTAGTTTGACTGCCCGCCTTCAGATTACATGACAGAAAAGTCGGTGGCACTCTATGTTACGTGAACATTGTTCTTTTTTGAAGTCAGATCCTAATTGTTTTTTTAAATTAAATACAATTATATTAGTTGGTTCAAAAAATAAACAATGACTACACGATTGAAAATTTCAAAACATGATATTTGTATGCTACTTAATCATTGTCTATACTCTATATACTTATACTATACTTACTATATTTACTATTTACTATTACTATAATTTACTATTTACTATTTTACTATTTACTATTACTATATTACTATATATTACTATAATTTACTATATTTACTATCTATATCTATACTTAATATTATAAAGCTGAAGAGTTTGTTTGATTGTTTGTTTGTTTGTTTGAACGCGCTAATCTCAGGAACTGCTGGTCCGATTTGAAAAATTCTTTTTGTGTTTGATAGTCCATTCATCGAGGAAGGTTATAGGCTATATTACATTACGCTACGACTAATAGGAGCGGAGCATCCATGAAAAATGTTGCAAAAACGGGAAAAAAATCACCCTGTTCCGAGATTCTGTCGCGTGCGCTGAGTAAACGGTCAGAGTTACATAAAAACCATATATGAGAGAATTCTTCCTCTAAAAAGGATCTAATAAATAGTCCGCGACAGCATATGTCTAACTCTTAAGGTTGACTAAATATAACATCTTTTAGAGTAATGAAATTTATTGTAGAACAATGCATTGTTTCCGAAGGTAATTTTGTAAATATGATATTAATCCTTATCCAAATAAATACGTTATTCATTAAAAGTATTTAATTTTAAACATAATTGTCCTTAACATCACTTGATTTCAATGAATATCTCACGAGATATTACAGTTTTAAAATAACTCCACAATAAAAAATTACTAAGTACCAAGCGTGCATATACACGTAGCGGGCGACGATGATGAGGATGGCCACTTGGCCAGTCAACTCTGTGAGGCATCATGCCGCGCGGCTCAATCGGTCGGCTCCATGCGAGACGGTTGTGTCACCAAACTGCAGTGCTTTTTAAAAATTCTTTTGCAATATCTCATTGTACTTTTGATTCCTAATATTTTGTTTTATGTTGGTATAATTAATATTATAAAGAGGTTACGTTGGTAACATGTATGTATTTTGGGGGTCATCTCAGAAACATCTAGACCTATTTCAAAAATTCTTTTACTAATAGAAAGCTACATTATCCAGATATGACATAGGCTACTTTTGATCCCGATATTCCCTCGGGATCGGGACTTACGCGAGTGAAACTGCGGGACGGCAGCTATGAAAAATAAAGTCGTGTATTTCTAACTCAACAACCCGTGAACCGATATGAGTGAAATTTGTACAGGGTTGGCTTAGAGGTAGAAATAATAAACATATAGGGTACTTTGAATGATCGTACGGGTTAAGCAACACTTGGTACAACATACGTGATGGGTGAAAAAGAGCGGGTGACCCGATATTCATAAAACTTGGTACAGGGTTGGTTTAGAGGTAGAAATATTATATAGTACTTTGAATGATCGTTAAGCAATACTTGGTATGACATACGTGAGGGATCATTAACGTTACGGGATAGGAAGTTACGCGGGTGAAACCGCGGGGCGCAGCTAGTAATAATATTATAAAGCTGAAGAGTTTGTTTGATTGTTTGTTTGTTTGTTTGAACGCGCTAATCTCAGGAACTGCTGGTCCGATTTGAAAAATTCTTTTTTGTTTGATAGTCCATTTATCGAGGAAGGTTATAGGCTATATTACATCACGTTACGACTGATAGGAGCGGAGCATCCATGAAATATGTTGCAAAAACGGGAAAAAAATCCCCCTTTTCCGAGATTCTGTCGCGTGCGCTGAGTAAACGGTCAAAGTTACATAAAAACCATTTATGAGAGAATTCTTCCTCTAAATAGGATCTAATAAATAGTCCGCGACAGTATATGTCTAACTCTTAAGGTTGACTCAATATAACATCTTTTAGAGTAGTGAAATTTATTGTAGAACAATGCATTGTTTCCGAAGGTAATTTTGTAAATATGATATTAATCCTTATCCAAATAAATACGTTATTCATTAAAAGTATTTAATTTTAAACATAATTGTCCTTAACATCACTTGATTTCAATGAATATCTCACGAGATATTACAGTTTTAAAATAACTCCACAATAAATAATAAATAAGTACCAAGCGTGCATATACATATACACGTAGCGGGCGACGATGATGAGGGTGGCCAGCCAACTCTGTGAGGCATCATGCCGCGCGGCTCAATCGGTCGGCTCCATGCGAGACGGTAGTGTCACCAAACTGCAGTGCTTTTTAATAATTATTTTGCAATATCTCATTGTACTTTTGATTCTTAATATTTTGTTTTATGTTGATAATTAATATTTAAAGAGGTTACGTTGGGAACATGTATGTATGTATGTATTTTGGGGGTCATCTCAGAAACTTCTAGACCTATTTCAAAAATTCTTTCACTAATAGAAAACTACATTATCCAGATGTGACACAGTCTACTTTTGATCTTGATATTCCCTCGGGATCGGGACTTACGCAAGTGAAACCGCGGGACGGCAGCTCTGAAAAATAAAGTCGTGTATTTCTATTTCTAACTCAACAACCCGTAAACCGATATGAATGAAATTTGGTACAGGGTAGAAATAATATATAGGGTACTTTGAATGATCGTACGGGTTAAGCAACACTTGGTACAACATACGTGATGGGTGAAAAAGAGCAGGTGACCCGATATTCATAAACTTGGTACAGGGTTGGTTTAGATGTAGAAATATTATATAGTATTTTGAATGATCGTTAAGCAACACCTGGTATGACATACGTGAGGGATCATTAACGTTACGGAATAGGAAGTTACGCGGGTGAAACCGCGGGGCGCAGCTAGTCATTACATACATAGTATAAAATCAAGTCGTTTGCCTGTCTGTCTGTTTGTATGTATGCTTATATCATTAAAACTACGAAACGATTTTGACTCGGTTTGTTTAGTAGATAGAGTGATTCAATAGGAAAGTTTATAAGTATAACACATCCTGAAATTCCCAGGGGATCGGGACTTACGCGGGTTAAACCGAAGGGCGCAGCTAGTTTTTCAATAAAATAATCAACAGAATCGTAATAAATATATCTGAATCGGCAATCAATGGGTCCAAATGAAAAGTTTTGCAATCAACGCGTGACTAGATTCTGTGTGAAACTCGCCTTCACTGAGATAAATAGATCAAAGTGACGGAAACCAGAAACTGAATACAAGAAATTACGTGAAAACGTGTAATCTCGATGAAATTTAGTTTCCTTTTTTTTAATTATTTTTTTCTTTTAACTTTGAAAAAGGAGCTTGTTAAGAGCGCAGTCCGAGAGTTTTAATTGTTCTGTTGAGTTGTGTGTGGTCTTGGAGAATTTGGTTTTGGGAAAACGATCAAAGCGTGCTATTGCCGACGAAACTTTGCCATCAAAACGTCTCGATGTATCCTTTGACTGTTCCCAAAAGCAAATCTCCGTTGTCAACAAATAACTAAACCAATCGCTACAGAAAAAAAAAACAGCAGACTTAAGTTGAAACTAAGCACTTGTAAGTCAGTCTTTGCCTAATAGTACTAGAGTAAGATTCCAGAGCAGCCAGAGACACGTCATTTTAGCATGGCTGAAATTTTAAGGATTTCTAGTCTACTATGCAGTTAAGACAGTATGCGAACTTCCTAGCGCTACCTGTGAAAGGCCTCCGGTTACTACATTGTAGACTAGAAATAAAATGACGTAGGTCTGGTGGCTCTGGGATCTTGGATTATACCTATTAAAGCTTAACTTTATATTTGACTAGCTACTTCCGCGGTTGCACCCGCGTAAGTCCCGATCCCGCGGAAACATCGGGATCAAAAGTAGCCTATATTACTCCTGGATAATGTAGCCTTTTGGTGATAGAATTTTTAAAATCGATTTCAATAGTTTCGGACCCTATAAACAAACAAATAGATATTTTCTCTTTATATTAATATTAGTATAGAAATTATCCCCGTATCAAATCCGCAGTCTCCCCGCAGTGAGCTTGGCCTCTCGCCTCTCACCAGGTTGACGGCGCACAGCACCGGTCCATTTACCTTGAATTTCCCCGGGGTACAAACAAACAGACGACTACACCCAACTATTATACGACAAACTTTAACTTTGAAACTGTATAAGACTTCTTTTTGAAATATTGTAGAAGATATAAACAATAGTAAGTCTTATCAATATATATATATATACGTGAAGTAAGGCGTCGTCGGGGAGTTTTGACGGAAACGCGTTGAGGAGATGTGTTGCTAAATTTTCAATTTTGTGAAACCTAGTTCAAATGCGTGTAAATTGCTTAATTTCGGGGGCACATTAATCAATTTAGTTGAGTGAACGTTTACAAGACTAATTAAAGTGAAAATCGGTGCAAAACATGGACTTTAGAGTGGTCTCCAAAGCTCTCGTGAACCGTCATTGCAAAGAGCCACCATTTACAATGACTTTTTTGACTTTACTTTTACTACGACGAATTGACGGTTTTATGCAAATTGCAAAGAACTTGCAAAAATTAATAATACTTGACACTGGCTACTTTCCAAATGGCTATAATCGGTTCACAACCGATAAGAAATAAAAACAAAATAAGGCGTCGGAGTCATTTTACCACTTTATGTTTCCGTTAGCCAACTTTCAAAGGTCTTGAAAGGTCACGGAAATATATCTTACATGATATGGAGTATCATGGAGTAAGGTATTTTTCCGTTTATTAATAAGGGTGTACTTAAGGGTACAACTTTAATCAACCGTGGTCCGTGTATTAAATCTACAGCCGAAATCAATCAGTCAGTATGGACTTTTGAAATTAATATTATTGGACTAGCTTCGCCCCACGGTTTTACCCGCGTAGGTCCCGATCCCGGGAAAGTATCGGGATAAAAAATAGCCTATGTGTTATTCCAGGTCCCCAGCTACCTATATTCAAAGCAATCGGTTAAGTAGTTTTTGCGTGATTGAGTAACAAAGTACATACAAACTTTCGCGTAATATTAGTATGATTACAGAATATACTAGCGAGATTGGTCATCCTCTTCTAATATCATTGATTGGCAGAGTTCGTCCAAGACAGCTGTGCTAAAGTATATTGGTTGTAAAGTTGTTATACTGTGTCAGAATCTAATATATAGCTACTTTAAGCAGACAGCCGTGTAACGAGGTGAATACGCGACGAAAATAGCAGCGGACAAAGAAATGTATCATATATGCAACAATATCTCGAGACAAAGGTAACTGGTTGCATCTCATATGATACAAGAATATTGCATGCGCAGCGAGCGCACCGACTTGTATATTTAATGAAGACATATCGTTGACTACGTGTTTTCACTTATATTGCATAATATTTACATCTATAAGATTGACTTGCACGGCTATACTTAGCCAGGGTTAACTAAATAAATAACATGCTAACTCTTGTGACACAAATGTCAGTGCACAACCAATCACAAATAGTTAGCTAGCTATTTATTTAGTTAGCCCTGGCTAAGTATAGCCGTGCCAGTCAACAGAGGCTTCGTCCTGACTTACTAATTTGTCAATGCACAGCCTGAACTGCTGATAGTAGAGATGTCATTTAGAGGGCGTGTGTTCTTTGTAATTATGATGTAGGCATGCGATACGAAATGCTTACCATTTCGTAAATCGATCTGCAAAGATCTCAAAACTTAGGGCATTGATAAAATGCAAAAAATGGTAGTGCCTAAACTATCTTATCTTTTTCTTCTTCTCATAAAAAATTAATCCCTATTTCCCTTGGTCACGGCATCACGCGTAAACGGCTAGACTGATTTTGATTATTCTTTTTTGTTGTATTTGCCATCGTCAGTAGAAGGTTCTTATGAAAGAAAAACATCGATTTTCTCGCGGGATCGGGACTTACGTGGGAGAAACCATCGGGCGCAGCTAGTATAAATAAAAGGATCGCGATTAAATCCGGAAAAATGTGTTTGATTTCAAGCGCTTGACGCTTTACTACTTGTACAATGGTTTGTATAGAATGTTGTACGTACAAAGGTTTTCGTCGCGATGGTCAGTCCCCGTCACCTCGCGAGCAAGATCATTGTAACATGGTTAAAACGTCGAGGTAAGAAAACAATAAAATGTAACTATGTTAACAAATCGTGTGAATTTAAAAGTTTATTAGAATGTTGTAATTAAGCAGTAGAAGTACGAGTATGTAAATTGTTTATACGTTCAATGAAGCACGCAGTAATAAGT
This sequence comes from Idaea dimidiata, assembly GCA_949358125.1. NCBI lineage: Eukaryota > Metazoa > Arthropoda > Insecta > Lepidoptera > Geometridae > Idaea > Idaea dimidiata. The sequence continues at coordinate 14,513,753 of OX442328.1, forward strand.
AGCCGAGACGACGAGCGAGCGAGCGATGCTCGAGCGTTTACATTCTTACGTAGTTCGAATACCGAAACTTGGGATATTCCGTGCAGTATGTTACGTACAGTTTATATCGCGACGGACTTCATCAGTTGCGCGAATAGAACTCTTTGAGAATACGTTTTCAGTAAAGACTTTAATTAAATTTTATAATATGATACTTGATGAGTCCCGAGACTTAACGTCTTCGTTGGAATTACAAAAAAGTCCGAAGAAAATAGTGTTCCTTTTATTTATACATTACAAAGAACAATCTCCAACAACAATATCAAATATTCTTGCATTCTGCTGTCTGGCATCCAAGGCAAAGGAATTTTAACAATTATTAGACAAAACTATAAGACAAAATTGGTTCCCAAGGAATCCTCTTTTGTGTTACGATCAAAACAAACCCGTGTATGTTCAGTACACGTAATGTAATGAAATGACCACAGATTAAACCAACAGTATCTATCGCAGCACCGATTGTAGCACCACTTTACATACTAATGGCGTCGTGAAGGCGACCTTGCACACGAGATAACCGGATACCCGGCTAATCTGGCGGACCTATATCCGGGTATCCGGTCAGCTGGACCCGATGATTGTTATCAGCTGTCTACACCAGATTGCGTTATGTGAAATTCGATAATTTAACTTTTAATTAAAATCTTGTACGCATAATTACAGGCATAGTTATTTGAAGCAGGATGTAATTTGTTTACTAAAATATTTACGATTATATAATAGCTTATTAACGAGAAAGAAGAACGTGAAGAGAACGTGAACGTTAACGTGAAGAGTTATGCAATATCTTATCCTGTGACATAAAATTGACAGACGGGGAATAAGCAACGTATAAGTATCTGTTAATCATTGTTTAAATAGGAAGGTCGCTTTTCATGTTTATAGGAATGTTTGACTTTGTTTTTTTTTTCATGTGTGTAATAATGTATCTTTTAATATTAAGAAAATGAGCAAATTGACGCCGTTATGATAATGTGTGTCACCTTGTTACCACTTGTTTATACTTTTATGGTGCTTTTATTGTTATCTTCAATAATCAAATTTCACACACGTTAACAGAAATTGTATTTGCCAGTTTCCTTAACTTTTCCGTTACCTTTATCTTTACAAATAAATATTGCGCCTTGCTAATAATCAAAACAACGCGAATAAAACCGTAACATGAGTTTTATATAAATAAAGATTGGTTGGCTTGAAGAGATTGCCCATCAGCGATAAGGTTGCCCATTGTGCCACACTAGATATAAGATATTATTTGTGATATGTACATAACTTAAGTTTAGGAACAATAAACCATTCTAATTTCTATCTATCTAAAGCGCCATCTTCGAAGCGATAACTCGATCATCCAAATGACATTTTTATCTACAAAACACTAATAACAAATTTCATGTTTTACATCGTTATTAAAGCCCTCAAATTTATGTTCCCTCGTAAAATTGGTGTAACAGAATCACGATGAGTTGCAATTTTGTTTAGTTTTACTTTCTATGTTGCAAGTTTGTTTAGTTTTATATTACACTGTAAACAAACTAATCAATATTGTTAAAATATATAGCTACAGCACTTGTATTACGTATGTAGTTGTCAACTGAGTTTGATAGGCACTATGCAGTACATTTATGTTTTCAGGTAATCATTAGAGAATACCACGTAACTTTAAAGCAGCAATGTACTACTGCAAAGTGCTTATCAAACTGTATCTTCACTTAAATAAATTTTATCAATTTATTTTAGTGAAGGGGAACGAAGTGAAATGTAGTCGTAGTATTCTAGGTCTCGTACGTAAAGTGCTTGGAACCGGTTTTTATATGTTTCGCGCACTCGGATATCAAGTTTCGTAATAAGTCGATTTACGATCCGGCATCCTTTTAGCAAGAACTTCCATCGGATGTTCTCTGCTCTCCGCCATCAATGTGTTTTATGTTTACCTTACTACTTCGAGCGTATGTTACTTTTTATATTCTCTAAGGAACGCATTGTTATCAAAATCAATTGTATTTGCTCGGATTTGACTACAGATATCTTACATTTTTTGTGTTTGTTTTAAGTTGTAAATATAGAAAATTAATGATATTATAGATTAGCTGAATCGTATGGTTTCACCTGCGTAAGTCTGATCCTTTAAATTTTATATGTAAAAAATAACAAAAAAAAAGGAAACACAATTAATAACACCTGTTAAATAATTTTATAAGTAAAAGATGAGAGAGATTTCGTATTCTGACCGGATATATTAAGCCGGCTAAATTATTATCGTCTACAGCTAGCCTAAATGTTCATATTCGTCGTAGCAGATGATGAGATCGTAGTGCGCCTACGGCGACATGCTACGAGCTGCGGCACATCGATCTGCTACGAAACTTATTGTAGGCTTCGTAGCTCGTAGGACTTGTAGAATCGGAACATACATCTTATATTCTTACTATCTTACTTCTTACTAATATTATAAACGCGAAAGTTTGTATGTATGTATGTGAGCTACCTACTTTTTATCCCGAGATAAAAAATAGCCTATGTGTTATTCCAGGTCCCCAGCTACCTATATTCCAAGTTTCATCGCAATCGGTTCAGTAGTTTTTGCGTGAAAGAGTAACAACCTCACATACATTCATACTTACATACAAACTTTCGCGTTTATAATATTAGTAAGATGAAGCTCGTAGGCTTGAAGCATCGAAACCGCATAACGTAGTCATTTTGTAAGACAAGAATTGCTTAAAATTTTGTAAATGAAAATACTAAAGGATGAAGAAAAGATAACTTTTAAAATAAATTAATTACAAGGATAAGAATAATTTCAAACAGTGTGACTTGGTTCTCCTCGCGACCAAGACTATTGTATTATTTTACTATTGTTGAAACGTCGAAGTAAGAGAATTTAAAAAGTAACAATACACGACCGCGAAAGACCTGGTATAATGTAAAAATGAGTACAAATTGTGTAAGTTTATAAAAATTATTTTGATTGTACGAAGTTGCAAATCAGTATTATGAAAATCGCGGATTCAAATGCCACCATCTTTACAATAGAAAATGTACAACTAAAGACGTAAAAAGGTATAACAAAACGATAGCTGTCGAGAGCTAACACCGTAACCCCGGTTTACAGCCACCACTTGGTTTATTGTTTCATATCATAACTGATTATTATGCTACGAGATTTCATAGAATACAAAATATCTAGTACTATAGCGATGTAGAGAGGACATCGAAACCAAAAGTCGTAGAGGAAATATTCTGTCGATCGGCAAACGTGTTAGGTCTCTGTTTCTCGTCGTTTGAGTAAAAGGAACAGATTTTATTTGTTGACCGGCTCGTATGGTATAACTACTGGAGTAGATGTCGCTGCAAACAAAATTATTGTTACTTCGCAAATGTTGACCGACCGGTTTAAAAAGTGGATTATAATGTAAACCAAAGTATGCTGTGAATTACGTCATTCACAGCATACTTTGGTTTACATTATAATCCACTTTTCAAACTCACACGATTTCTGCTCATTATTATTATTATTTAAACTCGGGTCTCGATCACGTTTATACACTTTTATAAATTTAAAATCATGGTGCACGCATATTTTAATTAAGTCAAAGTAATATTTCGTAAATTTGTGGCCGAGCGGTATAGGCACTGGAATATTGATCCAGGGACGCGAGTTCAAATCTCGCCGCAAGAAAATTTTTGAAGATGAATTTTTCCTTTAAAAATATTTCTAGTAAGTCAAAGTAACTTAAAATAAATTAAACTACTTTTAAAACCAAAGCAGAAAAAAAATTCAGTACAGTTCGAGATGTCTTAATTAAGTCAAAGTAATATTTCGTATTTTTGTGGCCGAGCGGTATAGGCACTGGAATATTGATCCAGGGACGCGAGTTCAAATCTCGCCGCAAGTGAATTTTTGAAGATGAATTTTTCCTTTAAAAATATTTCTAGTAAGTCAAAGTAACTTAAAATAAATTAAACTACTTTTAAAACCAAAGCAGAAAAAAAATTAAGTACAGTTCGAGATGTCTTGTCTATTTGATTATTAACTAACTATCTTGTTGACAGACGTAACACAATAAATACGCCAGTGAGTTGATCGTTCGCAATAAATAGCGCGTTATGCTTTCACTCATAACGATAACGAGGGAACGTTAATATTCATTTTATTTCATATTTGATCGCATCTTTTATTGTCAGTAAAACTTGTACCACAGCGTACTTAGTAGTTGGCGCTTCAGCGCTTCTTACAGTTGCCCAGCCTTAGTACAAATTTGTATCCCAGGACCGGTCACATAAGTTGTAGGAAATTTGACACATAACTTGTCAAAGGCCGTTTTCAGAAAACAGGCAGGTTTGCATACTATTACTTATTTCTACTACCTATATGCTTGTACTTAGAGAGAAAGGGGGACGCCATTTGTAATTGATTCCGTAGTGTATTAGTAGTTTGTTTCAATTTGGTTACTAACTATAACTCCCTACTCTATTTCGTAATTTAGAAAAATTTCTTCTACAATTTCAAACAAATCTTAAATTTCGAACGTCAGAACTTTTGGTTCAAAGAATTGTAAATCTTTTTTTTGATACAATTCGTTTAAAATTGTCGTTCCTCCCCAGCATTCAGCATCAATCTACTTCAACGAACACACAACCTGATCATCAATTCTAAATGAACCGCCTTCAACGATGCCTAGCGCCTACCAACGTCTCCCTCGGGGGACACCTGAATAATTGTTCGAGCAATTAATACGGGATTCAAATTAATACCAGTTCGGGAACTGTACTCTAGATTATTGTCTAAGGTTAGATAACAGACCGTTTGTCTGTGAACTTGAGACGTGATGCTCCAACTTCTCCAGTTTCGCTACAAATGTAAAGTGAAGGTAGACATGCCAACGAATCAGAACTGTTCTGGATTTAACATGAAGATCAGCGCTGCGGCGGATTTTGTTCCGCTGCAGTTTTTTTGCTGCTGATCTTTTTGGGGGAACATGGCATTTCAGACATTATTATTATATTTAATTAAATTTAATATTTAGCTCTTATTGTTTGAGGTACTATTCTTGCAGTATATCTGTTTCGATTGACTCGTGAAATTTTGTTTCACCTCAAAGGTTGATTTGACGATCTAATCTAAACGAACGAAGAAATCTTCACGAAGCATCCCATCTAAGTAAAGTTTATCTCAACTTTCCGTTAGTGAAACAATAAGCTTGATCAAGATCTTGTCTTTAGCCAAAAAGGGTGACTGCCTTCAACTGATTTCTTCGTGAATAGAGTGATGTACTTACAGTTCGATCGCCTTGTTCCAGTTGATGACGTACCCGCTGAGCGCGAACGTGTCGATGTTCACGACGTGCACGTTTCCGCGCTCCGTGCCCACGTGCAGCCACTTCGACTGTAGCGGCAGGTGCAGGCAGGTCACTCTGAGGGAAACAAGTTGGGGTTAATGCTGGTATCATCATGTTTTTGTTCATGGTTACTTATTAGGATTTCATATTCAAAGTGTTAAAACAGGACCCTTTTAATAAACCCTTCTGTTTGGCTGTATTTCATGAACTGTGATAGCTAGATTTACTAGCAGCGCCCCGCGGATTACCATCGTAAGTCCCGATCTCGCGGAAATGTCAGGACTAAAATACCCTTTGTATTATGAAGGTTTGACAAACCAAAAACTCATACTAGTTCACTATGAGTAGCTTAGCTTGAGTTGCAAAGTTTCCTAAGCGTTTCGTTGTAAAATGGAAAACTCCGTTTTTACAGGGTTGGTTTATTCTTTTAAATTTTGTGTTGTAAAGTTAACTAAGCGTCTAAATAAGTATCAAAATGAAGGCAAAATAACGATAAATTAAAAACAATATATTGTTTTCGCATGTTTTATAATTACTGGATTATATTGAAAACCAAATCTAAAAATTCTTCGATTCGTTCTCTTAATCCAGATCATCAGCTACCTGCATTCTAAGTTTCATCGAAATCGGATTATTAGATTTACGTTATGTAAACACAAATAAATATATAAGCTTTCGCATTTATTATTTTAGTTGAATTAATTTCAAAATGATCCGATCATACTTTACGATGCAGAGTATAAAAAATAAATCTAACAATAATAAAAATTTACATAGAATTCTTGAACAAAATCTTGGGTGTCTTAGGTCTATTGAGAAGAACGTAACGCAGCGTTATGCTGCTTTTGCGAAGCGAGAACAGTGCTGTTATTCTGTTACCCCTTTTACAACTGTAAATATTGTCAATATAAAAATAAGTATATACCTAGCCTCATCACAGATTTGATATTCTAATATCAACGATGGCTAACTTTGTTCAGCCTGTAACCAACTTGTATGTGTAATAGCGTCGCGCCGATGTGGTCTCGATAACAATTAACTATTAGCGAGCGATCGCGGAGGCTTTTACCAACTTTGACAATATGCCGGAGATAGGCCGGTACCTACCCGGGGGTTGAGGGCAGGTGGGGTGCCACCACTGGTGTGGAATATTGGATAATGTCATTGTAACAGGTATAACCTTGTTCACGAGTTTCGTTTGGGTAGTTCAGAATAATAGAACAATCGCCAGTAGACCTATGAGGACAGCCAAGTGAGATTACGTAGAAAATGTTACTTGCGTATTTAAACAAATTTATCACGTTTCGAATGAGCTGAAAATTCGCCAGTAAAATGAATAAGTACCTAAACCTCAGTACCTGAAACGCCTAAGTATTATTTACGAAAACCTCACCACAAAATACGTTATTCCCACAAGTATTTTTAAATGAAATTCTTAATAGGCCACTTAGAAACCCAGTTAGTCGCCGTATCAGATAATAAAATGTTGTGTATTTAAAGCGACGGAAGCGATACAGCCGGCAGACTCCGGCGGCGGTACACCGGCCTCACAAAAAGCGCAATAGAACCTCTTTTGTGGGAAGCCTCCACCCACGCCCGCGCCGCGCCGCGCCACTCCGTCAGATAACGGCCGCCCGCAGTGGGCACACATTTTTATTGTTATTTATTGTATTTTGTGATTGTAACTGTTGCTACTTTCATGTAAAGGTTTTCGTGTTATAACCGGTAATGTTCATACAGCTCGGGTAACATGATAAGTACTAGAATCTGTCGCGCTTTCTAAGCTTGATTTAAATATATATCTTATTTCATTGAGTTCTGCATATATCTGAACTCACAACTCTCGGAGGGCTCCTGTTAAAGACAAAGAAAAAATAATAATCTGTCGTTTGACCAACTGAAAAAAGTCATGGAACAAATGGGAATTATTTTGATTACCTAGACATTTTCTTAATATATTCCAATTGCAATTTTTTAGTTTAGATCGCGATGCTTTTGTTATTTTCAGTGTTTTTCATTTCAACGCCCGACGTCTCGAGGTTTTTTACTGTAAGTAGCCTCCTAATTGCGTTCATATCAGTACCGCGAAAACCGAAGATAAAACTGTTTCAGTTTAAAAATGTTAGATTAGATTAGATTAACTCTTTATTGTACCAAATTAAAACAAACAAAATAAAAATGACAACATAAACAAATACATTAAAAATTACAATATAACCATTTAACCATTTAAATTATGAATGTTAGTCTATAAGGTGTGTATCTATGGGCCTTGTTGCCTGTAATAAACGATTATTGTTATTATTATTTAAGTGACACATAAACTATAAACTATTTTTTATTATTAATATACTTAACACTATATAAAAAAAAACAATTAGGTACAATGGGCGGCCTTATCGCTAAAAGCGATCTCTTCCAGGCAACCTTTGGATGGAAAAGAAGTTGACAAATTGAAATCGCGAGAAGTGCATGAGTCAAATGTTCAATAGAAACAAAATACTCTCGAATGTCAGAACTTTGAAAATTACCTTTTACAATTGAAACCATCGATGCATAACGTTCGACCTTAATTAGAAGTTGGAACTCGTGTGTGTGTTGAATGTCGATATTGCAAACGACAGTACCTATACAGTGCTGAGTTAGTATTGGCAATAGGAGACGCGCTCGAGCGTGCCTTGGCAATGGTAAGGTTACTGATGCGATTTGATCAAACCGTTTATTATGATTTTTATTCTTTTAATAAGACTGGAAAATCAAATTTTCGATAAAGTCTAACAAACAACAGTTACAGACAAACATGCTCCACTACACAAATAATCGTAACTACAATTCGATTATATAATATTGATATTACTTTTATGAAACTTTTAGGTGACGCATATAACTATTATTCTGACTGCTGATGTTCACATTTCAATGTCGCAAAATCGCAAAAACAAATGCAAAACCAAAAAACGTAATTTGGTGTATCAAAGTCAAATGTTAATTTATAGAAGTTTTACAAAATACGATAAGACTATGATGATCGTATTTTTGAGACGATGTGAATTACCATGGTTGTGAACATGAAGGTAATTCGTTTTTACTTGCCAAGAGGATGAGTGAACCAGCGAGGGGGATAGAACGACATAGAACGATGGATAGAGAGTAGAGATGCGAGAAGTGCATGAGTACAGTAGAAACATCGAACATCCAAAATCGAACTCACCGCTTTATATGAGACGTAGTCAATGTTAGAGAGATGCAGTATCTGCAACAAGGCGCAGATACAGCTTATGTTTCTGTGATCTTTTAGAAGTTCCCTTGATTTGATGTTTTAGCGCTCGCTGGACTCTTGGCCGTGCAAACCGACAAAATTCAATTTGATATTATGGATTTATTAAAACATGAAAATACCGCTTACCCACACTTTTTTCCTCACCCAAGTGATGTTAGGTTAAATCCGTCTTAGGAGTCTGGGATCGTTTATATACAGTAGGTAAGCCTTATTGACCATACCTACTGTAAATTGATATGGCATGTTTTTATGGCCTTCTGCAACCCTTTTTGGACCAAGCAGTTTATCAGCCACAGCACAAGAAGAACTCCAGGTTCGGTAGTCTCCCATAGATCCTTTAGTCGCCTTAAACAACACCCACGGGAAGATATGGTACAGCCATATTCTTTGTCGGGGCTACACTACCGCCACTCACTCATTTCTATTTACATTTTTCAGACTATTATAAAACAGTTATAAAAGGACAACTCGAGTGAATTGTGTTTTAAAATCTGTTTTAAACATTGGAACTGTACTTTGCGTGACATAGCTGAGAACACGTTGCCGTTCAAGGCGAAGCGTCTCGGTGAATCCTTTGCCCGTTCTCAAAAACAAATTTGCAAGGTCCACTGATAATTAAATCCCAAAGGTAAATCGAAAAAACTCGAAGATTCCCCCTAAAAATGCTTTTGTGGAAAAATTGGAAGATTACAATTCTCAATTTTATTCCGTGGCAATTTAACACCACTTAATTTGGACAGATAAATCTGAAAGATTCGGCCGATATTTGGCCGAAAGTAGACGGAATCGAAATGTTCAATTTACGTACCTCTCAATTAATGACTATAGATTATGAATTCTGTAATTAAACAAGGTTAATCAAAGGTTATTATAACATTCCTGCGACCTATATATTGACAGAGTGGGCGCTTTGATCATGGATCTATTGTTACGACGTTGAACACAACGGTTGTCAATTATGTACGACATCTACGTACATATTGGTACATAGTACGTATGTATCTATATAGGTACGAGTTATTGAGTATCGGTACAACGTTACGTTGACAATTGTGGCCTTTGTTTTGTGGATTTTCGGTTATAAATGGGTTTGTAATACGTTATACGGTTCGAAAAAGGGCTTAAGGCTCTCGGACATAATTAGTATAGACTCCCACACAGCAGTTTTACAGTGTGTTCAGTGAGGGTAACGTAATCCGAAAGGAGGTTGTTGTAGACGGGTAGATGAAAAACAACATAATGTTAGAGTTTATGAATAACTTTCTTTATGCATTATTTCCAAAAGCTTTTACCCACCTTAGGATATTTTGATTTTTAAATGTACTTCACCACAAGCACTTGTGCCCTCTAAGTTGAAATGAAGCCGACAAGTACGAATCTAGGAAGAATTTTAAAACAATATTTAATTGATTGACAGCATTTATGTCAATCAATTAAATTAAATTGTGACAAAATCCGTTTTTGATATATTTTAAAGTGTTTCCTACACTTGGATGACTATACTTAAAGAAATGCTTTCCAAAATTGGATGCATCCGCATCCGTGGCCAAATTGGAAAAGGCATTGGGACGGATCCCCAGAGATGCAGGTTCAAATCCTGTCGGGTGCGAAATTTTTGAAAAGCATTTCTTTAAGTATTGTGACAAAATGTTTGAAGAAGTTAGGCAATTAATTGTATCGTCTATATTCCACAAGTTACCATCACAAAACGGCAGTCAACTACCTATAAATACGGGATGTGCTTAACCCGTCAGTGGAAGCTAATTCGATGAAACATTTCAATTAGATTAGTAGAACTATATCTGTAATTATCGCAGTAATTAGTCTTGTATAATTGGAACGGAATAATTCAGTCGTTTCAATAATCACAAGCCACTATCATAGACCATTAACTAGCTTTGATTTCAGATAGTGGATCATTACTGATGCCGATTAGTCAATACATTTCCTCTCTACTTACTAATAGACAATTATGAACAAATGACTAAAGTTATATAACATTTGTTACTTCAAATTAAACTCATTTGTCAGGCTTAAATCGCATTGCTTTTATTAAATTAAGCATTATCAACGCTCTACGTTATAGGTGAGCAAGGTCTTACCTCTTGGTCTTTATCTATGTATGTTGATAAAATTCTTGATCTAATTTATTTTTTACTGTGGATATGGGTCAGCACAATCTAAATTAACCATATTATGTGCATTAGTTTAAAAGTAAGATTAGTTTGGCGTCGCAGACTAAGTAACCCATTCAAAGCGGTAATTAACACTGAGAAACATAAATGACAAAGCCATCACAGGATGTTCCAACTTTCTAAATTCCAAATGAGTACATCAATGACCCTGAGCCACCCCCTCTCGGCCTTAACTACAGATTTTCTCGTAGTTTTACTTTTACCCTTATCCGGTCGAATGACTCTAAAACTTCCAACTTTGAACAATTCTAAAACTAATTTACCGACTTAGTGAACAAGTTAAACGAATTTAAAGCAACGAATTAAAGTTCATTTATCAAAAGGGATTCCGTAACGTGTGATTATCTTACTTCATTCGTTGGACACTGGAAACTTTGGGCAAAGAGCACTTTCAATCTAAATAAACTGTATGTAAGATTGAGTGAAGTAGTCAAATCTCTTGACCATCCGTGTCTTTTCAACCCCAGACGGAACAAGAGGGATGTTATAAGTTTGACGAGTAGTTTCGTAGTTTCCAGTTGTGTTGACGCAGTGGACTAATAATTACAATTAAGTTAGGTATGTAAAAACATTCGCAAAAACAAAACATGATTAAAACATAGGCTCCTTTTTATGCCCATAATCCTGCAGAATCAGGACTTGGGGCTAGTATTGAATAGACAAGTGCAGTGTGTGTGTTACCTCTCTCTCTGAAACTTGAGGCTGTGCAGTCGTTGCGGCGACTTCTGCCTGAAGGTCCAGAGATGCAGCTGGTCGTCGGCTGTGGCTGTGACCAGTGCCCCCTCGTTGATGCGGAACTTGGCGTGAAGTACCGCCTCCCCGCACTCGTGTCGAACGTGCGCGTCCACGCCGGGACCACCTAATCTAAGATACGGCTCAGGGAATTATTCTATTAACACAATTTATATATGAAGCAGGCACGGTCAGCATCAAAAGTCGAACACCACATTCTGATTTTCAAAATAGATATGTAAGATAATTCTGGAACGTCATTCATAACAGGATAGATATTCAGATAAAGAGTTCAGACAACCGCGGGGCGCTGAGTTTAAAAAATAGTGAAATCCCCGTAAATAAGGATTTAGTCATGAGGTTGGCTGAAAATTAAAACTCAAAAACACAAAGTAAAACTTCACTTGAAACAAACCAAAACCAACTACTCTTTGAGTTGGTACAGCTGCCAGAATTCATAAAGCAAATCTTCAACTTTCATCTGTTGTAATAGAGTCGATGATCGCTTGTCACGAATAAACCGCGAGACCATCAACATCTAACTACAAGGTGCTACAAGGCTCCTAATTGTCTCCCGCTCGCGTTGGAAAATAGCTCTAATTAGGTGTGAGTTAGGGTGCTTTTTACAACGGTAGTTGGTACTCAAGTTGGTTGTTAGTGGAGATGGAGGGACATTTTGGCGATGTTTGTGACACCATTGTAGAGCTCTCTGCCCGCTCTCCGTGTATTACACTGTGCCATTATTAAGTAGAAAGTGGTATCCGAATCTGCTAGTAAGAAACAAAACATACTTCATGTATATAATAACGGCACGTGATTGATTCTTTAATTCCATAATATGAATAAACTATCATGTAAAGTATGGATTATAAAACATGCGTAGTAATTATGATGTGTCCATTTTTATTAAAGTAATGGGTTATGAGGGAAAACCACATGGGGAAACGAATCATTTAATTGATTTTCTTCGTATTCATTTCGGTTTGATTCGAGATTAAGCTTATTTTTTTAGAAAAGTATATTTCGATACTTTTTTTCATTGGTTTTATTTTATCAATTTAAACAAAATACAACGTATCAACACTATAAAATCCACTTAATATCTTGTTATACGGCTTTAATATGCAAAACTTGATTCCACTAACAAACTAAATTAAAAACGAAATTAACAAATTAATTGGCGTGAATTACCCAAGTCTCGGTGTTAGGTAATCAAAGTTAACAATTTTAATAAATGAATCCTTATTTCCCGTTTTGTTTGAGGACTGATGACTGACGACGACGACTGAGGGAGGACTCGACTGATGACTGACACAACTCCACCTTCACAGTTGTCATGAATACATTATCAAGTTGTTGCTCGCACACTACACTCTGTTAGATGTCTGAACTTGAAAACGTCACTTCACGTCCCTTGTTCATTTCAAGCAAATTACCTTTTTGTATTATAAATATGAAAGTTTGTGTGAAAGTATATAAAAAAGGAAATAAAATAAGTACATAAACGAGGATATTTGTTACTTCACGCTAAAACTACTGAAAACTGGAGACTTAGAATAACACAGACTTTTTATCCCGAATTCCCGAGAGCTCGGCACTTTCGCTGGTGGAACCGCGGGGCGCTGCTAGCAATATATACTTTTGACACTGAGTGCACGAGGCATATGTGATGAAAATGATAATGATGCCTTTAACTGTCCTTAAATCAATAATATAACAAGTTAACATTATTAATAATATAATAACATTGGCCAGAGAACTCCCAGATTTATTTATCTTGGTTAGACAAGCCAAGACCAAGTTACATCTAAGTTATAATAAGTTATGATTACTTATGATTGATGCCTCGAGGTGGGGGCTGAAGGAGAGGGGTAGGGTGTACTTTGTTGTAACAAAGTTGTAATTAATCAAATTGTAAGGCTATCTACATTAGTTATGTTTTAAGTCAAACAATCATTACACGAAGTTTCTTAACTTGCAGAGGTTTTAACCACGTATTTTCGATCCCGCGGGAATATTAAAAAGTACACTGTGTGTAAATAAATATGTATTTACATTTATTTATTCCATGTCTTCCGAGTTTAATTGCAATCGGTTCAGCAGTTTTACGTGAATTTATTTTGCATTAGGTATGATAGTCAATGAAGACTTACCTACTGTGCCGACCCCAAACAATTTGAGATAATGTCAGGAACAAGGGTTTTTTTTTAATTTATGCTATAGTAAAGAAGGTAACTTTATCAAGGTATTCAAACAATTCTTACTTCATTACTTCATCATCAAAAGAAGAGATGTCGAGTTGTCTGTCTCTTCCAAGAAGGATTGATCAAACAAACTCACTCTATCGAGTTAATTAAACCTAAAATATGACGCTTATTTCCCTAAAAAATCACTGTAACAAAAAAAAGACTTTGTCGACATTTGAGTTCGGAAGTTAGGGCGACCGTATACGACAGACTAGATAGTCGGCCAATTGCTCACTTTTAAAGAACGATAAAAAAATTAACTCCTTTTTCGGTTTAAATTGCGTGATGTTTATTATTTTTGCATTATTTCAAAGCTCGACGTTTCTAGACCTTTACAGGTCTCTTGTTCAGGGTACCGAAAATGAGTTTAATATAAATTTAACGTCGCGAAAACCAAAGAAAAAAATCAAAGTTAAGATAAGATTGCATGTCTGTAATTTCCGTTTAATAATTTTTGAAGTAAAACTCATTGAGGGAAGATATTTTATATTTTATTAAATTAGGATCGTTCGAGCGTGCGATTGATTCCGACAGATTGAACATAATTTATCAAACGAGAAAAGAAATCACAGAAAGAAAACTTGTGAAGTAAAACATATTCAAAGTTTCATTGTCTCCATAAAAGTTAAGGTATTAATGTCGTTTTGAATGGGCTCGCCTGAGGTTTATGGAAGTTTAATGTGACGGGATTGTATGCTGGAAACTTTGTGTCCACCGATACTTGCATAGGGTTTCATTTACCAAATAGCAAGATGATTGAATAGTAGCAGATTTTGTCCAGATCTGTAAAATAAGGTATTCAAGACGTGGAATGTAGATATCATTTAGGCATGTAAGACAGCATCGCCACACATAAGGCGTTTTACTTTACATAAGGTGTTATGTGCACACATAGGGTTTACTGGTAATAATGGGTATTTTGCTTTAGCAAGTAATAATACTAAGAAGTAATCTCATCTGCACGACTTAAGCACAACATCTCTGTCTTCTATTTGTACCTACAAGGGTCTTTACTTTTCCGAATTTAATTTGCTAGAAAGGAATAAATTATCTTTTTAAATTCACACGATTTGTTAACATATTTACATTTTACCGGGTCTTTATTTACTGCGTCCCCTCGCGATCAAGATCATTGTAACATGATCGAAACGTCGAGGTAATAAAAATAAAAATAGTACGCGATTAAGACCCGGTAAAATGTAAAGGAATAAGTTATTATTATCTATCATCAAATACGACACGACTAAAATGATGTCACACGTTTTAGCACCAAAATATTCACGAGCTAACGGCTGACCGTTTACTCTATAGTTTACTGTTGCCTTTAAATTGTAAGTATTAATATCGTAATAAGCACAGCGGCGGCGGCGTGGTATCCAGAAGTAAAATATGACAGCTATAGTCTGACCTACAAGCCCAGTGAGTTCGCCCCACAGCCCCACTCGGGTCGACCAATGAGGTCTACTGATAATGTCGGCCGTCTCTTCCGACCCCACTGCCCATAAATACGGACTATTGTACCGGGGAGTTACAGCTGATACTGGAAGTGACTGTAATAAGACATATAAGATTGAAAGAAAAACATTTTTTTCGGTTTAATCTTGTTTTTATTATATTAAGCATTTTTCAACGCGACCAACGCGACGTTTAGAGGTAGTATGTTGATTTGCCCTACAAAAAGACAATTGCTTAGAAATCTTGAATGTTTTAGTAGATTAGGCTTACTTTTCGATACAATGTTTTAACATTTTATTTTTGTACATAGGTACAGTAGGAAGACGTGAATCTATTGCCACATATAGAATTAAAACATTTGCAGACGTGCTCCATGCAGTGTAGGTAACTAAACAATAAACAAACTCCAAACCCTCCGCCAACTAGTGACATACTCGTAGTTAACTTGTTAAAAATAAAAATCAAACTGATACAAATAATTTAATTAGGCATTATGTGATTATATGCATATAAACGTTTATTTCAACAACGACGTCGACCTCGTTCGTAGAATATTTTTAACCGACTTCAAAAAAGGAGGAGGTTCTCAATTCGTCGCGTATATATATATATATATATTTTATGTTTGTTCATTTACTGTTAGTCCACTTTGGAACGCGATGGTACATACTTCAAAGGTAATCATTTATTGGGGTACCGTCTTCGAAGTACCTATATACTGACGAAAGAGGGAATAATTTCATTGTTACAGATTGTAGGTATAATACACGGGCTTCGTATAAAGTCAAGGTGGTTGGACGACATTATTTAAATATTTAAAGCTCGGCGTCTAAAATCTCTCCTTCAAAAGTGAAAGCAACAGAAAGTGTTGCAGTAACATCGTAAAATCTCACTATAATAATAACAAAGTGGTGGTGAGCGAAGAATGCCATTTGTAAGAAATTTGGCATCTCAATTTCCCACAAAGCTCCAATTGCGATAGGTCTCAGCTCAGTATCCGAAGCTGGCGCCATGCCAGCGCCGCGCCAAGCCACGGCAAGCAATCGAGGCATCAGACGAGACATTTGCGAAGCAATTACTGACACCACCCTGATTACACCGAGCCCGGTGAACTGTTTGCATTTCTTATAAAAATCGCTACACTTGTACAGATTTGTCGACGATCTATGTACGTACGTATACATGTAGCCAACTAGTGCCTTATTGCGGTACCCCTGTAACGACCAGTTTCGTTATCGCAAGTCAAAGTAACAGCTAATAGTGACGTCAGAAAGGAAGTTTTGCTTTAGGTAATTATATACTTTGAATATAACTTTTACCTTCACTTACCACGAAAAAACCAGTTAAATTGGCAGTAGTCGTAAAACAGCAGTTTACTTTCGGTTCCGGAACCCTCAACCTTCTGTGTCGCAAACATTTTTACCACATTCCCAGTTGACCACTATCAAAATTTGACAAAATGCATTTGGTCCCTATACCTAAAAGGCCCTGGTCCTAATTTGTGTGTCCTAATCCTAATGTCCTAATTTGGGTCCGATTGGACGGGTTAGGGGGACCATGTGCCCCTAACCCGTCCAATCTATAAATCAAGTTTGCTGTATTTAATATTTATTATATTTTGGCTGCAAACTAGGGTCAGTCTATTGTAGTTTACGGGTGCCCTATAAACCTGTAGGTAGGTAAATCCTGGCGCGGCGCCAAAAGGGACCCGATATTACTCCCACAATAAAACAGTTCCCGACACCTCCACGTGACGGTTCCACCTCATTTACCTCTCTAATAATTTCACTATACCTAATACAGGTGCGTTAGGAGCGCTATAACTTGCCCTAATTGAAATTTGGATGGTTTAATAAGGTAATATAAGATTTGACTGTAATTAAATCTGATCTAACTAGAGCTTTAGCTTCAAATGGTGTTGTTAAGAAATATGGCTTAAATTATATATTAAAAGAAATAGCAATTAAAGCGCAAAGTAATAACCTCCTCCTTTTTTGGAAATCGGTCAAAAACCCATACAAAAATTTATAATAAAGATTGTAGAACGTATCACACATCGCCATCCAGCCCTTGAATAAGCAACTAGGTCTCTAATTTGGTGACCAGGTAACGCATAGAAGATATTAAAATACATTTTTTTTTGGAAATACATATTTTTTTCAATTTTTATTCCCGACTTGGATTTCATAATAGACGTAGACTACAAAGTGTAAATCAGATACAGATAGATCAATAGATAAACTATACGATAACCTATACTACACGCTCGCTCGTTAAAATGTGCGAAAATAGTGACGTAACGGACGAGTAAACTCCCAGATTGACCATCTCCAATCGTGCTGATTAAACAAGTTTCATGCGACTATATCTAAAGGCGTTATGACCCGATAAACCATAGCAGTAAAACTGTCCGTTCACATCATGTCCACGTGATTGTGACACAGCTGACTCAGCGTTACAATACACGCATGTTTTACGTCACGTACCGGACAGTAACCCAGGAAGCCGTTTCGTTACGGAGTTCCGGGTACTGTAAATAGTCTAGAAAGACTTCGAAACGTTGGCTTACAAAAGCTAAACATATTAAAAGCAACGCGTTTAAAATTTTATATCAGTATCACGAAAAACGATTAAAAATCGATGTAAACATATTTATTCGATACTAATAATTATGTAGCAGCCTCGCGAAGCCATTGACAGCTACCAACTAGTTACAAATAAATTAATTAATAATTTTCACATAATTAATTTTAATATTCCAACTATTCCAATACATAACATTTTCCATTTAGTAACCACTAACTTAGAGGTTATTTTCCATTTAATAGCCTCTAACTTAGAGGTTACTTTGCATTTAGTAACCTCTAACTACACATTATGGTAAATTCCAGTTAGATTCTAAGGGAACTTGAAATTTATGAGTGGGAATAAATTATATTGTGTTGTAATTTCTGCTTCCGTCACGCGGAAGAGATGGTTTCGAGGGAAGCTCTGCTCTGACATCAGTGATGTCACTTTTTATCTTCATCAATACAATATCTTTAAAATGCGTTGTCCTGACTGACTCGCATATCGCTTTACATACAAAAAAGGGCCTATTTCCAGTCATTAGCACTAGCAAGACCTAAACGTGTCACACAGTCTTAGATTAGTCGTGCTCTTTGAAATAATATAGCCGAGATGTCTTTTACCATTACCACAGTTTTTTGGATCACGTAAAACATAAACGAGCTTGACGAGAGCAGTAAGTTTTTATTGCGATGATTCTTCAACAACTAACTTTGAAGCACTTGTGTGTGTCTCAAACGTGTGCTTTTTTGTCTCGAACGTAAAAAGCAATGCGTCACAGTGGAAGACGACATAGGGATTTTCGTCGCATAAATGCTTGTACTGTAAATATTCGTAAAGGGTTTCATAGCCAAAAGGGCGTTTTCTGATATGCTTGTGGGGTTTATGATACATACATATGACACATTTGAGAGATAGGTTCAGATTAAAATGTGTCTTTGGTGGGGTTGTTGGTAGATTTTTAATGAAACAAATGCTTATAATAATGACATATTTTGTAAATTGTTTCTATTAGTAAATAAGTAAAACAAACTAATTGACTTGTTTTTGTTGTAAATAATAGAATCTCACAGTCGTTTGTTTATCCACTACACCACAGAAGGCGAAAACACATAGCTAATTTAGTAGTTCACGTTGGAGTAAACCTCGCAATAAATTGTGTTCGAGTACTTCAACTAACTTATATTACAGCACGGCCGCGGCGCTTGCTTTGAAAACGCTTTGGCTCTCTACTTTCGAGTACCTTACAAAGATGTACCGTTTCAACCCGGTAGGTCTATTGGTACCTTCGTAACACCAGGTACTGAAACCGGTACAAAGATACGGTTGAGCATCGTTTACAAATTGACTCCTCATCGAAAATAACTCCTTTGAGATAGAAACGAGTATATTTTATGAAGAATCTGCAATAAAAGTAACTGACTCAGATGAATTCCAACTTTCCATTGAATTTCACAATAGTTAAACCTATAGCACCCGTTTAAAAAGAGCTAGGTTCAATCAGCTATTTTCATTTTGATCTCAAATTTAATTTTTAGGGTACATAAAGAATAAAAACGGAACCCTATTACTGAGACTCCGCTGCTGCAAAGTTAGCGCGATTTATTTTTATCATTGGCGCCATCTAGTGATATATTGGAGTCAGTGATAAAATAAATGTTATAGTTGCCTTCATGGATTTCGATTGTTCCTTTTAGGGCTTCGTACCGAATTGTGATTATGGTTAGGAACATCTCGCGAGTTCGACCCGAAATAAGCCAGTTTACAGATCCAAGCACAATATTGCTCAGCATATCACCTACTTCTGAACGGTTTTTGTGAAAATTAGTTATTTGACATCTAGTGTGTAGTCTTTTTTTCGTGTAGTGGCGTAGCTCAGCTAGTGTTAAGAGTTTTCGGGTCGCCCTAAGGCCTCTAACTTGACCTAACGACTGCTACATAGCGTGTATTGAAGTCAAATTACGTACCTACCTACATTATTAATATCGTATTTTTATATCACACAATACGAACATTATTTTTTAATCACGTTGGTTTCTCAACAAAAATAAAAACAACTCCAATGCCCTTAACGAAGCCAATCCAATCAGCAGCGCCCTAACAAA
This sequence comes from Idaea dimidiata, assembly GCA_949358125.1. Taxonomy (NCBI): domain Eukaryota; kingdom Metazoa; phylum Arthropoda; class Insecta; order Lepidoptera; family Geometridae; genus Idaea; species Idaea dimidiata. The sequence continues at coordinate 14,533,712 of OX442328.1, forward strand.
AACAAGTTGAAAATTAAATAAAATCTGTTTTCGAAAAACCGTTAAAATCGTCGTTATTAACGGTAACGCGGCGTTATCTCCCGTTAATTACGGATCGCAAGCAAATTCGGTCAAAATCGGATTCGACGCTCAAATTAAATACAATGGTTGCGGATAACATATTTAATTAATTAAGTAGAGGTCGGAATATGTTAAACAAATATGTTATGTTGAATCTACAAACGAGAATCGCCGATACATTTTGCTCAACGATATACTTACGAAAATACAGGTTGTGGTTTTAAGTATTAATAAACCAAAGCATTTATTTAATTACCGAATGTTAGATTAAATTCACCAAAAAGGTATACAATTATGAAATATAAGATAATTTTCCTAGAAGTAGCAGTATCTCGCGGTTTTACCCGCGTAAGTCTCATTTCCGCGATATTAAAATAACCTTTGTGTTATTCCAGTTCTCCAGCTACCTATATTCCAAGTTTTATCTCAATCTGTTTAGTAGTTTTTGCGTGAAAGAGTAACAAAGTCACGTATAAACATTTCGCGGTTATAATATTAATAAGAAGTGACATAGTAAGACTGATATTTACCCTCTTACTCATCCTACAAACGATGATTAACAGATGCATAAACTAAGTATTGTTTGTTTTTATGTAAGTAAGTTGACAGACAAACGTTGAATAACTTAGTCATCTATGAACTATCTTTTCTAAGTAACGCGTACTTTTTCACATATTTAAATTTCTATTTCAATTGTAATAATGCTTTTGTAATGTTATCACCTCATCTTACTTGGAAGATGATATTGTATAAGATATTCAGTTGCTAATTTACATATACAGAAACATAAAGGGATTCTGCGAATTAACCCGAATTCCTAAACATACGTAAATATGTACTGTATGCTTGAACACATAGCTACCTTCTCAGTCTCACGGGATATGAAACCTGAAGCTTGAAGGTACCTACAGGGTAGAGCTTTTAGTAAAGGCTTGCGAGGACGTATGAAGGGTCGTCCGAAGCCACTTAAACCCGCCATGTTTACCGCAAAATGTTCGCGGTACAGATACCGGTAACGATTCTATTTATTTTACAACGTAGTTGGTAGAATAGGAACATTCAAGAAAACTACCATTGTCTGGCACTGCTCAGATAAGATTAAGACTGAAAAGACATGATAAGCAACCGACCTACGTTTTGACCGACTTTGTATTTTTCAATTTTGTATTTTCTACTTCTTAAATTGTATTTGTTTATTTGACCACAATGTCACCAGATAAGGTAAACCACAATTTGTTTTTAAGTTACCTAGAATTTACCTAGCTGTAAATCCTATCTTAGGACTTAGAATAGTGCCTGACCTAAGGAATAGACGACGGGTAATAGACGTGCAAGTACGCGGACTTGTGGCGAGTTCGCAATCTTATAAAAGGACAAAGTTTCCACCAAAATAGTGACTACAGTTCATTGACGACACTGGCTTACGTATCGAAGCATGACGAAGATCAATTGTCGATAAGTCTTAAAGCTCGTATACGCAGTGCGACTGAATGCATGGCAGGTTCAAAGACGTTCGGTCAAACAGTGCTGTAACTCGCAATGTTACTCATACGTGTGAGTAGGTACTATGTATTGTGTAGATAGCTATGGGTACTGTCTTACGAATACTTATCAACTGGCAGGCAGCAGGCAGCAGTTCGCACTGTGTAACCCCATCTATCACCTACATCCCGGGTAACCTATTAAGGATTTTTTGATTTCAGTCTTGTCGACTGGAGTCCCCTACGTTTCCAGCATCTGCCGGGGTTTTGTCACTCATCATCTTTAAAGTTTTGTGAATTAATATTCCCTATGTTTGTTGCTCAAGGTTTTTTGTCGATTGTTTCATATAACCTTTCAGTGTGGGGATATATAAACTACCTAAGGGTTAAATAAACCCCCCATCAAAAACCTTCTCACACCCTCGCCCCATTCAAGCATAAAATTACTTTGAAATTATTTCACATTTAGGCTAAAACCCCTATTATGCCAGAATCAATACCACATTATTAAAACAAAGTAGAAACAGTTACCTTTCGATGCCTTAAAAAGGTGAATCTCGAGAGCCTAGGGCGGGGTTGGAAATGATAAAACGATTTTTTTAACCATGCATAAAAATATGTCAGTTAAAAGACAATTTCAAATTGTTTCTGTTTAAAATTCATTTTTTGTGTTGTTTTCTGGCTTAGGGGGCTTTTTAAATTTGCTTTGAGGTACAGACTTTTGTGAGCAAAATAAGGCATTGCTGCATGGTTTAGAAGTTTTAGTCCGTAGCATCCAAATATAGGTACTTACATTCGAAGTTACTGTAGCCCACCCCCGTGGGTCGAAAGGAGTACTTTGTTTTACCGACCGGCGACCGGACCCTGTGTTCCTTATTAATTAGATAATAATTGAAAACTTGTTTCATTAAATTAATAAAACGAGGATTCTGTCATTTTAAGGATTATTTATCTGTATTTACATAACTTTCTTGTGCTTCGTTGGGTACGAAGTAGGTATACTCGTAGAAATAAATAAAATAGACACAATTATTCTGGTTTTTATATAAAAATGTTCACAAAAAGTGGGATATAATGACCTTATGTCGGAATATCGTAGTAAAGTAAAGCAGCCTATTAATTACTCCAGGGGTGGTATTTTCGAATTCAATATTCGCATGCGAAAATAATCCGTGGACGAAAATTGTTTTCTAATGGTCTCTTTTTTTGCGGATTTTTGAAATATTCGACCGCCTCTGGGGCGCGGCGGACGAAGGCCGGACCGCGATGCAGAAGGTAGTGGGTTCGATTCACGCCGGATCTGGGTGTATTTCTATTTACAATATGTATGTATTTCCAAAAGAAAAAATAATATAAGTAGTAAATCCGTTATCTTGTCACAGTAGCACAAGCTTAGTAGCTTACCATGGGGCTAGATGGCGCTGTGTGTTGATCACATAATTTATTTAATTATTCGAAAGTGATGTTGCCACTATATTCAAATATTCCTAAAATATCTAAATCAAATTTATTGCAATCGGTTTGGTTGTTCTTGCGTAAAGTAGTAACAATTTTTTAACCGACTTCAAAAAAAAGGAGGAGGTTATCAATTCGTCTGTATGTATAATTTTTTTTTTTTTTTGTATGTTCACCGATTACTCGGAGACGGCTTTACCGATTAAGATGATTCTTTTTTTAATGGAAAGGTGGAGGCTCCGAGATGGTCCCATAAAAATTTGATGGGGATCTGATGAGGATCTTCAAAGTGAGGACCGGGAATGCTCCTCAAAACGCTGTATTCAATTAAATTGTTCATCGATTACACGAAGATACCTTGACCGGTTGATATAGTTCTTTTTTTAATGGAAAGGTGGAAGCTGCGAGGTGGTATCTTCGGAATGATGGACAGGATAGCATCCCAGAATTCAATAAATTACTCATTTTTGGACTTCTACCAAAAAGAATAGACCCTTATAGAACTAAGTACAGATTGATGGGGCACCTGAAACCACCTTCTCATCAGCAAACTCCTCAATAATTAAAATTACGGTAACAATATTGTTGATTTTTAGGTAGGTAGGTACACTAAAAAGGGTAAAATAAAAAAATAACTTAAAAATTAAAAAACCGACTTCAAAAAGAAACTAAAAATAATTTAAAAAAACAAAATTGATAAAAATAACCAAAATAACCTCTACATAGGTACAGTGCCACCGACTAATTAATCTGTTTTATCATCTGAAGTCGGGCAGTTTTACTGGTTGGTTCCATATTGTACTTAGTTTAGCTGCCCGACTTCAGATGATAAAACAGATTAATTAGTCAGTGGCACTGTACCTATGTAGAGGTTATTTTGGTTATTTTTATCAATTTTGTTTTTTTAAACTATTTTTAAATAAAATAATGGTTTCCTTTCTTACCTTACCTTACACAAACTTTCACCTTTAAAATATTAGTAGGAAATGTGTTATATAAAAAAATCTTGAAAATATATATACCTTATGGTTACTTTTTATAGTAATTTTAGCCCAGACTTATGCATGTAAAGCAGCTACATAGTTATACAATGTACGAGGTGTTGTTCCTACGTGAAGGTTGGAAATAACGGACTAAACATCTCTTTCAGACCAACTAACCACCTAGCTCATGGCTCAACTTTAACCTTTAGGTTCTATCCAAAATTAATTCATAAAGTGTAAAGTGCGTAAAGAGTTTTGACCCTCGGAGACCTAGTGTCCGGGGTTCGTTGCGACCACAACCTTTTGAGGGGTTCGTCCGAACTTAGTTTAACACATAGGTAAACCTAAATCTACTACGGGGTTTCGTATCCGATTTTAAACTAATATGGTTGTTTTCACTATGAATGTTATTTAATAACGGGATATTTGTGATGTTTAAATTTGTTTTACAGAGCTCGATATTTCGCCAGTAATTTGTGAACAGGCCAGTTTCAATTTCTGGCGAAATATCGAGCTTTGTACAACAAATTGTATCTACCATGTTTTACGGTTAGGTATTACTAAATAATAAAAAAACTATAGGGTTCGGATTTTATTCAATAAATTGAACTTCTTATTTGACAACGAATGAACTATTAAATATGTACTGTAGCTAGCAATTATACTTCGACCAACTTTAAATAAATCAAAGATATCGACCCTGACAAAGTTTCCACTATCGGTGGCAAGTTACCTAATAGGAATAAACCACCGCTTCACTCAGAACAATACATTTGTTTGCTAACTAGCAGCGTCCTGCCGTTTCACCCGGGTAAGTCCCGGTCCCAAGGGAATTTCAAAAAATTATTTCTTAGTGGATACATACACTTGTAAAAGAACACATTCTCCAAGTTTGATCAAGTCTAGTCCCTATAGGACTAGTGGTTCGGGCTCTGCGTTGGTATATACATATTATGTATAGTTAATTCAATCAATCAGGACTTTGACTTTCACACGTATACTTCCGTAATTCACATTTTCACGAGAATATCTGGATAAAAAGTAACCTAAGTTACAGAACTTTAGCTCCAGCTCCAGCTGGAGCAGTGTTATTTTATAAAACTCGAGCATGACTTTACTAGTCAGCTTCGTTCTCACTCACACTCGGTTCACAATTGAAATTACCATGTATTCCCCCTCTCGCTCCAGTTTTAATTTAACTCCCTGCAAGCTATCGCTCTAGCGCGCATTCGATTAATCTATGAAATTTATAGAATGCCGATTTGAAAATTCGCCTCGAAATCCACCGTGAGCTCTTTGCAAAATCGCCAGGTAGTAGTTTTATCGTAAAGGATTAACAACCCAATACACCCATAATCACAAACTTTCGAGTTTATGATGTTAGTAAGTATTCCGGCTGGTATCATGGAAACTAATTTATTAATTTCAACTTTGAAATGACAAGTTAATTACTGTAGATAAACCCTATTGTCAAGAGAACTTTAGGCATAACAAGTACCTACCTATTTACATATAAATTAAGATAAATAAATAGCGAAGAATGAAGTCAAGAATAACGGGAAATTTTATGATATCTCAAAGAACAAGAACACAAAGCATGGTCGAAAAAGAGGAGCTCACTAGATAGATTAGATAAACACTTTGTAGTAAGGACCAAAATTAATAAAAGACATTAAAACTAATACAGTAGAATGGGCAGCCTTATCGCTTAAAGCGATTTATTCCAGGCAAGCCAGGTAGCCTTTTTTATACAGGCAGCCCTAACACTAACCTGTAGCAAGAGCTAGCTAGAAAGTTTGAACTGTTGCTTCGACTGTGCGGTAAGAAACTTTGTCTTAATGATTTGTTTGTCTGTCTATTACGTTATGAATTGTCGCAGCACGAGCGTAGAGACGAGGTCGAGTAGATCGCTCGTGACCACATGCATGAATGTCTTATCTCAAGGCGTTCGTCCCGACAAACGTGAAAGTGTCGATAAAAATGAGCTTTACTGCTGACATACTCGCTTGACTCTATACCTACACGAATATTAGTGGTGGCGTTAGAACTGTCGTAAAATGTACAAGATTTACGTCAGTGACGACGTGTCGCAGGCGACGTTTCATTAACTTGATGACTTTGTTGTTGATGAGATTGCTGAGTATCGATACTTCAGCGAATTTTGAGCACACATAGTAGGTACATCGTATGTTTTTCTAAATGTTATTTCTTATCTAATGGTCGTGGTCATGGCTAATATAGGTTTAATGGCATAAACATATTTTCTCTAGTGTCTTTATTCAGGGAGAAAACAGCGGACTACGTTCGTTTGAACAGAGTAGATATATTTTCCCCATGAGTATGTAAGTAAAAACGTACAGTATTGTCTTATTAGCTCTCAGTCTTTAGTTACAATGCTCTATTGAATAGATCCTTATTAAAAAAGCATTAAAAGGGATACATTCTGATGTTGCCGCCTTTGTCGCCGACAGCCAGCAGCTTCTGTATCGGATCCCATGCTATGGCCGTCGGAGAAAACGGGAAACCATGCCGAAATGTCTGTGGACAAAGAAATACGGTATGTTAATCATTTAGTACTGGTAAACGACAAGCTCCTGGCTTCTAGGCTTGTAATATGGATATCCGGTAATGGACAAATTAAACAAACAGATTATAAGGGAACAGAGCGGTTAGTCTAAGTAAATTTGTTCGAAATTTCATTTCAACATCATTTGAATTGCAAACAATATATTAATAACATAACTATAACTTGCAACTGGACTGCAATTGTAACTTTATTTACTTACTCAATAATGTAAGGGACAACCGTATTTTGACATTGATATTGATATTGAAATTATGTGAAAATAGAAGATACCCTCTAAGTACTAATTATAATAAATTTGTTGAACCGTCGTCTTTGAATTATATAGAAAAAAAGGATTGAAAGTCAATTTTAATCACTAACATCGTGCAATCGGTACTAGTACAATAATAACATTGTTAAAACTTTCCAAGTGATAGTTAGTGATTAATAAACTCTCGTAAATACCTTAACTACTGCATAGAAACAACAATATGTTTACGTACATTATGTAGGTACTGCAACCAAAATAATGCAATTAACTAGATAGTTTGGTAAAAAATAAAAATATAATTACTACAATGTAGTTGAGTTCAAATAAATAATGTTGTGTTATCAGCCGATGTACCTTACTAATAACGAGAAAAGTAAAAGTTGACTAATCTTAAATAGATAAGTTTGTAATCAACTTATTATGCAATTAACTTGACATTGACGTAAGTAAAGAGAGCACTATATATGTACCTACCTATATTCTGTGAGTATCTCAACAAATTTACTGTTAATATTTTATGTTTTTCAATAAATAATAACAAACAAGTAGAAACAAAAACGATCTACTTATTCCTAAAACGTTATGAAATCTAGACAGATGGCAAGTCGAACAATAATAAATGAATAATTGAATAGTTTTTTTTTATTTTGAATTATGTTCACATTAAACTACTCTTTTTAATCCAAGTACCGTGTATGTTATCTTTAATCATGGTACGAAGTTTCATCAAAATCGATCATGCTATTCAAAACTATCCCCTAACTTATGACAGGTCATATAATCTGTATGTAACCAACTAGGGACAATGTACCTATACTATATTACACAAGTTTTGCTTGTTGTTGATCGATGTTGTGTGATGTTGTCACATTGTAATTTCAACGTGACTTTTAAGGCTTCACACAGGTGCGTCCCGATTCCTTAGATACAGCTACGTTTTCAACTGCGGTGATACCGCTTGCGTTTTCGCGATATGGAGTATCTATAAAAAACGCAGCTGTGTGCAAGGATCGGGACGCATTACCGCAAAAACACATGCGGTATTACCGTCGGTAAAAAGACAGCTCTGTGGAGAAGCTGTTTTAAGTTATATGTTAGGTACAACATGAAACCTAAAACATTATGGTCAGAATGAAATCGTTGAAATATTTCACTGAAAACCATCCAGACTTCGCATGTATTATATAATAATATATTTATAATATCGATACTGGAAATTTCAATTGTCGTAAAGGACAAAACACGATTGTTCAGGAGAGCTAAAAAACAAAAATTAAAATCTTTGATTTCTTATATTTTTGTCATATACACTGCTACAATAATAACGTTAAGGGCAACCCTAGCTATTTTTTCTTGCTCTATCCCTAAAAAATAATAAAATAAGCTTAAGTTAATTATTGAAGAAAATAGGAGTCCTTTACAGCCTACAAAAAATAAACTTAAGTACTTTACAGCCACAAAGAATTGGTTATAATAGCGTCATATGTGTCGTAAAGGACCAAATATGATCAACAATGGGATATACAGGGCAATTAAATTTGAATTTAAGGGGGTAAAGGGCCTAAAAAACTAAAGTATCTAGTTAAAATACCTGCATTAGGCAGTAAAACGACCCAAAGTAAAGTGTTTTTTATTATTATTTTATCATTCATCAGAAGTCTATTCGTTGCAAACAAAAAATTTTAGCCCTTTTATTATTTTAAAAGAAATGGATGAATCGAATATGTGTTTATTTATAACATTTTAATAGTATTAAATCATTGCAATAGTAAAAAAACTAAATTTTTAGAATTATCAGCCAAAAATATCATGTATTTTAAAAGAAATTATAAATGAAACTTATACAATAAGTATTATAATCATAACTGTAATAATTAAACAAACAAAATCTTTGTCCAAATCAAAACCCAAAACTCTTGTTTAAGTTTTGGGGGAACAAGAAATCGGTTGTTTAAATGTTTTAATTTTTTTTAGTTAATTTATTGTATAGACATTTACTGCCTGTGGCTTTATTATTTTTACACCTATTTCATGGTATCTAGAATAAAATTACCTCGTAAAGATGATTTCGTTAAGTCCAAATGCAATAAAACTGTCCTATCTAGGTAATGAATTTCTAAAGGTGCCATGTCTAGCATCTTAAAAATCACCTGAATCTTTAGTATACCTATTAAGAATATTTCTACTCATATAGATGATTTTGTTGAATCTGAAAAGACTGTCTTACCTAGACAATTCTAAATTTCAATTATAAAAACAAACAAAAACTCATTCCTCGTTTTCTAGAATATGATATTCTTCACATTTTGGTTAGTATTCTGAATATCTTCTCAACATAGATATGATTTCATTAGAGTTAAATGCAATTTAACTGCTAAAAACTAATCTACCAAATAGACTTTAATAACTATTTCTGTGACTTAAGAATATTAGTCAATAGTTTTGGGTTTAATATTAAATTGTCAATATAAAGCATTAATAAAAGTAATAAGTAGCTGCATCATTTACTGATAACTGTGTTACTAAAATAATAAATTGTGTCCAAAAGTAAGACACCATTGGCCAAATATACCGAAAATAATATATTAACCTCATAATGCCTTATTATTATAATATTTATAATTGTAGCAAAAGCATAGTTAGCGGATAATCAAGAATTAGCGTGCATCAAAATAGTAGAATGCTTTGAACAATAAAAATAAGAAACAAATCATTTTATGTTCAAGAAATGTATTGTTAATGGTTTGATTTTAATAATAAGAAACTTGGCGAAATTTAAACTAAAATAACATAAAAAAAGATATTAATTAACTATTCTTTTTAGTTTAAATTACTTACCCCAAAGTAAATTAAGCTTGAAATTTTGCTCAAACAATAGGTCGTAAATCCTACTACTGAAAGGCTGAACAAGCTTATTATTGAGAAGAGTGGTCTTTACGACCATTAAATTTATTGTAATAATATTATTGACAATGTCGTAAATAACAATTTGTTGGAAAAGTAGATTTACGTCATCATACATAACAAAAATTTGTCTTTACACTCTCTTATAAAAAATATTTATTCTATACACCCCAAATCGTGAAATAATTAGGCAAAATGTCTATAAAACTCAGGTCGTAAACGGCCTCTAAAATCTTCATTTTTAAAGATACGATTACTTTGAATATACCGATCGATAGAGCTCGCGATCCTAATTTCAAATATATAAATAACTCATTTTGGCCAAAATGTCCTTTACGACAATTGAAATTTCCAGTATCGATATGTACCTAACAACTCAGTTCCCAACGAAATTAATTCTCCGAAAATAATTATAATTTGAAGCAGTTTCATAATTCTTAGGAATTGCTTTCGATTAGTAATACAAAGCTTTAGAGGGCTAACTAGTGAGAGTAAGGGAAGATTCTGATAGGAACGGGCCATGTCCGGGCCAGGGCGGGGACGGGTGTATGTAGACTGCTTTTGTTTTGCATGTTCTCTGGGCCCAGTCCGTGTCCCTTGTTTTTATATAAAAGTAGCTATAGAAGTTCTCGCTTCGACCCGGACACTGCCCGTTCTAATAAGAATTATCCCTTAACTAAGAGGTTGATCTTGTGAAACAGTCCCGAAAATAGTTCAAAGGGCAATCAAATATTTCGAAATTTAAAGACGTAGGCTAATTTAATTCCGGCATTTTTAATAATATTATTTCAAGCAATTTTAAAATCAATCTTTAACGTTCATAAATAGTAGATTGTTGGACAAGGGCTGAATAGTAATATTTTAACCGGGTTTTACTCGCGTATTGTTACTTTTAAATTCTCTTACCTCGACCAAGATCATTGTAACATGATCGAAACGTCGAGGTAAGAGAAGAAGAGAATTTAAAAGAAACAGTATACGCGAGTAAGATCCGGTTAAAATATTACTATGAGTACAAATCGTGTGAGTTTAAAAAGGGCTGAATGTCAAGCATGTCACCAGAGATATTTCTGATAGAAAGAGGTGTCAAATGGTCGCAAATTAAAAAATGAAGTATTCCACCCTAGGGATGAAATGAGCTACTTTCAACCCGGCTATATTTACCCATGAAAATTAAACTTTCCAAACAGGAAAGATGAAAATATAATTGAATTCTATTTTAGGTGATTAAAAGTAAACGATTACTCGAAGAAACGGTCCAAGTGCCTAACAAAATGTAATAGTCTTCAAAAATAAATTAAAGAATCCTTAGTTTAGGCAAGAGAAAGCTTATTTTTAGTCTCTATTCTAGGTTAAAGAGTTTATTATTAAAAGTGTTTACCCACATTTACGACACATTTTAACCGACTTTCAATAAAAGGAGGAGGTTATATATTAAGATGTATGTTTTTGTGTCTACGTTACAGGATTTCTACGCCGTCTGAGGCTGAAATCTATAGTGCGTACTTTAACTTTGCTCAGACTGAGCTTAGCAAAAACTAAGCATAAACTTTGAATTGGAATTTATATTCGTAATTCATTTTGTAATAATATACGAATAAAATAAAAAGAACTTCATAGTCATACATAACAGAGAAGAGATCAGATCGGGAAGGTTTTTATTTATTATAAAGGTATTAGCTTATTGTTGGGTTCATGTAAAGATCTATACTACTGTCATAACCCGTGGTCACAACAATATGCCGTGTTGTATGTTTGCGTTAAAAAAGGAGTCTTTTTTACCATACCATTACTTTCAGGTGCGGTAATGGTCTAACGCTCATCTATCGTGTGTAAATGAAAACGCTAACAAAACCCGTCTCGATCACATCAGGTGAGATTCGTAAGACAAAATAATTAAGATCGTCCCGGGGTTATCTGCGTGACCTATGCACCTGATATCTGCTGCAGTATAAATAGGCTGGCTACAGTTGCAGCGGCACAGTCCACCGGATCCTGTCCATCATGAAGCTCCTCTTGGTAGCGGCGTGCCTGGCCCTGGCCTCGGCCACGGTCATTCAAGACAATGTCAACTGGAACAACGTCTATATGGGGAAACAGTCCTTTGGTGAGAGATTTCAACTTTACATTTAGAAGAATTTTTGACGACATCTGTTGCGCTTCGGGCGAAACCTCGACTGCAACACAGAAAGTTGTTGATTCAATTCCCGCCAGGAACACGTATTTATGACCATAAATGTATGTTTCTTGTCCTAGATGTTTTTGTGTTTCGTATCTGTTGTCTAGTAACTATTATACAAGCCTAGTTGCTTAGTCAATTTTTTTATACATGTGCAAGTTTTTTTATGCATACCATCAAGTATGGAAAATTTGGTAAATCCGTATAAAGCGCTAGCGAATTTTAGATGTATAAAGAAGGACGTAAGATGTGGCTAATTGTAAATTTTAGAGAAAACATTAAGATTTTTTTTTATCGAGAACTTTTTTAGGTATCGTATTTTCACCTCATGTACCTAGGAAATTTTAAACCACATGTTACTAAGTCTAGATTTAGTAACATGTAGTTTAAAATTTCTAGATATTCATCCGAGAACAATCAGTTCTGGGGTAGTGAGTGAAGAGGTTTTAGTAATTTCTCAAACGTGCCTTCTACCAAGTTAATTAAGTTATTTAATTCTTAGAGTTTGTTAAATTGAAATTGATGAGATTCGAGAAGTAGGTACGTCCATATCATCATAGTAACTTTAATATCATCGATTGACTATGTTTGTTTCCGTTGTTATGTTTTAAATTACAACAAAGTAGGTATAAATATTTTTAAAGCTAAATACATTTTTTTTTAATTTACTCGTGGCGAATCTCGAAATCGCGTCTCTGCGTCTGTACCGCAGGGTGCTTAATCATATCACAGCAATTCAATTATTATTATGTAAGAATGTCATGGTTTCGCAGTACAATGGTTCGAGCGACTTCGAGCCTCGCCGCGAGTGAGTTTTTGAAGATGTATTTTTCCTTGAACATATTTCTTGTTAGTACTTAAATGCCTAGAGAATAAAAAAACAAATTACGATACAAAGTAGATAAGTAGGTACCTATGAATTTAAGAAATAATATATTTTAGTTACGCACGATTGGTAACGTAGATAAGACAGGGTCAAATTGATTAATTAGTCGAGTGCATAAAAATGCATTGACGATCTATAACATTAATATGAAATAAAATGCACCTTCTAACTATAACTATTTGGAGTGGGTATTATTTCACATTTTTCAAAAAAGGCTGTAAATACGATTATTATTATAACGGCGAAAGTTTGTTAATATGTGAATATATTTGATACTCTTTAAATGCAGAACTAATACCAAACCGATTGCGATGAAATTTCGAATATAGATATCTGAAGATTTGGAATAACACATAGAAGAATTTAATCCCTATTTTTCACATAGGATTGTCCAAATTATATAAAAGTTTCAAAATGCGTAGAAGAGAGATAATGAATCTAATTATTATTTCTCATTCTTACAATTTGAACAGTAAATGCGGACGTGAAGATGAAGGAGATCTGCATCATGAAGCTGCTGAATCACATCCTGCAGCCGACGATGTACGAAGACATCCGGGAAGTGGCTAGGGAGTACAACATCGAAGACAACTCCAAAAACTATCTGGTAAGACTATTAATAATAAAATCCAACGAATACACTTTGAAAACAAAGTAACTGACGATTCTTTCCCAAAATTACAGAGAGTTGACGTTTACAAGAAATTCATGGACATGTTCAAGATGGGTATGCTTCCTCGCGGCGAGGTGTTTGTCCACACAAACGAATTCCACCTCGACCAGGCCATCAAGGTATTCCGTATCCTCTACTTCGCGAAGGACTTCGACTACTTCATCAAGACCGCGTGCTGGCTCCGAGAGCGCATCAACGGCGGCATGTTCGTCTACGCTTTGACCACTGCCGTGTTTCACCGCGCTGACTGCGTCGGCATCACCGTCCCCGCTCCCTACGAGATCTATCCGTACTTCTTCGTCGACAGTCATGTTATCAATAAGGCTCATATGATGAAGATGACCAGAGCCGTCACCGACCCCGTCATCCTCGACTACTACGGCATCAAGGTCACTGACAAGAACCTCTTTGTTATCGACTGGCGTAAAGGAGTTCGTCACGCTCTCACCCACAGCGACAAGATCTCTTACTTCACTGAGGATGTTGACCTCAACACTTACATGTACTACCTGCACATGAACTACCCCTACTGGATGACCGACGATGTCTACAACCTAAACAAGGAGCGTCGTGGAGAAATCATGATGTACGCGCATATGCAACTTCTTGCGAGAATGAGGTTGGAGCGTTTGGGACACGGAATGTGCGACATCAAGCCTCTGGCTCTTGACAGAACTCTGAAGCATGGTTATTGGCCCAAAATCCGCCTCCACAACGGTGAAGAAATGCCGATGCGCTCGAACAACATGGTTATGGTTACCGATGAGAACATCAAATACAAGAAACTGATTGACGACGTGGAGAGATACGTCCATGATGGTATCTTCAGAGGCAAGATTGAGCTTGTAAGTATTAATACAATAATGTTATTTATTCCTAACTTTAATAGCATGATATTTTAAATCCCTTATTTGTTCCTTCAGCGTGACGGAACTACTCTCAACCTTAGAAAAGCGGAGGACATTGAAAACCTCGCTCGTGTGGTGCTCGGCGGTATCAGCATTGTCAAGGATGACGCCAAGATCCTGCTCCTCACCAACTTGTTTAGGAAACTTCTCGGCTACAGCACATACAATCTCCACAAGTTAGTTCACAACTTATACTAATACTTTGTTTTATACTTGGAAATCTTTAATAGCATATTTCTATAATAATATTAGGGGTTAAAGTATGAAATTGCCGATTTGTACTGAAAATCTTAATTGTTTATTTTTTAAATTTTTAACAAATTTATTTAATCAAAATAGTTACCATTATTATCTATACATTGCTGCCATCTAATGGGAAGGTTATTAATGCCTTTGCGATAGAACTCCGACGATCTAGACTGCACAAACTGTGTGAAATCATTTTGTACTGCCTCCTGGGAAGAAAACTTCTTGTCACGTAGATAATTGTCCAAATCACGAAAAAAATGGTAGTCCGTTGGAGCAAGGTCTGGTGAATACGGAGGATGACGAATGGTTTCTAAGTGCAGTTCCTGAATTGTCAAAATGGTTTCTCGTGCTGTGTGAGGTCTCGCGTTGTCGTGGAGCAATAATGGTGAAGATCGATTCATGAGTCGGGGCTGTTTTACTGCTAATTTTGTCAACATGGTTCGGAGTTCGGCACAATAGACATCTGCCGTAATTGCTTGACCAGATCGAAGAAAACTATAGTGAATAACACCATGCTGAGACCACCAAACAGTTACCATAACCTTTTTATTGGTAAGTTTTGCTTTAGGACACTGTTGTGGCATTTGACCTGGGGTCAGCCATTGCATTTTTCTTTTCCGGTTATCATAAAGAATCCACTTTTCATCACATGTTACAATTCGATCCAATATTCCTTCATTTCTGTACCGGTTCAACAAGGCAACACAAGTTTCAACACGCGTTTCTTTCTGCAGATCAGTCATAATCATGAGGCACCCATTTTTCGTATTTTTTTATTTTATTGATTTGACGCAAGTGAGTCAATAAAGTGGGTAAGGTAACGTCAAACCATGCCGCTAATTCCTGGGTAGTTTGACTAGGATCGGCTTCCACTATCTCTCTTAATTCATCGTTATTCACCTGTGTGGGCGGTCTTCCTCGTGGCTCGTTCTTTAAGTCGAAATTTCCATCACGAAAGCGTTTAAACCAAAATCGCACGGTGCGTTCATTAGTAGACTTCTCTCCAAACGCAGCATTGATATTGCGGGCTGTTTCTGCCGCGTTAGTTCCGCGTCGGAACTCGTATTCAAAAATCACTCGAATTTTCGCAGTATCCATCTTTCTTGTCTAAATTGAATAACAAAAACAATTGAAAGTAGATATTCAAATGTTTCACATTTTTTAAAAAAAGAACATCACAGAAACCATTTGAAAAAAGTTTCATTCGAAAACCTCAAACCATGAAGATTCTATGTCAATTCAAAGAACCTATTGCAATTTCATACTTTAACCCCTATTATTTGTTTTTTCAGGTATACGTACGTGCCAACCGCTATGGATATGTATACTACCTGCCTCCGTGATCCGGTCTTCTGGATGATAATGAAGCGCGTCACTTTCACCTTCCAAATGTTCAAGAGAACTTTGCCGATGTACACTCGCGAAGAATTCGACTTCCCCGGAGTCAAGATCGATCAGGTGACAACCGACAAACTCGTCACTTTCATGGACGACTACGATATGGACATCACCAACGCAGTCTACTTGGACAAGACTGAGCTACAGAAAAAACGTTCCGATTACGTGTTCGTTGCTCGCACGCGTCGTCTGAACAACCAACCGTTCAAGGTGAACATCGACATCTCATCGGACAAGGCCGTCGATGCCGTAGTCCGCGTCTTCCTCGGTCCCAAATACGACTGCATGGGACGTCTCTTATCCGTAAACGACAAACGCTGGGACATGGTCGAAATCGACAGCTTTCTCTACAAACTGGAGACCGGCAAGAACACGATCGTGCGCAACTCACATGAGATGCACGGTGTGATCGAGCAGAGACCTTGGACTCGCCATCTGCTGAACCGCGACTTGGACATGAGCGGTTCCGGAGTTAAGACCGTCGAGAACTGGTGGTACAAGACGAGACTAGGATTCCCTCAGCGCCTGTTGCTACCTCTGGGTACACTGGGCGGTATTCCGCTGCAGCTGTTCGTGATTGTAACCCCCGTACGTACCGGTCTGGTCCTGCCTTACATCGACATGAACATCATGAGGGAGCGTCACTCGTGCCGCTGGACCACCTGCTTCGACACGATGCCTCTCGGCTTCCCCTTCGACCGCAAGATCGACATCACTCGGTTCTACACGAGCAACATGAAGTTCAGAGACGTGTGGGTGTACAGGAAGGACATGTCCAACATGTCTAACAGCGTCAAGGACATCGACACGTCCGACATGATCATGAAGAAAGACGACTACACGTACCTCGACTCGGACATGTTCGTTCGGTGGACCTACAAGGATGTCATGCTCATGAGCGTCGATCACATGAACAGAATGTAAAACTCTGCAGTTTATTTATATATTTATTTTGTAAAATAGAAAATACAAGCATCAATTGAATTTATAAAAGGTTGTTTTGTTTTCATTTCATAAATAGATGCAAGTTTGTAACCTCTATGGTATAAATCATAGAGAGGTTGAAACATCCATAGCTCTAGAAAATTTTAGGTTTTCTCAATTTACAAAATAGATAGAAAAAGTCAAATAACAAATTTTAATCAACTAAGCATCTAAAAACAAATTTGTATTGCTAGCAAAGAACTCGTAATATTACCTACTTTTAATTACTCTACAAGATTTTATTTTAAAAGAATATTTAATTATTCTTCGTGCGCCCGAAGCGGCAAGGTCCGGAGAAAATTTTCCTTTGACAAAAACAGAAAACTCGTTAATTTGTACAGTAGAACCATAAATATTGTTCAAGTTTCATAACTTTACACAAATCATTCGAGGACAGACTGACAAACTTTCCTTGTTGATGTTTATAGAAACAAAGTTGCTTGTTTTGATCAGTTATTGCATAACAAACAACAGATTACAATCGCAAACAATAGAAAATAAAACAAAACAATATTGTTGTGTTGACAAAAATAAATAATTCGCAGAGCTAAAGTAGTAACCGGATTGGAAGAGAAAACCAAGAAGGAATTCTTGAACTAAAAGCTAGTAAACTTCTACTTCTTCTTAACTTTTTCTAAATACTGGACTTCTAAAATTCTAGATTTTAGTAAGCACTAGTTGGCTTAGGTTTACCGTCACGTAAAACTATCAAGACTGTGGTTTATAAATAGATGGAGAAATTCTATGATTTCAAGATCTTGGAAGACGCGGTAAAAAGTTTCGTAAAGCTTTTGTCTACTTCTTTGGCTACAAACTCCCTTTTGTCAATTTCACTTTCAAAATTAGAATTTAAAAAAAACCAGTTCACTCAAACTTGATTGGTACGAAACGTAGCCGTGATTTAATATAACTTACATTCCGTACCCGCATAGGCATGGCTCGTAGGAATTTATCAATTACCTGTACCTACACTCGATTGAAGTTGAAAGAATTCGTACAATGGACCGGAGTAGGTAGCTAAAGGTAAAATATGCAGTGTATTACACTCGTTAAGCTACGAGTATGCTATTTCAATTTGAACCTTTGTTACTCTTTTATTTCTACTCTACTCGACTACGTGGCTAACGACACGTTTGACGTAAAAAATAAAAATCCTCTTTAGTCGAGCAGTTTGACGTCGGTAGATCGGAGGAATGATGAAGAGATGAAGATTGATTTGACTTGTTCTAAAAATTATGACCTTTTCGCATAAAATTGACAGCTGTCTTTTTTTGCTCTCACTTAAAAATGCCTTAAGTAGGTATATCTCGCTCTTGCTTCAAACTGAAGTTTGAAACTATTTTTTTAAATCGCACATTTCTGAGGTAGATCTCATTTGTAAATCAGCTATCAGGCTTCAGACTTCAGAGGGTTTTAATTGGTGCATGTAATCGATTTCATTTCAAAAAAGGTGAAGGAAGAGGTTTTCAATTCAGTTGGGCTATTATTATATTTTTTAATTTATACTTTTATTTGTTGTCTTTTTAGTAAATTTTATACTTAACTGTAATTGAACAAAACGGTAGGCTTTAACTTTTCAAGCTACTATCTGTCAAATACAAAAAAATAATCCCAATCAATAAGTTTTTGTGTACTCGGTGAACAAAAACGTTTGCACCGAATGAGCACCTCCTCCTTTTTTTAATTCGACAACCAATCACGTGTTAAATCGACACTGGTTTTAACAAAAGCAACAAGTCCCGAACAAAAATCTTCGTCTCATTGTTCTAAAAGATCTGACCGGGCTTAATATCCGCATACCATCGTACGTCACAATCTAATAACTAAGCTCCAATTTATCCTGACCTAGGATCAAGGCAAGCTCTAACACCAACTGGGTTCAGGAGTTAGTGGTCAGACCCCGGGTTAAAACTCTGTTGATAGATTGTGCAGCAGGGACAGTACTATAGGTATTAACTTGAGATATTCGCCGAGGTTTTGTGGCTAAATTTAGCAGTCGATTAAGTATGAAAAACCAGCCAGGTGTTAATCGGACTCGCGCAAAAAGGGTTCCTTACAATTATTACAAAAATAAACTTTTTAAATTCACACAATTTGTTAATCAAATTAATAATAGTACTCGATTAAGACCCGGTAAAATGTAAATATCACAAAAATAATCAGTTTTTTTTGTATTGGAACCCACTTCTAATATTTATGTTATTCTGTTTCTAGTTTGTTGTTATAAAGGCAACAGAAATACATCATCTGTGAAAAGTTTAACTGTCTAGCTATCACGGTTCATGAAATACCTACATCCTGATGACTGATGGATGATAGATAGACAGATGGTGGGGTCATAGTAAAAAGGTGTCGTTTTTATCCTTTGAGTACGGAACTTCAAAAGCATTAAAGGTAAACACATTTAATTTTAAAAACAAAAATATTTATTATTTAACCAGAAAAAATAAAAGTACACAATAACATGAATAAATGTAAATTTAAAATAATTTTTAATTAAATAGGTAAGTAGGTAAGAAAATAAAATGTAACATCAATTTAAAAACAAATAGTATTTAATAACGGGATATTTTACCATATTTTAATGTGTTTTACCTACCCGCGATCTCCAGTGTCTTGTAACAATCCAGTGCAATTACTAACGAAATATCGAGCTCCGTAAAAAACTATGGTAAATATCCCGTCATGAAGACGAGAGATTTGTTAATTTGTTTGTTTGTAGGGAATAGGCTCCAAAACTCCTAGACCGATTTTAAAAATTATATCTCCATAAAGAAAGCTACATTTTTGAGGAGTAACATAGGCTACTTGTAATTCCGATATTACCGCGGGATCGGGACCTACACGGGTGAAACCGCAGGAGCTAGTTAAATAATATTTGTAGTGTTAACAGCTATGTTGGTCTAAAATCGTATATCTCTTTAAATATTTAGTAATTAATACAATAACAATATGAATTAAATTCTATACCAGTGGTGAACTAACATTGTGGTTGTATAGTAAATGTAGGTATAATCTCCGGCTCACCACAGTTTACAGTTGGAATATAATAATGAGATAATTTTGGAGTGAAAGCCTATGAGCTAACTGAGCGGCCTCGCTCGCTTTCATATTGAATTTCAAGTTTGTGTATTTATAGCTGTTGGTTTCCTTCAAATATTAAAATAAACATAGCTTCGTTCAGCCTAGGTCAACATTTATTTAAAGGACAACATACATGTAATGTACTGAATTCGTACAGTAACTACTTTGCTACAGTCGACACTATTTGAAAATCAGTAAAATTCAGTATAATAATTTAATGAAACTTAAGTTATTCAACACAAACTTATTTTTCTACTAGATGAGATTGATAATTATTTAGATAAAATAAACCTACATTAATTTATTTTGGTCATTTTATTGATTGGAGTTACTCCACTGATCGTCCATCAGCACACTACTTGAAAAAATCTAAAAATCCACGTTTTTAAATGTCCTGAAATGAGAAAAATAACCCTGCGGGACCAAACGAGGGCCACTCAAAACAGCGGACGTTGAAGTTGCAAGATTTCTGGATCTACAGACAAACAAACAAACAAGAAAAGTGAGTATAAAACCGTGGGATAAATTTTAGAAGCCGTTATTAAAATCTCAAATTCGTTCAATCATTTAATGTGAAAATTAAAGTAAAATTAAAAGTGTTCTTTATTATAATAAACTACCAAAAGACGTATGTGACATTTCCATCACAAGATTAAAAAAATATATTAAACATAAATTGTGTAAAAAGGCGTATGATACGTAAGATTCGTCGATAAATCATTGATTGCTCCTGTTCGAATTATAGATAATATCAGTATTTTGACGATTGTAATTTAACACATGATCACAAAAAAAACCTATGAGTTTCTTGTGGCTTCTTCTCATCGAAGAGCGCGTTCCGAAGCCACACTAAAATCAATACACCTAAGACGTAGCCAAATGATCATGTGCATTTAATTTTGTACAAGAATCTAAAGGAAATAAACTATTTTGACTTTGACTTTGAATGAGCGTCTGGAAACCTTACAAGTACACATTTTGTGTATACGTCAGCGACATAACTCCCTAGCCGTTACACCAACGCACGGTCGTTTTGGCATGAATTTAAAATCCTTAAACTAAAATGTGATTTTTACCTATGTTCGAAGAATATTTTGAAAAAATTCAAAAGTTTCCAAATATAAAAAACAAAAGTTTTATTTTTTCTTGCAATAAGGAAACTAGGGAACTACAAGCTACCTACATTCCAATAAAAATAAATTACAAATAATAAAGTAAACCATGTATCGCAATGCTAGCACACATCAAATAACTCAGCGCTTACAGCAGACATTACAGCGCTAGCATGTAGCGCGAGTGTGCTCCATAACTTCGTCGATAAAGCGGTTAAATCGCTACCAATGTTTCGGTGTATGCGGCGTGACGTCATCGTTTATTAACGCTTCGATAGTTTGAATTATATTACTAGGTATAAAGTTTTTCGTAACAATTTCCAAAAATATTTTTGTATAGGAATTGTAAAGAAATGATAACTAGTAGTTCTGTGAACGTTTTCAGTCACTATAAACCCTATTAAGCAGGCTACATACAACTAGTGTTTACTGTACAGTCAAACCATTTAGTTAAACGGTACGTGTGAAGGCAAAACTAAAAACGTAGGTACAGTTGAACTGACAATCTAATAAATATATTTGACTAATATTATAAACGCGAAAGTTTGCCTACATGTATGTCAGTGAGGTTGTTACTCAGTTACGCAAAAACTACTAAACCGATTTCTATTAAACTTGAAATATAGTATAGATAGATGAGACCTGAAATAACACATAGGCTAAGGCTATGACTTAGGCTTTTATCCAGATACTCCCGCGGGAACGGGACTTACGTAGGTAAACCGCGTGGCGCAGCCAGTCATTAGATAAAACTGTACAGTTTCTGAGCTGAAGCTCTGTAGCCACTTTAATGGGCAAAATACCCGACGACGAAAGAACACTAAAGTTCAGTTAAGAAATACGACCTGTAGAGGAAAAGCAACATACTGGCTGTCATATACGATTTAACTCCTTGAGCTCAATAAGTGTTAAGTTAAAATAGTACAGAATGGAATATTCAATCTTCATTATCACGCAGTTTTGCATTCATCGCGAGGAAAGTGCCGTGTTAATCGTCTTAAACATGCTTTATACTTGCTTCAAAGCGTTTTAAAGCGATTTCGGCGGAGCTCATTCGACGGTGAAGCGAGATGCTTCATAAACTCGATAAGCCGATTTGCTATTTATGAATGACTAGTTGCGTTCCTCAGTTTCACTCGCGTAAGTCCCGATCGCGCGGGAATATTTGAATAAAAAGTTGCCTATACGTTAGTCCCGTTCTCTGCATTATGAAATTACATGGTAATCCGTTCAATAGCTTTTCCGTGAAGAAGTGGTACCTAAGCATAATTGCTATAAACTGTCTTTTAGAAAGAATAATTACTTACCCTGGAATGTTTTATTGAAAAAGGAAACCGATTGCTTAAAACTGATTTGGACAATCCCCTTTACAAATTGAAGGAGTGGTGGAAAGATTTCAGTTATACTTATCCAAAAAAGGAACTTTGCCATTTGGTAAACGATGGAAAGAAAGTTTATGAAGAATTTGTTGTTCCTAACCTACACCAACTACATATTTGTCAATTTAGTATCTAGAAATATTTTAAAGGAATCATCTTCAAAAATTCACTTGCGGCGAGATTTGAACTCGCGTCCCTGGATTCCTTCCGTGTCCCTTTTTTGAAGATGAATTTTTCCTTTAAAATATTTCTAGTAAATATGCCTTGAGCAATAAAAACAAATTTACGAAATTTAGTATCTTGCAACTAAGTACTCACTGTAGTATGGCATGGTTTAAATGTGAAACTCATTAAAAACATTAAAACATATTAAATAATGATAGTTGTTTATTTACCTACTGCTTAACATTTATAATATTAACAGGACTAGTGGCGCCTTCTGGTTTCACCAGTACAAGTTGCATCTCTGAACCAATCTTACTAATATTATTATAAACGCGAAAGTTTGTATGTATGTGACTATGTTACTCTTTCAAGCGAAAACTACTGAACCGATTGCGATGAAACTTGAAATATAGGTAGCAGGTACCAAGAATAACATAGGCTACTTTTATCCCGATATTTCCGCGGGGACGGGACTTACGCGGGTGAAACGGCGAGGCGCAGCTAGTATTTACGATATATAAGGAATTGCTTCCACGGAATACGAATGGAAAAACTCTAAGAGATATAATATTATTTTGCAACGTGAGTTTCATAGTGATTCAACGTCAATGGATTCTTTCCGTTCCCGTCTTCTTTATCGATATTTTAAAATTAAAGGAATATTGAAGCTGCTCGGGGAATTTAAAGAGAATGACTTATCGTCCGTAACAGTTATATTTTTTATTTTTCTGGTGCTATTTTTCAACTTTCAGTAGACAGCTGGTGAATGCATTTCGAACTAACATAACCATTCGGTTGGATAGGTTGCTAACCGAAAGGTTCGAATATTGTCCCGGAAGAATTTGTGACGATGCATTTTATTTGTTAAATTATCAGTATCACGGGGCTATGGAGCCCCGGACCCTTGGAAGGCGTGCGTGGAGCCGAAGTCAACACGTGGAGGCCCTTTTCAATAACAATTTAACTCGCAAACAATGAAGTGGATACCAAGCCGACGATTATCCCTGTCTGCACTATAAAATGCAGCCAAGGACAACCACCGGATCGAATATAACTATTGAGAAATCTACGGGCGAAAACAAAATGGGCTATAGTGATGTGATGGTAGTGGATCGGCTACTGGGGGATCTATGGTGATTATGGCGCCTGCCGTAACAATGTTCAATAAACACGTAAAAATGGCAGACGGAGACTCGCCAACTAACAAACTGGGCTACCCTAATCAGCTCAGCAAATTACAGCAAAAGAGCAACAGGGACGTGAGTAGCTGAAGGATGATACCTCCCTGGATTTTAAGTCATCAATGGTATGCCAGTGAGCGGGCCAACTCATCACTGACGTGAGGTGTCCATCCTCCGAGCATTTCTGCTCTCGCGACTCCACTCTGACCGGTCGGTGAAGGCAAGTCAAAGGCGGGGCATCGCTTCCTCGTCAGTGTTCACTCCGACCAGTCAACTAATTCTTATTATTATTAAATTCTTATTATTACATTTTAGTTGTAAAATATTTCTAGTAGAATGCCTTGACCAATAAACAAAATAAATATTAGTACAACTTTGTTTAATGTAGGTGTGTATATATATCTAGCAAATATAAAAGTAGGTTGTAACTTGTCGCAAGTAACATTTCCTCTAATCGGTTTTCTCTACGGAAGTGTACAGACTGTCCGTCAACACGATTTCCTCGTAATAGGTATTTGGCCGTGACGTCATTTGGCCGGGCCAATATCAGGTCCCAGGCCAAACGAACGGCGACGTGACGGGAATACAGGGCCGGACTGAGGGTCGCCCATTTAGGGCCTCATTTGTTTCTTCTTATTTGTGCTCGTACTCTCGTACCTTATTGGTATTGGGAAATGTTCTATATTCTAAGTTTGTTTGGCTTTCCTCTACTTTATTTAGAGTTTGGGATAATCGAGTGACTTCCTTGTACGATATTTTTGCATTGCTTTTGAGATTTTTTGGGCTTCTTATATGTTTTTTCCCAATTCGCAAGAAAGCATAACTTATAATACAGAGGTTGAAGAGAATTCCTTCCATCTTTAGGTATTTGGGTATACATACGTTAGTAATTAATAAAACTGATCGAAATACGTGAACCACTTTAATATGATTTTAAGCAAAAAAACATTTTTTTCATGTGAAAACGTGTGATAGAAGTGTTATATTTTAAAGCTGTGATATAAAACTGTTTGTTTGCTATCAAATATAAATAAATAACTACCGCAATATCCCTACTACCTAACTAGGTACCTCCTGTTCAGTGTTTAATACAATTTGTCCGATCTTTATCTCTGGGTACTAAGTGACGGATGACTTATCGGAAGTTGATTGCCGACGTCTGCGAGCGACGCGACGCGAAGTGACGCGAAGGAGATGCTTCATATCGTGAGGGGGAGACCTCCAAGAATCCCACCCACACGTCCTTACTTTCCTTATTTTTCATAATTGAAAAATCAGGACTGAGTACCTAATCTTCTTTTACAAAATTCTCGTGTCACAGTGTTAGTTTTCAAACTCCTCCGAAACGGCTTGATCGACTTTTATGAAATTTTATATGCATTTTCAGTAGGTCTGAGAATAGGCTACTATCTACTTTTCAGGCCCCTAAGTGATAAGGGTTGTCCACTATTAGTCCCTAAGTGAGTGATTGGGTTGTCCAATAATTTTCATTTTTTCGTCAAAATTGAACATTTAATCAAACTTTAGTTGGAGACCTAGAATAACATTAGGCTACTTTTTATCATGATATTCCCGCGGGAATAGGACTTGCGCGGGTAAAACCGTGGGGCGTAGCTAGTCTTTATCTAAGTAAGTATAACATGAAAAAGTCCCGCGTAGGCGTCGCCGCCTATAGATGCCTGCGCCGGACTGGAGTAATTAGGCTTCAGTTGTTTCTCCCGGATTAAATAAAGCGTCCGCCATGCATTGTGTTTTTGTAAATGTATTTTTCATTTAAAATATATCCATGTCCTTCTATTCGAAGTCGATATAAAAAAATACCATAGAGTGCTAACCGACAACTACGGATCCCAAGTTGGTACCAACTAGCTACCTAACAGCATTTCCCTGATTCTTCATAAATCACGTGTAAGTCAGGTCCGTAATGCATCGGGACTCCATCAATCTTCCAGTGCAGCACGTAGCACCTCGCCCGCCCGCGCCCGCTATGCAGCGAGGGACCGCTCGCGCTCGTGCTGCCTGGCTTATAGAGATGAAATATTACTAACGTGGCTTTGTAAGAAAAGCTGCCACAAACATTTATATCGGAATGGATTTTAAGAGTTAAAAAATCAATCTTTCTTTTGAATATAAAATATTTTAAACTTAGGTTTTCCTTGGTTTTAGAAATGTTGGATTGAAATTAAACTTATTTTGTTATGTTTTAATAACGTGGTATTTTATATTGTTTTTATTTTTAGCATTTCAACGTTTTGAAAGAGATTCAATTCCGGGAGAGATGGGCCACGTATTGTTTCGAATTCATAACTTTAGATAGAAAGTAAATTAAACTAAAAAAAAAACATAAGACGTATGTGGTTAGCTATTCATTAACATTTTCATTTCAACAAAAGAGGTAAGAAGTCTTGTCTTAAGGAACAGAATGCTTTGAAAATACTTCTTTACTTTTAAGAGAGACTTGGTGTAATTGAAGAATGTTATTAGGTATGCCAAATCGGTTGGAAGTTACTACAGTAAACTACACTAATTTTTATTGTAGTCAAAATACCTATTAGTTGTGATTTTACCGGCATTTGAAGTAACGTACGAGTCCGCATCGCACGTTTACTTCTATAAATTAGAGAGGAATTAACGTATCGAAGTAATAGTACAAGTTTCACTTGTATTTTTTATTTTTGACAGAGAATATGGAGACCTAATATTCAAAATTAATTATTTTTCCTAATTCTAAACTCACAGTTTGTAATCATTTGTAGATAATGGTTTAGTCACGAGCTTTGTTCTGTTTATGATAATTGTTTAAGAAATAAGAAACGAGAGTCTAATTTCTATGCTAATTATACGACAGAGGGAACCGTGGGTCGATACAGAGTGGTAAGCTGTATATAACACATTTCGGTGTGCTTACGCCAAGCTCGGCTACAAATTTAACACTTTGGCTAACGCGGTGTTATTATGTCAAAATTATGCCTAATTCTAGTTAAAAACAAACACTTTCCCTGCTGTGTGGTAAAATGCGTTTACGACGTCTTTATTCTTAGAAAACTAATTTTATAAAAAATAGTTATAATATAACATGTTCATGTTTCAATCACGCAAAAAGGACTAAATCGATTACGATGAAACTTAGTAAGCATATGAAACCGCGGGGCGATAACAATGTTATCTTTAAATACAAACCATTAAAACGACTGTATAAAAGATATACGGAGATAAGTACGTATGATGGTTGTTAGTAGAAATTACACATTGGTTGGCCCCGACTCCGGGCACCATGCCAGTACCAAACCACCCGGAGCAATTGACTTAGCGTCGGATAACACTACTTTATTTTGACAGGTTTCTGTTACTGTGGTATGACTTGTACCTAGCAGCGTGGTCTTCTTCTTTTTTGCGTTCAGTCAATTATATTTCGTCCGCCTAAAACTGAGCTACAGCGATGTCAGCGTCATTAGCCTCGTTAAGGTCGTTCATCGTACAGGTGTTGGGGCACAGTGGGCATTGGAGAAGATGTTCCATGGACTGTACAACACAATCATCTTAGCCTTTATTTGCCCACTGCCTCACATAGATATGACGCCACAAATAGCGATCCCGCGCCACCTCCATTCAACGACTCCCCGCGGCCGCTACAATGTAGTCGGTCCACCGGGTAGGTGGCCTTTCAACACTTCGTTAAGCATTGCATCGTGGTTGCCACTTGAGCACTCGTGGTACTAGCTATGGGCTTTCTAGACTTTGCGCTGGTTATGGTAAATGAAAGCAAGCATGCGCCAGGTCGAGTTTAAGATTTTTCCATGGTTTGCTAATATACAAAAACTATTGAAACTATTGTGTCTAAATCTAGAATTAGAACTTAATCTGGCTTGCCTAAGTTGGACCTTTTTTTTCCTAGGTAAATAATTTCCTACGGGCATGGGACTTAAAATAGCTTAGATCTTACTTCTTACTAATATTATAAACGCGAAAGTTTGTATGTAAGTATGTATGTATGTATGTGAGGTTGTTACTCTTTCACACAAAAACTACTGAACCGATTGCGATGAAACTTGGAATATAGGTAGCTTAGGACCTGGATTAACACATAGGCTACATTTTATCCCGATATTCCGCGGGAACCCAACTTACGCGGGTGAAACCGCGGGGCGCAGCTAGTAATATTATAAACGCGAAAGTTAGTGTGTATGTTTGTGACTTTGTTACTCTTTCACGCAAAAATTACTAAACCGATGGCAATGAAACTTGGAATATAAGTAGCTGGATACCGGAAATAACATATAGGCTATCTTTTATCTTGATATTCCCGCGGGAACGGGACTTACATGGGAAACCGCGGGCGCAGCTTAACAAATAAATGTGACTGGCGAGGATTCAATATGACTTGATGATCATGTGGAACGACTGAATGATCAGTAGTTTAAAAGCCTATTTGTTGCCAACTAGCAGCGCCCCGCAGTTTCACCTGTGTAAGTCCCGATCGGATAAAAACTCTAGCTATTGTATAGCTATCTGCATAAACTACTGAATCGACATTGCAATCGGTTTAGTAGTCTTTGCGTGATTGTAAAACAAACATAAACAAACAAACACACAAAGAAAACTGTTATTGATATGTTGGGCCTTACCATAATTTATGCAGAACCTAATTCGTAAAATAAAAAATAAATAAATCTAAATTTAAACAACCTGCAACAAATAAAATAAAAGAAAACAATGTCAAAAACCTTTTTTATGATCTGTGGTTTTTAAAAGTAGTCGGGATTTTTTGATTATAATTTTTTAATTAAAAAATAATAAAAGATAGTTTACCTAAAGCCGGATCCGGTTTTAGGTAGTCGTCTACCGAAAGGCCGGATCCGGTTAGTGATTTGACAGGTTAGTGCCATACGCGGTAAACGAGGGGTACAGTTTGAAATCTCTTTGGAATCCGAGAGGTGAACGAGAAAAGGAAGGTAAAATAACGAGAAACGATTGTGGTAAGCACCATTATCTTATATTCTGTGTGTAGTTCAACTGTTGCTCTACTCGCCTCAGTGCACACACGCCCACCTCGATGTAAGGTACCAGAGGCGCGGGGCGCGACGCGGGCGGCCGCGGTATTGTCTCGCGTCTGCTATTGTTTGATGTTTATTTATGTTCAGTGTTCACAACTCTAGCTAACATGTAGCTCTAGCCCATCCGAAACACGTTCTAGATTCAGGACCCGCTTGTCGCAGGCAGCTGATTTACTTTTAATTGTCTTTGAGGTCCGGTTTTTTGTACTCAGCGATCAAGCCCGATTTGGCGTACTAAGGCTGAAATCTATAATGCGAATTTTGACATTACTCAGGTTGAGCTTAGAAAAAACTAAGCATAAACTTTGAATTGGTATTTATACTCGAAATTTATTTTGTAATATACGAATAAAATAAAAATAACTTCGTAGGTAGTCATAACAGCTGTGGTATCATCTAATTAGCATCCACCGCTAGTAGTTGCTAAGTTGCAGTACATTGCTGCTTTGACGTAACGTGGTTGTTACCGGTGATTACTTCAAAGCAGCAATGTAGAATACGAAATATGTTTTTGACAGTAAATAGCAACCAGTAGGGGTGGATGCTAATTAGATGATACCACAGCAGAGAAGCAAAGTTTAAGCCATTATTTTTGATTGGTTTAAGTTCTAAATTTGAAAAACTTGCATATATTATATATATAGCGAAAACTTTGGATAGTTGCGAAGATCGCTTTATAAATACCAAAAATGTCTTAAGTCAAAGTACGGACTATAGATTTCAGCCTAAGTATCGAAACTTAGACCACTGTTCGGGCTTTGCGTTGATATATAGGTGAGTCAGTCATTACATTGAATGTTATATACGTACTTATATAATGTCTTAGACGTACTTATTGTAGTGTAGGTATTGTGGTGTCCACTCATTTAAACCTACTTCTTTCTCAATTCACTAGCAGCCATACTCAGAGACGTTTAATGGTTACTTAAACTAGCACTAAGTTAATAATTTCTTTTTGAAACCTTTTTAAGTAACGATAAAATACTCTGAGTGCGGCGGTAAATCATCTAGAGTCTACCATCTGACTGCACAATTACACACTACACCGCACTTCACATAATATCAGATAGTTGAAAAGATAGAGCCGTCATTGAATCACATCACACAAGAACTCTCCTCGTATTACGAACTAGGTGGCCTAGATCGGTGGCTGAAAGCTGCCGCGCATTCGGACTGACAACAGCCGGCACCGGAGAACAGTCGGAAGGGTTGTGTCGGTCGGTCTGTTAGCTATCCAGTTATCTAGTCGTCAGTTAGCTGCGGAGAATTCGCCTTATTTTCTTACATTCAGATTTTTCAGTAATAGTCCAAGTAACAGTTAATAGTCCAGTAAAATTGTCGTCCGAATGTATGGAATCGTATGCGTTTAATCCGGTAGCTGTAATTTCTTGCAGGCTTGTTGAGGATGTGGGCCTAATGAAAAATTCAAGTTTATGACCTAATGAATAATTCAAGTTTGTGACCTCGAGCGCCGACCGCAACTATGTCTATAATCGGAAAAACTGCGAAAATGTCGGCCATTTTTCAAATTTTGGAAAAAATATAATAGTATAACCCTAGTTGTAATGTTTTGATAGTACCTTTCAGGGCGTTTAAAATGCAGAAAGCGCTCGAGGTCACAAACTTGGATTTTTCATTAGGCTAACATCATAAATAGGTAAGCCTGCAAAAAATTATACCGGTAGTTATAATTTTTTGCATAACGCATACGATCCCACACAATTATTATTTTACTGGACTATAATGTGGAGTCTTCAATCATATTTTTTTTTTCAGATATCTTTCGTCCATTTGTTAATACGTATAGTTAACATTATAAACGATAGTAACAAATGGATATGAAAGGATAAAGAGTTCATAACTAATGGCTTTGAACGAGATATTAAAACCACCCATGTTATTTTTCTGTGAACATGTGATTAATATTCTCGCAACTATTTAGACTTCATTTTACGAGGCCAAGTCTTCTATTTGAGGATATATTAATTTAATTTAACTGTAGTAGAAACGTTACGTTACTCATTAACTATACTAAATACATAAAGTTTACGTTCCACCTACAGACATCGTATTTTCTATGTACATTATTGTACATTGTATATATATTTGCATAATACCGTCGTCGCATTTGCTAATTGTTGTAATACATTTTATGTGAATTTCTCTTTGCAGTAATAAAGGGGTTTAAATGGTTCACATTAAGCCTTTATAACATAGCTTTGGGATCACGAAAATAAATTCAAATGCTACTTTTTTTACATACGATACGTGAATGTTTGACCACTTTCTCACCTGATGGTAAGTGATGATTAAATCTAAGAAGTAACATGCAATTCTAGAAAAAGAAGCGCTTCTCGTCGGAGGACGCGTTCCGAAACAACACTAAAATCATAGTTATAAGTTGACGTATGCCGGTTTTTCACGGCGCGTGATTTTTCGCAATTCTGTAACACATTGAATCTCATTGAAGTAGCCACTACAGGAACGGTAAAAAAATCTCGCAAAATTCATCCTAATGAACGGAGAAAAATCGTTGTCCGATCGTAGCCTAAAGAATACGATTTCAACCACTGGGCTCAGCTAGTTTACACTAAAATACGAGTATATAGGTAGGTTAAGTATATTAAATCACGAGAGCTCACGTCTCCATACAATCTGCATACCAACCATAGCCGTAACTTGCCCAATTTAGACCCAAATCCCACCTGTCATATACAAAGTTTCAGGCGCACAATCTAACTTCCAAACATACATACAAACAGAAGGCAATAGCAATAAACTACCATAACTTACCTACGCCAAGTTAAATCAAGTTACATACGTAGAATGATGTTGGGAGTATATTAGCCCAGGGTATAAGGCAAGTTTCATCATAGAAACAGTTTAATTGACGCTATTTTTAATAAAATGAGCGTGCTGTATTTCAAACCTTATCATCTCTTCTCGTCAAGTGAAATAGTGATCAAAACCTTCTTTTTTGTTTATAAAAATAGACGTCAGTAGGAAAATGGTTTAATTTTCAATCCGATACCACCGCCCGTTCCCGAGGTAAAGCGTTTTGCCAGACGGACGGACCGACAACAAAGTGATCTTATATAGGCTTCCCTTTTTACCTTTTGAGGTACGGAACCCTAAAAATAGCGTAAATAGGTACTAATACTTCACCTATTCACATTAGATTATTGAGCTTAATGACGGCCTATTAATCAAGTTAAACTGTGACCCAGTCAACATTAAAACACAATCGAAAATACTCTCATAGACAGCTCTCGTAGAGCTCTCATCTAAAATGAATGGGTGTTGCCGCATTCTGATCCAGTAGTCTAATGTAGTACTAATTGCTTAGTGCAATACAAGGCAACTCGGTTTCCCCGAACTAATAGTACATCATGTCAGAACACAACCTTGCAACAAGCTACTTGTAATCTCCTAAATACCATCAAACGATTCCTCTCAAAGGGATAGTGCCATTTCAATCCAGCTTAGAATGCGCCATTGAACAAACTGGCAAGCTTATTAACAGAACCGCACAATCCAATATCAACCTTGTC
The DNA here is from genome assembly GCA_949358125.1 of Idaea dimidiata. Classification (NCBI taxonomy): domain Eukaryota; kingdom Metazoa; phylum Arthropoda; class Insecta; order Lepidoptera; family Geometridae; genus Idaea; species Idaea dimidiata. Next base: position 14,566,235 of record OX442328.1, read on the forward strand.
ATAAAGAAATAAGACTCAATCCACGCGCAAAATTATAATGGCAAAAGGAGCCGATGAAGGAAACGAGTCATAACAAACTTAAATCCTAACTCGCACAAACCAAAACCAGCTTTATGATAAACCAATAAGAGTCAAACCAGGTGTTGTAAGTTAAAATTGGTAAAGGAATCAAAGGAACAATGTCTTTGAAAAGTTTGTTAGGGTTTAGTGAGCGATCGACGAAGAAAATTATTGTCGTTTTAAGCGATTGGAAACTTTGAAACTCTTTGGAATATTAATTATTAAAATTCATTGAATTATGAGTTATGTGACTAATGAATGGGGTTACAGACGAAAGAGGTTTTTAATTTAGGTAATTATGAGTAGACGTTGAGACAAACTTTCAGGGAATCGATGTTTTTCTTGGAATGAATGTTTTTCACATAATATCATTTATGTTTTATAGTAAAACAAGTTGAGGCCGGTCTTTTTTATGCGTGTAAATCTTCATTTACTTAGTAAAAGTTTCTAAAAAAAAATTATCTTCGAGTCAATTGTATGTTCCCGATTGCATCCCTCTTGGGAGTCCGCTAAACACAGTAGGTAACTCTTATTGATTGCCGTGCTCAAAGTTAATACGTAGACAATGTTTTGATAAAGGTAGAATCTTCAACATCAGGCGCAAAGGGCACGACTCCGTACCTTTTCACGTTGTGTTGGCTGTGTCCGAGCCCTTACGGCAATATCACCCTGGGTGTCATGCCATTTAATTCATGATAATGATAATTCAGGGATCTCAGGGAAGGATTCTGCGGGAGTGGAACTCCCAGAGAATAGCCCGTCCTAGCTTCAATATCTAATATCAAAATTAATCTACAAGTAAATTGTTCAGATTATTCCACACAGCAGGTGCAACCCGACACCGCGCGCCGTCTGCAGATCCCATTGGATTAATCTCATTTGACAAATTACTCCCATGAATCTTTGAATCTCGGCCCTGTTCGGTTTCGAAGGAAAGCTCGATTTAATTTACTTATTTGTTTTAAATATCTGCCTATTTCAACTGGGAAAGGGTGAAACTCTTCATAACTAAGTTCCTAAAAGAGTTGTATCTTCAAAAGTTGTGAAAGGAAAAGGGCACAAAGTTAGAAACCGAATTATGTTCCGAGGAAAAGGTAACCAAACAAAAACTAACACATCATATAGAGTCACTATTTTTACACGACTGCCAAAGAAAGTGTTATGTTTTTTATTCAAAGCAGTAATTTTGAAACTTGAAAACGGGCACTTTGAAAGCTGCTCGTGTCAAAGTGCTAAGGTGCACGCTCCGAATAACCCATAAATACAGCATAAAGGAAGCTAAACCTCCTCGACAGGCTCTCTATAGATATCGAGCCTTTCACCGAGAAAGGTACCGTCTTGAAATAATGCGCGATTTACGCGCAAAAACGAGACAACGTGATAAAAATGGCAAATGAGTGATGCAAGTGCTATAATTCAATATTATATGGCGTTGTAAAAATTTGTTCCTCGTTTCTAGGACATTTTTGTTTAATATTCATATGGGCTATATCGTTTTTTTTTCATACGGTATTTTCCTTTGACAGATTTTCATATAATTTTATTACTACTCGAGACTTTTGTATGAATAAAGAGTTCCATGATGAATTCTGAGAGAAAATATGTTAAAAGAGTAGAGTCTGGCATAATGTTTTAGATGACAGTATTTGAAAATCAATCTAACTGTGTTAATATGTAGGTATATATATTTTAAATGAAACTTGACTTGTTGAGTACGGTTTACGCATCATTATTTCATATATAGGGAGATTGATAAAATTTTGATAAACTAAATCTACAAAAATGTATAAGAGGAAATAACGCAACGGAGGAAATCAAAGTGACGTTTAGCCATCCAGGGGCCTTTGAGACAACAAACCGGTCCAAAACGACCTCCAAAAAAATCTAAAATAAATTAAAAATAGTAATCGTAGACAACAGGTCGCATCTCAATCTTGACTCTCACCCGCTATCATTCTAATTAAAGGAACACTTTCCTAATTGTTCAGCCTCTGAGCGAGATAGAGAGAGTCTAATTAATGAGGCTTGCACTGTCCGGAATCCTCTTTCTACGACGAGAGTGTGGGATGTTGGTCGGGGAGGGAATTAGTGAAGTGTGCTTGTAAGACACAAAACGCGTCTGTTGCTCGACTACGGAAAAATGGTTTACGAGGACTCATATACGTCACTCACTTCACTTTGGACTAAACAACTCAGGATTAATTCGACCAAACTAGACAAAAGACGATTTTATCTAGAATTGCAAGTCGTTGCTAATTCCATTTTGGTCGAATCTAGTTTATCATCGTAATAAATCATGAATAAAACGCGATTAAACCTGTTAAATAAAGTGTTTTATTACGATTGGGAATTTTAATATCTTTAATAATTTTATAATATTAAGATTTCACACATATTATATGAACTTATATTATCTACGCAATTTCGTGGTTATATCCGTAAGGTCACATCCCAACAGAGAGTCAAACTCGCAAGAAATTCGTGTCGCGTCGTCGGTCTGTCCCCGCCCTGATTCCTCCTTGTGTAACGGTTGTGTCGCTTTACGGACAAAGGAAACATTTATCAAACTGCGGACTAGCAGGAGCAGGCCTTTGTCTAACGACATGGTAAATGGACGAGGCTCTCCAATTCATTTGTATTTACTCAAAAATATCAAGAAATTTCTAGAAAGCTCCAAAATGTTCTCGTACTTTGTTATCTGACTCTTTTAGACTGTGAAATGATGAAAAAGGTACCTTTTTACGGTATATTTGACTTCTTTTAACACGAATAAAATATGATTTATACTAGATATCCCTCACGGTTCTACCAGCAAAAGTCACGACCCCAAATCGATCCTGTTGAATTTATAGACTATATCAAAATCGTTTAATCCGTTCGTAAGCTACAATGCTACACATACACGGAGTACGGACAGACATCTGAAACTTATAGCATGTCTTCTATTTATATTTCAAAGCACTTAGCTACCTATCTACATAAGAAGTTTAATAGCAATAGGTTCAATAGTAGGATGCATTACTTTATTTCATAGTTATTATGTCTGTTAGGCATCCAGTATCATGGGGTGTCCAGTATCATGTGGCAAACATGATGCGAGATGCCGAAAATAGATCTAGGTGGCGTGTAATTGGAGAGGCATATGTCCAGCAGTGGACAGGCAGACACAGACAGCAGGCAACAGGCTGATGATGATGATCATGATGATCATGGGGCTATGGAGCCACGGACCTTTGGAAGGCGTAATAGGGGCCCTTTTCAATAACAATTTTACTTGCAAATTATGAAGTGGACATCAAGCCGACGATTATTATTTTTTATTATTATTTACCAAGGCTTTCCTTTAACTTATAACATTTTACTCATATTAATTGGAGTATTTTCTTTCAACAGTTTCTGTGAGTTAACAGGACGGGGCGATCGAGATAATTTATTAAAACTTGAGCGGTTTTATATTAAAATTCATCGAGTAAGAAACGAGAAAAGTTAAATCGTGTTTGGAGCTTCTGACTGGCTCGTTGGTGGGGGCTCTGGTTACTGGATGGGCCTAGGCTGAAATGGATACTTTGCTTATCTAGGTATGTATTGAATGGTATGAATATTGAATATGTACATACATATTTGAATACGATAGGTACGGAATACTTAAGATTACCTATGTAGTGGTATTCTATCGACTTTGTTCGAATTGTAATAAATCTTTTTTAAAGAATGTGAATAATCTTCAGAACAGTTTGAATTGGAAACTGGTGAAGCTTGTCCGTCAGTGACGAATTTGAAATGCATCATTATCAGGAGCATTTTCTCCTTCTAGTCTCTAATAGGGACCGGTTCAGTTCTATGACGGATTATATTATCGAATACAAACTTTCGTGTAGATATATAATATTAGTAGAATGAAAAAGTTTAATAATTTGGTGACACAAATAATTTGGCATTCATCTAACTTTTGGTTAAAAAACGTTAAACACAGCCAGTTGAATAGTGAAAATATTCCGAAAATAAACTCAACATGTAAAATATTCAAGAGCAGCTCCCAGTATCATGGATAAATATTGAATCTGCATGTGAACTGCGATGCCAGAACCATTCTAAGATAATATTTAGACAAAGAATCTGCATCCGCTACGTTCAGTTCAAAGCGAGAATATATTCAGTATATAATTGTTTTAGCAGGTTTTGAAAATGTCGGTTGAATATACCATCTCTTGGGAATAATGAGCCAGTAAAAATACTCATGAATCCTAACTTTTTATGAGCAAAGATTAATGGAAATCGGCTTAATAGTTTCTGCGTGGCATTTTAAATTATATAGAAGCATCGTACACATCGATACATATAAAAAACAGTAACGAAGCCGTGTCTGATGAATAATTTTCGAAAAAAGTAATTGAAACGAGTTGTATTCATGAAACAAATCATTTAAATATGATTTTTGAAACTTTTGTCTGTATGTCTGTCTGTCTGTTTGTGCGTGAATCACGTAAAAAATACTCAACCGATTTCAATGAAATCTGGATTAAAAAATAGGATACTTAATAAAATAATACTTTTTATCTGGATATTTTGTATTCTGTTCAGGGCAACACACTTGTTTTGTCTCTTGCTTGAGACAAAGCAAGAGTGTTACAGTTACTTCACTACTTTACGTTCCCTGGAGAGCTACACTGAGCGTGGAGTTAGTATAACTAACAATAGGGAATATCATGCTTTTTGCGTTCATTGAATACCAATTAAGATCACAAATATCGCAATGTATTTGTTTGGCAACAATACTAGGTACGTGCATGCAACAACGCGCACGCACCATACCACGCGAACAAAGTCGCGGGCACAGGTATTTGAATAAATATTTAAATCAAATTTCAATTAACTAAATATTTATATTTCAATTATCTCAAGCTTTTATGACGAACAAAGACATTCTTTAATATCAAGTAATTCATTGTCAGCCAGACAGACAGACAATAAAGAGTATGCAAATACGCAAACATCGTCAGTTATCATTTAAATAGAGGACCCTAAGGAATGTCTGCTCTTATCTTCGTAATAACTTATAAAAAAATATAGGCAAAGCAAAAAAAAAATTTAGTCGCGTGAGATCTCCGTTGAATTTTGTACGTTGAGGGACGACAAACATTTGCAAGAGCAAGATTAAAAGGCGTGTGAATTTTACAATAAAACAAGAGATTTTTTCTGTGACAAATCTGTACGCGACTAAAATACAAAGATAAAATATACACGTAAAAACTTTCTTCTCAATTTAACATTTAAATATGATTTGTATTTAAAATACAAACTCGAAAACACGAAAGCTACCTTTGGGGACTAGATTAAGCGTCACGTCATAAAATCAAATTGTCGTCATTTATTTTAATTACTTTTCTTTGTCCTTTTTATAAAAATGAGTTATTTTTCCAAATCTCCAAATTTCCGTAGCAACGAAGTGGGGTTACCTTTCATAAAGGAACGGAACCACATAAATCCGAGTAATTTCCTTAACGAGTATCAAAATACGGGCAATTTGAACGTTACACATGTTTTCATGAACCATCCCATTTCCCACGTAACATTTTATGCAGAATTCGTAATGACTACATTACGTACAGCTTGAGAGCTTTAGAGTAATCCGTGTGCGTCGCGCGTGCTCTAAGCTCGTCTCTCAGATACATTACCCAAATAGAAACTTAATACACAAACGCTGTTTTAATGGTAAAGCCAGAATTATGAATTGAAAAAAAAATGTACATTCTAAGTACTTAGTCGACGGGATTTGAATTTAGAATCCTCGCTGAATTAGGTCGTTATGAAAATGTGTTTGTTTTATGATTAGTTTTAATTAAAGATTTTTAGGTTTTAATTTTAGACTTGTGTGTTCGAATGTATTTAATTCGATGTAGATACTGTACTTTAATTATGATTCCCAAAATATTTTTAGAAAATGTGATTAAAACTCTTGATACGGACAAACGTACAAAACGGGTACAGTATGACAAAGGTTTAATATCTAACATAACTACATAATAATGTGGTGCAAAGCTAAAGTATAAAATGCTATCTTCATATTTTAGCTTTTAACTATATCAGCCTATAAAATGTAGACCATATTTCCTACAGTTTTGTACCTTTTAGGCTAAACAGTATTTTACAACAAAGTTTTATATCGCGCGCGCGTTGAAGGTCGTAAAAAGTAATATTTAATTAGAGGTTAGCCAACTGGCCTAGAATTAATTAATCTTAAAAAGGGTAGAACAAAACGTCAACCGGGCCAAGCCCAGGCCAGCTCGTAACTCAAAAGGACTGAATTACCACAGGGCCTGTACACCAAAGTATATACTAAAGTTCCTACGATACAAACAGCATACATTCGTCGGAAAATTAGTCCTATATTACGAAGGGCTGGTCACATTTATGTTGCCAGTAAGTTGTCGCTGAAAATGTCTTACATTTTCCTTTATATTGACAAACAGCTGCTGTAGCTCATTTTCCTCATATTATACAGCTAAATCTATCAATACCTACACACATTGAGGGCAGTTTTATCTTTATTTACCTAGGGTGCGGTCAAATATTAGCGTATCTCATGTGAAAAAAACATTACTCGTATTTATCGTTTTGAATATACGAAGCGACTAAACCTCAGCGACCGCAAACGGTCCGGACCTCTCGGATTCAGACCTCACATTCTATATGTTTCACATTCTATGGTAATCACACGGGCTCTGGTATTGTTGACGTACAATTTTTACTGTTTGATACTAGTTTTGTAAGCTTCATGTTAGTTTCAATTGTTTTTCTATGATACAAATATATGTAGGTATATATATAGCCAAGTCAAAATATTTTGATTGAATAAGATATTTTCACATCATCGTCTGGAATAGTCTTACAATTAAGAATTTAGTGTATTTTCGGAATTCGCTGTCCAATGAGAAGAAGACACAAGAAAATCATGAGGTTTTGCAGTCACCAAAACTCTGTTTGATTATTTAATGGGCAGCGTATTGACTCTGTGAATATTAATTTACTCTATAATAAAAAAATACCTTTTTACTGATTATTCCAACTTTTCAGCCAGCCTTTACCTGAAACAATGAAAAAATCGTAAATGTAAATAAGTACCTATTTAATATTCAAAACGATTAAAACAAAATTCTTACAAAACATAAAAGTTTTAATCCCCTTTCTCCGAAAACGTAAACCCAAACTCTGTAATTATTCACATTCTTATTGAAAGTAGAAGAACGAGATATTCAAGAAATCAAAATAAAACAAAGTTTTTAGAAAACTTTCGGCTATTCATTGACCGGCGAATGACCGACTTGTCCGAAGTTACCCGAAGTAGTCCGAATTCGGGCGAAGTTTGCGGGAGCTCGGTTAGAGGTCAGAAGAAATACCTTGTTTAAGACCTTCTTTAGTCGATAATACTTCTAACAATTTAGAGGTTTTAGGTCGCAACTACTTTGAAATTGAATTTTGTGAGTTTGTTGTAACTCGGGCCCCGGAGCCATTACCTACCTCTTCGTTATATGAGATTTATAGGTTCATTTCTGGCCAAAAGTTTTATTTCACAAATATATTTACTGAGCGAGTCGTATTCCACCTAATGGTATCTAAGTGGTAATGCGAACTTGACTACATTTACACTAATATTATAAAAAGGAATAATTGGTTATATGTACGTAATGTATGTTGAGGTAAGCTGATGTAGCTAAATTAATAAACGTGAAGTAATATTACTGTTTGTGAGTCAATTTTGAACGTTCTTGTCACGGAAAAAGACAAAGCATGTTTTCACTATCCTTTAGAAATTCATGGTGGTGTCTATCTCCAAAGATCAGATCTTCCACCGGGCAGGTGTGGTTTTGCCCGGTAGGTCGGTAGTTATACTCTATATATGAGCTTAAGAAATAAAGTTGATTGCGCGATTAAAATGGTATCAACGAGGTAATGCTGTAAGTGTGATGGGCACTTTTGGACTCAATGGTCATTCACCTTAGATTATTTATATTGTTAATTGTCTTTGTAGTATTTATTTCTTGTGTAAGTATTTAGTGTTCTCTTATTGCGCGATTTAGGATTTCATACTAATAATGCCCTCTAGTATTTCTGTAGGCGTCACAACTCCGACCTTGCTCCATGTTTGTTAATAAGAACACGAAGTTTAATAAATTACACGGATATGTTGATATTAAAATAAAAGTTTATTAAACTTTAAAGCCACCCCCCACACAGGTTTGTTTATACCGTGCGGTATTTAGCGCACTACAGCAGCAGTATGTAAATACGTTGCAGTCCTTATAGAATATGCCATTGTACTAAGATCGAAATCGTGCTGTGAACAAATATATCATCCCAAGTTAACGATAATGATCCTTGGACATGATTTTAAAATTATTTCTGTTCAAAACACTTGTCTTCATTTTGACGTGCTTAGTCCTACGAAGTCACGTCGCATAATGTAGCGTAACGTCACGTCACGTGACGTCCGTCCCACGACTCCATAGCGGGAATAGGAGACAAGATTGCAAAAATAAGCTCCGTAAAAAGAATCATTTTCAGAATATTAATAACGCTTATGAGATAGGGACTGAGATATTATATGCAGATGGAGATTGAAGCTGAGTTTTCATGTTATAATACGATTGGTTTTTATAACAGACGGTTCTAGTGGTTTGTTTCGATCCTTTTCAAATATAATAAAATAATGTTCAATATTAAAAACTGGAAAGATATACCCATTTGTTTGTTTGTAACGGCTAAGAAACTACTGGACTAAAATATTTCGAAATTCTTTCACTAATATGAAGCGAATATCAAGAAGTAACATAGGCTACTTTTGATCCCGATGTTCTCACGGAATTGGGACTTACGCAGTGAAATCGCTAGTAACATATATGTTAAAAAAACTTGTTCCTCAAATAGGATATTCTATCTTCGGAAAAAGGTCACGACCACCAAAATCACAGCAATAGGCACATAAATCGGGTAAAGTGACGTAAATCTTTATTTTTCCGCGAAGTTGAGCCGAATCCCGGCGGACGCCGGCGTGGGACCGAGCCCTAGGGAAATCAATCTCGGGTATCTATTAGGGGAACGCCGCGCCGCAAGCCGCGAGCGGTTGTCGACGCACTTTTTTTTCATATTTCTTTAGTTATTGTACTTTATGAAAGATTGCTGATTCGCTGATTTTTTTAAATGTTTTAAGAAGAAGTTTTCATTCTATATGTCGTAGGATGATTTGATAAACAGAATTTTTGCTATTATTATAGTACGGATGATGAGACATTGGCTGTGATATTTCTCAAACTTACGCAATTAAGTTAGGATATTTGCAAAATAACTGATTAATTTAGTAGTAACATTGATGCTGCTTTATTCTGATGGGCTTAATAAATTCAAACAAAAACACTAAGTAATTTGCGAACCGGATAGAAATTTGCGGACCGTCAGTATCATGCACTACTTATTTAAGTTTATCTTTCGAAGGTAAAAAACCTGACTCGTATTTGTATACCAACAAGGCAACTTTTGTTTTAGTTTAATATAGTTCTACGAGAAGTCGTAGCTTCGTAGCATAACTGCGACAGCGGCGTAGTACAGCTACAGGTCGTGGGTAGATCATTTTACAAACATAAAATAATGGTATTTGGGCGTAAATTCTAACAGTATTATAAAAGCGAAAATCTGTGTGTAAGTAAATACTTGGCACGGTTTTAAAATGAGTTTAAATTAAAACTCCCATTTTTCTTTACAAATCTCATAATTACAGCCATCTTGTTAAAAAAATGACAATACCTGAAAATACAAACGTTAGTCTAAAAATATATTAAAACAGAGAACCAGAGTTCCATTCGGAAGCGGAAGTTTCAACGGTTTACTGTGTGTTTGGTTGAATAAAGAACAATTTTAGAGAATAACTATTATACAATATTCATTTTGTAATTACATGTTTTAAAGTGTGCACTTATTACCAAATGTGTTACCAATTGGCAACACATAAGTGAACTTTACGCTGGTTCATAATTCTTATTAATATTATAGATGTGAAAGTAACTCTGTCCGCTACGTTTTCACGCCTAAACCGTTGGACGGATTTTAATGAATTTTGGTATAGGGATAGATAATAGATGAATCATCTCACCTCACATTTGTTTGAATTGATAACATACTACTCAAAATTTTGAACGAACTGCTAATAAAACACTAATTGTACGAATTCAGAATTTGAACGGATGGCGATGCTCCCGATAAACTATGGACTACCTAGGAAATTATGCTACTTTTGATTCCGATGTTCCCGCATGTTAGATGTTTATATGAATCACTTATGAATCGATACGTAGTAGGTAAATCAACTGGGTGAATATTTTCCAGTTTTGTTAAAAATTAATAAATCGATGCACGATTAATGATTGGTGTCACTAGTGCTTACATAATCCGCGCTACCATGATCGTTTGTCGTTGCTATGGCGTCCTTTTGTCGTTAAAAAAAATAAAGTAAATTTTAAATAAAAAGTACCCCGACTACTTTTAAAAACCACAGACAATTTAAAAAAATGACTTTTTTTTAGGTTGTTTTTCTTTTTGTTTTAATTATTTGCTGTACCGTGTTTTTTTTTTTTTTTTTTTTTTAGCTGAATGACAACGCGACGACGCGACGTCGTGACGACTTTTAAGACATCATGGCAGGGCCCATTATCTATTTTTAACATAATATCTAATTTTCTGCCGGGTGAAAAGAGCAGAAGGAGGGAGGTGTTCTTTGCACATGGAAGACCTTAGATACGCAGTGATACTAGACAGGTGTCGGGACTAAATACTAAATATTCATTTTTAACAATGTGATATGGAGTTCAGAAAAGTAACGCCAAATTCAATCAATTATATTTTCCAGTTTTATTTCTGCTTTTGTACCTTAAAAGAGGAATGCAATCCCGAACCTTTTTAGAGAGCAGTAAATACTTAACACTGCAAGTGTCAGGGTTGTTAGTGTGCGGCCAATGGCCACGGCTAGGCAGCTAGGCGGCTGTTGGCCGGCCGCAGTGTCGCGCTCGGCTGGCCGGGGTAATTGGAGTGGCCGTCGCCATGGCGACCGGCGCGCTCCGCTGGACCATCACTAGCGGATCACGGGCTTGCCCAGTTTCATTGCACTAAGTACTACTAGGTTTGCTTAATTAATACCTAGTATAATTGAAAATATTTAAATTTAACTTTTATTAAACTCAGTTTTTAAGGTAAAAAGATTGTGTATGAGCCAACGAGTCATTTATGATATAAATCAAATTAAAAACTCTTTCTAAAAAAAAACATTTTTATGGGCTGACACCGAACGTGGCTTGTCGTCGACTAAATCGTATAGACAAGCAAGACTCCATACTACCACGAGTTTAAGTGGTTTCTTCTCATCGGAGTTAATCACATTAAGTTCCTAATATTACGACGTTTTAAAATGATCAAATAATCACGTATTTGTTACACGTTCTGATGGATAAAATAAGATGACTATAACATCAACGTTTTTACTAAATATCACTAAAAATCTTTCGCAAATTCTAATTTACAACATTTTCCATGTAATGAGAACACGCCAGATCCCAAACCCAAGAGTAAATATTTAATATCCAGTTCCAAGAACGCAGTACAAAGAGCATATACCTAATTAAGAGGCACCAAAAACGGCACAGGGTCGTCTGTACTGTATGTAGCCGTACACAGAGGCCGCCACAAAGCGGTGTCTCTCGAACAAAGCAAGCTGTGTGTCGGAGCTGTAAGGCTCCTCTAATTAACGGGTTGTGCTCAATATTCGGAGATATAATCCGGTCTGTCGGGACCTATTGTGTAACCGTACAGGTAAAAAGCCTTTGTTGAAATAAAGCGTGGATTGTTTAGTAGTAGTATTTTGTTAGTAAGGACCGGACTAAAAAACGATTTTTTCCAAATTTGATGGTGTCGATGAGATGAATTCCAGCGTGCTACCAGTCAATTTCAAAAATTAAACACGATTAGAATAAGACGTATTAGAAAAGACTGTAAGTAGACTGTAGCGTGTAGAAGGAGAGGTCGTGGATTCAAGTCCCACTGCGAGCATGGAATTTTGAACAAAAAAAAAATACGCGACGAATTAAGAACCTCCTCCTTTTTTGAAGTCTTAAACTATCACTAAATAAATATTTTCTTTTTGGAATATTTACTTAGTGATATTTAAGGTTATGATTAAACGTCTGAGTACGGGGGTAAGAAATAAAATCTTTCATCATTAATTGTGTTCATAAAACCATGAAATCCTTTAATCTCCAAGCCTTTTCCAACCAAACGATAGCCCATCCCATTTTATCTGCAAACCTTTTCTTATATTATAATAATTAAAATCTAAATCTCATTCCATTTTACCACAAGCGCATAGCAACGCGTCGTGGTCACAGAATGTAAAGCTAGTATTTAAAGTTTTGTCTTCTGGAAGCTCTCGGAGAGCTTTCGCAATTTTCCCAGGAGCGTTATTGACCGAGACGGTGTAACTCGCGGACTTTACGGGCTTTGGTGACAATATGTTCTTTACTATAGTATTACTAGACTATAGAGGGCTAAAGGGAAACTTAAGGTACAATATTAATAAAGTTTTTGTTAAAAGAGTAGATTTGTTACTATGAGATTTACACCGATCGTAAAAGTAAAAGTTGTTCTTGGTCGGAGGCTTCGGCTGCGGCTTGTTACCATCCACCAGTCCTTAGGTGAGAAAGTGCTCAAAATTCATCTATTTTGAACTTTTGACCACTGTCTCACACTATAACACATTTGTAGGATTAGTGCAAACTCAGCTAGTTCTATAATGAACTAGAACATAATGCCATATCATTCTTAATAAAATAAAACTTGAGATAAAGATAAAAAATCCTATGTATTTTGCAAAGTCTAAGTGAATTTCACAGAAAAGATCAGACATTTTGCAGGAAATTACGCACGGATTCAATCAATAGTTTAGAAAGTTTCTTTCTATCCGATCCAGATATCTGTGAAACTTCGAAACTAGGTATTATCTTAGACTTTGAAAAGTGATTTTGAATAAAATACATTGAATATAAAACGCACATAAATTTCCAAGTTCTCAGACAAATCTGAGACCAAAACAGACTCGGATCCGAATTGTAATTCATAGTGACATCCTCGACGTAGGAATGAAATTCAATCGTCGCATCAACTACAAAATATTGGTCCGTCTCGCTTCAACAAAGCAATCTCGATTCTATCACTATGCCATTTGGAATAAAGTTTCAATATTTCTGTCGAAAGCTTTTTGTTACGTTTTTGAATTTTATAAATTTCAAGTTTTATATTATATTGGGTTGTTGGAAATATCTATGTTGGTTATCTATGGCAACGGTAGCTTATAAATGTAGAAAGTATTTTTAGATGTAATATCGATATTCAATATATTAAAGGATGGATATTCAAAATAAACTGCATAGAGTGTACAAGGCCATCTACCGGGCTGGTCGGAGGCATTTTGTTCATGTTTTGTCTTCGTTTTATTTTCTTCATTTCTATTTGCATTGAATGTTAGGTTGATACATGATATTTGATATTTTTTAAATGTTTTCATTCAAAACCGTTCATTAATCCGAGTTTAGTTAAACTCGTTAAGCCAACTTTATGCGGAGCGATATTGATCTAGTGATAGATGCTCCGACTTTTATTCTTAACTAGCTGCGACCCGTGGTTTTACGGGCGCGGGCGGCCGAGCGTTTCTCGAGCGGTTGTAATTTTTCGTTCATTACTCGGGTTCTACTAATTAAATTTCGATGATAAGTATACCACGCCATTCTTCAAATATAGAACTATCCAATCAGATTTCAATCGGATTAGTAGTTTTTAATTGTCTAAGGAACAGATAGAGAAACAGACAGACAGACATGAAATTTAAAAATTATATAATTTTGTTCTACTGCTTATCCTAATTCCCTAAACCACTTTTTTTTAAATTTACTTCCAAGTACAGACTTTTTGTCCTCTCTTCCTTTATTATAAGTATAGAGTATATATAGATATATAGAAGAAGATATCCTACCTATTTCTACAAGGATATTCAACTTAGTTTTACTTATAAGGTTAACTAACTGTAAGATGTCATATTGTACGAATAATTTATTAAGTTTTTACAAATAAAACCCTAAAAAAAGTACTTAAATTGATTTTGATTGTTATACTTTAGTCCAAATTTCAAATTCCAAAATTTAGCGCACCAAAACACGGTTCAATAAAACATATTGGAAACAGAATTTGCAAACGGTTGCATGAAACATGCAACAAGGACACGACAAATTATCGTATCGCGTGTCCTAGGCACTACACGCAGACCACTGACTAACGATCGGGCGATCGCGATCGGTTTGGTTAATTTGAATACAGGGTGTTTCGAGGATAACCATTTAAGCCGAAAGGAGGTCGTTCTAGACATCTTGGCGAACAACTTTTGCACATTCGAATTTTTTTTTTGAAAATTTTGAAGTTATGTTTCACTATATTATATTTATTAGGCTATGGTAGATATGGACTAGAAAACCAATAGACTAATAATAAATTTAATAATATTAAAACTAAAATAAAACTAATTACTTAAATTAAAATTAAACTAATTAAAAACTAAACTATATCTAAATCAGCTAAACCCTTGGTGGAGGGAAAAGTGGCCAAAATGCTGGCTGCATTGCCCCTTTGTATGCAAATACTTATTTTTTGGGCAAAATACAAGCCAGCATTCCGGTCACCCGATGCCTCCACCAAACGTTTAGCTAGCTCTCTGTACAGCTCCAGAGCGGCCGACCCCCACGGACCTAAAGTCTCCACCCCAAACGGCACAAATACGTAACCTGAATCTAGATTACTATATTTGTGCCGCTTGAGGTTTTCAGCTTTATCAGCGGCAGCTCCTGCCCGCGTCGTGGTCACTGGAAGATGGGTAGGAGCCAGCGTATCCACACATGTGGCATCCCAAACTAAAGGCCTACCCATCTTCCAAGGAACGAGAGTCATTCCGTCAGGTCTCTTGCCGTCGTCCCGCAAAAGACCGTTGGGTTCCAACGGTCTTTAAATAATAATAATAATAAATTTTTCCTCTCGAAAAGTCGTTCTGTCCAAAGAGCCTGATTTCACGCACTAAGATATAAGATTAGGTAACGTCTCCGCCAATCGAATACGACGACGTCTAAAGAAAAATACTCAGTGTGAGCAGTCAATTGGATATTCCGTCAGTGATGATAGTCAATCAGAACTTTGAAAAGGGTCCTATACGAACCCGCCGCAAATAACCCGCAACCAACCTTACATATTATAGTGAAACCAAGTAGATGTTGTATTATTTCAACTCATTAAACATGATTACAGATGGCTCACCTCCGGGCAGGGTTCAAACATAATATTTATGATAAAACTCCTACTTAAAGGTAAAATATTTATTTAATATTCCGTGAGAATTTTTAAAAATTCTTACATAGTTGATTTTATATACACCACAAAGAATACACTGTCTTAGTTCAGGCAATCAATCAGTAAGGACTTTGAATTTTACTATGTAATAGCTGCGCCCGCAGTTTCACCCGCAGAAGTGAAAACGCGTAACCACGGGCGCGGGCGGCCGAGCGTTTCTCGAGCGGTGCACTTTTTCGTTCATTACTCGGGTTCTAATACTAATTGCATTTTGATGCAAAGTATACCACGACCTTCCTCGAAAATAGAACTATCCAATATTGAAAACCAGATTTCAATCGGATAAGTAGTTTTTTATTGTATAAGGAACCGACAGATAAACATAGAAACAGACAGACAGACATGAATTTTAAAAATGATATAATTTTGTTCTACTACTAATCCTTATTCCCCTAGACCACTTTTTTTAAATTTACTTCCAAGTACAGACTTTTTGTCCTCTCTTTCTTTATTATAAATATAGATACATAGATAGAGGGAGATATAAACAATTTGGCAGGTTGTATGGCGCGTCAGGCAACCTCTAGTTGCGGTGCAGAAGATTGCCGATTTGAATGCCGCCCGGGGACATGTTTTAATGCTTGTAACGCCCGAGGATCATATATGAAGTATATTTGTCGTCTACTACCCATAACACAAGCCTAGTTGTTTAGTTTGAAACTAGATTGCTATGTGGGCAACGTCTATTATTAATTATAATTATTGTTGCGATTCTTGGAAATACAAAATTGGTATTTTCTCTCTATGAATCTTTCTCGATCGGTTTGGTTCCTGCGGTTATAAAACTACTGGCTTATATTTCGACTATAATATTATTTCCTTTTGTTTTGCTGCCGATCGTCGAATACGGAGGTTTTCAAGAAACCTGACAAAAGTTCTCGTTCGTATAATTAATGAATAACCAATGAAAACTTTATTTATTAGAAAAGTTTTTAAAAAGACATTTTTGTTATGAATGTCTCCAGTGTTTTTATAATACCTCCAAAGTCAAGTCAAAGTCGAATTTATATTATCCAGTTTGGTAAAAGCTACAACAAAGTGTCAGACAGGGCAATACTTGCCTGTATACATTGAAATATTATGTACGAATACTACAATAGGTATACTAGAGGTGATGTCTCATACATATTCAATGATCCCTTTAACGCGAAATCAATATAAAAAGACGTCGCAACATTATAGTTACGTTGTAACGAAATAATAAGAAATACCGCTCCTCTTGAATTATTGCATACGAATTATGCAAGTACAGTAAAATATTTTATTTTTTAATAGGTCTCTGTAATTCTAAAGAAGCGATATGAAATAACAACCGATGCGGTTTCTAAGATGTTATCTATAAATGACGCTTAAAGGAAGATTTCTTATCTTCATTTTGGTAGTATTTTAAACGATTGGTTCAATTTTATAACAGATTTTTTTGAATCTAAAACAACTCGTTTAAAACCGAAATTATCATTTTACAGCTAAACATGTCGTATTTAAACCTTAATATTTTCTGTATTAAAGCATAATAACATATTACATACACTTGAAATTGGTAGAACAGTTTTATTAAATTACCAATAGTTATCTTGTTATTAGGAATTGTTTGAACTCAAATATTGCATAGTCGCATCTTACGTCCTTCTTGTACACATCTGCAATTCGCTAGCCCTATCCCTGTCACGTCATTAGGTGAGGATATTGGGGCCTTAAGGTTGAGTGAGTGAGTAATCAATCAAGGACAATAGTCATTGATTAGTCAATGTATTTTTTTTTAAAATAAGTTAATTCGTACAATTAAATAAAACTTTGAATATTCTCAATAGGATAGGTATGTTAAGCAAAATACGCAAGAGTAAAATTTTAATTAGCTACATCAATGTAAAAGGATTTTCCTTTAAACAATTTCGGTTCCTAATTAAATTAGCCTTGTGTGAAAACAAAGAGGAATTAGATGTAGCGACACATGTGTCTTATATATTATATGCTACTAGCTGCGCCCTAAGGTTTAAATCCTTCAGACGCAGACAATTTTTTTTATTCAGGTCCAACATACATATCCAGCAACTTATTGAGCTGAGGTAATTATTTGAATTAACAATACTAACTAAAGGGATACCAAATCAGAGGCAGTATCGTCAGGCTGTTCAATTTTCTAGTCTAGCAATACTCGTCCCAATCCACTAATTACAACCGAACAAAGTTTAATCAATTCAACCCACGCAGGTACCTACTGCCTACAGGCGACCTACAGCGAATAAATTTAGTATGGCTACATGTTTCATTATAAGTTGAATAGAGAAAACATTTGTTTTTCTCTTTCTTAACCCAAAACGGATTTAGGGAAAGAGAAAGACAAATGTTATCTTAAAAGAGTCACAATCATTAACCAAATATAGAGTTAAAATTATATACATTAATAGGAGAGTAACAATTGTAATTGTAATTGTTTACGGACTCGTAAACAATTTTCCGCATTAAATTGGGTTCTTTTTGCGTGATGGTTCATTTTGTTAGTGAGAGAACCAGCCTAGGTCGTTCATAAATTTTGCCACAAGATGTCGTTTTAAACAAAAAATGTGAATGGCTTTCTACGTCATCAATAGATCCAAGTCTAATTTCCGCCAATACAAGACATTCCAGGCTCTGCACAGCGGACTGTCTGTTAAGTTTAAGGTAGAGAAGTAGGAAATTTTGATGCCAAATAAATATTAACTTGTTTATATATCGGCAATAAAGACCTAAACCTGAGAAATTATTTTTGAAAATAATCTAATTTCCTGATTTAAATAGCATTTTTATCATCGCGTTGGGCGTTGAAATCGCGAAAACAGAAGATTTTCTTTAATTTGTAACGGTTCATTATGTTCTCTCTACTTCGCTGTAGACGCTAAATATCAATGAGCTACAGTAATTGAGCTCCGTATAAACAAGGAATTAGCAGTGTTCAATCACGTGAGCAACCATTGCGGGGTTGCGGTGACACCGGCGACCCTTTGTGCTTGTGTAGCGAGCGATGGACCGCGCGACCGACCATTATACAGCGGCGTCCTACGACCGGCCATTCACATATCGCTTCACAAAGGTTTCGACAGAAACAAATGTTGAATGAAGATTTAATTCATGATGTCGCGCTTTTGTTACTAAAGTTTATTTAGTGATTGACCTACGGATAAAGTTTCAAATCCTATACTAATTAATGGCTATTTTGTAGACGTCACCGTAAAATTATACAGATTGTTTAGATTACGACTGTTTAAGTTAATGGTTGAATAAAAAACGATAGAATTCTGAAACAATTTCATAAGAAAGTATCTTAGGGTCGTTAAAAATCTTAGAGAATTCAAACTTAAGCCAAGCCTATGTATTTTCTTTATTTTAAAGAAATATGACAATAATAGTGGTACTCCGCGGTTTTACCTGCCTAAGTTTAGATCCCACAGGAATTTCGGGGTAAAAAGTAGCATTTGAGTTCATCCATCTCTCCAGCTATCTCGATACTAAGATTCATTGCAATTCGTTTTATAGGTTTAGAGGTACTTACTTACTTTTATACTCAAACTTTCACAATCATAATATGAGATGGACAAAATCGAGGGCATCTATGTAAATAGAATCCAATAATCAAACATATTTATCTATTGTACTTTATCTACCAAACACCAAATCAATATAATTATACAGTTATAACTGAAGAGCAAACAATTTCGCACAACATCTAATACGGAATTCAAATATTAATACAAGGGGACACGTAGAGCATACAACAATACACATAGATTCGCTGAAAATTGTCTGAAACTGAATATTTGTGTAATCTGGTACAATTTGAAAAGCGACTAGAGAACAATATTACAAAACTTTGTAGGTAAATATCTAGACGTTTACAACTCACGATTCTCGTTATTGATATAAAAGTTGTCGATTCGAATATTCCAGCAAGTTTATTACCTACAGTATACCGATTAACAGGTAAATAACACGAGCTAAACAAAATCCCTGTCGGGTTCTTAAAAAAATGTTGATTATTTCTTGACGAAATGTTATTGTGTATGGATTGTATATTATCTACATTACGGTGTAGATACAATACAAAAACTTCTTATTGTCTTAAAGTCTATCTACATTTTAGGCAAAAAACAGTTATTTTTTGTCTAAAATGTAGAGAGGCTTTAATTAATATCCTTCGAGATATGTTTCTGAGAACTGCACTATAAACGAAAACAATGGCACCTACAATCCATCCACAAAGAAAATATTCAACAACATTTAGTCAAGTAATCGTTTTCGATGTACCCGATTTTGAGTTTAACTCGTACATACCTACTAATACTGTAATTACTAACTAATATTGTAATTAAACTTGCTGCAAATTTCAGAACGTACGAGTAGATACATAGCTAACTATATAGTGTAATAGTCGTCAATTTCATGAAGTTTCAAAAACAAAGAGATTCCAGGAATACTCGCTACGTTTCAATTGTATCCAGTTTGCAATAACGTGAGGTATTTCGTTATAAAACCTATACTAGTTTCGCTACACGAGTCTACCCGTTATATTGAAAATCCTACGTTTTAATATTATAAAGGCAGAGGTTGCGTGATCTCATTATCACGCTCACTTTGAGTAGGTATACCATTTTTAAAGTAGGTACGGTGTACCTACTATCATATTTTTATTTAAATAGAATTAATTAAATTTAAAAATCCAAAAATAGGTCCCTACGTAAGGACCCAAAAAGGCTGGCTGCATTGCCTCTTTGAAAAGCTATACCAATTCGTTGGCCAAAATAGCTGCCAGCCCTTTTGTCACCCTTTTTTTTTCTTTTGGTTGCGTGTAGATTTATATATATATGTTTGTTGCTTCTTCACACGAAAACAGCCGAACCGATAGCGATAAAGATAGGTCTATAGCTGGAAACCTGGAATTTCACAAAGGCTATTTTAGTCCCGATACTTTCGCGGCATAGGGTCATAAACCCCAACGAGCTGCTAAAAATATACCTATAAAATCTACTAAAGTGTTTTCGTGTTTTTTTTTGTTAACACATTTGCGTAAACACGAATTTTGAGAGCGCCTCTAGCGAACGTAATGATAAATCTCATATTTTTATAAAATTTTCACGTTTGCGCAAAATTAAAATATATCGTATACTACGGGTACGAGTATAAGAAAAAATCGCCTTTTTTACTGGTATTTAATGGGAGCCTGGTTATTTTAGATTCTATGTAGGTTTTTACTTACATAAAAAGTAATATACCTAAGTATTATGTTATATCTCATAGATGACATTGTGTCCAATATCCTACAATATTTATGAGCTACATAAAATGTAAAAACTTTCGCTCACACATAACGCCGGTTTTGTTAAGTATTTCGTTCCACAAACAGCTATAATATCCGGCGATACGTGCCATACGTGATGTCGGATTATTTAACTAACAGATTTTATTACCTTCATTTGTTTGGCGAACGAATCCAGGCCGGTCATGAGGGGAGGGGTGAAATGGACAAAAATATACTTAACGGTATCCTACTAATACTATAAACAGATAGTAAGCATGTTTTTGATTTTGTGACTCTTTCAATCAAAAACTATACAACCGTTGGAAATCTGGAATAGCACATAGGCTACTTATTATCTCGATATTCCCGCGGGATCAGGATTTACGCCCTGAGGCGAGGCGCATTGAGGCCCTGGGGCACTGGTAGTTAATAATAGGTATAAGTAGAACAGTGTTACATTCTTGTCTAGAAACAATGAATGAAGGAACGCCTCATTAAAGAGAGTCTTCATTTTAATATCTTTTGCAGCTCCCTCATAAACATGAAGCTACACAACTAGGTCAAACTTTTGCCAATATTGTTTAATTTTGTTCGATTCAAATTCCTTCTGTTGGATATTAACAATACTTTGTTGCGTTGTATATCTATATCTTATATCTTATTGTGTATTTTAGAACTTTCATGCAATAAGTATTAAACTATTTCGACGAGGTAGCTTATTTGGTTTCGAAAGCTTTTCATAAATTATTCGAAAAGTTTTCACAGATTTGTTTAACGGTGTCTTGAATTATACGAGTTATAAAACAACCAACTCTGCATTTAGCAGTATCTAAAAATATAGTAAAATCTTTACTTATGTTTGCCTGTAGGTCTATTCATAACTTATCCGTCTTTTAATCATTATTTATGAGGGGATATCTTTATCAAAATTACAGATTGCCCCGTGCACTCCGTCCTCGATACGACCCTGCGTTCGATTTACCTCGCAATAACAAACGTAAACGCGTACGTGACTTCAATCTCACGTGAATTCTGCAATATTCAGATAGCCCGCACCAATAGCACGCAAATATTCGCACATTACACTCTGATATATTAATATTATATTGTTTACAAATTGACATGATCACAGTAGCCTTAAACTAAGCTCAGTTTACCTTTGGATTTATAATGAAGTGGATAAAAAAATAGGTAAAACAAGTAGAAAGCTACTTTTTATCGGGATCTAGTCCCTAATACATATTTTAAATTCTTTTAATTTCGTATCGTTTCTAGCTTTACCCCCTGGGGTCTCCTGTGCAAGTTCAGATCTTGTGGAAATATTGACTATCTCTATGATAGTTCATGTTACATTAAAATCGGCCCAGTAGTTCAATAGATTCAAAAGACTGCAACAAACGTACATTCACATTTTACCTCTTTATAATATATATATTAGGTTACATTAAGTAGAATCGCGAAATCAAAATGATATTTTAAACAATAACGTAGTCACCACACGGTTACAACCAACAAATTAACACGAAAACCGAACAGAGATTAAACCTCAAACTACGTTAATAAACTTTAATACAATATTTCAAAAATCATACTAAAAACAATAGTTATCGTAAAAGCGATGTAAAATCCGACACGTCGGTTGCACCACAAGCATCATTACCCGACGTCCGACAATATCCGACAACCCGCAATCAAATATAATGAATAGGTATATTAATTGGACATTTTAATTAGGTCGTAACAAATTCCTGTCGCGCTTCCCATTACAGTATTACAATTTGTGAGCTACGCGCTCTCAGGCCGGTGGAAAGGGGCCGGCAATGGAAACCAAATCGAAATTTAATTTGCTATTATGAATTTAATAGACAATTCTGTAATTATAGGTTCATATACCAGGCAACAGCTACGCTAAGCACATTAAGCGTCGAAAACACATGTAAGTTAAAAATATTAAATACAATTTGTTATAGTAATAGAAACATAACAAACAAGTTTTGTCATAGATTTTCGCAATCTTGCATAATAAAACACAATATTTACCGGGTTTTACTAGCGTTTTATTTATTAATGGCATTGTTACAATGTACCGAGCTTTCGCTAACTTTACAGTTATCTTTTTTAAGGTCGACTGAGATGTAATTCGTCTATTTTAATTTTCTAAAAAGTTACTGTAATGTAAAACCAAAATGTTTTCTTGATAGCCTCAAAACTTAAAATACATAATCAAAATAAAGATTTTCCCACATTTTCCGTGGATACATACTCGTTTACCTACTTACACACAATATATATATAATAAGTAGGATAACACAAATTGAAAACAGCCCATATTTGTAATCTAAACAATTTAACTCACAATCATATTGAATTTAGTTCTAAACTCACGAAGTTAAAGATTAACCACGTTTTAATCGATGTTATTAATTATAAATCAGGGTTTAGGATTAGAGAATATTAACAGAAATTGTCGCCTGTTTTAGATTAACCAGTTGATAATTTCCGAAATAGCAGTACTGATCCAAATCTAAATTATTTTCATTACATTTATGTTAGAATATTGTTTTTAACCGTGATTGTTTCATTACTTTGGTTAATTTTGTGATGTTATTTTTGTTCGTGGTATCTTTTGATCATTTAACATTTAAAACATTATATTACACTACAGCTAGTCTACACTAATATTATAAAGAAAAAATATATATATTTGTTTGGTTGTTTGTAATGTTTGGCTTCGAAACAACTGGACCGATTACAAAAACTCTTTCAGCAATAGAGAGCTAAATTATCGATTATCGAGGAGTAACATTCTACTTTTGATCCCGATTTCCGTGATCGGACATTACGCGGGTGACACCGCGGGGCGCAGGTAATAGAATGTTTAAAAAAGTTTAGCTCGCGGTTTCGCCTACGCCAAAATCCCGCTGTAATATCGGGATCAAAAGTAGTCTTAATGTTAAGCCAGATGTCCAGCTATCTGTACACAAAGTTTCACCGCAATCGGTTCAATAGTTCTTGGCAAAAATACAAACAAACAAAATCTTAGCTATTACATTTACAATATTAGTGGACGAGGGATACACGAGTGTCAGTTCACTTTCAGATCTTCTATCTCTCTTCTTCGTTGTGCGTGTTGTGAGACAGAGAGAGAGCCGCGTGTGTCTTATGATAGATTACTCAATCACACTACCAATAAGATCACACGCAAGGCTCTCTCGCTCGTTCTCCTTTCTTCTGTCTTCTATCAGCACTTCATCTACTCTGCTTATATATTTAAAAAAAATAGTACAATAAATACCTACTATTATTTTGTATTATATTATGGATATTGTATTTACCAAAAATAACCTTAATTTCCTTTAGGATTTGTTTTTCATAACTGCTTTTCGAAATATCCGTTTATCATTACCATTTTGACTATATACCATTTTGAAACGGCGGCCATTTTGGATTTACATTAAAACTTGAATGTACATGAAATGGATTGATGTAATTTTAAATCGGTAAAAGGGGGTAAAATAAATAATATACCTAGTGAGGTATATACCATGATTTCATTTATTTTCAAATCTCTTGCAAAAGCCAGTTGTCATTACTGAGGAAATATCGATCTCCATAAAAACAAATCATAAAATGGTAAATATCCCACTATTACATTTGTAAGGTAAATAAGCTCAAACTTAACTGTATTAAAAGCATGTATCTATACTGGAAGGAAAAAGGCCTCAAAAATCACAAATAGTGACAGTAAGTCACCATTTCGTTGTTAACCCTTATCGCGTCGCGCGGCTTGCGGGCGGGGGCGGGGCGGGGGCGGCGCGGGTCGCGCGCGGTGACCGCAGTCAGACCGACAAAGCTCTGATTTATTCCCCAATATCGGTGACTGTTCATCACAATAATAAGGATTTATACGACATCCAGCTGCGTGCTGCGGTTTTACCTGTCTCGTGGGATGTATCGAGATCAAAAGTAACAAACTGTTTATTTCGTATACCTACTAATATTACAAATGCAAAAGTTTGCATAAACATGTATGTATGTTTGTGAATTTCTTAATGTTTCACGTGCTTAAGAACGACTAAACCGATTGCGATGAATCTTAGAAAGTAGATAAAAACACACATAGGTCACTTTTAATCCCGACTATTCCCGACATCTGCAGGACTTACGATAGGGAAGCCGCGGGTCGCAGCTAGTAAACAATGAAACTCACAAAATTTCACAAGTAAACAGATTGTATGTATGTACGATCCCGATGAAACTTTGTACGTCGATAGCTATAGACTTGGGTAAAGTCATCGTCTACGTTTTATGACGATATTCCCACAAGTAACGGGACAACGGCGCGGCGTGTGAAACCGCAGGGCGCAGTTAGTAAAAAAAATCTTACAGGATTTCAAACAAACCGATTTCATATTTCGTGATTGAATACCGAATAGACAGATTTATTTCATATTTATTATTTAGTAGATGAAATTTCATCACAGTAATGCGGATTTACTTATTTATACAGACAGCAGTAGTTTATTTTTACTAAATAACGAAATATGACGGGACGATACGAAAATTTGATGAGTTTTCAGAGTCGGTATACAATTTTTGTAGGACGAGATGAAGAGTGATGAATTCTGTGCTGTGAAATTAGAATATTCTCGGGTGCATACACGACGCATACGCGAAATAAATATAAAAAAGTCGCTGTAGGGCTTATCATAAAAATTAAAAGCGCTAAGAGCGCTTAGATTCTAGAACTTTCGTTTTAATGAACGCCTCGCTAGGTGACTCGCTTATCCGCTAAGTCAGCCTCTGTTCTGCGCGAACGCAGCCTAAAAGCGTCGCGAGGTACCAACTATCAGGTAAACTGTATTTTGTCATCTGTAATATTCAATTTGGCTCGACGGTAATAAATACTCCTTTTAATACACCGGTCGTTACGTTTATAGCCCAGTTTACTACTTTAATGGATTTAATATTAATAAATCAGGTGTAACTCGATACAGCCCCCAGTATCGCGGGTGGTGGGCGGTGGGACCCACTTTACAGTCACCTGTAACTTTAATATCGGAACGTAAATCGCGACCTTTAGTACTCGATGGTTATAGTTTTCGTGTGAGTTCACGTGAGAAGTAATGTTCAGGGTTGATGTGGGTTAACTTGGATGTTAAAGATAGAGGATAAATGAGCTATTATTTACTCAGTTTATTACGAAAATGCTGAGCCCTGTGGTTTCACCCGCGCAAGTTTGGATCCCGTGAGAATATCGGGATCAAAACTATGTCCTTCTTCAAGGTTTCATTTATTTCTACACCAAAATCTGTTCAGCAGTTAAGGCTTTAAAACATAACAGACAGACAGACAAATAGAGTTACTTTAGCTATCGCGAGGCGCGTTTTAAAACGATCATGTGAATGCATCTAAATGACATTCTGCGAAAGTGGCATTTTTTCTCGGTGACATTTTTGCGAAAGTCACTTTCTACGTCAAAACCAGTTTAAATAGAAACTTCTTCTTTCAAGGGTTTTTCATTAATATACACCTCATAAATTTATTTCTTATATACAGACAAGAAGAAACAAACTTATTCATATAATGGTCACACAAATACCTACACAACACATTAATTAGTCAGTAAATACACAATTAAATGAAAAATACATAATAAGAACAGGCTACAATTTTAGTCAAAAGACCGGCCTGGATCGTTTCTGAAGCAAAAGATCCCATCACACTAGCAGCGTTTGTACGCTTCATTACCCAGTTGTAATAATTATTTATTCTTTATAAAACATACACAATACAAATCATAAAAAAAAACAATTAGATTATTAACAATACACACACAACATACTAATATTATAAACGCAAAAGTTTGTATGTATGTATGTAACGTTGTTATTCTTTCACGCAAAAACTACTGAACCGATTGCGACCAAACTTGGAATATAAGTAGCTGGGGACCCGGATCCCGATATTCCCGCGGGAACGGGACTTAGCGGGTGAAACCGCGGGGCGCAGCTAGTTAATACTAAATACTTACCTAACTAAAATAAGACAATAAAACACACAAAACCCAAAACCATACTTACCATACCCAATTTAAATTCAAACTTATAACTTTTTACTCATTCAAAGCTTAAGCACGGCAATACAAACAACCCCAGTCTACTGTCCAAAGCGAGACTGCGACCGTGAAGAGACTGTGAGCATTAAGTGAAAGCTACCCGCTTTCGTTGTACATCTATAAACAAAGATGAGACGAATGTGTCACGAGGCTGGGCCGGTTATTTCCCGAGGGCCAGCTTGACCCTTCGACTTAGGTACTTGCATTATGTGAGGTGAAGCAGAATGCGACACTGGATTTTTGAGGTATTTCTAAGCTAATTCCTTCTATGGTTTTCGCGATTTTGCATAATAAAACACTTTATTTATCGGGGTTAATCGCGTTTTTATTCATGGTTTTAAACGAACCGAGCTTTCGCCAACTTTACGTTGGCTTTTTTAAGGTTGACTGTCAACCTTGAATAAGGTTTTATTATTTCTAAGCTTTGAAAAAAAAAGTGTAATATGTAGTATATCCGTTGTCTTGTAACCATAGTACAAGCCTAGTGCTTAGTTTGGGGCTAGATTGCGCTGTGTGCAATGTAGTGCAATATTTCTTTCTTTCTTTGGCATAATTAGAACTGAAGATATGTAGGTATAATATCTACTTTTTTTAAATATTCCTATTTGTTAATATGACACATGACAATATGTTATTAATTTAAAAATTTGTACTTAAAAAAAAATCGAAAATAGCCAGCTCACTCATTAACTTACGTACTTTAGTCAAAAATACAGATTAAATTCTGTAATTTTTATACATTTGAAACTTAAAAATCACTTAGATTTTAAAAAGCACTTAGAAATACTTAACAATTTATTATATTCTGCATAAATCACTTACAATACCTTATTTAAATAATTACGTAAGCGGTTGAGGCGACATTAGCATACTGCGACCGTTGGCGTGCTCTAGCGGGCCTTATCTTCACCCAGACATATCAACTAGGCTTGGTATATGGGTATCAAATACCAGTATTATCGTTTCTTTTATCAATAGATAAAAAAAAGACCGAAAACGTTTTGCGAATTTTGGCATGAAATTGATCTCAGTCAACCTTGAAAAAGCCAACTGTAAAGTTGGCGAAAGCTCGGTTCATTCAACCGGATAAATAAAGTGTTTTATAAGACAAAATCGCGAAAACCATAGAATAAATTATGAAGTTGAGAAACCACGTCTTGTTTTGAGATATGAATGTAACATTCGTAGCATCTGAGCGTGCGTCTCGTAGCCCGTAGCTCTCGTAGCTTCACCGTAGCAAAGCTCTACGAGAATAAATTTTAATTGCAGGACACATTACATCACACAATGCCACCCTGTCTAAAAACTAAGCTACCAGGCTTACGGCCGAATACTGAAACGCTACTCAACATTTGAGAACTAATTAAACAAAGAAGCAGCTCTCAAACTCCAAAATTGCCATACTAATTTTAAATTTAGAAACTGCTCAATAATTTAAGAACCTCTCAAATTTTAAATGACGTTTCTGTATTCGGCTGTTAGTTGTTATTGTGACCAGATAACGTTTTTTATTTAGACCAATATTTAGATATGTGCAGGACTATTGAAGCACGTCAAATGTTTGAAAATTATTTCCACGCTAGCGTGCAAAATGCACATTTGCACGCAGACTTCTGAGTACAAACAAAATCTTTCTGAGGTTGAGAGCTGAAAAGGTTTTTTACCGTTTTGCGCTTTTACCACTTTGCTCAATATAACCATATTGCTCTTTAACCATTTCGCGCCTATACCATTTTGAGATCGTTTACCGTTTTGCTTTTATTTTTTTCGCGTTAAGCCGATATCGAGTCAAAATGCATGCTTATCCTGTCCTACTAATACTATAAAGATAAAAGTTTGAAAGGTGAAGTTTATTTGTACAACTGTGCGTATGTTTGTAACTCCTTTACGTCGAAACTACTAAATGGGTTGCGATGACACAGGGTATGCAGATAGCTGGAGATCTGGACTAACAACTAGACTAGTTTTTATCCCGATATTCCCGCGAGGTTGGGGCTTACTCGAGTAAAACCGCAAGATGTTGCTAATCATATAAACTTGGTTATATATTTTATGTGAAATACACACTCTATTCTCCCGACAGCAACCAATACCTCGAACAAGATGTTTGAATAGCTTCTAATAAAACGAAGCCTCCTATAACGGCGTGTAACGGCGTGTAACGACGCGACTGTCACACGCCACGGCCGTTACTGTGTCAGTATTGCGACCTTCGGTTTTATCACACGACTCTTTCAGATTTATTTTTAGTTCAATTTAAAAACATCCAAACATACATAGTCGAAACGTAAGAGGATTTAAAAATAACAACACACGAATAAAATATTAATATGAATACTAAAATGCAAGCGTATAAACTGCCAAAAACATTACCCTTCCTTTTGGATTCGCAGTGGTCGGGTAAAAATGTAAAATTATAAGTGGAAATTATGCCTTTCTTATATGATTTTAAACTAAGTCTATATTCCGTTTCGTGCGCCGAAACAGTTACTAAAGAAGATGTGTCAAAACTTTGTTCCGTTGTCGTTTTCCTGATATCTTCTAAGTGAACGTGCTACATCTTAGATCTTATCATTTCCAATTTGATGAATGATTTCGTCATTGACCAATTTACATCTAGTACATCTACAAAAAATATCCACAACCGAATTTAAAACCACGTCCTTTTTTCAAGACGATTGAAAACAATGAAAAACAATCTTTAAGCGGGCGAATTGGCCACTAACCATCATGCATAAAATCATATCATACGCCGTTGTACCTATAACGGGCGTTACTTCCGGTAGTAACGGCAAACTGTGTCCGTTACGTCACGGGATCGCCTCGTGACATAACGACGGGTTAATTCAATAGAATCTCAGAGACGATTGAATAGAACCTTCGTAAGTCGACGCGGGGTTCATAGATATTGTTACGATGAGAAATAATGAATAAGGTCAACTGGGCGAAATGCGGCTTTGGGGAAAGTGCGCTTTTATTTGAATTTACCCGAAATAATCAATATTGTATCAAAATAAATAATTAGTAATATTTTTACTAGAAGATCCATCTACAAAAATTTGCCCATGACAGGATTCGAACCTGTGCCTCTCGCTCGCCAGCCGAGGTGCGTTTTCTTGTAAAATATTTCTAGTATAATGCCTTGAGCAATAAAAACTAAGAAATAATATTAAACAATTGTTAGTTTTCAGTGAGGTGATAATCGCCGCATTTTCCCCTAAACCGCAATTCCCCCAGACCTTAGAGGCTTTTTGGCGACTCCCGTGACATAGTGGACGAATACTTGATTTGCACGCATAATTATGACTCTAAAAATGTACGCTTAATCCCGTCTATAGTATCTATATTTTCTATGGTACCTAGCTGAAGTTCATACTAGACGTCGCGTCGCCTGCGTGTTCTCACCTGAAACAAACAAACATACCGTTAAAACAAAAGCCAAAATATATAGGTTCACGTGAAATAAAGGAGGCATTTAATGCAAATCAATTCTAAGAAAATCATCGATTTTCACCATGTTAATAATATGAAATAAAACAAAATTTGAATCGACTTTCAAATGCAATATGAGGTCGGGCAGTTTTGCTGGGTAGATCTAGATTGTAGTTTCCCTGCCCGACTTTTGATTACATAAGAGATAAGTCGGCGGCAGTGATGTAGGTGAAGTTATTTCGTTCTTTTTTTAAATCGGTTTTTATTTTGGGTTTTCTTAGCGTTGTCTTTATTATATTGAGCATTAAACCGAAAAATGAAGAGAAACATCGTGAGCCCCACTTAACACGGTCTGAAGCCATGGAATATTCATTAATGTTAAGGAAACTCCCGTGGCGTCTCACTACCTTACCCTTGCCCTGCAGTTCGACAAATTACCTATTAATTTATTTAACCTATTTTTTTTTATTTGAATTTTAACGACAAATTTGCATAAATTCAACATACTATATCCAGTTTATCCAATACAAGCAAGTGCTTAGTTAGCTCCGCTGATAGTGTACCGACGACTGTATAATAAAGAAGGTAGATAAGCAGACATTCCCGTCCAGTTGCTCCGTCCGTTTATCGTCAACAGCGATTACTGCAGTCCTACACCGGATGTCTAGTCTAGATGCGGACGGAACACATTCCACGGCTAAATATATTATAGTCATCTCCGTATGTTCTCTTTGCTTCTATTTTGTTAAGTTACGCTGGAAAATTGATTTTTATTTTATTTTTAAACGAGTTTCATCATCGCCGGCGTCGTAATAAAATGAACAGAGGGGGACCAAGATCGAGGAGATCTTGAGAGTATTTTTCGGAGTGGATACGATAGAAGATCTCACAATGGTGTGTTAGTATTAATGGTAAAAAATATGCAAATGTGCAGACAAAATAGTAACTTTTTCTAAAAGAAGAAATTATCTGTAAGAATACTGTTATCTTATGATAGAGCAGACCTTTAATTTGTAATACAAAACGCTTTATCAATGTTATTTTAAACTTTTACAATAAAGGCGCGAGGCAGGCATGTGGGGTCGCTCGGCCCACATTCCGGTCACGCCGGCCCGGCCAACCCCAGCTCGCTCCACCGACGACACTCACATATTAAAAATACGAGTATAACAAACCGGGTCTCATCTAAGAGCGTTAGATTTATAGCTTATGTATGGAATCCGTAAATCTCGACCCGGGGTTTAAACTGAAAGCTTTAAGTACTTCATATTAATGGGGTAAGTATCTTCAGCTTAAACTGAAATGGAGGTCATGGAGAATATTTTAATATACTGAATATAAAGCTCGGTACAGACCACACGAGCGAAGGCTTACGTCAGAGCAATAGCAAAGCGTTCGAGAGGTCGTCACCAATTGCCGAATCCCATTCGGTTGCCTTTGCTTGCTTTACTGATACAAGGTTTTGATTTTGAAAAATAATAACGCATATAAAAAGTGCCAGCTATCGTGCGTGCTGCTGCCTTACTAGCCAACTCGTACGCCAGTAGCTCGGCTCACCTTAGCTGTCTACGTAATAATCGCAATTACGAGTCAAAAGGTCTGTCTACGTAATCGCGAAATACAAAAATGTGCGAGTTACTCCAGTGCAGCTACTAGGTAAGCTGACTAGCATAGCTACAGGCCTGCTGATATTTAAAATTAAAAAATCTTCTGTTGGTACCAGATTGTGTTTTGAAGTGTTGCTGTTGAATCCACACTTAGTAAAAATTAAATTAAAAATGCTTTCGGAAATTCTTTGTTATTCGATGTAGTTTAAATATCCCGTTATAAAGTGTTCTCGGAAACGTTAGCGCGTATTTAATTTAGTAGTTCAAGCCATTTTGTCGGAGCTACTTCAAACTAAAAGAGTTCTCAGTTTAAAATTGCTTTGTCAGATAAAGCTGCAAAAATGTGGTTAATTGGCTAGTCAAGTGTCACTGCTTCTGTTTTCGATGAGTTCAAAGAACGTTTAAATAACGTTAAACCCCGTGGTTAAACCATAGTAAATAAGCACAGTAATAGCTCAGCTAATAGTGTGCAAGCTTGTCTCTTTCCTTAAAACGGTCTTTGACAAATCATGTTCCGGTTACATGACATTTCCGGTACAATTTTATGTGACCGGTCACATATATTCCCTGAAACTAATTTGTACGACGGCTAGGCATTTTTATAAAGCGCCGCGGTGTCATCTACTAGATGAACTTTGTGTGTTTTGACCCGATCTAAACGAGAAATGCAGCCTCGTTTCGCTTAAATTGTAAAAAATAACTTAACGCAAATGTCACAAACACGACAGTTTACTTATTTCTATATTAATTATACCATCTTATAGTCCCCAGTTCCATCAAGTTTTTCACACACAAAAAAAGAAATCCCAGACACTTTTTACAAACGACTGGTTTCAAACTTGCTCTAGGTACGCCTCGCATCAAAAGTTTCAAACTGCTGCACTCGACAATTCCATTACAAGTTTAGTGAATAACTATTACAAAAAGCACTCGTGTTGCAGTCAAACTTGTAACTTATGAATTATGAAGTAATAAACTTGTTGCCGGATACTTTCTTGAATTTCAATATGTATTATTTTAAACTGCAGCCGCGGATCAGGAAATACTTCGTACCTTCATTAACAGATTCACTGTGCGAATGTGACGAAAATATTTCTATAGATTTGTCTTTGCCGCTCTTGTATAAATAAAATAAAAAGTAT
Source organism: Idaea dimidiata (assembly GCA_949358125.1). Lineage (NCBI taxonomy): Eukaryota > Metazoa > Arthropoda > Insecta > Lepidoptera > Geometridae > Idaea > Idaea dimidiata. Next base: position 14,599,349 of record OX442328.1, read on the forward strand.
AGGGAATACCTAAACGAAATTATAACGTTTCCCGTCCCCATTTTAACAACAAAAACAAAATAGGTTTAGGTAAATCGTAGTGCCATTTATATCGTTTTTTCTTCTCAAAACATATTTCGTATTCTACATTGCTGCTTTGAAGTAATCACCGGTAACAACCACGTTACGTCAATGCAGCAATGTACTGCAAGTTAGCCACTAGTAACTGTGAATGCTAATTAGATGATATCACAGCAGGTCGTCATTCATAGTTGTAATTAGCACTAAGTTTTCAAAATCCCTGTAATTGGTGGTAAATAAATGAATTGTTATTAATTAATTGATTTATTATTATGCACGCATAACACAAGCAATCGTATGGCGATTGGAGATACTACAACTTCGGCTTAAAAACTGCGCGAAAAAAAACGCTGCCCGATAAACCTTAAATGTAGGCCCGATTCCCGATGAAGTGGAAATACCTATCCACATTGAGAAGGGCTCATTTACGTACAATATAGAGTAGGTAACTGATTGAAATAGGCCACCAATAACAATGGGATAGATGTGAGGGGGCTCACTGGACCGTGTGGTGACGCCATGCGAACTAACTATACTCTAGTAACTACGTAGTACACTGTGGATGGGTATTGTTGTACCGGACACACTGACACTGTAGGAGACATCTGTTACATTAGACAGTTTGAATCGATAATGATAGATACGCGTTTTATACTTACACGGTTGGTACTCTCATAATAACTTTAAATGTCGTGGTAACAGAATAATTAGTAAAAAATAATAAAAATACCGGTTAGGAAAAAATATATTATAAATATTCTGCTTCTGCGTAGTAGCTAGGATTGACCACACCTACTGTAAATAGATTTACTAATATTTTTACGATCCTGCCTAACACCAACCCTCTTTGGGTCCGAGTAGTTTACCCGCCATAGCACAGGGAGAACTCCGAATTCGCTCGTCACTCCCAGATTACCGTCTTCAACTTAGTCGCCTTCTTATTGGATGTCTATATCATCTAAGAACACCGTTTTCAGCTCCCTATTATCAGAAGTTTAGGCTGTGCGTTGATCCATCAGTCAGTCGAGGACAAAGGCTTTTTATAGATACAGATCATTTGCAAACCATTAAATAATTCCCCATTATATTTTTCTTTTTTATTTGATCCGTATGTAAACAAAATGAAATGTTTGTGTGTTCGTTCAATACGTAACGTTTCATTTCACGATGAAATTGCCTGAAATAATATCAGTGAGCTTCTTCTATTTGTACAGGTAACCAAACAAAATGGATACAAAGTAAACTAATAAAAATCTTATATTGCCTTTACTCGGTATATTACCTACACAGTGTATTAACTTACATATTTTTTCGACGTTCAAATAAATTGAAAACTGTTTTTTTACGGTTTCGTGAGTAAAGGGAAAAAAGAACGGACGAGCAATGGGACTTTTTGACTTACCTTACCTGAATTAGGTTGGTAAAGTTACTAAGTCTATTGCGATGCAGTTTGGTTAATAGATAGCTGATGAACCTGCCTTTATTTTGAAATGTGTGGGAAAATGAATAATAAGTGGCGATTTTTAGATACTATTTAGTCATAACCTCCTCCTTTTTTTGAAGTCGGTTAAAAACTTAAGTGGTGTAGTCGGCTAACGTTCTCAGACAGAAACGTAGAGATGCGAGTTCGAGCTACGACGCGAGTAAATTTTTTAATGATGTATTTTTTATGAAAATTTTTAGGGTATTTTTTTTCTTATTTGTTGTTACACAGTAGGGCAAGGGCCTCCTGTAGAGGGGATAGGCAGTAAGATGCCACGGGAGCCTGCTCCAGTTTGGTAAATGTCTCATTCCTTCGGACCATGGGGAGTCCTAGAACAATTCGGTCTAGTAGACAGTATTGGTTTTTCTATAGAAAAATGTAATTTTCGTATGCCAGTAAAGCAAAATTGTACTATTTTAAATAAGTACCTTTATAAAAGTATTTCATTGAATAAATATGAGTATGAAATTCTGTATTGCCAATAACTAAAGTCATCATATATTTTCGTATTTTGAAACAATGCATTCGTTATGGGTTTTCAACTATAAACCGCTCGCAACCTGTATGTTGCCAGTTCAAAATGAAATGTTTTTGTAAAGCCCTCGTAAGCTCTCGACCGAACGTGAATCAAAACATTTAACGGATTTCAATTTCTGCGGAAAAATGTATTTATTTATTTTTTAAATACGTTTTTAGTCTGTTATTTTTACAGGCTCACTAGAAAAATATTTTGTGTTATTTATTTTTCAAATTTAAATTCGCCGCTCGCTCCCGTTTGGTGTACTAATGGTTAGCACGCTGTGATGGAGAAGTAGAAACGCGAGTTTGAGCAAGGCGCCAGTGCAGTCGTTGGGTCAAGTTAGAGACCATAGGGCGACCTAAACAAATTGAACACTAGGTGAGACACACCACTGTACAAAAAGAAGAAGGAAGACCAGTATACCGACGCATAAATATGTAAATGTTCCGGCGACACTGCCCCCTAACCCCCATAAAGCGGCTGTTACTCTCGCGAGGTTTACATAACGTGGATGTAGTCAGCAACAAAAGTATCTGAAATAATCTTAGATTTAAAACAGGAAAAAAAAACTATAATAATTTCGCCTTTTCGGTTTTGACAACACGCACATACAAACTGACTTCTCAAATCACACCCCTCTTTTCCGTCATTATTGTTCTAAAAGTGAAAGTTTGTGATGATGTTTGTTACTTCTTCACGTGAAATTTACTGAGAGGATAGCGATGAAACTTGGAATATACTACTTATTTACTTCGATACTTTATCGAAAATACGCGGGCGAAACCGCCGGCCGCAGATAGTGGTACCATAAACAAATATTGTTGTACTTTTGTTCTTGATTGTACTTATAGGAAAAAAAGCCATAAAAAAGGTCCAGATGTATAAAACTTGGCTGTCGTCCAACACCTATACAACAAGGTAAGTAACTGAACATCCTACCTTGGGCCGTAAGGAAATCGTTCGACACTTTTGTATTTCCGACTGTTTTACGTCAAATTACAATGTAATGAACGATATCCACAAGATGATACTAAATGATTAAGTGGCAAATAGTAAAATAATAAACTTTTTTAGCTTCTTATGCGTTTTGGCGTGTGCTGTGAGCCTCGGAGCATCTGTATAATAAATGTAGGAACTTGTTCAACTTTTACTTTCTTCTATGTTATATCTAAGTATACATAATCATCTCAAACTATGCTCGCTATAATCACTTGGCGACCTAAGCTATCCTAACTTATTATAATTTGCATGTTTATGATACGGGAAAACGTAATCATGAGAATCGTGACAAGAAATGTGTAATCAATCCCAAAAATACAATAATCGAACAAAATAACTGGTAGATCAAAACAAAGTTAAACAAACTACAGGCGGTTAAGTTGAGTGCCTACCTACCTATAGCAAACGTTCATCGAACGGAGAGACTCTCGACTTCGAAGTGCCCTTTCAGTCACTTTGAACGCCGAAATATACATTTTTGTTTTTTTACCAGCATTTTATCACAATCAAAAATACTCCGATATCATTAAACAAATTAAACAAACTACGACGATTCATAGTAGCGATGTACCTGCAGTTTTTTTTAGGTTGCAATACCCAAACCGGACTCTTTTACTAAGACTCCACTATCCGTCAGTCCGTCTGTCTGTGTGTCACCCGGCTGTATCTTATGACTATCATGCCCATTTCTCTAGGTGCATTTTGCTAACGTGGCCCGCCCACTCCCACTTGAGCTTCGCAGTTGTTACAGTGACATCCGCTACGCTAATTTAGAAAGACAGCACGTTATGTACCGCGTGTCTATGCACTTGACGCCTTTGAACAAGATGTCTATGCAAAAACATAATATTTAGAGTTGGGTTTACTTTCCCCACTTCAGTCGCGTCCTAAAAGCGCTCAAGCACTCTCACGATGAGCTCTGAGGACTTGAAAAGAAATTTTATTTAAATTAAAGAGATATTACATAAGAAAGTAGCCTATGTTTATGATCAAGTACTCCTCAAAAATGTAGCTTTACATAATATATTGGTGGAAGATTTTTTTAAATCGCTCCCGTAGTTTCGGAGCCTATTCGTTGCAAACAAACAAACAACTTTCTTCCTTAATTTCGACTCGATTGAACATGCATCCGTGGCCAAATTGGAAAAGGCGTTGGGACAGATCCCCAGAGATGCAGGTTCAAGTCCTGTCGAATGCGAAATTTTTGGAAAGCATTTCTTTAAGTATAACTTTCTTCCTCTTTATATTAGTAGGTACCTGTAGAATTTATATAGATTTCGGGTACACTTTTTTATCGCGAGAATAATCCAACGGGATCGTAACTTACTCTAGTTCTCTAAGCACTGAACTACAAAGGACTAGTTTGTGAGTCGAGATGCACAGTAAAGACATTAAGTGTACTTATCAAACATAAAGTATTCAGTATAAAACCACGACGCGGGCTGAAGGCTGGTCGGGACTTCCGACCGGAAACGGACGTCGCAGTTTCCGGGATACTTGCCGCCGTTATGTCAGAACGTTTTAATTTTAAACCGGTTTTGATGGACCGTTTTTAGTTGAGCTAATGGGGTTGAATAATGGATTTCAGTGAGGGTTATGCGGGATTTAAATATAGCAAGTAAGTCACTGTTGGTGACGATGTGGGAAATTAGAATTTTAACACTGTTGGGGTCCCGTAGATAAATTAATACTTTATTTGTACAACAACAGTAATACCTTACAAAATAAACACATTTATTTAATTAATTTAAAACTGAAAGGGTGTTCAGGTGGCGCTTTATTTACGTTGGGCGTCAGATGAAAGGGTGTTCAGTAAGGGGTAGTTTCGTGGTGATACAGTAAAACTCTTTGTTTTCCTGGCTTACTGGCCTGGCTGGCTGGTCAGATTTGTAGTCATTTTACAGTAAATGGTCTTATGAACCGCAGAATATACCACAAAATAAGGTCATTTATTTTTGATCAATGGAAACAAGTCACTATTGCTAAGTAGATAATAAAGCTAGATTTATTTAGGTGAGTTCGGTACCACGGCCCGGTGACCTATATAGCGCTGCTCTCTCGAGAAGGATGCAACTGGTAGCCTGGCGGAGAGACTCATCAATCAACTGGTGGTACCAGCTAACGTATATTACGTAGGCATTTTATATTACGTTACATTATAGCTACAGAGAGTAGGTAACACATTATAAGACTTGTGGAAAGTGTCATGGAAATATCATTAAATATCGTGGTTTTACCATGTTTTAAACAAATTAAAAACATGGTATACTAAATACCCCGTTATTCGATAATATTTATAGCGAAAACAAACATGTTAGTTTAAAATGGTATAATGTTATTAGATTTGGATTGGTTTTGAGATTCGCTTTATTGAAAATACAATGCAATTATCATAATACTGTCCGTATAGTAGGTCTTTAATTTACTGAAACCCAGCAAGTAATAGTGGGCTACTACTTAAAGCAGCTTTAGGTTACTGAAATTACAGCACAATTAAATAAGAATTTGTGTACTAGCTGGCTGCACTCCACAATTTTACCTATGTAAGTCTCCAACCCATGAGAATATCGGAAAAGGTAGCCTATGTGCTAATCTAAATCTCCACCTATCTGCGTACCCAGTTTCATTGGAATTGGTTCCATATTGTTTTTGAATGATAGTAATACATACACTCGTTTAATTACTTACATTGTTACTAACTTACACTATGAAATTTATAATATTAGTAGGATTACGTATGAATCAAAACAATTTCCAGTGATTGTTTCGAGTCCAGAGCCCCCTTAAGCCAGCACAGTCCTCAATTTCCACAGCGTGTCACCGAGTGATGGATACTGATCGATCAAACTGTCCATCCATCGCCACACACGTAACCACCCCGCGCCCTGTCACGTCTCATAGACCACGGTGTGTTGTCTTGTCCGCTATTGTTTGTAGGTGACGGCACTGACGAGAGATGGTGTGAAATTCACTCGGTAATATCACAGTTTACCTAGTAGTTGGTGCCTCTATGCTTTGTACAGTGATCCAGATGTACAAATTTATTTCCCGGAATGTAGGAATATTGAGGAGGATGACAGGAAATTAGGTTAGATCCGCATAGTGTAAGTGCCTATATTACTAATCCTACTAATATTAAAAAGCTAAAAGTTTGTATGTATGTTTGTTACTCAATCATGTAAAAACCGCTGAACCGATTGCGATGAAACATGGAATATAGAAAGTTGGAGACCTGGAATAACACATAGGCTACTTTTTATACCGAAATTCCCACAGAACGGGACTTACGCGGAACCTCGGGCGCAGCTAGTATAGCATAAAGAGTATCGCTAGAAAGATTTATTAATGTGGTTTTAAAACTCAATTTGTTCATTTATTTATTACAATAGGGAAACGAGATATAGGTGGTATATATGTTTCATAATATATGTAGATGGGTATAATGACACTATTGAAATGAAATGTGTGAAATGAAAGTTCTTTTTAATATTTAGCATCTAAGAAAACGTTAAGAGTTTATGACTTTTATAACACACACTTATTATTACAATTCCGACGCAATTTGAAAATAAATTCAAAGTTACACAGAAGCATTGGCTTACAGCCAAGTTGTATGCAGACCTAGAGCTACCTAGAAACCTAGGTTAGGCACTGTAGGTAGCCTAGATAGAGCTAGGTTGTAAAACAGTTGGGTACAAAGTGTTTTACTACCCGTAGTATGTAGTGTAAGAAAATATATATGTATAACGTAAAGCGAACATAAAGTGTATGTAGGTAGTTATGTAATATACAAACTGCACTTTTTATTATCTAACAAAGTAATATATATTTTTCGGTTTTCAAGACGCGGATATGAAATTGAATTTATTTTTCGGTTTCATCGCGTTGCTTTTGTTATGATTTACATATTTCAAGCAATATTTTTTCTAAAAAGCACCAAGAACTACCGGGTAGTTTTAATATTATAATAGAACTGAACAATCAATATCAAACCCAAAGATGAAAATAACTTACAAAAAATCATTTATATGTGAAAATATAAATCTTTGGGGGTGGTGCAAATAAGCAGATATCTTCTAGGTTAGCATGCCCTACTTTACCACTACCACATTATCAGATACGTTTACCAAGAAACGTTTAGTTTACGAGCACATCGAACCGTTGGTACTGCTTTGCAGGTAATTCGAGCTTTGCGCAGCGCTGTGTTAAAGTAAAACAGTTTCATTGTACATAGCTGGGTATCTATATTATCATTAGTTATATCGTTACTCTCCCCAGGGTACCGTATTCGAATCTAGTTCCGTAAATGTTTGCCGAACAAGCAATAGCCGTATCTTGGAACAACTGTCTGGTTGTTACATGGGTAATTCTGGAAACTTTGCAGCTTTCATGGCTATATGAAATGCAGATGTTGATTTTAGCCTTGCTTCTTTGAAATGTTATCAAAATTAATGCTCAAAGCGTAGAACATATATTGTGGCAACCTCCCGTAGAGACAAATTTATGATGCTTATGTATGACATAGCGTCCCCGTTTACCAACCTTTCGGTGTCCCGACGCGGGCTGCTGTACCTTCAAGAGCTCGGCAGAACATCGTTTGGGATCAGTTATAGACAGATCGTGTCCTTAAATATTAGTATGTGGTCTTCTTAAAAAACGCTAACATATATCGCGGTAAGCAGGGCGGTAAATTATTCGGAAGCAGCTAGTTTATATATGACACAAGCAGTGTCTCGTGGTTTCACACACGTAAGTCACACACTCTCCAAATTTCATGTCTGACCAGCGGGTTTTGGCTCAATGTTAATATAGTATGTAGGTACATACTATATTAACATTGCTATAGATTCTGCAAATTAACTTAACCACTACAAACATTCACGCCACGCCAATCATAATGCAGACTACTACTAAAATGTTTAATAATTTTACTCGAACACAAGCCTATAACAGCTAATAAAGAATCCAATTATCATTTCAATATCCATCTTAAACTTCTCCATTACCCAAATTCAATCAATAAACCAAGTAGGGTAAAATCAACAAAAAAAGACTCTAAAAAGGTTTCAAAAATGGTTGTTAAACAAAAAGTTACTGAAAATATAATTTAGTAAGGAAACCTGATAGCCTTCGGGATGAGGGCTAGTGAATATACAAAAAACTCTATTAAAACTGTCGGAGCATATGATCAACTGCTCTGTCAAATGGGTTGGTCTATGGGACGTCACCTGAGCCGTGATCCAACTATGAAAGTAGGTACTTTTAATTCCATTTTGTTTTTAAACACGATAGATGAGTATTTGATCACAATCTCGCTTTATGGTAAGTGATAATATGGGCTAATTGTAACATCTCAACCAAAAAAAGAAAGCCAGTGGAACAAGATTCGACCCGATTTCCTTAGTAGCTACACCGGTCAATGTATCGGAACCACTTCTCTTCGAGGCCACTTGGGGCTACGACTTAGACCGATGTTTGGTAACAAGCCGCATCTGAACTATACCACCAGAAAACCTTTTAGGTCGCCCTGTATGACGGGCACGTAGCCATAATCTTTTAGACCCGGGCTATAGGGCCAATGGTACAGGGTAAATACGTAAATTCAAAAAGATGAATTTGACGTCTTCAATAATTCCGTCTAAGCAAGTACCCTGTATAAAATTAAAAAGATTTTATCTTCCCTGATTTAATCGGAACTCCGGGCTTCCGTTAGATGATCCGGTGGGGATCCCCCACGGGGTAGGGTCGGTCGGGGGGAACACTAAATGTTTTTACAAAATACGGTTAAATCATCAGATATTTGCTTTTGAGAAGGTAATTGGCACGAAAACGTTTGATGTTCCGCCAATTAATTAAGCGTAAATGTTTTTTATTAATCATATTTTTATTTAATCAAAATAAACATTTTTTTCTGAATGCAATTTGCGCTATCTAAGTACCTATGCCATTTTATGGTTCTAGGTGTTTTCTATTATGTTTACATAAAAAAATATATCTACACCTATAGTACAAGCTTAGTCGCTTAGTTGGGCTAGATTGAACTGTGGATAACGGTTCAATCTAGCCCAACTAGCCCCTATTTATTTATTTATCAATTCTTCCCTGTCTTGTGCTAGTTCAATATTTACGTTTGAGTCCAATTCATTCTGCTTGTATAGAAGGAGGGCCTAAATAATGTGACTATAGCTGGTAGAAAGTACATACGATAACCGTATTTGTGATTTGACAATTTTTTGACGCATAAAGTATGTTGTTAATTTTTATTACACCACTGCTAAAGGAAGTGTTATGTTTTAACCGTGAGTGTATGTATTTTAACATAATAGGTAAGTACTACCGACAAATTTCGAACTTCATTAGTCAAGCTTAGCTAATCCAGGCTAGTTAGTTACACAACAACAGCGATGCGATCCGGCTTTTTAATATTAAAAAAGAAAGCAGGATTAAACAGTAAAACAATCGATTTAAAACCAATTTATTTATACAGAATAAAACGTTTTCTTCTAAATAAATAGTGATTCGACCCCAAAGGGCAGTTTTCGAAGGCTTCGAAGGACACGACGATGGGAACCTATAATAGAATCTCGCGTTGAAATAAAACGGAAGAATCTGTGACCTCATGACAACGGCCGGATTTATTTAACGGAATAAGGAGCAAGTGGGGCTCAAGTCCGAGGTACTGCCATTTACTAAAGTTAAAGTTTTTACTGTATTTTTCCGCAATTAACCCTAAAACTGGGCCTTTGCGCGTGACTTTAAGCCGTGGGTTTCCTTAACGATGTTTTCCACTTTTTTTTTTCTTAAACAAAAAGTCATTGATGCTCGGCTGGGATTCGAAATCGGAATGAGAGTCAGGGCATCTACCACTAGACTAACACCGCACTATTAACTATTATTAGCTGCCATTAACTGCCTCAGATTTTAAGGTTTTAACCGTAGATATTATATAGGGTTAAATATAATCAAAATAATATATAAATGGAACGACGACGATACACACCTCGCAATCGAGCCCCAAACTAAGCACTAGGCTTGTACTATGGATACTAGACAACGGATATAACATTTGTGATTTATGATAAATAGAAAACACCTAGACCAGAAACAAATATTTATTTTTAGCATAAATATTTGCACTTGGCGGGAATCGAACCCTTCTACATTGCTGTCAGGCTCTCGCCTGACGCGCCACTTAGGCCGCCAAAACCATATTGTTTTCTCTTCTGTTTTCGCCATTGTTGGATTAAAATTTTCCCTGACCCTATTCTTGAGAAAGAGGGCTTTAAAGACCGTGAAACACAGGGCATTGATAAAATGCTTGAAATAATAAAAGCAAGACGATTAAAGCCGGAGAATACCCGATAAAATATAAAAATGTTACTACGTTTGTGGTATCTATTGGACGTCGAAAGAGTTATTGAAATAACCAAAATACGCGTTCATTAAAAATATTAATTAGAGCATAGTGGGCAGTCAGTGTGTAATTTATCCGATGTAGAGGTTAAAGTTGCGGTGCAGCGCCACATTATACCTATTTTATCAATATCGTCGGTTAAACATAATTGTTAGGTACTTCAAATAATTTAAATACTGAATTTAATTAATACGAATGTTTTTTGATGCCACAAGCTCTATACTTGAAAAATACTTTTGACAGAAAAAGAGGGTTCTTAGTTTTGTCTTGGGTTTTCGGGATTATGCATAATAAAAAAGCAACATTTAATTTTACCGGCATGTAAATGATATGCCGGTAAATGTTGTTTCTATATAAATCTATATGAAATATAATATCATGCAACTAGTTTCGTAATGTAAATCCTGCTTAATAAAAATTATATAACGTAAAATAATATATGCGTGACTCACGTGACAACTTCAGTCGAGTCCGGAGAGCAACTAACTTCACTACGACCTATCCACTGCATTTATACTGGATACGATGTACTATAGGAGCTCAATAACAAACAGCGTTGATAATATATACCTAGTTTATACATGTAGTTAATTAGTTTTAGTGGTTTTAATGGTGACAGATAAGTTATCGAAGTATTTTTAATTAACGTTGTGAGTAAATTGTTTCATAGGAATTCATTGTTTTAACTCTAAAGCAAATGTATTGGTTGTATGTATGTGTGTCTGCAAATAAACAGTACCTAATTATTACAACACGAATTTTGATTTAATCAAAACGTGTTAGCGTGTATCTAAGTTAGGCTGACAACCGTTAACAAACCTTAAGGTGCGTTTCCATTGTGCAAATCTTGCATGCACGTTGAACTTATAAAGTTTAAATTGACTTCAACACAGGGCATCTCCATAGCTTGAATTTCCTATTACAAACTCGTGACGAAAAAAACCATTAGCCATATTATTAAAAGTCGAGCTAAAAAGTATGTGTGTTATGTGTTAATCCAGATCTTCATCTATCTGCATACCAAAGTTCAGAAGCTTTTGCCTGAAGGAGTAACAACCATAGTCGTTTCCTTCTTACACACAAACTTTCACCTGTTTAATATTAGTAGGGTGGGACGCTACAACGAGGTGACTACGTCGTAGCAGTGCTACGTAATCTCGTAGACATGTGCTACGAACGAATGACGCCATTCGTCTTTGTCGCAGTATAAATAAGTAGCAGTATTTTGTCTCCGTAAGGGGCTGTGGAACGAAAATTACTTTACGATTATTTTATAACATATGTTATCGTTAACATTGAATAGTCATTTTTGGCTAAAGTTTCTACACTTCGAAAGAATTTGAGAAGTTTTTGTCCAGAAACTATACGAAAATGTTGGAAACAATTCCACTTATTTTCTAGGTCAGCGTGCTTTATCTTAGACCGCTCGATACATACATACCATTAGAAATGACAGTGGTCAAACGTTGCGCTGGCCTAATAATGTGTCAAAAGCAAGTAACACCGCGGCAGCTGGTAGTATCTATACTATACTTAAATCTCGCATTTAATTCTAATTTGTTAATAAGTAATATCTATTGGATAGTGTACTAGTAAAAATAACAAAATTATACTATAAGCTTTTATAGGCGCATCAGCCTGACAAAGTATCTTAGATCGTGTTAATATCAATCGTAGATTTAACGTTATTGTATGTGTAATATTTTATGATAATAAAGAATTTTGAAATTGAAAATTGGTAGTATCTATAGGTGATATCAAGTGGCGCAGCAGTCAAAAGGACCACAGCATTGTGAAGTGCTTACAAGCGCCTCAAGCGAGTGCTGTGGAGTCGTACTGAGCCACTTCATGAATATTCAACAGTTGACTCGGCAAGCGAGATGTGGCTTTTATAGTAGTACTCTATGACTGCTTCCGTGCTCTGGGGTACTATTTAGTAATATAAATTGATTTTTACAAAAAACCCGCCTGCTTAAAAACTAAATAAAAACCTAACAGATAATAAAAACTAAAAAAAACAATAAAACAAGTCCAGTAGCCACGAAGCACAGCTACTTTTACAGTCGCGACCCATTATTAGAATGATGGTCTAGATTTTAGACATTTAACGGGCCCCGATTGTTAAAGTAGCTGTGTTTCGTGGCTACTAGACTTGTTTTTTTTTTAGATTTTATTATGTTTTAAGATTTAATTTAGTTTTTAAGCAAGCGGGTTTTTTTTGGTCAGCATTAGGTATAAGACGTTTAATTGTATTTAATCGCATCATTGCCTTGAGGGAGTTATTAAGTTGAGGATTATTTAGTAGGTTACGGCCGTTTTATGAACAGCTGCTAACCAACTTTAAATCATTGTATAGATCCTAAATCCTTAAATGAGAAATTCTTGAAGAAACCTAAGAATGATTTTTAAATACCTATTCGACGATACCCCAATCGACATAGTCACTAGTCAGTCCTTTCATTTTTTTAATTTTACATTTTTTTGGTTTTAATTTTTTTAGCACATATCTAAGAATGATTCAAGAAATAGAGACGAATCTAACGATACCTTAATTATAAAAATCCATCAAGCGCTTTGAAATATTATACCAGACAATTAAGAATATTACAAAAATACATATCAACATTATACATAAACCTTTCCTTGCAGCCGGGTCAAATAATACTATTAATATCTGCGCGTCGCGCGGGTTTTACCAGATGGTACACTTATTCTCCAAAAGCTCCATTTCGAAACGGTAGGTACTTACTAAAATATTTATCAATAAATCTTAAAAGAACATTACCTTCAAAAAACATCTCTGAGCTAACTCTGAAGCTATACCTAGCGATATCCGCGATATTTTCGTTCCACCGACTCACTAAGGCTGCAGACTCCATCTTGAATACTAACGAGGTACTTAGTTAACTGACTGCAGGTAATTAATCTTCGTTTTATATATAAAAAATGAGATAGCGGTTAGCTGTAGCTTTGAGATGTAGGTTCTTTTGAAAGACGACGTTATTGAATTAGAAAAATTGAGAAAGTAATATTCTTACAGCAAAAATTTTGTAGAGATTTTGAAGGAACCCAAAAATTAACAGTCAAAATAAATTACGGGATATTTGATACGGGACACTTGCTAATTCATCCTTCTAGTGCTGTGCTTTTGTTTGTTGCTCAGTCACGCAAACACCGCTGCACCGACTGCATCGAAATTCGGTATGTAAATAGACCTAGACCTGCAATAACATTTAGGAATATTTTTTTTAACCCGATATACCTGCGGGATCGGTACTTACGCGAGTAAAACCGTTGGCGCAGCTAGTTTATTGTTAATTTTTCTTACAAATACATTCGCCGTACAATCGCCAATAGCGTATAGACTAAGATCGTTAATCGAACACCAAAAAAACAGCTACCCTTTCCAGACTTTTAGATACCTGCGTAGATATATCTCGTGGTGAGTTACTGCAGTATCCCGGAGGGTAGATTTAACATCTCTTACCGAGATAGAGTTCCCCCGGGAACGTCCGTATTCCCGAGGATTTACCTACGATGGGAAATTATTAGAGGTACTTTCTCACGGTCCTGGATTTTAGCCGTAATTGCCCTACGTATGACTTCTGGGTATCCCCGTTAACATTTAGAAAATGACACATCAGTAAAAATACCACATAGTGCAATCAATTAAAAAAAAACAATGGACATTTAGACGATCAAAAAAACGGCAAAAAATATTGTTACTTTGTAAAATGACATAACTACTGAGCTGTACTGACTGACTGGATATTGGACCAATGCGCAAGTTGTCAAATCAGCATTTAGAACGATGCGAAAAATTACCAAACAATATAATAAATTTGAAAATTGACACATTGGCATTTGGACCAATGCAAAAATTAACACAATATTTAGACCAATTCCATATAATCTATAAACTTAATATATCTCTTGTCTTTATTCGCCTTTGACTATGAAAAATTAGCTAGGTATTTTATAAACGATTAACGTTTTAGAAGCAAATTAACTATATTAATACAAATGTTATATATTTTAGTATAAAACTTTATGTGTCACCTATCACTCCAAACGCCACTAAACTCGATATCTATGAAGACATAAAATCTACTTTTTATAAGCGACTGTTTTACGTCAAATATGATCGTAAAAACGGAGGTACCTAGTATTATCATAAACTGGGCCTAAAGCTGTCGTGTACAAACAGAAACTTTTTTAAATACCCTAAATAATAAATACGTGTTATTTCATCAGAGTTTTTCAGTAAGTAAGATGAGTGAGTGTGTAATAAATTTTAATTTAATTTTTTGATACGGTCCTTTAATGATAGACCAATAAAATTGCTAGGCTACATAGCTAATTAGAATGCTACCTTAATTTAGCTGAGCTTAAATAAGGAAGTTTTGATGTTTTTTTAAATTGCTCTTGCAAGTCTTAATAACGTTTTTGTAACAAGTCACATAACCCCATTGTTCAACACCACATTAAAAAAAGCTTATTATTTCAATTATAGCAGGTCCCAGTGGCCGCTTTTCAGTAGAAAACGAGAGAAAAAAGGCCATAACTCCTAAACAACGAAAAAACGCGAATCATACTGGGGGTGATTCGGGTGCCCCTTTAAGGTCCTCTACCTCTGGGCTTTCGATGGACACTACTTTCCGGGAGACCCTGTATTTATCGAGCCGCATTTAATTCAAGTTAGATCCCCTGAGCAAACCAGCCACCTTACAACGAATACCAAGTACTTACTTACCCATAATATCGTACTTTAACTCCCACACAAAGTTATTTCTACTTTGATTACTTGTTTGTGACGTGGCTCTCAAACTTTTATACGTGATGCCCTTTTTATGTTCCTCGTTTATTACCTGAAACAGAGATAAGAAAAGTTTGGTAAACTCTGTCTACAGCGCTACGATAGTCGTTTAATGTACTAAACGTGTTTATGTTCGAGTTTGGGTAGGCCATAATGTCACTTAAAGAATATATACTAACCAGTAAGCAGGTAGGTTCGATTCGACTAAACTAGAATAAGCAACGAATAGCAATTCTACGCATAAATTGTCTATTGTAAGGAGTTCTAAAGACTCTCGAGCCGTTCAAGAGTAAAAAGTTCCGGTGAATTGGTATTCTTGGTTTATTCTAGTTTTGTCGAATGAAGCCTATGTTGTAAGTACATACTTTATGCTACAGTTATTTTGAATGATAAAAGCTTTGTTTTTCGACAGTCGAAGTTTTTCATTCACCGATTTCAAAATAAAAATTGTTAGTCGATTTCAATCGACATTTGCAGTAACAGACAGAGGGACATGATAAAACTATAAGGATTTCTTATTGGCTACGAAACGTTTATTCAGATTTATTACTCAATATATAATACATCCTACCTATATCTATAATGTAGCCGCACTATGACGTAACAGTAGCTATAAGAGAAAGGTCGAAACCAATTGGCTCATCTTCATATTCAGTTCAGATTCCGAGTGTAACAACCACCATTAAGATTCCGGAGACGGCGCTAGTTCCAAGGGACTGATACAAACGACGTGATACTCATCTCAATCACTACCTACACTTTTTATTAAACGAAATTGATTCTATTTGTTTTAATATAAACTATTCACTCTTCGTTTACTTAGGTTTTCGTAATATCTTACTAATATTATAAACGCGAAAGTTTGTATGTATGTATGTGAGGTTGTTACTCTTTCACGCAAAAACTACTGAACCGATTGCGATGAAACTTGGAATATAGGTAGCTGGGAACCTAGATTAACACATAGGCTACTTTTTATCCCGATATTCCCGCGGAAACGGGACTTACGCGGGTGAAACCGCGGGACGCAGCTAGTAAACTATAAACTTGCTAGCTGTGTCCTGCGGTTACCTCTATCTATCACATGATAATTTCCGAAAAAAAAAAGATAATTATATAATAGCTGTCAATAATTCTAAAAAAAATTAAAACATGGTGTTTTAAGAAAGGGCGTGTGTTATTTACATTTTCGTAGTTAATTCAGTTAAGAACAAATATAGACGGATAGTCAGACAGACATTAAGCTCACTCGATTTTAGTATATATGGAGTACAGAAACCTAAAATGATTTAAGTTTCACCTAACTTAGCGCTCTGTCTCCTCAGTAAATGAAAATTCGACACATGACATCCACATAAAGTTCCAAATTAATTTTTAAATGTGTATTTCATAATTGGGGATATTTTTCAGCATTCAAATTTTAAAAAAATGACGAACTTTAATGTGGAGCTAAAGTGTCAAAGGTTCAAACACCGAGTAAACGGAACATACACTTCGTTGTTTAATTCTAGACTACAAAATGAAACATATTCCTAAAGAATAAATGTAAAATACAAAGAAGCAGAACGACAGATAGTAGTACAGAATTAAAAAACATACTGTAGTGGATACGACAACAGGTGAATGACACAGGGTTACTGACATTTTGTCTATGAAGCTATTTGCACCCCCGAGTTTACTCAATGATAATTCACAAGTTAATATTATAGTGGAGATGCGGTCTAAGCACTGTCGTAAAGTTTTTATGTGTTAAATTAAACATATTTCTGCTGAGAATATGAATGTTACAAGAGATAGCACACCTGGGTCGTCTGTGTCTGTATCAAGCCACTAGGCATGTTAGCTGGTGATATTTTTAATGAAATGCATCCATATTAACATGCCAAGTGCTGGCTTATGCATTCAAATTAATGCAATGTCGTGACCAGACGACACGGTTACAATTATTTACGTAAACATATAAATAAAGGTTATTACAGTTGCCCACAAGTTGTAGAAAATTTAGGAAGACACATGACATACTTGTCAAAGCCCGTTTACAAATAACAGACAAGCTTGCATATTATTACGTGTTTTAATGAGAACTACGTTTGTGTTTATGGCTTAACATACTGAATGCATTCATTTATCGCATTACTAAAACCTCGAACGAAAGATAAAAATGAACCGAATTTCCCCGTATTGGATTAAATCGAAATTCATTTGTATTGTGTTCCTGTTCTCCAATAAATGCGTACCAGATACATGCTTAAAGTAATCCAGGTATTGAAGAAAAAAACGCCATTACGGACCGTAACCTAATCCAGATTGCTTCCGGGATAAATCCGGGAAAACCGAAACGAGAGTGAGAGAGAAACAAGATATTATTATCTCCTGTTTCGTTTCCTCCCATTGTCGATAGATAAGAGAGGTGTATAAAGCGTAGGGATTAACGCGAATGCTCTTTAGAACTAACACAGCTAAAGGTTTGTACATAATGACCATTTTTTCATTTCTCTAATAATTTAAATGCGAAAGTAACTCTGACTACCTGTCCGTCTCTTAGGTTTTCTAGCCTAAACCGTTCAACCCATTTTGGTGAATTTAGAGGTGAATAGGTAGAGATACATAAGACTTTGGAGAAGGACTTTTTATAGCAATATTTCCGCGGGATCACGAATGACGCGGGTTAAACCGCGAGGCGAAAACCTTGTAAACTACAGATGAGCGTTTGACTACCATCTCATTTTACGGTATGTGATGACATTATGGTCACGATGTTTCACGCTCATAGATATTTTCAATAATTTTCAAAATGTACTTTAGGTGTATGTATTTACATACATATAAAATTAAAGTTCTTTATTTTCTTTTAAGCTTTTACTTAAGACTATTTCTAAATGTTTCAGTAGGTATTCTTTGATATCGATGAGCTGTTTAATGCTTACCAACTATTAGGTCTGCATTGATCCCTAGCGAACAGTGAACGAACATGAGTTTCTAGTGTTTTAAACATTAAATATTACTTAATCTCACTGTTCGCGTTGAGCTGCAGTTTTGTTTGCAGCTGTTGAATTAAAACTGTTGCATGCATCTAACGGGGAGTTTTTAAGAGGATTACATTTCGAGTATTTAAGGATGAATGGGAGGGAGGGTTTTCAAGATAGAAATATTTTAAAAACGAGTATTAGGGATTAAAGTATGAAATTGCCGATTTGTACTGAAAATCTTAATTGTTTATTTTTTAAATTTTTAACAAATTTATTTAATCAAAATAGTTTTCATTATTATCTATACATTGCTGCCATCTAATGGGAAGGTTATTAATGCCTTTGCGATAGAACTCCGACGATCTAGACTGCACAAACTGTGTGAAAGCATTTTGTACTGCCTCCTGGGAAGAAAACTTCTTGTCACGTAGATAATTGTCCAAATCACGAAAAAAATGGTAGTCCGTTGGAGCAAGGTCTGGTGAATACGGAGGATGACGAATGGTTTCTAAGTGCAGTTCCTGAAGGGTCAAAATGGTTTCTCGTGCTGTGTGAGGTCTCGCGTTGTCGTGCAGCAATAATGGTGAAGATCGATTCATGAGTCGGGGCTGTTTTACTGCTAGTTTTGTCAACATGGTTCGGAGTTCGGCACAATAGACATCTGCCGTAATTGCTTGACCAGATCGAAGAAAACTATAGTGAATAACATCATGCTGAGACCACCAAACAGTTACCATTACCTTTTTATTAGTAAGTTTTGCTTTAGGACACTGTTGTGGCATTTGACCTGGGGTCAGCCATTGCATTTTTCTTTTCCGGTTATCATAAAGAATCCACTTTTCATCACATGTTACAATTCGATCCAATATTTCTTCATTTCTGTACCGGTTCAACAAGGCAACACAAGTTTCAACACGCGTTTCTTTCTGCAGATCAGTCAAATCATGAGGCACCCATTTTTCGTATTTTTTTATTTTATTGATTTGACGCAAGTGAGTCAATAAAGTGGGTAAGGTAACGTTAAACCATGCCGCTAATTCCTGGGTAGTTTGACTAGGATCGGCTTCCACTATCTCTCTTAATTCATCGTTATTCACCTGTGTGGGCGGTCTTCCTCGTGGCTCGTTCTTTAAGCCGAAATTTCCATCACGAAAGCGTTTAAACCAAAATCGCACGGTGCGTTCATTAGTAGACCCCTCTCCAAACGCAGCATTGATATTGCGGGCTGTTTCTGCCGCGTTAGTTCCGCGTCGGAACTCGTATTCAAAAATCACTCGAATTTTCGCAGTATCTATCTTTCTTGTCTAAATTGAATAACAAAAACAATTGAAAGTCGATATTCAAATGTTTCACATTTTTTAAAAAAAGAACATCACAGAAACCATTTGAAAAAAGTTTCATTCGAAAACCTCAAACCATGAAAATTCTATGTCAATTCAAAGAACCTATTGCAATAAAACGGCAATTTCATACTTTAACCCCTATTATGATATCGAATAGTTCTAACTAAGGGATGAAATGCGAATTTATGACTGTCTGTCTGTGTCTTACACTTTCACACCTACCTGATTTTGATTGTAATTTTGGTATAGACATGGGGCCTTGAAGAAGAACATAGGCCACTTTTGATCCTGATATTCCCGCTGGATCGAAAAACACGCGAGTGAAACCGCAGGGCGAATTTAGTTGAAAATAAATCGTTAAAAAATGATACTGTTTTTTGTTGAAACAAAAATATTATGTAAAATAAAATCATCTATTTTTGTTTAACCGGGGTTTTTTGGCACTAACGATGCTTAAACAAGAGAAAAACCGTCGAAAATGCCGAAGGCGGAAATCCGAAAAAATATTCTCAATTAGCCCTATTAATTTAAGATCTATGTTCAACCTTTATTTGCAATAGGTATATTTAATTTATTTATTTTACCCTACAAAAACAAGTCTATGGCGCTTTATAAACTTGT
Source organism: Idaea dimidiata (assembly GCA_949358125.1). Lineage (NCBI taxonomy): Eukaryota > Metazoa > Arthropoda > Insecta > Lepidoptera > Geometridae > Idaea > Idaea dimidiata. Next base: position 14,619,574 of record OX442328.1, read on the forward strand.
TTTTATAGGGTTGAATAGACTTTATGGCGTAGTGGTGTCCTAACAGAGCGTCATAACCGTTTGATCGGTAAAGTTCTTTATTTAATTGATTAAAAAAAATAGGTATATTTTTTTAATTAATATTTATTAGTAACCATGCATGCGAAATAATTACGCACTAAGCGTCTCTTATGATGGTAAAAGTTGCGGGGAAAAGAAAGGTTGGTCGTAGGAAGAAGTCGTGGCTACGAAACATCAGAGAGTGGACAGGAATAGCGAGTGCCGCCGAACTATTGAGCCTCGCGAGGGATCGGAAAAAATAAGCTGAACTGACTGCCAACCTTCATTAGTTGGAGAGGCACCCTGAGAAGAAAAAGCGTCTCTTAACTAATCACGAACGGACGGGTACGGACATACCAAAACTATAAAGGTTTCTTGATTACGGAACCCTAAACATCATTATACTTCAAGAACAATACGTAGTTTACAACTACCCGCAACATTCTACGTATACAACACAAACATAAGCTTTGTATGAGTTCTGAAACTGGAGCTCGTTTTCTAATGCGGGAAAAATAGTTCCACCTTCCAGCGGAGTGTTTGACTTGACTTTGTTCATTAGAACTAAGTAGTTTTGCATTGCTTTTAAACGAATGGATTAAAATTCTAACTGCGTAACTATATAATGTCTTCTATGGATTTCGCGATTTTGTATAAAAAACACCTTATTTATCAGGTTTAATCGTCTATTTTAACATTCTAAAAACTTGAACTTTTTAGAATGGTAAAAAACAAATTACATCTCAGTCAACCTTGAAAAAGCGAACTGTAAAGTTGCCGAAAGCTCGGTTCGTTTAAAACCATGAATAAAACTCGATTAAACCCGAAAAACAAAGTGTTTTATTGCGTAACTATACCTACCCCGAACTGAACACGCAGTAATATCGGGTTCAAAAATAGCCATTGTCCTTCTCTCAGGACCCTTTTATGTCTGTATTTTATACCTTTTGGGTTCCGTTTTCACCCCTTGGGTGCAGAACCTTAAAAAAATAAACAAAACAAAATAGAAAATAGAAAACGTTAAAGAATACCCAAAACACGACCACCTAATTCGAAGAAACATTTGCATTATTATGTATTCATGCAGATCACAAATCCTTCATTTTCACAAATACCTCTCCGACGAGTCGCATACCAAGCACTCTCCGGAAACAAGAGCCAATAAAATAGTCACGGAGTTCTACTAGAGAATAGATTTTACATTATATCGAAAAATGTACATGTTCGAATCTAGCTTACGCAGACTTGACACCGATTGTAACTGCCGTTACCTTTAGTTTTCTCACTCACATATATTAAATTAAAGTTAATTTTAACACCCTCGCTAAGCTCCACATAATACAGGGCTTTAGTACTTACATCACAGCATTTGCTAATTAGGCACACTGAATCTTGACAATTTTATCTTTATCTGGCCCGCGGTTACGACCTCGTTTATTTTATCATAATATGGGAAAACAGGGATAAATAAGGCAAGATCGCTGCACATTCACATACCTACTGCGCGCTCGCCGAAGTGCGGCGATGTGAAAAGACAAATTAAATAACATAGACGTCTCTTTGGATGTACGGACGTGGTACGGACGGACAACAAAGTGATCATACATATAAGGGTTCTTTTTTCCCTTTGAGAGATGGAATCCTAAAAACAAGTGAATTTATGGAAGGTTTGTTATGCTATCAGTATCGTGCGATCATCCGGTCTGTAGTCTGGGTTCCGTGGTCGGTTAACCGCGCTAGATACTGCAGCACGTATCTCCATTTCATAGAGCGAGGTATAATACTGATAGTGCAACGTTAACTTTTATTATTATGTAACTTGTTTTATTTCGATTGGTGCAGGGTTTTCTTTCTCGGTTGTCGAATGAACGAAATATTTCAATTAAGTACATATTTTGTATTAAGTATAAGTGTATTTATTTATTTAGGTAGGTATTTATTGCACTAGTACTATGTACTTGTACATTACCCGATAGTCGCTCTAACGATTTTATTTGGCTTAGTTTTTCCGTTTTTACATTCACAAAAAATGTAAACGTAAAATAATCCTAATTATTCCCAATGATAGGTACAAGGTACATACGGTCGGTAATATAGTGTTATTATTTTTAGAAAATTATTAAAGATTATATCATATTATCTATCATGCCTAAATTAAACTGTAATTAAAAATAAATAAAAACTGTCGATTCACAGTTTCTGATTGCATTACACTCAAAGTTCAATTTTCTTTTTCTAAAAACATTTTCCAGTTTGGTCTCCGCCTTAAAACGCGATTTCATTCAAAACTCTGAAAGAATATAATAAACCGTCTAACTCGGAGCGCGCATCTCTTTACAAAGTCCCGGCAAGTCGAACAATACTATTGCCAAGTTTTAGATTGTATGTGAGAACTAGACTTGTTAGCACGACACGTAGCGTCGACCAGTGTTGTACTGTACCCATAGAAACTATTAACAATACCTCGATATACCAAGAGAATAAGTATATCTGTAGTGTAATAGTAATGCGACACACTAAAATAAAGCGCACTACTTCGATCATCGTCTGTTTTAGTTTTGATCGTTTGGATGTAGCTTTTTCAATCTGTATTTGATATCTATACTTTTATTCTTTAATACATCACCGGGATAGATAAGACTTATCGACATACCCAAAAGGTTTCATCTATCACGAGCGAGCTCAAAAACTGGGCAAAAAAATCAGAAATCTAGATTGAGGCTAGATTGTAATACGTCCAATGTCCTTATATTAATTCTATACCAAAATTGATGTTATTGAATTATCGATATTTAAACTGTCGATGGTCTGACACCACTATTAAAGTCGGCCGCTCGGTCTGCTCGCACCTGTCTGAAAAGATGTCGTATCTAGTTAAATTAACTTGACATCTTTGTGAACTGAACGAGTTGTTCTCTGAATCGACTCCAACCGGGGCTGTTGTTCGATGGACAATGCTTTATACTTTATATCGATAGTATTTTCATTTGAATGCCACTCGATGTCGCTTTGTTTGTTAGATTTAATTAAAATATTAATGAGATTTGTTATTAAAATTATGTTTGAAGGTTATTTGAAACGAGCCATTTACGCGCTGATTAGGTAAACGGTAACTGTGGTACAATGGTTTGAACTTTTATGATTTTTATGATTGTTTATTACGGTTTTCAAATGATATGGTGAAAAATCATTGCTAAGTTCGAAGTAAATGATGAAAATATACCCTATCAGTAGATATATCTTAGTATTTTTTGTTGTTTTTTGTAAATTGTTTTGTAAAATAAATTAACTTTCCAAACATAAATTATTAGAGTGAATTTCTCTAGCGTAATTTAAACAGGGCAAGGCTAAAAACCATATCTAAAAATAAATAGTAAATATGAAACTATTCATTTTAATGTTATTCAATTTAAAATTATGTAAGTAACTAAACGATATTTTCTTTTTACATATTTTATACTTAAATATTTACAAACATTTTCATTTAGCATAAAATTAGTTTTATTCGTTAGCAAACAAAAATATTCAATAACGAACGTAACGTAATGAACGGTATATAAAACAACAGGAAATGTGAACTCGACCAGAAAATCTTGGAAACAAAATGCCTGAATTAGAGAAAGTGCCAAACGACTACCAGATGGCCGGAGCTGGCAACGAGTACTGTTGGCAAACCATGGACATTGCCAACTTTTGTTAAATCGCTTCAATTGCTAAATTACTATACATTTGTTTTCTGGAACGTTACTTTACTTATAACTTATCCAATTCCATTTTATATTTAACTGGGTGCGTACCGTTTCATATATACGCGTAAGTTTCGTCCCTGTAGGAATATCGGGATCAAAAGAAGCCTATGTTACTCCTCAATACATAGTTTTCTATTGTGTTTGAAATGGGTCCAGTGGTTTTGGAGCATATTCGTTAAAAACAAACACATCTTTCTTTCACATTAACAGTTGAAAGTAGCCTGTAGTTCAGTCGGAAAATAACAAAAAAGAGTTGTGAGTTCATGTCCCACAGCTGAGATATTTTTCATAAAATACTTCAATTTTATCACTAACCCCGTGTAAATTGGATATTATTTCTCTTCTTTCGCTGTGATGAGAAAATCTTATTGAACCTCTCGGTTATTTTATATATTTCATTTATAAAATATCGTAGCTATGAATTGTGAAGACATTGTGACAGCGTGGATTGCATTACCAAATGCAGTGTGGATTTTACAGCGAGGTTCTAGGAATTGTCAGCACATTTTATATTTTACTAGCTGTGCCACACGATTTCACCCGCGTAAGTCCCATTACCTCGAGAGCATCGGGATAAAAAGTAGCCTATGTACGTAGCCGGCGACCGTGAAATAACATATAGGCTACTTTTTATCCCGATATTCCCGCGGGAACGGGAGTTACGCGGGTGAAACCTTGGGGCGCTGCTAGTTAAAAATTATGTTACAAATGCAAATGTTTGCTTATGTATATAGGTATGTGATTTCGTTACTCTTTCACGCATAAACTACTGACCGATTGCGATGAAACTGGAATGTGAAACTAACCGGATGGAATATATGTGGAGAGATGGAGACTTAGAAAAATACATAGGTACCTCCATCAATTCTTGTCCATCCAAAGGTTGCCTGGAAGAGATCGCTTTTAGCGATAAGGCCGCCCATTGTACCATAGTTATAAAAATAATTTTAAGTATATGTTTCTTAATGTCATGTTTATTTATTTATTTTGTTTTTTTTTATGTTAATTTTTTTATTGTAAATGTTTCTTTTAGTACAATAAAGTTTTATCTTATCTTATCTTATCTTATCTTATAGGTTTTTTATTCCCGAGACATCGGGACTTACGTGGGTGAAAGCGCAGGTACTGCTTAACTTGTAATAAAAAAACAATGAGTTATTTATAACAACATCAATCGAGGTAAGTATCTACTAAGCTTAAGTAAGTCGCTAGTAAAAAGTTCTTTGAATTCCGTCTTCAATGGAAAAACAGGTATTTAAATAACCATCTTCTTGTTAATACAAAGAAATGGTTAAAGAGAAAGATTAATCAATGTTCCGACTCCAGTTTTTAATTAAGTATTGGATATATAAATGAAACAAAACGAGACGGAAAAACAAAGAGCTTTCATGATTCCATTATAATTGACCTGACGTGTTCACTGTTCTTCTTGTTCTGAATATTTGGACGCACAAATTATTATGGCACAGAATATTTTGTTCTATCTTCTGTTTTTTAATATAATTTACAATACAAAAATTTGTTATTCAAGTACAAAGGAAGTTTTCAATTACATACAGCTGAACTGAGAACTTTCATAAATATTTTAAAAATTTGATCTGGATTGATATTTTTAGTCAACTTTTTTTCATGTGTTTTTATCTCACTTTATTTTATTTAAAACAGGCTAAGTTATTTTTAATAATAATTATTATTAGCACTAGATCGCGTTTGAAGACATTTTTTGTGTCATCTCGGGACCCCGGCGGGTGTAAGCCGTCGAGGTAAAATTACCTAAAGTTAAAAAATGTCTTCAAACGCGATATAGACCAGAAGTCCTAATAATAATAATGAACAAAAATAGTGTAAGTTTAAAAAAGTGGTAGGTATTCTTCTAGATTAATTACAAGATACGGATACCTACAGCATGAGTTAGTTACGTACGTCTTCATATAGTTCAAACTAAGAGATTGGATCCTAGTTAGAGTGTTGGTTTACCTATGTTAGTTTGCAAGTTGTATGCCGGACAAACCTAGACTATGTTTGCTGTTTGTTAACTACATTGGTTAGTCTATATTTGTATGCACATTCTCATAATAGATAGTATCGTAATTAGCGATTTAGAATAGCTATTTAAGATAAGATATAAGTGCTAATATAAATTGAGAACGTGATATACTTGTATAAGCTTAATATTTATTAAATTCTATGTTTGAATTCAATGATGTAAACAGTAAGACGAATCACTTTATTTTCTGTATGCTTAAAATACGACTTTATTGTATTTATGGCTTAACTTTATGGCCTATCTATAGTACTAAAAATCTCTGCTCAATTAACCCATGTAGAGAATGCTTTGAATGCAAGAATTGGAACACCACACCCACACATAACTTAAAACACTTTTGAGTACGTCCATTTGCGTACGTAGCCATAAAAGTTCACATAACCTTACGACGAATAAAACTTAAATAATGGTTTTAAAAGTATTATATTGATCGTTCCATTATTAAGTAAATAAATAAACGTTCATAATATTCACAATAAACGAGACAGCTTCCCAGAACTCTTGCCAAAACTGTAATAGCTACTAATATTTAACTGAGCGTCGCTAGTCGCTCGGTTACATTTGCATACAACAAAGAGCTGGCATTGATGTATAGAGCGATAACCGCTAGATACATCGCTCCATACATCTCATACACTTTGTTTCGTTCCCTCGCCCGCTCTATATGACAAACATTTTTCATACAAACACATCAGTAACTTTTGTCTGGGCGTGGAACGACATTTGATTCGAATAGAAAATATCTTTGTATTGGAAAATGATGCAAAAAATACAAAAGATTTTCCAGGTTTTTCCACTTTTTTGCGCGAAGGTTAGGAAGAAAGCCGTAATCTTTTCCGGCTTTTATCATTTTCAATAGGACTTTACATGTGAATTCACCAACTAATACTTCTATAGAGACCCACGCGTAGACTTGTCGTAAATAAAAAAGTCAACCCTTACAAGTACTCGGTATCTTAAAGCAAGTATAAAAACGTTTGTACTCGCGTAGCATCTGCAAAACATAATTTGAAAACATGTTGCAACGAACTACCTATTAGAGGTAAATATTGTAAAAACTTTCAGTAACCGCTAGGTATCAGCACTTTCAGACTACCATTTACGAGCATTTGAGAATTTCTTACAACATTTCCAACTAGAAATTTCAGAAAACTTTAGCTTTTCATCGATCTTAGTACGCTATTCCTTTTAAGCAAGTTTTAAGAAAACTGCGAAGAACTTTCCGACATGAGATTAGGGTAAGAAATATGAACGTTGCAATTTGTAAGCTGTCTTGCAATTCAAATTGGAAACTTTAATGTTTTATTTAAGAGTTTTCATTAGTTCTACTTAAATTTTTGACAGTGACGCAGCACGCGAGGTATACACCGTTTTTAACTAGACCTTGATAACAATTTAAAAAATCAACTTTTGACGCTAATGGTGCCATTACAAAAAGACAAATTATTAACGTTAACGGCTTTGCCGTCCCACGTGTAACAAAAGTTCTTGAAGAAGTCTGAATATAAATAAATTTGTGACCAACATACAGCTAGCCGCATGGTAAGCTCCTAAGCTTGTGTTACGATGACTAGACAACGAATATACTGCTTATATTTATTTGTCTTTTGTAAATACATAAATATTATACATAGAAATATCCAGACTGGTGTGGCGATGGACAGGACACTTAGCTAAAAGATGAGACCAATGAGACAGCCAAGGATGTGTATGTGTACTTGAAGTGTACTTGCCATTATGTCACTGTCTTATTGTATCGTGCTGACCAAGACAGATACATAACAGAAAAGTCATAACTAAGAAAATTATATCCTTTCCGATATGGGTACAGACCACCAGTCCAAATGTCAGACGATATCGTAGCAGAAACCGGCAAGCGGTGGATTCGCTTAGCAGAAGACATAGCGTGGTGAACGGAGGCTTATACCCATCAAATGGGGGACAATTAACATAAATGGTGCACCTAGAATGATGACAATGACTAACGTTCTAAAGTGCCGTTTATATTTTCGATCGTGAGACAAATAAATATCTGTCTACCTGTAAAAAAACTCCAGAAGTAGAAATATAAACTTCATTTAGTGCCAGATGAATGTTGGAAAGCTATAACGTTACAGTGGTCTATCTAAACGTAACGCACTGGAAGCTTATGTAGGTATAGGCTACGGTAACACACGGTCACACGTTACTGGAATGACATCCTCTTACAGGATATATGCGAGGAATTTCGTTACAGCAGACGTAGATCGGCGACATTCTATCACCCGATAAAGATTTCTAGCCGTCTGGATCGACTGACCTTGGACTCTTCAAGTCAAGAGTGAATAGGTTTCTTCTAGGCATGCATGTTACACCATTAACCTCATCGTCGCTTCCCATCAGGTGAGATAAGGTCAAATGCTAGCCTATCCCATGTAAAGAAAAAGACATCTAAAACCGAAAAAGGCGAGACTTTGAAAAACTGTCTTAAAATATTCGGTAACATTTTATTTATTTACAAGGGGTACACTGAAAAAAAAATATTGTTGTGTGCAACCAAACTTTCGTTTATGTGTAACATAAAAAAAGTGACTACAAAACTATGGTAATACATGACCAAATTGATTCGGTTAAATTTTTTAACTATATGGTTTGTAATATAAATCGCAATGATGTCTAATTTAAACAAACGAGTTGAGTTGTATCTCAGCGCTTAAGTTTAGTTACCTCTATCTTAACTTTTTAGGTAACATATCGTTACTTAACTCACTCTGTTTTGTTAATACTAATCAATTAGCTCTGTATTGACTAACCAGATCCTAAGTCTTCTTATAACCACATACTTATTTTATATGTAAATAATTTGTTAGGTTAATGTTAACAAAACTGATTGCTTGTTTTAGCTGTGCTTGCTTGATTACAATTTGCTATTAATTTTTGTTGATTTGAACCAACTAATTTTGTGATGAGTAACTAGATTTTTGTTTTACTTCTAACCCTATACTTAAGTTAATGGTAACAAAACAGTGTGATAACAATAACAAAAATGTTTTGTAGTGTTATCACATGTTTAGTTACTAGTAGCTAATCATATGGTTGAAAAATAAAATGCACATTTGTTAATACAACATTTATTTTTATTTAAAATCAACGTAACACCACACTAAGGGCCAGGAAAATCACTTAGTCTTGTCACTTGACACTTGAACGTACACAAGACCTGTCAATGGCTGCTTGCGAATGTCCACTATGTCCAGGTTCCTCAGCATCTATCTCAAAGTTTGTATCTAATGGCTGTACCACATATTCAATTGCCACGCCTGGATCTGGAGCACTTAGTAAAATCAGTTCTTTAGAAGTAACCTAAAAAGCCAAAATTGATTAGAAATCGTATAAAAACAGGTTATGAATAGAATTTTAAAGGTAAAGGTATCATTACAATTGTTTTTTTACCATATCTAACGAAATATTAGTATTTTCTTCTTCATTACTTCTGTATGTTACTGATGGTAATCCTGTTATAGATCTTAATAATTTGATTTGAGTGTTGAGTTTGGCTCGATGGCCTATTATGGGTATAAGATCCTTAACATCATTTTCGGATAACATTTGTAAGGTTTACAAATCTATGGATTGTTCTGGAAAAAAACACACAGGTACTTAGTATGTTTTACTAACAAGTCCTATGTCTATACCTTTGTCAGTCCGAAACACTTCGATTACCTAGTAAGTAAATAGGTAATTATTTAACAATTTGTTATCAAAGTACGTAACATATCACAAAAATAAAATAAATTTACCTTGAAATGTAGGTATGTACATTTCCAGTCCCCATTGACGCAAATAATCTGCCAGAGGATCTGGGGAGTCCTGTGTTGAGAGCTGAGCTTCGGCCATGCCTTTAGTCCGCGAATCTTTTAATAGTTTTACAAACACGATGGATTACTTATATGTAATTTTACAATAAGTGTAGTAGTATTATTTTAATTGGTTTTATGTACCTGTCTGCACAAAACTGTGAGTACCGTGACACTCGAAACGCTAGCAAGTGGGAAAATGAACGAACAGGAATCAACCTGTTTTAAACAAATGTGTTCAGTTCCGTTTAAACAAAAAATGACTGCCATAAGATAACATTCGGTTCGAGATCAAAGTCTGGCTTTGTTGTTAACTGTTAAATTGAGTTTTGTTCTATGCAGCCAAAAAATAGACTAAATTGTTCGAAATGTTCGTCAAAAATAGTCAAACTTCACAGGTAATTAGCTGCAAAACCTTTGTCTATAGCTTAACAAAAACGATCGTTTGATGGCAAATCAATGTTTTGGTAACGTTGAGACACTCAAATATTTTAAATTTATTTAACTGATTTTGTAACATGTAACCACTGGGGTTTGTTTAAATTACATTAGTTAACGATAACTTAAAGTTTAGTTCTACACAACCGAACTAAAAATAACAAAACCTGTTTTGTGTTTCCTTAATTACCCACTTTTATTATTTTAAACCAACTTTAGTAGTGACTAACCAATTTTTGGTTAAAAGTAATTTAACTAAATCATTTTTGTTATTTATTTTTTTCAGTGTAGAATAGGGTTAATTTGTATCTAATTTCGCGTAAGTATATACAAGATGTAACGGGTAAGCCCTTTTAATCCGAAAGGGGGTTGTTCTAGACGTTTAGGCGAACAACTTTTGTTCTACGACTTTAGAAAATTCGAAGTACTTTTCGAAAAATTTAGGTGTAAAGTTTACTTGAAAATCACCTGTTTCTTAAAGTTCGAGGTCATTGACCTTATGTTATTCTTTCATTTAGTTTGGTCTACTACAATCAAACCTTCAATTACCTTTATTTTCAAAAACAGCTGTTTTTCCAGTGAAACATAATCTCAAAATTTTCAAAAAAAAAGTTCGAATTTTCAAAAGTCGTAGAACAAAAGGTGTTCGCCTAGACGTCTAGAACAACCCCCTTTCGGATTAAAAGGGCTTACCTGTTACATCTTGTATATAGCTTCGTGATAAAACATCAATTGGTGGAGAGAACTAGAGCTAAATAAACTCCTTAAATCATCTCCAATTATGCAATTTTACGCGATCGTAGATTAAAATTAAGTCAGTATCAGAACAAAAATTAAATTAAAGGAAGATGTTCCCGATCAGGACATTTCAAGTTCAAAAATGTGTATATCGTCGGTTAAACTATCGGACGACGCTTAAGTCTCTAATCTACATGAACTGCTTTTCGTTGGAGTTACCCCGAGACGCCGCGCCGTGTGTCGTCGTAATTACAACTAATTACACATGTCACATGATTTGCCTTAATCTTTCTAAGTAATATGTTCAAACGTTTGCGTTTCTAGGTATAATATTTTACTTTTCGTATCCCCGGTTTTAATAACAATTATTCCTATATATTCAGCTTACTCGTAGTTATAGCTGGGGCTCGAAGTGTCACCTGCGTAAATCTAGCAGCCCTAGCATTTGTATGAAATTTACATATAAGTTCGCGAAAAGTCACGTGACTTTTCGTGAACATATGTCAATTTCATTCAAAAAAAATGAACAATAACTACCTACTCACGTTTGGTCGGGTCCGAAGTTTCGGCCGATTTTTTTTCGTAATAACTCTCCTGATTCCGCGGGATTATAAAGTTTTATTTTCATTGCTTATTCTAGTTTTGGTCGAATCACGCCTAAGTTTGACTTTTTATACTCGATTTACAATATAATTTTACCCATTTTATTTTATTTTATTATCTTTCTCAAAAATAATAAACAGTAAAAATAGTAGCAGTCCAACAGTTTAGCGGGAATATAAAGTTATTAGCGCAATTTTGCAAAACGCAAGAGAGAGCTAAAAAATGTTAAGTAAGCAACAAAATACATTATAAAATATTTACTTTCCGTTTTTAATAACAAAGTTAAAGTTAATACGCTAAGCAATTTTGAACAGAAAACAGTTATTAACCAGCTGAGCCTTCAAGTTTTTTTTCCATTTTAACATAAAGTTGGCTTTTATGCGACGTTGTAATGGGTAAATGGGTTTACATAATGCCTGTTTGCTTTACTGGGGTTGCAGGTTTGTGGCGCCTTGTTGGTATTGAACTATAGCGGCGCGGGCGCCCCGCGGTTTCACCCCCGATCCCCCGGAATTGTCGGGATCAAAAGTATCCTATGTTAAGCCAATGTTAATGCGTATAGTGTAGTATCCTATGTTAATGTGTGTTTTCATTACGGAACTAGTGTCGCGAAAGTCATAGTTATCTATGCAAAAAAAAAGCGTAGCAACAGCGATTTTTTGATAAAACTAGTTCCAGTAAACTGCTGCGTGACTTTTTTTGTGAAGTTGACTATAACTTTCGCGACACTACTTTCGTAGGGAAAACACAGCTTTACTCTCCCTCACTGAAACTATCGCTATGTAAATTTTAATCCAAATCGTTCGAGCCGTGTGTGTTACACACAGTTCAATCTAGCTACAAACTTAGTACAATTTTTATAAGTACAAATTTAAACAAATATTCCTGATTTATAAAATTAGTTTCGGCTAATCGGTTGGCACCTAGTAGGTAAACATAATGACTCTTGAGTTTGTAGGCAATCTCATCTGGTCGGGTCGCTTTTTAAGCTAGAATAAAAGCGACCTCACAAAATTATTAACGATTATTAACGACCTACGTGACTTTTTCGTAAAACTTTTATCAATGCTTAAAAAACACTGAGCATTTATACCTTACTCTGACTTACCCGTGTCAAAAACGTTGGAAAAATATTTTAATTTCTAGAGCTAACTGCGAATTTTACACTAAAAATACGATATATGTAGGTTTCTAGTAATAACTATGGAACAAAATACGAAAAATGAAATTCCCATTTAAAATAGGAATTTTAGAAAAAAAAAATTGTTTTTGAACTCCTTAGGTATTAATATTATGCGAAAGTAACTTTGTCTGTTAAGTTTTTACGCCTAAACCGCTGATATTAGAATGAATTTTATTATATAGATAGATGGGACTTTGTAGAAGAACATAGGCTACTTTTGATATCGATAATCTAGCGGGATCGATCGCGGGGCGCAGTAAGATATAGAGGAGTTTCAGTCGTTTTAATTGAGAGCTACGGGATTAAAACCACGAATGATAACCGCTAGTCATTTTATAAATCGGTTCAGTAATTGAACGTTTGTGGTTAACATGAAATTGTTCTGTAATTTGATGAATGATTGCGTTAATACCGCCGCCATCGCTCGATGTATCTATTTGAAGCGATTATTGCGGTCGATTCTCTCTCGATATTTGTGTGCGTATGTTTTATCATTATCGGTTTATTTGTGTACTATACATTTTAAACTTAAGCGATTTCCGTCCGTAATGATTATTAGAACTACAGGTCTAGACCGAAACGTCAAAGTAATTTAAATCTAGAATTATCTAGAGCGCGATGTAGACCCGTACTTTTGATAATAATTATGATTCGAGTACTATTTGGTATTATTTCCGTTTTTCTATGTTAATTATGTAATGCCAAAATGAACTAAACATTACATAAAATGTGAACTGAACAATTTAGATCCTAACTCAATCAATTTGATACCATTTTTGGAATATTAGTTAGGGATTTAGATATTAAAACAAATATCATATATTATAAGAGTTTTAAAAGGGTTCCTTTTTACCATTTGACGTACGGAGCATTAAGAATATATACAATTTTAAACTAACATGGTTATTTTCACTACTAAAATTACTTATTAACGGGGTTTTTACCATGTTTGATCATTTATCCGTGGAGCTCGATATTTCGCTAGTAATGTTAACCAGTTTGTTCACGAGACGTCTCGTGAACAAGCTGGTAGAAATTACTACGGTAAACATTTATTATTACTATTATTAAACATGGTAAACACCCCGTTAATACTTTTTTTTAGAATTAAGAATACAGATAAGTATTCTATTTATTGCCTAACATCGTATGCATCTGCCAAATGGCGCAGTAAGCACTGTCGCAATAAAGGATTTCAACCCTTCTCTTCTTTCTAAAATGTTCTATTCTTTTCAATCAATCAGTATCGAACAGCGCTAGCGTGACCATAATATCAACTTACCCCAATGTTATACATAAAGAAGTACCTAACTAAGCAATTTACTTGAATATCTCAATAGGGCATCGCTTAGATCCTAACTGTGCTGCCACACGCTACCGCAGTCTACTCTAGATGCTTGTAGGTACATAGGTAACTCCACTTAGTTAGGTAGCTGGTTTAAAATGAAGCAAAACTTAGATCTGCATTCGTGTCAATTTATTTTATTCAAACGTAACATGTAATAAAACTAAAACACTAAAATTAACCAAATCAACTAAATAGTTAATTATGTTGTCGGCAAAGACACGGTGCCCAAGATGCTGGCGGCGGCCCCGCACGGGATAGCAAAGCTTTAGTAACTGCTGACTGTGTTCACGTAAGTTCTAATTCCGCGAAAACATGGAGATAAAATAGCCTATTTTAATTCAAGTCTCCCGTTACCTGCGTTTTTGCGTAAAAGCGTAACAAACATACTAAAGTTTCACCTTTACAAACTTTCACCTTTATAATATTAGTAGGATTGATAAGAAGTATGTACTTTAAGCTTAACACTTGTTCTTTAAAGTCGTAAAAACGACACAATTAAAGGAATCATTATTTTGTATTCTGCGAATGTAATGCTTATAAGTACGGCCGATAATGACTCTCGAAATATAAATAAAGCTTTATTACGGCAAAGTGCCGCGTGCTATTAGGATTTATTCGGTCCGCCGTTTCACAACGTAATACAAATTTGTGTTAAAATTAAGCAACGTGTTTCGAAGTATACCTACAGTAAGCATGAGCGGCAAAAACGCTTTTAGACGTGTGCTACAAGCATTATTATACAACGAGCTATGAAGTGTGCAGGAGATTTATTAAAAAGCGAGGGGCTTGTGTTGATAAGTTGGTGAATTTTAATCAAAATCTGTTTGCTTTCAATTTTGTATTTCAAAATCTGCTGTTACCAAAACGTTACGATGGATTTATATAAGTGACATTGGGTGTACGTCACACTGTCACACCGTAGGGAGGCAGGGCGCGCGTCATAAATTTGTTAACAACGTCGCCCACACGCGTGCCGGATGTACGGAGTATTTGAACGCTCAATTTACATTGGAATATAGATAGGTACACTACTAATTTTGGTTACTAAAATTACACAGTTTCTGACAAGTTGTAATCGTAAGTTTGAGATTTAGTTAAGTTAACGAGTAATTTATTAGATGTGGTGTAGCTATAGCTAAATTGTTAACATTTTAATCTCACACGATTTGAACTTATAATTATTTTTCCCGGGTCTTATTTGCGGATAATTATTTTTAAATTCTCTGGGGGGGGACTGACCCCCCCCCCCCTCGCGACCAAGATCATTGTAACATGATCGAAACGTCGAGGTAAGAGAATTTAAAAATAAATATACGCGAATAAGACCCGGGAAAAATAATTATGAGCTAAATTGTTAACTCAATTTTTAAATGCTTGAACCTGCAATGTACCAAACATGCATAAATTGTACTAGATGATAAATACAAGCGCAAAAATTCAAGGAATGAGTCACCGACACCGGTAGACTAATTGGTTCGAATCCCATCCAATGACAACCTGAGATGTGTTTTTTTAAATGTATTTTTTCTTCAAAAAGAATTCCTAAATAGTGAATTGTTTGATTAGGATTTGAAGTTATTGTATTTATGTGGTATTTTGCATTATTAAGTAGCTTCGAAACAATTTAATATCACTTGTAATATTTTTTTGTAACGGAGTATTTACTATGTTTTAATTTGTTTCATGGAGCTTGTAATTTTGCTAGTAATTGCAACTGGCTTGTTTCAAAAAATAAAGGTCCGTAAAAATAAAGTAAAACACAGCAAATACCCAGTTGTAAAATAATATTTGAGGTGAAAACAACCATAGTAGTTTAAAATAATTTTATCTTGTCGTAACATTTAAAGCATTTTAATCTAAAACTAAAAGCTTTTAAGTGCTTGTTCATTCAGTTGGATAATTGTCAACACGTCTATGTTAGAGCTTAAAGCAAGTCTATCACTAGATTAACAAGTCTACCTTTGATATTCAAGATCCCTTGTGTATTTGACACTGATTGCACTATGCCAGTTCGGACTGAAAACTGCTTTTACCTCGTTCACGTTTGAACTTATACTTTTTTGTAAAAAATAATTTACATAGAGTTAAGATAAAATGTAATTTAAGTAATTTGCCTTGTTTTGGGAGTAGTTGGGCTTTAGGTTAGATTACCTGGATTTGTTTCGCCGCAACAAATTGTACGAATAAAAATAAAAAACGGCATAAAAAAGGATAAAATAACCTCGCCGCCTATATAAGGTGCCACCGACTTATCTGTTATGTAAACTGAAGTTGGGAAACTAACCAATTACAATCTGAATCTATCGACTAACCCGAGTTGTACATAACCAAAAACAATATATATCCAATAAGATAACTATCTGTTTTTTAAAGTCGATTAAAAATATTAGTCATTTTAGACAAGGATTGAAATAGCTAGGTAAAAAGTGGAAAAGTATGAATCCAGCCAACCAAGCTAAGAAACAGCTAGGTAAAAAAGTAGGTAGGTACCTACCAATCCAGCCTCCATCAACATTCATTAACCCGCCTTTGGATACAAGAAAAAACGTTCAAATAGGCTATAGGTAGGCGTAAAAAAACCCTGTCCACCGAGCGTAGGATTAAACCGAGAGAGGGCGCGCTCGTCGCTCGCTTAGAGATCGCGGAGGATAAATAATGGTGGAAGTGGAGCGTGAGGGTGGCTTTACTCTTTGATATGTCGTTTTAGAGGTAAAAGTTCTATATTGACTCAAGTTACTTTGTTTTTCTTTTTCTTCTATTAGTTTCTTTTTTATTTAGATTGATAACGTGTGTTGTATGTGATGGGATGGATTTATCGTAATCTAAAATAAATGCCTCTAAATACGTTATATAATTGTTTTTTCTGTTCACATAGATGCGATGACATATTACAGGTTGTTTTTAAGTAACCATTATGGGGAGGCACTAAAACCGCCATAGCTACGACATAATTTCCTTAGGGTACCTTTCTTTACTTTTGACATAATTAATATTTTCATAATGAATATTTAAAAAAAAAGTAATAATTATTCTAAAAACAAGGGAATGTGTTCTCGTTGCTACTGCAAAGGAAGGACTCCTTAGAAAGTTTTTCATAGCTTCAGAAGTTTTTAACCGACTTCCTAAAAGGAGAAGGTTATCAATTCGGATGTTTATTTTTAGTACCTTCCTCTCTACTGGTTGCTTGAAAAGAACCACCCTGTATAAATCCTGACATAAGAGCGATGTGTGTTTGACCGATTTACCTTAAGCGCAAATAGAAAAAGGGCAATCCTAACTAAACAAACTATTTTTCTACTGAACCCTAACTAAAATATACGTAACATAACGCTTCACTTATCAGTTTCATTTATTTAATGTAGATTTATCCGGGTGACCAATTGACCAACTGAGCGTGTTTACGGGAGACATTTCCCGGGAATTTTCGCACAATTTCAAGTCAGTTACGTGTTTCATGTCATCCCTACGTCTCGTCTATTAGTGTTATTTATTTTTTCAAGTTCATATAACAAACAGTATTTGGTTCCACTACAAAAAAATAAGTTATATCATACTAGCAGCGCCCCGTGGTTTTACCCGCGTAAGTCCCGTTTCCGCGCGAATATCGGGATAGTAGCCTATGTGTTATTCCAGGTCTCCATGCAGCTACCTAAATTCCAAGTTTTATCGGTTCAATCGATTTAGTAGTTTTTGCGTGTTTGAGTAACAAAATCACAAACTTTCGCGTTTATAATATTAGTATGAAGTAAAATTAACGTACCCTGAAAGTTACCTAGGATATCAACCCCTGAGTAATAAAAAAAACTGAGATAAGTATTTCTTATTACTCACGAAAATCTACTTATACTTTTACATTCAAAACTAATACAACACACAATGAAGAAAATTCTACATATACCTACCTAAAAATACCAGCCGTATCCGAAATTTGCACAGAAAGTGTGCATATTTTTCCATTCTAGTCCATTTATTCTATTCCATATCATTCGGAACATCTTTATTACTTTTAAAGCGTCTTTTAATCTTCTTTTGAGCATCTAAGTCTATATAAACCTTGATGACAGCTTTGCACGAACAATTTCGTACATTTGAAGCGATCGAGACTTAACAATACTATATTGCTCATAGTTATCTAAAACTTAAGCTTCAATATAAAACTGAGCAAATATATAAATACGAGCAAGAGAAACACTTTTTCAATCGACAGAAAATTTTAATAGGAAAATCGACTAAAAATTGTCATGTCGTTTTCACAATTCTCACGCTATCGCTGGCGGCTAAACTACTAAAATGTAAGCGCTCTGTCAGTTTCGAGACTTGTTAGAACGTAAAAACAGATAATAAAGTAACGAACGGCGTGCTAACTATCCTTAATTTAGCAGTAAGCGGACAGACCGGCTCGTAAAGCAGGGTCTAGCTAACTTAGCTCATTAACTTAGCACTTAACTTTAACACTAGGTACGGTCAGCAAAGTCACGATATGACACACACTGGTTTCTAAAATTCCGGCAGAGTTCCGTAATTTCACACGATCCCTGTGTTTCACGATTCTAGGTCTTCAGCTTCACGGTTTTTGCGTTAAAGAGCAACAAACACGTCTGGTTGTTCACAAACGTTTCATTCATAATTCATTTATTGCGAATAAGGGTACATTAAAACAGATGTTACATAGAATTAGGGTCACCTTACTACGCCAAACCTGGCATGCAACATTGTTGTTAAGTGTTTCTAATACAATAGTTCTGATTTATTATTTTTATATAGTTTCACTTTCATGGTGAGTATATTTTATTAATTTACAATTAATGTCAATATAAATAATAAAAATTATTGTGTCCAATGTTAAAAATGGATATTATGTCAATTAATGCAACTATTCATTTATGAAAATTCGTCAAATATATATGTAAGCGGTGGGATGCTGGTTCTATCCAAAGGTGCACAAATAACTAAAGTCTCGATTATTTAGGTACAGTTAGCGGCGGGAAATTAGGGAGCGTCTTTTGCACTTTACACATTATAAAGATGGTTGACAACAACTAAAAAGTTTCACCCCCGCGCCGCCCGCGCCGCCACCACCCAGCGTAGCCGCGCCGCGCATCGCGTCCGGCTCCGGCGTTTCCCGCGCTTCCCGCGTTTATTCAAATTAACATATTACTAAATTTACAAACATTTAATTAAAGGTAAAAATAATACTGAGGTTAAGCGTCGCCTACATTCCCCCCCCTAGTGCCGAGACAGCACTCATCCCATAACGCGATACGTGCGACGCGCGAAGCATTTCGTCGGAGTAGTCCCGTCTGGGTCTTCACATCGACTACCCGGATTCGGCCATCTCTCCCAGGGAGTACATTCTGTACTAAGCCCTTAGGCCAAACGTTTCTAGGCGAGCTAGGGTCTACGATTAGAACTAGATCTCCCACTTGTAAGGGTCTCTGTTCCTCGTGCCATTTCATCCTTGGTCGCATCTCAGGCAAGATTTCTCGGACCCACCGCTTCCAGAACATATCAGCGTATCTCTGTGTTATGCGCCACTGTTTTCGCAGGTAGGTGTCAGAATCGTCGAACGTGCCTAGTGTAGGTAAGTTGGAAGACATACCAAGCAGGAAATGATTCGGGGTCAATGTTTCATTGCTTGTAGGTTCCACAGCGACATGGGTGAGAGGCCGACTGTTTACCATCTGTTCTATCTCTACAAGTAAAGTATGAAGGGTTTCATGATGTGGTGCATTTTCTTTTAGTACAACTTTGAGTGCAGTTTTGATATTTCTTATCAATCTCTCCCATGCCCCTCCCCAGTGTGGGCTGGCAGCAGGATTGAAGGTCCAGCTTGTAGTCATGCTGTAGGTAGTCACCCCTTCCTTGAGCTTGGCCTCATCCAATTCTAGGACGCACCTTCTTAGCTCTGCGTCAGCCCCTCTCAGGTTGGTTCCGTTGTCAGAATATAAGTGTAGAGGCCAGCCTCGTCTCGCTGCCATTCGACGGAGAGCCATTATTAGTGCATCAGTAGTCAATTGGTTCACTATTTCAATATGAACAGCTCTTACAGTGAGACAAGTAAATATAACACCATACCTCTTTTCTCTGCGTCTGCCAATGGTGACTTCAAAGGGTCCAAATAGGTCGACCCCAGTGAATGTAAAAGGACGCTGATGGTGTGCGAGCCGTGCTTCAGGTAAGTTCCCCATTCTGGGTGGAGTAGGTCGAGCCCTTCTGATTCTGCACAACATACATTTAGAACTTATGTATTTAACTGTTGGTCTAAGTTTTATAATCCAGTATTTCTGTTTCAGGTTATTTACCACAAGCTCTTGGTTACCATGGTAAGCTTTCTGGTGGTAGTGCTTCACAATAAGGTGAGTGATATGACAGCGTCCGTCTAGTATAACTGGCCGTTTAACACAGGTTGGTATTTCAGATGCAGCATCAATGCGGCCAGCCAACCGTAGAAGACCATCATCTCCAAGTACCGGTATCAAGGTAAGTAGTTTACTTTTCTTTTCTATCCCTTTGTTTTCTTGCAGATTGTGCAGGTCGTCTGGAAAAGCTTTCATCTGGGAGTATTTCAGTAACAAGTTCTCTGCGCGTTCCATGGTCGCGCCATCTGCACAAACTGGAGCCTTCTTGCATTTATCAATGAACTTTAGTATGACAGAAGTGGTTCTAAGCAGACGTAGCCATGAGGAAAACCGAGTGACTTCAGGTACAGGTAAGTTGGACAAGTTATTTTCTATATTTATTAAGTTTACTACTTCTATTAGCTCTTTAGGTTGTTCATGAACGGTAAGGTCACGAGGCCATTGATCATTAGGTTCATGTAGGAAGGATGGCCCGTTGAGCCATTCGTCTTGTAACATCTTTGTTTCACAGGATTCACGTGTGGCAAGATCTGCGATATTCAGTTTGGTAGGTACATACCTCCAGTCATGGGTGTTGGTAAGTTCGTTGATCTCACCCAGCCTGTGTGCTATGAATTGTTTATAAGTTCGATCGCTGTTTCTGATCCATGCTAGCACAGTGCTTGAGTCACACCAAAATACCTTTCTTACTGGTTTAATTCTGTGTTCTTTTGTTATGGTTTCAGCCAGACGAGCGGCTATTAAGGCGGCTTGTAGTTCTAACCGTGGTACCGTCATTGGTTTCACTGGTGCAACGCGGGTCTTACTGGACACAAAGGCGACTTTAATTCCACTTGCATCGATCCAGCGCCAGTAGGAAACGGCGCACATTGCGCGAGTGGAGGCATCACACAGTGTATGAAGTTCTAAGTTGGTGTAAAGCGTCTCGCTTGCACAAGTATTTGTCACAGCTGAGTTGTAATGACGGGGTAATCTAATTTTATCAATATCTTTCATGTTAGTCAGCCATTTCTTCCACTTGACATATGTGCCATCCGGCAGCGTGTCATCCCATTGAATACCTGAACGCCAGGTGTCTTGCAATATGATTTTGCCCTGGATGGTGACAGGTGCCAGGAAACCATATACATCAAAAACTGACATCACCACACGTAGCATCTGTCTTTTAGTGGGTCTTTGTTTTCCATCAATGATATCTACTGGTATTTTCTTAAAAGATACATCAAAGCCCAGTGTGTCATCTTGTGGATGCCAAATCAGACCCAGGGTACGTTCACATTGGGGTCCACAGTTCAAGGTTACAGATGTTGATTGACGGTTCTGATCAGGTAAGTCACAAAGTATGGCAGGAACATTTGATGTCCAGTTTCTCATCTCGAAGCCTCCTTCTTTATGTATATAAGTGACATCATTGACCAGCTGTTTCGCAGCACCCTCATGGTTCACACTATCTATGTAATCATCTGCATAATGCTGTTCAAGGATGGCTTGTACTGCAGAAGGGTGGGTCACCTGGAATCTTTCTGCATTTTTGTTTTTAATAAATTGAGCCACAAAGGGAGAACAACTTGCACCAAATATCAAACTGGTCATCACATACGTTGAATCTTTCCAAAGAAATCTCAGGGCATCTCTGTCTTCTTCTCTGATTTTAATCCTTAGAAATTGATCTTTGATATCTGCCGTCATGGCTATTTTGTTCTCTCTAAACCTCAACATCATCCCATATAGTGACATGAGAAGGTCAGGGCCTTTTAGAAGAAAGTCATTCAAACACAAGCCATGGCTCTTTGCTGCGGCATCGAATACGAGTCGTAATTTCTTTTTGTTAGGGTTGTCGACTCCAAAATGAGGTAAGTACCATATTCTGTTTGGATTTACTGTCTGTTTGAGTTCAGATGCATAATCATTGTCGAAGAGATGATCAATTCTTTCTTGATAGCGAGTAGAAAAGCCTGTATTAGTTTTCATTTTCTTATTTATTCCTTGGAGCCTTGTTTTAGCAATGTCATATGAGTTAGGCATATCTTGAAATGTGCCCTTCCATGGCAGCCCCACGTACCACCTTCCTTCTTTAAAGGTAGCAGTATTCTGTAAGCATTCAACAGCTTGAACATCTAAATTGTTTTCTCGAGGCTTACTTGATATTCCGGTTGCTTCAATTGCGAATGATTGACGTACTTCATCTTGTATTTCTTGCAAATTTTTTTCACTTTCTGTTATGAATAATGTAGAATGTACTTGATTGCGGTGCGCCGAAGTACTAGCCGTGGCGCGCTCGTATTGCACGCGCCCATGCACGCACCAGCCCAGCGGAGTATGAGTAAAGAACGGACCACCTAGTTTGCAGCGAATAGTTTCCACAGGTAAAAGAAGTTCGTAATTGTCCTGCCCTAGCAATATTTCTGGCTTATTTTGTCCATCACTAAAAACGTAGTTTTTTATTTCAGGTTTCAGTTCGTAACTATTTAAGTCCACTTCGGTAATATTTTGCACTGGTAAGTTCATATTATTCACGCTTCGCACACTCACTGAATACATTTGTCCTGTTAGAGTAGAAAGTTCACAATTCAAAATCTCACTGCGACATGTTAGTTCGCTATTGTTCCAAGCACTACTTACATGCATAGTATATTGTTTACCATGCAGGCCAGCCTTTAATGCTAGCTCAGCACTTATCAAACTGACCGTGGAGCCGCTGTCGAGCAGCGCGACACAACGATAAACACCATTAGGTCCATGTAGGTAAATAGGCACAGTTTTTAGTAACACTTTGCAATTGTTTATGTTTAAATGATTCACATTTTCCACTAGCGGGTCCGACCGGGGCCCGGGCCTGGTCTCGATCTCGTCGTAATCAGTCTCATTTATGTCGGTAATGTTCACACATTCACCAGGCACTAAGTTCTTTTTCACGTAATGTAGCAAACGATGGTGAGGCAAGCCGCACTTGTCTACGTCACACACCGATGCCGGACAACTGTCTTGTTTATGTTTGTTATCTGATAAGCACTTAAAACACATTCCGTTTCGTTTTACAAAGGTCCACCGGTCCCTACGCATAGCCTTTTTGAACTTTTTACAGTCTTGTAGGTTATGTTTTGACGCGCGACAAAACCGGCACTTTTTGTCACTGTCATCGCGCGAGTTTTCACCAGAGTTCACAAGTAGCGTGCGATGTTTATAATGTTCGGTTTGTTTCACGGATGCGATAGGTAAATTCACCGACGTGATAGACACCTTCTTAGCTTCTTCACTCAGAAAGTCCGACATAACAAGTAGCTTTGGTTTTTCTTTGTACTGTAGGTGTAGGTAACTATAGTCCGTCCACTTTGAAATGAGAACTATAGGTAACTTCGAAATGATAACAGAAACTAGGTTTATTCCTTTTAGGTATTCTTCTTGGCCGATAGCAGTGATCGCAGCGACGCAGTTTCTTACTTTGACAGAAAAGGGAATAATTTCCTTCTGGTACTCTTGTGACATTACACGTAACTTATTTATATCTTGAAGTATCTTTGATATAATAAAGTCGGGGTTTCCAAATTGTAACTCGAGTGTGGCCATGACGTCGTCTGCGGAAGTCGCGCCGATGAGTAGTGACGTTACTGCTTCTCTCGCGGGTCCGTGAAGACTTCGTCTCAGGCGCCATAGGTTTTCTTTATCAGAAAAGTTACACACTTGGGAGGATTCTTCGTAAGCTTGTCGAAATTGCAGCCACTCGAGCGGGTCGCCCGAGTACTTAGGTAGTTCTCTCGGTGTACACAAACGATTTAGCATTTTGTCGTCGGTTCCGCGTCCTGCGGATGCAGCAGCTAGGTGTTTCAAAGCGCAAGCCAGGTTCTGAACCGTCACCGAGTCATCGGTGCCGCGAGCGGCGGCGGGTGGCGGGTAGGTCTGGAACGCGGCCTCAGCAGCCGGGGGCGGCGCACCGGCGGGTGTACTATGGTGCAGGATTTCTTCCTGCGGCGGCGTCGGGGGCCGAACATTAGCGACGTACTGAGGTTTATTAAGCTCCTGCTGGTTATGTTCTAACCATTTTTCTACATTACGATCGTTTGTTTCACTGGGATCCTTTTGAGAAGGCAGGCTACAACTACCCTCATCTTCCAGTTCCGCGATATCAGCTTCTAACTTTTTATCAATTAATGTCATTTGTATCTTTGCCTTAGCTTCAGCTGCCTCTAATTCTAGGCGTTTTTTTCGAGCTAGGATCGAAGAAGACGATGACTTATGGTGAGAAGCATGACGAGCACTATTTTGTGCTGCAGAAGGTCCGGGATTGGTTTGTTTCAACTGGTTCCTGGCTTCAATGGTTTCTGCAGATTCATCATCCGTCACATCTGGATGTTTTGAGTTGTTTTCAATTGCAAGGCGTTGTTCCTTTTTAACGGCACACCGCGTGCTAACCATAATGGCGGCTGGCGTATTTTTTCACTACGCGTCGAGTTGAAGTTAAAAGCATTCGGATCCGGCCGAATGACCACTGTGTAAGCGGTGGGATGCTGGTTCTATCCAAAGGTGCACAAATAACTAAAGTCTCGATTATTTAGGTACAGTTAGCGGCGGGAAATTAGGGAGCGTCTTTTGCACTTTACACATTATAAAGATGGTTGACAACAACTAAAAAGTTTCACCCCCGCGCCGCCCGCGCCGCCACCACCCAGCGTAGCCGCGCCGCGCATCGCGTCCGGCTCCGGCGTTTCCCGCGCTTCCCGCGTTTATTCAAATTAACATATTACTAAATTTACAAACATTTAATTAAAGGTAAAAATAATACTGAGGTTAAGCGTCGCCTACAATATAATTATTTTATATGTACACCTTTATAATATTAGTGTGGGACTGACGCGGCGCGAGTAAAACCGCGGAGTAATTTTTTTTCTTTAGTTGTACCATTTCTGCACAAGTATTATAGTTTAAAACCCCTAAAAATATGTATTATTGAATAAGGGGGTATTTACCATATTTAATTTTGTTTTTACACGGAGTTCGATATTTTGCAAGTAATTGAAACTGGCTCGTAAACAACCATGTAAGTTTAAAACCTCTATCTGAAAGTAGTTTAAGAACCAAATGAACAAGACATTTTTCCCAGTCGTGCGGGCGGGGGCGGTTCGTATAATCGCAAACTTTATTTTACCATTCGCTAGTTCGTTACGGTTTTAGGTTGTTTTATTAATATTGCGCTAAGTCGACGAAACTGTTATATTATGTTCTACCCTTAATGATATTTGAAACATTTCCGATAACTACATAGTTAATACCTACGTAACATAACTGAATAGGTTACCGTAGTTGCTTAGTAATATTTTGGATTTTAAACGTCACTACTTGAGTTAAAGTTTTACTAGTAGTTATTTGAGTAGGTACAATTTGTTAAACGTTAGGAAAAGGTAAACAATAAATAAAATAAAAACTAAAACTAGGTAGAATAATTTATAAGAAACTAATAACTCCATAGCACGAGCGAAGCAGAACGCAAAAGCTAGTAAATCATTAAGATAATATAATTTTCAATAGTTCCCGATCGTTAATACCCCGTCGTAAATACTATTAACGACTGGCCCCCTCACTTATAAACGCTAATTAATGCGCTGCATAACTATGCATCGTTTGTCTTTTACTGTTCAAAATTGACAGACAGAGACAAACGTCACATAACTTAGTCACTCCCTTACTTATAAAATGTTATTTTATTTACAATATTCATACGCTTAGTAGCATACGGGCTTAGTTCCCTTTTCAAACAAAAGATAAGCGTCTATTTTCCTTCGAAGTGATTAACGGCGCTACGTAGTCCGTCGGGTCAGTTGGTGTAACTTCACAAGTTTAGAATAGGTTATACTAGCTATTAATAACGTTAAGCTTGAGTTTTAAATATTCATTGTATCTAAACGGATCCAATACATACACTTGATCGCGGCTGGTAGCCGGTGGGTAGGTGTAGGTCAATTTGATTGACTCCTATTTACTGTTTATAACTATTAGGAGGTATTTAGTGTCTATTAAGACATAAGTAGCTTATTAATCACGCTAGCGGTGTGCGAGCGTGGTTGCGTGAGATAGATCTCATGTGGCGTCCCTGTGCAAATATCTCCTTGGCGCCCTCTAGTAAGAGTCATGAGCGCCTGTCAAAATGGAATAATAAAGGTACAAACAACAGCACTAACTTGACGTACCACTACTTTTTTTTTACAGTAAAGTTAAAAAAAATGTCGGAAAACTATAAGTCCCTACACTAGTCTCGCAAATATCATCATTCTAGCTCTAGCTAGAAGAGATAGAGATCTCACTAGATCTATCTAGTGTTTAACTTATGGAGTTCAATATGCCCACGCTTTATTTATTTATTTATTCTACTTTCAATTAAAAAAGTAACTTTTCGTGGTTTTATATTTACAAAATCATTAATTATGTGTCACATATATTATACTTTAAAATTCGAATACTCACTAGCAATAAATTTGTCAATAGACTTTATGACACGTAGATCTCAGATGTTTTTATTAATTACTTTTTTAGATCTAACGTAACTTTTAATTGTTTTTAGCTGCGAGCGAGCTGACATTTAATCAAGGAGTTGACAATCAACTTTATTTTTTATAATAAAAAGCAGAATTCGCACGGATAGTATGCGTGTTCTGTGTTTTCTAACAAATCAAAACAAGTGCCGACACGCGCCTATAGGTAGGTGGCGATGCGACACCTAGCCCTAGATAGTTATTCGGATTACCATCACATACCTACGACCCTATCGTAGTCCATAACGGAAACTTTAAAATTAATATGAAAATAAATAAAACCAAAAGTTTCCGGAATGCCATGAAAAATATATTAATACTAGCTGTGCCCGCGTTTCAACTGCTTAGTTCCCGATCCCGAGCAAATATCGGGGTTAAAAGTAGCCTAATGTGTTATTCCAAGTCCCCAGCTACCTATGTTCCAAGTTTCATCGCAATCGGTTCAGTAGTTTTTGCGTGAAAGAGTAACAAAGTCACATATTATATACCTACATACAAACTTTCGCGTTTGTAATATTAGTAAGATAAGAAAACCGGAGCTTGGTGTTGGGCGCATCATGCCCGTGGCAGTATGCGTTGCACGCACACCTTGCACAATAGGTAGAGACGCCCCTGGTGTTGTCTATTGTGTTATGTGATAGTAACGCTCTAAATAGGTAGATTGTAGGTATATACATACATACAAAACTACTGACAAAAATGTACTGTAATCCGTTGTACTATACTGGCAAATATGTATAAATAATGTAGTATAATCTTACCTATATTCAAAGCTTTATTGTTTAGTTTGGGACAAGATGGCGCTGTGTGTCCAGCATTTTTTTTTATTTATTTCATTATGTTACCGAATATAACAAGCCGAGCGAGCAGCTATAATAACCATAATGATTAGTTTATATTAGGGTGTCCATAAACACGGCACTACTACGGATACACTGCCGATAGACCGCGGTAACGGCCATGTCTCACTAGTCGCTAGTGATAATTGGTCACTGTTATGTGACGTAATTACATGCTTTGGCTCTTTGTTTACTATATAATTGAGGCCTTTTATTATCTATCTTTTCATTTTTTGTATTATGATTGTCTTTTTTTTTGTTTGTTTCGTTTTATACCTAAAGTCTCGTCTTAAAATAGCTAGTCATAAAATGAAAAATATTATGTTTTTATAGAATTTAGTACAATCGAAGCATAAACAACTAAATTCTGGGCCATTGCATTAAACTGTTTATTTTTATAACCATTATTTTTTATGTGTTTGTTTGTTGTCTATAAAATGGGCTATCTGTCTATGTCAATCTAAAAAATTAAACTTGGTATGTAGATAGCTGGATATCTAGATTAACACATTTTCTTAATATTCCTGGCCATTGAGACTTACAGCGTCGCGTAGCTAGTTTTTAAATAAAATAAATATAATATTTATTTTTTGTTTTTATTGCTCAAGGCATTTTAAACATAGAAATATTTTTAGCAATATTTTTAGCTGGTTAGCGAAAGGACGCAGGTTCGAATCCTGTCATGGGGATTTTTTGGAAATATATTTCCTTGCTAAAAATATTTCTATGTTTAAAATGCCTTGAGCAATAAAAACAAAAAAGAAATATTAAATTGGAGAGAAAGCGCATCTCATGTTGGGTATGTTTACTGTAAAGTAAACCACCTGAACCAGTCAATAAAAGCTGCAAAGCTTGACCGGTAGATGGCGCAGAAACCAAGCCTTAGTTGGTAAAACAATTAGCGAGGAAAGATATGGCCGAAAAATTATACCGTGTCACGTGATTCTTGTGTAGCTCAGTGGTTAGAGCATTCGCCTGGTCATAGGGATTTTTTGGAAATATATTTCCTTGCTAAAAATATTTCTATGTAAAATAAATATTGCAAGAAACTGCTCACAGCGCAATATAGCCCTAAACTAAGCCACTAGGCTTTTACTATGGGTACTGGATAACGGATATACTACAAAATAAAAACAAGACTACACAACGATACTTTTTTTAAATAAATATATATTTCACCTAGAACCAGAAACAAACATTTATTGACAAGATAAATACTTGACCCGGCGGAAATCGAACCAACAACCACCTGCGTCGCAGCTGAGGGATCGCCCAACGTGCCACAAAGGCCGTCTATCACGCCAGTTTACACAATACCTAAGATTAAAAAACAGCGTTGAAATAAAACAATATTTTATTGCCCATTAAACACCCCTCAAATTAATTTTAATTAAGTTATCTCCATAGTCAGGCCTGCTAAATAATGTGGGAAAATAGCCACTTCCGGTACAAATTAAATAACTTAAGACTTCGTCAGCAATATCCGGGGGACAATAAATGAAGATTAGGATCCTTGCCAACCTCCCGGGACGTCCGTTGTGACACGCAAACGAAAAGTACGAAACAATACAAAAAGTATTGCCACCCCAGCCGGTACCATTGGCGCCTTTGGTTTTGTTGTAAAAAAAGACCTACCTACTGGAGTAACTAAGTTTTTTTACTGTATTTTTTAAACTGTATATTTGTATTGGTTTTATTTGGGGAACCTGCATGTTGGTGTTTTGTTGCATTTTAATGGGAAAACCAGGTTTTTATGTTTTAAAGTTTTTTTTGTGAAAATTTTAATAGAGTCCGAATGTAGGCAAAATTGCTTTTGGCTGCGCCCGGTTTTCGATGAAATATGTTTTTAATTTAAAACAACTTGTATACGATGGGATTCGATTTCGGCGGTCTTTTCAGAGACACAATATTTTTAGTATTTTTCTCTTTATTTAAAAATAGCTGTGCCCCGCGGTTTCACCCGCATAAATTCCTATCGTAACGTATGTGACGCATCACGCGTTGCTTAACCCGTATGATTATTCAAAGTACCCCTATATCTTATTTCAACCACTAAACTATCCCTGTACCAAATTTCATTCAAATCGGCTTAACCAAAACAAAAAATCAAAAGTAGCCCATATATAACCTTACTCGATAAATGGACTAACAAACACAAAAATATTTTTTTAAATCGGACCAGCAATTCCTGAGATTAGTGCGTTCAAACAAACAATCAAACTCTTCAGCTTTAGAATATTAGTATTAATATACGTTGCTAGTTGTGTCCCGCGGTTCCGATCCTGTAGTAATTTCGCAAAACCCTTTCACATCGGATTTCAGCTCTCTAGTATCTGCGGTTTTTAGGCTGTGCGTTGATCCATCAATCAGTCAGGATAGAGCATTTTAGTTTAGATATAGCCATCAAATTGGAACATGTATTGTAAATTGCACATAAGTTATTTATCGTCACTGTCGTCGCAACATTTCTTCCACCTACTACAACTATACAAGTTTGTATTGCATCTTAAATCTAATCCCGATTGCAATTGTCCTCAACTTGTAACTTGCGTTTCCAAGTTTCACTGCGAAGTTCAGGATAGGGCGTGGTGCTTGTCAAAGCGGGGACTAGCGAGCTGACGTGGCTAGTAGGATCGCGAATGAAAGAAGAGATTGGAAAAAACATAGTTTAGTTTATAAATGTGAAAGCAAATGGTGAGTATCACTTAGTTAGGTTTTAAATTCAAGGATGACAAAATACGTAGTCAAAGTTCCCACCCGATCTCTTCAACTTGTTTTAGATCAAAAAAAAGTATTAGTTATGAACGTATAAGTTTATTCAGTTTTCCATTGCTTCATTATTTGTTGAGGAAATAAAGAATTCATCTATCAATTTTTTTAGCGCTAGACCAAACAGTAACCAACGTCTTCTGACAAGGTAGCTATTACAAAAAATTAGGATTGGTAATTTAAATTATAACTACACTACATATATAAAAGGGTTTTTGGATACCGCGGGGTCAGGAATTATTATGCGGGTGAAACTGCGAGACATTGCTAATGTTTCAATGAAATCTGGTTCATCGCTTCCACTACACCCCGCCTTTCCTCGACATCACAAGTATGGCAAACTTCCTGCACTGTGGTTTTCAGAACTTCCAACCGACCGTCCTGAAAAATAGCATCCGTCTAAAGGACATGAGGCGAGCTTCCGTCCAACTTTTATACTGTAACTTAATAGCTTTCTCAAGGGATACTTAGCTTAGTGAGCTTCGAATTAAGTCTGCAAGTTTATTTTGTCCCGATTTTCAATTATTTATACTTATCTCAAGTTTTTATTTATTATTCAGGTTTATTAATTTAATTGGTAGTGTATTTTTAAATTAATATAACTATGTAATGTATATCAGTATTAAACAAGAGCATATCTAAAGAGATAAGCTTAGAATCGGCACAGCTTATATTATATATTAGGTACATGTAACTTGTATGAAGACTTAAAAATGTAAAAATGAGATCGTCAATGACCTATTCCGAAAGTTTAATTGCATTTAGACACCTAAAATTTTAGCCGTGGACTTTCACTTAACGAAAATATATATTTTTCTAACTGTGAATTCAAGAATAGATGAATGAAAATTGTTACCCGACTTTACAGTAAATCATCAAGCACTCGAGTTTTGTTTTTCAATTCTTATTTTATCAATATCAATAAAAATTTACTAGTAAATTCATTCATCCACAAGCGCAAACTGCATTAATATCAAGATCAAAGTGGCCGTTCTGGCATGAAACATATCTGCAATCCAATAGTCAAACGAACCGTTTGCAATTAACTTTACAAAGAAAATAGCCAGCGGGTTCTGTTTGTGTAATTACAGTTTACACAAATTGTACGGGATCGTATTTACATTTGTATCATATTCAGGAAAGGAATTGGGTATTTAATTTATGGAAGTATACATATAATCGGATGTTAACTGGGAGTTTAAAGTACATAAACGTTTATATTTGTACATTCTGTTTGTTATTTTATTTCATTTATGTAAATGCAATGGGGTAAATGGGTAAAATTAGAGTGTGATTATAATATTACTAGCAGCGAACCGCGGTTTAACTGGCGTAAGTTTCAATCCCGCGGAATCATCAGGATAACAAGTCATAATTATGCATATTGAATACTGAGCATCGTTTTATCGCAATTGATTTTCCGTGAAGGATTGGGCCCAGTTGACTACTATCAAATTCGAAGGGGTACAAGTGGTCCCTGGTCCCAGTTTCGAGGGGGACGACTTCATCCCTATCTCTTAAATATACTCGTTTACATATTTACACACAAACTTTCGCATTTATAATAACTATTGTGATAACACCAAAATTTTACAAAGCCAAAACTATAACACGTATACGTAATACGTAACACATTTGTAAGTAACAAACAACAACATGCCGAGATAGCTTTACATCGTCGCTTTAGTAAACATTGAAAACTCAATCTAGAGACAAACGGCGCAATCTAAACCCACTTCACGATCTGGATCGAGATTATCCTGCCTGCAAACTAGCTAGATGATTACTTCGTCTATAACTGAATGCTGGAAGTATTATCATTTCCATTTATTCTTATCCTTGCAGATTAGTTTTAAAGTTTAACTTGGATAACGAGTTAGGTGGTGACAGAAAAATAAACTGATCCTGTTAGTGCCTATCTCTTTTATTTATTACTAAACGTGGAATAAGATCGGATTACGTTTACCGTTTTTTGTTTCTGTTTGTCAACTTTCAAAGTTTTGTCATGGAAAAAGACTAATCTGACTTTACTCCACGTTAATTAATAGGCAATATAAGTTTCGTTGTCTGGGACAGTATTTCTTGGCGAGTACAATTTGGGTCTCTCAAGCCGAGAGTGAGCAGGTACCTTCTAGGTCAGCGTGCTACCTACCATCAGGTGTGATTGTAGTCGTTACAACTAACACCTAAACCACCTAGTATTCATTCAGCGGAATTACTTAGTTACTGAGGCAATAAAAAGCTAAATTATTGGATGTAAAAAACTTTGCTGATTTAAAGTATTGATTTTCATTTATACTCTAACTATTGCTAAGCCCAACTAATTCTAACAAAAGCAATTCTCTAACTGCAAACAAAGATCGACTCTCACAATTTCTTAGAAAACAGGTAATAATCCTAGGACATATTTATTAGGATCGTAATAATACCGTCAAAAATATTGTATCACATTATCCTATTACTGTAGGTCGGTCTTTCGGTCGGAAAAGGAACAAAAAAGATTGAGAAATTACATTGTCGTCCAATTGACATGAGGAAAACTAACCAGTCCAAAAAGAGCTCCGATCAATTCAATAACAGCCATTATCCTACGTAATAAGGTTCGGAATCGCTCACGAGGAAGTCTCTGTAATTTGGTGAATCTTGTGATGGAATATGTCTCGATTTTGTTAGGCTGTCAAAATAGGTGATTTATTATAACAGTTGCTCTTTGTTATTGGAGATATTTTGCGTAGTATTCGAGCAACAAATTGCTTCTATTTGTAGAAAAAAGAAGTACTAAAACATAGACTAGAAAACTATATTTCTTAGGTCATATAGTCCGGGTCTAACAGAACATAGATCCTCTAATCGTAAAAGGCGGCAAGAGGTTTCTTGGTAAGAGGCTTCGGCCGCTTGTTACCACCCACCGCAAACGCAGTGTTCATATATACAGACCAGTGCAGCCACTAAGCAAGTGGAGTCGGATCTTGTTGTGCTATTTTCATTCCGATCTTTACTCATTTATGGTCTAATCCCACAAGATTGGGGCGTACACCAGTCCCAAGAACAAAATTTAAGAAAAATAATCAGATTGAGATCAGCTGTGGTATCATCTAATTAGCATCCACCACCACTAGTGGCTATAACTTGCAGCACATTGCTGCTTTGACGTGACGTGGTTGTTACCGTTGATTACTTCAAAGCAGCAATGTAGAATACGAAATATGTTTTTTGACAGTAAATAGCAACAAGTAGCGGGGGATGCTAATTAGATGATACCACAGCTGATTATATTCGTAATTCTGAAAAATCTACAAAGCCATCTTATGTAGGATAGAGTTCAAATAACTATTCAGACATTTAAGCTCTTTAGAAGCCCTACCTGAGACGCTCATGCAACTACGTGTTAAGATGTACAGATAAAAGTGTTTTGTATTATGACGTGTCAACGTGACTGTACCCATAAGTGATAAGGTCAAATAATCTTAGAGTAGGTACAGTCGAGTATTAAAATCACAATACAACAGCGCATCGTAGAAATAAACCTTCAAAAATGTTGACAATTCTTTCCAAAGCGTTCGTCGAATGTATTGCGTGAATGGTTAATTTTATCGGATGTTCTGTCGAAAGGAGGGTTTTTCTCGTATCTCGGGAGTGGACCCGTATACCGCAGACTTTATATCGGCAGATAGTTCTGTACCTATTTTATAAAGTTCAAATATAATGTTAAATCATTATGCATAAAACGCTACATTGAACAGAATAATATGTTACAAGCACCATTCCTCATTACTGGTCAATCAAAAGCAAAGAAAGAATCCGAAAATTGGGTTAAAATAAGGCATGTCGGCGTACTATCGTCTGAACTATATATCTAACAGTATGGACTCATAGACATCCACTTTCAGACACTTTTGCATGAATTTTACATTTAACCAATCAAAATTGTTTAAATTACGTTTTTAATGATCCATGGTCATCCATAATAAATTTACTTTTTTATTTATTTATTTCTTAAGAATTTAATATGATAAGAATTATCTTATGCATTATTTAAACTACATTATTTAAATATTTGACTTTTATTCAACTTTTATGGACCGCTTCTGTGAGTTTTGACGAGGAACACCCAAAGATATATTTTTGGGGCAAAGGGCGTGCAAGGCAATGAGGTAAACATAAGAGGCTAAATGATCTAAGGTCCGAACGAATGTGTCTCGTCTGAGAGGGTTGAAACGCAAGAGTACCTATCTCTTACGATTTTCCCCGTTGTTGTGAACAACAATGGTGAGGGGAAATGGCGTAGTATATACTAGATATGTTGGCGGATAATGGAACCAACGCTGTTTTACATTTTATTTTACTTAAGTAGGTGGAAAATCGAGCGGAGCGGGAATCCTTTTGAGGGTAAACTTTAAATAGTTTTTGTAAGTAAATTAGAGTTAAGAGGAAAGGACACCTATCCGTTCTTCATAAGAACTTAGTCGACTGTTTCTTCTCCGAATAAAAACTTTAGAGCCAATATGCTTATGCCATAAAACTTTTATCTGCCAAGTCCATGCCCCCTTCGTTATGTTATTTAAAAAAAAACAAGACGTACGGGAATAATCATAGCAGATTTAGGTTTTATGGCATAAACATATTTCCTCTAATGTATACCTGTTCTGAAAGGATACCCTGAAAGGATGTATGGAGAACAGAGCAGAACAGAGTACTTTCCCCTCAAGAAGCGAAAAGCATTATGAAAATAGATCATAGTGTGTTTTATCTCACTCTGTAAATTAAAGCTCCCGAGGTCACATTGATAAATGCTTGCAATTATTTAACCCGGATCACAATGAAAAATGACCTCTGGCCTAATCGGTATTTAAGGGAGATAGCTAAGAAATTTTTTAAACCGTTACTTTTAATAGTGAAAAAGTTTTTTTTTTTCTACGCTTAACACCGCCTCAGCCTCTAAGCTGCCTACGGAGTTTTATTTCTTATACTTTTAATTTAATTTAATATGATATGGAAACTAATGTCCTATTGTACATTACATCAAGTATCATAGTACATAATTTTCAGAAATAAATGATTTACTTATTATTATTTTTAAACAAACTGACAAACAGTGCCTTAGTTCAGGAGTGATTGTTGTACCATAGTTTTGTAGATAACGGGAAAAGTACTTGCTCTATTCGACACAAATTTCCCCCTTTACTACATTTGCCGCCCATTGTGCCACTTTGGTTTCAAGTTTTTCTTTTCATGTATGACATCATAAAAGTCGTTGTACAAAATAGCCGCCATTTTACAATGACTCCCTTGACTTGACTTTATTACATAAATGAGACTTGACTGTCATGTATCTGCAAATAACTTGCAAATATCATAAAATATTTGAATCTGGCTAATTAATAATAAGTGCAAATGGCCATGATCCGTTAAAGACCGAGAAAAAAAAGGATTAATTAACGCGTAGACTAATTCATCTTTTAAATTTAAAACTAAAAGCAACTGTTTACATACAAATCAAGTACAGTCGAATACAAAAGTGTTACATTTCACAACACCACTTGCCCGTCTAGGGACATGACGAGCGACGCGTTGACAGTCGTACCTGTCACATTTCATTGTGAACGCGGTATTTTGTGAAACGGAAAAATGTCTAGGAATTTCCAGTGACGGGATTTAGCTTGTATTTGTACGTCAATATCCATTTACTATACACAAAGGGGACGGAAGTAATTTTCTACCAAGGCGATACGATAAAAGTAATCAATGAAGATTTTTCCACTATTATTTTAATTTGTCCCACTATAGAGCAAAAGCTTCCTCGTAGATGTGTAAAACCTTTTACGAGTTTAAACTAACATTTTGTTTTTCATTACGAATTTTATTAAATATCGGGGTACATACTTACCATTTCTCATGTACAAGCTAGTTGCAATTACTGGTGAAATTTCGAGCTACGTAAAAAAAAACAAATTAAAACACGGTAAATATCTTTTTTATAATATTTTTTGTATTTTAAACTACAGTTCGCAAAACAGCTCAATATTTAACTAACAAAGCTAACAGAGCTGTCAGTGAACGACAAATGACTGTAATCAATACTCGTGCAGATTGTTCTGACAGCGGCATCAAAAGTCTAATCATTTTCATTTATATTTCACTAGCAGGGCCGGTGGATACACGAACTTTACCAAAATCAAGATAAATATCATGTGGAGCGCACACTAGTAGCCACGGCCAAACAGCAATACTTACATGCTTACACAGAAACTTTTCGCTTTATAATATTAGTAAGATTAGTCTTATGATAGTTAAACAATAAAATACCAACAGGTAAAGATTATTCCAAAAGTGAGAGGACTTTCCGAACGTGACGATTTGAGGCAAATCTCTTTTTTTTTAAATCCATTAATGTCCGTGCACGACTGTACAAATAACGTAGGTTTGCAACAATATGTCAACGTTTAATTCTGTGTTGTAGATGGTGGTCTTTGTTGGGGTTGTGCCCTGAAGGCTGGTTCACGGATGAATTAGTGACGCAATGAATCTCGGAAGGGACGCACCGATCATGATGGAACCCACAGAATATAACTTGAGACATGGTTGGGGATAGCTAGCTGTTGTTTTTACGATTTATTTTAAAGTACCTATATGTCTAAGTAACTATACATGTAATTTGACTTTAAATTTAATACAGGACAAAAGGAAGTCAGTTGTAAACATAAAACCACAATGACGCTTTTGACGTTTCATTCGTCGACGTCATTTAGCGTCTGCAGCGATTTTCGATAGACACAAAAAAATATTGTCAACGATGCAGCGGCTTTCTATATTTATTTCTCGTAAAAGAAACATGAAAAATGCTTGAGACATCACGTCTAAGTACCATAGTACATAATATTCCCAAGTATAACAGTAATAGCTTACCAAGTCTCAAGTTAATATCTGCGAGTTAAATGTACCAATGAATCTTGTCGATAAGAGGGGACGACGAGTTCCAATCTGATAAATAAAAGTAGTTCCCAGATATTTGGACTCGGATAATATATCTACGGGACGTGGGCTCGATAGGGAATATACTTGAAAAAAAAAGCAATAGTTTGGTGGTAGGTAGGTCTTACCTACTTCAGAAAATTTACGTTTATTGACTGCTCACACAAGTTTTTTAACAAATATAAAAAAAACGTTTTAAAAAAAAAACACTTCTCCTACATTCAGTGCCACCGTCTTATGTATCTGTTATGTAAGCTGAAATCGGGCAGCGCAAATCCAATCTGGATCTACCCAGTAAAACTGCCCGACTATAATGCAATATTAATTCCCATTACGATATAACTAATCTTATAATCGATTCAAAACCGATCCTTTATTGGTATTCACCGGAATTTACAACATAAGCTTACCAAAGTGTCGTTTGTAATCAGAAACGCGGGCATGTCCCCAGATTATAGTCGTAAAGTGTAAACTTACCTAAATGTTCCCGAACTACGAAGTTATTCGCAAAATCTCCCGCAAAACCGCCTCTCTTACCTGAAAACAAAGAACCGATGATAATTTCGCGACATATTTCGTAACTTGTCGGCCATTTTGCACGCGATAAGGTGTTATTTATGAACGACAAACTGCGCCCCGCGGTTTCACTCGCGTAAGTCCCGATTTTTTTTTTCATAAGAACCATCTTCTGATAATAACAAATACAACAAAAAAAGAATTAGCGAAATCGGTCCAGCCGTTTAGGCGTGATGCCGTGACAACGCGAAATAGGGATTCATTTTTATATATAAACGATTAGCTGCGTCCCGCGGTTTCACCCACATAAGTCCCAATTCCGTAGAAATTTCGAGATCATAACCAGCCTCTCTACTCTCTTTGATAACGTAGCTTCTATTGGTGGAAGAGTTTTTTAAATCGGTTTTATAGTTTCGGAGACTATTCATTACAAACAAACAAATCATTCCTCTTTATAATGTTAGGGTAGAAGTTTAGATCATCTTACTATCCTAGTAATATTATTAATGTGAAAGTGTGTGTGTTTGTTACTCAATCACGCAAAAACTACTGAACCGATTGCGATGAAACTTGGAAGATAAGTAGTTAGATACCGGGAATAACACATATACTACACCTATTTTTATCCCGATATTCCTGCGGGACTGGGACTTACGCGGGACGCAGCTAGTACAGAATAAGACAAGTATCTGTTTTAACGTGGCAAAATAAGGAACTTCACTAATCCTGCTTAGAAATTCGGGTTGGTGAAGACAGTGGCGCCCTCAGTCGAATGCAAAATGATTGTTGTTAAGCCTCAGGCCTAGCTAGCTAGGTCATAAAGCGTAAGATTTGTTTAAATGTTTAAGTTTCTTGTTTAGAACATTTGTTACGATGTCGTTTGATAGTATAACTAGATATAAAGTTTAGATTGCGACCATAATGACTTAAGTAGTAGTAACCTACTGCGAAGACTAAGTATTACTTAGTACTTAGTCTTCGACTAAGTATTTACTTAGTCTTAGGGGGGCGTTCCGAAACCACACTAAAATCAAGTTGACGTTTTAAAACGATCACGGTACATACCTACTTGACCTACATTGCTCTGAATGTCTCAAATATGAAATTTGAGGTTATTTCATATAATAAATTTATTATTTTCTTGATGAGAAGGGGTAAAAACTATCTCACTATCCGTCTGTCACCAGGCCGTATCTCATGAACCGTGATAGCTAAACTGTCAAAATTTTATCAGATGATGTATTAATGTGGTCACTAATAAAAAAAAATCGCACGTTAAAATAAATGTTTATGTGGGGCCCCAATACCTACAACAAATGTGTTTTTTTTGTAATAACGGTATGAATGGATCAAAATCTGTTCAGCGGTTTAGTGACAGTCAGAGTAACTTTCGTATTTATAATATACTAGCTGCGCCCTGCGGTTTTACCCGGGTAAGTCCCGTTCCCGCAGGAATATGGAGAAAAAAGTAGCCTATGTATTATTGCAGGTCTCTTTACTACCTGCTGTATTACCAGCTACCTATATTCCAAGTTTCATCGCAATCGATTCCGTAGCTTTTGCGTGAAAGAGTAACAAACTTACACACATACATACAAACTTTCGCGTTTATAATATTACTAGCTGCGCTCCGCCGTTTCACCCGCGTAAGTCCCGTTCCCGCGGGAATATCGGGATAAAAAGTAGCTTATGTGTTAATCCAGGTCCCCCCAGCTACCTATATTTCAAGTTTTATTGCAATCGGTTCAGTAGTTTTTTCGTGAAAGAGTTACAACCTCACATACATACATACATACATACAAACTTTCGCGTTTATAATATTACTAGCTGCGCTCCGCCGTTTCACCCGCGTAAGTCCCGTTCCCGCGGGAATATCGGGATAAAAAGTAGCCTATGTGTTAATCCAGGTCCCCAGCTACCTAATATTTCAAGTTTTATCGCAATCGGTTCAGTAGTTTTTTCGTGAAAGGGTTACAACCTCACATACATACATACATACAAACTTTCGCGTTTATAATATTAGTAAGAAGTAAGAGGTAAGCTAGTAAAGGTAATTATAGGCACCTACTTAGGTGCGTTGTGTCTGCAATGCCAGCCGAACGACACCGACAGGGTCTCGGTCGCCTCGCGCGAGTCTCGTAGGGCTTCGCTCAAGGCCGAGGCGAGACCTCGCACGTGAATGTCACACGTAATCTCCACGCCTGACTATTGTCTAATACAGACAGGAACTTCGTTTTTAATCCTTACTAATATTATATATACGAAAATAACTCTGTCTGTCTCTACGAGGAATAAATAGGTCTTTCTGTTACGTTTTCACGTCTAAACCGCTGAACCGAATTTGATTAATTTTGGTATCGAGATATATGGGAAGTTGGAGAAGAACATATGCTTTTTAACCCTATATTTCGGTGGGCACGGGACTTACGCGGAAGAAGGCGCAGCTAGTCTAGTATAATATGAAAATAAAACGTTACAATAAATAATAAGGTATACTACTAGTGGTTTTTTTGTTACATACGCAGTGTTTTATAATTTGAAATTAACGCAATACATGTAACAATTTTTACTAACTAGTTAAGATCTTTGTAACCTGTAATTATGAAATACGTAAATGAATCATCATCTCAAACAAACTGTCTGCGTCAAAATCACAGTTCGCCATAATCAATCACATAATGCAGAGAGTTGCTTAAGCAACTTTTACGCTTATAAAACATGTTCCCGTGAAATGTTTTGAATTCTAGATGTTCAAACTCAAGCTATCTAAACACCAAGTTTCATTGCAATCGGTTCAGTATAGTCTTTAGCATGAACGAGTAACAAACAAGTCAACATGAAGGAGTAAGTCTAAGAAGCAAACTTTCCTATTTATAATAACCAAACCAAAGTTTTAACGGGAGTAAGGCCTCCTACATTAAAGAACTTGTAACATCCCAAAGATATTCGTATTAATATTCAGGTAAGAAGGCTCAAGTTTAAGTAAGAGTTGATGTAAGTTTGAGTAAAGCTAGTTTACTTGAATACAAACTTAGTTAGGCAGACGATGGAACAGAAGCGAGTGGCGGCTGATTACTTTGTTCGCACAATACGTACGCTGTATGTAAGGCAATTAGCAAATGTACTCTGCACAGAGTTGAACTGTAAAATGTAAGTCCTAAGTAAAAACACGAATAAATGCATTCTTAATTTAGCTCCTTACTAGTTGATTATGTAACTCTGTTGCTAACAAATTTCGTTTGAAACAATTACATTTTTTTTAAGGAAATGCTTCTCGAAAATTCGCACCCGACGAAATGACCCAAATTAGTCATCCAAGAGCGTAAGAAACACTTTAAAATATGTCAAAAAGATAATTGGAATTATTATGTTTTGCGATTACGGGTATACAATTTGACAGCTATTTATTTGCTATTGAATGACGTTAAAAATCACGTAAGTACTACAATTGTAATAAAATTGTTTCACTGTAGTTCTCGAAGCGGAGCGGTCTAACGCGCTGATTCGGATGGTGCAACTACTGGTAGTAGTCTACTGGTAGTAGTCGCAGTGGGAGTAAATACCGCGGGATAGTCGGGAACAAAAGTAGACTATGTTACTCCACGGTAATGTAGCTTGGTATTGGTGAAAGAATTATAGAAATCAGTCTAGTAGATGCAGAGCCTACTTGTTGCAAGCAAAAGAATATTTCATCCTTATAATATTAGTATATCTAGCCAAAAAGCTCAAATTGATCCACAACATGAAATTGCTT
Organism: Idaea dimidiata; assembly: GCA_949358125.1. Lineage (NCBI taxonomy): Eukaryota > Metazoa > Arthropoda > Insecta > Lepidoptera > Geometridae > Idaea > Idaea dimidiata. The sequence goes on from OX442328.1 coordinate 14,661,288, forward strand.
GTAAGACCGTAGCAATCGAGGAGAAATAATTACAAACTGACAAAAGGTACAAAAGACGGAAGCGGAAGTGAACTAGAGACCGATTGCCTTCTCCATTTAACTAATTGAGATTCACTTGGTGGGGATTATCGTGGGGAATCGAGGGGGGTTGTAAAGGGTAATTATAAAGGGATCCGGTGGAAACCAACTCTCTAATGATAATCTTTTAGGTGCCCGTGCTAACTCTTAGGTCGCTGATATGAAAAACACAATGACCTATTCACGTAATTAAATTATCCAAAATATCATCATTTAATATCATTGCAGTCGATCTTCAATATCAAATTTGCGTTTGTCAAATAAGTATTCTATTTACATTTTTATGGGTCAATGAAGTTTCGAATGCAGTGAAACTGCAAATTATACTCGTAGTTTCATTTTGAGTGTGTTGTTTACAATTCTATAATTGTCTTAAATTCATTTATTCCTGTAGTATACTGTGCTGTGAAGACGAAATGTATGGTTTTTAGACCACCTACTAAAAACCGTTTAAACCGCTATTATCATACTAGAAGGTTAGTTACCTAGTAAGATTACAATGTTTGCCTATTTTAAATAACCTCTATCTCTGAATAAATTTTATCCGGGTTAAATGAGGGTCCGGGATAGAGGTTGACCGGGAATTTTTCAACGAAAATCTATAGCTGCAACCGAAGCTTAACTTAATCGAAATCGGCCCTGAATGCAAATTAACTTGTGGTGAGATATAAAAATGTGATCTTAAAGCTATTTAAAATTATCTAAAAATTAACGGCGAACCAAGGGCTAAACCACAATGATCTAGATTGAATTTTAATGTAGTCTATTTGTTATTCTTGGATAACCTCACTATAGGATATATTGAGGTCTTTATTTCACAACGAAGTTAAAGCGTAAACTTTAAGGATTGAAATATTGGAAGGCTTTCAAAAGATTATAAACTTACAAATATTATATTTAAACGGGATATTTACCAATTTTTTTTAAATGTTTATTAAAGAGCATGACATTTTTAAATGGATTGTTCACGAGACATAACATGGTAAATATCCCATTGACAATAAACATTTGTTGTGAAAACATCCATGTTAGTTTAAAATCGTATGCTATGAATATAATTTAAAAAAAAAACCGGATACTTTATTCATCTTATTTTAAAAGTTTCGTGGCCTTAGTTTATGCAGTTTTGCACGTTTCCTACCATTAATAACCAGAAACTGTAACACCGCAGTTCGTTACAAATATTTAATGGTAGTAGAAAATAGACAATACCAGCTGTGCCCTGTGGGTTCACTCGCGTAGTTCCAGTTAAAATACCGGGATAAAAGTATCCAATTTGTTAATTCAGGATATATAAACTAACGGTGCGTCAAATGTCAGCCACGCAAAAAAAGCTTTTCAGATGTTTTTGCGTGATTGACCCGATATTCTCGCGAAATCTTGGGTTAAGCGTGTGCCACAATAGTAGATTGTAGCCATAATAGTAAAAACGTACGTAGGTACGTATCTACTCAATAAATTCGATTCATCAGAGAAATAAATCTTCAAGGAGAAACCTTTTCACGTTTTCCCCGAACAATAACATATTATTCCAGTACAAATATTTGATTGAGTGTAGGTAGTTGCTCTATCTACTGTGAGTAGACGAAATCGAACCTATTTCTGTCTGGTTACGACGAACGCAGACTTCGGATCGCCCGATTGGTGGTCAGATTTCTTGTAGAAGCTTAAACTTAATCAAATTAAGCTTAGCTAATCGGGCCAGATGAGCGGTTTATAAAATCGCATTTTCGGTAGCGTAATTTCTGCTACATTCGATTTTATACAAAAATCCCAGACGGCGACGCAAAATGGGTTGTCTATCTTACTTCTTATTAACATTATAAACGCAAAAGTTGTGATGTGAGTTTGTTACTCTTTCACGCAGAAAGTACTGAACCGATTGCGTTAAAACTCGGAATATAGGTAGTTGGAGACCTGGAATAACACATAGGCTACTTCATATCCCGATATTCCTGCGGGAACTTGACTTACGCGGGTGAAACCGCGGTGCGCAGCTAGTTTTTTATAAAACCGAATTAAGCGACTCAGAACTCAAAAAATTACGTTTGTTTGGCCTTGCCCTTACTGTATTATCGTCTTTAGTTGTCATTGAAATCAACTTTTATTTTTGTCCAGCGGGAGCGGGGTGATTCTCGCCCGTTAGATTTAAGTTACACTAGCTGCGCCCCGGAGTTTCACCCGCGTAAGCCCCGATCCCTCAGGAATATCGGGATAAAAAGGTATCCAGCTACCTATATTCCAAGTTTAATCGCAATCGGTTCAGTAGTTTAGTATAATATTAGTAAGAAGTAAGATAAGATTAGAGATATGTCGAAAAAAAGGCGTTTTCTATGAATATCCGCCATGATTTTACCCGACTACGACGAAACCAAAAGGAAGGGTAATATTTTGGGCAGTCTATGTAATATGTTTGTACGTTTCACCGTAGCGCCTAAACTACTTAAGCGTTTTAAATACTGGCCGGGTGTCATAGGCTACTTTTGATCCCGATATTCCCACGGATCAATCAAAATGAATCCCTATTTCGTGTGGTCACGGCATCACGCTTGAATGGCTGGACCGATTTCGATAATTCTTTTTGCGTTGTGTTTGTTATGATCTGGAGAAGGATCTTATGGAAGTTTTTTTTTTTAATTTTGGACAAAGACTTACGCGGGTGAAACCGCGGGGCGCAGCTAGTATGACATAAATCTTACGGCGCAAGAATCCAGGCCCAGATGTTCTGTAGTGTAAAGAATCGGCCGACCTTGAAATCTGCAGCCTACTTGCGCCCATAAATGCTTTCCCAATAAAAACGTTATTCGTAGTGTGTATTCCGACAGACTGACTGATGTGGTTAGTGGAGCATTCCCAATATGTAGATGAAGATATGATTGAGATCCATATTGTGTTCCGATTATGTTTTACTATGTTTGTACGTAATAGTTGTATGGCGGAGAATGAATGAACTTAATAGATTGATCATTATTGTTTTATTTACAAGCTTTTGTTTGTATTTCTTCGTTCGTATTCATGTTATTTGTCTTTGTCGAATCATAACTTGTCAATAAACACAAACAACAAAAGGACACCGACTTATAATAAACCGTTTGGAAACTTTTTCGGCTAAAAATTGTTTTCGGGCTTTGAATGATTTATAAGAAATTTTCGCGTTTGGATAAAATATACTTAGATAGTAGCTAAACGTATACCCTCTTATTTATAAACGCTAATTAATGCGCTGCATAACTAAGCATCGTTTGTCTTTTACTGTCACATGAAGTTTTAAAGTTGACAGACTGAGACAAACGTCACATAACTTAGTCATGTGTAAATAATATTTATTTTATTTATTTATAATAAATAAAACGCGCCCCACGGTTTTACCCGCGTAAGTCCCTATCCCGCGGGAATATCAGGTGTCTATAACATATAAACCTTCCTATTGAATCACTCTATTTACTAAAAAAAACCGCATTAAAATTCATTGCGTAGTTCTAAAGATCTAAGCATACATACAAACAGACAGACAGCGGGAAGCGATTTTGTTTTATACTATGAATGATAAACGTTTTTAAATTATGATTTGTAGTAAAACCTATACTAGGTTTTTGAAATTATTAATATAATAGGGGTTAAAGTATGAAATTGCCGTTTTATTGCAATGGGTTCTTTGAATTGACATAGAATCTTCATGGTTTGAGGTTTTCGAATGAAACTTTTTTCAAATGGTTTCTGTGATGTTCTTTTTTTAAAAAATGTGAAACATTTGAATATCGACTTTCAATTGTTTTTGTTATTCAATTTAGACAAGAAAGATGGATACTGCGAAAATTCGAGTGATTTTTGAATACGAGTTCCGACGCGGAACTAACGCGGCAGAAACAGCCCGCAATATCAATGCTGCGTTTGGAGAGGGGTCTACTAATGAACGCACCGTGCGATTTTGGTTTAAACGCTTTCGTGATGGAAATTTCGACTTAAAGAACGAGCCACGAGGAAGACCGCCCACACAGGTGAATAACGATGAATTAAGAGAGATAGTGGAAGCAGATCCTAGTCAAACTACCCAGGAATTAGCGGCATGGTTTAACGTTACCTTGCCCACTTTATTGACTCACTTGCGTCAAATCAATAAAATAAAAAAATACGAAAAATGGGTGCCTCATGATTTGACTGATCTGCAGAAAGAAACGCGTGTTGAAACTTGTGTTGCCTTGTTGAACCGGTACAGAAATGAAGGAATATTGGATCGAATTGTAACATGTGATGAAAAGTGGATTCTTTATGATAACCGGAAAAGAAAAATGCAATGGCTGACCCCAGGTCAAATGCCACAACAGTGTCCTAAAGCAAAACTTACCAATAAAAAGGTAATGGTAACTGTTTGGAGGTCTCAGCATGGTGTTATTCACTATAGTTTTCTTCGATCTGGTCAAGCAATTACGGCAGATGTCTATTGTGCCGAACTCCGAACCATGTTGACAAAACTAGCAGTAAAGCAGCCCCGACTCATGAATCGATCTTCACCATTATTGCTCCACGACAACGCGAGACCTCACACAGCACGAGAAACCATTTTGACCCTTCAGGAACTGCACTTAGAAACCATTCGTCATCCTCCGTATTCACCAGACCTTGCTCCAACGGACTACCATTTTTTTCGTGATTTGGACAATTATCTACGTGACAAGAAGTTTTCTTCCCAGGAGGCAGTACAAAATGCTTTCACACAGTTTGTGCAGTCTAGATCGTCGGAGTTCTATCGCAAAGGCATTAATAACCTTCCCATTAGATGACAGCAATGTATAGATAATAATGGCAACTATTTTGATTAAATAAATTTGTTAAAAATTTAAAAAATAAACAATTAAGATTTTCAGTAGAAATCGGCAATTTCATACTTTAACCCCTAATATTTGGAAAACTATAATAGTAAAACAACCATTCCAAAAAAATAGCTAGGTTTACGTTAAAACGCAATATGGTTCAAATCTTGAACAACATAACTAAATGAAGTCAACCATTACAGTTTATAGTCCAGCTTATCTGTCTGTGTTTGGGAAAGTTTAATAGTCCCGTAGCTAACGTTTAATAAGTATACACGTTATCTTTTATATTTCTACCTACTTGAGAGGAGAACTAAACAAGACTCGTGGGCACGATTCTGTATTGAGGCAACGATCTTACTGAGAAACCTTTATGAGATAAACTTTATGCTTTCACAGTATAACTAAAGTTAATTAAATAAGTGTTGCATTGACGATGAATGCATGAATGACGTACTTCATCTTAGACTACATTTTACACAAATGCTGTCTTTTCACTACGAAAGTAATGTCGCGAAAGTTACAGTCAACTTCGCAAAAAAAGTCGCGCAGCAGTTTACTGGAACAGTTACATCAAAAAATCACTGGTGGTGATTTTCACTACTTGAAATCACTACGCATTTTTTTGCAAAGATGACTATAACTTTCGCGACACTAGTTCCGTAATTAAAACACAGCTTTAGCATCAGGTTTGATAGTGATCAAACAGTGGCCTGCTGTGGCCTATAGGTACCTACAAAATAAAATAAAACTGTCATTCACAGAAGTCGTCTTCGTCCTACTACTATGGGGTTCGGCGTAGTAAGTCTTTTTCCTATCTGTTCTCTGTCAATATTTCCAATTATTTTCGATCTCCCTCTCGCACTACGACCATTCGACGACTTCCTGTACTCTCCTGTTGACTCTAGAACTCCCAAATTGTACTAGATATGAACTACAGTCTTCGAAAGAAATTAAATAGACTCAGAAGACAAAATAACTTACAAAACTAAAAAAAGTATAAATAAAGTCGGCTTTTCTAGGTTTCAAACGTATACAGCTTTCAATTTTCCCAAGTTTTAAAGTTTTTTTATTATAAAACTAGACAGAGAAACAAGCCCCAATAAATGAAGGTACCCACCTACCTATCCATTTTACAATCCCCCGGTGTTCCGTAAAAGAAAAACAGTGTACATGTTTATCAAGAGCTGTGTTCTAGCTAGAGATAGTGACGCGGAGAGTTTTCGCTTTGTGTAATCAACGCGAGTTTTTATAACATTCGGCGAGAGAGGCTGACATCCTCCTGTAACAAGATCCTAGCTTTACGATCTGACACGTTATAGGACACTTAAAACTGTTTTAAAAATTTCTGTTTTCTTTATTTTAGTGTTTTGAACATCAGTGTTGAGTGAGAAATCTAAAGGACGTGGATTTTCTATGCATCAAGGACTTTTTTTGTAATTTGGGCAATAAGCTATGCAGCTGTGGGTAACGAAAACGTAGTCAAGAAAATCTTAAGGAGGATCTTAGGTATAGTAGGACATTACTACGAGTATAACTGACGTAAAATTTACATTCGACAATTACAATAGCGAGACGAAATCTTAACTAAGTTCAATCAAAACTAAAATATAGGTAGTTACAGAGAAGCGTTTCCGAGAAGTTACCCTAAGATTAATATTATGTAGTTAAATCAAATCTCGTTAGAAAGTCAAATTGTAAGTTAAATTGAATTCCCATCTCGTGTTCGTTTTATGGGCGTGTAAACAACATCCCCAAGAAGTTAACTCGACGGGTTCATATTTAGGTTAAGGGGAAAATACCTGCATATAAACGTAGTCAAATTGTATCCTCCCAGGATAAAGATATCAGAGAAAATATGTTTATACCATGAAATCTATATCAGCCATAATCTTGAATTTACATATTGATTTTTCTTATATTTGAAATTTTTTAATTAAGAAAATGAAAAAAAAAAACAGAATACATTTTACACGACTGCCATAAAACGTAAAGATAATTTACCTAATTTAATTATGTTCAAACAACCAATGATGTAGATCACACTAAGTACCTATTTGCTGTGCTGTTATTATACTTATTCACCTTTTATTAGCAGTCCCACCCAACTGCATCCACCATTCCTAAGGCTCCTGAAGCCTCGAACGATTTCTACGGTTGTTTTACCTTTAGGTATTCCTAAGCTACAAGATCAGAGGAATAGCCAAATTAGACCAGCATAACTATGACTTATTTACTTCAAGGCGATTGTTGTTAATCTTGTTTTTTCTTTTCAGTTACAACTGCAGTCGGGTTTTTTATTTTTATAAATATCATTTCTTTGAAAGTCGGTTAAATAAAAAACAAAAAGTAGAAGTAAAAAGCATAGTCATTGCAGATATATGATTTTATAGCATAAACATATTTTCTCTAATCATCCAGGTAGGAAACAATCAATTACGTTCATATGGAGAACGAGTAGATATCCTTTACTCTTAAGTTATGTGCGCACTCTGCAATCTCGACAGTCATATATTCCGCGTCGGATTCCATCGCGTAAGGTTCCGCTTTTATTTTGGTTGTAAATTTTCGCCGCCATTATGTAGCTGTGGTTATTCGCTTATCGCATCTTGTTAACCCTCTCAGAGGCATTGTTCTTTCGTCCAACCCTCTCCGCCTCTCCCCCTGCTGAAGAGTTAGGGTTGCCCGATGTTGGATCGGAGTTACCTACATTGGGTCAGTAACTTGACCCGCTTGACGATAAATACTAAAAATAGAATAATACTCCCGTAATACAAAGCAGTCTGGCTCACAGTCTGGCTCGCACTTGACTGATTTTTTATAAGTTATGTGGGTAACTTGTAAAAAAATTATGATCTTTAAGCACCAAAATATTTCATATAAATTTATTAATATACGTACTAAGCCCTTTCTTCCAGAATATGCCAGGAAAACCGCTTCACCTGCTTAAGTCGCAAAGGTTTCAACGCAATCACAAATCGCTGAAATCGTTTACTCCTAGAACCAATATATTTGTTTGTACAGTTAATTAGGTCCAAACATATACTGCAGCGATTAACTGCGCGATATCGTGAGGTTGATGGCCGCACCTCATTGTATAATTACAATGGAATATGATTTAGTGCGATTGCTGTGTCATAGAGCTTTATAAATAAACTAGGCGAGCCTCTAGGTTTTGTTCACTTTTGAAATTCTTAGAAAGGCCCTTTATCTACATGTTCTCTAATATACTTACCTCGGTTTTGTTTACTTGTCAACTTCTTCCTATAGAATCGGCCCTTTATCTACAAGATACTACATAGGTGTCGTTGTGGTGGCGTCCCATATCATAAACCACCTTTTTATCACAATCTCCTTACTTGAAAACCTACTGCTTTTTTAAAGGTGGTGAAAAACCTACGAGGTTCTTGATAAAAGTGCCGTCAAGCATAACAGTAGGTATTTACTTGATTGTTTTCATCAAGTAGTTAATAACTCTTAAAATAAATAGAAAATCAATTTTTCTAGTCTGGCAACCCTAATACTATGCCCCGGAGGTGCCCCCGCCCGCATGGCCCGTGAAAATTACAAGACTTCCCTTGCTTTCATTATTAAAGTAAAAGTAAAAAAACAGGTTTTTGTTCGGAACAATGTTTTCTGTACTTGTTTTTATAAAAACGGGGTATCTGGGTTTGTGAGTTAACGTAGTTCCTATTTGCTTTGTTAAAGCGAATTGTAATTATATTCTCATTTTGTTTGTATATGTTGTAAACTAATGGAAATTTCTTTTATATGCAATCATTTCTTTTATATGCAAATTAGAATTTTTTGACTTTTTTTATGTAATATTTAGAGCGCAATTATACAAGGTGTAACGGGTAAGCCCTTTAATCCGAAAGGGGATTGTTCTAGACGTCTAGGCGAACAACTTTTGTTCTACGACTTTTGGAAATTCGAAGTACTTTTCAAAAAATTTAGGTGTAAAGTCTCCTTGAAAATCAGCTGTTTCTGAGAGTTCTAGGTCATTGACCTTTTGTTGTCCTTTTATTTAGTTTGATGGCTTACAATCAAAACTTCAATTACCTTTATTTTCAAAAGCAGCTGTTTTTCCAGTGAAACATAATCTCAAAGATTTCAAAATAAAAGTTTGAATTTTCAAAAGTCGTAGAACAAAAGGTGTTCGCCTAGACGTCTAGAACAATCCCCTTTCGGATTAAAAAGGCTTAACCGTTACAAATTGTATAAGCTACGTGGTCGTATTAGCTACATGTCGGGCGAGTACTCGGCTGCAACACATAAGGTTGCGGGTTTGACTCTCGCCGGTGGCAAGTAGGTATATTATGCTGACTATAAATGTTTATTTTTGGGCCTCTGTCTTCTATTATGTCTATGTACTTAATTTACAAAAAAAAAAATTATATTATGTAGTACCTATCTACTCTTGGCTTCGAGAAATGGAAGAGCGGCATTGGATAGGGAAGAATGGAAGAAAGCGTTGAAATATTACAAACATGCAAGATAATCGCGAAAAATATAACCCTTTCCTTGCAGCCGGGTAAAAAGAGCTGTTCAGGTACTGATGATGATGATGATTTTTATTCGCTGTTCAACAGCACAAGCCTAGTTCTGCAGTATGTATTTATTAATTAGTTACAGAAAGATTTTGTTTCCCATTTCGTTGCGTATTCACTAAAATGGAGCTATATTATAAGCATCTATACATACATTGTATATCTGTGGAAAACAAGACTCACTGTTAAATAATTTTCTTAAAGACTTAACCCTGAAAGCGGCGGGCCGAGGCGAGGGTTCGACCATTACGTACCTACTACCTACCAACTAGCAGAAATACCGTCTCTTACGAACGAATCTCACAAACTTTTCTTATTATGTTAATACTGCCTACCTTTTTGGGTATACTCCAATTTGAGAGGAGAAATAAAAGGCCGGTTTAAGAAAATTATGCTTCCACTTCCTTTTAGTTTATTGCATTGGCCATTGACTATTAACATCAAATTTATTTATTTTAATATTTTAGCAGGCATACTAGTGGAAACGGACTGTTTGAACCTACTACCAGGCCACATTTTAGCTACTTATATGAGTATAAAGAATGGCAATTTTTTGTAACGGGTATCTATCTACATTCGTACTTATCCTACTACTAGCAGCACCCCGCAGTTCCGATAACTTTTGGAATACATTATCGAAGAGTACAAAGGCTCCAATAATTCCGAAATTCCCACGGAATCGGGACTTATGCAAGTGAAACCGTGAGAAGCAGCTAGTAATAAATAAAAAGCCTATCTAAACACTAGTATTATACTTGAATCTATGTTTTATTCATTATTAAAATTACACAGATTAAAGTGGCAGTCAGTTCGTCATAAGTGACACGAGGACAAGGCAAAATCCCGCCTACGCATGCAGCCGGCTGTGTGTGACACGCACGTGCTTCAAGCTACTGATTTAATAACCTATCAAGATTTATATGTACGTAGGTACGTACTACGTATAGGTACAGTAGGTACACACGTTGAGAGTAAGAAATAGTTTAAATAACTACAAATACACACACATTACATACATTAACGCAAAGTTGAGTCCGTGTGTCTCTACACAACTTTTGCTATGTCCTGCGACATACCCACGTAAGTCCCGATCAAGTGGAAATTTCGAAAACCCCTTTCTTATCGGATGCTTATCATCATTAATGAAGAACACACTATCCAAACAGTTCTCTATCTATCAACAGTTTAGGCTGTATTTTGTATCCAACAGTCAGTCAGTCAGGACTTCTTGTTCTAAGTCAGAACTTGGCCAAAGCATTTTATAGAAATAGATATTCGCCATCTAGCCCCGTGGTAAGCTGCTAAGCTTGTGTTACGGTGCTAGACAACGGATATACTACTTATATTTATTTTTCTTTTGTAAATACATACATAATATTATACATAGAAATACACCCAGACCAGATACAAATATTTATTTTTAAGCATAAATATTTGCACCCAGCGGGAATCGAACCCGCAACCTTTTGCATTGCAGCCAAGCGTTCGCCCGACGCGCCACAGAGGTCGTCCTTCTATGTTTGCTAAAAGACTAAATGAACGTACCAACGTACCAACATTATTACACTCACCCCCACTCGAAAAACTCATAGGAATGCAAATTATTTAATAATAGCTTCGCTATATTTCCTGAAAGAAAAATAGCGCGGAATTTCCTTTATTGCGCATTAGTACAGATTATAGTCAAGGAACGGATTTAATTCTATTTAATGTATGTAGGTATTGTTGGCATTAGTATTAGTTGCTAACGTTTATTGTTTACTGATACGAGTAAGATAACGAAAGAAAAAGCCTGCTCAAAATAATATCATAAAAACTATTTTTTTTTCTAAAATTATACAAGGTATAAATATACAAGATTTTTACTTGCTTCGTAAAACAGAGATGCGGTGAGGAGAGTATGAGTGTCTCTCTCACACACTCATGGGTAAACTGGGCGTGCGAAATGCTGCGCATTTTTGTTAACAATATACTGGAACGGTCACCGCTCGCGCGCTCTAACCTTACTACCATTTATGACGGACCGGTGTGCAGCGAGTGAAAATAAAATTTGGCAAAGATATGGCAAAGGTTACTTCTAAACTTCAAAAACTTTATTAAGCTGAAGAATTCAGGCTTTGTTATAACCTCATAAATATTATAACAATGGGGCAAACTCGCACTAACTTCGCAATCTAAGTCTCCATATATCTCAATGAACCTCGGACGGATAAATAAAATTCCTATCGTCGTCGTCGCGTCGTCTCAAGTGTAATGTTCTTGATAAAATTCATGATAGTGACGATGACGTCACGGGCCATGGTACGGTGTCGGCCTGTCGGTAGTCTATGGGCGTATTATGCATGCCGATATGAAATACCTCGGGTCGGCTCATAAATCACTTGAGACACGCCCTACTTTAGTGGCTAGTAGCTAGTGGGTAGTGGCCTCAAGAGTGTGATGACAGATTCAGGGTGTGTGCCTTCATTGATCGGGAGTTTAGTAAATTATTTACTTAACTCCCGATCCCCCTTTGCCCCATTTATAAAAGAAGATTAGCATCTGCATAAACTATGTATCGTTTGTCTCTTACTGTGACATGAAGTTTCAAAGTTTCTACACAGATACAAACTTTACATTACTGCAGTCATCTGTCAATCATTGTTTATAAGTAATGGGGTTAATAGTTAAAAACTATCTTAAACAAATAAATAATGAAATTTATATACTCTATCTGGTCATATTACGTTACGGAATATAATCCTACTAATATTATAAATAAAGCTGAAAGTTTGTGAGTATGTGTGTATGTGTGTTTGTTACTCAATCACGCCAAAACTACTAAACCGATTGCAATGAAACTTGGAATATAAGTAGTTGGATATCGGGAATAATACATAGGCTACATTTTATCCCGATATTCCCGTGGGAACAGGACTTACACGGGTGAAACCGCGAGGCGCAGCTAGTAATCCATAATAGTACTTATATTACGTTACTGTAATTTCGTTCGTGATTTTAAAATTTACACGATTTGCTATCGATATTGCATGCATGATATGTGATACTAGTCAGGTATCGGGACTAAAAACTAAATATTAATTTTTAATATAGTTGATATGGAGTTCCGAAAAGTAACGCCTAATACAATCAATTAATGATATTATTACAGAAAACCCATTCTTAGTGGATACCTACACACAAAACACATAACACTTCCTTTGGCAGTCGTGTAAAAAAAATTACACTATTCAAATTTCCCTATTGGTCCCTGCGGAGAGGTCCAGCGGTTTGGGCACTGCGTTGATATTTAGTTCAGGCAATCAGTCAGGACATTGAATTGATACTTCATTGTTAGAAGATAATTATGTGATAATAAATACATATTGAAAGGAAGGTATTCCAGATGAAAAAACACCTTTCATTACAAATGAAAATACACAATTACAACAAAAAATCCTATTATCCATCTTTGTTTCCTCAATATATTTAACGCAATAAGCAACAAACATCTGTTACAGAACTTTTTGTTATTGGAAAACGGAAAAAATACGGAAATAATCACTTATTTTCAATGGAAATAAAATAGTCTTGAAGGCAAATCGGAAATAACTCAAAGATATTTTCTTTAATATTACTTTTAAAAGATACCTACTTCTTACTTACTGTGATATCAAATAAGACATATGTATTCATACAGACTACATAGTGTACCTACTGTAGACTATGTAAGTATTCGGTCAGAATACATAGTATACTATAAATTATGTATTCGGTAAGAATACATAGTATAATATAGACTATGTATTCTTACCGAATACGTAGTATAGTATTTGGCTACCGCTTTGGAAAATTGTCACAGAATTCGGTCGAGCTATTAGTGTGTTAATTTCTTCTATGGTTTTGGCTATTTTGCATAATAAAAGACTTTATTTTCCGGGTTTAGTCGCGTTTTATTCATGTTTTTAAACGAACCGAGCTTTCGCCATATATACAGTTGGCCTTTTAGGTTGACATGAAACAAGAATGAAACGCGATTAAACCCGGAAAATAAAGTGTTTCATTAGTGTGTTGTTATTATCATGTATTATTTTAATACGCGGGTGAAATAGCAAGGCCCAGCTAGTAAATATAATAAACTAAGAATCGTATTACAACAAGAGTCGATTATCAAATTGGAAACTCTACAAGATATTAGTCCAAAAACCTAATTAAAGTGACTGCAAAAAGAAAAAGAAATACAGAAATAGATAACTTTTGTACAATCGGCTCATATTTCAGGGTACAATTCCCCTAGGAGGCTCCCTTACCTTCCTTACTTCGGGTATATTCGGGACAAATTGTGTTTACAAATGCAATCAATTATTCCTGTCGACTTTAGCTATTCGGGATACAAACCTTGGGTTTAAACGTTCTTTTGCGATAAAGTTAGAGTTCACTTATTGAGGTTATTAATCTGAACAAAGTTTTAGCCTGATGAAAGTATGATAGCAATAAACACTTATACGAAAAAAGTGTTGTTCTTTGAAACTCTTTGGAAACTGAGCACACAACATTTATTGAGTTTTACTCGCCTTTTATTTAATAACGGCATTTTTTGAAAAGTACCGAGCTTTCGCTAACTTTACAGTTAGCTTTTTTAGCTTTTGTTAGTACAGCTTTTTCAAGGTTGACTGAGCTAAGCTGAACGGAACTGCGGCCCTAGCCAAAATTCTTATCAAATAACGAAAACGCCAATCGACAGATTTTTTTGTATGAAATTGACATAAGCTTGCGAAAAATCAAGCGTGACCTTATGTCAATTTCGTACAAAAAAAACTGTCGATTGGCGTTTTCGTTATTCGATAAGAATTTTGGCTAGGGCCGCTGAGCTTTTACCTGTGTTGTACCATTCGTAAGAACGTTACATTACATAGGAAAGTTCGAGAAAATGTTCTAGTCTATGTTTACCCTAACACAAAAACCCTTTTAGTACCTACCTGCGAATGAAAATAGCATTGTTGTTTTCACTACAAATATTATTAAAAGATGGGCTATTTATCATGTTATATTTTGTTTTTGAGGCGAGCCAGTTACAATTCGTGGCGAAATGCTAAATACCCCGTTATCTTTACATAGTATAAAGTCGCTTCCGTGACTGGATGTTTGTATGTATGCTTAGATCTTTAATGCGGTTCTCTTAGTAGATAAAGTGATTCAATAGGAAGGTTTATATGTATAACACTTCCTGATATTCCCGCGGGATCGGAACTAACGCGGGTGAAACCGCGGGGCGCAGCTAGTTTCATAATATTTGTAATCAATACTTTTAACTTTGCAACGGAACCTAAATCTCAGGAAAATCTTTGTTGAGTGAGAAAGCACTTTAGCTAAGTAATGATTTGTCAACCTTTTCACGCGTTGAAAGAACATCACTCACCAGAGGAAGACAAAACATTCCTCAACATGTCACTAAGCGTATAGGAGCTCAAAAGAAACCGTGGTAAAAAATAAAACAAAAAAAGAGTTAAAGCAAAACCGGCAAAAATAATAACAAGTACCTACCTACCTACCCGGACAGAACAGCTCGCAAATCAAAGTCCCTATGTCAGCAGCACCCGGCCGTCATCATATCAGAGCATGTAGGTATTCCACAATCATCTCAACATCGTCTCAGCATTGTTACATCTCTTTTGAAACCAATTCGACATTTTTTGGAAATTTAACAGAGAAAAGCCGAGCCTTATCTTACTAATATTATAAACGCGAAAGTTTGTATGTATGTATGTGAGGTTGTTACTCTTTCACGCAAAAACTACTGAACCGATTGCGATGAAACTTGGAATATAGGTAGCTGGGGACCTGGATTAACACATAGGCAACTTTTTATCCCGATATTCCCACGGGAACGGGACTTAGCGGGTGAAACCGCGGGGCGCAGCTAGTTATTAGATACAAACAAAAGGGAGAACATGCATAATCGTTCATTTACCGTGTTACGTGGATTTCCGTGTAGCGCAGTTGTTAGCGCGCTCGCCTGGCAAGCGAGAAGCACAGGTTTGAATCGTGTCACGGCAGATTTTTTCATGATGTATTTCTCCATGTAAAATATTTATTTTATTGTAGTAATTTCTTGCAAAATCACCAACAACTGCGAAACCGTTATCCAAAAAAATATAGGTACTAATGCTGAAGCTATGTTGAGACAATTTGGTTATAGAATACGTGCCCAGATACCTTACCGTGGCCTTCCTTTGCATCAATTTACCAGATATTAAACCTTAATCCCGTCTGAAGGCTCACCATAACTCACACCGACGAATATCTCGCAGGCATACCTGAAACAAATTACACACAGTTAATATAATACAGGGCTCATTAATCCCGGGACTTAGTATAAACTTTGATACTTTCGCTGATTTGTTTTGTTTCTTCGCGCAAGATTAGGTTTAGTAAGTGACATAATTAAACTTCAATTTATCTTAATTACTAGCTGCGCCCCGCGGTTTCACCCGCGTAAGTCCCGTTCCCGCGGGAATAACGGGATAAAAAGTAACCTAGATGTTAATCCAGGTCCCCAGCTACCTATATTCCAAGTTTCATCGCAATCGGTTCAGTAGTTTTTGCGTGAAAGAGTAACAACCTCACATACATACATACACACAAACTTTCGCGTTTATAATATAAGTAAGATTGTAAGTATCGTAAGTATCGATCCCGTGGGAATATCATACCTACCAAGTTACTTACATCGCAATCGGTTTAGTTTTTCGGAGATTGAAAAATAAAAACATCTTACCTTTTGCATTTATAATACTAGCGTGGGATTGAACAATATCAGTACAATTTAGTAGCTGTGCGCCTCAGCGCTATTAGTAATACATTTCTACAAATACAAAATGCAATCACCACTAACAAGCAAGTTGATCTATGCGTTAGGAAAAGTCCTATATACAATTTGTAACGGGTATGCCCTTTTAATCCGAAAGGGGGTTGTTCTAGACGTTTAGGCGAACACCTTTTGTTCTACGAATTTTGAAAATTCAAACTTTTTTTGAAAATTTTGAGATTATGTTTCACTGAAAAAACAGCTGCTTTTGACAATAGAAGTAATTGAAGTTTTGATTGTAAAACATCAAACTAAATGAAAGGACAACATAAGGTCAAGGACCTCGAACTCTTAGAAACAGCTGATTTTCAAGTAAACTTTACATTTAAAATTTTCAAAAAGTACTTCGAATTTCCAAAAGTCATAGAACAAAAGTTGTTCGCCTAGACGTCTAGAACAACCCCCTTTCGGATTAAAAGGGCTTACCCGTTACACCTTGTATAACCATCTTTCTAAAATTCAGCTCCCGACAAGTTAGGTGGAACGGGACCACTGCTTGCAGGTTCGAATTCTGGCAGGTGCAGACTTTACAAGACGAGGCATAAGTTTTGGAAAGCATTTTCCTAATCTACAACTCCCTTCTTAATTTAACTACAATAAATAAGCGCCGCGATCAATTTCAAATAGACCTATAGGTAAGTTGGTTGGTACCTAATCATTATACGTATTCAAACTTCTCACCGAGGTATCGAAGCTTCGACGACTTTACAGTCAAAGTCAAACTCAGCTTTGGTAATTGATTAATCGTATAAACTTTCAATTTTAAAGGCCACAGATTTCCAGTATAAAGTTAACGCCAATATTATTTTTACAGTAAAGGCCCTTAATAACTTATTCAACCAACAATGCTTCAGCATTTTTGATTAACGATGCTAAAGCGATCTTGAGACGATTTAGTTATAGAATACGTCCCATGGCCGTGCAAAGGTAATTTAACTTTAACACAAAAACGAAGAAAAAGGTTACGTTTTAATACGGTCATAGTCCGATGCATACTTCGATACTTGGAGATAAACGATCGTACTCAGAAACAATCGTCGTCAAGGAAAAGCAATATAAAGAACACTTTGTCTTGCTCTTGTGAGTAACGTGAAACATCAACGAAAAAGTTACAAAGCACTGCTACTAAATGCTGCTACATGTCTAGAATACCAAAAGGCGTAGTTACTAGGGAACAGTGAATACGGTTTAGTTGCTGAACAGCCTTTCAAGCTGGCTAGGTATATGTTTAGGTTGACAGGCCTTTCAAGCTGGCTAGGTATATGTTTAGGTTGACAGGCCTTTCAAGCTGGCTAGGTATATGTTTAGGTTGACAGGCCTTTCAAGCTGGCTAGGTATATGTTTAGGTTGACAGGCCGAAGCAGCCGGAGTTCAAAAACTGCCAGTTTAGTGTGTAAGAACCTTAAGGTTTCGGTGTTAGGCATTACCAAATGTTCAATCAAACTGTATTTAGTAGGTAATCCTCTGGGATTGGCAATTTGAAACTTAATAGGTACGTCTTCTATGGATTCTCTGTAGATCTATTCAATTTGAAGTCGTTAGTCGTTGTCTGCAATGTAATTTAGTATTCTCCGGCGAGGATTTGTAATGGAACGAGTTATTGGGTAAATATTAAAAGAATTTGAAATTAAACTCTTTTTCGATTTTAATCGAGTTGTGTTCGTTATTTTTAGCAATAACAAACACAACTCGATATGGGGCTATGTCCAGCAGTGGGCATCTATCGGCCTGGATTGTGTTAAAATGTATCATAGATATGTGTCGTAATTGATAATGAAAAAAAAAAAAAAAATTGAGGCATGGTAATGTACAATGTCTCAATTCATTTTTTACTAACTGCGCCCCGCGGTTTCACCCGTTAAAAGGGAAATACGTTATCATGAGCGGTTCTCGAGCGGTTGTACTTTTTCGTTCATTACTCGGGTTCTTCTAATTGGATTTCGATGCAAAGTATACCACGACCTTCCTCGAAAATAGAACTATCCAATATTGAAGACCTCAATCGGTTAAGTAGTTTTTAATTGTATAAGGAACCGACAGATAAACAGAGAAACTGACAGACAGACATGAATTTTAAAAATTTGTACAATTTTGTTCTACTACTTTTTTTAAGCCCTCTACACAACTTTTTTAAATTTTAAATCCAAGTACAGACTTTTTGTCCTCTCATCCTTTATTATAAGTATATTGATAGAAGATAGATAGATGAGCTCGATATTTCATCGTAATTGCAACTGGCTTCTTCACAACACTGGAGGTTCCGGGTAGGTGATGAGAGTTAGGGGCGTCAATTTCCCGTCATTAAATTTTCTCATAGAGAAAACAACATATGGCGTTTAAAATCGTATGCTAAATAAATAGATCAGAATTAGGTGTATAACCTTATTGTCCTTTTACCAACAAGCACCTGCCTAATCGACAGGTACTGCAGTTTACGTGCTCTCAGACTGCAGTGGTAATTTTTCTTGAAACTGTGCAACACAGACATTAAACTTACTTACGTCTTAATTTTCTTCGTTCTCTTGTAATTGTTTTGTCGTCCTTTTGTAGTGTCGAGAAAAAAACTAGAGTTTAAAAGTAAAAAAGTCTCGACGAGAAACATATATAGATAATATAGAGATTAGCCATGAAGTCGCTCATTTGTACGACTGTAATTTTGTTACCTACTTATGTATGTTGCATTCGTATATTGTTTGTTGAGCAAATATAAAACGTACCTATATCTAATCTATCTGCCTTCGAAGTCAGCGTGGTCCATCTTTAACCGAAGTCACAATTACTATCAAGTGTGATACTGGCTTATACGTACTATCCTACTAATAATTTAATATTCTCCTCGCCCGCTCAGTCTCCTTGCGACCAGTTAACTTGGTTGAAACGTCAAGGTAAGAACATTAAAAAGTAAACAGCGCACGATTGAGACCCGGGAAAATATGAAATTATGGAGTTCAAATCGTGTTAGTTTAAAAGTTTACTTTACGTTCCTATTATGTATTTTTTGCCTATACACTTAAATCTATAAATAGTATAATATATATATATATATTATACTAGCTGCGACCCGCGGTTTAACCCGCGTAGGTTATGTACCCGCGGGATTATCGAGATAAAAAGTAGCTTATGTGTTATTCCAGATCTCCAGCTACCTAAATTCCAAGTTTCATCGCAATCGGTTCAGCGGTTTTTACGTGATTGAGTAACAAACACACATACACCCATACTCACAAACTTTCAGCTTTATGATATTAGTAGGATATCTACCTAGAACCAAGTAAGTAAGTTTCACAGAAAGATAACCCCACTTAAGACAAAATATCTCTAACCCCTGTCAGATTAACACATAAAGCTAACGTTTAGCGTAGTGAGCAATTAAAGGAAATAGCGGTTAACCGTGAGTCTGAACCTTTCAGATACTGACGATAAAAAGGGTCTAATAAGGAGATTTTAAGATAAAACTGTTAATCTACATCTTGATAAAACGGCGTAGATAACTAAAATAAAACGCTGAAAATAGTGAATACGTTTTTCTACAGTATGAATGTAACTATGTTGAAAACAAGGTTGATTTTTAGAGAACGATGATTTTAGAGTCGCTGCAAGCTGAAATCCCTTCCGATTGAATATTTTTCTTCATAACCGGTATCAAATACATCTTTAAACAATATATTAGGGGTTAAAGTATGAAATTGCCGATTTGTACTGAAAATCTTAATTGTTTATTTTTTAAATTTTTAACAAATTTATTTAATCAAAATAGTTGCCATTTCTAATGGGAAGGTTATTTATTAATGCCTTTGCGATAGAACTCCGACGATCTAGACTGCACAAACTGTGTGAAAGCATTTTGTACTGCCTCCTGGGAAGAAAACTTCTTGTCACGTAGATAATTGTCCAAATCACGAAAAAAATGGTAGTCCGTTGGAGCAAGGTCTGGTGAATACGGAGGATGACGAATGGTTTCTAAGTGCAGTTCCTGAAGGGTCAAAATGGTTTCTCGTGCTGTGTGAGGTCTCGCGTTGTCGTGGAGCAATAATGGTGAAGATCGATTCATGAGTCGGGGCTGTTTTACTGCTAGTTTTGTCAACATGGTTCGGAGTTCGGCACAATAGACATCTGCCGTAATTGCTTGACCAGATCGAAGAAAACTATAGTGAACAGTTACCATTACCTTTTTATTGGTAAGTTTTGCTTTAGGACACTGTTGTGGCATTTGACCTGGGGTCAACCATTGCATTTTTCTTTTCCGGTTATCATAAAGAATCCACTTTTCATCACATGTTACAATTCGATCCAATATTCCTTCATTTCTGTACCAGTTCAACAAGGCAACACAAGTTTCAACACGCGTTTCTTTCTGCAGATCAGTCAAATCATGAGGCACCCATTTTTCGTATTTTTTTATTTTATTGATTTGACGCAAGTGAGTCAATAAAGTGGGTAAGGTAACGTTAAACCATGCCGCTAATTCCTGGGTAGTTTGACTAGGATCGGCTTCCACTATCTCTCTTAATTCATCGTTATTCACCTGTGTGGGCGGTCTTCCTCGTGGCTCGTTCTTTAAGTCGAAATTTCCATCACGAAAGCGTTTAAACCAAAATCGCACGGTGCGTTCATTAGTAGACCCCTCTCCAAACGCAGCATTGATATTGCGGGCTGTTTCTGCCGCGTTAGTTCCGCGTCGGAACTCGTATTCAAAAATCACTCGAATTTTCGCAGTATCCATCTTTCTTGTCTAAATTGAATAACAAAAACAATTGAAAGTCGATATTCAAATGTTTCACATTTTTTAAAAAAAGAACATCACAGAAACCATTTGAAAAAAGTTTCATTCGAAAACCTCAAACCATGAAGATTCTATGTCAATTCAAAGAACCTATTGCAATAAAACGGCAATTTCATACTTTAACCCCTATTATTATGTTATTGTACAATGTACATGATACATGAAGTGTCCCTTTAATTTCAAAAACAATAAAAAATAACCACTATTATACAGGCAAAGTTACCCCTGTTTTACAAAATAAAATATTTTTTCTTTAAAATACTTAAGCGCTATATTTTCTTATAGGCATCATAATATTAGAAAATACAATACCTAGAACCTTCTCATCGAATTAAAAAAAAATGTAATAATCGTTAATGATTGATTTTACGAGAAATTATTGATTTTTTCATGTAATTCCATCTCGCTCATTTCTATGCAATCGGACAAAGACCGATAATTATCAACTATCGCCGTCTTAAGGCTGTGCTGTACGGCTGCCTTGTCAAGAAAGCTTGTTTTTACCACTTAAACACAAAGATGTCTACTTTGTAAACTAGAGTTTTAAAAGTATGTGTAAAATCGGGATAACAGTTTTTGTGTTTTTGAAACGTCGTACCTAAATCAATTTAGGATGTGTTTGAAGAAATAACATATATACTGACACAACTATACTAAAAAGAAGAAAACAAAATTTCATAGTCATATTTTAACTTCAGTGGGATAAACGTGATTCGCCGTATTTTTTCCTGCAAAAAAACCCCTACAAAATCCATCAACTCTAAAATAATTCTTCGTTAAGATAGTAAGACAAATCGTGATTGGATCCATTAGGCTCCGAAGCTAAGCTTTATAGACTACTCTATTCCTTTTTAAAAGAGTAGCGGCATTAGCTTTCATTAATACAATGTCTAGAAAAGACCAAAGTAGAAATTTCTATAGAGTTTGAAAAGAAATAGCATTCAGCAGTCTGCAAAGAGGCAATTTTGCAGTTGCACAGGCTGTATGATGATATCAATTTGTGTTTTACGAGTAGGTATATGTTGTACGATTTGATAAACTAAATAGAAAGATTATTTTTGCAATTTTACTAACTCGAAAGTAAAATTGAAAAAATAGAAAGATTATTTTTGCAATTCTACTAACACGAAAGTAATATTGAGAATTTATTTGAGAAATGTCATAGTTTTCGCGAAATGACCTGAATTTTCAAAAATTTCAGTTTAATAAATTGGGTTCCCTACGCTACTTCGAAACACTATCCATCGAAACTCCTTTTGCCAAAGACGATTGACCTTTTTATTCCAAGTAGTATATTAAAAATGTTCTTTATGTAATGAATAGGCTCCGAAACTACAATACCCATTTAAAAAAAATATCACCAATAGATAAAGTATTTTCACCAAGAGTTACATTATCCAGAAGTAACATAGGCTAATTTTGATCTCGAGATTCACACGGGATTGGTACTAACGCGGGTGTAACCGCGGGAAGCAGCTATATCTTACTTTTTATTTTACTTATATTATAAACGCAAAAGTTTTTACATATTATTATGTATGTGACGCATGATGATTTTTACTATGATGTTCACGCAAAAACTACAGAACCGATTGCGATATAATATGGAATATATGTGTTATTACAGGTCTCCAGCTACCTAGAGCTGGAGACCTGTAATAACACATAGGCTACTTTTTACTCGATATTCCCGCGGGAACGGGCCTTACGCGGGTGATACCGTGGGGGGGGGGGCAGCTAGTAATTATATAGGTACGACGATAATGTCATAAGCATTTAAAATGAATTAAAACGTGAAAACAAAGTATCTTTCTGTCATTAAATTAATCTCTATATTCTCGTAATTTTCTAGAATAGGGTTCAATTTTGTTAATGATTTACAATATATAACAGTAGGTATAACTATACCTACCTACTCTTATGTAGGTATTTTATCTATATAGTAGAAAAGGTCCACTATTACGGTGTTAATAGTAAGAAATGATCCTAAAAGGACACCTCACTGAACAATAATTTGGGTTTCCCGGGTTGACAAAATTTAGTAAAACTTTAAAGTTATATGTTTAGACTTTCTGTCAAACAGGTTCGCCCTAGTTTGGGATAATCGAAAGATTCACATGGCCCCGAAAAGATCAATACTTGTCTATGCAAACTTTTGCAAACGAGTAAATTGTATCCTTTTATTTTACAAGATGTTATCTTGTTCATATTTCAACTTTATTGAAACCAAATTAACATTTTACAAGTTAAAGGGTATCTTCAGGGCAAGCCACATGCAATTCAGAACGTATACTCTATAGAAATTTGTTATACAAGCTCAAAAAGAGGTCTTAAACACCGCGAAACGTAGGGCGTTTAAAAATGCTAATATAATACAACGCAACGCGATTAAAATCGATGAAATGAATTTATTTTAATTAAACATCGCGAAAACCGACAAAAATCTATATTAAACAAACTCTGATTTACAAAACGTTCCATAACTCTATCGTTTTCCTCCTTGTACTGACTAAAGTATCTGCAAGAATGATCTTCATGTCAATTTCATGGTTAAACGTTTAATCTCATTACATTTCCTGCGACAGCTAGCGGCAGTTATTTTGTCTGTTATATTGGCAGCATGGCTGTGGCCCGGCCTTGACCTAGCTGGTCCAGTTGCGCCCAACTCTCTGCCATTAAGTAAGTAGGTAGGTACCCCACATTACTTGGGAATGGAGAAATGGAAGAATTAACAAGTTTACAGCAGCTTTCAGGATCTCTACCATGAGTTAGTACCTAAAGACAGAGTTACTTTCGCACTTGTAATGTTATTTATAGCATAGAATAGTTATAGTATAGAATTATAGTATAGATTATTGCTCCAGTTCCACTATAGTTCTAAATGTAGTGGAACTGGAGTTTAGAATTAAATTAATTTGTGGTACTTAATCAAACTTCTCAGATTTAAATTAGTCTAAGCTACAATTAAGTCATACTGGCACTTATAGCACAGGATAATCCTAGTTTAAGTGTCAGGGTTCCTATGCTTGTAAATTGAAAATGTTGAAATAAAGAAAGATTATTATTATTATTAAAAATATACGATAATGTAAATCACATGTCAATTTCTTGTGTCTTCTTCTCATTGGTCACGTTCCGAAGACATTGTAGTTTTAATACGATAATATGAACTTATTTAGATTAAATCAATTTTAAGTTTGAGTTTGATACGTTAATGCGTGCGCTGTGTAACGTTAACAGTTTGAGCATGTCCGTTACGCAAAATATAGGCTCGCGCGGCCGAGCAACCAATAAGATACAACCGGGGCGGAGGTGGACCAGGGAACAGGCAAAGTGGGCGCGCTGAGCACAAGGTCAAACGGCTAACGTTACAATGCACGTTTTTACACAGTAACTTATGGTAAAGGTACACTATTCCCTGTTTGAGTTAGTGATGTGATGTACAATGTGTGGCAAGTGCTGAGCTAACACCGACGCGACGTTGAATTTAGTTCAGTTAGATAAATAAGGTCGTAGTTGCTTCAGTTTGGTGCCTTTGCCGTTCCGGTCGCTACATATTGCAAACGCAAATTTAGCATGACTTAAGTTCAAATTTCAGCATAATTTGAATCTTTTTCAATAAATAAATATACAATCTACTAATATTTTTGAAATAAAAAGTAAATCACTTGATTTTATAATGCATGGATGGACAAAACAGTGTACTTGCACAAAACCTGGATTGGAAAATGCCTCGAAAAATACATTTTCGTCAACTAAAAGGTACTAATATGTAGGTATATACAACATTGAATGCAATAGGTACAAAAAATACATTTTTATAGCCGTAACACACGATCGAACTCGCACCCCACCGTACCTACCGTCAAATTATGTACCGATTATTATGTATTCTGTAGCCGAATGTCATAAAATTTGCACATTATTATTACTAATGTCTGTGGTGCGGCGGTGTGGTGCGGTTCGATTGTCTGGTACGGCTATTAAATCAGAACGTTAGCTAATTAATGTGTCCGCTTAAATCAACATTATCGAATAGTACAAACAAACAATATTTAAAACAAAGGTAAAGCTTAAATATTTGTTATTTAAGTGGTAATGAGGGTGAGGTTCCGCTGCGGCTGTATCGATCGTGATGCGCCACTACCTGATGAGGGATGCCACCGGGGGATGATACAGACGGTTACCAACACTAACAGTCATTTAGTTAGTAAATAAATAAATTCTATCTTGGTACGTACCTACCTAAGTGATTCTTTTTACCCGACTGCGCGACGCAAAGGAGGGTAATGTGTTTATCAGTCTATGTATGTATGTTTGTATGTATGTATATATGTATGTATGTATGGATGTATGGATGTTTCTATGTGGCGTTCTAGAGGCCAAACGCGTGGACCGATTTTGATGATTCTTACGTCAATCGATTCGTCTTAATCTGGCGAGTGTGACTAAAGACATGACAGTAATCCAAAGTAACTTTTGTCACCACCAGACGCCATATTGTCAAAATTAAAAAATCCAAAATCGTCAAAGTATGTCAAGATGGGTATCGTTGAATAGGTTTTTAAAAATAAATATTAAGTTTCTTTCACCATTTTTCATTTTAAAGAACCGTTTAGGAAATATAACGGTTTAAAGTTAATTAACAAATAGGTATTCTTGCTTTTTATTACTAACGAACAAGTTTTTATTTTTGTTACGTAGTTACGCTTGGAACTATAAAAGTATAAGCCGTGATGGTACAGGTGACAGAAATTTATTGATATACCTATACTAAAAAAATATTTACATAAATTGTACCTACCTACTGAATAAAAGCCTAATAACACTTAGGTACCTAAAACGTTAAAAAAATAATAATAAATTTAAACAATAAATAACTAAACCCTAACTGAAATAGAATCTTACTAATATTAGAAACGCGAAAGTTTGTATGTAAGTATGTATGTATGTATGTGAGATTGTTACTCTTTCACGCAAAAACTACCGAACCGATTGCGATGAAACTTGGAATATAGGTAGCTGGGGGACCTGGATTAACACATAGGCTACTTTTTATTCCCGCGGGAACGGAACTTACGCGGGTGAAACCGCGGGGCGCAGCTAGTACATTATAACCCCCTAATGAAATGAATAGATTACGAGACTTACCTACCATCAATAAATAAAAATAACTAAAAAGCGTAAAATAAAAAAAATAATTTATAAAAAAAAAAAAACCCGACTGCGTAAAAAACTCGATTAAAAAATACGCATAGAAACAACAATAAAACCAAAAAGAAAAAAACAAGCCCAGTAATTTGAAATTACGTTAAGTAATAATAGTTTTGTAATCGATACACACAGAACACATAAATAAAGGAGTAAAAAATTATTCACAGTCGGGACCCATTGGAAAAATTAGTTTGGTAAAATGATAGGTATACCCGACTACCGCCCAAGGAGGGTTTCCTGTTTTGTTTTAAATACTTGTAAAGTATGATTCTTACATCACTACCACCGAAATCAGTAGATCTTACCATACTGAATTGTTTAACGACAAGAATTGAGCTTGCGCCCTTCTACGTCGGTCGCGGTTTGCTCTCCACCGTACTACAAATGGGTCCGTTATTCAACAATGTTTTTTTTCTTTCAGAGAAATTTCTGCAAAGCCTTTTTAATCCGAACGGATGTAGCAGCGAATGAAAATTGCTGTGAAGCAACGTTTCTACGAAAAGTGTTTCTTCGGAACTGAATTCATTCGATTGAACTCTGCTACGAAATAAGGAAGTTCGACAAACGATTGTCATAAAATCTATCAAAATTGCTGCGAAACATGATTTAGTGATGAAAAATAATAACAAATTTTTATTTATTAAGTACTTATTTTTTTCAATTACCTACATTTCTTTTATTATACTAAGTTTTTGTCACTACAAGTCGTCAATAAATACAAAAACTTCTCTTAAAATCCAAAACCGTAAAGATTGTGGAATCTGTATCCTGCGTCAGTAAGTCTATCACGCTGGCGTCAGCACACTGGCTTAACCGCGACGCCATTAACGCGACACTTCGCGAAACGACTGTCTTAACTCTACTCCACCATAAGAGATTACCCCAGATCTTTAAAGTATAAACGAAACCTTTTCTCTGCTATTTACTTAGCCTGAAGAATGGACCGTTTCGGGTTTAAATGTGCCCGAAGCTAAGGCTCTGAGAAAAGCTTGAATAGGTAGATTAAATGTTAAATGTTCGTAAGCGTTTTCATAAGAAAATGGGCATAATTTCATACTCTAAGATAGGGGACTTTTGTGTTGCTTGGTACCTGAGTTTTAGAAAAGTTTGTTAAATGAGAATTTAATTGATACTTGCGTCAAGTCTTTCAATCATGAAATATTTGTCATTCGAATCTCTACAAAAATCACTCAATAAGTGTGGCTTTATCTACATATGTTACTTACAATTATTAAAGTTATGGCAGTCCGATTAACAACAGAATTATAAACATTAATGGTAGCATATTGAATTAAATAAGAGTTCCGTAGTGATAAACGTGTTATCAGCTTGTTTTTTGTAATTCACTTTATTATTTTGAAAGGACATATAGTTAAAACTAACGAGCTGCTCGTTAATTTTAAAATATGAGGTTATCAAGGGTGTTGATTAATTACACAGATAGATTCATATTTTAAAAATCGATTTACAAAACCTCGACGTTTGTAAAGGTATACCAAAACAATGAGAATTTTCCCGTTTCATCGGCAGTCGGCCGTTTGTCAACAACAACTTTTCATAACATTCATTACATCACACAAAAATAAAGTTTGTTGTTCATAGTAGAACCACCATACTGAGTCGCAGGTCAGTCACCTTTGGGACATACACAAAAAGTCACAAGTTGGCAGCGATCGGGCACACAATTGGAGAAACGCCAGACGGGTCAAGGACACGTCAATATATGCCCATCGCCTTTATTACTTTCGATGGGATTGCGTAGATCGATGTCGCGTGCAGATTGTCTCTTGCCGTTCTCTTTACGACCTGGGTTCACCACGCGATGGTAAGGTAACAGGCGACGGTAACACGCATCACAAATTTCCAATTAAGGGCGAATGGCTTTTCAATTTCAACAATGCATGGAATAACAACTACTATGAACTGGAGAAATGAGAGAATCGATAGTGATTTCGTTATTGTTTTGTATAATAATAATGTACCTACCTACGCCAGTTAAACAGATGGCCCTAATTGTCTATTCCTAGTTACTTGGGAGTATTTATACGATACAAAATAATGCAGAATCAGCAGCAATCTAAAACTCTGTCAGCGGTTCCATTTATCACAAACGTCAATTAAATTCAAGTAGAAATCAGTCTCACTCACAATTTCTAAGTTATTATTAACGTTTACTGAATTTTAATTGGTTTCGAATTACCGCAGCGAAGACAGTGATTGTACTTTGAAAACGAATCACTTTGAAGGCCTTGCAGACCGACAGACTTGATGGAAAGTCTGAAGGAGTACCTAAGAATACCCATGCCCACGGAGTTGGAACTTACGCGGGTGTAATCTAAGGACGTTGCTAGTCGGTTGTTTTACGTATTCACGTCTAAACCGCTAAATTAATTGTGCCAATTTTTTTATCTGCAGAGAGAAGTGATTTTGGAGAAGAGCTACTTATTATCACGACATCAATTCCGAACCCGGAGTTATCTATGCTTTAATTTTCAGAAAACAAGAGAGTTATTTCACTCCATATGTAACGCAGTCGGCCAACTAAACCCGAAGTCTGCGATCTACAAAGCCATATTCAAATGTATTCATGACATTGCAAGCTCTGTTCGTTGTCAACGACAATGCAAATAAATGCAGATTTCAACTCATCAGTGTACTTATTTGAATTGCAACGTTTTCCGATGCAGCCATTTTAGAAATTCGGTTTCAAGTTTATTGTTACAAAATTGAATGTAGATTTTTTTCTCTTTTCACGATGTTAGATTGAAATTTAACTCTTTTTTTCCAGTTTTAATCTGGTTGCTTTTATTTTACTAAGCTTTTTTTCAGAGATAAAGGTTTCGAGGTCTTTACAGACCTATTTCTCAGGGATGGGTCTACCCCTAGCGGTTAAAATCGAAAAAAGTAGTATCATTTAAAAAACTTAATGTATTGGAGGTTAGAGAAAACTGAATGATTTGAATGTGTCGATAATCTAGATGGGTAGATAGGTGAAACTACGAGTGAGGTGATGTCAGTTTGTGAATCATGCTACGACTGAAAATTATCTGACAAACAATATCGACCTATTTTTATGACCTAGTTATTGAGGCGTCACTTTTAAGGACAAATACTGCACCATTCGTTATTTACGATATACGCGAATTTCTATAAAATACAAGGTACTTTGAAACGGTTATTGATTTGAGTCCATGTTGAGGTTTTGTTACTAAATTAAATTGAACCTCCGCGTATGAAGTAATGTTATTTTATTGAAGTATGATCAATGTTAAACATAAGTCACTCTTCGAGTTCCGTAAAATTTGACATTCAATTATCAATTCTCCGCAAGTAAATTTGGTCTGCCCTTGGTTATATAGAAACGATTACTCGTTTAGACAACGATATCTATGGAGCGGTCCAAACAAGGATTTTCATTCCATGTGTTTACGCAGCTAACCTTGGTACAGCGATCCAGAACTACTTAAAAATTGGCATTAACATCCCCGACAGAAAGACAAGCAACATGCGTGTTTACTGGACATATGCCAAGCGAGTCAGGGTCACGGTGAAAGTGTGTTATGGTGTAGAAGAATATAGCTAAATATGGATGAGGTTTTTGGTCAGGGGCGAGTCGCTCACCTTGAGACACTGCAGTAGAACCTGACACCAAGGTGGCTATCATTTAAGATTAAAGTTCGAAGAGATATGCCTCGTTAGCTACGAATGTCATACGTTAAGCTTGCTAAGTGAAATATCGTGGTTATAGCTCGATTATTAGGTAATCAGGTGTGCTGCAGTATTTCATATTAAGGCCGTCCCATTGCAGCACCATTAAGGTTTACTATTGTTGAGACACAAGGTAGGTCGCTATTTGTGACATCGTAAAGGGGAGGCCTATGTTCAGCCGTTGACGGATAAAGGCTGAGGTGATGATAATGATTGTTAAGGTTCATCAAGTACTTCAAGCGAAAAAACGCAACTTTAAAAGATCGCTCAATTCGTCTCTGTGTCAAGACAGGAGGAAAGGCTCAATAAACGGGTAGAGATAAAGACTTGAAATTTATTTAACGCCATTAACCTAAACATGGCTCTGCATAAAATTGTAATACGTCATAGTAAATTGCATTTTGCCAGGCTAGCGAGCCCATAAATAAGGAGAATTACGATGTATCCTGAATAAGCGAAACAAATGTTTTATGTACAACTAGCCATAAAGTTTTCGCTTATTTTGTTGTTTTTAGAGTTTAGAGCGACCTTACACTGACATGACACAGTTTGATAGTTGTTGTGTTGCGATTTAGTGTCCAAAGTTAAAGACACATTTTATGCCAGTTTCTTACTAATTTGTAAACAACTAGCAGCCCCGATTCATATTTGCAGAAATCCTGATGCGTTCGAAAAATCCTTTCTAAGTCACACCATAAAGAACACACTATCCTAATTTCATGTTTCTAGGACCTGCGTTTTGGTATCGTTGTATGTGTTGCGATGTAGGTCATTCAGTCAGTCAGTCACGACTTTAATAGTAGTTTATGCACCGAGGTACTAAAGTCCTGTCTTATATAGCGGGCGTTATATTGAATCCAAAGCGTACGAAGGACTCTAGAGGGTTAACTCCCGAGCGCAGCGAGGGTGTTAAAAACTTAACTCCTGAGCGAAGCGAAGGAGTTATGTACCTAGAGTCCTGAGTGAAGCGTGGGATTCAAGCGCCCAAGATAAAGACAGACTTTAGTACCGAGGTGAATACTCTACTTTACACATCTACTGCGAGACAATAGAAGGGCTACAAAAATAAGTATTTAACTAACAACAAAAAAATATAATAATGCAACGTATATGAAATATATTGACAGCTTTATATAAATTAAATTAAACAATGTTACATCAAAATGACGAAACCACACCTCGGCCTTAGCTGATGAAAAAAAAAAGTTGGGGCTTTATACTAACCAAAACTTTTTGCTTTACCCTTCCGTCCATGAAAATAGAAAAAATTTGCCCAGTTTTTATTTTTTTTATGTGTTATGTCTAGGTGGCCAGTTCGAAATGGCCGTATGCTACCAGAACCTTAGTTCCAAATTTAAATTACTTTATGCCCTAGGTGCATAATGTGCACTTTATGCACCTAGGGAATAAAGAGTCGCTTTACGTTGACCTTTTTGGTCAAATAAAGTAACTTTGTAGAGCAGTAGGTGTGTAAATTATATTATGTATAAGATGAAGAATTTGTTGAAAAATTTAAGATTTTGATTGACCAAGATTTAATTAAAATGGATCCGAATCGAAATTATTAGGGTAAAGGAAAATATGGTCGCTAAACACTCTTCAAATTTTGGTATAGAATTATGTACCTATGTTGTAAACGAAGATAATTTGCCGTTCATATGCAAACAGCAATCCACCGAGATATTACACAAGTTATATTAAGATCCCACGTATTCAATCTTATTTATTGAAAATAATGCGTCAATAGCAAACCGAGAGCTTTGAGCGACCGAAGCCTTCGCCCCAAGGTTTAGGTTTCGCAGGTCTACTGTGAAACGTATATCTGAAGAATTGAGATCCTTTCAGAATTCTTAAATACAATCGGTTTGCGAGGAACCGCCCTACATTATTACAGTGAAATGAGTCGGATCGCGACACCAACCCACCTTCTCTCCCCTCCCCCATAAGGGCGTTCATACGATTGAGTATTTGAGGTTTCAAATCAACCCTAACGGGTCGGTTGTGTTATGTGAGATTACTCGTAGCTGTGCCTCGTATTTTCATCCGTGTATGGATTCTGATAAAACCATCTTTGCAGAATTTGCTATGTTGTATAATTATTGAGCTGTGCGTGCCAAGACTTTATTAACATTATATAATCCTGTATAGGAATAATAATCAAAAATCGAGTATTTATTACTATGTTTTAATTTACATTTTACGAATCTTATTTTTATTTAGAGTGCTTGAGCCCGGACTAGGCGTTCATAGAACTATTTGTAGATATATCTTTTCTTTAAAAATAGTTCTACATTTTACGAAGTTTAATATTTTGCTAATAATTGGCTTGTCTCTTGATCGTGAACAAGTCAGTTGCACATAACTACTGGCGAAATATTGAACTCCGTTTATCAAATTAAAACATATAGTAAATAACCTGTTTTCAAAAAATATTTGTAGTGTAAACAATCATGTTAGTTCAAAATCGTATAAAGTATAAGCATGGTAAGTTCGGTTTTTAACTAAATTTTAAAAAAGTTGTTAAAAAGACGACTTTGTCAACTCCACACATTTTTCAACGGCATCAAAAGTTACCAAAGAGAAACAGAGGGCCAGTGTAGAAATTTCACAAAATACTCAATTTATTTATTATAGTTTTTTTAGGCGCATCAGTCCTGCTATGCGCCTTTAATCTATTGCCACTTTGATAATATCTACGAGCACTCTACGTAAGATATCTTTACATGGGTACACTGTATAGTACAGTATAATCAGACACATGTGAAGTTTGCGATAGATCACCAGTTTTCATTTTAAGTGAACCTGCGTAGCGTGACTGTACGCTGCAATAGAGTAGTCCTTACTACTTGTACAATTATGTAGTCTGTGCGCTTACGATTAGAAGCCAAATAAAGACAAAATAGGAAGGAAACCGTCCTTAATTCACCTAATTTAGTTAAAGAAACAACGATAAATTAGTGTAACCGCCACTCAGGGATATCTTTGTATTCGAACTCATTTAGATAGTCTAGGACGCCATCAATACTTGGGAGTTTCGGTCAAACGTGACGGGTGCCTTATTAACTTGTTGTTTGAACAAGGAGCCATTAACATTTAGCGTAGTCGACTGACTAGGTACATGCTCTCACTTTTATTTATATTTTGTTAGTTATATCCTACTATCGCACTAATTATATGAGGCGAAAGTTTAGACGTTTGTTTCTTTGTTCCAAACGAAGAAACAAACCTGTTTCTTCGTTTGTTTACAAAAAACTACTGAATCTATTGTGATGAATCATTTTAAGTCCTCATTCCAGCGAGATATGGACTTACGCGGGAGACACCACAGGGCGCTAGCTAATAATAATTTTTAAAAATTTAAAATCTCAATTATTGTAACAATCCTGTCGATGTAGCCTAGTCTGGTGTCTAACAATTAACACTTTGGCTACTACATACGATATCTCGTGCGTGAACTGCCCGAAATATCGTACAGATTTTATGATAACCACGATTGTATTGTTCTAAAAAAACGATAAACCAAAACCTAAAAACCTTCAGCTAGATAGAAACGAGAACAGCTTAAAAATTCATACCGTAACCCTGCCTAGCGTACGTAGAAGGTAGCTAGCGAGTAGAAATAGCTAGCATTTTCAAAAGCAACACTTAGGATTAGTATACTGCTAGGTATCCAAGTTAAATCCAAGTGAAGTTTCTTTGATAAAAATTATAATATGAGAACCACAGAATAATTAATAGTAGGTAACCTACCTACGCAACTCACGGCCTCAAGATGAATTTTTAAACGGGGCT
This sequence comes from Idaea dimidiata, assembly GCA_949358125.1. Classification (NCBI taxonomy): domain Eukaryota; kingdom Metazoa; phylum Arthropoda; class Insecta; order Lepidoptera; family Geometridae; genus Idaea; species Idaea dimidiata. The sequence continues at coordinate 14,695,071 of OX442328.1, forward strand.
CGGTTTTGGTGGCGATCAAACATAATTCTCCTTTGATACAAGACCTGTTTTCTTTAGAACATCTTTTTATACCAACAACGTAACATTATTTAAGTACGTAGGGTAAGATTTGCATTTTTAATGATCCTTAAACAAGATAAGGGATGGTTCTTTCGTTGAATTTGTAATAAGTACCGAGACTTTTACCTACTACTTAAATATAATGTTGTAAAGTAAAATTTTAATAAAAAATACGAAAAATACGATAAATAAGGTGTGTTTTGGTATCTTTATGTACTTTTATCAATAAGTCGTACCTACCTCCGTATTCTTGTAATACTTTGTGTATAGGCACGTTGTTTATACTCCTTCACACAAAAACTATACTGTCTGTAGTCTAGTGAACAAGCCAGTTGCAATTGGGTGTGGGTATCTTTCTATGTATCATATGTATGTATTTATTTTAAAAAAAAAGTATAATATGTAATATATCCGTTTTCTAGTACACATAGTACAAGCCTAGTGCTTAGTTTGGGGCTAGATGCGCTATGTGTAATGTCGTGCAATATTTATTAATATTAATTACAAGCGGCGCCCAGCGGTTTCACCCGCGTAAGTCTTTATCCAAAATTTAAAATCCTTCTGCTGATCATAACGAACACAACAAAAAAGAATTAGCAAAATCGGTCAAGCCCGCGTTCGGGCGTGATGACTACGCGAAATAGGGATTCATTTTTATACATAAGATTAATTACTGGCGAAATATCGATCTCTGCAAAAACATGGTAAATACCTCGTTATTAAATTCCTAATATTTGTAGTGAACATAACCATGTTAATTTAAAATCGTATATTAGGTATACTAAACCATTGGCTTACACTAATAAAGTTTAACTATTTTCATGAAAATGGATATAAAGCATTAGGTAGGTATACGTTATAATAGAGTTAGGCTAAGAGTATGTTTTTAATCCTAGACGACATTACTACTTATTTTTTTACGGTACTTTATATTTGACATTTTTTACGGTACTTTATATTTGACATTTTTACGGTACTTTATATTTGACATTTTTTTAGGAAGATGTGTCAAATCGTAGTCTACATTTAAAAGACAAAGTCTATTTCATACGGAACCATAAATAAAGGGAGTCAAATAAGTCCGCAACTAGTTTCCCAAATTTTGAAAGAAAAAGTTTTTCTTGTTACAAAGAAGAAACACAAGTTTCATTGCAGTATTTCATGAAGTACCTATCCACTGTGACAAATTCACGTAGCCCAAACTCCATCAATACTATATGTGTATTTATACAACGGGTCGGAAAAGAAACTAGGTCATAACACAAAACAGCGGCCGATGAAAAAACTGTGACTGCCCCTGTAGTCTATATAGCTACCAATTTTCATTAGGCCGAAGGCAGAATTAGGAATTTTCAAGCAGCCAACAGCTCGCTTAGCGCTAGATTTGAAGAAAAACATTTTTGAAAACGTCAAAATATCTCGTCTAAAGTAGGATCCAGAAAAATCTACTTTGTAAGGTTGGCCAGAGCGTCTGTTCATCCGTCTGTATCTTTAAACGCCCCTTTTTAAGGAATGAATAGAGCTATCGACTTGAAAAAAACTGAGAATAAAGTCTATAAGACCCAGAGACATTGTCACATCGTCGCCTTCGCTCCTAGAAGACTGTGCACTTGACAACTTTTGAAATATCAATTTCAATCATGTTCTCTAAGGTTAAGGTAGTTTATGCGTTGATATATAAAAACGGTCCTGTTGAAACCAGTTGGATCCAGTCTGTCCTTATCTAACTAACCGTCGAACACCAAAGTGATAATAGGACAGACTGGGATCTCTCTAACTTCAAGCCGGACCTTTTTTTGACGAAGTATAAGCTTTCTAGTTGCTCTGTAGTACTATTTCTTTGATGGGCTCATCATGGATTGTTATGGAGAGCCCTCCATGTTAGGTGTAAAATAACAATCCGGGTTAAAACCGCATACGCTTTCAAGCCTAAACCGCTGAACTGATTTTTATGAATTTTGGTATCGACATAGATGGCACTTTGAAGAAGGACACTTTGACAACGATCCCGAATCCCGATCCCGCATTTACGGTGAAACCACACTCACGCAGCCACCGATTTTGGTGAATTTTGGTTTAGAGATAGATAGGACTTTGGAGAAGGACATGGGCTACCTTTGATCCCGATCTCGAAATTACTGGGTAAAACCGCGTACGCTTTCAAGCCTAAACGGTAGAACCGATTTTGAGGGTTTTTTTTGCGTGCGAATATAGGTTTATTTTCACCACACAGGTAACCTGAATAATGAAATGAGATAGGTGTCCCAATTTTCAAACCAAATTGTTTGATAATTATTTAAGTAGATTTTATTTAAAAGTAAATAGCATAACCCAAGGAAAATCAAATCCCAAGAACGGTAGGTACCTAAATGTAACCGCAAAAGTTTTCATTTGACCATTTGTTTTCTTTAGATAAAACAACTGCAGTGTTAAGTTTGCACGGTAATTAAGTGAATGTACCTAGGTTGAAACTATCTACTTACCTAGACTCCTTAGTGCTTATTCGATATAGGGTAATGCGCTTGAACACGCGAGCGAGCTAGCTTCTCTCCTAAAATGTTTAACTGAAAAGAGATAATATATTTTTGGTCTGCTGATATTAATAAGTTTAGTGGAATTTTAGGTTACACATTTCTCGCGTCTGTGGTATTTAGCCACCTCAATTATTTTATTTTTTATTTATTTAATTTATTCAGTACACAAGAGAAATACAATACAAAACAGATGTTTAACAAATTTATACTAAGGTGAGTCTAACCCTGCAAGAGTTTTCTCCCGACAGACCTTAATTAAAAGGAAAGAATATAGTTTAAGGTAGTAAAGTGTACAAAGAGAAGAGAAGAGAAAGTAAAATCAGTACAATTTATGATCTATATTCTATTCAATTTATAAATAATAAAAACAAATACATAGATACAAATACAACATAAACATACTTAAATAAATAACAAATACAAAATAAATAAAACAAATACATATACTATAATAATACATACATAATAATATTATATTATTCCTACAGAGAAGATAAGTAGTGCTCTTTTACTCGTTTCTTGAAAACGTTGAGAGACTGACTCGCACGGACATCGTGTGGAAGGTTGTTCCAAAGCCGCACTGCATGGATGGTGAAAGATCCATTATATTTAGAAGAAGTGTGAGAAGGACATTTCAGTATGAGTTGTTGAGAAGATCTATTAGACTCACCACGGGCATAGAAACAGAAGCGCTCACGAAGGTAAGAAGGATAGGAGGGATTGAAAAGAACAGAAAAGAGAAAAGAGAGAACATGAAGATCATGCCGACGACGAATTGGAAGCCACTTCAGCCTAGAACGAAACTCGGAGACGTGATCAAACTTACGCAACCCGAAAATGAAGCGTATGCAGACGTTCTGCAGTCTCTCGAGTTTGTCCAGAAGAACTTCAGTGGCATCCAGGAAACATACATCGGCATAGTCTAAGTGAGGAAGAAGAAGAGATTGGGCTAAAGTAATCCTGGTGTCCAAAGGCAAGACATTCTGTAGGTGTTTAAGAGAGTGATAGGTGGCAAACACTCGCTGGCTAATTAAATTAATGTGTTGCTCCCAAGAAAGGCGACTATCAAAAAGAACACCCAAATTCTTGGCGCAGTCTGTGTATGGAATCACCACTCCATCAAACATAACCGCAGGAAGTGGACCCCTGGAAATTAAATTGTAGTGATAGGTACTTCCAACAATCATAGCCTGCGATTTAGAGGGGTTCACAAGAAGGCCAAACGACTTAGCCCAGTCTGAAATACATACAAGGTCCCGGTTTATCAAATCTATGCTACCTGTTATATCCTCAGAACAAAAATGATTGTATATTTGCAAGTCATCAGCATACATGTGGAAGTGAGATGAAATAACGTTAGAAAGTGTGTTGATAAAAATACAAAATAGAAGAGGAGACAGGACTCCACCCTGGGGCACACCAGCAACAAGATCACACCAGTCAGAAAATGAGTCATCATGGCGGACACACTGCGAGCGGCCCCGAAGGTAGGAGTCAAACCAGGCGATTGCTGCTGGCGACGAGTTAAGGGAAGAAAGGATAGCTAGTAAGATGTCGAAGTCCACGGAGTTGAAAGCGCTACTGAAGTCTAGTAGCACTAACACAGTTAAATGCTTTTTCTCCATGGCCAGGCGGATATCATCGGATACCTTGACTAAGGCAGAGACGGTACTGTGACCACGTCTAAAACCTGACTGAAAAGGAGAAAACAACGCACAACTGCATAGGTAGTCATTGAGTTGCTTGTGAACAACGCTTTCCAAGACTTTAGATAGCACAGGGAGAATGGATATAGGACGAAACTGAGACAGCGAGGATGGATCAGATGTTTTGGGAAGTGGGATGACATACGCAGCTTTCCACGAGGAAGGAAATTTGTTGGAAGAAAGGGAAAAATTTACTAGGTGAGTTATAATAGGAGCAAGATCATTTAATATCAGACGGACCATTTTGAAGCAAATACCATCCGAACCAATAGCATTGGTGGAAATGGAGAGAAGAAATTTAGTAACGTCTCCAGCAGCAATCTCCTGGAAAGTAAATGGGGCAGATGAGAGTTTAGGAAGAGAGGAGAGAGAATCGAGAGTAGTGCGTTTAACAAGATGATCTAGAATTAGTGGAGGACGAGAGAAATGAGAATTTAAGGAGTTAAGATCAAAGTTGAATTGGGAGTCTGCTGATGACTTGCCAACACCGAGTGATTTTAAAAATTTCCACATTTGGGAGGGGTTGGCCTTGTCTAGAGACTCATGAATATGTAGCCGTTTGGCATCTCTGCACATCTTCGAGCACCGATTACGCAGATTTTTATAAGTAGCATGATTTTCTGCAGTGGAATGTTTATTGTACCGCCTTTTAGCCCTATCACGCCTCGCCATAGCATCCCTGATGTTCTGAGTAAGCCACGGAGCCGGTGGATGTTTGACCTTAACACGTTTCAAGGGTGCATGCTTATCAAACAAAGATAATAGAATTTTATTAAAAACAGCAACCTTGTCATCAACGTCACTAGCCATAAAGACGGGAGACCAGTCCACGTCAGATACCTCCAATCTTAAGACGTCAACATTGATATTCTTAAAACAACGCATCATAAGGTACTGAGGCCTACGCCTTGGACACCGGATTCTATAAGACAGAAAAATGAGGTCATGGTGTGAGAACGGAGCATTGATTTGACCGTGAGTTGCTACACGTTGAACCTGGGAAGTAATCATAAGATCGATCAGAGAAGGGGTACTGTGCGGCTGGAAATGAGTAGCGGACAAGGGGAGGACATGCATGTTGACTGAGGACAGAATTGAATTTAACTTTCGGGAGCGATGATCGTCTTTGATAAGACAGGTGTTAAAGTCACTAAGAATTAATATATGTTCATAAAGAGAGGAAAAGTTCGTAACTAAAGATTCAAATGTAGAGAAATAGTCAACATTGCAAGAAGGGGGGTAGAAGGCACCTAACAACACTTTAGAGTGACGAAAAGTGATTTCAATGAAAATGTATTCTAAAAAGTATTGTTTAGGTGATTTATCCACTATGGTATGCGGGATATCGGAACGTAGGTATATACCGACACCACCACATCCCTTTCCCACCCTATCATTGCGGACAAGTCGATAACCAGGTAAAGCAAATAATTTAGAAGGGAGGGTAGGTTTGAGAAATGTTTCTGAGACGAGTATCACATCAACGACATCGCAATCAAAAGAAGCAAGAAAATCGGGAAAATGTTTGGAAATACTTTGTGCATTGATGTGAACCACGTTTAAATTTCTTGAACAACCAGCAAATTTCGCCGCGAGCTTATCCCTCAGACATAAATCGTCATCGGCATCGGTGTCAAGAGCACTAGCATAGTCATCATCGTCCACCGAGTCAGACGAGGAACAAGAGAAAAAGCTGTCATCAACCTCAAGTGACATGGTAGGAAGATCAATTATATAATAACATAAAATAAATACTATAAATATAAAAACTAAATAATATTATTTAAATGGATGATATGAATAAAATAATTTATAAATTAAAACTACAATAAGAGGAATTCAAACAATAACACACCGCATACAACGTAAAACGTAACGTTTGTAATCAATTAATAGGTTCGTAAAATGGAACGTCGCTAAGCAAACTGTCACTGTCATGTCATTTAGCTTGTCGGACACGCAAGAATAAAATAACCTACAACACAAACAATTTACAATAAAATAAAAAACAACATAGGATAAGAATTATTGAAGGAAATGAAATATGATATAAATAAAAGTGAAATTAAGGACTTATGATATGTATGACAAACAGAAAACGACGACACAAACAGGTCAAGACAAACTTAGTTGCCGGGCACAACCGGCTTTCTCGAGCGCTTCGGCTTCACATCCACCTTCGACGTGCTAGCCAGAGGTGCCTTGCCTTTCGCACCGACAGCGGGATTCGCCGAAGATAGGACCTTCGCGTGCAGGGGGAACCGATTCACCAGTTTACCTAGCTCCGCCGGCGTCTCGATCTTCCGCCGCGACTTATCCGGTAGCAGGACGATGATTTTGCCCTCAGAAGTCCAACACTGTTGTATGCCGAAGTGCTTGCGGGCCGCCATGAAAACATCATGCCTAACTTTGGTCAGAAATTCAGACATAGTTATGCCACTGCCCTTCAACTGTGTCTTGGCATTCCATGCGGCACTGCGAATAGCATATCGCGACAGACGCAACAGCAGCGGCCGGGGCTTTGATGACCTAGTTCCAAGGCGATGACACACATTAATATCATCAGTACTAACATGGCCGATGTTAAGCTGCCCAGACAAGACACTGAGTGCTATCTGCGAAGGACTCTCATCAGGAGCCTCTGGAACCCCATGAAGCAGCAGTACCTTGCGTCTGGAGATTGTCTCCTGCCTGTCAATACCTTGAATTAGCAGCTCAGCCTGTGACTTCAGTATAGATACCGTCTTCCACATCATCGACCTGAATTCCAGGAACTCCTTCGAGAGTGATGCTAAATCTTCATGGTGCGGGACTCCAGGAGATGCAAGACGCTGCAGGGACTCTTCGTAGTCATGCATCCGTGCCTGGAAGTCAGTAGACAGAACCTCCAAGTTCGCTGTCAGTTTAGTGTACAGATCCATTGTTGTGAAAGTGTGTTTCTAGAGAAATTTTGATAGTGCAGTGTGTAATGTAAACCTCAGTTAGTCATAAAAGGTAAACTTTAATACTTTTTTACTACAAATACTATTTTTAATTAATAAAATACGCAGCTCTATAATTTAAAAATGTTGTTATTTTAACTACCCTCAACGAAAAAGTTAATCGAAGTCAAAACGTGCTCAATGTTGATAGACGTTGAAAAAGTTTGTAAATTATATTCATTTTTAGGATTTAATAGCGTTCACTCGTGAACAAGAGATCTGGAGAGCACTCGAAAATTTAAGTGTTAAAAAATGCTTATTATATAATAATAGCAACGCGATCAACACTAAAAAATTAGTTTAATTTCATATCATCATCGCAAAAACCGTTATTTTTTGTAAGTTTTATTTTATTTCTTGACAACTTAATGCGACAAAAATTGTCGGCCGATAACAGGTCTAAAGTCCGTTTTGACCCAAAAGTGTTTACGCCTATGTGCTTACTGCTTACTGCGCTCAACTTTATAGCCGAAGCGATTCAGTTCTGTAAACATTGTTCCCGTCTAAATATGGTGGTACAGAATTTGTGGATGTTTTTAAACTTGTTTGCTTGGATTTAATTTTATATGGCGAGCTTTTTTGATGAGTCTTAAAAGTTTGGATTTATGTAGAAAGTTTTTAAGAGAAACAGCATGAAATTTCGCATGGCTCTTTATTTTAAGAGCAACTTTACCTATTTTTTAATGTAAGTAGTAACAGTAAAACAGTAAGTTTGCTGTGTAGCCCCGGTAAAAAAAAAGGGCTATCCTATCTCTAATCGCGGGTACCGTAAATGGCGAAGAATCTGTGGAAAGCTAGCTAACCTGGAGTTCTTACCGCGTAGTGGCGGGTAAACTGCTGGATCTCCAGGATCAGGCAAGCAACGAAATATTGCCATATTAACTAGCTGTAGGTATGGGCAACGAAGACTTACCTACTGTGCCAACCTCAAATAATTTGGAAATTTAGCGGACCTCAGGTTTCGAAGGGGATGTAACCGAGACATCAATCAGATGAGCCTCTAATCTTGTTATTTTGTCAAATTACGAATACAAAGTTACCAATTTAGTTAAATAAAAATACCAGTGCCAAACACGAAATTAGCACGTTACAAACAATTGTTCCATAGGGTTGGAGAAAAATCGTCGCCATTTTTTCTACAGCCTTCACGCATTGAAAATTATTTCAAACGATTATATGTACAGTATAATAGTGGTAGTTCACTATTCGTACGAGAAATTGGCTAAATTGTCCTATATTGCTGACAGAAGCCATAACTAAGAAAAAGAAAGAAAGAACTGATATATCTACTAGAAATATTTTCAAAGAAAAATAGGTACATCTTCAAAAGTTTATCGCGGCGAGGCGAGGCTAGAACCATTCTAGAACTCGCGTTTCTGCCGCAGCGTGATAAACCATTGCACCACGCGAGTTGCCACCCCGAGCGGTGCATTTAAGGAATATTCATGTGTGCCTGTTTACTTTTTTCAACTTAGGCTCGCTTCAATGGAATAGGTATGCGCTTTTTTGGTTCAAAAACACGGTTTACCTTGGTAAGTACATAGATGTGACATTTTCATTAAAATGAATTAATTTAGAAGTCATACCTACATAGTATGACAATTGAAATTATTATATATGGTACTGCAACCATTAAAGACCCACCCCCTAAAAAAGGCCCACTGTCAAAAAAATCCACTTCGAATGATCTGAATAATTGGAATGTTCGCGTGCAATTTTATCAATAGATAACAGGACAACTGAACGCAGACCTCTACTTGCCGCCATGTTGGCAGCAGTTTCTCTTAAAGGTGGCGGAATTTATTTCAACTACAGCACGATGTATCTTCGTTTCTTAAGTTTTTGTTAAAATATAGTGATTTATTTTTGTGTACATGATACACATATCGTATCAATCATCCAGCTTTTATAGGTAACAGGTAACTTAAGTTACTTTTGAGTCATAGAGAAAAACTAACTTTACAGCCCATCGAGTGGTTGCTTTAGATGGCCCGAGCCTTGTGTTCGAGATTTTTTGCATTTTCTCTTACATTCATATTTTCATTTGTTTTATTTACTCATTTTTATCATCATCATCATCATCAGCCCGTTGCAGTCCACTGCTGGACATAGGCCTCTCCAATTGCACACCACCTAGATCTATTTTCGGCTTCTCGCATCCAGTTTGTGCCAGCCGTCTTGCGCAAATCGTCGCTCCAACGTGCCTGAGGACGTCCTACACTACGTTTGCCGAGACGCGGTCTCCACTCTAGAACTCGTTTACCCCAACGGTTATCGGTTCTACGGCTAATATGGCCAGCCCACTGCCACTTCAGCTTGCTAATCCGGTGAGCTATGTCGAAGACTTTTGTTTTCTGACGGATCACCTCATTTCTGATGCGATCCCTCAGAGAAACGCCGAGCATAGCTCGTTCCATAGCTCGCTGAGCGACTTTGAATTTGTGGACCAACCGTGCCGTTAGTGTCCACGTTTCGGCTCCGTATGTCATGACGGGTAGGACGCACTGATTAAAGACCTTCGTCTTTAGGCACTGTGGGATTGACGATGTAAAAACTCGACGTAGCTTCCCAAATGCTGCCCAACCCAACTGAATTCTCCTGTTCACCTCGCCCTCAAAGTTGTTTTTTCCTAACTGCAATGTTTGCCCTAGGTAAACATATTTTTATGACTCATAAACTCATAAACTCATTTTTATGTTGCGTATTGATTTGAGATTTACTATACTATTCATTTGCTGTTTTATGACATAAATGTTTTTCAATAAGTTTTGACTTCGATTAACTTAACAAGGCCCAAGATTTTTTTTTGTCCTAATTTAAAAAAAAAACGAATTTTATTTCATATACAACAATCAGTATTCTTTGTAAATACATCTAAAATAAATTAACTTTAACATGTGTTGTTAGAAGATAGAGCCTTTTTAATGTCGGGCCATAGAGGGGGTACCAGATCTTAATAAGGCCCAAGTGAGGCATTTTTAAAATTTAGTTCTTTATTGTTTTATTAAGGTTAATTACAAAGAAATATATTATTTCTGATTAAAAAATTAACCAAAATAAACGATATTGTTATTATTAATATCGTTTATTTTGGATCATAAGATAATATCGATCTTAAGATCTTTATTTTAGATTTATTAGCGTTTTTAAAAACGGTGGGCCTTATTTGGCCACAGTACTTAGAAAAAGTCTCAACAACGCAGTAGAAATGTATTACAACGTATAATTTAAAGGGTAGAATTGTAAATAATTAATTAAATAGGAACACGATATACGAAGCCAAAGTACGTACGTTTGACCTTTTTAATATACTTTTGATTACATAACTTACTAAAATACGTTTCTAAGTCTAAAATAGTCGTCGCAAAATACCCATTGCCAATATAATATTTGAGAAATTGACGTTTTACGAAAGTGACAATATGCGAAACTGACGTTTTAAAAAAGTGCCATTTTGCGAAAGTAACATTTAGGAGAGTAATAAAAATTCCTTGATGACTATTTTGCGAAAGTGACTTTCTGCGTCAAAATCATACCTTCACTGGAAAATCAAACTACGGAAGTCCAATCAACAGATGAAAAAGCAGTTTCGGTAATAGATCAGTTCTTTAGGCTGTACTTTACGGCCTCTGTACTTAAGTACTTTTTCGTACCACTTGCTCAAAAAAGTCACATTCAATGGCACAAATACATTATTAAATAAACTTACGAAAACCGGGCAGCAGGGTTAGACTCACCTCTGTATATATATCTATTATGACTGTTAAATTGTGAATGTTTCCTTGTGTACTAAATAAAATAAATAAATAAATAAAACCGACCAGGCCGTATGAGCTTGATGACTTTGCTTTTTCCGGCAGAAAAATATTAGTTTAGGAATTTGCCGCGATTTTATTTCCTTTAAATACATAAACGTAAAGTTTATATCTTTAATTTTTTTATAAGTTTTTTTAAATCATAGCTATTTTTTGTCTTTATCTTTTCGCAATCTGTAAAAAACAAAAGTATTTTCCTCACTGATAAAGCTGTCGTCTTGGGTGAACCTTAATCGCGCGCTCGGGAGTAAACCTCGAGTCCTTCGTTGCGCTCGCGATTTAAGACACTACTTTATCTCCTTGGTATTAACCTACTATTTCTTTGCCAACTTTAACTTTAGAACCTTGTAAAGAAATCAATTCTGACAACCGTATAAAGTGGAACAAACTGAAAATAATGACCTTAAATAACAGGTTTGTAGGCGGCAATCATCACCCAAATAGCAGGGTGTGGGCCCAATTAACTGGAGGGTGGGTTATGTCGCCCAAACCAGGGTTGATTCGTATTTCGTCGCTCCATCGATAGTTGATACTTGTTACATATTTGATGGCAGCTGTTTACAACCGTGTAAATTACTGTCAAAGGTGATGTCGAAATGCCGAGTCTTTATTTCCATTCACGCCATCGCGATCGTTAATGAAAAAGTCAGTCAAATGGATGTTTTGACATGATGAATGAAACTTTCATAGTGAAAGTCTGTAACTAAGTATCTAAGTACTTAATTCATTGACCTGTTGTCATTTTGTCAATGAAATTTTATACCCATTTTATTAGTCTTCCATCATGTTCACACAAAAACATTAGGAAATGAAGCACTCACAGCCAAATACAGAAACGCAACATAAAATTGGAACTTAAATTATTGGTACCTACTTAAATAATTCAGCAGCTTCTAAATTTATAATTAGTACAAGAATTTTTGAGCTACAAAGCTGTTTCATTATTTAAGCAGAGCGCAAATTTTGAGTAACGTTTCAGTGTTCGGCCGGAAGTAGGTAGACCTTAAATCGACAACGATGCCTTAATCCAATCTGGCAATGACTAATACTTTACTACCCTTGACCAATAAACAATTTAATAAACTTGTAAATGTCATAGGTATAAGCATTTTGCATATTTATCTGAGAATTTAAACTGAGGATGATGTCATAGGTTTAGCATAACATACCTAGGTAATCTTTTACAGTTATTTATGCTTTATGCTTAGCTTTTTAGTTAGAACTGTCACTTGAAGTGACTCACCGCTACAGGGCAAGTAAAAGTAAAGTGTTTCTTTTCACGAGCTGCTTTAGGTGCCTTGTTTCTTGGTGGAGATGATTAGCGTCGCCACATACGTACCTAGGTGTTATATATAATAGTGAAATCGTTAACAGATTATGTCCATAACTAGCTGTGTCCTGTTATTTCACCCGCGTAAGTCCCGATATCATGGATATTTTTTAAAACCCTTTCCTATCGTATGCCTACATTAATAAAGACCAAACTCCTCAAATTGTAGCTCCCTACTATCAGCGGTTTAGACTGTGCGTTAATGGATGAGGCAGTCAGCCAGGGCAAAGCATTTTATAGATATTAGATTAGTCGATGTAAACTTGTTTATTCCAAGTCACGTTTATTTTGCAATCACCACCATCTTGTGGCATTGTGATGGATCTGCATACAGTATTAATTGCAATCACCACCATCTTGTGGCATTGTGATGGATCTGCATACAGTATTAAATATTGGTAGAATGGGTATCACTACATGTAGCATTGGTAGGTATCCTATGTGATCGTTGTGCAATCAACAGTTGCTGACTTGCAAATGCACGTTTGACCTTACGTAGGATGAATTTAAATTAAAATATCCTATGATCAATAAAAATTCATATTTAGGTACCACTACCTATCAAACTATATTTTTTACAAAATTCGTCTTTTTTTTTCAATATTAAACTCGAAAGTACCTAGCAACATCTGGTGCTGATCGCGTCGTAAATATTTATTTTGAACTACATTTCCATTTCGTAAATTGTAGGTACTTTCGACTATTACAATGAAAGCTTTCATCCAAAACCGTTCTGCAACAGTAGTTTTTAATTTGAGAGAGGATAATAGCGGAAATTGGTTGTGTGTCTGAATACTGTAATCACGTACAAATAAAGGTTAATGAATTTGAAGACGATCGAAGGCGGGAACTTGATGCGAAATGTGACCATATGAACAGCAAACCGCCCTCAAATGTCGTAACTCGTATACAATTATATTAATGGTGTCCTCACGTGCAGGAACTGCGACCGCACATTCACAATTTCATAAATTGAGGATTAAACGAACTTACAGGTAAGTGAAGTTCTATCACAATTATCGTACTCGCACCCAGTCCGAAGACATCGATACCTACCTAATTATATTATATACTGGTAGTAACGTTAGAGCTCGACATCCGATTTAAGCCGAGTCGCCGTAACCGAAGACGGGTGAGAGTGGATCACCCAACGAATTGACGTGGCGGTCTAAAATGAAGCACTTTTGGAAAGTGTGTTCTTTGTGTAGGTTTCCACAAAGAACGGGTTTTTGGGATTGGGACTACGCAGATGAAATCGCAGAACAATGCTGCTAGTCACGTATAAACGAATAAATACGCTTATGCTTCAACAGCGCCATCGAATAATAAGTCCCATATTTCTGCATTAAAGATTTTTGTCCGTAAAAATGCTCAATATCCCCATAAAAAACACCCCAAAACAAGTTCTAATCAAATCTAATACAACATTCTCCCATAATATTCATACTCTACTCGTCTAATATCTAAGTCAGTAGGTGACCGAGCTGATTTCCACGAGTGAGTCAGCCGGGTGACGTCACCTCACCGCATATTCGCGGCGACTCTATGATTTAACGTCAGTATAGTCACATACCACACGTTATTATATTAAAACTCATTGACAATGACTTTGTGAATCTCAAATGTTTTAATTTTATTATGATGTGATTTATGATTTTATTACTTTGGCTTCATAGAACTCGACTGGTCTCTAAGAGACTAGAGGAAACAGGTCGCATTTCAAACTCGTCTGACGGACGAGCTTCAGAGCATCAAAGTCAAAATGTTCTGGAGATTTCTCACAAACTTAAAAAAGATGTAACAAAATTTGAACGTCGGTTTTTGTTAAAATACCCACTATCTAGATTCTAGGTAAACTAAATTTGGTTTGTTGTTTCCTGAAGCTCTAACTCTGCTCTGCTCTATTAAGCTCTGGCGGCGGGACGGGGTGTAAATTTTTTGGTCTCGATTAGCATCGCGGGCGTTGGGAGATAGTCGTCTTTAATTTTTGGAGAGCTTTAACTTGTAGACATTGTAACTTGTAAGTTTGGGTAAAAGAGCAATGGCCATTTAATGCCTATAGTGTTTCCCTTCGTACTTACAGTAAAATATTCTTAGAAAAGTAATCAGCGCTGCAGGTATATAGAAATGTATTTTCTGTAGCAACGCGATTTACTTAGAATCCTAGTTTCTACACTGTAATTTGTACAATCAAACATCGATTAGGTAGGTACTAAATAATTCCTTTTCCGCACAATAAGTTATTTAAGTACGCCGAATACAGAAAAACTACTCAAAATTGGAGAGCTACTCAAACAGTCAAGCCGTTCTTAAACTTAAAAATGTCTCATCTTGATTTTAGAAGATGTTCAACTATTTAAGTAGATCTCAAATAATAAGCAGCGTTTTTGTATTCGGCTGTTAAGTGACTTTCATTATCAAACAACAAATTAGACAAAAGAAATATATATTTTTTAACGTCAGGATATCGCCCTAAGACCTTCAGGCCGCTCTCGGGGGAGATCAGCCCAGTGTGTGGGGGTCCCCTCTGACCTAGGATGGTGGACGGCCAGAGGTATACCCACTAAAACCTGACGGTGCCTTACACGCCTTAAGTGCCAGAGCTCGCCGGAACCTTGCGAAGTAGGTACATCCGCGAGCTCTGGCGGCGGGTGGTCCTATCGGAACTCTATCCCATTTCTGGATAAATCCTCTCGAGAGGCGGCGCTGGCACACGCCACCGCCATCTCGGGCCCTGTTAAATAGCGACGGACAAAAAGTCCGCCGCCATGGGCTGGTCCACGGCGGCTCGGAGTTCGTTGCCAATCCACCGTCCGCGTCTGGGACGATGAGTGTCCCGTAGAGGGTTCCGCTTCCTCTCCGCATCCTCTTTGGAAACCATTACAGCCTCACATAAGAGGCGCATTGCTTCCCAGGATTCGTCGCTGTCGACCATATAAAACTGTGTGTGAATTTTTCGTAAGTAAAATATTGTCAAGAAAAAACAGAACAACATGTGGAAATAAATGTATAGTTAAGTACCTTATATTTTTATTGTTTAGATTTTCTATAATACCAAGTTACCATTTACATAACACATCAGAGACGAGGAAATATAATAAAAATACAGCTTTTATCATACTTATATCCAGATATGGCTTATCTCAGTGTATGTAACATACATCGTATATTACAGGACGCTGACTGCCGTAGATACCGATAAGTATCAATAAAAATACATAATTATACACATATACCTACCCATAGAATAACTATCTATATACACATAGTGAAACAAATAACGTAAGCAAAAGAGCTTTAATCTAGAAAGTTCTGTGCCAATCGTAGTATATTGTTCATAGGTTGTTCAATATTTAAAAGAAAAACAATTAGTTTTATTAGTGCTGTTTGAGCAAAACCAATAATCTAGCAGTTTAGCATAGATAGTATAGATTTGGGTCTCCCAAGACATACGTTCCTAGAACACTTTATCTTAAAGGTAGGTAATTCAAGACCAGTTACGTCGTACGCTACTAAAATATTAAGCAATTAAGTTCTCATTAACTGTAGAGTACCTATCTCCCTCGTAGATAACAACAAAGTGCTTTTAGCTAAATTATTTTCATCATAATTTGATGTAAACCTAAGTAAATTAACAAAATTCAATAATAAAGCCGAACAAAAACAGTCAATCCCTGTTTAAAAAAGATGAGGACAAAGTTGGCATTTTCTTGTACTTTCATGAAAAACAACGTACAGCGGTCAAACTTGGTGCAATATATCAAGTTGGTATTCGACATTGGGCAAGTATTTTGCGACATAAACCCGAGGTGGCAATGTGCCTGTAAATCTTTGAAGCCGCTGTAATCCAGCGAAACCACTGAAGGCCGGCTGACCGGGCCGCGGACAGGCCGACTTGTTACAGCGAATTTAGACGTGACTTTACAATTATTGTGGTGGTATTCTAGGAATTTACGGGAAGTTTAACATAATTTGTTAAGGGATGTGCAGATTAGCATGTAATGTCGCTCAGGTCCCTTTAAACGTTGTTAAGTCGTCGTTAACAGACGCTAAGCAATTATTTAAGACTCTCGCACGATGATTTTTACTTCTTGACAAGACTTACTTTTTAAACTCGCACTATTTGTAATATTACTCTCTCATAATATTAATAATTCATAGTTAGGTTAGCCATATGGTCCGATGACATAAAATCACATGTTGGAGCGACTTGATATCGCAGAATCAGTGACAGAGCTGTGTGAAAGGAGATTTTAGAGGCAATGCCCTGCAGTGGGCAAATACTTGCGGCTTAAGAAGAAGAAAGAAGGTACCCCAGAAAATTATTAAAAATAAGTGATCCAAACTATATAATAATATGCTAATGAGAAATGCCTGCCTAATGAGAAAATGGCATCCAAAAATCGAATTTGTCGTATGATGGAACTGTTCACCACCCACCACAATCAGTAGAGTAAGTTTAATTGAGTGAGTCATGGAGATAACAGGCGGCCAGATCCAATTCTCTGGTTAATTACTTATCTCCACAGACAGCGGCCGCGGCGTCTGCGGCCGTTCATAACGTGGCAACATCAACTTGTAATGTAATAATCATATCACACGAGGATATAAATAGTGTACACTTTCTGATTTATTTAGTGTCGTATCTAGTTCTCTTTTATGATTTAAGTGCATTGTATTAGGCAGTGTACAATGTACATATTTTTCCGGTTTGTTCCTAATAGCGTATGTGTATTTTATTGTACAGTTCAAATTCTATCTTTGTCATTCCGTATTTATCGACATTTTAAGCATAAAAGGTCACTTACAAAATTTTAAACATAACCTTTACAGTTACGTCTAAAAATACCGGCCCAGATCTTGGCTAAACACTGAAATTAGACAATTTAGGTAATGTTAATTGTATTCGCAAAAACTCAAATGCATTAATAACTGTATCTCGGTATTGTTGAAAATTAAAATATAAACGTCAACAAAACTAACGGGCCTGCACCAATTAACATTTTTTATTCATACTTTAATCGACAGCAGTTAACTTAATTTGTTTTGCATTTGAATTGCAAATAGTTGGTGTAGGAGCTCCGACCTACTTAGCCGAAGAGTTCTCTCGGTTTTAGATAAAGATCTGATGGTGCTGTAAAATCCCTTATCTTCTTTCTTTGAAGTAAAAGAACTGGCTATGAAATCAACTGAAGCGAAAATTCGATTCGGTAAATTAGGATTTTCCTTAATAGACGTTGAATTTTGTGCAAAGAAGCCATGCCGACTAATTTGGTCCGTCGGCGGCGTTTAGACGGTTTTTACTGTGAGATTTAAGAGAGGTTGAAAAACTAGAATTGAACCCACAATATTTCACCACCCTGAGAAAAATCAGAGTATAAAATAAGGATTTTCCTTAATAGACGTCAAATTTTGTGAAAAAGATTTGTACCTACTCATCCGTCGTTCGAGACTTTTAACTGTGAGATTTCAGAGAGGTCGAAAAACTAGAATTAAACCTAAAATACATATCTCAAAATATTTCAGCACGCTGCTAAAAATCCGAGTGTAAGTAATGGCACGCGAAATAGGTCACCCGTAACTAATTTCATTCCATAAAAAGCATTGATGCATATTTCTATACCTAACTTCGGCTATACTACGACTTTATGATAATAATCACTTCGCGCTACCATATATAGCTCTAGAGCTACTTTAAGTCGTGGGTGTTTTTAAACTGAATAATACAGTCATGAAATACAGTAACCATTTTAAATTTAAAACACCGCGATTTCACTCAGCAAGGAATGGCTTTAGCAGTTGTTCGCAGTTTAAAAGTTTGTAAAGCACCACCGTCGCAGCGATGGTATTATGTGCTGAATGAATGTTCGTAGGAGAGTCACGCTGACATCATATTAAAGCAAATATTTTACCGCAGCACTACATTGTTTTCCTTTTATCGATGCTGCTAAAAGTAAAAACACGATATGGCTTTAACCCATGCTGTGGTTTCATTCGTACCTACTTACATGGGGCAACATGTTTTATAATAACGTTTAATAGCCATTAACGACACTGAAATATTGAATACATAATTCAAGAAATGTATTAAATAATTGAACTAGCGTCGCTTTGTATTAAGAACGGAGTCAACCGAGAAATTCTTACGCTCAAAGGTTTTGAATTAAATTTCTCGGAGCAAATTGTTTTAAGGTATTTAAAGCAAGTCGACATGAAACCGTTTCTGTCGATTTTAAAGGACTAATTTCAGAGCTGCCTGCGTTTTTGTAAGACGCAACTAGGGTACAAGAAATTGTACTTCATTAGAACCCGACGGTAAATTTGTTGGTGTACCTTGAATGAAGATTGAAACAGAAAAGTTGTGAAAGCATTCCCCTGTAACGAAAGGGAATTTTTAAATAGAATTAATGAAATACCTATTTCGTCAACGAACATGCTCAACTTTTAGCTAATGGGAACCAATTTTGAGGAGGCTACAGCAAACGACGAAAGTTATTACGTAGGCGGGTATTTATGTTGATAGTACATAATAAATAAGGAAATTTGTGTCGTAATAAAGGCTCCAAAACAGATATTTGATCATTATTTACTCTAGTAATAAACATCTAATCGTCGAAAACGATGCGGAGCCGCAAAACGACAAAGGCCAATGAATAAACCTACGTAAATTATGATATTCATAGCTCAGGAACGAGCAAATACTTAAGGAAAATGTTGAAGGTGTATGCGTGCCTCCACAACTCCTGTTGCAGTCATTAAAAACTTTGTTTGGAGTTATTCATCGATTCAGCAAGGGTATGGCTGGCTCTGGCTAGGCCTTGACATGAACGTAAATTGTTACATTTTACTTTCGTCGCAACTTTCCATTTAGGTACCTACTTTGATAACTGTTTCAGTTTAGTATAGTTTCAGAATTTATCGCATTATTTTGCATGTTTGCGAATTTTGTTCTAAAATAAGTACTTTATAAATTTGAAAACTAAAGTTTATACTAAGTAATACGTACGTACAAACTTTTAATTACCCGACTGGAAGGAAAGGGTTTTTGCTGATTAGGTATTATTTAGTAATTGCTGTTACTGCTGTTAGAAAGGAACTTCTTTTAAAACAAGCAGAAATGCAAATATCCGATGTCGCCGTACCTCCCGTTACTTGTCCGTCGGAGTCCTTGCTGAAATCAATTTTGCGTGTTTTCCACCAAAAAATCGGTAGATACCTATAATCTCTAATCTACTGCCTTCCCACCTATGTATATTTCACAAAAGGTAATGTTAGTTATTATTAAGTGCAACCTTTATCTAATCTGTTATCTATCTGTTCAATATTATTATGATTGGAACACGCCTACAGCCAGCTTGCCCAGTTACTGTATCGTTCTGCAAAAAAATATACCTGCCTACGGCAGACAAATGACGGGCGCGGGCTGTAGCTATAATGCTGAAATTGGCTAATTGTATGGGTCGATGCCTTCACACATGAGGAGATTACATTCTGTGCAAGATCTAATTTGTAACAGCAACCTACGAACAGATTACGGTATGCTCAAGGTTGCCCAATGACGTAAACCGTCGCCGTCGGCGGCAGTTCCTGGCCGTACGTCGTTCCCATCCTAAAACTACCCTTATCGCGAATATATTACATACCTACTACCCAGCCGGAAAATAGAGATCGTTGGCGTGAGATAACAAACGTAATATCTGCAATGTTTTGATGGTAATGTTTTGGTATGCGTCCATGGTTCGTATCAATCACCGTTAGTTTACACAACAGTGTCGACAGTCTCGCGGCATCGGCAAGGTGAAACCGCATCGTATTTACGTAGAGTAAGTGGAGGAGGGTCGCTGCTCGGCAGTCCCCACTCCTCGTAGGTACGAGAGAGCGCGTAGTACGGTACTCGCGGCTCGCGCATCGCCATTATCTGGGGGACCTTGGGTAAACTCGCTACGCTCACCTTTTTAATCTGGAAATGATCGGGACGCAGTGTCTCCTGGATCTCCTGCTCGGTCCCGCGCGGCGCCGCCTGCACCGAGCTGCGGAACCCGTCGAGCACCCCTTTGAAAGTGAACTTCTTCATCGCGATAACCGTTCCGCGGGTCCTTTGTCCGAGGGCCGCTCGCGCCGGCCGCGGCTACATCACAGCCGTCCGCGGCGGACACCGAGCCGGTTTTGGCGGAAGGAAGGTCGGTCTCTCCCGCGCTACTCGCGCCGCTACTGCGCAGGGCCGCCCGGGCAGCCGCCGACGCCGACACGCGCCCGCCACGCCGACGATCGACGAAAACTAGGCGAGGCACCGCCTCCGGAATGTACGGCAATGCGGCTTCGACAGAGGATCGATACCGCGCGCCCGAGAGCAGCTGGCACACGCGCACTGCCTGCGATTCACCGAGAGAGACCACACCAGCGGTGGCGACGGCCCCGACCGCACTCCGCTCAGCCGAGAGAGTGCGACGACAACGATCGATCACCACCGCCTACCTCACAAAAGAGATGAACACATATTGCGCATGAAGGCTCTTGCGGAAGAAAAATTTCACAGCTGATAACTGAGTACACTCCCCACTTGCGCGCGCACACAACACAACCACGACCGTGCGACGATAACAAATCGATGTCACTATTTGACAATTCAATGTCAACATGTCTATTGCCAAAATGGCCAAAACCGACAGACCATCCGAAACGTCAACGTCAACACAAAAATAGCTGTCGCTGTCATGTAAAACTGGGAGTTTTGGCGGGAACTCGTTAAGGAGATGTGGTGCTAAATTTTTATTTTTGTGAAACCTTGTTCAAATGCGTGTAAATTGTTTAATTTCGGGGGCATATTAATCAATTTAGTTTTGTAAAGGTGTACAAGTGGAATGAAAGTGAAAATCATTGCAAAACATGGACTTAGTGTTGTCTCCAAAGCTCCGTGAAAAATCTTTGTAAATAAATGGCCGCCGTGTTTACAATGATTCCCTTGACTTGACTTTAACTATGACGACTTGACTGTTTCGATGCAAATAACTTGCATTAAATATTAATAATACTTGACACTGGCTAATTTCCTAATGGCCATAATCGGTTTACAACCGATAAGAAATAAAATAATAATGTAAACTGTCATACCGTCAGACAATCAGCTGATTTGTTTTCAGCACTTTCAGTTTTTACGTCGTCGACGTCGTTGTTAGTTGGATAGGAACAAACACGACAAATTAATGTAATTTAGAATCAAATAACATTGAAATTACGTTAAAATGTCTTTTAAAATAGTTGTGAGAAATTTTAAAACGCTTAGCTATGTTGGGAGCTACAAAAAACTAAGAGACAGGCCATACAAGTAAGTTGATTTCTAACAATTAGCAATAGGTACTTTTTTGATGTAAAAACTTGTAAAATGTAAACATAACTCAATTTATTGACAAATCGTGTTAAAAGTACAGTTTTTCTGCCGTAAATCGAATGAGAAGGTACTATTATTGGATGCCTAATTACTAATTACTTAATTTCTTCTATGATTTTCGCGATTTTGCATAATAAAACACTTCATTTATCCTGTTTTATCGCGTTTTTATTCATTATTTGACCCGAGCTTTCGCCAACTTTACAGTTGGCTATTTGACCCGAGCTTTCGCCAACTTTACAGTTGGCGGAAGCTCGGGTCAAATAATGAATAAAAACGCGATAAAACCGGATAAATAAAGTGTTTTATTACTAATTACTTTAAAGGAATTACATATATGACTTGTCATTGGTGACTTGTAATATTATCTACTTGAAACAAATATGGATAAATAGAGATAATCTCTATTATCTGTTATTCAAGTACTTCACACTAAAGGTCGTAACCAAACTTAACAAATTTCAAGCACAGTCAAAATAATAGGAGTAAATGCTCAAGTTGGCTATATCTTGTTGTCCACTTAAACATCTACAAGTATTTAAAAATGTATAGGATAGATAGATATATCCCCTAAAACCCCTATTTCTTCTATGGTTTTCGCGAGTTTGCATCATAAAATACTTTATTTATTTAATCTTTAATTAGGTTTAATCGCGTTTTATTCATGGTTTTAAACAAACCAAGCTTTGGCCAATTTTACAGTTGGCTTTTTCAACGTTGACAAAGATGTAATTTGTTGATTTTAACATTCTAAAAAGTTACAGTAAACTACCGCCTCATCATTATTTGCAACAAAAACGTTCCAGTGTACGCAGACTATAGAGTTATTGTAATACTGTATTTATACTAATTATTGTATTTCAATTTAAATTAGATTTATTTTTATCCCTAGCTAGCACAAAAAACTACCATGGCTTCGGAACGCGCCCTCACATGAAAAGAAGTAGTTAGTTAGTTTTAGTTTAGTCTATGACCTACTTCTGGACCTATACAAGTCAATAAAAAATGGGTCTAAATTACTATGAGAAGTTTTGAGATTGAGAGCTGTTTAAATGGATAAGTAGAACTCAAATGTTGAGTAGCGTTTCTGTATTTGGCCATCTTTCTCCTAGATTATACTGTGCAGCGATAATCGGGGCAGGCTTCACTGCTTACAGCCAGTTAAAGCAAAACAAAGCCCAAATGAAGGAAATCATCCAACTATCCAACTACATGGCTGAACCGATCACACCTATAGATCAGTTGAAGGCAAATGAGGGTGATATGAAGACTCAGATAGAACTTCTCATCCTGAGGATACAGGCAGAGTTCTGTCGGGCTTTGGAGAAGGAGGAAGATGAGGTTTGTATCATATTATTGACTATAATTTGAATATCATATCAATGTTTGAAAAAGTTCATTTTAGGAGAATCTGCAAAGAAAATGTCCAAATTAGTTTTCACCAGTCATAATCATGTACACACAGTGGACATCTTTTGACACATTAAAATGGATGGAAAGACAATGAAAATTAAAAGTTGAATTATTATTGTGTAAGGTAAAGTGTCCAAAACTGAGACAATGGTCCACAATGAAAGCAGATCTTAAATCCATGTATGGGCCTTGGCATAGTCGACCAACGCCATCTTGTTTTTTTTCAATCATTTGTTGCTCTAAGAATCCTATGTATTTGGATAAAGGAGGTCTAAATAAACAGAAAACATTTTATCACATGTATCCTAAAGTAACTAGTATCGGAGATTGTGCCTATGAAGTTTTGAAGGAAACTTTTAACATTCATTTTTTTTATTAAAAATCATGTCGCAGTTGGACTCATTTACCAATTAAAAGAAGACTTCAAACCAAACAAGCCTCTAAGCCGTCACATAACAGACTAAGGTGTAATAAACGAAGTGACATACATACCTACTATTACATACATACATAGATATATCAATATACTCATAGTACGCCGCTGGTTTTCAATTGCCTTTAAACCATGCCACTAAACCACGTCACGGAATAAAGTTATTCAAGGGTTAAGATTGAAAACAGCCCTTAGGCATAAAAAATCCGTAGGCATAAAAATTCGTCGTGAAGTGGAATGAAACCTGTACAAGTACATTTGGAGGATATAAAACATCATGTCGCAGTTGGATTCGTTTACCAATCGAAAGAAGACGTGAAACCAAACAAGCCTCTAAGCCGTCACAGAACAGACTAACGTGTATTAACCGAAGTGACATACATACCTACTATTACATACATACATACATAGATATATCAATCAATATACTCATAGTACGCCGCTGGTTTTCAATTAACTTTGGTTGTTTCAAATGAAACATTAGTAAAATTTGCCCAATACAGATAACATATAACAAAAAACATTTTATAAATAGCTAGTTTTCTCAAGCCGTTGCTATAGCGATCGTGGTCGCGAGTACTTTTGCGTGTATTAATTAATAATTTACATGAAATTGTATTACTTATTTGTTGTAGGCGTGGGATGACGAGAAAACCGTCCACGAATTTGATTTCGATAAAGACATGTTCGTCATGGCACCGGTATGCATTATCAACTTTATATCTAACTAGCTGTTACCCGCGACTTCGTCTGCGTAGAAATAGTGCATAGCCGACTTTTTCGTTTATTACTCCAGTTCTGCTAATTGGATTTCGATGTAAAGTGGTATACGAGGTTCCTCAAAAATGGAACGATCCAATATTGAAAACCATATTTCAATCATATTAGTAGTTTTTAATTTTTTATTGAACAAACAGACAGACATGATTTTTTAAAATTATATAATTTTGATCTACTACTTTACTTTTTTTTAAATTTACTTCCAAGTACAGACTTTTTGCCCTCTCTTCCTTTATTATAAGTATAGATATAGATGATCTAGTAGGCTACCATGAAAGAGGGAGAAACATGTTGTCGAACCGACATAAAGGTTCAAACGATGAGAAAACGAGACGGATCCTTTATGTCGCTTCGATAAAATGTGTCTCTTGCTGTCGTGGTGCTAGCCTAGTGGTTTTAAAATTTTCTTGGACTAGATTCTACCAATAATTAAAAGTAGTTCTTACCTACCAATCTAAAATGCATATTATATTCCAGGATGCAAAGTTCAAAGTAGACCGATGGACGCGTAAAGAAGGTGGAGGTGGCATTACTTGTGTGTTGCAAGATGGCCGGGTGTTTGAAAAGGCGGGGGTTAATATATCGGTGGTGTCCGGGACTTTACCACCTGGTGCTATACAGCAGATGAGGAGTAGGTATGTACAGTTATAATTATAATATAAATATTACACGACATTACACACAGCGCAATCTAGTCCCAAACTAAGCACTAGGCATGTACTGTATTGTACTTTTTTTGTTGTTAATACATATCATACATAGAAAGACACCCAGAGCAGATCAAATATTTATTTTTAAGCATAAATATTTCAGCCGGTCATCCGCCCGATGCGCCTCAGAGGCCGCCTCTTTAATTATGACATAGGATTATTATAAGTACCTAGTCTAGTGACATTGCTTGAATCTGGATGTATGTTAAAATTTTATGATTACTATGAATACAATAAATTCAATTAAATCAATCTTAATCATACTGAAATCTAGCAATTCGTCTAAAATGCAACTGGTCTTAACGCTTATAAATTTAAATGAATCCATTCAGACATAAATTTCCTTAAAATTTTATTTATGTATTTAATTAACAGAGGAAAAAACTTGGAAAACGCATCTTTACCGTTCTTCGCGGCCGGCGTGAGCGCAGTAATACACCCCCGCAACCCCATGGTGCCCACCATACACTTCAACTATAGATACTTCGAGGTCACGGATAAAGACGGTCAGTACAGTGTCTTTACATTTAATTATTGTTAAATTGAATTATAAGGTAATTATTATTAATTACTAATTATGGTGAATTAACTATTACTAATTGTGGTGAATTGATGAGACTTGATTAAGAATGGACCATAAGTGTTGCATTTACCCTATTCGATTTTTTATTAATAGAAAAAAAAACCAGTTGAATAGGTACTTATAATCGAATTAGAAATCGATATTTGATTTCTAACTGAATACAATTGCGTAAAGAAGTTTGTTTCCGATTTGAGCAGATGAATATAAACTATATTTTAACCGACTACAAAGAAACCAGAGTTGTTTTTAACTTTTTACAAATGTTTTATTTATAAAAGTGTGGTAACTGTTTTTTTATAATATCAGGTGTAAAATGGTGGTTCGGCGGCGGCACGGATCTCACACCGTACTATCTGAATGAGGACGACGCAATACATTTCCATCTTACACTGAAACATGCCTGCGATTCACACGACGAGACATACTATGCGAGGTGAGCTCATATGCGAATAATGCGAAAGATAACATGCTTGTTGGTACTGAACTACTGAACCGATTGATGGAACATTGTATGCAGGCATCTTGAGATCTGGATCTCTAGATACCTGCATACGCCGAATATCGGCATAAAAAGTAGCCAATGTCTTAACATTGGATACTTTTTATGCCGATATTCGTGATCGGGACTTATGCTGGTGAAACCGTCGTCCTCTCCAAGTAAATAGATATTTGCAAGATAAGTAGCGAATGCGCCGCAACACTTTACCATCAAAGTACGGAGACATCAAATCATAATTATTTCCCAAGTAGTTAGTTTAGTGTGGAATTTTGAACAGCGGACCACAGTTTACCTAGTAGTTCATGCAACGTCGGCGCTTGTAAGGAACAAGAGTGACTGATCACCGCACAGCCTAAGCCGGATAAAAGATAGCTGAAATTAAAACAGTGTATCCTTATATGATGTTGGCATCTGATAAGAAAGGGTTTTTTCGAAACTCTCACGGAATGGAATGAAACCGCGGCACACGACTCGTATTTGATAAATTACAACAACTAAACCAGTTATTATTATATTTAAACTTGCAGGTTCAAAAAATGGTGTGATGATTACTTCTCGATCCCACACCGAGGGGAGAGGCGCGGGATCGGAGGCATCTTTTTTGACGACCTGGATACTCCGAGTCAAAAGGAGGCGTTTAGCTTCGTCACTTCGTGTGCTGAGGCCGTCATACCTAGCTACATTCCACTCGGTGAGTAGTAAACATATTGAATAATTACATGAAAAAAATTTGAAAAAAATATTTTAACAAAAAAAGTACTACGCTGGGATTCGAACTCGCATATGTCTCACTGTCCGCTCCCACATTTTCGGCAAGCTTATCTCTTCTTTACTAAAGCCGTAACTTGACCGTTCTGTAATAAGAGGGTTTGTGTTTGACGGGGGCTATATATAGAAAAACAGAACGGCTTTTAAATATCTCACTTTTTGAAATATCACAAGTTCTATTAGAAGGCTTATTTTGTATTGCTTTTCTTATAGAAATCATTTTTCGGCGCCCAATTTTTCACGCCCTTATATTGTGTTGCATTCCAGTTCAAAAGCACAAAGACGACGCGTACGGTTACCACGAGCGTCAATGGCAGCTGTTGCGGCGCGGGCGCTACGTGGAGTTCAACCTGATGTACGACCGCGGGACCAAGTTCGGACTGCACACGCCGGGGGCACGATACGAGTCTATACTCATGTCGTTACCACTCAATGCTGTATGTATACACTAGTATATTATATGGTTACCACTAGCGTAGAAAAGGGACCCCGGGCTCCCGAGAGGGATGCAACCGGGAACATCACTCGGATGATGATGATGGTGATGACCACAAGTGTCAATGCCAACTGTTGTACCTACTGGTGTAGTTAGTTGTAGGTACCTAGTGTTGTCAGATTCTCCCAAGGCCTATAATTTAACGTAATAACTGCTCAGAGATAACAATCCAACTGCTTCGTGAGAAACTCCAGAGGCAGCCATGCTTGAAAAACCCGAAAAAGCGGCATGAATCAAGCATGGATTACTTATAGAACCCTACATAAATCATTTAAACAATTTTTGCCGGTTGTAATCACATTGATAAAATGCTTAAAATAATAAAAGCAATACGATTAAAACCGAAAAAAACAGTTAGTTTAACTTCAATCTCACTTTGTGCAAAGGGAATAAAAATCTAACTTATTTAAATCATGAAAAGTATCATATACTTACTTACCTAAACCAATTATGTATCTCTAATTGTTACAGAAATGGGAGTACATGAACACGCCAAAGCCGGACTCAGCCGAAGAAAAAGTAATGAAAGTATTGAAAGAGCCGAGAGACTGGCTCAAACTAGAGACAAACGCTTCTCAGAGCAAGAGTAGCCGCTCCGCCGCTTGAACATAACGACGGGTGCTGTTAAACTTTTATAAGATTAATATTTGTTTCTATAGATCCTCTATTTTATTATATAATTTATGTATGTACTTATTAAATTGTTTTACACTGTTTCAAATGGCGTTTTCGTTCGACCGTCGAATAAAATTGGGAAGTTTTGTTCTAAAGTTCCTAGTAACATAGATCATTGGCACTTGACAACTTGTCATTCAACAAGGCAGCAACACAAAATTCCTGTGGTCAGTTTATTAACCGCTCCTCAACCGAAGGACGGATCCGTCAAAGAAGACTTATAGTAAATAAAAAGCTTATACTTGAGGATTGATGATTGTGTTCAAAAACCCTTCACTACTTTATACAGTAATTATACAGTATATACAGTATGTGATCTGTGTTTATACTTAGTTGACCGGCAAGGTACTTTTTGTGAAATAATGATGAATGAAAAAATAATACTTTGAAGAATTATAAAAAGGCGGGAATTTTACCAATTTGAGTCTTTTTCTTAAAATTCCTGCCTTTTTTTATAATAAATAATCCTTCCATAAGATCCTTACTTTGTGAATCAAAGACTATCAAAGAAGTTTTATTACTAGAACTAGAATGCTGACGTAGAAATAAAAAGTGCCTGACGTTCGGTATTAGCTATTCTATTTACCGTTGGGTGGCAGCATTTACATTGAAATCTTTAGTTTTTCAAATCACTGAGAGAGAGGAAACTTAGTATTCTTTCCAGAAGTGAGTTCTGCAAAGCGTTTAGAACGGAAACTGAAAGTAAACGTATTGATTCTACTCAAAGGTAGATGGCAGTAAAACTGAATTTTAAACTGAACGTCATGTTTTTAATTACGTCAACGTCATTAATAGATGTCATCTGTGTGTTCGTAGTTAGATTTACGTCAAATCAACGAAACGAACGCGAGAGTGCAATGTTGTGAACGCGAATTTCTATTTTATTTTTGTATTATTTATCGCATCTGTGTGTATAATTTAATTGCTTACGTTCGTAGCTCTTACGTTACTGACCTTCTAACGTTGTGTAACTCATGAAAACCTTCACGGTACCAAAATAAATCGAACAGCAATAAAAATGTGGCGCGGTTAACAGAGGCTTCGTTTTCTACATTCCTTTACCATAAACGTAATACTTATTTCCTGTGTAATTGTAAGGAAGGATGCCTTTTAAGCTGAAGTTGAAGAAGACGCGGCAATATAACGTCGCGTCAAAGAGTTTGTTCGTGATAAGTGTGGAGTTATTGGATGGCGGTGTTGCCGATTGCACTCTCTCCGTGGACAGTTCCGGGCAAGAATGTCTGGACAACGTGTGCCAGAGGCAGGCGATCAACCAGCCGGAGTTCTTCGGGCTGCGATACGTGAACAGGAGCCAGCAACCGCGCTGGGTACAACTCGACCGCCCCCTCAAACGTCAGCTCGACAAACACGCGTCCTCCCACCAGTTGTACTTGCGAGTTATGTACTACATTATATCTGGAACTAGCCTCATCACTGATGAAGTCACCAGGTATCACTACTTCCTCCAATTAAAGAATGATCTGATAGAGGGTCGTATTATATGCGATTTCCAACAAGCTGTAGTATTAGCATCATACAGTAGACAGGCAGAGTATGGGAACCATGATCGGGAACGGCATACAGTCGAGTACTTAAAGAATTTGTTGACATTTCCTAAACAAATGTTGGATGGAGGTCAGATTATCGATGGGAGCACGCTGGCGGAGACTGGACGCCTTGAGTGGCTGACAGAGAATGTCATACACCATCACATGGCCCTACACAATATGTCACAGGTAAATAAATCATTCATATTAATAATTTATAAAGTAAAATATTTGTTTATTAAAATTAGCAGAACAGATATGATGAAACTTCAATTGATGAGGACAGTTTTCATGCTGTTATTCCCCCAGGATCAGAACTCTTGGCAACTAGTATACTAGAGCTAGTAAATATAAATATAAAAGTGAAAGCTAAATAATTAACTCTTCATATCCATTCATATGCACAAAATTATGTAATTAAAAGAATAAAATGAATGAACATTACTTATTTTATTTCATAATCTGATTTGTGGAATTGATTAAATTCTGCTCTGTGAGTCAGTAGGTATGTGCTAAATGCAGTAATATATTTAACATTATCATTTGCTATAATCAGGCCTGATAAGCTGTGTATATACACCTATGAAATTATTACACCCTGCCTACATATTTTAAAATCAATCTGTTTGTTTGCATTGCACATTCCTTGCTGGTTACTATGATAAAACTGGTGTGTAATAAAAGGCATATAAGTATCTAAATATTCAAGAATTTTAATTTGTTTTACAAGTTCCAATTCCCACAGTTTTACCCATATAATCCCACTAATATTTAGAAAGTTTGTGTGTAAGCAATTTAACAAGAAAGTAAACAAATATGTCTTTACGTAAAAACTACAAAACCAATGCGATGAAACCAGCAGATAGCTAGAGATCTGGATTATCACATAGGCTATACTAGAATTTTATTCTGGTATTTCGGCGAGGTGCTGCAAGTATGAAATAAAAAAATTAATTTACTCTCAATATTTATGATAACTTAACAAATGAGAATCCCCCCTAGTTTAAGTTTTATCAAAAAAAATCCATATATTTCTACATGACTTCTACATTCTGTCAAGCCCGAACTCGCGTCTCTGCACCAGCACCACAGCGTGCTAAATCATTACATAAATTTTTTCAGTAGATATGCATTCAGAATAAAATTACATAAAATATGTATAAGTAATAAAATATTCTATTGTTTGTACATATAAATAAATACTAACGATGTGGTTACTAACGAAATACTAACGACCACTGGTTCGTCCACCAGGCTCAAGCAGAAGAAGGTTTCATAACCTCGTGCCAGCAGCTCCGAGGTTACGGGCAGGAGATGTTCTCGGCACGCGACCACTCCAACCAGGCCGAGGTCACCATCGCCATATCTCTCACTGGCATCCGGGTGCTCACAGAGACCAGTGATACTCCACATTTTTATAGGTATACCTACTTTAAATTGTTTAACCTAAATTACCTTTGAGGAGCTCAACCTAAGTAAATCCAAATTCGCCGGTTTTGGTGTAGCAGAACTATGTGAATGTCATTGTTTGCGGGCTTGTTTTCCGCAAAAAAAAACTCCTGAAATTAGGTCCTTTTTGCCTGCGTTTTTCGAAATTGTGATACATTTTACGTCACCAAAAGTTAAGTTCAGTCAAATGCTGAACATTGTCTGCCAATGCTGAACATTCCAAGGGAATATGCGCTGCCATGACTTACATGGATGAAACTGCGGCGCGGGTTACACACTCGTGTAGTAAAAAACAAAGTAGCTTTCAGCGTCTGTTTAATTTAATTGCTAACTCCTACGGCATGTGACGAATATTTATGCGGTACATACACGTGCGAACTAACTTATACTAATAAATACTTATTTTTATCACCCACAGATGGATGGACATAACAAACGTGATCAACCACAAGCGTTCATTCAGCATCGAGTGCCACTCGCCGAGCGAGTCGGCCATGTTCACTCTGTCCTGCCCCGAGGACGGCAAGTACGTGTGGAGGATGTGTGTGATGCAGCACACTTTCTACATGAGACATCCAGTGCATCAGCTGCCTCCAGAACACACGCCTAACTTCCAGGTCTGTGTAATTGCATATTGTGCTATATACCTATCAGCAAAAAAAAATTAAAAAAAGAAAAGTACGGGCATAACAGATATAGTTTTAATGGCAATAACATTTTTCTTACTGTCTATATCAAGGGGGGGAACCAATCAACTATGTTCGTAAGGAGATGCGTTCCTTTTAAAAATTTGAAACAACTTTGCAATAAATTGCATTATTTTTAATTCATTTTATCAGTGACGATTATCTACTTACAGATTATATAATTATATTTTTACTAGATTAAATAGCTAATACTCGCGCAGTAAATAAATCGAGTTACATAAAACATTATATCACAGTAAAATAGTGCTGCAGCTAGCGTGCTCGCGTTTTGTATATCTAATTGTGCAAATCTAGGCATTTGCATACTTGTTATGACAATACCCCAAACTTCCTTATCCGGGAAAGGTAATGTGTAACATCGATTTTAAAAATATTGTCAAGAATAAAGACATCTTTTTTTTTTCAGTTTTCGCCATTTTTAATTACCTACCTATCAGCACTATGCCTATTTATTGTTGCTATGTCTAGTGGTAGATATAGGTACCCCACTTTTATTCCGAAGTCGGTCGTGGTATTGAATCCCGGCGGACCTGCACTACTGTCTTTTTCTAAAAGAAACACTGTTTAGAATAGAATAGAATAGAATAGAATAGAATTTATTTTTTAATATGAAATCTTACCAAACATTTATTAAATTACATTAGAAATCGGCTCTACACTAAGCAGAAGCTTGTATTGCAGGAACTGAGATACTAATACAATAACACAAAACATTTGATAATAATTCAAAAACTACTCTATTACAATCGCTGTTACGTTGAAAAAGGTCCAGTTATAGGGTTATGCGAAAACACACAAAAATAAAAAAATGAAACACAATTTTCGGTTTTAATCGCGTTGCATATTAAGCATTTTACATTTCCTGACATGTTGAGGTCTTTCCTAACCTCTTATTCACGGTCTAGAGGTCTGGTAAGACCTCGCAACGTCGGGTACCCTAAGATTGATTTACATTAGAACGGGCCGTGTCCGGGCCGGGGCGTTCTTCATTCAAAAAAGCTCGTCCCCACTCTGACCAATTCACGGCCCGTTCTAATGTGAATCATCCCTTGTGGTAACGTTACAGTGCACGTAACGTGTTTACTTATGTATCAATTCATGTTATAAATACTTAACCACAAGCTAAAAGAAGTTGTAAAAATATATAAAAGAAAACGTAACATTAAAGTGTAAGAAAATAATCAGAAAACCACTAATTAATTATGTTAAACAAAGTCGCGGCAATGTGAGGAACGCCGCCCGTCACGTATCATCCATCACGCTATGTTTAACAGATTCCATTGCATTCACTTAGTTTTTACAATACTTTTTATATGAGGCGTTATGCTATCTATCTATATCAATAAAAGGCTTGGTTGTGACTGATTTACTGACCGATGGATCAACGCACAGCACAGCATAAACCCTTAAGTGATGTAGTCATCTGAGAATAAATTGATTTTTTAAATTCCCACGCGATCGGGACCTATGCCGTTAAAACCGCGAGATACAGCTAGTCTATTTATTTTCATCACCGTTTAAGCGACAACGAAGGTCACTCCCGCTCTGAATCTTTCTCCGTGAAAAGGTTCGCCATCG
This sequence comes from Idaea dimidiata, assembly GCA_949358125.1. Taxonomy (NCBI): domain Eukaryota; kingdom Metazoa; phylum Arthropoda; class Insecta; order Lepidoptera; family Geometridae; genus Idaea; species Idaea dimidiata. Next base: position 14,728,523 of record OX442328.1, read on the forward strand.
TGATTCAGAGTGGTAAAAATAAGCTAACAGCATAATGGGCACCTTTGCACCTGGAACGATGAGGGGCGGGTAAACGTACGTGAGGAAACCGACATGTCCTAATAGGACTCCCCAGGCTCCGAACTCATAGGTCATTTGACAATCCAAAGTTGGCTCCATGTCGTCATAATTTGTCGCGGGACAAAAAAGCCGACACTTCGCGGAGAGTGCCCTATTTCGATCGGGGAACGCTGCGAACCGCGAAAGCGCGGAACGTGCGCGAAACCATCCCTCGCATTTACGCAGCCGCGATAACGCAGGGATGTGGAGCCGACATAAGGCTCTAAGTGGAAGCCCTTCGCAGTCGAACAAATATAGATTATAATAACATATTGGTCGGTCCCTCAGGACCACGGTCTCTCCGAGAGCCGCGAGGAGCTCGACGCGGAGCCCCCGCCCCCGCCCCTGCCCGCGCCCGCTCCCCCCCACACAGTGCCGGTGCCCGCGCTGCGGCTCTCCTCCGCGCACCGTGCACACTCCACCTCCTGTCTCGAGTTAGAACCGGAAAGGCTGCCGCCGCAGATACACAGGTTACTATCGACTGCTTTTATTATGTCATTGCTTGTCGATTCATTCCCAATAACCAATGGGGCACAAGAATCTATAAGGAATGATTCTCATTAGAACGGGCCAGGGCGAGCTTTTTTGTATGAAGAATCAACGACCCGTTTCTTATGAGAACGACGCGACGTGCCGCGTCCGTAGAATCGACGACCCAGTCTAATGAGAATCATCCCTGACCGTGATGGGTCCATATTGTAGCGCTTTTTGAACTAGTCATTGCCGATTGGCTATCCCAATGAAGTTCAATACAATTTCTCGTCTGTATTTTGACGCCCTGAGAGCATTTTAGTGTCGGACATACGGAATTTTTCACGCAAGCGGGATTGGCAAAGGCAATCCGCGTTGCGTGAGAGAATCCGCATAACACTAAATCCTCGTTTAAGAATGAATTTCCAAAAATCCTCGAGTCCAAAAGTGCTTGAATCTCTGCTGAGACTGATCAGCTCCGCAAAACAGACGAAAACAGCCAGTTCTCTGTCTCTTTTCTATACTTAAGAAGCAAAATCTAACATTATCATTATATTCCAGGGCCCTATTACCCCAGTACCGTTTAGCCCCAGACTACGACACGGCCATCCAACAGAAGTACCGTCAGCAGCGCTACGCGTCCCCCTCGCCCCCTCCTCCCCCCGCGCCCGACGTCACGCGCCGCTACGTCCCCTACCTCGACAGAATGTACGCTAACGTCTACAAACCTCCCCCTGCTTACCCCCTTGCTTCCAACTCCACTCCCGACTTAGCAGCGGCAAGTCAAGCCTTATGCCGAAACTTAGTATCAGGCTCGAGTCCAGATCTAGTCTCAGCTAGGTATCTAGGCCTCAACTTACTACCTGAATTCCGTCCTACAGCCTTACCAGTTCTCTACCCTCCTCCTAGAGTCACTCCTCATTATAACCCCCAAGAATCAAACGAACCAATATACGAGAACGTTCCGGCCGCTTGGCGCGTCCAAGCGGCTCGCGCGAGAACGAGAAGTCTAACCACGGGGGATGAAATGGCCCCGAACCGGCCCCGCCCTGCCCCCCGAGCCGCCCCACCTTCACTAGAAAACGTCACTTTAACTTTAGGAAAAACATCCCTCGAGGAACCGAGCGATGAAACTCCATACCAGAGTCTTTCAACCCACCGAGTGACCGAACCTATCAAAGTACCCCAAATCGTTCATCCTCCTCCCCCAATATTAACAACATCTACTATAACCGAAATCAATTCATCGAACACTACACTAAAAACTGATAAGTCAATATCAAACACGACCCTAAACTCGATACAAAAGAGTACAGAAGATTTGAAACCCAGTGCTAAGGAGAAGAAACGCCGTCGATGGGGAGTGTTTATGGGGAGGGGGAAGACGAATGAGAAGAGTGCTACCTTGGGGAGGGAGAAGGAGAAGGGAGGGAAACCTCCCCCACATGACAACAGACATCGGTGGTCGACTGGCCTGCCCAAGTACCAGCCGTTACCGCCTACTATTACCAAAGAAACTATGGTAAGATGTTTATTAATTCGTATATCTATTTTTATTAAAATATCTTTTGTTATCTGCATGTATCTGTCTGTATGTAAGTGAGAAATAAATAAATAAACAAAAGAAAACTATTTATGTAGATAGAAACACGAATTATATTGTTATAAGTAGTATTGTTAAAATAAATCTACATAATTTATAAGTGTGTGTGTTAACTGGTGTGTTTAACAAAACGGATGTCAGAGCGAATGACGTTGCCGTTTCAATGAGATTTTGCCTATCTTGCTAAAATGACAAGAAACTCATGAGAGGCTTTCTTCTCTAAACATTTCCAGTGCCAAATCCTAGAACGGAAGATGTCAGACGAAGCGCTGGCGTTCTCCTTCGAACAGATCCCTAAAGGACGCAGCGGTGCGGACGGCTCGCACCGCACGGCGCTGGCGGAGGGTGCGGGCGGGGGCGGGGGCGCGGGGGACACGCTGCCCTACGACGACAACCGGGTGCGGCTGCAGCCGGGCCCGCACAACCCCCGGGGTTACATCAATGCCAGCCATGTCACGGTAACTTACACATTATAATGTCTGCCCAGGAGTTTTGGCGGGATCGCGTCGAGATGTGTTGCAAAATTTTCATTTTTGTGAAACTTAGTTCAAATGCGTGTAAATTGTTTAATTTCGGGGGCATATTAATCAATTTTGTTTCGTGAAGGTGTACAAGTGTAATAAAAGTGATAATCGGTGCAAAAAATGGACTTTAGCGTTGTCTCCAAAGGTCCATGAACAATCATTGTAAATAGCCGCCCCGTGTTTGCAATGATTTCCTCGACTTGACTTTAACTATGACGACTTGACTGTTTAGATGCAAATAACTTACAAATATTAATAATCCTTGACACTGGTCAATTTCCAAATGGTCATAATCGGTTCACAACCGATCAATAAATAACAAATAAAATAAAAAATGCATGCCCAACAAGATCTCACTGCAATATTAGTATAATTTGAGGAGCTTATCGCCCTAGTTGCGCCCACCGATCTTCTATAATCGTGCGGGCTAAGGAACACTTGGCACAATGATTACTTGGATGGATGACCGATGATGTGTGTACCAAAACAAAACTTTTTCTTGCTTCGAATGGCACGTTGAGCCGTCAGCAGGCGGTCGTTGTTTTTCTCTGATAGCACCATCACACGAGAGGAAGAATATTTGTGCGACGCGATTTCACCCAATCCTGACTCCACCCACTCCGTATTCAAGGCATACTAAGTATCGATTTGTCATTTTCTAGAGCTCTAGCTGTCTATATTCCAAGTGTTATTGTAATCGGTTCAGCAGTTATTTGTAAGGAAGATGTAATTTTTATACCTGTGTTCATTTTGATCGCTCATGCTTGTTTACTAACCTAACCTATCCATGTGTGCTTCACAAAATTTTCTAACCTAACCTAACCTATCGCATGTGTGCTCTACAAAAATTACCGAACTAACCTAACCTATCCATGTGTGCTCTACAAAATTTACCAAACTAACCTAACCTATCCATGTGTGCTCTACAAAATTTACCAAACTAACCTAACCTAACCTATCCATGTGGGCAAATTGTCGAATTTGCATGGGTCAAGGCCCATGTGGGATTCGGCGGCAATGAGCAGGCCGACACGGCAGCTAAAGCCGCGGCAAACCTCCACAGGACTCCCGACTACTATGCTGTACCCATCAGTCATGTCAAGTACTCGAACAAAATTGACTGTTCCTCAGCTTCTCGTAACTTCTACGAAAACCCAGATACCGCTCAGTACACCAAATCTCTTTTTCCCACTCACCCTTCCCTACTCGAATTTCTTTGCTCGATCAAACCCTCATTCGCTGTCACTCAGTACTTAACCAACCACGGATTTCACAAGGAATACTTGCATCGCTTCAAAATCACAAGTGACTATACTTGCCCTTGCGACGGAACATCAACACAAAGCTGGCAACACTTACTGGAATCATGTCCTCGCTACTCCACCCTACGTAACGAACATGAAGTTGCCTCTCGCATATTCAATATAAACCCTTACAATCCTAGCGACATAATAACCAAAGAAACCACGGCACAAACTTTCAACAACTTAGTCACCAATATAGTTAATACCCTCAAAAACTTTAACAATAACTCCACTAATTAAACAACAATTCGTTCAACATCAACAAATGGTCACCAAATTTCTTAAATATCTTCAATGTAACTCAATAGTGCCCCAAATTAAATAAGTGATGCCTCGCGGTGTAAACCGAAAGCGCCGCGAGAACATTATTACTCTTTAATGTTCTTACTCAAAAAAAAAAAAAAAAAAACCTATCCATGTGTGCTTTACATAAATTTACCAAACTAACCTAACCTAACCTATCCATGTGTGCTCTACAAAATGTAGGTACCAAACTAACCTAACCCATCCATGTGTGGTCTACAAAGTAACCTTTATTTCAGATGACAGTAGGCAGCACACAGCGGTTTTATCTAGTGGTGCGTGTGTGCGGTGCGGGTGCGTGCGGGGGCGGGGCGTGCGGCGCGTGCGCCGGCCTGTGGGAGGCGGCCTGGACCGCGGGGGCGGGGCTGCTGGCCGTGGTCGCGGGGAACTCGCAGTTGCCGCATTTACCACCACCTAATACAACTAGGATGTATGCCAATGTACGTCCTACAGGGTTATGTTAAGAACACTTCCTTAGGTAGGGACGTACACTAAAAAGAGAAATAAAATAATAATTAAAAAAAATTAAAAACCAACTTTAAAAAAGTAACAAAAATAACCTCTACCTACAGTGTCACCGACTTATTTGTTTTGTTATCTGAAGTCGGGCAGTTTTACTGCCTGGGTCTATATTGTAGTTTGGGTTCAGCGACCTTTATAGCGTTCCTTGTTGTGTGACGAACATGATCGCTCAAGTTTAGTTTTCTTGTTTCATTCCAGTTGGAAGTGACCCGTTCAGCGCACGTGGTGGCCGCGTGGGGCGTGTGTTCCCGCGTGGTGGTGCGTCGCCAGCGGCCGCCGGGCAGCGCGCGCTCCATGTGGCACGTACAGTACACACGCTGGCCGCCCAACCAGACCTTACCTGACGATCTCACCACCTTTCTCAGTGAGTGTAGTCTACAAATACAAAATTCATTTATTCCAAGAATGTAGTATATAAAGGTCTTAAATATTATATAAGTTTCTTATATTCTACCATCACAACGGTGTGGAATACATTTTTGGGAATTTATTAGTCTTATCATTATTAGAAAAAGTACAACCAAAAGGCCAGATAATAAATTATTCATCAATTTAAAATGATATTTAACAGTCAAAATAGTGAAAACAATTAATAATTTTAGAATACAAATAAAATGTCAATTATAATTTTTAATGTCCTTATATCTCTTGTCCTTAAAACTTATGACCTAAAATATATAATTAATGTATATAAAAAATTAATTAAAACAATGCAATCTAATATCAAATTGAATTATTATTACAAAATTTGTCGCCGTAATCTAAAAATTGATTCAATTTATAAAAACATTTAGCTAGTAGCCATTCAGTCAATTTTCTTTTAAATAAAGGAAGTGGTAAAGCTTTGAACATATTAGGTAATTTATTATATACTGTTATAGCATTTACAAATGAATTTCTTTGTTGAAGGCTTAATTTGCATTTTGGAAATTTTAATAAATGTTTATCTCGAGAACCTAGCTAGCTACTGGGGGTAATGTCTCTAACATACTCCATGTGCTTATTGCATGTGCCTTTGTTAGCTGTAATAGTTGATTGTTCGGGGTTGGGGGGGCTGAACGTCAAGCATTTCACCCCTGAATCTCGGGTGCGTGTCATTCGTGTGACGTGCGGTGCGCCTTACTAATATTAAAAGAAGGAAAAGTAAGAAAGAAAATAAATTTATTCAATTTACCTGACAATAATAAAAAATCACATAAAATTCTTAAACAGAATCATGGGCTGATTTAAGTTTAAGTAACTCTGTCGCGATTTTCCGCAGGTTTTCTCAGCGAGGTGAGCGGACTGCGGGCAGGGTGGGAGCAGACGGGGGCGGCGTGGGGCGGCGGCGGGGGGGGCGGGGCGCCGCTCGTGCTGGCCTGCGAGCGCGGCGCCGGACGCAGCGGGACCGCGCTCGCCGCCGACCTGCTCTTCGATATACTCGACCATAACCAGGTCAGTTAAACATACTTCGCTAGTACAACCTCTCTGAATCGATCATTTAAAAGATTTTTAGTCATAATTATAATTTCGCCATATTACTTGGGCCCCGGTATAGGGGAACTGTAGCACACACGCCCGCCAAGTGAGAGACACGGGTTCGAACCCCATCACGGAAAGAATTTTGAAAATGTATTTTTTCTTCATACATTTTTATTAATTTAAATGCTTGATAAATATTTTATTGCGTTAAATTACTTACGCAATACTTACTTTACATACATTGGTAAGTGATGATATGGTCTAACATGCAGCACGTTCATCTAGCTAGAAGATAGGAAGACGGCATTGGCTTAAGATCTGACCCTTAATATTAAATATACTTACTTTGAAAATTTTTGTAGGAACTGGACATCCCCCGAACAATTGGTCAACTTCACCAACAACGCGCGAATCTCATACAAAACGTACATCAATACAAGTTCCTTCACCAACTGCTCATACAGTACTTGAAACAGTCCCGCCTTATATAGACTTTACTAGCCGGCGCCCTCGCGCCCCTGGCCTAGATTCGGCCCTGGTTTTTGTGTAACAGCAGGCGGGGTCCGTTGCTAACTGACTTTCCCAGCCGAGATACGACCCTTATATATCTAGTTTGATAGGCACTTTGCAGTAGGTACATAGCTGCTTTGACGTAACGTGGCCGTGGTAACCACCAGTACAGTGCTGCTTTGATTACCTCAAAGCAGCACTGTACTGCATTATGCCTATGAAACTTGAGTTTATATATTAGAAACATAGTATGGGTGCTGACTATAGTGTAACAAGCAGGTTAAGCGACGCCTAACGCTGTCACTGCTTTGATGGGTAACCCAATATACGTGATTGTACATGTTTGACTTTAATTTGACGCGCGTTTGTGTGTGTGTGTAGCTTGTATAGAGTTGACAAAATGTAATTGACTAGCTACGTTTTATATTTATTAGAAATGAGTTATGTCGGAATTGTTTGTTGTAATAATTCACAAAAAAATGCGTACCCCCTTGATTATAAACGATGATTAACAGATACATTAACTAAATATCTTTTGTCTTTTACTGTGATATGATATTATGAAGTTTCAAAGTTGACAGATGCAAACAAACGTTACACTACTTAGTCATCTGTTAAATATCTTGTATTCATAAGTAAAGGGATTAGTTATTGTAATGATTTAACCGCTCGTCGACCGGAGACAGGATCCTGTTTAGTGCGTTGTCGACCGGAGCAAGGATCCTGTTTTTTATTTTTTTATATTTGATTTTATTTATTATTTATGGGGTATTTTGGTGTGAATATGGTTTCACTGCCGGCAGGTTGAAATACTTTACGAAAATAAATCAACTTCCGTAAAAAAAAGTTGTCCGTATCATCAATATTGCCTGTCAAAAATTCACGATTGGAAAAGTCATTTTCCCGCCATTTTATTTTTTATTGTTTTTGTTTACTGAAATTAGATCCTATTTTGATGTAAATATGGTTATTTTTTTTTGTTGACAAGTACTATTTACGAAATACAAAATAGCGTGCGGGTGGAGTTGTGATAAATAATGGTCAATAAAATAAAAACCATACCATATTTATTCTACAAATTACTGTAAATTAGATTCGTTAGTTATCAATCTTTCCGAAAAATCTTAGTTCCTTGTGTGATGGATAGACAAACGCAGTATTTCAACCGAAACGCGGGGAAGACGCGCGTGACCTTGAAACTGCTGGTCGACAAGGGATACACTTTTTTGGTTGACACGGTTGACGAAAGGTCAATGATTGTTATGATTTAATCAGAAATGCGTATTGGCAACACACATCTAACCGCGCGCCAATATGAGTTAAATGTATATTTTCCCTAATTTTCAACTTTACAAGAACTTAAAAAAATATTTAAAATATATCCTATTCCTTATTTATTCTTTCTTTCCATAAGTTTTAATTCATTCATCATCAATATAGTCAAATATTACATTTGACTTACGTAGTTAAGTTACATAATATACACTCAATTTATTTATTTTGATATAAATATTTACACTATACTTAGGTGCTAAGTATGTGATTGAAAGTGTAAGTGACAGTTTATCCTAAATCTAACATTACGGCTGTCTAACCGGAAGCTCACAAAATTCGAAAAATTCGGGTTTGTTTAGAAGAATAGAAGAGTCATGCTTTAATATATACGTCACTCTTTTAAATGTGACATTTAAAAAAAACCTGACGGATAAGAAAGTTGCCCTAAATGGGTTCCATTTTTTTAGCTTTTAAATTACGGAATCCTAAAAACTAAGAAAATATGCAGGCTTCTACGTGACATCCTTCTTAATAAAAGATTTAGTATAAACTGCTATTTACATGACATATAATGCAACTTTGAGAATCATCATGCTCAAACTGTAAATGGAATTGATATATTAAGAAATAATGAACTACTAATGGAGGTAGGATACTGGTTGCGATCGAAATTATTTTCAATTAGTTTTAGTAAATACTAACAAGTTGGAACCGAATTATAAAGGTTAACGTGATTTTCAAAATACTAAAGCAACAAGAATTTATAACTAGGTTTTAATCATAGACAAATTTAAATTCTAAAGTCGCGCACATGTTTATTGCTTTTTATATAGTCGAGAAATCCTTAAATAATATTTCGTGCGCATCCGGTATCAAATCCATTTCTATTGTAATGTAACCGGTTTTTTTTTAATTAGTTTAAATCAGATCAAATATCAGAGAAAACAACTGTTATAGAAATAGTACATAAATATGAAGTAATATCTTTGGTATTGTTATAAAGTATTTAAATTTTATCGACTGAAATACGGATTTTGTACTTTTTGTGTTTATTTGTCATTTATATATAATATTTTATGATTAACATTTTGTATTTTAAAATGCATTTCCTAATAAATTTATATAAAAATTAAATGCATGGGTACCTTTTATTTAATTAAGTAGCCGGTTTTCAAAGTGTTCAATTTAATAAAAAGCAATAATAAGTATTAAAATCAAAATTAAAATATACTAATTTATATAAAATGTTTTGACTAATGTACTTGTCTGTATTATGGAATTGTATAGTGATGATAAAATGTGCTTTAATTTGAGATTACTCGCGATCTGAATTTCGTGTGCCTTCCTAGTGTAGTATAGGATGTTTTATTAACATTTTTAATTATTTAGCCTAATATACTTACTGTGACAAGAATCTTAGAGTCAGGGTGCGTTCCCACGTAGTTCCCAATCATAAAAATATTAAATTGATTTTGAAAATAAACCAGGGTTTTATTATTCAAAATTACGAACATTGTAATCGTGTGTGTCAAAACAGGACAGACATTCTGAAAATAATGAGACAGAGTTATTTATAGACAATATTTTGTCCTGTTTTGACACTCATGTGTTAATAATTTTAATGTAATAATAAGTTAAGAACTGCACGAGTTAGCTCCACCAGTTTAGAGCTCAGAGTAACGTAAGGTTTGGCTCAGGGTCCAAACCCAATGTTTTTACAATTGTGTTGGGATGAGCCCTTTTTCTGCAAGTATCTATAAGATTCTTGTGGCAGTGTCAGGCATGTGTTCGTATTCTAAAGTCTAGTCTCAGGCAGCTACTTGGCTGTTCTTTTGCACACATTATTGTATTTTATTGCACAGTTTTATTGTATGAATTGTATAAACACAACGTTTTGTTTGAACTCCGTTATTTGAAGTGTGAATTATTATTGTTTGTAATTTTGTATTGAATTATTATTATTTTTTCAAGATTTTGTGATGTACTGACAATACATTCTAATCCAATTATTTGAGATTTTTATTTTAGAGGTACCTATTAGCCGTATTCACGAACGACCCTGTGCATAGCTTAATGCTTGGTCTTGCTCTTGTGTGTGAGTGACAATCAACGTCATTGAAAATGTGAAAAAAGTCGAGTCCACACTTAGGGTCATTTGTGAATACGGGCCTGTATGTACCTATGTAGTTAAGGCGGACCTCCCACACAACAGTTTTATAACATTGTGTAACACAATAACATTTTACCAACATTATTTTATTAATTTACTCACAATATTTTGTTAAAGTTAGCCTATCAATAAAGTAATAATTACAAACAACGGCTGTATAGGAAACACCACTACAAAAAATAAAACGACGTAATTTTATCTGTCAATTATATTTCAGTAAAAAATTACACATTTACCTAAACTATCTAACTTAAGACTAGGGCGGAGGATAATACGGTCGCGGCGGCGGGCCAGGGGGAGGCGGCCCACGGCCAGGGAGTGGGGGGAAGTAGTTGGGAGGGGGGACATTGACGGGGGGGTAGCGCGGGGGGGCCGGGGGAGGCTCCGAGTACAGCGGGGGGGGAGCTGTCAGCGGCAACCTGGGGGGAGGGGGAATAGCAGGGGGAGGAGCCGAATACACCGGCGGATAAGGCATCCCCGGGTATGGAGGGTAACTGTATCTTAGAGGAGCCTCGCGATCGGCTTTAGGAGGTTCTATCTTAACATCCGCACCGTTTTTAATGGGAGTTATGGCCGGCTTATTCAGCACAGGGGCGATAGGAGATACGGAAGCAGGCGGTGTAACCGACGGAGGCTTCTTGTCGTTTTTTGGAGTTTTCGAGGAGTTTGCGAAGGGAGGAGAGTCTCCTCCAGAGTTCTGAGGCTGTGGCGAGTAGAGATCTAGTACCTGGAAACCAAATTAGAATTGTGAAGTAAAACTTTATAGCCAATCAAAATAATGGTTTATTTTACTCAATACCATAGAACATCGATCAACTGAACGCCAGTTTAACCGAACCCCGCGCGAACATGCTCGTCGTTTGTATTTGTAAATGAGATTCTTATACATATGTTCTTTTATGGGATATCCATACAAAAAGTAATACACTGCTTGCACAATTTATTACACTAAGTATTAATTAATAGTGTAATAAATAAAATGAGATTTGTATTATTATAAATAAATATGTTTTTATTGATACATTCGAACATAATAATATTCAGTTTGATTATTCGAAATAAGCAGTTTTCCGAACACCCATGTCCCCCAATTACTTACTTCAGATAATCGGTGCTCTACTGAATTTTTAAATGGTCGACTCAAATTTAATATTTGTCACATAGCATTAGACATAGCACATGCATGCTGTGCAAAATTAACAATAACAAGTCTATTGCTAAAATGACCCATGGAATGGGTTGATATTTCAAGTGAAACCCCAATGGGTTTCACTTGAAATATCAACAGCACGTCTTACTTACTTACATCATAAGAGAGGTCCGTGTCCTACCATGGGACAAATGACTTGGGTCCATAAAATCTAACATACCTGATGACAAATATCCTCAAGCAGTTCCATAGTGATGTCTTCAACAAACATGTCCCACCAGGCGGTGTGTTTGGGCAGCCGCCCGTTCCAGTCCACCATTTCGAACTTGCTGAGCTTGCCCGCCAGGAACATGAGCGCTACGGCAATCACCTCCGGCTCCCATTGCAGGCAGAGCGTTGTACATAAACTGGGAATATATGTAAATGTAGGTTAATGATTAAACTAATAATTTATATCTATAAAATGCTTTGTCCCATCAGACTGATCAATGCACAACCTACACCACTGGTTAGTATACATAGAGCTGAAATTTAAATAGAAGGTATGTTGTTTATATGATGTTAAGTTTATCAGCAATTAATCATTGTTTATATTATACTAGCTGTGCCCTGCGGTTTCACCAGCGTAAGTCCCGTTACCGCGGGAATATAAGGATAAAATGTAGCCTATGTGTTATTCTCAGTATCTAACTAAGTTTCATCACAATCGGTTCAGTAGTTTTTGCGTGATTGAGTAACAAACATCCAAACCCACACACGTCCACATTTATAATATTAGTAGGATTTATTATCCTCTTCGGATATATTTCAAGATAGGGACATCAATTTAAATGGTGTAACTAAGTAGATGTTGATATAGCAGACAAAGTAAAATAGAAGTTGGATGTATAATATACATTTAGAGCACATTTAGTAAAGACTTGACAAATTAGTTACCTGTCGTTAACGAATGTCCACGCCATCTGCACCATCTTCTGCAATTTGGCTTTATCTCCTTTTAAACACTTGGCATACTTCAACAAGTAACCATATGGATGCTCCACTTGTAAATCAAACTTAATGGTCTGCAGCAGGATCCTTTCAAGGGTCATCACCTCCTCCTTCGGGTCGTCACCGAAACTGGCAAACTTTGGAGCAGTGAGCAACGATTTTGCTACCTTTATTATATCCTTGCATTTCTTTGGCGTCTCTTCCACTTTCCCCGCCAAGAATAAGCAACAACACGCTGTTATATACCTCGGGAATGTCCTGAACGAGTGGAACATGTAGAAGCGATGAAAATAAATAACTCCTGTGGCAACAGTGTTATAACCTAAGTCCATATTCGAGCCAATATCGATGATAAACCTCGCTCCTTCTTTTCTGTACCTGTTCTCAGTTTCGTTGGCGATTCCATCTCGAGATGATGGCGTATTCTGCAAATCCTTCTTGTCGTAATACCAGTACGGCATTTTGTAATGAAATTAACACGAAAATAAAGTCAATAAACCACCACAAAATTCCTAAACCATTGAATTTCAATTGACAACTAAGCAAAGCAACTATTACTCCAACAAATTAAAATGGTAAGTATCTTAGGAGAACGTAGTATAAGTTGACTGCATTTGTATTTTGTAGGGTTATAGTTAATGTTTGACAATCACTTTTTTTTTCAAAATTGAAGCTTGAAGAGCAGGCAAAAAGTTATTTGCCGATATAGTCTAATGTCACAATATTATTATTTTTTTTTTTTTTTTTTTCTTTGTCGATCAGCACAGTGATCGAATAACTGGCCCGTCTTCCATCTGCCAGTGTCTCGTCTTCGTATGTTTTTATTTGTAGTTTTTTTTTTTTTTGGCGTTTTATGTTTTTTATTTTAAAATTTTAAAGAAACTTAGGGAACCAACATTAACCGAGCTATGTAAATGAAAATATTTACAAAAATAAAAAACGAAGTTTGGAAAAAAAAGAAAAGATAAGAGTCAGAAAAGTTTACAAAAAATAATATTAAAATACTCATAAAATAGCAAAAAAAAAGCAAAATAAATAATTAAAAATAAATAAAAATACATTATAGTTTAATATTATTATCATTTATGTACATGGATAGAGTCTTATATATACATGGATCATTCGATGCTAACAAACAAGAGACATTGGTTGGAAATTCAACATGTAGGTTCAACAGGCTTTCATAGAGTCTAACACTATTATTGAGAGAGCAACCAAGAATCACGTGATTGATATCAGCCTCTTCACAACCACAACCACACGAGGCATCCTGTGCAACACCGATCTTGGCCAGGTGAGCAGGACTGCAAACATGACCAAGACGTGCCCTAATTAATATGGATGTAGTTGATTTGCAAAGTCTAATGCGGTAGAACCAAGGTTTTCTGCTGGTTGTCGGATTAATTTTATAATAGTATTTAGCCTTGGTTTTAGCACTGTCTGTCCAAACCTTGTCCCAGGCTTCCTGGAGAGAAAGTCTAGACTGACTCATTAAGTCATGGGGATAATTAATATATCGGTCCACATCTCCTATTACTACAGCGTCTTTAGCCAATTCGTCAGCTTTTTGGTTTCCTAGGATACCTGTGTGACCAGGAATCCAAGCCAGCTCAACAGAATATCCTTTCATCACGCACTTATACAATTTATTTCTGATTTCAAAAATGACAGGAAAGTGATTTTGGGTTTTAAATGGAAACCGTTGAAGAGCTGATAAGCAGCTTTTCGAATCAGTGAAAATGACTGTTTTACGAAGTTTAAAAAGCAATATATACTCAATTGATTTGAGTACACCAACACACTCTCCAGTAAACACTGATGATTGAGGAGGTAATTTTGTTTTTTGGACAATATCATATTGGTGGTGATATACTCCCACACCAACGCATCCATCTGGAGAAAATTTAGACGCATCACAAAATATAAAATGCCAATTTGCCCATCGGGAGTTAGCAGAGATTCTAAATTCTTCATGAGCACAACCACTATTTTTATCGACATCCACATTATCGTGCACACTCGGAGATAAAATCACAGCTTCATAGGGACTACTAAATAACGGAAGGCAAAGAGAGCGGTACGTAGGTGCCTTTATATTTAATAACTTTTGCATACTTTGAACTAAGCATGGTAATTGCTTATGAGTCCAATAACTGAGATGGATATATTCTAATAAGTTTTTGATTTTACCAATAACTGTGTGATTGGAAAATCGAAGAGCTCGATATAAAAACCTATCACACAGATACTGACGCCTTAGTTTTAATGGTGGGTCAGCGCACTCTACCTGTAAGGCATTTATAGGGCTAGATTTCATCGCTCCAGTGACTACCCTCAAGGCCCTCGATTGGATACCATCCAACTTCCCCAAAGCTGCCTGACTACATGGCTCCAATAAGAAGGTTCCATAATCTAGAAGGCTTCGAATTAGAGCATTGTAGACCAGCTTCAGGGAATAGGGATGAGCACCCCACCAAACACCCGTAAGGCATCGGAGTAAGTTTATACTGCGTTCACATTTTCCACTTATATACTCGACATGAGGTAAACCTGTGAGTTTTGCGTCCAGTATGACGCCTAAAAATTTTGCCTGGTGTTTGACAGGTAAAGTTTCATCATTATATATTACAGTTACAGGAGGTGGTAATCTTTTTCTTGTAAATAGCACTACAGTACATTTGGGTACTGACAGCTGTAGTCCATTGGTGTCCATCCACCGACCCAACTGCTTTAATGCATCCGTCAATTTATTACTGGCACTATTTACATGGTTATCTGAGCAATATAAGGCTAAGTCATCAGCATACTGAAGCAAAGTACATTCTCGGCCTAAAGATCCTTCCAGGTCATAAGTATAAATGCTATAAAGCAATGGACTTAATACAGAGCCCTGCGGTAGACCCTTCCACAGCATCCGAGATGTATTGCCAAGTTTAATTACTCTACCTGACATTATGTTGATGATAAAATTAATGAGTATGGGAGGAACATTTAAATCTTGAAGTTTGGATTTTAAAATTGTTAAAAGGACATTGTCATAAGCAGATTTGATATCAAGAAATGAAGCGACAAGAGACTTCTCTTGGGAAAATGATAAACGGATGTCGGTTACAATTATGCTAATACTGTCAATGGTACCTTTTCCCTTGCGGAAACCATACTGGGAGTCAGACAACAAGTTGTTGTGTTCGATGTACCATTCCAATCTATTTTTAACTAAATGTTCAGCTATTTTGGCTATTACGGAAGACATGGCAATAGGGCGGTAAGAAGTGACATCTGACGGGTTATAATTTGGTTTTAAAATAGGTAATATTATCTGTGATTTCCATGACGTAGGAACGTTACCTGTCAAAATAACGGCATTCAATATTTGTAAATAATATTGCAAACTTTTATCACTTATGTTAGAAATAAAGGTATAAGGAATGCCATCTTCTCCCGGAGCGGAGTCACGAACATTAGATAGCACACCCTTTAATTCTACAAGGGAAAAGGGACCATTGAGATCACATTGTGGAATGTGTGCTGGGGAGAATTGAGGAATAGAGAGAACTTCTTCTGGAACAAAAGGAGGAGCAAGATGGTCTAAAAACTCGGAGTTATGTGAAGGTGGAAGTGTAGAAAAGCCAGAGTCTGACATTGCACATTTGTACCGCTTCATGTTCTGCCATACTACGCTGGGTGGAGTGTCAGGAGAAATGCTCGTACAGAAACTTCTCCAACCGTTAAAACGTTTTTCTTTGAATAGTTTCTTTGTATTTTTCATTATCTCTACTAAGTTATTAAAGTTTTCACTAGTCATATTTGCATTATAAGTGAGTTCTGCCTTTTTTCTAACCCTAATTGCCTGAGTACATTCATTATCCCACCAAGGAGGAGAAGGAATTTTGGAGTTCTTGTTTCTTACTGGGAATACTCTATCAGCAAAGTCCGTAAGTAACTGAGTAAATGCATCAGAACACATCTGTTCAGATTTGTCTGTATTGAGCAATGATGGTAAGTTTTCTATGTTACTGTCTATGTGCTCTCTAAACATTTTCCAGTTACTTTTGTCACAATATTTATATTTTCTAGTACTCTTGTATGTTAATGGAATATTATTATTTCTAGAGGAGGGAAACCTAATTATTATTGGAAAGTGGTCACTACCATGTGTAGAAGAAAGCCTGTACCACGACAATGTGGATGCTAAGTTAGGAGTTGATATTGCTAAATCAACTGCACTTCTGCCCTCTGTAGGATTTGTGCGCCGGGTGGCTACACCAGAGTTGAGAGTACAAAGATTTTGCTCATCTAAAATGTTCATGAGTGCATTTCCGTAAGATGATGTAGTAGAACTTCCCCATGAAACATGTTGTGCATTGAAGTCACCGACAATAAGGAAAGGTTTTGGGATAAGTAGTAAAATATTATATAGTTCTTGGAAGATAGAGACAGAAGGATGAGGTATATAAATAGATATTATACATATATTATTTATAGTTATAGCTATCATAGAAAAAGTATTACTATGGGAAGGAAGAGGAAAGGGAGTAAAAAAGATAGAATTGTGAATGAGTAGGGCGTTTCCAGCATACTTGTCTTGTCTGTCGATGCGGAGACAAGAGTACCCATTCAACAATATTATTTTTGTTTTTGAGTTATTTCAAAGTGTCGGGTGCGAAATTTTAGGGAAGCATTTCTTTAAGTATAATCTTCTTTTTTTATGAGATCTTGTTTTTCTCGGTGAACCCTTGAAAACTACGGAAACTCGAAATGGATTTGGTTTTTTACACCAAATCCGGTTAAACCGGATATGGTGTTAAAAAACCGGATATGGTGAGGTGCTGACACCTATCAATGAATTGAAAATCAAGACACTGTGATGTCCAGAGTTTGCTTTCCAGATCCGGTTTGAAAGTCTCTTTGACGTAGTGCTGTTACCAAACTGAAATTGGAAAAGCTTCAATCACTTCTGAAACGAATTATTTTAATCACTACCATATCGAATCTGTCATGGATATCCCAACAATATATTATAAATTAGAAGTTTGTGTGTCAGAATATCAGAGCAGAAAGTAAGACATATCTTTATATATCTATCTATCTATTTAAAAGAAAGTCGTGTTAGTTACACCATTTATAACTCAAGAACGGCTAAATCGATTTGTCTGAAAATTGGTGGGGAGGTAGCTTAGAACCAGGAGAAGGACATAGAATACTTTTAATCCCGCGGGAACTGAAACGGGAACGGGACTTACGCGGGTGAAACCGCGGGGCGCAGCTAGTTCTTAATGAAAACATAACCCTTTCCTTGTAGCCGGGTAAAAGAGTTAGCTTTTCGATGGCTTTTCGTCACACACATCAGTACCCATTTACCCCGTACACAAACTGTGCTGTATGTAATAAGTAGTTCCAAACAGTGACCTTTCTCATTCATTTGAGGGATAGGCCAAGTTGCTTATCTTACTTGCTAATGTAGGCAATATCAGTCAGTAAATACAAGCGATATGGGGTGACGTATGCGTACAAATTGTAATTCATGTCAGTTTCAAAATGGCGCTCAATAAAGGTGCAAGTTTAATGCGACTCAATAACCTAAGACACGCAGTTCGAGTAAGTTTATTTGGCTATCTATTCACTATAACTTTAGTTAAGGAATAAATACCTCAATGCTAATTAACTATAAAAGTTATTTAACTAATAACTTTAGTTAGGTACTTCACTAATTATAATAACTAGTATTAATTGCAATAGTTTTTTGTTTTTTCAGTGATAAGAATGTACCTATAGCGAACTTGTTTTTTCGCACATTCTCCTCCTTCGCTACTCGCATATTCATTAAATAATACCTTATCACGTCGCAATAAGGTAGAAATTGTCTTTATAATTTCGTGTAAATATTTTTGAGGCGTGTGTAATTAATAATGGATGTTGCTAAGTACTGATTGGTATCATAATTTAATTATCTTTTTAGTTTTACTGAGATGTTGATAAGAAATTTTAAATTAAAAAAATATTTTATAACGGGAAATTTACCATTTTCTTTTCTAATTATTAAATAATATTATAAGTAGGTAGTCAAAACAATTAGGTACCTACGTGAGTTTAAAATCAAATTAAATAATATACTTAACTATATTTCGTAGTTTCTGTCCACCCATACGGTTCCAGAAACGCATCAAAATGGAAAACCGGCTGAATTTCCTGGAGCCCGAGCCCCCTACGTGACGGAAATGAAGTTCCTAAACGAAACAAGTTATGACCCCATCCCTATTTACCGAGTGGTGGACAACAATGGGGCAGTTATCGATAGACGAGAAGAACCAAATATCGATAAAGATACATTAGTGCACATGTACAAAACTATGGTTCAAATTAGTACAATGGATAAAATTTTATATGAGTCTCAGAGGTAAGATATTTTATATCTTAATTTTTAAATGTAATTATCTATATCTATCATCTATTACTTATAATAAAGGAAAACAGGACAAAAAGTCTGTACTTGGAAATAAATTTTAAAAAAAAGTTGTATAGGGGGTAAGAAAAAGTAGTAGAACAAAATTATATAATTTTTAAAATTCATGTCTGTCTGCCTGTTTGTCTGTTTATCTGTTGGTTCCTTCTACAATTAAAAACTACATAACCGATTGAAATCTGGTTTTTAATATTGGTAAGTTCTACTTTCGAGGAAGGTCGTGGTATACTTTGCATTGAAATCCAATCAGTAGATCCCGAGTAATGAACGAATAAAACCGCGGGGCGCAACTAGTAAATGTAATATAATAGTTACCGTCTGTCTGATTTGAGCCAAGGTTGCGATGCTGAATCTTGGTAACATGGTCACATCTATACTATGGGAATAAATTTTCTAATATAAATACATGAGAGCGAAACATAAGTAGGTACATCTACATGAGAATTTTTAATTTCTCATTACGATAAGTTGACTTCATCTTAACGTACAATTTTAGCATAACTACGAAACTAATCGCACTAAAGTACAGAAGCACCTTTTTCAATCATGTAACATTTTTAATTCTAATGAATATACCAGACAGGGCCGCATATCATTCTACATGACGAACAATGGTGAGGAAGGCATCCACGTGGGCAGTTCAGCCGCCCTCTCCCCCCGAGACCTCGTGTTCTCCCAGTACCGGGAGGTGGGGGTGTTTCTCTACCGGGGGGTGACCGTCACTGAGCTGGTCAACCAGTGCTACGGGAACATTGAGGATCCGGGGAAGGGCAGGCAGATGCCGGTCCATTATGGGAGCAAGCAGAGGAATTTGGTCACCATTTCGAGTCCTTTGTGTAAGTATCTTTAAAATGGAAAAAATCCAGTTAAAATTTAAAATTATTGGTTTTGGTTTGAATATTATGTTTTTGATTGTCCCACAGTTGGAAAATGAAATAAATGGAAGGCATTGTACCTGTATAATAAAATAACTTAAAGATGGCACCCGATTTTTTGTATGTATGTGTAATAATTTTTATTCAGGTTCGTCAGGACATTTTTCAAGTTTCTTTAATTTGCCCTATAAGTTTATTTTGACTAACTTACAACCTTAGGAGTTCTAAATTTTCATAACCCTTTTTTGGCATCAGAATGCAGGACCAAGAATATTCCGTCGAATCGTTACACGTCTTATTCTTTGCATCATATTTTATAAACCTGTATTTTGATTATTTAATCTTGTTGTCCAGCGACTCAAATGCCACAAGCAGTAGGCGCGGCGTACGCGTTCAAGCGTATCCCCGATAACGACCGCTGCGTGATTTGTTACTTCGGAGACGGCGCCGCTTCTGAGGGCGATGCCTTCGCTGCTTTCAACTTCGCTGCCACTCTTGAATGTCCAGTTATCATGTTCTGGTAAGATGCTTGCGTATTAAGTTTTTCTTTGCAGCAGCAGTATCAACATCTACTGCCTTGAACCTGCCACTTGCAGAGAATAACAATAAATACCTAACATGAAAAGTAAAAACGATTTGGTTAAACTAAGGTAAAGTTGGCAAAACGCCAGGCCGTGTTCCGATATGTAGCCAATCTGACCCGTAGTCTGATCAGCCAGTGAGAAGCTGGTTTCTCTATGCTTTTAATTTATCAGGTTAGCGTGCTATCTTTTCTGGTGGGATAGCAGTCAAATGTTAAACATAAAAATATAAGTAACTACCTGCACCCCGCTGTTTCATCCACGTAAGTTCCGATCCCGCGGGAATATCGGTATCAAAAGTGTCTTTCTCCAAGGTCCCATCTATCTGTATACCTTTAAAAACATAGTTTTTATTGAATTCTCCCCCTACAGCAGAAACAACGGGTACGCGATATCGACCCCCACGAGCGAGCAGTACCGTGGAGACGGGGTCGCAGCCCGCGGGCCGGCGCTCGGGCTCACCACGATCCGTGTTGACGGGACTGACACGCTGGCTGTGTACAACACGGTGGCCCGGGCTAGGGAGATAGCTGTGGCGAATAACAAGCCGGTGCTCATTGAGGCCATGTCTTACAGGTAGATATTGCACGCAATATAGGATTTTGGCGTTGTTGAGTGTACGGGATCCCATAGGAATTTAGAAAAAACCCTTCTTAGTGGATAGCTACATGTCACAAAGAACACAGCCTCAAATTTTATGTCTCAGTCACAGTCAGTCAATCATTCAGTCAAGAATTTGTATTTTATATGTATAGATTGCGAGTGGACGGGTTTTCTTCTGAACGAAACTGAATCACTTATAAAATTAAACTTTATACTTATAAGCAACTTAGATCAACATAATATGTTTTAAGATTATAATATTATAAACTTATTATTACCGATGTACCTAACTAGATTTTTCTCATTTGGTCTGTGATGCTGTTTAAGACGTAGCATGTCCACGTAGACGATAAACTTCACATCTATGAAGTATACGAAATTTATCGGTAGTACATAAAATTATTTCAAATGTTCGATAACTGAGAAAAGAGATAATTGATCAAATGTTTGAGAGACTTAAAATTACTGTAGATCTAAGAAGAACTAATTGTTTGTTAGAGTCAAAATAACTAAATATTTCCTAATTCAGAGTCGGCCATCATTCAACATCAGACGACAGCACGGCGTATAGACCGATTGAAGAAATACAGAAATGGACCAACGACGAAAGTCCGATAACCAAACTTAAACTTTATCTTGAAAGCAAAGGTAATTCATTTTTTGGAAAACATTTACTTTTCTACTAGACAAATATAATTTACTCTCAAACAATCAAACTGGCTGTATTCAAGGGTTGTCTGGAAGAAATCTATTTCAGCGATAAGGCCGTCCGTTTGTACAATGAACATTTTAAGCTTTGTCTTCATTCTATGTCCTTGTGACTTGCTCTTTTGTCATTTTAAGTTCAACAAATTTATAATTTTAAAGTTGTATTATTCATTAGGAATCTTTTTTTCCTATGGTAATTGTTTTATTTTAAACTCTGGCTAGTAAAATACGTCTTCCTTTCTATTAAATGTCTTTTTTTTTTTCATTCAGGTTACTGGGACGCTGAATGTGACAAAGAATGGCTGAAAGAATCTAGAAATATTGTGTTGAAAACGATGCAAGAGGCGGAGAAGAAAAAGAAACCAAATTGGAGGGAGATGCTTGAAGATGTCTATTACGACATGCCTCCTAGGATACAGTAAGTATAACTGGAATTTTGACTACAATTAAAAAAAAACATAATTTTTGTTCAATGAACTGTTAAAATTAAGCCACAAAAATAAAGGCACGCCATCCAAAGGTTTGGGGCTCCATAGCCTCGGGATACTAGACATATACAATAATAAGTAAGTATTAATAAAATGTGTAAATGATGTAGTAGAGCGCCGGTTATCCGAATAAATTGGGGACATGGGTGTTTCGAAAACAGGTTTATTGGGATAATCGAAGTGAATACTATTATGTACGAAAATAGCAATAAAACCCATTTATAATACAAATCTATTATTACACTAAAATAATAATTATAAAATTTAATTGAAGTTTGTCTCTGTCTGTCAACTTTAAAACTTCATGTGACAATAAAAGTCAAACGATGCATAGTTATGCAGCGCATTAATTACGTTTTTAAGTAGGGAGTTAGTGTATAAATATGTTTTTGAATGTTTGTAATAAATTAGTGTAACAAATAAATTGTAGTCGATGCAGTGTAGTCTATTATGTACGGATATCTAAAAAAATTACATTTATATACGAATACCTTTTAATTTTTGATTCGGTTAAGATTCGGTAGTTCGGTTGATCGACGTTTGGATAATCGAAGTCTGTTACTGTTTTTGTATTAGTTTAACTATGTTTTGTTTATTCAAAATAAACAAAAATGTATTTAATTTTCCAGAAAACAAATGCAGCAAATGGAGGAACATTTGAAGAAATATCCAGAACACTATCCATTAGCTCAATACCAAAGCGATTGATTGTACGAAATAAAATGTAGCTGAGTTTTCCATATTATTTAAATTGTTGTTCTATGGTTAAATTAAATTTTATCGATGTCGATATTTTTGTATTCTTATTGATTCATCTCTCGGTTCGACGACGTTTGGCGGAAGGAATCTCCATTTACTCATTTACGGTTATGAAATGTAACGGAACAGAAAACTTCAAAAATTCGACCGAGAGTCCGTACAAAGGATTCCTTCTCAATTTCCGGTTCCGGTTCGAACCTCTTTTCAGAGGTGCTGCAACATACTGTGGAGTAGATTAATTAAAATTACGAAGTCTGTGAAAAGGACTCTTCCTCTTTTCGGTTCGAATCTCTTTTCAAAGGTGCTGCCATCTACTGTAAGTAGCACAAATAAAACGGGAAAGAGGTGCTGCCATCTATGATTGAGTAGAAAACTTCTTGCCTTTGTCGGATTTGTTGTCATGGCAGTCAATGTCAAAGTGATCAAAAACATTGTGTGTGATTGTGTTTTCGTTTTAACTTCTTGAGGTTTTCTTTTCATAAATTAAAGTTTCCTTGGAAAAAGTATACCTATTACTCACATAGTGAAATCAGAGTAAAACATGAATGTTTATTTACATACTGACGTAACAGCTGTAAAAATACATAGAGATGTAATACTTACAGGTAAAAAAAATGAGGTTATGTAGCATTGTGAAGTAAAAATAATTTACCATATATTTACAAGGATTTCTTCATTTTTAGGTGTCGGTAGCTTTGCTTATATGTTTAGTCAATCGTCTGGGCGAATGTTAGATCGGTTACGTTGCCTAGATAGTCAAAACATATATGGTTTTGTTCCCTTCAAAAGTGGCCGAGAAATTTTAGTTTTCGGTGGTAAACAGTTCACGCTCATACATTTAGAAGAAAAAGAACATATATTAGTGTTAGTCAAGTTATTTGAGCCTATTGTATGTGATGATTGGGTTCATTCTGGTGTATGGATAAATGAAACTATTATTGTGCTCTTGACTGCTCATAACGTGCTCCAAGTAAGTGTTATTAAACTTTTTGTACACCAATCTCCCCTAAATCTGCTATTTGACGACTACATACCCAACTGTCTTACTATATGTCCCTTGGAATAGAAAATAGAAGGCAGGACAGTTTTTGTTCCTCTGCCATTTTTCTATCTTCTAAATAAATATAACATTTAAGATCACTATCTGGAAGTAAAAAAAGAGTGACCACTGTCAAACGGTCTTCTGTCATACATGAAAAAATAACATTAATGTAAATAATCTTTCAACCTCATGTGTTTTTCTTCAGTACTGGACCACCAACCCCTCACTCCAATCCCATCAGCCCAGTACCAATAACTCAATCCTGTACAGTGGTCTGTTACACCGTCTTGAGGAAGAAGAGATCCTTGTGCTAGCTGGTACTGTTTACTCTGAAGTCATAGTGCATTGTGGTGGGGAGGTGCTGCAACTATTGAAAGGACATAAGGTGAGATAATATACAGAATATTCTTAGAGATCTAGAAATTACTATGTAGGTATCCTTCATTGAGATATTAGGTGCTTGTTCCATGTTCCTTTTATGAGAAATTATTCTAAAAATCCACTCAACTCTGCCTCTGACAATAGCCAGTTATAAAAAAAATATTACTGAAAAATTAATATGGCATGAAAGCTTTACATAAAAAATACATAACTTTCATTTCTTTTTCCAGGGTGTAATATTTTCGATATCTTGTGAACTCACCAAAGGCACAATAGTTACGACATCAGACGACCGTTCAGTCCGAATCTGGAGCCCTAACACACCTCTAGACTTCAAACCAAGTACTCTAAACTTCTGGTCAAAAGCTGACATAGTATGTAAACATGAACTGTATGGACATACAGCAAGAGTTATGAGGTGCTGTATAGCTAAAAGTATTGTGTCTGTTGGTGAAGATTCAGCAATTTGCTTTTGGGATTATGATGGAACATTACTAAAAAAAGTTTCAAGTCATCAAAACAGTAGTATTTGGTCTGTTGATGCCGATGACAATGTTGTAGTTACGGGAGGGGGTGATGGAGCTGTTGTTACTCATCCTCTAAGTAAAATAGACAATTTAAATACAGAAACAATCAAAATTGATAAACCTAAGCAACTATTAATCACAGCCAGAAACAATTTAGTAATTATGAATGAAAACAATGAATTAATACATGTTAATGTTAAAGATAATGCTAAGACTCAACATATACTTGAACACAGTTCTACTTATAAAATCTTGAGAATATCATCTTGCAAACAGATGATAGCTATATCTGATATGAATGGCAAACTTGATGTGTTTGTTGAAATTTGTAAAGGGACAGCTGTTTTAGTTAATCTAATTGATACAAAGCTCGATATTGGTAAAATTTTGTCTATGGATTGGACAGGTAATCGACATGTAACTTTTGTCAATGAAACTGGCAAAATAACTGTTCTAGCTATGGAGAATAATAAAGTTGATATTTTGACAGAATTTCAACTACCGAAAAGCAAAGATATGAGAACAACAGCTGCAGATAAATTGAGCAATATGTATGTATTTGGGGATAGATGTGGTAATATACATGTTTATAAACAAGGGAAGAAAGACCCAATTAAAAGTTTTGATAAAATTCATGGTTCATATGGACCTACTTCTATTAAAATCAGAAAAAATGAGATTGTAAGTACAGGGAGAAAAGGAACTATTAAATACTGTGCTATTGACGATGATAATATTAAACATATTTATACAAAAGTTTTAGAATTTCAATGGATTGAAAAGTTTCTAGATAAAGATGAGAATTTAGTATGTGGATTTCAAGAAAGAGTCTTTGTAGTTTACGATATGAAAAATGATTGTAATATTCTTGAAGTACCTTGTGGAGGTGGGCACAGATTTTGGGATGCCTTGAAATATTTTGATAATATAAATAATAAATTCGAAGAGATGATCATGTTTGTTTATTTAAAAAATAATGAAGTCAATATAAACAGATTTGTACTCAGCAAAATTATTTCAAAGAATATTGTCAATGGATCTCATGGTAAAGAAATTAATACGTTAAAGACTTTTAAATATGACAATACAGTTGTTTTCATATCAGGTGGTGAAGACACAACGTTAAGAATATCGACACTAGATACTCAAGTTAAAGATATAATAAAATTCAAGCATTTGTCAAATATAAGAACTTTAAAAACACTAGAAATCAATGAAAATAAAATTCTTTTAGTTTCGGGTGGTGGTAGAGCACAGATATGCGCAAAAATAATCAATATTCACCATGATAATAAAGAAATAACAATCAAACCGGAAGTTTTAGCAGATTATATGATAAAAGGAGTAGATAAAGGTAGAAAAAACAATCAAGATTGGCGTAATAATACTATAGATTTCGATCCAGAGACAAGAATCATGGATCTTGATATCCATAAACAAGCTGATAATTTCATAATATACGCTGGATGTTCTGACGCTTTTCTACGAATATTTAAACTCGAAAACTTGAAGAAACCAAAACTAGAGTTGATTGACGAAATAAAACATCACAAAACATGTATACTAAAAACTTTACTATTCAAATACTTAAACCATCACATATTAATAACAACAACTACTAGAGGAGATGTTGCTATCTGGAATACTCAATTAACCTCACTAAATGCTCCAGTGTTTGAAAT
Source organism: Idaea dimidiata (assembly GCA_949358125.1). NCBI lineage: Eukaryota > Metazoa > Arthropoda > Insecta > Lepidoptera > Geometridae > Idaea > Idaea dimidiata. The sequence goes on from OX442328.1 coordinate 14,755,014, forward strand.
TAAAGCCAATAAATCTGGCATAAATAGTATAGCTACTAAGACACTTGATAATAAACTTATAATCGCTACAGGAGGTGATGATAACGCTATACATTTGGTTGCTTTAGAACTTTCTGGCCAACACAACTTGGAATCCATAAAAACACTTGATGTTCTTGTATTAAACAAAAACCATAGTTCTCAAATAACTGGTCTCTTACTTGAAGAAAAATATTTAGTGTCAACATCAATTGACCAGAGAGTAACTCTGTTTGAGTGGAAGTTTTGGGGGAAATTGCAGTGTGACTTTGTATCCCAAATGTGTTGTGATATTGCTGATGTACAGGGAATGAATCTTGTATGTAAAACCAGGTAAATATTTTATACTAATGACTAGTTTTTCAATCTATACTAATATTATAAAGAGGTAATATGTTTGAATGTCTGTTGGGAGTAATCTCCAAAACCACTCGGCCGATTTTGCTGAAATTTATTATAAGGATACATAGAATCTTTAAAAGTAACAAATCACATTTCTTCCAATACTTTCACGGGAACGGAATTTGGGCAGGTCGCTAGCTAAACAAGATCAGTTTGGAAGATAATGTCAGTACATTGAACTTTAATTACATTGAGATAGGATTAAAAGTTTAACGCTGTTTTACACTTTTTATGTTTTTTGATGCACTTCAGTTTATGATGCTTTATGAAATAATCTAATCTTACTCATATTGTGTTTCAATCACGCAAAAACTACAGCACCGATTGGGATTACTTTTTATCCTATTATACCAGAGAAATTGCGACTAACGCAGGTGTACACGGGAAGGGCAATTAGTGGAATATTAGTTGCTTATATTAGTGCAGAGTCAATGCATCAAATGTTACCTTTGTATATTCACGCAAATATCACCATCTGTACCAACCTATATTATGAATAAATTATTGAATAGAATGAATACTAAGTTATCTTTTTAATTAAAATGTTTTGTTAGGCTTCTGTTTTTTCTTCAAGTATAAATAGTCATTAACGGTTGAGTATTATTTCAGCAAGTCAATAACACTCTGCGTGTACGGCAAAGGATTTGAAGTGATGGAGGTTCAGTTGCCGAGATGAACTCCACCATAACGCAAGCCAGTCGTCCCACTCTGGACTTATATGAAGATGTATTGCAGACTCTATGTAAGTGAAACCCGATCACTAGATGATAAGTAGGTGGCAGTTGGGCAATCTGTACCCATTCCTTCTCAGTGGATGTACGTATCGAACACGGATCAGTCCGCTTAATACCACGATTTATTCCGGTTGGAAGTGACAAGCCCCGAAAATAACTTACTGTAACATTGTACAAAAGCTGGGTCACTCTAAAAGCGTGGTGTATTAATATTATTTAGTAACGGAGTATTTACCATATTTTAATTTGTTTTTACTTCAATCGTCTTATATTTCTGTTAGCATCATCTTTTGCTTCTGTTTTAATTGTGTATTGTTTCTGCTTCAATCGTGTTTTGTTTAGTGTTTTGATCCATATTATATACCTTTTAATACCTCACCTATCTCATTGGGTCTCAATAGTCACGCTCGGCTACGCTACAGGCTCAATGGCCCAATCGTCAGTATTCATGCGATACGGTACCGAAACAGCCACCGAGATATTTGAGACTCATTCGATTAACACCCGCGCGTGTTTTCACCGTACGCGCGGATACACGCAGCCTTGCTTTGACAGTAGATACACTTCTGCGTGCATTTTACCCGCGTGCATTACACGTCACGCGTCTATTAAGGCATCTCTTTTAGTTTCATACAGTATGAGAGAGAGGGAGGCATTATGTTTCCATGCAATCTCCAAAAGAGCAATCTCATGGTTATTACCGAGATATGATCCACTTTGTTCTCAGATATCTGAAGCCTTTCCACTTGATTAGATTAGATATAATACAACTGTATATAAAACAATGTAAATACATAGTTGTTATTTACTACGATTTTGTCGCGAACTAGATCAATTAGAATGTGAGTGTTTAGTTGTGTACTGTATTTATTTTGTAAATAACTTAAAGAGAAAAGGATATCTATGCTTTCTCCATATAAACGCAGTCGATTGTTTCTTTCCTGAATAAAGACATTGAAGCAAATATGTTTTTGCCGTTAAAACGATACTTGTCATGTCCAATTGACCATGCCGATTAGCTTTGTTTTTCTTTTTTCTAATTAGAATAGAAATAAAATTTAGTTTGTGTATGTTCCATGGCTGATAAAGGTTTTATGGCATTAACATTTTCTTCTAATGTTTTATTCAGTGAGGAAACAGTTGACTACGTTTGTATAGAGAACGAGTAGGTTTTCTTTTCCCTTAAGCATTCTAAATAATGTTACTTAATAACGGCATATTTACCATGTTTTAATTTTATTCATTCGGTGATATTTAACCGGTGTTTGCCACTGGCTTGTTCACGAGCCTGAATTCGCAATTACTGGCGAAGTATCGAGCTCCGGAAAAACAAATTAAAACATAGTAAATACTCGGTTACTAAATAATATTAGTAGTGAAAAAAACTGTTAGTTCAAAATCTCAGAAATGTTTTTCCTAGACTATTTTTTTGTTGTACAGTCGTTGACACCACCACTCAGAAATATGTAATGTGTGTGTTTTTAGTGCTATACACAAAAACTGCGAATGAATTGCGTTGAAACTTGGTATGTAGGTAAATAGAGATGCCCGGCGGTTTTATTTGCGTAAGTCACGTAAGTGACTATCGGGAATTAAAAAAATAACGATGTGTTGGTATTAATGGAATCCAGTTATCTATACTTTAAGTTTTATTGCAATCGGTTTAGTTATTATTGCGTGAAGGAGCAACTACCAAATGTTCATCTACATAGTCGTAGGATTACCACGAGTTTTTTTTTAAATTTGTTGTCAATGTATAATTAAATTAATCAAAATATAAACTATTTGAAAATGAAATATTTCGGCTATACATTATTTCTAAAAGTGTTAACGAAAGTGTTGTTTTTGGGTAGTAAAGTGTTAAGTTTTTGTTTATGAAATAGGAATGATATAAAATACCATAAATAAAATGTAGCCGCGCCCATGGTCAGTTAGCTGTGTGCAGTAGGTACAAATAGTTTCTTGACCGGGACGTCACAGGCCATAATATCTACTAGAATAATGTTATTTGTTAATTATATCCTCTTTAAAGGAAAACAATAAAAATACCTACAGGCAATTATTAACACAGATATATTATTAATTAATTATTAGGCAACGGATGTTATGCATATTCTCGTAGTACAAAGTAGGCAGTAACTAGGTACAATTTTAATTGACAAAAAACCCCTCAATATTTGATAACACAAATGATAAAAGATACATTTATTTTATATCTTTATTTTTAATTAGAGGCTAGTTATACACCCAATATTTTCGAATGAAAAGGATGGTCATTCGGCAATTATAAAACCTACTAGGTAGATGGTTAATTGACAACACTTAAAGGTGGATCTCATCTATTTTTTTAATATATTTGTGTAAAAGAAGCGGCAAATTTATAACTAGACGAACAAGGAAACTCTTGAACACTTTACATATCGTATATTTGTGGAAAAGTTTTCAACTACAATTAATCAAATTTGGAGTGGTTCACATAACTAGTAGTGTAAGTGCCGACTCAATAACCCTTATAAACCTTTTATCTCCTTAATTTCAAAAGATGATTAACGGCTTCATAAACTTTGTATCGTTTGTCTTTTACTGTGACATGAAGTTTCAAACTTGACAGACAGAAACAAACATAACCTACATAACTTAGTCATCTGTTAATCATCGTTTATAAGTAAGGGGGTTAGTGAACCTATACCTGCAGACCACAAAGAACACACTACAAATTTCATGTTCAGGACCAGCAGTTTAGGCTGTGTGTTGAACTATGTGTCCAGTCAGTCAGTCAATCAGTCAGGACATTGAATTTTATATGTATAGATTTGCTATTTGGTTCTTGCATATAATCCGATTTTTATATAGTTTTTTCCTCAAGGCCTTGACGCGTTACCATTTGTGATTTGTTATTCTAAGGTTGTGTGTAACTCATACTTAGTTAAGGCAACACGCGAAATACATATTTTAAGTGAATTACGAAAATGTGTTTTTTAAACATTTGGAAGTATTTACCGATTACTAGATTACAATTTGTGAGAAAGAAGAAGGTATTATACGACTGTTTTATATGAACTAGACCTTAAAGTGTAAAAATGGACACATAATTTTAACTAAAACCTAATTAAGTTCTTCAGTACTATAGTTTCTCTAATTTACTATCAAATATTACTTATACTGCTAACTCTTCTGTACTTAATTATAAGTTGTAGCTTACTACTAATATTTAACAAAAAGTTATACTGAATAAAAAACAAACTGTTAAACAGGCAAGTGTAAATTACCATTGTTCTATTTGGACCTCACTAGCAAGCACTATGGTTATAATTTCTAAAATAGATATTTTTCCTTTCTTGCTTGGGTGTAGATTCACATTCATTTCAGTCCCCTCGCGACCAAGATCATTGTAACCGATCGAAACGTCGAGATAGGGGAATTTAAAAGTAATGGTACGCAAATAAGATCCGGGAAAAATAATTATGAGTTCAAATCGTGTGAGTTTAAAATGTTCGATTCACATTTATGTTTAAAACATACATCTTCAATGTTAATAATAATACATAATTCACAAAAAAAAACAATTACACGAAAGTAACACAGCAGATAAAATTTTAATTAAGTAATCCATAAAATATTATAAATGCGAAAGTTTAGATGTTTCGTGTTTCAATCACGCAAAACCTACTGTACGGATTGCGACAAAACTTTGTACGGCAGATAGCTGATAGAAAAACATAAGCATTACTTTTTATCCCTAAATATCCACGGTATCGGGACTTATGATCTGTTACCCCGTTATCTCCAGATGTCAGTATCAGCAGTGACTCGGCCGGTGTGGCTGGGCGAGGGCCCGAACTGGGACTCCTCAGCCCAGGCGCTCTACTTCGTCAGCATTTTCGACAAAACCATACACAAATATGTGCCCGCCACGGAGGAACATACCACCTCTGCATTTGGTAAGTTATCATCATCATCAGCATCATCAGCCTGTAGCAGTCCACTGCCGGACATAGGCCTCTCCAATTGCACGCCATCTAAATCTATTTTCGGCTTTTCGCATCCAGTTGGTAAGCATTTACCAACTGGATGGCATTTCAGGTGGCAGTTGGTTTGGTAAGTTATAACACCTACAATCATGTTAGAAGTTTAGAAGCTTTAGGGCGACCTGAAAACTCGTAACTCTAGGTGAGACACATGCACCACCATACGAAAAGATGAAAAAGAATACTTACTACAAAACACCTTATAATCAATACTATAGTTTTTATTGCTCAAGGCAGTAAAACATAAAAATATAGACTAGACACATTTATTAAGTAGTGTTAAATTAGAGAATGAACGACATCCCTTGTCGGAGGCGTTAACTATAAAGTAACACCATCCGAGCCAGCCAATACTTGTTATATTTATGCTAAAAAAACATAATTGTTTCTGGTCTGATATGTATGTATATATTTACGATAGAAAATCAACTGATACCTATAATACAAGAGTATTATATCTGTTGTCTATAACCACTATAATCCAAGCTTAAAAGCTCTCCGTCTGTTCGCTGTGTCACGTACACCGACCTTATTTTGAAATAAAATTCAATTTACGGTTTTAATCGTGTTGTTTTTATTTAGCATTGTTGAAATGTCGGATCGACATTGTTGAAATGTCGGATCGGCATTGTTGAAATGTCCGTTTGGCATTGTTGACGATTAAACATTTCAACAACGCGATTAAAACCGTAAAATGAATTTTATTTTAAAATAAGTTCTGTGTAGGTACTTACATCACTCAGTCGCCAAAACAGCAAAAATCAAAAGTCTAGCAAAAATGTAGACCTTATTTTTCCTAATCTTCCCCAGACGGTATGCCGACCTTCATAATCCCAGTATCAAACAAGCCAGACCACTTCGTTGTAGGTGTCAATAGAGGGGTCCTGGAGGTCCTGTGGGATGGAGGCCAGGACAAGGCCCAGGTCCTCAGAACAATCTGCGAAGTAGACCAGGATAACCCGGACAACAGGTTCAATGATGCTAAGGCAGACCCTAGAGGGAGACTTTTTGCAGGTTAGTTATAGAGAAAATAATTCAGAGCTCTCTTCTGATTTCTTCTTTCTTCTGAAAGCTGTCTGTGTATTTGTTTTACTTATGACAGCCTCTGTGGCGCATCGGGCAAAATGCGACTGCGACTGAAATGCAGAAGATTGGGGTTCGTTTCCCGCCGGGTTCATGTACTTATGCTTGAAAATTAATATATGTTTCTGATCTGGGTGTTTTCTACGTATCATATGTGTGTATTTACAAAAAGAAGTTGCCAGATAGTTAAAGAACTAGATTAACACACTTTTTATCTCGATATTAGATACGGGACTTATGCAGGTGAGACTGTGGGGCGTTGCTATAGTGATATTTGTATCCTACTAATATTATAAAGCTGAAAGTTTGTGAGTATGTGTGTATGTAATTATGTGTGTTTGTTTACTCAACCACGCAAAAACTACTGAACCGATTGTGATGAAACTTGAAATATAGGTAGCTGGATACCCCGGGAATAACACATAGGCTACTTATCCCGATATTCCCGCGGGAACGGGAGTTACGCGGGTGAAACCGCGGGAACCAGCTAGTATTTCATAAACATCATCATTACATAATATGTACGCGCAAGTATAGTCCATTTTTTGTCAATTGCATCGGATATGAAAGAGCTAATCTTATCTTTCATTGAAATGTCATTAAATGACATTCTATCTCGACAACTGAGCACATATCCGTCTGTCTGTCCGTTTATATTGTGACTGAATGTCAAATATAACTGATTATTACAGTATTTGTAACACAAAACTCAAACAAACACAATCATTTAGTATGCAATTAGTTATGTCTGCCAAACAAACCAAAGACGACTTTAATATAACTTTGAGTTAAGGACATGGCGACGTATTCTCTAACTAAACAGTTTTAACATCACCTCAGCATCGTTTACTAGGATGGGTGACCGATCGAGTCATAGGGGATGATTTATATTAGACCGTCACAAGCACCGGCCGGGTCCGAGCTTCGTTGTCGATTGCTCGGCCGCCACTCGGTTGCAACAGACCACGAACGATATCTCCTCCATGCAACAGATGCAACACACCGAACGACTGCTCGCCGAGCGATGGAAAACGAAGCTCGGACCCGTAACGGTCTAAGATAAATCATCCCTTACTCATTGCGATAATTTACTAGTAGTATTTACTAAAGGTGATATCTCAAACATATTTCATGTTCCTTTTACGCGAAATAAATATAATAAAAAGCCTCTACGGCGCTGACAATTTTGTTACGTCTATCGTGAAAATGAAATGAAATCCGTTTAGAAAAGGAATGGGCAAACTTATTCCTTGGCGGCCTATGGCGGGCCAATAGTATAAAAATACTTGGCAATGGCTTGACCTTGATATTTATAGTCGGAGACAACCGATAAAAATATAAAAAATAATTTATTAATAACTCCAAAGAGTTTGAAAAAATTTCAAGTTAGATTTCCATTCTATTTATTTCCCTACTTAGTGGAAAACGAACTCGAATATGTATGGAAGTAGCAGAAGACAAGTAACTTCAATACCGACACCTAGTATTTAAGAAAACGCAACGTTACCGCGATCTACTTCGATGTGTGGCGCCATCTAGTTTATAATGTATATTATAAACTTTTGAAATTCACACGATTTGTTAACATTATTTACATTTTACCGGGTACGCGATTAAGACCCTTTAAAAATGTAAATAATGTATATTATAGTTATCAAACGTGGAGGGTAGCCATGACAACGAAACAAGTTAACAGACAGAAATAAAAAGCGAAATAGGTACTCCGACCTTTTTCCTCCTCTATTAATAAGGCTAATCAAGTTTAAAGGTTAACATCTCTTGTTTCTTTTGCGATCGTCTTTTGTTTCTGTTACAGAAAACCTCGAATACGGTTCAACAATTTTTGGAAATTGTGCAGTCCTTTGACAGCCTCTGTGGCGCGTCGGGCAGACGCTCGACTGCAATGCAGAAGGCTGCGGGTTCGATTCCCGTCGGGTGCAAGGATTTATGCTTAAAAATAAATATTTGTATCTGGTCTGGGTGTCTTTCTATGTATAATATGTATGTATTTACAAAAAAAACTATAATATGTAGTATATCCGTTGTCTAGTACCCATAGTACAAGCCTAGTGCTTAGTTTGGGGCTAGATTGCGATGTGTGCAATGTAGTGCAATATTTATTTATTATTTAAAGTGACTCGTTGCGGAGATATGGGCCTATGAAGTTTAAAAGATAACTCTTTAAAAGTTCTATAAAACGCCATGTTGTGACAAGACATGTCTCATCGTCGCCTATGCTCTTAGAAGACCGTGCACTCAATGATTTTGAAATAAAAATCTCAACCATGTTCCCAAAATAAAGGTAGTTTTTGCTTTTATACAATTTGTAACGGGTATGCCCTTTTAATCCGAAAGGGTGTTGTTCTAGACGTCTAGGCGAACAACTTTTGTTCTGCGACTTTTGAAAATTTTTAGATTATGTTTCACTGAAAAACAGCTGCTTTTGAAAATAAAGGTAATTGAAATTTTGATTGTAAACCATCAAACCAAATAAAAAGACAACATAAGATCAATGACCTCGAACTCTCAGAAACAGCTGATTTTTAAGTAAATTTTACACCTAAATTTTTCGAAAAGTACTTCGTATTTCCAAGAAGCGTAGAACAAAAGTTGTTTGCCTAGACGTCTAGAACAACGCCCTTTCGGATTAAAAGGGCTTACCCGCTACACCTTGTATATCAAAACGGTCTTGCCAAAAAAGGCCCACGCACACTGTGTGTTCTTGTCTAACCAACCGACGAACATTAAAGTACAAAAAAGACAGAGCGTGGTCGGCCCAATTTTCTCTAAGGGACCGTCTCCACGAGCGTTAGAATCGCGGCGATATTATCGTCGAGCTACTTATTTCTATAAGTCACTCTCTATCAAATCAAATCAAAAATCAAATCAAATATTTATTTATTAACTATGACACCTAGACATTTCTCAAATTACATTTATCAGACATCGATTCTACCCTAAGCACAAGCTTGTATCGCAGTAAACGAGGTACCAATATAATGCAATATAGATAGACGCCTAATAAATCCATAAAAATATATACCTTATTAACTAACATACATATAAATTATTATTATAACTAAACACGAACTACATAACATGTTACGTGTTACGAGGGTGCGAGATTAGCGGCCGCACGGGGGGTGGTCTGCGGCGTCCACGGAACTTGCTGAAAAAACGACTCCTTTCGGCCACAGCTCCTCCTTCAGGAAGGTTGATGGAGCTTTGAAGGCTTCTCTGTAGGCACCCGTACAGCAAACGACCTGAAGTTCACGTTGCGGCGCGACTCTAACTGTTCGACCCACAGGCGGTACTTCGTCTTCAACCGCAAGTACTCCACGACATCATCTGATTTCGTGGTATAATGCAGGCGGGAGACGTAGATGTACGTCACAGGTTGGGCGGGACGCAGAATATTGTCCGGTCCGGTAGGCGCAGAGCCACTCAGGTTACGACAAGGTGGCTTTCTGTTTTTCTTCTCCACTTTGATAAAGCCATCCTTGTCAGGTTGACCCTTGGCAGCGGCTAGAGGCAGGACGCTGGGAGGGGGTTCGGCGCGAACGCTACCCCTCTCTATGAAAGTCCACACGGCGATTTTAACGCGGCGCGGCGGTGCGTTTTATCTCTTCTTCTTTTGAGTCGTCATCTTCATTGCTGAAGGTCGTGTCTAAGATGAACTGTCGATCACCTGATGCATCATGCTCCCCCACGATTCCCTGTCCTCGGCTGCCCTAAAAGCTCCGGTAATTGGTAGGCCTGTGAGCGTCTTGACCAAATCAGTCCAACGGGTGGGTGAGCGACCTCGTGGTCTTTTTCCGTCGACCTGACCAACCACCATGAGCTTCTCGAGACTATTAGGGTTTCTACGAGCGACGTGACCGAAATATCCGAGAATTCGCTGAAAACAGAGAGTGGACAACCTTTTGGTAACCTTTTTGCCTTTTGGTTTTGGTGCGTTTTATAGAAATAAAATAATGTCGGCGCTATTCTAACGCTCGTGGAGACGTTCCCTTACATCAAGCGGGACATTTTTTTCGACGACGAAGTGCGTTTTCTTATTTTCTTTTAATCTATGATTGTGGATATATTTGAAGAAAACGTCAAACTAAACAATTCAACTGTTTTTATAAGGTCATGTCGCGGATGTATTTGTGGTTTAGGGTGTCCTTTTGAGTGGTAAACTTTTTATACGGCGACATGGCATTGGCTATTTTCGAGGCCTTCGGAGGCCAGGATTTTCAATCTTAGCCTTAGAATAACTTTGGTCCGTGACGGTTTAGAGGCATAGTTTGAAGGCAACGATTGTTTGGTTTGTGGTCGTCTTCCGATTGGTATACATCATATCCATCCGCAACATGACAGGAACATGACATTCGCAACAGAAACACCTACTTGACCAGTAATAAATAATTAAACTGTCTAACTATCACGGTTCATAAATACCGACAGACGGACAGTGGAGTCTTAATAAAGTTCCGTTTTTAGCCTTGAGAAGCTTATTGGCCTAAATTTTGTAATAGCGTACTCTAGTGTTAAAAATAATTGTAACCTGCTATGTGAGCTTTATTAAATAAAATAAAATAACTACATCTGCCGATATTGAATGGTCGTATCATTTTCTCGAGTTCCTCTGTGCTTCGAAAAGCATTTTAAGCTTTCGTTTCCGGTTGTTAACATCCAGAGATCAGAGATGCTATCCATCACTGATAGCAGTCGTTAGGTCAAGTTAAGGGTCTCAGAGCGACCTAACAACTCTTAACACTAAACGAGACACGACACACCACTAAGCGAAAAGAAAAGGCCCTTTAAACATGACTTATTTTTCTACTAACTTTTATAAATTCTCCGTTTTCTAGGTACAATGGGCCACGAATACGAGCCAGGCAAGTTCCATTCGAAAAAAGGATCGTTATACCGCATAGAAAGCGGCAGCGGAGCACCCACCAAGCTAGCGACTGACATCGACATTTCCAACGGACTGTGTTGGGATGTGGAACTAGCAGCGTTCTATTATGCAGACTCCTTCGAGTACGCTATTAGAAGATACGACTATGACATCGAGACTGGAGATATAAGTGAGTGTTACTGTCTTTCTGTCACACATCTGTGAGTGATTGTTATACGCCCAGTATCACGGGGCTGTAGAGCCCCGGACGTTCAGCCAAAGTCAAAGCTCACCGGATTAGCAAGCTGAAGTGGCAGTGGGCTGGCCATATTGGCCGTAGAACCGACAAACGAATTAACGTATCGAAGTAATTCCTTCCCTTGTATTTTTTCATTTTGTCAGAGAATATGGAGAGCTAATAACCAAAATTAGTTATTTTTCCTCATTACAACCACCGGATCGGATGGAGCTATTGAGAAATCTGCGGATGAAAACAAAATGGGCTATAGTTATGTGATGGTAGTGGATCGGCTACTGTTGGAAATATGGGGATTATGACATCCGTAACAATGTCCAACGACTTTTATTTTTTATTTTAAATTTTGATGACCTAGACGTTTCAGCAACGCGATGTGCTAAATTTCAATAGAATTTTATTAAAGAACCGCTGTAGAAGACTGAACCCGGGATTGTAATACCGAGCCTATTTGTGATAGGTATGGTTGGCTACAGTAGGTTACGAGTGAGACGGAAGGCAGCGCTGGCCACATAAGTGTGGCGAGTGTTGAGATGAATGATTCATCATCCGGAGGTACTGATGGCGCTCCAGCTATGCGCTCCAAATGGTGTGGTCAACGGCGCGCCGCAAGCCGATGTTGTTGCGTGAGCCCGCGCATCGTACTAATCTATTGTGTTTTGCGCCGATTGTCCAAGCTATACGAACTTTAAATTTACTGGCTCCAATAATTGATATCTTCGGGTGTTCTTGGTTAAAATTCACTCGCGACGAGATTTACGCAGAGATGCGAGTTCAAATCTCGTTGAGAGTGATTTATTGAAGCTGATTTTTTCTTTTTAAAATATTTCTAGTAGATATGCCTTGAGCAATAAAAACAAATTATGAAATAAGGGGTTTTATGTTAAGATCATAGTGTAGTCTTAGTAAGTACTATTGTAATAAGTAAGTATTATTATTGTTGTGATATGGCAGGCAACCCGCGGATAGTTTTCCGCTACTCCGATCACTCGCTGCCCGGCATCGTGGACGGAATGACCATCGACACTGACGGTAACCTTTGGGTTGCCAACTTCGATGGACACCAGGCTAGTATAAATATATATAACTCAAAGGTGACTGACTGACTGATATAGTGATTTATTAACGCACAGCCCAAACTACTGGACGGATCGGGCTGAAATTTGGCATGCAGGTAGATGATATAACGTAGGCATCCGCTAAGAAAGGATTTTGATAAATTCTACCCCCAAGGAGATTTTGATGAAAATTGACCACACCTATATTATACATTACTATAAATAGTTTAGGATATCCCACTGAAAGCCCATCGAAATGGTTCAACCTGTATAAAAACGAAACTTTGTTTGTGTTTAAATCAAGCTAAAACTACTAAACAGATTGTCATTAAATTTCGAAACCAGAAAGCTGGAGAATTGGATTAACCATAGGCTACTTTTTATCGCAATATCGTAAGATCGGAACTTACGCAGGTAGGTAAAACACGACGCTGCTAGCAAACGTAAAAAATTAAACTTTTCTTCATTACTTCAGGTATTAAAAATCGACCCAAGAACGGGCAAATTGCTCCAAAAGATCCCGATTCCCGCCCTCCAAGTGACCTCAGTGACCTTCGGCGGACCTGACCTCGGTGACCTCTACGTGACTTCGGCCGCCATGAACCGCGGGGAGGAACAGAAACCGCCCGCGGGGTCAACGTTTAAGGTCACGGGACTCGGGGTCAAAGGACATCCCAATGTTAGTGTGCAATTGAACTAAGTGATTTAAAAGGACTATTTGACAAGAAAATTAAAAAGATAATCCTCTTTTCAATTCCTCCTCATATTATTACCCACTCCCATTTTTTTTTATTGTAAATTAAACCTGATAGATAAGTAGGCGTTTCTTTTTATATTCAGTTAAATAAACATGAAAAAATTTAAATGTGAGTCGAATTCGTACTATTATCACAATTTAGTACCGAACCCAAAACACTGGACCAAGCGAAATTTTTTAACGGAACTTACGCTTTTTTATCACTAGATGGCACCAGTGGTAAAAATACATCGCGGTATTATTGTGCCGCGAAACCCACGTTTGTTGTATGGGATAAATAATTGTTAAATATTTGGTAATTTTGTATTTTTTTACAACAGAAATACAATACATCTGTCTATGTCATATTATCAACTGTCTAGCCATCACGGTTCATGAGAAACGGACAGACAGACAGCTAAGTTTCGGTAATAGTGCCCCATTTTTGCCCTTTGTGTATGGAAACCTAAATGAAATATAAAATGAAAGATTAGTCCTAAATTTTTGTGAATTAATTGTGTAATAATAAAACACAATAAAATCACTGGAACCGAATGTTCGAGGGTGGAAAGAGGATATTTTTTTTGTACGGAGAGTCGCGTGATAACATAAGATATGTATTGTATACTTTGCTTATAATAAATAAATTATATTTAATATTATCTAGATCATGCTTGTTGTTATTTTAATAATTATAAGTTCCTAACCCAGCGCTAGGCACCGTAAAACATACATTTGTATCAAAATAGGATTTGTAACTATTATCATGGTCACATCACAAATCTTCTTCTTTAAAGTACTTATACGTTGTAACTAACAGACTTTCTTTTATAATATACGAGTTTCTTTCATAATATAAAAAAGTCGTGTTAATTACACCATTTATGACTCAAGAACGGCTGAACCGATTTGGTTGATAATTGGTGGGGAGGTATCTAGCTTAGAACCAGTAGAAGGGGAAATAGGATAGGACTTTTATCCCGATATTCCCGCGGGAACGGGAACGGGACTTACGCGGGTGACACCACAGGGCGCAGCTAGAATGAATTAAAGAAAGGAATATTTGCCATGTTTTAATCAGGGACCGTTTTTGGTTACCCTTATTTGAGTTAAGACGTGGTTTTTTTAAAGGCTTAATCGAAAAACCTCATTCAATTGGTTATCATTTTAATGGGTAAGTTTTTTCAATAAGCTTACACCGGCAAAACCCCTTCAATGGGGTTATGCGATGGCTGAGTAAGTGGTAACAGCATCAAACGAGTTAGTTCATTTTAATAGGTAACCCTATATGATAGTGTAACGCGGTACTAAACGGTAACACTTTGTCTCCCAGTAGTGAAATTTATTCCTTATGGCTTTGGAATTAGGTAAAAAAAGTATGTTTAGAATCGGCTCGGCGAGTAGTCATTATCATGCCTAATTATTAGACGCACACGGGAATTGTTTTTATTGCTATGATCATAGAGTACATTTTATTTTTCTTCCGGCAAAAAGTATTTGGTACTTAAACATTTAAAACAAGTTACGCTTCTGGTTTCTGTAGAAATAAATTGCAAATAAATACAAGATGTAACGGGCAAGTCCTTTTAATCCGAAAGGGGGTTGTTCTAGACGTCTAGGCGAACACCTTTTGTTCTACGACTTTTGAAAATTCGAACTTTTTTTTTGAAAATTTTGAGATTATGTTTGACAGAAAAAACAGCTGTTTTTCAAAATAAAGGTAATTGAAGGTTTGATTGTAGTAGACCAAACTAAATGAAAGGACAACATAAGGTCAATGACCTCGAACTCTAAGAAACAGCTGATCTTCAAGTAAACTTTACACTTAAAATTTTCGAAAAGTACTTCAAATTTCCAAAAGTCATAGAACAAAAGTTGTTCGCCTAGACGTCTAGAACAACCCCCTTTCGGCTTAAAAGGGCTCACCCGTTACATCTTGTATAATATTGACTTTAGTTTTATTGTTCAAATTCATTTTTTATTTTATTTAATTGGATGTATTAGATCACTAGGGTAAACCTGGGAGAGTTGCCAATAGTTTTTATAAAGCTTCATAATTTCATATTTACCGGAAGGATATGAAAACAAATAATGACGATAGTTCAATCATATATTTATTAAAGAGTTAACATAGCAATTATAACAATTAATTCTTAGTTTTAGGAAATACAGCCTTTTATTTTTAGTCTGTCGATTAGGCATCTGTCCCATAGCTATAATATGTGAGACGCCAATGGGTATCAGGGAGAAATGCCTAAGTAATTATTAAAAGGAAAATGAGGTTTTATTTGTCACAAGTCATACATTTCGCAGGATCTCCAGTACTTACAATCTTGGTGGAACCATTCCTGGCATTGTATGCATTGCAGCCAGTCACAGTTTTTCTGTGTCGCATGATAATACTCTCCACATGCAATGCAGATATCTGCTAAGATGCTGCGTTCTATATCCTCTGTGGACGAATCGTCATGCACGGAGTAATCAGAATCCCCATCACTCGACGCATCTGATGTTTTTATTTTAATGATCTTGGGTTTTCTGGAATAATTCCTTTTAGAAGCTCCCTTTCTTAATACTTTCGTTTTAGATTCTCCTTTCTTCTTCAAAAGTCTTGGGGTTTTTGTACGCACAGTCGCTATTTTCTTTTCAGTCTTAATCTTTATTTTTTTAATATTTTCAGGGGTTGTTAAAAGCGTCGCATGTTGCTTCCTTTTAGAAGTAGTTCGCATCGCAAAAGAGGGAACTGGGTGCACTTTATCCAAAACTTTCGAGGGTGTTTCTCCGTCAGGTTTGTTCGATGGATCTTTTTTTACTGGCGTTACTTGAATTGCTGGTTTTGATAAGCTGTACCAGTCATTTAGATAAGCCGTGCCAGTAGACGGTCCTGGACCCGTTTCCAATGTATCATCAGAGATGGTTGTTTTGTTCCATGTATTTAACCCGCTGGTTGAAGGCTGTGACGTACCACCAGCAAGTGCTGTACTAACTGACGTCTCACCTGCCTGTGCAGGACTGTCAGAAATAAAAGCATAGTCAGGAATTGCATTTCTGTCAACAGGGTAAATACCGCAAGCTCTAAATCCCGACGTACCATTATTTTGGGTGGCTGATTTACCCCAAGATTTGCCCAATAAATCTCCGAATTGAAGTCTGCCTAATTTCCGAGTTGGATTGTTTCGAATCCAAGTATTGACTTCGCTGTAAAAACTGCTTTTTAACGATTTAAAAAATGCTCTGTCCAAGGGCTGCAAGTAGTGCGTCGTGTAGCTCGGAAAACACAAAAGAATCACTTCATTAACTTCGCAAAACTCGAGCATGTCAATAGAGTTGCAATGAGAAGTGTGTCCATCCAAAAACAGAATAACTTTTCCAGGCAGTTTTCTTGGCATAAATTGTTCCATAAGCCATTAGAAAAAAAGTTCAGCGTTTATGTAACTTGACTTTTCATTCATGTAAACCTGGCTACCAGGAGGCATACCATCAGAAAATTCGTTCTTTTTATTTTTGCCTTTAAATATTGTCACCGGGGGAATAAAACTACCTTCTGCATTACAGCAGCATACAAAAGAAATATTTTCTCCTCTCTCTCTGCTGTAGTTAATTGTGGGACTGATTTAGATCCTTTCATGGCAACTACGTGTGATGGTCTATTATTGAGTTGAAGCCCAGTCTCATCCAAGTTATAAATTTTATTGGGTTGGTTTCTCAAGTCATGCTCATCTAATTGTGATTCCGATAGATCAAAAAATCCGGTTATTTCTTCATGGTTCATTCCTTGAGCTCTTTGTAAAGAAAAACCTTCTGATTTACGCAGAGTGATTTCAGGATTTCGTCTCATAAAAGATTTAACCCAATCATAACCTGCTTTACCATTTTCTCTGTTAAAGTTATGCTTGAGATTTAAATTCTCCGCAAATCTAAACGCCATGACCCGTAAATCGTCGATAGATGGAGCAAATCCCCTTGATTGTAGTTTCTTGATATGACTGACTATCTTCTTTTCATTATCTCCAAACAACGAGTTAGGACCTAGACGGCCTTTTTAGTTATTACCTGACTTATATCTACGTTGAAGAGTCCGATATGGGATTTTAAACTGCTTGCTTGCTTGATTACGGTTCATTTCCTTGCTTTTGATCGCATTAATTGCGTTTCTTAAATCTGCTCTCTGACCACAAATCCCTGTTTCGGCCAGACATCTTCCTAACGTAGACCCGCGGCATCTAAAAAATAATATAACAAATAAAATGTATAGTCGTCTTACCCCCAAAATCAATTAGGCGTCTCTCCCAGATGACTGGGTGAGAAGCCTAGTATATTTTAAATCAGTAAAATGGAACGCTCTTTAAAAATGGCGTCTTTGCCGTGACAACAATGATTAATACCATCAGTAAAATTGAAAAAAAAAAACAAAAGAAGTCATTAAAAATGTGGAATTTTTTTGGTTAAATGTTCCTTAGAAAAAAATCATAGGTCTGAGCGATAGTACTTACATTTCAACTCGAAATAAATACAAATATCACAATTATTTTCGGGAACCACTTGCACAAAAACTTGCTCTTAGGTTTTCTAAATGCAACTGACCCGGTTGGATGCGTTCAGAAATTACTATTTTTTTTTAATTTGATTTTATATTTTTGTAGGCATCTCTCCTCTATAGGCATCTCTCCAGGTTTACCCTATAAATACGTCGAGCGTTCTTACAACTATGACTCTAGTGTGGCTAGTTAATTTAAATGATTTGATGAAAGATTTTCATCTAAAATGCCACAATTTAATTTAATGTCATCCTGCTCAATAGATCGAGACAGTTTGGTTATTAACCAAGTTCTTGACTGAAATATTAAAAAAATAAGATAGCAAGCTGTATTTTAATACAATTATTAAGGTAATAATGTCTACCTTTTGTCATATAAAAATGTTTACTAACTATAGAGTTAGTATCAATGATGTCAAATTTATTAATATTACATGCTATAGTATGATTTCGCAAAGGTACTCCAACAATTTTATTTGATTAATAAAAGTTAAATGTGACTGTGTGTTTTTAACGTTGTACCTGCTGAAGAATCATTCAAATACCTAGGTACTTAACCATAATTATTAGAGGGAAAAAATGTCACAACCGAGGCGATATGCAGTACATAGGTACTTTGAATACGATGAAATGACTAGAAATGCAATACGTAGGGGCGGGGTAAAGGTAACCCATTAGAAAGTCTATCAAAGGGTTACCCCATCAATGAGGTTTCCGTAATTAAATGTGTAAGCCTTTTGCCTGGGAAACTCAATGATTCGGTTACCATATCAATAGTGGTGTAGGTAGGTTACCCAATGAAGATGGTCACCTTATCCAGATGGTAAGCTGAGCAAAGGGGTTTGGGTTCGATAGAATTAACTCCAAAGCGGTGTTTTGCGGTCCCTGGTTTTAATACGATAAATTACTTAACAGGATAATTATTTTTAATTTTAATGTGTTTTTTATAACTCGTTATTTCGCCAATAATTTTAATGGCTTCAAACTAACAAAATTAGAACATTGTTAATATCCCGTTCTTAAATTATTTTCTTTGCTTGCACCAATGAAAAGAAACAACACTCTTTAATATGAACATTTTTATTGAGTTTTAAATGCAATTAGGATACATCGGGACCTCGCTTATAATTATTATAAAACAACAAAAACAAAACAGATAGCTATCTGAATAACAGCTCCAATTTGTTAAATTTTCTGTATTAAGGTGCAAGTTGGTAGACGACCACACGCGGCAGTTACGTAGGTAGCTACTTTATTTTAATTTAATTATTATTGTTGACGTGGGCCTCTACATATTGGCTTCCGCTCCAAGCACACCTTTTATAGGTCCGGGCTTCATAACCCCGTGATAATAGTCGTATTAACAGACTACAATAGACATAAATCGTGTAACTGTTTATTACTATTAAAAAGTCTTCTGAAAAAATGGCTATTTCATTTAAAGAAAAAATTGTCTGTATTTATCAATTATACAAGATGTAACAGGTAAGCCCTTGTAATCCGAAAGGGGGTTGTTCTAGACGTCTAGGCGAACACCTTTTGTTCTACGACTTTTAAAAATTCGAACTTTTTTTTTGGAAATTTTGAGATTATGTTTCACTGGAAAATCAGCTGTTTTTGAAAATAAAGGTAATTGAAGGTTCGATTGTAGTAGACCAAACTAAATGAAAGAACAACATGAGGTCAATGACCTCGAACTCTAAGAAACAGCTGATTTTCAAGTAAACTTTACACCAAAATTTTTCGAAAACTACTTCGAATTTTGAAAAGTCGTAGAACAAAAGTTGTTCGCCTAAACGTCTAGAACAACCCCATTTCGGATTAAAAGGGCTTACCCGTTACATCTTGTATTGCTTACATCGTCGCCTGATCAGCTACTCTAGAATCACGAGACATAAAATGTATGTCGTGAGTTACCAACTTGCACCTTTACCCATCGTTTTACAGTTTGAACCCGACATTCTTGTGTCCCTTCGCACCCAACCCTGTGACCATAAAAGTAGCCCCGCACGGCGGCGGATGGTCGTAGCTGTCCGTTTTGAAGGCAGCTGTCGTCACGAATAGGACGTCCATGTTCGCACCGCCCCAGGTGGCTGAAGTTACTTGGAGCGCTGGGATCGGGATCTTCTCTAGTACCTTGCCGGTTCTGGGAAAATATAGGTAAAAAAGTATAAAAAATACCTAGGTGTAAAAGAATTTCGACAGATATTTGAGACTAGAAGGTTAATGGTCGCTTGAGAATGAAGCTCTTCCAACTCTGCTTCGATGTTGTTACAAGTAGCTTGTATAGGTACCTACGCTATACGTACCTAGGGTCCACTTTGATGACACATGACCCGGACCAGATGGCGACCCACAGGTTGCCGTCGGTATCGATGGTGGTACCGTCAGGGAAACCCTCGATGTTATTTGCAGCCAAGTCGAAGCAGTACGTTTTGTTCGCTGGAGATAATGGTACAAATTAATTGATTAGTCTACGATTTAAACTTACATAGTTTTAGCTATGAGCCAGTTGCAATTACTGACGAAATATCGAGCTCCGTAAAACACAACTTCAAACCAGGCTTCAAACATGGTAAATCTCCCGTTGTTTAATATATTACCAAATTGAAAAGTTCTCTTAAATAGTACCTACTGTAGGTGTTAATACTTTGCTAGGCGTTTTTCATACTTAGCCACAGTGTTGAGCAATTGTACGTAATTTTAAGACACTGGTTTGCTAGCGATGTTTTTCTTCTTTGGAAGAGCGATGTTGAAAGCGCATATACCTACATTATTCCAAAGCAAAAGAAATTGGTTGACCGGGATTAGCTTCGAACCCACGATAGGTAGGAAACTTGGGCCACCACTCAATTTGTGTTTTTTAAGGCACTTGACCTCGATAGATAAATTAGGTAATTAGAAAAGTAGGTAATCTTGCTTTTTCCTCATTGATCTCAAAATAATGAGACTAGTGTATTTTTAAAGAGGTACTTATCTAACAATAGTGTTAATTAAACAAGGCTAAACTAAATGCGAAAAACGTCATACCTGCGTGCAGAGATATGTAACTTTAATAGACTCATTGCCTGCGTGTATACCTTACGCTATACGTAGGTTACCCATAAACATGAAACTAAACTAGACAATTCACACTTTCCAAGACAATAAAATACTTTAGGACAGAAGAAAACCGGCAAGGTCGAGTCGAATATCATTATCACACCTTTGTTGTGTAAGGGGTCCCACTTAAATTATTTAGCTTATTTTGTTCTCAGTATTTTTTACAATAGCGGCAACAGAAATACCTACATCATCATACATTAGTAAGAGTTTGTCTTTAGTTACGGAACCCTAACAAAATAAAGCTTGAGAATGGACAGCGCTTATCGATAAAAACTTTTTCTTCCAGGCAAATGGAAAGGTTATCCAAAGCAAAAAACTTACAAATCTCCCCAGTCTCGACATTATAATCGTATCTTCTTATCTTGCGCTCCGGCGAGTCGGTGTAGTAGAAGGCCTTCTCCTTGAGGTCCCAGGCCAGGCCATTGGAGACCGTGACCTTGTCTGCGACCTTCTCGACCTTGAGGCCTTTAGCTGAGTCCAGGCGGTACAGGGCGCCTGTCTGCTCGATGAAACTGCCTGGCGGGTCTTCGTGGCCCATCGTGCCTGGGGAGCGAATACACTTCTTGTTATTACCAGTACCAGTAGGCACGTTAAGCAAGTAGACCCGGTAGTTATCTCCGATAGCAATAGTTAGGTCAAGTTAGAGGCGTTAGGGCGCCCTGAACAACTCTTAACACAGGTGAGACACACTGCAGCACGAAAGAAGAAGACTAGTCGTTCCATATAATTATTATTTACCTACCGACTGTGTAGCCCAGGCGTAGAATAGGGCTACACTATCTTTTCCTTTACTCGTACTAACTCCCTGGTCCCAAGGAACGTTAGTAAGCAGCTAGCCGTAAAACTTTGACAAATGTCACCAAATATTGTCATCTAGCCATTTCCTTCTCTGTTGACCCTGACTTCCTTTCCTCGGAATCATAGCCGACCTAATTTGACCTAGAGACAACTTACCTGCAAAAAGCCTGCCCCTAGGGTCCGCCTTGCCATCATTGAGCCTGTTCGGAGGCTTGACATCCTTATCAACCTCCCCCAGCTCTTTGACCACCTTCACAGCGCTCCCGTTCTTCCCGTCCCAGCGGATGATGCGGAACTTGCACTCGGTGCCAACGACGAACTGGTCTGTCGTACCTTCTACCGGCACCATGAACCCGGGACGACCGTCTGGAGAAACATGCAATATAAACTAGTAGTTCGCCCCGAACAGAGACCTCACGACCCCCTATCTCCTCAACCCCCCGATCCGACTCATCTCCGAACTCATAAATTCTACTGACTTAAACTACGCGCATACCAAAATTCATGAAGATCGGAGCTACGATACTTAAGTTATCGTCGAACAAACATACAAAGATACAAGCGCCAGGCCCGTCTACATTGGACCTTACTCGCTTCGCTCGTTCGGTCAATAATTTTGCTGGTTGGAATCTAGCTCCAAACTAAGCAACTAGTCTTGTGCTATGGGTACCAAACAACGAATATAAGTACCTATACTAGGTATTAATCAAAATTACACACGAGGGTTTACAGATATTTGAGTTTGAAATATGGGTGAATTATTTGCTAAGATTACGATGTCATCCACTAAAGTTTATCTTAATTTTAAAATAAGATTAAGTGTAGGTAGGTAGGTAATACTTCTAAAGATAGGGTGAACGAATTGCTACCAATGTTCTATTGAATCTCAGATTGTGACTGTCTATAAACTTTATAGTTAGGTACCAATCTATTAGGTAACCCTACCCTACTTTCCTACTTACAAATTAATGTTTTTCTTGTAATTTTAAAGCCTTGGATTAAACAAAATGTTTTATTACAAAAAGTGTTTAATTAACTAACCATTAAGTTATGATTTATTGTTTATGTTAAGTATTGTTTGTTTAAATTGGTAGGTAAAGAAAAAAATATAATTGTCTAATAATATTATTTTACACTATTATATTAAGGTCACAATGTGAGAAAAAGAAGTAAAAATACCACTAGACTAGAAACTACGATAGTAAACAACCTCCCAACTATTTTACGGATGGAAACAAATTTTACACGGAATTTACTAATTCGTTTCGGTTGGTACTATAACTATGTATTTGCCTATAGGTAAATTACATTTTAAATAATAAAAACAAAAAACTAATTAATCAAATAGCCCCTTATTGTTCCTGGTGCAAAGTTTCCCATCACACTTGCAGAATTGCCGCGATGTATAGCGATGGCTAACCTTTGCCCCAGAAACAAGCCGGAGCGGGAGTCACCTCCATTTTCTTTAATTTTATGCCCTAATTCCCCTATAATTTTTTTTTGTATCGTCCCCCCAACAGCCCATCGTCTCCACTGCAACAGGCACAAAAATGTAATTTCGTTCAATACCTTACCTAGTACCTACCTATATGTAGGTAGATACTAGGTATAACTAACTTTCGTGTAAATTATTGTTTTAATTAAAATTGAGAATATGAATGTACGTACGTCAAGGCTACCCATACCCCCAACTACCCAATTATATTACCTAATGTAAAATATGTAGTAGGTATATACCTATACTTATTTTAAACACTGATTTTAACAGAGAATCACATAATGTAGATACCTACTATTACTTACCTATACTATAAACTATAACCTACCTCTATTTTAATTTGGGCACGTAATCTCATAACAAAAACATCGCCTCAACATCGTTAGATTTTTCCCGAAAACCATCTAGATTTTCTTTTCTTTTGACAACAACATTTCTGAACTGTCTTCCAGAAAAGTGTAACAATGCTTAGGCGAAGTTGAGACGTTTTAAATACAGAATACGTACCCAGATTTTTACATTAAACTTTACAGGAAAATGTAGATATTATATGGTAGCAATCTAGCAATACGTCTCAATAAATAGAACCAACTGTACCAAACCCAACGTAACCTTACGTTTGGCGTTAAAATGACTGAAGTATGTATATCGAAGCTACTTACCTACGTAGTTTTTGTTCAGGAATACCTAAAATTCGGGATGAGGATTGAGATTGAACTAATTTTTCGGGATTTTGCTGACGGGTAGACAATCCAACATCGCGAAAATTGAAGAAAAATCTAGAAGGGTATTATAGTGTACTCACCTAGCGTAGTCTCCGTGTGTTCACCAGTAGCCGGCACGTATTTGTGAATGGTCTTCTGATGGATGCTGACGTAGAACAACGCCTGCTGAGTGTCGTCCCAGTGCGGGCCCTCCCCCAGCACCACCGAAGGGGTGATCTCCTTTACTTTGTGAGTCATCTAGACCAATTTATGAGCTAATTAGGCGTAGTGTACCTACCTACACGTAGCATTAAGGGGTATTTATACGAGCTAAACTGAAAATCCCTTGCGGATTCATCGAAAACTGTTGGTTACGTATTTTCTAAGGCAATGTTTTTTGTAAATGACATAGTTTCCGACGATTCGATGTAGATTTTAAAGGTGTTGTTGCCTTAGCAGAATTCAAGCAACACAGTCATTTTTGGACTAAAATGTGCTAAGGCTTCGAAACTATAAGAAGTTTTTGTCTTGAAACTATACTAAAATGTTTCCTCTACATTTTAATGTCATTTACAATGCATGCTTTAAATGAAAATATACAAAAAAATTGCATCGAAAAAATAAGAAATACTTTTCGATAAATCCGACAAGGATTTTCAGTTTACCTCGTATAGGTACCCCTATATAGTTGGCAGCATAGTAGAAAGATTACCGAACTATAGGTAGACCTACCTACTTATTATTTTTTTATTGTGGACTATAATTTGACACGTCTTTCTAAAGAAAAAAATGCTAAATACAAGTAGGTACTTAATAAAAAAAAAAATTACGTACTTCATGTAGCACATTCAGTTGGCGCCTAGCGTTTAGATATTTAGATACCTACATTATATAATTATTAAAATTCATGTCTGTCCTCTTTGTCTGTTTCTCTGTCTGTCCCCTAAACAATTAAAAATTAATTGTGATAGCTATACGGGCGTTTTTATACTTCATCATCATTAAATGGGCGTACCTACTTATGTGTGATACGAGAGCTGTGGTCGGCAGGTACACCTATATCACAGTAGTTATTCATCATAATCTACAATTTGATAAACCTTAGGTAGGAGTAATGAAATCTTAAGTAGGAGTGGGTAGGTATAGATACCTAAATCGAAGGTAGTACTTAAGTACCTAGTACTTAGGTGTGCAAACCTTATCAATAGATATTACAAATAATTATTGCAGTATGTTGCACTCATAAATATTTAACTATAGGTACCTAATTTTTACCTTGCTGCAAGGAAAGGGTTACTTGCGCCTATCTTGTGGGTATGTTTGTAATATTTTTAATTGTAAATGGGTAACGTTAATAAACATACTATCATGTTTATTACCACACAGAATCAGAAACAAACATTTATAATCAGCATTCCCGACGGGAATCGAACTCGCCTCTCTTCTGCCTCGCAGCCCGGAGTTCATCTAACATACCTACATCCGTATCTACATCTACACTAGTATAGTAGATTGTTATACAAGGGCTGAAGGTCAAGCATTAAATAATAGAAATAGAAAGAGTCAAATGTTTGCATTAATTAAAATATGAAGTTTAGTTTAAACCCTAGAGATGAAATGAGCCGCTTTCAACTCGGCTATCTACCCATGAAAGTTAAATTTTTCGAACAGGAGAGATGAAAAAAAAAATGAAGCTGAAGAGTTTGTTTGAACGCGCTAATCTCAAGAGCTACTGATCCGAATTGGAAAAAAAATGTGTTCGATAGTCCATTTAACGAGGAAGGCTATATAACATCACACAACGACCAACAGGAGCGAAGCATTCACGACAAATGTTGCAAAAACAGGAAAAAAATACTTTACAGAGCTTCTGTCGCGTGCGCAGAAGTAGGTATTACGAGTGCGCGGCAAGCAACGGGACTTACGCGAGTTGAAACCGCGGGCGCTGCTAGTCATCGGAAAAATAAAAAACATAAAAGAGATAATATTATGTGTTTAAAAAAAATTGCACCTACAGAGGCAGGCTAAGTGCACTTATCCAATTCGCATAATATTATTGATACGGTCAATGCCCGGATATCTTGATACCTAGACGTCTTTATAAAAAGACAGATGTTGGGCGCACTCGCTGTTTATAGAACTATACGGCGTCCATGGACGTAATGAACAGAAATGGTGGTTTAAAAAGATCTGCAGTATAATATTAATCTGTAGACAAATAAATTCTACCTTAAACCTATAGGCTTAAGTTAACCTAGTATAAACCAAACCTAACCAACCTAGCTTAGGTAGGTCGTATGTACATATACGTAACTGGCCGGTGAAGAAATAGGTATAAAAATTAACATTCCATTTCGGCAACAGAATACAAAAAAACACATAAAATTATGTAACAACTTGTTAATTAAGATAATCAATTACTTCCTTCAGTAGATATAGAAAATAAAATATCTTACCTTATTCGTGGCTAAGTTACGCCCGCGCAGTCCAACCGATAACAAACAACTGAGACGCAAACTACCGGCGTACACGACGTTTTATAAACAAGACGACTCCATTCAGAAACAAGTGCTCGATTCACGAGAACATCAAGTTATCAAGGCCTAGAACCTAACATAATATAACCTCTAAACAATAAAATGGTTGTAGAATTTTGTTGAATTATAGGAAATAGGAGTAAAAGACATTCATTCAGTTAAAAAGTTGTGTAAATAAGATGTTTGTTGTGGACAGTATGCCGTTGATTGTTAATTGCTTTATCAGTTGTATGTTCGATAACGTGGAGTAGGTATTTATAGTAGGTATAATAAAAATTCCATAATTATTTGAAGTGAGGTACCTATTTGACGCTGTTCAGTGTTCATCCCGCTGTTCCTATGCCATTTATGCGACCATCATTTATCTACTGCGGTAATGGTACATTTTTCTCTCGTTGCACACCATAGTAGGTTAGAGCTGTTAAATTAAAATAAATATTGCACGACGTTACACATAACGCTATCTAGCCCCAAACTAAGCACTAGGCTTGTACTATGGGTACTAAACAACGGATACCTGGATAAAGCACAGTAGGTCCTGCCGCCCTTAACACCCGTTAGTAAGAGTAACTAATCAAAATTACCTACTTTCTGCACTGTCCTCGTTTTACGATCCGGTATGTGCAGCGAGTGAAAAACTGTACTATAGTAGCTAAACAGTATCCTGACACAACTCATTGTCATCTAAAACGTTGTGCCTAAGTTGTAGGTTGGTTGTAGGTATATTATACTAGCTGTTACCCGTAACTTCGTCTGCTAGCTCACAGTAACAGATTCAGGCTATATGCACGGACCAAAGGTCACGGGAGTTCACGGCCATCGGCACCTCGTCCCTAATGCAACATGTCTTTGAAGCATCTACTTCATATTCTGTAACTCCACAGGAACACTGCACGAGCTATCTTGACAGCCCAATCTTATTAGAACACCCTGGGGGCTGGTTACTCAGTCAAAGCTGCTACACTCTTCGGGCTCCAATTCTCTTTGAATTGGAGCCAACCAGCACCTCGAGTAGACACCGCACCTGGCGTCTACTCGAGGTCTACCTGGCGTCTACCTTGCTGTCATGCCGTGCTGCTGGACCTCGCCGACCTCCGGACCTAGGGAAGTGCGGTAGACTCAGTGTCAGTCTAAATTAATAAAAGTGAGGTCATCTAGGCGGTCTTTCGACCTACCCCCTTTTCCTTGTATAAATTTATCTATAAATTAAATCTTATTTATTTCTTGTGTTCGTTATTTAACCCCCTAGGTCTCTTATAGCGACAATGTAACGATAAACATACCCAACTTTCATTGTGTAACTCTAAAAACAAAAAAGTTTCATACAACTGACCCTAATGTTACACCCTTAGGGGGTGAATTTCGAGAAGTCCGTGTCAAAACAATCCCGTAGTGAGCACCTACGTCCTATGCAAAATTTTTAGACTTCTACTATACTTGTAGTTTCTAAGTTTTCGTGATATTTTAGTGAGTGATAAACTTGGAGCAAGTTTATCACTTGCTAAAAGTGCATAGCCGACTTTTTCGTTCATTACTCGGGTTCTGCTAATAGGATTTCGATGTAAAGTATACCACGACGTTCCGCGAAAATAGAACTATCCAATATTGAAAACTTTCAATCGGATTAGTAGTTTTTAATTGTAGGTAGGTAAGTATAAGCAAACAGAGAAACAGACAGACTGACACGAATTTCGAAAATTAAATCATTTTGTTCTACTACTTTTTCTAAGACCCCTTGACAACTTTTTTTTTATTTACTTCCAAGTACAGACCTTTAGTCCACTCTTCCTTTATTATAAGTATAGAAGATAGATATTGAAGAATAGAGTATCTAGATGCCTAAAATCCATTTCCTGAAAAAAACAGCCTGCTTAAAAACTAAATAAAAACTTAAAAGATAATACAAACCTAAATAAAACCAATAAAACAAGTCTAGTGATCAATGGCCATGAAACACAGCCACTTTTACAGTCTGGACAAAATGATGGTCTGAATTTTAGACATTTAATTAATGGGCCCCGACTGTCCGGTAGAAGACGTTTAATTATATCAGTAGCTCAATCAGTAGTATTTTCATCGCCTCATTGCATTGAGGGATATACATTATGTATAGGTATCGTTACAACACTGAAATGTATACCTATACATTATGTATATTGTATATATATACAAGTATGTATAGTACAAAAAAAAAACATTTTTACTAAAAATTGTTTGTGAAAATAATGAAATACTAGATTTTTATAGTATTTCATTTTTTTTCTAGAGTAAAAATAGCTTTGTGAATGCAAAAAATAAAAAAAAATTCAATCGTTTGTATTGTTTAGTTAAGTTGAATTAAAGATATTGCGTATTTAGTTAGAAAACCTGTTTTGTTTAAACATAATGAAAATATTATTTACTGACTTATTATCATTAATAATAACATAATAACCTATACATATTTGACTTTCATTTTTTGTTTCAAGTAGTAATTTTTAAGTTTCATAGAACATTTCGAACAAAATGGAAATTTAGAGAGATTGCTACAAGGGGGACATTCTGAGAAAGGGACATTCTGCGATGGAGCCAAATTAAAAAAGATTGAAGAAACTTAAGAATGATTTTTAAATACCTGTTCAACGATACCTACTCGACATTGTCAGTCCACTTTCATTTATTTCTTAACAATATGGCGCCTAATCGCCATTTTGTTTTTTTCCTTAGGTTAAATTAAGAATAACAAACATATATGTGTGTTGACACTGCAAACATAATAAATTGTGTTGATAGCTGGCTCGGAGGCTGGGTTGCAGAGACTCGTTCTGGCAGTGTCGGTGGCTGGTGAAGAAATGGGACTTGCCATAAATGTGAACAAAACAAAGGCAATGGTAATAGCGAAAACGCCGCAGGCACCGCTTACGCTTAGGCTAAATGACTGCTTTGATGACAGATTTGCTTGAATGACAGTTTAAATATCTAGGCAGATACTTCACCAATGATCTGAACCACGACCAGGAAATCAGGTGCAGGATAGGTCAAGCAAAGGCCGCTTTTTACAGGATGGCGAAAGTTTTGTGTGACCAGAAGATCAGACTTCCCCTCAGACATAGAGTTGTCAGGTGTTATGTTTGGTCCACACTGCTGTATGGTTGTGAGACATGGACTTCAAAGAAAGACATTTGCAAACGTTTGGAGGCGACGGAAATGTGGATACTTCGAAAAATGTTAAAGATCTCATGGACCGCTTTCACTTCCAATGCAAGAGTCTTAAAAATGGCGGGATGCCGGAGACAACTAATGAGCACCATCAAACGACGTAAAACTGCTTTCTTTGGACACGTACAGAGAGGCGCACAATATGATTTCCCGATACAGTTACTGGAGGGAAAGATACAGGGCAAGAGGGCCCAGGGTAGGCAGAGGCAGACGTGGTTCGACGACTTAAAAGACTGGACTGGCCTCGACTACCAACAATTAAAAGCAGCAGCTAAAGATCGTGAATACTTTCACCAATTGACCGCCGACCTTCCTTAGAAGATGGCACCAGATGATGATGATGAAACATATATACAAGATAGGCGCGAAACACATAACCCTTTCATTGCTGCCGGGTAAAAATCAATGTGCTTTATTAGCAAAATGCCTAAAATCTAATTGCCTAGGATGCAAGACATCCAGTTTTTTTTTGACAAATTAACCTAAATAGTCGAATACCTAAACCTTCTGCAGTGAAAGCATCGAGTGAAACTAGTTTTTAAGGGTCAATAGTTTCCGAGATTTTGACATTATACGTTTCAGACAATTTCGCATGTTACGATTTAGACGACCATGAGCTATCCATGACTAGCTAGAATCTAAAATTATGAAATAAAACATCAAATGAAAAAATCAGTTTACTTTTATTAAATGAAAATTTGGAAAAAAATACATTTATCATTTTAGACGGCGTCAAATTTGAGCTCTTTGAATGAACAGATCAGTAGTTTGGGTACTTATACAGGCTGAACCATTTCGATGGACTTTCAGGGGGATATCCTAAACTATAAGAGATATTTCTACTGATTTAACATACTTTTTTTGTTATAGGATTTTTTCTCTATCAGCAACACTATCGGGCGGTACAATATTATAGGTGATTTTTTTTTTTTTGCAAAAAGGCAAGGTGCGATTCCTGGCTAAGGTAACTTTTTAAAAATCTATAATTGTCATTTTGGTTTTTGTTAAAACCGGGGACGCAACTCCTTTCAGCATTTTTCGCTAACTCCTATAGTTTAAGATATCCCCCTGAAAGCCCATCGAAATGGTTCACCTGTATATAGGTTCACAACACAATTATTGTATTATTTATTTCAGTTAGGTATATATATATATATTATATGACTTAGTGACAATTTTGTTCGACAGGCAACATTTACTTGGCACAAACATTTAATAACTATGACGTAACAAAAACGTAATCTATAATTATGTGTTTAGAAAACTATGTTATCCCTATTAGGTCTTAATGCATTTCAATATTAGACCTAAGGCAATTAAAATGGCACATATTATCTATCTAGTTGTTAGCTGAGTTTGATAGGCACTTTGCATTACATTGCTGCTTTTTATTTAGAACGTTACATTCAGCTAGCCCCAAATTAAGCAACCAGGCTTGTACGATGGGTATTAGACAAGGGATATATGACATACAAAACCTTTTTCTTTAAATACATTTGTATAGACAACACTCAGAACCAGAAAGTTGGGTAACTCAGTGACTTAAAAGCAGCGATGTACTGCAAAGTGCCTATCAAACTTAGTTATAATAAACTAGATGAAAAATACGAGTGCAGAGCACCTTAATTTCTACTAAGCATCCCTAAAAGGGGTAACATATTTTTTAAACACAGTACGTTATACAGGTTGTTCAAATTTTGAAAGATGTGTAGCACTTACTGTACGTAAACTATTCACCAAAACTAGAACAATCTGTATATTAAACGATACTTGTATTTATAAAATAAATGACGAGATAAACTGACGTTAAAGTCAGGTTCAACTTAACTAGACTGTGGTTATGTTAGTTTAAACATAAACGTAAAGTTCTTACTCCTAATGAATTTATAACTAATACTGAAACACCGATATTACTTTACACAAACACACGTACATTTAAACGTTACACTTACATTTTTTTTGTTCTTTCTTTTTTTTTTGTAATACAGGATGGTTGAATTTGGTGGGCCAGTATGAGCAATTAAAAAAAACCGCTGTTGCTTACATAAAAGTTTAAAAAAGAGGTACGCTACATGATCTCTTGTACTTCATGTCTAATAATAATAATGAATACTACTCATTGGGGTTTAAAGTTTTAAGTCATTACAACAACGCTCTTAGGCCGGCTTGAACAAATCCCAGTATTAATTGTATTTAATTCGATTAAAAGCCTTTCTGTAAGCTGCCTTTCGGACAATATTTTGCTCATTACATTACATTGTTAACGAATAAATAAAAAGATAAGTCGCCTCTCATAAGAAAGTATTTTTGAGAGTTCTCTAGGAGCCCCAGTAATATGCGTCAAATGCCCCATCAAATTGAATCAACCTGTATATTTTTATTTATATTTATAACAACTGTACAAACAATGTCGAAATCGTGTGGTGTATTGACGATGTATTATTACACATATTACTTTGTGTAATCGTAAAACCAAAGTAAAGAAGCTTGTAGGACCGATTTGACGACATTTTCATAAAATAGAACTTATTCTTTCCTTTAAAATTCGGCTTAAATATTAGTGTCAAATTAATCTTCAGTAGTATCTACATATAGTTTTCCACATAAAAAAACTGTCTCGTTTACGTATTCCCGAAATGGTATGGCGACCCGAAGCTTCGCATTATATCCACCAGGGGCGCTGGCTTTTCATGCCATTCTGTAGTTACGTTTACCTACTATTCGAAAAACTTACACTAAGGATATAGTTTTACGCTGAAATACCAAACTTTTTGTGTCTGACTTACATTCAAGTTAAAATGGCGTCAAGTCGATCTTATCAGGTTTCTAAACGCAACGTATAGATATAAATACGGGTCGAAAAGGGAGGGGAATGTCTAATAAGTAGATCAAATAATTTTATAAAGAACTCAATACTGTCTGGCACCTGAATCTTTGTGAATAGATCATAGGTGAGCTATCGACCACTATCTCACTAGATGGTAAGTGAGGTTCTCAGATGCAGCACGCCCACCTACACCTAACCTGATTTTTTCCTCATCCCCTTGCATTTCCGATATTACTATGGGTCTCACAGCCAATTTTTTTCAATGTAAACATTCCAAAAAAATATGTTTTAATACTATCCTATAATAGTTTTAGCTCTGCTGTCACCAAAACTGTTTGAATTAGAATGTAAACGAAGTTTACCCTTCAGAATAAATGCTGGTCGTATAAATGCAGAGACTAGTCGTGTAAAGGAGGTACTTTAGTAAACTTCAATCTGTTTGTACTAAGAAAACCGTATTCTTTGTAAATTTAAGTTAAATGTAGATGCGATATTATTCATACAAATAGACAGAGATACAGTAAAAACAAATCAAATCGACTCTATTTATTTCCCTTTTGTAAATTTAATATTATTTGTAGCAAAAATTTAAGACTACCCATACTACCCAAGCACCAAGCTAGGCAGCTATCTATAGCTGGCTTAGCTATCTTAAGATAGCTTACAGATGAGATCAGTTGTTTTACAGCCGAACTAGATTTAAGTTTTACTCTTATGGTCAAATTTAGAGGAACGGACATCATAATCTTGTACAAATAACAGTTATATATAACATAAATAAGTTTCGGTTTCAAGAAGTAAAATTTGGATTAATTAACACTATTATGGGTCTATAAAGGCCTAAAACTCATATTAATTTAATACTGACTATGAATATGAGAAAATTGAAATTCAGTATTAAAAAACAATTATTAATTCAAAGTAGGTATTATTTTCTTATAAATAACGCTGGAAATTAATACAATATTTGTGAATGAATTCGGCCAATCACAGACCAATATTTGACAGTTTTGCCTTGAAAAGCTGTCAAATTTTGATCCATAACATCCACAAAATATTAATTTCGGGCGTAAGTATGGGTACTAAGAGGAATTTTGCCAACTATTGAATTCATCCTTAATATTTTACGATTAAGGCCTGTTGAAGCATTTTTGTGTCTTACTAAATTTAACCACAGAGTGTACAAAACCTTTCATGTCAGTTTCCCAGTTCGATTGTACCGCTCTTAATACTTTCCGAATGAAGAGATTCTATAGAAATATTCGGTGTGCTGAGATCGGCACGACTTACCACTAAACAATAAACTATTGGTCCTAAACTAGTGGAAAATTATATTTAATGTGTGGTTGGAACGTAAAACTATAATATCCTTACATTGGCTTACATTTTACAGGTTCCCCTTAACACATAACGGGGCATTTTGACGGGGTCAGTTCCCGAGACAGTCAGGTGCAAAAAGTGCCACAATGGTCATCATGACCGTCTACACGATGTCACTGGTTTGTCAAGACAAGTGTCCCCGTGTGAATGCCCCATAAAGGAATGATTTACGTCTACCTTCTATCGCCTACCGCCTAACGAACGCCGAATGAACCCTGTCGACCACAATTTAGCAGCACCAATGAACACTTAGTAGGTAAACAATTTTGAAGATTTTTGAAAACGTTTTTGTTTTCGTTACAATTTTCAAATATCAGTCGTTGTGATCACAGCTGACGCGCTTTGATTAATGTCTGTTTTGTGACGTGACATGATGTGAAATTACGTGACATGATGTGATATTACGTTACATGACGTGACATGCCGTGGTATCACATGACATGACGTGATATAACATGACATGATATTAAGTGACATGACGTGACACGGTGAGCTGAGTACCTACATCCCGCGCGTTCCCTTAGGCATTGTCAATCTCGGGCTAGATTACAATTAAGTACAACGTAAATTTACATGTTTTTGGACAACAGATGCCCCTTACAAATATATATTATAGTAAATAAATAACAACCTACCCCGCTGCGGGCTCCTGTCGCATTTAGAATGCGTGAATCAACTAAACCTTCGCTGGCCCCAAATATCTCACAATAATCCTTAAAGGATATGAGTGAAAAATCAAAGTATTTAGAAAAAATATACATATACATACTTTTTTTTTTAGTTTTAAACTAGGATCTGACGTTTTGGGAATTTGAATTTGTCATTTATGCTTAAGACAGACGTGTCAAATCGTAGTGTATAATTATAAATCGAAGTATAGGTATTTGTTAGGATAAAACTGTTTAGTTTTTATATAAATAAATTATTGCTTAAACAAGTAATTGACATCGGTTACCTTTAAAAGGGAAATGGAGCCTCGCAGCGAAGTTTTAACATTTAGTTCAGGGTATATCGATATCTATGAGTATACTCGGCGCGGTAAATGTCGGTGCGAACGTTCATTACTCGATTTCGCCAAAGGAGGGTTATGTTTTATTGTAATAGATAGTTCCGTTCATCAATTAACTCTGATATTTAAGTTGTATTTATTATGTTCTTGTTAGTCTCGAAGAAGTTTAAAACTATGGAGTCCGTTTGACGCGAATCGAGTAGCAAGGTTTAACAATCTATTTCTCTATTTACGTATATGCGAAATAATCTCAAAGATAATTCATAAAACCTAGCATGTTTGTATCCTTACAAGTATGTAATTAAAACAAAAACGGTTGATAGATCGCGAATAATAATATCAAGAAAGATTTAGGCGATTTTTTATTGAATCCAGAGGCGCGGGAACGTCATAAGACGCTACGCTAAGAACGCCTTATCTCGCTGCGCACCGACGCATATCATGCCAAGTATACCCAGTGAGATGCGATAGTCCGAACGCCATTCAAAAGACTAGTCGTTCCCGTTTTCGATGAGCAAAGTCGTTGTTTCAGAGATTCTACGCACATACATACTGTTCTTTGAGAGGACACAGTAACTCGGTACTAGCTATGATAACTACTCAAAAACTGTAGCTAACTTGATATTTTTTAAATGACTTGCCATTAGTAAAATAACATAAGTTTTAATCAATATTACGTTCGCTAAAAAGGTTTTTTTAGTAATTCATCGTTTATTGTAATTTTAGTCAAATCAGTTGTGTGAAAAACAAAACTATATATCAACATAAAAGTATTTAATTAACTTAAAATATTTTGATCTGCAGTCGTTACATATAATTTGTCAGTTTTTATTAGTAGATTCGTTTTATATAACAATGTGCTGAGACACTTATATATATATTTAAATTGAAGGTTTGTATTTTTGAAAATACATTATTGGATTGTGTAAGCACATCTAATTTGGTTGTTGTTAATTATACAATGCCGGAAAATGGTTTTTGAGATAGTAAAATGACAAACAGAACTTACAGATCAAGTGAATACATAGCAACATAAGACTAACGTTATTTAGCTCTAATAATAAGACGTAGCTGCAGGAAAATGCTTAATTTACTTGAATATGAATCAAAATGATATAATCACTTAAATACTCCGACTGCTAATTTAAAGAACCAAACTGGCAAACAACGTCAATTATTGAAAGAATTTTATTCCGTTCAATTGAAATATTATTTTAGTACCGTTAAAAAGATTTAACAAATATAACCTTGTAATTTTGGGGTAAGGTTAAATCGAATGAGAAATGACTTCAAATTCAGAAGGTATCGATTGGCACGGATCTGCATGTGCGAATTACCTACTTAATAAAACCACTTTGTGGCAAAACTTATAAGAACTAGGCTTGCTCTTTCGACAATTTTTACCATCTCTTCTTAGTCTTATTTAAGGCCTGGTCACACAACGCAAGGCATTTGTGTTTCTCTCTCTCTGTTACATTGTATGGAACAGAAAGAGAGATGGTACACCAAGCGTAACGTGTAAATTAAGCGTTTGTTGACCCGACCTTTGAATTGCGTCTACACAATCTGAGTCCGCCATTTCTTGCGGAAAATGACTACCACTCTCTGACCACGTTCAAACGATGCTGTTTCTTCTGAAACTATGTTTCCCGCCGAGGTATGAACGGGCTCTTACAGTTCAAAGTGCTTTTGACAAAAATCTACACACCTTTGACTAAGCGGAAGTTAACGATTGGTGACGTCATCGTAACGCTTCCACAAATCTTACAACCACTTTGTGGCATTTACGGAAGTGCTAGTGCAGGTACCATGTTTGACATGTTTATCCATATAGTTGAAGTATGGTTGGGCCAAGTAGAGATGTCTATGAGGAAAACAAGCCCATACGATTACGTTGTATCCGAACAGTAAAAATTCTTTCTTATAATTGACAGGTGACAGTGACAGGTATAATTGACTTTGGTCAGTTTGGTTCCATATGGTATTATCTGTCATAGGTCAAACAAATATTATATGCTACTAACTACCGAAATCTTTTGAATTTAACCCTTTACAGTTCCACAGATGATAGATTTAGTGTATTCGAAGTTAAAGGCTAGATTTCCTTCTATACTGACATAGGTACACACACGTAAACATGACTACTGAGTCAGCATAGAAGGAAATTAGACCATTATATTCGCAGATGGAGTAATGCTGAGTTTCTATATTAAGAATATAATTGGTTTTGGTTATGGACAGAAGCTTAGATTTTCTAGAAAACGAATCTCATGTTGTGAAACTTCTTTTAAACTATGTAGAGACCTTTTGTAAAGTTTTACAAATTCTTCGGAACGAATCACAACATTTGGATCATTATCTTGTATGAAATATTATACACTACCCTCTCTCCGTAACTAAAAGCAATCAAATTCTTAATATACCTACAATAAGTTTCGGCAAGGGTAACTTAAGCTGAAAAGGGGTTGTCCCACCTAGATTTATAACAAATAAACTCGTTCCCTCAGTCGTAGAACCACCCTTTTTCGTCTTAGATGACCTTCACCAAAACCCAATGCAAAGATGCCCAGCCCAAGTACAGTAGAGCCACCGAGTATCTAATATTACAGAACAACAGCTTTACCCAAGCGCACGTTACGCAAGGTTGGCACTGCACTACATTCGCAGATATGTGTGCGTGACTCTCACCGACCCCACAGTTTACCCTAATAGCAGCCCTCTGACAGTTGCCAAGCTATTAAACAAATTTGTATCCCGGGACCAGTTCTTTATTTGCAAGAAAGGTTCTCTATGTTGGAGGAAAATGTAGGAAATTTGACACATCGACTCGACAAAGCCCGTTTTCTGAAAACGGATTTGGGGCGAATGCGGCTAACACCGATTTATCCCAAATTAAAAAAAAATCATAGGGATAAAATCGCCAATCATGATAGGACCTATATTGTGACTAGATGGCGATTTTATGTAACAGTTGTTAGTTTTTGGTGAGTTGATGAGCCGAGAGGCTCTTCGGACTGGTCGGTGGAGACCTCACGCACACATAGCTGCGCAAGTAGGGGAGGCCCTCGGCCTGCGTCGCGGGCTCGTATGAAGCTATTGTTCTGTAGGATCAGATAGTCGAGAACACAGCACGCACCCTGTATGTACGCTACGAGTATAGAGGGACGATATCTACTTGTGTTCGATGTGGTGGTGGTGGTGCGGGTGCGGGTGCAGGTGGTGCGGGTGCGGGTGCGGGGGCGGGGGCGGCGCGCCGTACAGCGGGTGCGGGTAGTACGGCACGAACTCCGCGCCCTCCTCGTAGCCCACGTAGCCCACTGACGGGATCATGCCCATCATACCTGGAAGTACATACATTTGGGGTCATTCATTGCGAGGAGCTCCTTAGCACAGCTGTAACTGCCGATCATGAACGCTTGTTGCGGTCATTACTTGAATGGGTGACCAAAAATGTGTTTAAAATTTTTTTGATCAAGATCCTCCGTGCTTCCTAAGACACGTTAAGCAGTTGGTCCAGGTTGTTGTCTCTGATAGCAGTCAAGTTAGAAGCCTTGGAACCTAAAAAACTCTTAACACTAGGTGAGCTACCTTGGGGGGGGGAGTCGGTGTAGGTCTTAGTGGGGTAGGTTCTTTGCCAGGAACTTGCTTCTATAAAATGCTAAGTTGCCAGTAGCGTACGCCTAGGTGTGCGGAGCTAGGCTATCAGGCGCGCACCGACAAGCACTTCATGCACGTCCACGCCACCGCTGGACTGCCGCCGCGGTCCAGCGGTGGGCCCACAACTTCCACCCTTGTGGGTCGTCCCCTCTGGGCAATGCTGCAGTCCATAACGAGCCCCGCACATTCCACCTGCCTCGGGACTGTAGTAGCTAAGCATGAAGTGCGCGGGCGAACCTCCGGCGCCTTTATAACCGGACCTTCTGGCTAGGGGAAGACAACCCCAACAGAATAAAAAATAAATAAATAAGTAAAATATGGAAGCACAACAAGAAAAGAAACTACCCCAGGAGGGTACCGGCGGCTCTGCCAATGGAGAATCCCTTCCCGAGCATAGCTTGGGCTGCCCCACGTATTCTGGGGGGGGCAATGTAGTGCTACATAAGGAACAACAAACTAAACCAGCCAAACTGACCCAACAGCTGTTTCACCCAGGTCTCTTCAATCACAGAAGAACGCAATCGACGAGCGACGCAAATGAATTTTACAATGCTCCTACAAAAGAACAATTAACAGCAAATATAAATCTTACACAGAATACTCAAGCTGGGAGATACAACCCAAATGCCCCATGGCAACGAGTGCCAAATCAGAAGCGATTCCGTTCACCGGATGAAAACAATATGTCAAAGATAAACAAAGCCAAGCGAACACAACAAAGGAATCATGAAGTAAATGCACGCAGGGGAATGACAGAGACGAACGAAAATATAATAACTAGTAATAGTTTCGCCATGTTAGAAACAGAAATGGAAGATGCCCCACCTCCTGCCAAAACTTACGTCCACAAGCCTCCGCCTATAATATTATATGGTGTCGACGACCTTGGAAAACTGATGGAACTTATAGAAGAAGTTGTTGAAAAAAGTGACTATTAAACATTTAAAGTTGCTTCCAAGAACCAATTAGTCATATCTTCGAAATCTACAGATAAATATAAAATCTTGATTGAACACATAAGAAGTAAGGGACTTATTGGCTACACATTCACTCCCAAAGACCAAAAATGCACAAGAATTGTCATTAAGAATTTACACTTCAGTACGCCGAAGGAAGCCATTATTGAGGCAATCGAAAAGACAGGCAATAGCGTTCAGGGTGAAATAATTACTGCCCGACGACCACACACAAAAGAGCCACTAAATACGTTCTTCGTGAACCTAGCCCCTCATGAAAACAACAAATTAGCCAAAGACATCAAATTTATCTATAACCAGAGAATAACTATTGAGGACCCAAAGCGCCAAAATACTGTAATCCAATGTAAAAGATGTCAGCAATACGGACACAGCAAAAACAACTGCATGCGCCCCTACAGATGTGTCAAATGCGCTGGTGAACATAAAACATCTACATGTACCATAGATAAAAACACTCCCGCTGTATGTATCCTGTGTTCCGGTAGCCACCCTGCAAGCTACAAAGGATGTAAAGTTTACAAGGAGGTATTAACTCGAAAGAAATCACTTTTCCCTGTGGAAAACAAAATACGACCAAAAAGACCAACCAAATCTGGTACTTCAACGTTGACTGGTGAAAACAATGAAAACTATCAAGTGCAGAAAGTTGGAGATAAACCAGATACTATTCAATCTTATAGAAAGTATCCCACCCAGAACACCAAGGCAAAAACCTACAGCAATGCCGTAAGAGGCGGTATTTCACAAGCAAGCAACGACAGTGCAACAATACCTAGCAGCGAGACGATAGACCTCACATACACACAAAGAGTACAACCAACAGAGCGCACACAGCCCCAAAAAACACAGGCAAATGCTAAATACAATGGACAAAGAACTTACCAGAGAAGCACCGATGACATTGAGTCACAGAGAACATATTATCACATGAATAATAATTATTTAATTGAGCAGGGGCCCAGCTTAGAGCAGCTCATAATAAAACAGACTGAAAGAATCGACCTACTTATTACACAATTGGGCACAGTGATGAATCTGATCACTACACTAATGAGTAAATTATCACAATGACTACCCTTAGGATCGCCACATGGAACATTAATGGTTTGGCAACAAAAACACATCAATCGGAACTAGAGCTACTGTTAAACGTCAACAAAGTGGACGTTGCGTTGATCTCTGAAACACATCTCAACGACTGCAAGAAAATCAACTTTGAAAAATATGATGTATACAATACGAACCATCCGGATGG
This sequence comes from Idaea dimidiata, assembly GCA_949358125.1. Taxonomy (NCBI): domain Eukaryota; kingdom Metazoa; phylum Arthropoda; class Insecta; order Lepidoptera; family Geometridae; genus Idaea; species Idaea dimidiata. The sequence goes on from OX442328.1 coordinate 14,795,699, forward strand.
GAAGTCACATGCAGGCTCTGCAATAATAATAAAAAGTAACATAAAACACCATATTCACAGTCAATATCAAAAGAATTGGATACAGGCCACTACAATTACTATAAGTGAAAAAATGGGTTCCATAAATATCTCTGCCATTTACTGCCCACCAAGACATAATCCAAAGCAACAACAATTTGATGAGTTCTTTAGTTCCATTGGCAGCAGATTTATTTGCGGGGGCGATTGGAACTGCAAACATACCTATTGGGGATCGAGACTTACCAACACAAAAGGGCGCGAACTAAAAAAGAGTGTCGACCGACTGAACCTCAAACCCCTAGGAACAAATAAACCTACGTACTGGCCAACTGATACGGATAAAGTGCCAGATCTAGTGGACTTTTTTATTTTAAAAGGACTGGAAAATGTGTACCTTGACGTTCAATCATCATTAGACTCGATATCAGATCACACTCCAGTGATTGCAACCTTTAGTGTATACCCTATACAAAGAACACAAAAACCAACCCTTTACAATTATAAAACAGACTGGGACGCATTCTCCGACTATCTAGATAATAACGTTACACTACAAGTAAAACTTAAGACACGTGAAGACATAGATCAGGCAACTTTCTACATAACAAACGTCATACAAGTGGCAGCATGGCGCTCAACCCCGACGCTGAAAAGTTACTACAAGGAAAACAATGTGCCATTGGAAATACGCCATAAATTACAGGAAAAACGAAGGCAAAGACGATTGCTACACGCAACAAGATCTAACGCAGACAGAAAGGCCTACAACAAAATATCGAGAGAACTTAAAGAACTAATTAAAGAAAACCAAAACACCACATTTCAGGAAAGGATGTTGAGCCTGTCAACCCACAAGAAAGACGACTACTCTCTGTGGAAACTTACAAAGAGCTTTAAAAGACCTCAGAGTCATATACCTCCACTAAGAAAGAACCAAACAGACCCATGGGCTAAGAGCGATCTTGAAAAAGCAGAATTGTTTGCTACGCACCTTAGTGGAGTGTTCATTCCTAACGAGTCGAACATGGTAAACTTCGAAAACGAGGTGGAGGATATGATCAATAGCGACCAACAATTGTCTCCACCGCTTGCTTTGGTCACTCCAAAAGAACTTGTTTCCATAAGCGCCTGGCAAATAAAAGGGCCCCTGGATTTGACTTAATAACTGGTGAAATTCTGAAACAACTTCCGAGAAAGGTTATAGTCTACTTGACAATGCTCTTTAATGCCATCCTGCGAATACATTATTACCCTAAATTATGGAAAATCTCTCAGATCTGTATGATTCCGAAACCAGGGAAACCCCCAACAGAACCCAGCTCCTACAGACCTATAAGCCTACTCCCAGTATTGTCAAAGCTATTTGAAAAGATATTTCTGCGAAGGCTAAAACCAGAATTAGAGGAGAGCAAAGTTGTCCCCGATCATCAGTTCGGGTTTAGAGAAAAGCAGACAACGGTGGAACAAGTGCATCGGGTTGTCCACAAAATCAGACAGAGCCTGGAGAAGAAGGAATATTGTTCGGCGGTATTCTTAGATATACAACAGGCGTTTGATAGGGTATGGCACAAAGGCCTCCTATATAAGATAAAGACACTTCTACCGAACTCATTCTTTATGATACTAAAATCATATCTGGAACAACGACAATTCCAAGTGAAATATGGAGATGAATACTCAAATCTGTACGAAATTAATGCTTCAGTCCCGCAAGGATCAGTTTTGGGCCCAGTATTGTATTCCATCTATACGGCGGATCTTCCACAAACACAAGATGTCCTAACAGCAACGTACGGAGACGACACTGCTTGCCTTGCAAGTGACAAAGACCGAGAAGTCGCGTCATCGAAACTGCAAAGACAACTTAAGAAGGTGGATATGTGGCTGGAAAAATGGCGGATTAAACCGAGCGTAACCAAGTCAGTACATGTTACTTTTACACTCCGAAAAGGCGACTGTCCGAGTGTAACCATGGAAAATAAGATATTACCAACTAAAGACAGTGTGAAATATCTTGGCATGCACCTAGACAGGAGACTCACTTGGGCGAAACACATAACATGTAAAAGAAAACAAGCTAACTTGAAATTCCGATCCATGAACTGGCTCCTTGGGCGTAAATCGCGGCTATCGGTCAACAACAAGCTACTCGTCTACAAAGCGATCATAAAGCCAATATGGACGTATGGAATTGAACTGTGGGGGAGTGCTAGTAACTCTAATGTGGAAATCTTACAAAGATTTCAAAACATTGCCCTAAGAACCATCACGAGTGCACACTGGTTTGTAAAAAACAGCGAGATACACGAACATTACGAAATTCCTACCGTAAAGGAAGAAGTGAAAAGAACTAGCCAAAAGTACAAGCACAGACTTAACACTCATGTCAACCAGCTGGCGAAATACCTCTTGGACAGCAGCGACCATATAAAAAGACTCAAGCGATGGCACGTCCTGGACCTGGACGAGAGAGAGGCATAATAATAGACACCAGTAACGGGCATGATCTTCGCTGGAATATCACCCATAAATAGAGACATACAGTGACAAGATCTGATTATGGCTAAATAGCCGATGGCAGATTTAAAAAAAAAAAAAAAAAAAAAAAAAAAAAAAAAAAAAAAAAAAAAAGGTGAGCTATAACACTACACGATAAAAAAAAATTGCGAGGTGTTTCAGAATTTGAGGCGGCTCGAGATTAGCTCGCGCTTTTCTCGCGTTTTAATAGTTATTAATAATCATCCAGTTAAATTTGTACGAATGCAGGGCAAAGGCCTCTTAGCGACGTTAGGCAGTAAGACGCTACGGGAGCTCACTCTGGATTGGCATCCAATGCCTTCGGACCATGGTGAGTCCTTGGATATAACATTTTTATAGATAATCAACATTATTTCTATAAAATGCTTTGTCCTGACTAACCGACTGATGGAACAACGCACATCCTAAACCGCTGATAGTAGAGAGCTGAAACTTGGAGTTATATGATGTAGGCATCCGATTTTTTTCTTCTTTTCGTGTTAAAGAGTTTTCGGGTTCCCTTAAATTGACCTATCGACTGCTATCAAAGATAACAACCGGGACCGGCTACTTCCTTTCGAAACATCAGATTGAATGATTATCGGGAGTAATATATTATTGATTTGCTAATAAACCGTAGGTTAAACGCTTGAGTTTGGGTGGTATCGGTCAAAACGGTCTCGCCTACTGTTTACCTAAAGACCGGTTTACAAACAAAGTACCTAGGTCGTTTGCATTTGCATAAATTTTAAAACTACCCTAAACTACGGAAATATTAACTGATTCTATTATAGGTGTTTTATTTGTATTTTGTGATTTGTTAATAATGGATTCCTTACTTAATTTGTTTTAAATGTTGAAAAGTTATTGCTAGAACTATGGTATGCGTTGTGTCTGTGTTCCTTTTGTTTAAATGATGTCTTAAGAAATGTAATTGTTTGTTTCGACACGCCAACCTAAATTAATATTTTAATCTAACTTACGTTAGAATTTTAGTTTCTCAGTAAGTGATTTATGTAATATTATGAGAAATAAAGAATTTTAAACCGTATTTATAATGTCGACTTACCCGGGTCTGTATCGACGGGGTAGTACTGCAGCGGGTAGACGGGCGGCGGGTACGGGATGTACGGCACCGGCATCAGCGGCGCCTCCACCTCGCCCGCGCCCTCCCCCCCGCCCCCGCCGTACGCGCGCTGATCTACGCCCATATTATTACGACTGGAACATATACAACCAGACATTTTTATTACTCCTTATCGGTTGTGAACCGATTATGGCCATTTGGAAAGTAGCCAGTGTCGAGTATTATTAATTTTTGCAAGGTTTTTGCAATTTGCATCATAACAGTCAAGTCGTCGTGGTAGAAGTCACTTTCATTACACTTGTACACCTTTACGAAACTAAATTGATTTATATGCCTCCAAAATTAAACAATTTACACGCATTTAAACTAGGTTTCACGAAAATGACGCACTTTCAATGTCTTTAATGTCGATTGATAATGTGATTATTATCCTAATGAATAAATATATTAAATAATTTAATTTACTCACCGGTTGTTAGGTCCCTTGTTGTTAATGTTGTTGTTATGGCCTTTGTTCTGATTGTGGTTGTTGTTTTGGTTGCCATCTTGGTTGTTGCCGCGCTTGTTGAACCTTTGCATCGAGAAATAGGGACATTGAATTCTGGGATTAACAACTAAGATATTTTTATCTTGATATTTCTTCACGATTGGGACTTGTCCGGGTGAACCCATAGATGGTAGTCGCATGAGATAGGTTTAAGTATACAGTGTGTTTATTTTAATTGGGAAAGTATGAATAAATTAGTAATTTTGAAAAAAAAAATATTTTTCTTTTAATGCGGTTTCATATAGGGAATATTTCATTGTATCGGAAGAAAAAAATCTGAGCAGCAGAAGTTAGTCAAATTTAATAAAATGTTTTTCATACAATTTTTGTACTTTTAATACTAATTTTAACCAACTTTCAACAGAACAAATGTTCAATATGACCTTCCTCTTGCTGAATACAGATGCGAGGACGTTTTAGTACACCTCTTGTTGCCTTAGCCAAGGACATGTGATTTATGTTGTTTTAATTCTTGTATTGTATTCTATCGAGATTCATAAACTCGACCCTTAAGGTGGCCCATATAAAAAAATCCATCGGCGCGGCGTTATGTCGGGTGAACGTGGTGGCCATTAAGGATCATAAGTACCTTATATGTAAATATATTAAAATAATAGTAAGAAATAAATATTGCACAACATTACACACACAACACAGCGCAATCTAGCCTCAAACTAAGCACTAGGCTTGTACTATGGTAACTAGACAACGGATATACTATATATAATACTTTTTTTTTGTAAATACATACATGTTATACATAGATAGACACCCAGACCAGATCCAAATTTGGAGGTATGAGGTGGTGTAACCTCGAAAGGAAAGATCTTCCACCGGGCAGGTAGTTTTGCCCGGTAGGCCGCGGTGTGTATAACAGATAGATAATCAGTCTACCCAAAAAACGAAGACATGCAGTCTGTAATTTCATCATGGCAGGACGGGCACCTGTGGCGTAATTGGTTAGCGCATTAACTCGCAATATCAGAAACGCAAGTTAAAAGTCCTGTCAGATGTCAATTTTTAGAAAGCATTTCTTTAAAAATAAATCGTGGCAATATCAGAAATGCAAGTTAAAAGTCCTGTCAGATGTCAATTTTAGGAAAGCATTTCTTTAAAAAATAAATCGTGTGTATAAAGTTTAAGAGAAGATAAATCTAGAGAATAGTAGATAGTATTACCTAGGTCCGAGCAAGGTTCGTTGTCCGTTGTTCTTGTTCTGGTTGTTGATGTTCTTGTCGGGCTGCGGCTTGTGCTTGTGGTTCATGTCGAGCCCGGCGCCGTGCGCGTGCGGCGCGCCGCTCGCCCCGCCCCCGCCCCCGCCGCCGTGCAGGGACATCGCCGCCATGTCCTGGGGACAACAATCAATACATTCAATAACTAAATCCTACTAATATTATAAATGCGAAATAATGTATTGCTATATACATATATTACTTGCTCACAGCGACGCGGGCGCGGCGAAAATTTAACATAAAAAAAAAAAAAAAAAATGTGGTGTGTAGCAAAAAACAATAAATCAATCAATCATAAATCCTACTGCATTGAAGTCGATAAATCCCGATATGAGCCAGAGGTCGTCAAAATCGGTTATTTAGCCATAATAAAAATGGTCGTAAAGGTTCTAAGCCACCCAATCATATAAATAAACATATTACTGAAAAACTAAAATATTATAATTAAAACATTAAAAAATTTATATATTTAAAAAAAAACAGTGCAGAACAGATGTCGTTTATTGACAAGACACATCGCACTGGCGTTGCGTTTTCATAAACAAAACACATTTGCACCGCGAAATTTTCTGAGTAAGACCAAAATAATAGCGCACATATTATTTGCGACCAGAATATTTATCACAAAATATGTTAGGTAGGTTGTTTAGAATCCTGGCGTCATATCTTAATGAAATAAAACCATGGACATAATTTATTGATTGCTCCTGTTCGAATTATAGATAATATCTGTATTATGACGATTGTAATTTAACACAAATGATCACAAAAAAAAGACCATGAGTTTCTTGTGGCTTCTTTTCATCGGAGGGCGCGTTCCGAAGCCACACTAAAATCAATACACCTAAGACGTAGCCAAATGATTCTATGCATTTAAAGTTGTACAAGAATCTAAAGGAAATAAACTATTTTGACTTTAGGCTTTATAAAGCCAATTATTGAACCAGATACTTTGTTTAAGGATTTTGCTTAATGCACGTTTATAGTAATATTATAAAGAAGAAAGATTTATTTGTTATAAGGCTTTCACACTCCTGGACCGGTTTTCAAAAATTCTGTCTCCAATAAAAAGCTACATTATCGAGGAGTAACATAAACTAGTTTTGATCTCAGTATTCCCCACGGGATTGAAACGTAGCCTAGTAAATCGATTTTAAAGAATTTATTGCGTTTATTTAATTTTGTGAAACCTGATGTTGACCGAGCAGCAAAGTGTCTCTGCTCAAGTCTGTCAAAGTTCCTTTCGTCTTTCATAAATAATATCGCTTCTCCTCTACAGGTCGCATTACTCAATCGATTTTCACGAAACTGGGATTTTTTTTGTCATGCAGAATTGTTCATTACTGGGGAATTGCGCCCGGGCCGAAGGCGGCCCACATGTAGTAGTGTGGACATGTCCGGGACATGTACAACACTGTATAGTACCTGTGCGATGTCCCGCGGCGAGTAGTGTCGCGGCGGGTGCGGCGGGACGGGCGGCGGACCGTAGGCGGCCCACATGCACTCCACGCCCAGGTTGTAGTAGTACCGCAGCGTGGGGATGTCTGGGGAAGAACACTGTCTTACTCACAGGACTATAGTAGAAGTAGAACTTTCAAACATACAAAGAAAAAAAATATAAGCTCAATTTCAACTCGATGGGTTAGAGCTCAAGAGACGTAGTTGGAAGCGCGACAGACTGTTGATAGTGGTCTTGGGATTTTTAGAAAGAAGCATTATTGGCAGGTAACTGGAATTTCTACGACAGTGTGAATAATCTTAGAACAAAATATTTTTCTCTGAAATGGTCTAAGGCTTCGAAAATATAAGGTGTTTTTGTCTTGAAACTACACCAAAATGTAGGGAACAATGTCATTTACAAACGCTACAAACGAAAATATTCTAACATTGCGTCAGAAAATAATCAACAATTTTCGATGAATCCGACAGGAATTTTAATTTAAGCGCGTATTTTAACTAGCGGGCCTTAACTAAAAAAATTATACAAGAAATCAAAAATAACCTCGTGCCGGGATTCAAACCCGTGCCCCTAACTTGCTGGGCGGGTGTGCTAACCATAACGCCACACGGAACCCACGAGACACGGCGTATTAATTTTAATGATGCTTCTCTGTTTGTTTTTTTAGATTAAAGTTCGATTTGAATGTCATCTTTGAATTATGATTTGAATGCCAGAATAGTTTTGTTAACTATTGGCCAACATGACATGTTGTTCTATCTCCAATTTAATATTTCCTTTTTTTATTACTCAAGGCATGTTACTCGGCATATTTTTTTAACTTATTTGACTTCAAAATTTTGCTTTGATATGGTACATAGGGGTCAATCAATTCTCAATGTAATAACACTCACCATTCATAGGCAGATCGGCCCCGTTTGCCTGGACGCTCTTATAGACGTGTGGGTTGACCGTGAGCGGGGGCTGCGGAGCGCCAGGCGGCTGCGGGGCGCCGGGCCACACGCCCGCCTTCACCCACCCCACGCCGTACATCGGGGCCATGCCGCCCATTCCGCCCATACCGCCCACCCCTGGAACGATACAAATACTACATCAGCATTCAAGAGGAAAGTCGGGCGACCAAACTTGTTAACTAATGCTCAGTAGACCTAAAAAGGTTCCTTATAGCAATTCTGCTTCAATGGAGAAAAATAGTCTTTTTCCATTGGTAAACAATCTACTTTTATTTAATATTGTTTAAGAGTAGCTAATTCTAAAAACTTTCCGTGTGGCTCTCGTACATGTTAATTGATGATGTTCGTAATTCAAAAATTGTCGTAGTGTGTGTATAAATTCTTGTTATTATTGAATGGGTTTGTAAGTATAGTAAGCGACACTCGGTTCCTATCGAAATTAGGTCCCTTGTCCGGTCTGTTTAATGTTCAGATGTCTGTGATTGTGACCTTACCAGCATAGTTGTTGATGACGCCGGCAGCGGCGGGCGTGGAAGCGCGCCCTGAGGCGGGGGATGTCATCCCGTGCGGCATGTCGCCGCTACCCGACGCCTAGAATATACAATATACTATTTTAAACCTCGGATAAAACCGCCCTCAGCCGCCTTGCACACCTATATTATCAACCTTTATAGCTATCTAAACTATATCGGAAGTCTGAACAGCAAATATGATATTAAATTCATGCCAAAACGGCCGTGGGTGTAAGGGCTAAGGCGTGACGTCACTGTCGTAAACAAAATGCCAATTTTAAGGTTTTTATTATTTTAGACGTTCATTAAACAGATTAATTGAAGTGGTGTGCGATCCATCAGCATTATTTGCATGGAATGATGCGATGATGATTATGCGATGATGTGGAATTTTGGTATAGCCTAAGTTCGCCCAATGGACATAAGATTTTTCAGTTTGTCTCTGTAATACCTACTGTCAACTAATAATATTTAACAATTATAATGGATACTTTACATACCTGGTTGACGGTCGGCTGATGGTGGTTGTCCTGCTGTGGCGGCGGGGCGCCGTTCGGGGCCGCGTGGGGCAGCTCGTGCGGAGCGCCGGCGGCAGGCCTGCAGTCCACCATTAGTGGAAGCGCTTGAACTTCAATCTGGAATACATAGCGTATACTTACATACTTGTTACATGGGGATATCAACATTTAAAGCTTGAAGCTGGCAAGCGCAGCTACATCGTACTAACTAGCACGGATTAGCGAGATCTCGACATTTTGTACTGACATTTGCTTATTCGTAGCTGATTCGGATTAAGTAGTTAGATGAAGCTGCGCGCAAGTTAACCTAATAGTAGGTACCACTTTAGAATATATCTCGTGACGTCGGAGCGTGGGTGCATAAATTCGTATAGGATTATAAGGCGTGTCGCACACTTACTCCGGCGAAGGCGCGGAAAATCCTTAATGACTATTATCTATTCTTTGACTGAATAACAGAATAGGTCGTGACGTCGGAGCGTGGGTGTATAGATTCGTATAGGATGTAAGGCGTGCCGCACACTTACTCCGGCGAAGGCGCGGAAAGTCCTTAATGACTATTATCTATTCTTTGACTGAATAACAGAATAGGTCGTGACGTCGGAGCGTGGGTGTATAAATTCGTATAGGATGTAAGGCGTGCCGCACACTTACTCCGGCGAAGGCGCGGAAAGTCCTTAATGACTATTATCTATTCTTTGACTGAACAACAGAATAGGTAGTCATAAGGGGCTCAGCTCTCTCGCTTTCACCTCGACTTTTGAGTATGTGGGCGACCCTTAGGCGGGTCGCCCACATAGCTTAACTTAACTTCTAAAAATCTACATTTCGCTTACAGTTTCAGTGCTAAATATGAATATAATTATATTGAATTGTATTGTGTGGTGATTTGTACCACTTTATCACTAATTCCTGTGAAACTTCGACTGAAAATTACATACCCTTCCTGGGTAGTCAGGTAAATAAAGAAATAGCATAATATAACATAAATAAAGAAATATTGCAGATCGTACAGAGCTAGGCTTATACTATGGTAACACGATCAATTAAAACACTTGTAAATTACTTTTACTACATACCTTTATCAACTGTAGTACACCTCAAATCTGAATAGGTTTTAATGCAATTCCGATTACCACCAAAAACTAGAAAGAATATATAACCCACTAACTAACCAACAAAAGCACTAAAATTTAAATTACTTTATAACTCAAATTCTACCTACAATTGGAACAGGTCCTACTACCACCGAGATAGGAACACAACTGCGCCCTTGATTGAAAAACAAAGCTTCTCGAAATAGAATTATTTCTATAGAAATATGACCTCTTTAGTTGAATCTTTTTCTAAGTAATATCAGGTAAATTACGGTATTTAGGGGTATATTTCGCAACAAGTACGTTGCGCGTTAGCTTATTATGCGCCCGGGTAAGACGTGTTTAACGTGGTATTTTAAGTGTAGTGTTAGTCTGAAGTAATCCACTTAACATTTTTAAGTTTCGAGGTTTTTGTAGCAAAAAAAAAACTTTCTTAAGTGACATACTTACGATATTGGTGGTAGGGATCTTAATATTTCTTAGTTATTAAATTACGAACATTCAGAACTATTGTTTTGATATTTTATTTTTCATTATCTTATCTTCATTTTGGTAGTTTTCTTTACACGATTTTACAACTTTTTTAACAGAAAAAAAATCTGAAACAACTCTTTTATACATGAAATTTTTATTTTACAGCTAAACGTGACGTTTTAAACCTCTGTTTCTTTTCTGTATTAAAGCATAATAACATAACATACACTTGAAATTGGTAGACCAGTTTTACTAATTAGCAGTAGTTATGTTATTAGGAACTGTTTGATTTTACTTACTAAAATATTGCATAGTCGCATCTAACGTCCTTCTTTTACACATCTGAAATTTGCTAGCCCTATCCCTGTTATGCCATTAGGCGAGTATGCGGTCTTAAGTACATATTAATCATTTTAGTCAAATTCACAACTCCAGCTAATATTATAAAGGTTAAAGTAAACATGTATGTTTGTTATTCATTAAACAAGTATGTTAAGAGTATATTTTTTGTGAACCTTGGCAGGTATGCAGTGGGCTGAAGATCTGGATTGACAAACGACTACTTTCTAACCCGATATTCTCGCAGGATCGAGGGTGACACCGCGGGACTCAGCTAGTATTTTATGTGACTGTTAACTTTGCATGCTGAATGTTGGCAAAGTTTGTGAGACGTTACACCTAAAACAACGACATACCTATGTACTCTTTTTGCATTAAATCTTTGAATCTAAATTGCTAAGATTCCTATCGATAGAATTAAAAAAAATGCAATTGAAATCAGAAAAATCTATTTCGCTTTCTGTAGGTACCTACCTATTATCAACGTTATCAGAACAATTATTCTGAAGTATTTTTTTTTTAAGTTGTTTAACAAAACATTTAAGTAATTAGTTTTGCAAAGGAGTTTCCGCCTGTGAGGTCTACTGTTCGAAGAACTACAATTATTTATATTATACTATTATAGGAAAAGATGTTCTGAAGACAAAAGTTCTGAAACAATCCTTTTTGAGAAAACGCAGGTATGCAAATTCTCAGGAATTGCGATTATTTATTTCGTAAATCACGAGTACCTATATTGGCCGCTCATTGTAAATACTTTTTGTTTTACATAACAAAGCGTTGTTCTATCTGTCTACATTTTAAAACACTTGATCTGGTAAAAGTCTTAGCTATGACTATACAAGCAAGCAGCGGTTTCACCCGCGTAAGTTCCGTTCCCGCGGAAATATCGGAATAAAAAGTAGCTTGTGTTATTCGCCGGCTACGTATACATACATATTTTAAGTTTTATCGCAATCGGTTCAGTAGGTTTTGCGTGAAAGACTAACAAAGTCACATACAGACATACAAACTTTCGCGTTTATAATATTAGTAAGATTTTGAAATGCATTCATTACCAAGCAAAATCAAAGTAAGCTGTTGTACCTTTCTTAGGCCTTAGGTTTCTCCTAAGTACCTACGTGCAGAATTAGTGAGCCTACACATCAAAAAGAACACATCCTTCAAACATGTCTAGTCAGGACTTTGAATTTTATAAGTAAAGATAGATGGTGGTGGCTACTCGGTGGACCGACGACATTGTAGCGGTCGCGGGGAGTCTTTGGATGGAGTTAGTCCGCGATCGCTATTTGTGGCGTCGCGTCGTATGGGGAAAACGACCCTCAAGCCCTTATTCATCAGTGGATGAATAAGGGCTTGAGATGATGAGATAGATGTACTTAGTATCAAAGGTCATACTTATTAACCCATCATACTTAGTAAATTAATTCCGTATTTTTCACTAACTACGTAATTAACTAAGTAGTAGGTAGTAGTTAATCATTATTTATATTACAAAGTTCTATATTAGTACTAGTGGTTCTGCAAACAGTAGACCTCGTGAGCACGCACTTTATTGCTAACTAGCTGTGCCCCGCGGTTTCACCCGCATAAATTCCTATCTAGTAATGTTAATGAATAACGTATTTATTTAGATAAGGAGTAATATCATACATTTACAATATTACCTTCGGAAACAATGCATTGTTCCACAACAAATTTGATTACTAGGTATAAAAATGTTATATTAAGCCAACCTAAGAAATAGACATATTAAAAAGTTTTTAACTGTGTGTTTCCGCAGCCCTACTATTGGGCCTTTGTGCGTGATTTTAAGCCGTGGGTTTCCTCACGATGTTTTTCCTTCACCGTAAGAGTGATGTAAATAGCGCAAATCATTTTTTCTTAAAAAAAAAGACATTGGTGCGCGGCACAATAGACAGGCATAGACATATTATTATGCTGTAGCGGACTATTTATTAGATCCTTACAAGAGGAAGAATTCTGTCATACTGTGTTTTTTATGTAACTTTGACCGTTTACTCAGAGCACGCGACAGAATCTCGGAAAAGGGGCAATTTTTTCCCGTTTTTACAAAAAATTTCATGGATGCTGCGCTCCCATTAGTCGTAGTGTGATGTAATATACCTTCCTCAATAAATGGACTATCAAACGCAAAAAGATTTTTTTTATTTATTAAAACCAGTAGTTCCAGTAGTTCCTGAGATTAGCGCGTTCAAACAAACAAACAAACTCTTCAGGTTTATAATATAAGTATAGTATAGATAAAGGAGTAGAGGACAAAAAGTCTGTACTTGGAAGTAAATTAAACAAAAAAAGTGATCTAGGTGACTTGGAAAAAGTAGTAGAAGGTAATTTAATTTTTAAAATTCATGTATGTCTGTTCCTTATACAATTAAAAACTGCTAATCAGATTGAAATCTGGTTTTCAATATTGGATACTTCTATTTTCGAGGAACGTCGTGGTATACTTTGCATCGAAATCCAATTAAGAACTTGAGTAATGAACGAAAAAGTGCAACCGCTCGAGAACCGCTCGGCCGCCCGCGCCCGTGATAACGCGTTTTTCACATCCGCTAGTGAAACCGTGGGGCGCGGCTAGTATACCTACTTATAAAGATTCTATACATTTGATACATGTATATCAAATTTCATTTATAATAGATGTAAGCTGATAATACGATTTGTATACGATCCCGATATTCCCACGGAATCGGGACTTAAACGAGTAAACGAGCGCGGCGCAGTTATGGACAATTTGCACCCGCTGGACATTTTGGGATTTGGACATGATATTTTTACAGTCTGCCGCGTGCCTGACACCAACCCTCCTAGGGACCAAGTCTATCCGCCACCGCGCGGGAAGAATCCAAGATTTGGTATTCTCCTTAGATCGTAAGTCGCCTTTCAGCGATAGTGCCGCCTATTTGTTCAACATTTATTTAGTTTTAAATGTTATTTTTAAAAGTGTTGTTTTAGTAATGTTTTTCTGGTTGATCAGATAAAGTATTATCTATCTATCTATCAAAACACCCATGGGGAGCGATGGGGTAACCTATTCTATGCGAAATCTATATGGCAGCTAAAAATCTACATTATATTACTACAACAACTACATCAAACTACCACCTCAATAGCTACGATATGGCACAAGTATCAAAGCATGTCAATTGTGGTAAAAACTTAACAAAACTCTTCACTTTAAAAAATCACAAGCATAAAATTATCAGGATTTAGGATAAGGATCGGCAATTAAAGTTCAGAAGTGTTTAATTTATTTATTTCCTATTCTTAATAGTAAAAAAAGAAACCACAATTGCAATGCTTAGCTCTGCACACTACAGACTTCTAAGGAGCTTATAGTTTCTTAATTACAAATAACATCAAAGTAATTGCATATTTATCGATCAATTGACACTATCGGTCACTCTTTAGTCTGTAGTATGCAACAACTCGAAACACCTGTGCAAAGTTTAACTACAGTAACTGACAGATTCAAAGTCCATATTCTGGTAAGGAGGCAGGTTCCGCTTCGAGGTTTTCAGGACATCTTCCTCAGGATTATCCATCTCACTCCAAGTCATCTTAGGCTTTTGGATGGTCTTTTCCGCTAGCTTTTCATCACAGGATTTAGTTCTATGAATCTTCCCAAGATTCTGTTTTTTTGTGATGTTGCCTGATCCATGATAGAAATCGTAATAAGAACAGTAAATAAAGAAAAAAATAGAAATGAGAGCTACAAAAAAGAAATTCAAGTAAAATAAAATGAGATGAGCACCTATCTGCTGCAACATTTGGCTAAGGGTCAAAATCTGTGAGTGGGTCCTCGAATACCGGTAAGGAGGAGCCCAAGGTCTGGCTTCATTCAGCGGCAGTGCCTCCAACTGCTCGTACTTGACCACTCGCTTCTCGCCCAACTCCTCAATGAAGACCAGGCAAGGTCCACCATCTGGTCGCATATCTTGTATATGGCAGTGATAAGGAACTGTCTGCTCTGAATTCAGTTTACACAAACATTTGACTCCAGTTTGCAGAGTTGTTCCATCTGAGTATCTAGCTCCGTAACGCTGTTCTGTAATACCACATTGCTGGCAATGACATGGAAAATGTGAAAATTTAAAAGTAAGTTGACAGTAGTGTAATACCTCTACGAATTTCACTCCAAACATCAAACTCGATATTCCTATAGATGTTAGGGTCCAAAGCCTTAGCTACCTTGTATGGGAATGGAGTTATACCATTATCGAGCAGATCTTTTGCACTGTTTACATTCAAGCAGTTCATACAAACATTTTCAAGCTGTATGAGGCTTCGATTAAAGACAAAAATGCTCAAAGATTCTTTAAGGAGGCTTGCCCGTTCGGTGTCCTCAGTATGATGCTTGCATTTCAAAGCAACAGCATTGTTGTTCCTTTCCTTGTCATTGGTGGAAGCTTCGATGAATATCTTAGCTCTCTCTTTCTGTTTCTTACGACGTTCCACATTTTCAGACATAAAGTATTCTATATGGCTAGTAGGAACTTTATCATGAAGCATTTTATCAATGGCATAAGAGAGATCCTTGAGTTGATAAACACCATCATACAATATTTCATAGACCATAGCTAGTTTGAATTAATAAATAAATTAGTCAACATTCCTTGAAAGTAAAAGGTTAAGAAATTAACATGGCATTTTACTTACACTGACAGAATGATGAAGTATTAATAAATTCTTTTGTGTACACCACATCAAAAAGCTTAGTTTCTGACGAATAGAATAAGTAAATGGGGTTTCCATAACCATTGTTTATTTTGGTCTGAGGGCCCTTGTTTGCTTCGAAAATGACAAAATCACGTCTGCAATAATATTGGAGAAATTTTGAATACAACTGCTGATAATCGAGAGAGGATAAAGTTAATTAGGTATCTTACCTATATAAATGGCTCATAGCTGTAATTTCAATTAGGCCTCCCCCTTCAGAAGGGTTGGACATCTCTTTGATATAATTTTCAAATGAGCAAGGCAATGACTACAACATAAAATACTGAATTAAGATCTAATCATTAAGAGAATTTATTACAGTGTCAATAAATAATCCTACCCCTTCAAACAGGTGCTTTTTGGAGGCCATGAAATGAACGCAGTCAAGGCGAACCCTATGGTAGTAACGCTGGGTGTTGTAAACATTTTCAGAGACAGCTCTAAATAGGCAACTAGCATCCCTAGCCGTATGTTTTCTGAAATACCCCATTTCCTCTAGCCATCGGTCGGGTTCCGAGGTGCGCTTGTGTATTTTCCATGGTCCGCGACAGCGGATCGGAGATGACATTGCAATCAATGCACCTAACAATCTGTAGGTAAACAAAAACAAATGACGCTCCTCAAACATTGCATCGTAATCCTACTTTCAGCAAGTTCGTTTCAAGATCGCTGTGTCGCAGTTTCTTTATAATGCTTGCTTACGAGCAAATACAATATACTTAGACCATATCGTAGCTATACAAACGAAATGAATGCAAATGGTTGTTTTGCTATCTAAAATTTAACACGTGCCTACGACAAAACGCATGTTTACGACGGAATTATGGTAAAAACACTCACCAAAATAATTTATCCCAGCAGTCAGCATTAGTAAATAAACTCAAAGCAAAAAGGCAAAATTGTTTTTCAGAAAAATAATGAAAAATTGCACGTGCCAAAAGCAAACCGTCGAGCCGGCGGGAAGCAAATCAAAATTTACATGGCAAATGGCAATAGCATCGGCATTTTTGCAACAATGAAAATACAACTCTGAAATTGTTGTCTCTCTCACTCGCACGCTACTATGTTATGTAGTTGTATCTCTTTTTTTTTCACATTATCATGCTATAGTTCTTTATGTTTTACTCAGAACATTTCTGTAATCATTCCAAATCATAGACAACTTTAATCCATCAACCACAGTATATATTTTTTGCAATAAATAAACGGAGGGAAGAAGTTCCTCTAAGGTTAAAGGTAAGAACACACGTTTTAATCCATAAGTTATAAATGTCGCTTCAGATAAATAATTTAATTTCTGTTATTATTAACGACGATTTTTTTTCACGCCAAATCTACTGAACCGATTACGATGAAACTTGGAATATAGGTAGCAGGGTACCGAATAACACAGGCTACTTTTTATACTGATATACGGAAACTTACGTGTGGGTGAAACTCCGTGACACCGCACGCGCGGGGGCGCTGCTAGTGCTAAATTTTAATAAACAAAAGACGTTTGTTGAAGCCTGAGATAATAAATAGTAGATTGTATACCAAGGCAGAAAAGACTATTTTTACGGCAAGAGTGCTTTTTGAATCCAGAGAGAAGCGAAGGATTCTATAGTAGAAAGCGAAGGATTCTTGAGTAGAATCCTGAGCGAGTCGAGGGATTCAAATACCTCACTTTAGCTAAAATAGTATTTGCTCCTGAGGTAGACATTCTACTTTTCATCGACCTCTATGAGAAAATGAGTACCTTTAACTTGTGAACTCAATTTGTTTCAAAGAATATTCCTAGTCTATTCCAAGACTATTCTTAGTCTTCTACTCTAGAATCCTTCGCATCTCTTTGGATTCAAAAACACTTTTGCCGTAAAAATAGTATTTTCTCTCTAGGTATATTATCTAGGTACTATTTACTTTTACTTTGTATATAAGCGTGGTATATTATGCTATGAATGTCCTGTTTTCAGAATATAATATTATACTTGTATACTTATTAATTACTAGCTGTGCCCCGCGGTTTCACCCGCATAAATTCTAACGTATGTGACGTATCACGTATGTCATACCAAGCGTTGCTTAACCAAAGTACCCTATAAATCAAAAGTTAGCCTATAACCTTCCTCGTTAAATGATAAAACAGAATTTTTCAAATCGGACCAGCAGTTCCTGAGATTAGCGCGTTCAAACAAATCAAACTCCTCAGCTTTATAATTAGTATAGCTGTGCCCTGCGGTTTCACCCGCATAAATTCCTATCCCGTAACGTATGTGACGCATCACGTATGTCATACCAAGCGTTGCTCAACCCGTATGATTATTCAAAGTACCTACCCTTTATATCTTATTTCAACCACTAAACTATCCCTGTACCAAATTTCCTTCAAATCGGTTTAACCGTTATTTTTACCCATCACGTATGTCAAACCAAGCATTGCTTAACCCGTATGTACGGTACACGTACGTACCTACATCCGTCCATTTGACACCGTGCGCGTGCGACCTTATTTCGCAATACTTACTTTGAATGGACTTTATTAATTTTAGTATTATTTCGTACTCGTAGCAATAAGCAACAAACATTATCTTGTAGTAACTAAACATTAAATCATTTTCAAACATTAAACAGGATTTTAATCATAAACAATTAAGGTGTCTCGAACATCTTTGGTCCTTCGAGCCATCTTTGGTCCTTCGTCGTAACCAGTGGACCAGTTACAGTGAACTTAGTGTTTGTGTGTAAGTGGTTCAAATTGGATTGCAGTGCATTAAAGGAGGTCAACTTTCAAGTAAGGTCTCTTTATATATTACTGCTTGAACATCTCAATAAACACCTTCAAACATGGAAGACATTCTCAAACATCAGAATCAGCTTATGAGCGCAATCAATGATCTTCTGACTAACTTCAAAAAGGACGGTGCTGACAGGAAAACTCCGTCTCGTATCAAGAATAGAATAGAAACACTTGATAGTTATTGGAAGGATTTCCAACATAATCATAACCGGCTGCTAGAATATGAAGATCAAAATCATGCATATTTTATAGAAAATTGTTATGACCGTACTGTAGCATTTTACAAGGACGCTCGCACCTATCTTGTGAACTATTATGAGTCTAGGAAAGAGAGCAGTCCTCTCATTAAACCCGCAACTCTAGCGATACCTAAACATGTAGATAACCCATCAGCTCCGACCTCACCAGCAAACCCTGCTGGACCGAAATCCCCGTTGCAATATCAAACAGTAACATTTGATTTGCCATCAGTATCAGGTAAATCTGAAGCTACTCATTTTACATCTACAGGCACTAACAGCAAACTAGACGAAATGTTACGCTATCAAAAAAGTAATTTCAAAGCGTTTTCTCATACCATCTCAAACATCGACTACGGTTCCATGACCGAACGCTACGAATTAGAAGAGTTTCTTAAGAGTATCAACTCGCGCTGGTCTGCTATTGACTCTCTACACTGGAAAATAGACAGCGAAATGCAAGAAGAAAATCTTGAATACGAAAACGCATATAATCAGTATGAAAAGAAGTACCGTGAAATCAAGAAACAAGTTATTCTCAAGATGTCTTCTGCGAGTCATAGAGAAAGAGCAACACCACAAACAGAAATACCTATTTTCAGCAACGATTTTCACAAATGGGTCACTTTCAAGGACTTATATACCGAAGCAATTCATAACAACGGTTCAATGTCTGACTGTCAAAAGATGCAGTTTTTGAAAAGCAAACTCAGAGGAGAAGCAGAGCAAATTGTTTCCCACCTACATATCACATCGGACAACTACAAGATTTGTTGGGAAATATTAAACAACCGGTTCCAAAACAACAAACTAATTTTTGGCTCGTACATAGGTATTATTACGAACCTTCCGGTCATGCAACAACAATCAATCGCGCAACTGAAAAGGATGCACGACTGTGTCGTCGAAGCTCTAAGCTCAATTAAAAACATGGGGATAGATATCAAATCATGGGATCCTATAGTAATGTATCTATTAGAAGAGAAGCTGGATCATGAAACAAAAAAAGAGTACTGTGCGTCATTGAAAAATCCAAAGGATCTGCCTTCCGTGCGAGATTTCATCGATTTTTTGGCTGGCAAGTTCATATCATTGGAGTCGACCGAACGAACAAACATGAAACAAAACAATGCAACTAGGTCAGGCCCACAAACAGGTCAATCTTTCCAAAAATCTAACAATTATCAAAAACCAACCATTTCCAAATCAAATCATTTTAACTACAATCAAAGACAAATGAATAATATTATACAAAAACAAACTCAAACAGGATGCAAAATATGCAAAAAAGAACATGGAATTTACCATTGCAGTGAATTTCTCAAATTACTGCCTACAGAACGGAAAGACATAATTGCGAAATTAAAATTATGTTTTAATTGTCTAAATGACCACTTCGGTAAAAGATGCTTACAAGACAAATGTTGCCGCACGTGCCAAGCTCGACACAATACTTTGTTACATGATGCCTTTGTCAATAAGCTACCTACGGAAAACGATAGAAACAGGAATGTTACGCATGTGATTCAGGATGATTTTTCTGAGATCCTGTTAGCGACAGCTATGGTAAATGTGACCTCCGCTGACGGGACTATAATCAAATTACGTGCCTTGATCGATCAGGGCTCGCAAATCTCTCTTATTTCCGAAAATGCTGCACAGATGCTCAAATTACCAAGACAGTGGTGCAAAGGAGTTATTTTTGGAGTAGGAGCTAAAGAAAACAACTGTAAAGGCGTTCTCCATATAACCTGCGCATCGATCTACAATGAATATCAATTTGACACCGATGTTTGTGTTATGAAACAGTTGATAAACAATTTACCTAGCCGTACTTTCAGTAAACCAGCCTGGTCATCTTTGGAAGAGATTCAACTAGCCGACCCTGAATACAACGTCAACCGACCAGTCGATTTACTACTAGGAGCTGACGTCTACTCTCGTATCATGTTGAGTGGATTCATTCCGTCGGATCAATCAATGCCAGTCGCCCAACAGACAAAACTTGGTTGGATTTTATGCGGTAATGTAAAATCGTACCAATGTAATGTGATTGTCAACAATGTGGAGGAAATTCAACGTTTCTGGGAAATCGAGGACATCCCTAGTGACAATTCATTGTCTCAAGAAGATGCCTACTGCCTGGAATACTTCAAAAACACCACGACTCGGCAGCCTGATGGAAAATATGTCGTCAGACTACCTTTGATACCTAAAGCAAAAGAATACCTTGGTGAATCAAAATCAAAGGCGGTTGCGCAGTTCAAACAGTTAGAAAATAAATTTGCAAAAAATCAGGACATTGAAAAGGATTACAAATCATTTATCCACGAATATATGGATCTAAAACATATGCTTCCCCTCAGTGTATCAAACAACATGAAACCTGTGTATCTTCCGCATCACTGTGTAATCAAAGATTCCACGACTACAGCTCTACGCGTTGTTTTTAATGCGTCCTCTAAAACATCAAGCGGCCGCAGTTTAAATGACGTCATGCTCCGCGGGCCTAACCTTCAACAAGATATAATGTCGCTAATAATCAAGTGGAGACACTATCGATTCGCCTACACAGCAGATATCGAGAAAATGTTTAGATTTGTAGCTGTGCATCCAGCTGATCAACACCTACAAACAGTCTTGTGGCGCGACTCTCCGTCGGATTACCTAAAACAATATCAACTTACCACAGTTACTTACGGTACAAAAGCTGCACCATTTCTTGCCATGATGGTTTTAAAACAGTTAGCTGACGATGAAGGTCACAAATTTCAGAAGAGCACTGCCGCAAAAACCCTGAAAGACTCCTTTTACATGGACGATCTTTTAAGTGGAAACCACGACATACAAAGTGCTAAACAACTACAAAACGATTTAATACAATTACTGCAAGCAGGAGGTTTTAATTTAAGAAAATGGACATCAAACACAACTGAACTACTCCAAAATGTTAGTACGGCAAGCATGACTGAACAATCATACGACTTTAATCATGATGTGTCAACGAAGACTTTTGGGCTCCGCTGGCACCCACACTCAGATGAATTTACATTCGATCAAAAAATCAACATGTCAGATCATAAAAGGTACACAAAACGCAATCTACTATCTGATATATCGAAGCTTTTCGACCCGCTCGGCTGGCTTACTCCAGTAACAACAAAGTTCAAGCTACTATTTCAGCTGGTTTGGTTACATAATGTGGGATGGGATGATGAACTTCCATCTAAAATATATAACGAGTGGTTAAAAATCAGGGGTGATTTAAAAAACATCAATGAGATTCGTATACCAAGATGGTTACAAACATGTAAAAATGACGTCATAGAGTTGCATGGATATTGTGACTCATCGATCCATTGTTATGCCTGTGTGATATATTGTAAAGTAATGAAAGAAAATCAAAACAACTCAGTAGTTCTAGTTGCCGCAAAGTCAAGATTAGTACCACCAAACAAAGGTATCACATTACCGAGACTAGAACTCAGCGCGACCTTACTACTATCACAACTTATGAGTAAAGTACAATCATGTTTATCGGAGTACAAAATTAAGATCTTTGGTTGGTGTGACTCGACAGCCGTACTAGGTTGGTTGCAGGGTGACCCGGGACGCTGGAAAACCTTTGTAGCTAACAGAGTAGTTCAGGTAACAAAAGTTTTACCACCAGAAACATGGCGCTATGTGAAATCAAGCGAGAATCCAGCTGACTGTGCCAGCAGAGGAATAACCATGGAGCAGCTCTCAAAACATCCCCTTTGGTGGAGGGGACCAAAATCATTATCTACGTTTAATCCAGATCAACCCAATCAACACTTTATCACAGACGAAGAAATCAAGAAAACAAAACAAAGCAACGTTACAATTACTTATGCTCCTGAGGATGACGTCATCCTGTCATTGCTCGATAAAAACAGCTGTTGGTCTCGGGTGACACGTATTATAGCTTATGTGTTACGTTTTAAACAAAACAATAAACAAACGTTCCTAACAGTTACGGAACTTAAAACAGCACGGTTAAAAATCATTAAACATGTACAAAGCATCGAATTTGATAGAGAGATAACGTCTTTACTTCAAAATAAACAAATCGACTCGAAAAGCAAAATTTTATGTTTGACTCCATTCTTAGATCAGGAAGGCCTCCTTAGAGTGGGAGGTAGAATCAGGAATGCCTTTATAAGCAAAGACATGATGCATCCATTGATCTTGCCACACAAACATCGAATGACAACCCTACTGATTGATCACGCACATCATTTAACATATCATGGTGGACCTCGCGTTACACTAGCGAGACTGCGCCAACAATATTGGATACTTGGTGGTAATCAAGCTGTGAAATTTCGTCTACGCCGATGTATTATTTGCAGACGAAACAACCCTTCGAAACATAGTCAGATCATGGGCAATTTGCCAGAAGCAAGAATAAATCCTTCTAGACCATTTCACCATACTGGCGTGGATTTCACAGGCCACGTCTTTGTAAAAGCAAGCAAAGGAAGAGGCATGAAAACATACAAGGGATATATTTCAGTCTTTATATGTATGGCTACAAAGGCCGTACATCTCGAGTTGGTTTCAGATTTAACCGCGTCCGCATTTTTAGCAGCATTAAGACGAATGGCCGCGAGACGCGGGGCTCCGGCACATATATACAGCGACAACGGAACGAATTTTGTAGGTGCAAACCGAGTCCTGAAACAAGAAGCAGTCAATTTAAAAAACATGATCAATGAAGAGTTCCTATCAAAAATCAATGAGATGGAGATAACCTGGCACTTTGGAACACCTCTAAATCCAAGCGCAAACGGGTTATGGGAACGAGCCGTTCGTAGTCTAAAACACCATCTTCGGCGCGTTATAGGCGAGCAAAAACTCACCTTTGAAGAGTACACTACCCTTCTCGCCCAGCTAGAAGCCTGTCTAAATTCTAGACCGCTCTGCCCGCTTACAGAAGACCCAGACGATGTTGATTATCTCACTCCTTCTCACTTTTTATCAAGCGGTCCAGTGTTAAGCATTATAGAGACTGAAAGAGATCAAAGAACCAGATGGCAGCTAACTCAAAAAATATTCGGAGACATCTGGAAACGTTGGAAAGCAGAATATCTAACACAATTATCATCTCGAAGCAAGTGGCTGCAACCAAAACCAAACATGAAGGTCGATGATGTCGTCGTAATCCACGACGCTAATCTGCCCCCTGGGAGGTGGGCCCTTGGCAGAGTCATCGAGCTACACCCTGGCACCGACGGCTATGTACGAGTTGTCACGGTGAAAACAAAAAATGGAACAATTAAGCGACCCATAACGAAGTTATCAATACTACCAGTCTACACCGAAACAATAGAAACTCAGAAACATGAAGATGTAGATCAAAACGATATCAATGAACAAGTTCCCAAGGTCACAAATAAAAGAAAACAATCAACCTATAAACTAACCAACTTTATATTTACACTACTACTAATGTTCACTATGTGCTCGCAGTCTATACATTGTGCATATAACGTAACATACTTCCAAGAAAACCAAGCCCTTTATTTTGATCAGCTGTCAAACATGCGTCTCATTAGAGATCAATGGAAAGTAATCGTGTATTATGATATGAAACCTTATTGGATTGGATCTAAGTTATTGCTTCAATACATTAACCACCTAGACGGCTCATGTTCAAAACAAAAACAACGTGCTCAATGTGACGTGGTCTTATTACAATTACGTCACGGGTACACCGAGTTGCAATACTACGCTCAGCTGTTACTTAGTCAGCACTCGAGCTCAAGTATTACACGGCGAGTACGTAGAGGTCTTATCAACGGAGTCGGAAACGTCGCGCATGCACTGTTTGGAGTTTTAGATGATGATTTCGCACAACAATATCAGGAAGACATTGAACTCGTTAGAAAGAATCAACAACATCTCGCCAATCTATGGAAGAACCAAACATCTGTTATCGAAGCACAGTTTAACTTTTTGAAACGAATGGAAATTACGGTAGAAACACAGCGTAAACTATTCAATCAACAGTTGAAGACTCTTGAAAACCAAAACAATATTTTGAAGCATGAGATAGAGAACACAATGGAAACAACAGAATTTACTTTATCGTCAGTTATCGCTAACAACATTTTAAACAATTTAAAGCAGATTCAAGATACACTTCTAGATACTGTAACCGATATTTATCACGGGAAATTCAATATACATATATTATCACCTGATCAGTTGAGAGACGAGTTGAGCACGATTTCGTGTCAGCTATCTAAGGAGGTAGCATTACCTATAGACGATATTCATAGTGGAGCTGGGTTATCAAAACTTTATCAGTTGCTAAGGGTTAAGGTAAGAGTCACAGATCAATACCTATTATTTGAAATTAAAATTCCACTCGTAACCAGAGAAAACTACGACATCTTTAAGGTTATACCTATTCCTCAAATGGTAGAAGCCAAGATGGTAAACATTGTTCCAGTCGCCGAGTTCATGGCCATAAACATTCAACACGACTCATACTTACCTATGACTGATAGCGATTTACAAACATGTTCGTACCTAGATCAAACTACGAAACTTTGTGAACTGCAGAGTCCTATTTATCACTTGCCAAGCAGTCAAATGTTATGGCAAAAGTTTGTAACGCGTCAAACAATAACAAAACAATGCGAAAACAATTGGAATGCACTAAACAACATAAACGAATACATGTTCTATTGCTGTGAGGAATGTGCAATAAGAATAATGTGTAGCGGTCAAGTTACATTAGTCCGCGTCATCAAAGCCGGTCTACTATCAATCAGCAGCGACTGTGTATTAAAGGGAGACAAATTTACAATTTACTCTCACAATCATCATATCAACGACCTACATGTAAAAGCCGATGTCATAACTATCGACATTCCTCAAGTGAACCACATAATTAATTTGACTGTACCATTCAACAACGATGAGATAAAAACAGACGTCGAAGTCGAAGATCAACAGAAGTCGCTAAACGCAATACAGAAGCAAATCGAACAGATGAAAACAGAAAAAGCAGAGATCGATCAAATGTCCAAACATGATTTACATCATTACGTGGTTACATATACATTAGTTGCGGTACGCCTCGGAGCAATCTTCGCGTTCCTGATCAAGCGAGTGCGGAGGGCGCGGGGGCGCGGCAGCCGCAGCCAGGAGCGGTGCGTCGCCGCCGAACCCGCCACCGCCCGCTACTACGGGAGTACCGGCACCGCCGCCACTACCGACGCCGACGCCGGCTCCTCGAAACTCTATATCGGACATATCTCGTGCGTGTGTCGATGACAATCAAGTTGATAGTGTACCTAGTGAATCAAGTGTGTGTGTAAAACCAAAAATCGTGTCGGTACTATATAAAAAAGACAAGGCTACCGTCCCTTCAATTCCGTCGCGCGTATTTCCCATTTATCACCAGGACGATTAACAAACACTATCCTACATCTTTCCCCCGGGAGTATGTACGGTACACGTACGTACCTACATCCGTCCATTTGACACCGTGCGCGTGCGACCTTATTTCGCAATACTTACTTTGAATGGACTTTATTAATTTTAGTATTATTTCGTACTCGTAGCAATAAGCAACAAACATTATCTTGTAGTAACTAAACATTAAATCATTTTCAAACATTAAACAGGATTTTAATCATAAACAATTAAGGTGTCTCGAACACCGTACGATCATTTAAAGTACCCTATATCGTATTTATACCCTTAAACACTGTACCCAATTTCATTCTAGTTGGTGCAATCGTTCCTGTTGACCCATCACGTATGTGTCACGCCAAGCGTTGCTTTACCCGTACGATTAGGTACGCTATATCTTATTTATATCCCTATACTAACCCTGTACCAAATTTCATTCCTATCGGTTCTGCCGTTCTTGAGATATAAATGGTGTAACACGACTTTCGTTTTTAGAGCTGCTTCCCACGGGATTTACCCTCGTTAGTCCCGACCCCGTAAGTAGAAAGATCAAAAGTAGCCTATACCTTCCTCGATAAATGGACTATCAAACACAAAAATATTTTTTCAAATAGGACCAGCCGTTCCTGAGATTAGCGCGTTCAAACTAACAAACAAACTCTTCAGCTTTCTAATATTAGTATAGATATAGATTTTAGCTATGGCATGGTATTTACTAAAAATGTACACTTTAGGTACACTTACCTCGACCTGAAATTTCCACCTTGAAGATGTGTCTAAAGATACACATCAAAGGTCAGTGTTGCATCATCAATCACCACTAGGAAAAATAAAACAATATTTATTTATTTTAATCTATATTTATATTATAAAAAGCACCGTCTGTAAATCATACAAAAATCCGGCAATAATGGTTTATTGGCATTCGTAGCATAAGTATTATAAAAGTGGAAAATGTATGTAATAATTGATTTATTGATAAAGTTACAAAAATATTCAGTGTTGCTGATAATAAAATGTTATCCAAACTATTGCTTTTTTTATAAAATCAGACCAAGATTTTCTAACCAGTGTAGGTTGAGCAAGTTATTTTATTATTAAGTAGTTACAATACTACATTCGATGATACGTATCTTCTAAGTTAATGCAATGTTTAGACACATTATTTACGCAAAAATAAATTATATTTTAAAACAATCAGACTTGGTAACTACACTCCAGAATTTTAGGCAACGACCAGATTATTTGTAAAAAAATCGCAAAGGAGTACAGAGTGTTCCTGACTTATCTAAATAAAATAATCAGTACTCGACATAAATACTTATTCACCTCGATATAAATTAAATTTAAAAAATGCTCATAAAATACGCTTAAATATACATCATAATTATCGTTAAAACTGACATAGAAAATTCCTATATAAACTAATGATAGGGACCATTTGCGTCCATTCTAGCCTTCTAAGTTAGTTGGTTATTAGTGGACTGCCGACGGACCTATACTTTATTCTTATGTCGAGGTTAAAATAGGGCGATATTAGCAGAGTAGGTATAGTTAGTGGTTGGGAGTTTATGCCGTTTTCTCCTGCTCGATAACGTCCTTGGTAGGGAGGGGGTTCTTCTCGCAAGTCTCCGTGTGCTTCAGCTTTGTGGGATCGAAGTTCTCGATACCGTTTAAGAATTTGTTCTTTTCCTTTTCCGCTTCAATTGCTGTTAACAGAAAATGAAGTGTCTAAAAAACTTGTAATTAAAGTTTCACTTTTATTTGGACGCTAGGGCCTAGACAATACCTACCAATACCCTACCCTACCTACCAAAATATTTACTAAGTAAAATTCAACTTTTATTCATATACAAAATATACCTTACCTAACTGTTCAAAAACAAAAAGGGTGACAAAAGCATTACTCACGTAGTCTGCACATACGTTTAATAATAATTAATTTTAGGAATATGTTGTTCTAACTACTGCAGTTCGGGTATAAAGTGATTTAATAATGACCTAGATACCTACGTGTTATTCAGGAGTTATCTACATACGATTTTTGCTAGAAGAAGCAACAAACTAACACACAAACTTTCACCTTTATAATACTAGTAGAAAGTGAGATATTCCATTAAACTATTACAAATAATAAAAAAACTGGGCAAGTGCGTGCCTTGTCCGGTGGTTTGTCCACGCGCAGTGTAGAGTTTCGTAGTTTCTAAAACTAACAAGGACTGCTGGAAAAGTCTTCACAACTAACACCTACCTAGTATGTAATATTCAACGGAATTTGTACGAAATTTTACTTTTCTTTCAATAACCTACTCGTGAATTTGAAAAGTCAGCTCAGATGTAATAATTTTTCTTAAAACTTCATTATATGAACTATCTTTAATACTTATGATGTATCGTGTATCCAAGTATAGCCATTAGGCTGTTAGAGGGGAAGGGGGGCACACATGACATGACTCTAAAAACTAACACTACAAGGTTAAATATTTCGAAAACGACAGACGGACAAAAATACAGACAGACGGACATGACGAAACTTTAAGGGTTTCTTTTTGATTACGAAACGCTAAAAAAATAAAACCTCTTTCATAAAAGTGCATTATAAAATAATAGAACTAAAATCTGCAGCTCAAAAGCCCTAAATGTTAAAGCAGCAAAATAAAAACCTTCTATAGGTGGTAGAGTGTTCTTTTCCTCTGTAGTCGCGTGCTTCATCTGGGTTTTGTCGAAGTGTTCCACGCCATCCAACAAGTTCTGGTGCGCCTTCTCCGCCGCAACAACTGGCGCAAAGCAAAATCGTGCAAGGCGTAATATAAATGAAAGCATTGACATCGCATAAACTTTAAACGCATATAAGTATTATACCATGCCCAAAACAATATTACACAACAAAAGAAAGCGTGTCACGAACGTAGTTTACCTCGTAAATTAGATAAGTTAATCGAGTCGTTAAAACAGAATAAATAAACAATTACAGGAAAAACTTTATCTCTGGTTTGCAAGGATAATGGTGTTTAAAGGTGAGACATGTTTTTCTACAGAACAACTTAACCATGCTCTGTAATTTGGCTGGTATGTAACTTACCGTCTTTGTCTGGAAGAGGATTCTTTTCCTGTGTTTCTGTGTGTTTCAACCTGGTCGCATCGAACTTTTCAATGCCATCGAACAAAGATTTCTGGGTCTTTTCAGTGGCAACATCTGTAATTTATAAAATTAGTCGCATCAATAACTTATAGTTACAAACGGCACTGTAACATGTGTATTTAAAATATGATACGACAACGGCAAAAACCATGCTCGTTATTATTCGCTGGAATGTTAGAAAGATGAATGAGTTGTAACTAAAGCACATTATGAAGGAACCTAATCTTCCCCGTTTTCCCCGTTAATCCCACAACTCCAAAACATTTTAAAACTAAGATATGAGAAAAATGAAGCAGTCACGTCTAACAAACTATTCTTGATTCAAAGGCAAATTAGTATTGCTTTTCCAACCACACAAAAATACCTAATGCATTTGGAAGTATATTTTTTTCTACAGTTTCCGTTTTCCTCAAAGAGGACGTTTCGAATTGTTCTACTCCTTGTAGAAGAGCGTTGTGTTGCTTTTCTTGTGCTACATCTGACAGGAAATACAACAGTTAAATTGTAAAATTTCAAAAACGCCATTAATAGTACATTAGAAAACTGGTCGTAGGTACCTTCTGCCGATGGTAGAACGATCTTTTCGTTTGTGTCTACGTCTTTGAGACAGCTTGTGTTGAAGCCTTCGAGCTGGCTTTTTAGATCTGTGGCTACTTTAGGAAGGTCCTTCAGGGAGGGAGAGTCGCCAACTGAGCAGGCCATATTTGGATATTCTGTAACAAAGAAATAAAACAATTCAAACATAATTTGTTTAAGATACTTTCGTTTCTTGTTGACGGGCTAAAATAATCGTTTCCATCAGTTATCTTTTAAAGCATTGACGCCCACGTGTTACTAGTTTAACTTTCTATGGATTTGTTAGAAACGCTTGAGCCTCCGATGTATTGGCTAGACATTATGAGAGTTAATCGACCGTAAATTTTATTACTCAGCACTCCTGAGAGTAATCATCTATAACCAGCATTATAGGCTAATGAACTTTAATTAACTCCGGAATGCCTCACCAATTTATGAATATAAATAATAATAATAAAAATAAATATTGCACGACATTACAGATATCGCAATCTAGCCCCAAACTAAGCACTAGACTTGTACTATTGTTTGTAAATACATACATATTATACACAGAAAGACACCCGACCAGATAGGTACAAACATTTATTTTTAAACATAAATATTTGCAATCGACGGGTATCGAACCCGCAGCCTTCTGCATTGCAGTCAGGCGTACGCCCGACGCGCCACAGGGGCCGTCGTAAGCCGTCGTATGAAGTAAAACGATAAAGCAGAAAACTGACAAACCTAATTTGATATGATGTTCCTAATTTCTAGATTATGTAAGTAGGTACATACTAAATTCATAATATTAATCGGATAATCATCAAGACAAACTAGTAGGAGCATTTGAAACTCCAAGAGTCAAAGTTAACTGTATTTTTCAACGAGCAATGCGTGTATTACGTTACAACCTACTGTGGGAGATGTAACTGTAATTTTATTATGAATCGACCATGTATTTGAGAGTGTTGAGTAATGTTTAATAATAATGTTTTAGAAGTTAAGATAACAAAATATATTAATTTTTATTTATAAAAAAAAATGTCGATATCGACACTAAAAAATTAAAGTAGGTACAAGCATCGCAGCTGCGAGATTAGACAAAATTTGTCAAACTAAAATTTAAAATTCTCTTTTTCTCATATATGATTGATTACTTATAGATATTTTTGTTGTAAGTATTATAATTTTATTAAAAAAAATCGCATTTGTTGTGCTACGGTAAATATTAATTATTCGATTAAATTACTTTAAGTACAGTCGCTAATGAATGTAAAGGATATATATATGAGCATCATGGAGGTAGGATTAAATGAGCATTTTCTCGTACCATAGACAATAATTCTTTGTGCCCGCCATTTTTAACACTATTGGGGCGGGCGTAGTCGCTGGTCGGTCAGTGCCCAGTGCTCGGTGTTATAAAACGTAGTAATTATATTCTCTTTGCTCGGTGTGCGTGTTGTGAATACAAAAACAAGAGTTTATTCTTTGTTATATTAAAATTTATACACCACATAATAACTTTATACATGTATCTCTTCTATAGAATAGGAATCAACCTGGGTCCTGATTCCCTAAAAACATAGCATGCGACAAGCAGGCGGGATGCATGAGCATTGCAGAAGTCGATTTGTTGCAGGAGTAAAATAATAGCTATTCTATAACTTCTTGATACTGATTGGCTGAGGAACAAGGGGAGCTATTTAAATAATTAAGTAGCCCTTAATTTTAAAGGCTACTTACCGTTAAGTAGTAATTTGTAGGTTATATGTATACTTGAATTATAATACATAGATATTTTATGGGTTTGTGTATAGGTATTTATTTATGATATTATTTTCACATTTCTACCTACCACTCAAGCTGTCACAGTTCTAATCCATCCAAAGGTTGCCTGGAAGAAATCGCTCTTAGCGATAAGGCCGCCCATTTGTACAACTTAATTTTTAAGCTTTTATTTTAGTATTTACTGTTGTATATGTGTGTGTTGTTTTCTATGTATATGTTGTGCAAATAAAGATATAAAATAATAATAATAATAATAAGCCCGCAGGGCACCTTGAGGCGAGGTGTCGGGGAGTAGCGACCCCGCGGCTTCCCGAGTGCTCCAGGGGGAAGTCACCGTTCCTCACCTCCGGCTTGCCTTAGTTGGCTGGTCGGAGTGAACACTGACGAGGAAGCGGTCCCCCGCCTTTGGCTTGCCTTCACCGGCCGGTCAGAGTGGAGTCGCGAGAGCAGAAATGCTCGGAGGATGGACACCTCACGTCAGTGATGAGTTGGCCCGCTCCACAGGATCTCGACCTAGGATGGTTTAAAATCCAGTGAGGTCCCTCCATCCTTCAGCCTCTCACGCCCCTGTTGCCCCCTTGCTGTAATTTGCTCAGCTTAATTAGGGTGGCCCAGTTTGTGAGTTGGCGAGTCTCCGTCTGCCATTTTTACGTGTTTGTTTAACATTGTTACGGCAGGCGCCATATTCCCCATAGTTCCCCCCAGTACCCGATCCACTACCAACCCATTTCCATAGCCCAAGTAGTTTTCACCCGTAGTTTATACATAGTTCTATCCGACCCGGGGGTTGTCCTTGGCTGCATTTTATAGTGCAGACAGGGATAATTGCCGGTTTGGTGTCCATCACATATTTTGAAATTAAAATGTTACTAAAACGGGCCTCTACGTGTTGGCTTCGGCCCCACGCACGCCTTCCAAAGGTCCGGGTGCTCCATAGCCCCGAGAATCCAAAATGGTAACAACAAATAATAATAATAATAAGTACGTGCCACGCTCTATTGGGACCGGCCTGTTATCACGGACAGAACTATTGTGGCCAATAGACCTGACATCGTGATAGTAGACCGGTCGGAACGGCGGGCAATACTCGTCGATATCACTGTCCCGCATGACGTTAATCTCATAAAGGCTGAAAAGGACAAGGAAACTAAGTACTTGGACTTAGCCCATGAAATTACCGCCATGTGGCACGTTGATTCGACGAGTATTGTTCCGATAGTCGTGTCGGCAAATGGGTTAATAGCAAAGAGCCTCGACCAACACCTCAAGAGGCTCTCGCTTGACGGTTGGGTTAAGGGTCAGATCCAGAAGGCAGTCGTCCTTGATACGGCACGTATCGTCAGAAGATTCCTGTCTCTGCGGCCCTAACCATTGGTAGCCTGGGCCCTGCCCTGCTGCTGACGGACTTCTAGGTTTAGGTTTTTATAGTAATTTACTGTTTTTGTACAAAATGTGTACATTATTTATAGGGCCTATAAATTTATTTTTATGTAAAGAATATTGTTTGTAGGTTTTGTGGTAATGTATATATTTTGTATTTAGTTTATTTTTATAAAAACTTAAATTTAAGAATTAAAATAAATGAGTGATAATAATAAGTAAAATACCAATTACAGAATACGAATTACTTAACGTACATGTCCTGCACGTCGCCTGCATTCCACCGGCATTTCGCATGCTATGTCCTTACCGAATCGAGCCCCTGGCAATTAATATAAACGTATCTGTATCTGTGAAAACCATGTACCCTAAAAAACCCTGAAATATCATTTATATACGAAGTCTGCCGAACTGCTGCATCATTCACAAACAAAATTACGTAGCCTACACCTACTTTTTAATGACATTAAAACTATTGGTAGAAGTTGTTTCCTAGTTACCTACTAAACTAGGTATCAAACTATCTACGGAAAACAAGGACGAATGACACATTAGTACTACCAATACAAGTAAGTACATAAGTTCATTTATAAATTGTTTCCTGTACAGTAGTTTGATTAAGTCTATTTTATTTACCTCTTACCGTAGTCCTCTTATTAGTATGGATATAATATACATACCTACATATAAACATCGTATTAATTAATTTATTATTACATCAGTTAGTTCGAACAGTATTGATTTATGAGAACAAGAATAAGTGCCACTTATCGGCAATGTTATAGGGTTGCCATTCGTCCTAAAATATATCGGGACTGTCACCGTTATTTCCCTGTCCGGACGTTAGACTAGTGTCCCGATACATCTAGAATTGTACATGTAAAACGTAATGAAAATTTACATTCACCGTTTGTTCGCGATCCCGGATCATCGCGGGCGGGATGGCCAGCCGTTATAATAATATGGTAGCTAAATAAAAATGGATGGCCATTTTTATTTAGCCACCATATAACAGTTTTATTTAAAAAAAAATAAACTACTATATTTTTTTAAGAAACAGAAAATCCCGAGAGAAATTGGCAACAATTACAATTATGCCAGTATTTGTTTGCAATCCTAGCCCAAACCAAACGCCACAGTGGAAAGAGTTTTATAAATGTCGGCCCAGTGAACTGATGAACGAAATCCCAGATTCGTGAATTACTCTTTCACAAAAAAACTAACTGAACCGATTGCGATGAAACTTGGAGTATAGGTAGCTGGTGACCTGACACATGGTTTCGTGGCGGCCCGTGGTTTCATCCGCGTAAGTCCTGTTCCCGCGGGAATATCTGATAAAAAGTAGCCTATGTGTTAATCCAGGTCCCCAGCTACCTATATTCCAAGTTTCATCGCAATCGGTTCAGTAGTTTTTGCGTGAAAGAGTAACAACCTCACATACATACATACATACAAACTTTCGCGTTTATAATATTAGTAAGATTAAGATCAGCATCGTTAAAGACTAGTTTTTCGCCTGTAACTACCTCTATGGAAGTAATAAAACACTATTTACTATTTATAGGAAACGTTATAAATGAGCTTAGAAATTTAATGTCAATTTTACTTCCTAGGATACCTTATATTATACTAGCTGCGCCCCGCGGTTTTACCCGCGTAGGTCCCGTTCCCGCAGTAATATCGTTTTAAAACGTAGCCTATATTTCAAGTTTCATCGTAATCGGTTCTTCCTTTTCGTAAACTTTCGCGTTTATAATATTAGTAAGATCTGATACCTACTCTAGTAGGGTACTACAAATGTATCTTAAACTCATTGGGTTATTTAGTAGGCTTGTTAACCGACTTAAAAAAAAAGAGGAGGTTCTCAATTCGTCGCGTATGTATTTTTTTTAAATGTTTGTTCACCGATTACTCGAAGGTGGCTTGACCGATTGCGATGGTTCTTTTTAAATGGGAAGGTGGGAGGGAGCCCCAAGGTGGTCCCATAAAAATTTGGTAGGATCTGATGAAAATCTTCGAAGTGAGGACCGGGAATGCTCCTCAAAACGCTGTATTCAATTTAATTGTTCATCGATTACACGAAGATAGCTTGACCAATTGATATAGTTATTTTTTTAATGGAAAGGTGGAAGCTCCGAGGTGGTCCCATAAAAATTTGGTAGGATCTGATGAAAATCTTCGAAGTGAGGACCGGGAATGCTCCTCAAAACGCTGTATTCAATTTAATTGTTCATCGATTACACGAAGATGGCTTGACCAATTGATATAGTTATTTTTTTAATGGAAAGGTGGAAGCTCCGAGGTGGTCCCATAAAAATTTGGTAGGATCTGATGAAAATCTTCGAAGTGAGGACCGGGAATGCTCCTCAAAACGCTGTATTCAATTTAATTGTTCATCGATTACACGAAGATGGCTTGACCAATTGATATAGTTATTTTTTTAATGGAAAGGTGGAAGCTCCGAGGTGGTCCCATAAAAGTTTGGTAAGGATTTGATGAGTATCTTCGGAATGATGGACAGGATAGCATCCCAGAATGCAATAAATTACTCATTTTTGTACTTATACCAAAAAGAATAGAACCCTAAAGAACTAAGTACAGATTGATGGGGCACCTGAAACCACCTTCTCATCAGCAAACTCCTCAATAATTAAAATTACGTTAACAATATTGTTGATTATTAGGTAGGTAGGTATACTAAAAAGAGTGAATTAAAAAAATATATTTAAAAACCGACTTAAAAAATGGAACAAAAAAAATGTGGCTGCATTTTTTTTACTAAGTACAATGTGGATCCAGCCAGTAAAACTGCCCGACTTCAGATGATAGAACAGATTAACTAGTCGGTGGCGCTGTATGTAGAGGTTATTTTGGTCTTTTTTATAATATTTTTTTTAGTTTGTTTTTAAATTTTTAAATTATTTATTGTTCTTTTTTTTAAGTCGGTTTTTTAATTTCTATGTTCAACTAGTACATTTTGGTAGTGCCTCTTGTGTATTTCTGTGGTACCTAGTACATGCAATGGTACGGTAAAGCGAAGGACGACAGTTATACCTAATTCTATTCCCACCGCGAACTATCAAATTTTTAGTTAAATAGGTAAGTACTTATACCTAAGTACCCCATAGCGAACTATCAAATTTTTAGTTAAATAGGTAAGTACTTATACCTAAGTACCCCATAGCGAACTATCAAATTTTTAGTTAAATAGGTAAGTAGGTACTTATACCTAAGTACATGTTATTTGTTTCCTAAAAACATAAAATACCTACCTTATGCACTCGAACATTATCTCTCAGAGTTTCATTGATACTTATCTTTACGACAATATCACTAACTTTTTGATAGAAGAAATAGCATTTCGCAAAATAAATAGGTAAGTATCGTAAACTTTGACTACTTATACGATCCCGAGGAAAAGCAATAAACACAAATAATGTGTAATTAAATATCGTAATTGCAATAATTTAAATTAATTGTTCAACCTAAAACATGTAGGTCCGAATGTTCCGGATCCCATTAAATAACAAGAAAAAAGTAGCCTAGATAAACGGTGTATAATGGATAGGTATCCTAGTGGATACCTATCCACTATCCACCCAAAATCTCCATACTAAACATCGTCGTTGCAATCGGTTCTTAGTTTAAAGAAAAAACGCAACATTAGTAAGTCCGTATTTACAAGATCTGTTGACACCCAGTACTACTTAGCTAAGTAGGATTATTCAGTTTTTAGCGTAAAGACAAATTAAGGTAGGATCCAAAACAGTACCTTGCGAGTCGCACAAAGAAGCAGAATGATAGGTGCGTCAAAAATACGATTTAGCGGTATTTACTTAGTCAGATAATCTTAGGTATTAGATTAGATTAAATAAGTAAAATAAAATATAAAGGCAAAACTACTAAGTTGTGAAAATTAACAGCTTTATAATTATGGTTTAAGTGATTTTAATAATGAATTTAATACAGATTTATGTAGATTTAATTTCGCGGTTGGGTGTTACAGCAGCGTGTCTAGTTACAGCTCGGTTACCGTTCTCGAGCCGCGTCGTGCTCTGTTGAACTAGATATCGCCTTATTTATTGGGTTTTAATTTAACATTTTACAAGGAGAAATGCGTCATCAAAAATACTCCCGGGACAGGAATTTTGTTTATTTATATTTGATGTTTTATTATAAATTTCTTTATAATATGCAACTAACTATCCACTGTCAAATCTTTGAACCGTCTTAGTTTTAAGTACCAAAGTACCTAATTATGTTTTAATTATAAAGCCAAAACTTTATAATTGGTTGGGATTGGGACATGACAAATCACGACCAAAAATGTTTTAGTGTTAAGTTAATAATATTACTGCTCAGTTGTAGGCGGAGATCTATTTTGGTTTTATTTGATTTGAAATCTACTTAGTAGGATTTGGGAGGTGAAATACCAGTAGATAGATAAGTACCTACATAATTATGTGGGTAGCTATAGGTACTTGTTTGATGACGTAATTGTTATCAACTTCATTAGTGATTCATTGTCACTGATCTAGAAAGAAATGTGTTTTCCTGTTCGTTATAAAGAAAGGGGCGATGCGATGAAAGAATTCGTCATAAGAGGATATGGATATGACTCATATCTTCGCTGTTGAAGAAAAACACAATAGCAGCACGCGCACGGACGTGTTTACAAGACATTAGAAGTAACAATGGCCGATATACACACATCAACAGAGTCAACACATCTAGAGATATCATTAATCCTAAATAATTTACGACTTTATAGTTAAATTCTTTTAGTTTCCATAAAAAGTTTATAATTATACAGATTGCAACCTCTTTTATTCTAATTTCTAATTTTTAAAACATAAATAAAAAAATAAAAAAAAAATACAGCGGAAAAATTAATACAAATTCGTTTCGTTAAAGAAAATTAAAATCGTTTTAGTGATTAATTAGGTAATTAATTACAAAATAGGGATTAGATTGATTTTCATTTTTTATTTATCGTGCCATGTGAGCTGGAAGAGTAATGTCACGGCGTCATTTGAGCCGAGATGAAATGTTACGAGCTGTTGTTAGAAAATGGTGCTATTCAACGCACCGTTGCTGAGGCCCTATACACCAGCCAAAACGTGGTATCAAGGTTATGGTCACGTTATCGCAGTACTGGAGATGTGGCTGAACGGCTGAAGTGTTTGTTATATAAATAAATAAATAAACGGCACACAGGTAGAAATCTTATTAATATGCAGAGACAGGATCGATTTCTCCAAAGGACCGCCAGAAGACAACCTAATAGCACAGCGATGCAATTAGTCCAACTCTATAGCGAACAAAAAAATAACTTTTTATTTAAAACACAACAAAAACCACAAAAATGTTTATTTATTATTAAAGACCATAAAATAATCTATCATTCTTCCAATTACAATTTCAGTAGTAAATTTTTAATAGAATTTTAGTTATTTCATAAAGTTATAATATTCCTAGATTCTGTTGATGTGTGTAGCTACTTGACAGAGACAGAATACAGTTACTTATACTACAGAAATGGTAGAAATTATTCTTTTTACGTATATTTCTACTATCTGCGAAATCAACGTCCTATTGTAGATTAAATCAATATTAACGGTAAACAAGTCGTGCCTTTCCAAACCCATATACGGTGAACGAAACAAGTTCGTGAAATAACCCGTAATTCTTAGCGCCATAAAAATTGTCCTGACGTATGCGTGCGCGCCATATGGTCCACGATTTCGTTTCGTAATTAATAATGTCATGTCCAGTTGTTCTATCTAAACCCTAAACTCTGTGTATTAATAGGGAGTAGAAAGGAACTATTTGATGCTTCTTTAAAAACATTGTATCCTTATTTTAAAGACATTTAATTTTGTTACTGCTTCCTTCACGCAAATATTTTTGAACCTTGTTGAATCTCAATGTAGATAAGTAGCTGAACTTCTGGTATAGCATTAGCGTAACCAATCACGGATCGCAGATATATTATAATTCAATAAGAGTTTGTTATAAATGTATGTCAACCACTGCATGCAGGAGTTTTGTGGAACGCGTTGGAGAGATATGTTGCTTTTTTATTTTGTGAAATCTAGTTCAAATGTTTTGTTTGTGTTAGTTTCGTGAAGGTGAACACTTGTACACACACACACACACCCTCACACTTGTAATGAAATTGAAAATCGGTGCAAAACATGGACTTTAGCGTTGTGTCCTAAGCTCGCGTGTACCGTCATTGTAAAGAGCCACCATTTACAATGACTTCCTTGACTTGACTTTTACCACAACGACAATGTTTGACTGTTTTGATGCAAATTGCAAACTTGCAAAAAAATACCTACTTGACACTGGCTACTTCCCAAATGGCCATAATCGGATTACAACCGAAATAATAATAATAACTGCATGCAATTTGCAAATTCAAGCAGTTGTTAGGCGTTCGAGGAATAATTAAACCGAACAGCTTTTAGCAAATCTGCATAAAGATTTGAGCGTGCTTCGCAAAAATTTAGCAAACGAATTGGTAAATCAATAAGTTGTACCGGCTGACATCTCCGTTCGTTTGGAGGGGAGCGTACAGTGAACCGATGAGTCACGCACTCACCAAGCGGCTACATTGCCACCGCCAGACAAGCAACGTAGAAAGTTTTAAAACTTACCGTAACAAGGCCTCGGCTGTTTTAAAGCGAACCGTTTATTGTGCTGTAGTTACATGTGAATTGATACATGATCGAAACAGATGTTGAATGGAAGACAGGATCGATATATGCTATCTAAGACTCTGTAATTCTAATTCTCTTGTCACCGTTGGAGTTGCCTTCTCAGAACTCTTAATAAGAATTTTAAAAAAAATACGTCATTTTTAGCAATGAGTCTATTAAAGTTATAGAGACGCCATTGCAGAACAAATCATCATTGAAAAGCGGCACAAACTATGCTTTACAACGAAACTATTGTTATCTCTTTGTAAAACATAAGACTCAATGCTACTTGCATTAGGGACGTAAGAAAGAGATGTCATAATTTTATTACTAAAGTGATCGTGACGTGAGCTGGGATGGAACTAAGACTTCTTTGGCTAGTTAGCTTAGATTTGTGTTGCCAAGAAATTTGCTCTATTACGTATCAATAAGTTTTTACATATCTCTGATTTTTAGACTATTCACAATACCATGTCGATTGCAAAACACAATTTTTCGTAAGCCACTGATAAGCATATTATTTACTGGGGGGCATATTGGGGTGTTATAAATGTCAGCTATTTTCAATTTGAATTCGCTTCAAACGCATCAAGACACTGGCTCACCAGCTTGGGCAACATGTGATTTGTTCACTATTGTTTTAATTTCTTTTATGAATGCAACATAATAAGTGTAAATAAGTTATTATTCGGGTCCCGCTGTTTCACTCGCTTAAGTCACGGTCAAGTCCTTGATAATTGGATTATCAAACACAAAAATAATTTAGCAATTCGGACCAGAGCCAGTTTCATCGAGACGATAAACTATCAAAACTCATACTAAGGGCTCAGTAATAGTTCCTGAGATTGGTGCATTCAACCAAACAAACAAATTCTTCAGCTTTATAATATTAGAATAGATTTATTCGACTAGCTAACTGGAGTAGGTGTACAACATACAAGTTCATTGTATACGGAATAGAATCAGACAGGATCGATAATGTCGGGAGAGACGGGTAGAGCAAACATCGCGGAAATTGTACACGAGTGGTCATTGAATAAACTTTGGAGGGTACAATTACCCGCCTGGTACATACCTACGCGAATTCAATTGGGAACTTGGGTTATACGGGGATTACGTCATACAATAACGTTAGTCCCACTGTGTTCCATTCCATCTCATTCATTTTCAAGTTCGTTCCTGTAATAGACCTCTGCAAATTACCGACATAAAATAATGATTACGATTATAGATTTTTTTCTTTTGCTTTCGCGATAGAACATCGCGACCCTAAGGAAGAAGTCTGTAAAAGCTCCGAAACTTAGGAAAGGCATTGCAACAATGCTGAAATAA
Organism: Idaea dimidiata; assembly: GCA_949358125.1. Classification (NCBI taxonomy): domain Eukaryota; kingdom Metazoa; phylum Arthropoda; class Insecta; order Lepidoptera; family Geometridae; genus Idaea; species Idaea dimidiata. Next base: position 14,836,572 of record OX442328.1, read on the forward strand.
TAATAAAAAAGCGATGAAAACCGTAAAATCAGTTTTATTTCGATTACGATTTCACAAAATGGCCTCAGACTCATAATGAGAAGTCATCGAATTCTCGTTAAAAATATGAGTGAATAAATTTATATCAATGAGTCGATCGATAAAGCAGTATTAATACTGGTAAAAGAAATACCTAGCTATTGCTTATTTTGAAATCCAAGACTGAGGGTTAGATATCGTCTCATTTCAAGAGATGACAAATAAGGATTAGAAACAGCGATATTCCGAAGCGGAGAAGTCCCTGACCTTGCTTCTATTTATATTCACTGCATTCCACAGTACTAGGATCACGACACTCGACATCTGTACGACTTGTGTGTTGTGTTCTAACGTTGCTTAGCTGAATAGCAGCCGACCTTGGTGCTAGGACGCCCTTACAAGGCAATGCATGTGCATCCATGAGCATTACTTTCCACCTTTTATGGTAGTCGGCAAAATAGGTCAAATATTGCGGTGACCTTATGAACCGTTTGATATGTATGGACTACTTTTCCATGACTTCCTTATATTTTTTAACCTTACCTATTCAGAAATTAGTTGCGCAGTTATCGGATAAAAATACTACCTACTATTGTTGTTATATTTATATGCTCCAAATTGAATCAGGCGAGGTTTTATTTACAAAACAAATTGAACACGTAGTAGGTAGGTAAAAAATATATGTGTTATGTTTATCTCGGACAACGCCCTTTCTAAATAGTAAGGTTTTTATACAAAATACTTATCGGCTAAAAAAAGGATTAAGTATGAATTTAGATTTATCGTGAAATTGATTTTCCACACTAAAATTCTAGAATAATAGTAAACAAACAGTTTTATCAATTGAAGTAGTCAAACCATGTACGATAGTGGCTTCATAACGACATTATTATGTATGACTAATCAATAATCATAAATTAAAATTAATCACGTTATTATTATTATCCTTATGTTACCAGCTAGTTTTCTGCTAAAAGGTCAAAAACCTCACAACATAACCCAATCTAAATAAACAAATGTCCCAAAACGTCTTTGTAGAGTATTTAAAGACCCGCCCTCGCTTTGGCAAATAATTCTGAAATGTTTGTAGGTATATCTTATTGGCAAGGTCATAGAGAATTCTACTGAAATTGGGCATGTTTGTTAGGCCTTCACTCGTAAATTGCTGAAACGATTGCGATAAAACTTGACATGGAGATAACTACCAAGTATAACACTGATTTATGATCATGACTAGGTACTGCAAAACCTATAGATATATAAATATCCCAAAATTAACAACTAGAGACAAGCAAGCAAGCACAAGGCTAAAAGGGGTAAAATAAAACATGCTATGCCGAACCCAAATAAAAGTAGAACTATCAAAAGCATCATCAAAACATGAATACCAGCAATAACCATCAAGCAGACAAAAATAACTTCGCATTTAGATGCAAAAAATGTTTACATTCAAGTATTTTTCCTATCTCAATATCGTATGTTGTGCGCTGTTTGGCTATTATCCAGACTCCAGCTCCAATTTAGCACAAACACAAGCCAAGATGACACGATGCAATGTTCTTTTGAAGCAACTAGTCATATAACAGGTATAAATTATGAACTGTTCAATACGGAAAACGTTATAAATAAGGAATAGCAGGAAGAGTTCAGAGAATCATTAAATCAAATTGTTTTAGTTTTCAGTGATGCCATTGCCAAAGTTTTGTCAGCTAACTGCCTAGCTACTGAATCCGAAATAAGTAACACTCAAATGAATGCAGTAATGCTAAATAAGAGCAGCTTAAAATCGTAGTTGAGAATATTCAAGATCTTCCAAAATTTTACTGTTACTTAGATGTTACATACGATTATAAGAAGTATTTACCACCACAAGAATACCATTCATTATATTACAGAGTTCTGTTTTGATTACAAGTTTACGTAAATCGCGAAGGTCTGCAACGACGGTATAACAACACCGACGAAACAATTGGTGGCATTGTAAACATGTAACAGTACACCGGCTTATGACTCAACTTACTACAAGGTGTTCTTGTCCAGGTATTATACCAGTTTTATTTTACTGGTTCTTCATTTTGCAATGGATAAACTTTAATTTAATCAATTTTATTTGAAGACAGATTTTGATTCAAATCCACTTATGTTATTCTATATAGTGTTACGTTACCTACAATGAACCTATATGAAAACTGACATCAACAACAATGAGAATTGTCTGACAGATTGAGCTATATCTACGCACAGCCTCACACGCTGGGGACTACCTAGTTCTAGAGACATGCAATTAGTAGGGTGTGTTCTTTCTGAAGTTTAGGTATCCAATAATAAATAGAAAGGGATTTTGGGAAGTTCTACTGAATCGAAACTTACACGGGCGAAACTGCAATACAACGCAGCTAGTGTGATATTTAAAATTATTTAATATTATCATATTTTCCTTAATTAGTTAGATAGGTAGATAGTTAACAACCAGTCTTTCTCCGTGCTTTTACAACGTTTTGCGGCTGAAACCGGCATTTCCTAGCTTTCGAATCTTTATGACAGTATTAGATATATTGCAATTTTATATGTGGCTATTCATCATAAAATTTATTGATGTCGTTAACTTTTAGATTTGTCTGTTCGCTGTTCGACAAACAATTTATACATTAGGAGATGTTTAAAACTTAATAATTATGTAAACGGTAGGTAGTAAGGTAGATAATATCTACTAACATATTATGTTCATATAACATGTATATAACATAAATAAAATAGGACTTTCATGTATATTGCAAAATTCGAGTGAGTTTCGCAATATACCTACATTGAGGTTACAAAGATCTAAACCTTATAAGTAGGTATATGCGTGATACAAAAGAGGGTGACCCCATCATACCACCCTAAACCCCCAGCCAGTCACGGTTCGGTAAATATCAAATAAGTCATCTTTATTACTTGAAGACAAGTCTTCTAATCTCTCAAGATGAATTAAGGTGGGTGATTTATTTATATTAGGTACTTTGAAGTTTGTTATTTCCATTGTCTTCCAAACGGGGATTCAAATTACCTACTTCAAAGTTACAAAAACGGTTGACGGTTATTTTTAACCTTTTTAACATTTGTTATCTCTCAAAATAAACGTAACGGACGAAAAAAGAGAGTAAATATCCTGATTAATTAAACTACATGCGGGAACTCTTCGGAGTTAGAGATATCCTTTTAAGCGCCAATTGAAAAACAACGCCCACATAAAATTAAAACCTATCTCACGCTAATCGGAACACAAACTCCGGTAAAACTAGACATATAATTAAGTTACTAATCCAAGTATTTAACGAAGATTCTTATACCTACTGGTCATCGACCTCGCATAGATCTACGAACGCAATATCAAAACTGAGCTGTAGGTATTTAAGAGTTATTACGTTTCAAATTTTATGGAGCGTCAAGTAAAGAGCAATTAAGACATTTTTGAAATAATTTCATAAAAACTGCGTATGGATGGCTGCATTTCCGTCATCGAAATTCTATGCTAATCGTATTCTTACTATCTTTGACAATGGAGTGTCCATTGTCAAAGATAGTAAGAATTATTTTTTTTACGTTATCGTTTTACGCAATATTTTGTTAAAAAAAAAAACAGATAAAGTTAAGATCGTTTTTGGATAGTTGAGATAATGGGCCTTACCATGCTCGTTTGTCGTTGCTATGTCGTCCTTTTGTCGTTCAAAAATATAAAGTAAATTTTAAATAAAAAATACCACGACTACTATTAAAAACCACAGACAATTTAAAAAAATCTTTTTATTTTTTTGAATTGTTTTGCTTTATTTTTACTTATTTGATGTGTTTTTCATTATTATTTTTTTAGCTGAACGACAACGCAACGACTTCGCGACGACTTATAAGACATCATGGTAGGGCCCAATAAGTGCCCAGATCACTCTTGTAAACATTAGATTTAAAATGTGTCGTATTTTATGATAGAAAGGTAAGTACTAAGTAGGTACTTATAGGTATTTATTTAATAAATAATATGCGATTTTATAATATGAACAAAAGTTACACCTATCTCGTTACCCTAGTATTATTATAACATTATTGAAAAAAAAACTAAATGTACCACCACCATCATGTTATCAACTCATTGCACTCATCCTGTATTTAAGATTACTGTAGGTAATATTCATAAAAATAATTAGGTATAATTGTCTCAATTCCATAACATAACAATACCACAAGTCCATATAACACACCGTTTATTTGAATTTATGTCCATTTTTATAACACATTTACTCACCTAAGCGAATTCCTAATAAATAAAACAGTAGGATATATTTATTCAACCCTTAGTGTCATAAGTACTTATTTTTAAATCACCCCCAAATGTCCGGTGAAATGCGTTTATCGATCTATTTAGGATGCCTAGGGGTGCTTTAGGGTGTAGGGGTGCTAACCCCAGCTAGGGCTTCACGAGTTCTGTTACAAACGACTGTTCACATTGCTTATTTAAAGTACATAAAGACATAAAAATGTTTGTAGGTAGGGAGACAGTAAGAGATTTCTTATTTGAATTCTGTGACTTTCCTTTGTTTTTATTATTTTGTACCAATGCTAATAAATTCTGAGCCCATTTCACTACATCTATCCCACTTCACTACATCGTTGAATGTATGTTTAAATCAATCATTTTCCCCCTAAAAGGTACAAACTTTGAAATTGGAATCCATGCCATACCGAAGATAAACCACCAAAAAAATGCCAATTAAGTATTTAACTGTCCTCTATCCCTGATCAATACTGTATCCGTCACACACAATCAGTCCTACATAACGGTCATCCCTTTCGAATGGGGGAATTATTTGATTAATTCCCTCAACGCAGCCCTAGAATCCAGAGGAAGGGGTGTTTGAATACTCCAAGCCAATCGATTATATTCGGCACTGCTCTAACTACCAAGTTTCGTATGCCACCATCCCGCTCTGATACAGGAAGTGGACTGTCTGGCAGATTGCATTATATGAATATATATACATAGAAATACGTGCAAGTACTACACTACAGACTCTGAATACTGAATTAGGTACCTATCAAGCTTTTTTGCCAGACGAATTTAAAAAACTCTCCAAAGTAAAATAAAACACTGACAGGTCATCTCAGTTTCAGGATAACAAAACGGTTTAATCCTGCTGGAGCTATAATGGCGCCTGTACAGATAGACTAAAGGGTCTTATGACACCCTTGTTCCTCCATTTGGGGTTAAATAAAATGATGAGTTTAGGGTTACGTTAGGGAGAAGCCTCTGTATAAAGGAAATTTGAACTTTTGCCTTAGAAATAATATTGTAAGAACGGGTGCTCACTGCTCACCAAATTCTGTATGTGTACGTACTTTAGACGAACTACCTAGCTACCTAAAATCTCCTCTACATTTGAAAATTATCTAATTTTAGCAGAACGACTCGACTTGTCTTGTCCATACATGCGCCAGCTTTATAAATTTAAGAAAGTCACAAAAACTGATGGCAAGGTTTCAACAAAAATGGTACAAGTTTTGGTGCAACTACGTTATGTTTTACAACCCAAGTTGATCTACAGGCAACGTTCCGTACCGACCAATGTAAATATTCGCTCTAAGCAAAGCTGTTAATTGGCAAAAACAATGCATTCGTTCCATTCAAACACGAGTAACAACTTAACAGGGGTCTTTTGACGCTACTAATTGCAGTTTTCGTATATCAACGGCGTCAATGATGCGCGAAAGCGGAGAAAGTGTCACGATAACAATAACCAGTTACGAAGACTTACTTTTTATGGAGTGCCTACTGACATTTTTATGCTGTGGTTTATTAAAGTTGGTAATAATATGAACATTATAGCAAAACCGAAAGAGTATTTAGAACCTCTCTTCTATAGCAACTGCTTTGCGATACCGACACGCTAAAGAGACAATGGTGTAAAAACAGTTTGTCAATGTCTGAAAGGCATCCTCCTCATCAGAGATGTTTCCGGTATTATTCCTCACGGAAGCCCGGGTCAGCTCAAAAATAGTAGGTAAGTCTTATTGACCTTACCTACCAATATATTTGACAACTGTTTTTACAGCCCCCTGCGAAATTACCGCGCAACTTCCGTCGTAATCTGGGCATCGAAATCCCACAGCGCAAAGGACCGGTCGCGGGCCTCTGCTTGCCTTGGGACCAAGGAGGGACTTTGGGTACGGGGGATACGTTCGTAGTCTACTTTATAAGACACACTAAGTACCTACACTTGGAAAGCCATTCCAATAGGGTAAAAACATCGGGACAAAGAACGATTAGGGTTCCGTATCCAAATGGTAAATGCTGGTCCATTTTATTAAGACTTAACTGTCTGTCTGTCTGTTTTAACTGATTTAAAATACTGGCCTGTAAGATTTGCAGGCATTTGGTATTAGCGCAATAGCGTGACTTGATGCCTTGAATAATAGTCCAAAGCCCCTTAAATCAAGTAAATAATTGAAGTAGCACACTCAAGTTAAAGTTGTTAAAACAGTCATCAACAGTTTTATTATTCAAAACAAGGCTCGGCGGACGGCGGCGGGCGAGGGAGCGAACATCGGTGCGTCAACCATGTGTTGTTAGTTGTTAGTCAGATCGCTATTTATAGTGTCCTGCCCGATACAGAGTCTAAGTTCGTTACCACCATGTTAAGTAAGTTACTTAGGATAATTCCTAAGTTTATTTTATCAATTGTTTAAAGGCGCGATCTTAATGATTCCTTTTTACATCTTTTGAGGTACGGAACCTTAAAAGCAACTCATTACTCCCAACCCAATAATTCAATTACCTATACGTACCCTAATATCTTAGTACCAAGTTTCAACAAAATCGGTTCAATATCAGAGGTTTTCATTACACAAAAATAATACTTGGTTGCAATTAAGTTCATTAATGAGTTATAGAAACTACTTATCTCTATTTCAATTAAATTACCAAGTAATGGTTTAATTTACAGTTAAGTAGACATAATAATGTACGTATAAAAAACATATTTTCGGCCACCTAGTCGAAAAGTTGAAAGACATCTCATCATCTCGAAGGAACCCAAAGTGAATGTAATTAACATAAATAATATTGTACGATCGTCGAACCGTACCGGAACGGTAATTCTGCTGCCTTACTGCACACAGAAAACTAGATGCGTCAAGCGGATTCACTAGCTTACCTACTGCCGATTTAGAAAATATGTAAGTTCTAAAAAATACAAAATTTAAATAATTAAAAAGAAATTGAATCCAAAGACGACACGTACACTTTACCCGAATATATTTTTCATTTTAATGATTCTGTAATTCTGGATCCAAAGGGACTAAAAGTGGGACCCTATTACTAAGACTCCACTCCGTCCGTCTTTCTATCTGTTCTTATCTATAGTTAGTACAATTAAACTTGTTTTTAATTAAGTACCAAAAATAAACATGTTGCCATTAACCTGACTAATTAACAACGGACAGCATTTCATTTTTAGGGTTTTTATTCATCGAATATTTTCCTGTTTACTTAGATTATGTAAATAAGCAAAAAATATTATGTGAAAATCTCTTCCTAGTAAGAAAAACTGTAAGTGCAATTAGTTCCACATCACTAAATAAACTGTAACAGTTGAGTGTAAGTAGGTTTAGTTAGTCGTCGTTAATTAATTTTGGTGCTGTTATCAAGGAATCATTCAAATAAAATGACTATGAAATGATAAATCTTCCCTTGACGACGAATTAAACCCCGATCCCGTTAAAACATGAGGATAAAAATAAGCATAAATGGTTTTCACATTAGTGATTCTTGTAAGGTAATAAATTGTTAAATTTAATCCAATAAAGATATGACGGCCAGTTAGAATTTAATTATTTATTATGTTTCGACTCGGCAACTAATAAACCTGCTTATTACTTTTCAGTTTTCATTAAGAAAGTTTTAAACTTTAGGTAAGTGTTTCTGTGTGCGAGTCTCGAGAGATGAACAATTATAACTCAAGTTAAATGAAGCAATCATGATTTTTGTAAGTTTGTACGAAAATAACGGAAGATTTCATCGTACCAAAGTGTGCTCTGATTTTGTAGATGAAAAATTAGCATGTTTAAAAAAAAAATTAGTTAGGTACAGTAACCTGAGTAAGTAAATAACAGTTCCTACATCTAAAGGTCTCTAAATTGTGGGTAAAATGTTTTCGATCGATACGTTTGTTTGAAGAATAACACGTTAGCATACGTACCTACGTGTTCTGAATCAAATACTGGTATCGCATTATTCAAAACGGATGTCAAGTGCATATACCTACGCCAGTTGCAAACTTACAAACATCGAGACAAAGAATCTTTGTTATTTAACTAATTTAATTCTAAACGATGAGTTACATATAAAAAAATCAATTAAAAAATAATGCTATGTTCCAACAGGAAAATCATAGGATTAACCTACTTGAAAAAATGACCGCGCCCAACTTTTTTGTAATTATTTTAAATAACACCTTACAACACAAAGGAGCATGGCATTTCCCGATCAATGGTCGGTACCCCAAATGACATGATCCCGAAGGAACGACGCCGGTTCCCGGTGTCCTAATCCCATAAATTACGCAAAAAAAACCATCAACAAACATCGAAAACTCGTTTTAGTATTAAAAAAAAAACTGGTCTAGCAAACTGTTGATAAAAATAATGTTGTAAAAGTGCAAGACTTACCAATAAAAAAAATGTGTGACGTGGAGAATAAGGTAACGTGCAGTCTACGTAGCGATCCGTGGGCAACTGAGCAGTGAGCAAGTAAGTAAGCTAGCAGAGTGAAGTCAGGCAGTGAGTGTGTGCTCTGTGCGCTGTGCGGGCACTGTGCGGCGAAACAAATAGCCAGGGGTGGCACACTAGACGGTCGCTTAATATTTGCGCTAACCCTATTGCTGCAATTATATCTGCTATTAATAAATATATACACAACACAATTTGGGTTCTAACTAAAGTTATAAGGACTTATACGTAATAAATAAACTATACCTATCTAAAGTTCCCATTACAAAATATTGTTAAAAAATAACGTACCTACTTAGTTACTTTAACATCGGTAGGTAAGAAAACGAAGTACCTACCTACCTACAGGTACAATAACTTCATTACTTTTGTAAAAGGAGGGGGGGGGGGGGGGGTGTAACTAAGTTTTATCACAATCGGGTCAGCCATTATTATTTTATTATAGAATCGTATGATTCACTGTATTATCGTAACTATTCAGAACATAAAGGAATCAAATAGTAAATTGATGATGTCATTTTATTTCAAACAATAACTTTTGTTTTAAAACGTACCTACTTATGTGTAGGCAAAACTTAGAACTGAGCAAGTGAGCAGCTGAGACTATGAAGTGTGAAATGATCGAAATTTCATTAGTTACAAACTAGACTACTGTTTCCTCCCCGGATAACGATATTAGAAAGAGTAGATCTCCCACCGTGGTCTTTTCCTCTTAAATGAATAAAGACCTTAATAGTTATAAGAAATGTAATTAAATTTATTAATTAATTAAAACAAAATTAAATAAACCTTTTATTTAATTTATACATTTTTTATAATTATTAGATTGTTTTTGTTTCAATTTACCAATTTACGTAAATAAGGCAGTGATTATGGTATGAAAACAAAACAAAGCTAAAATTATCAACGGATTAACTTACAAAACACAATGGCTTGATAAAAAGGACGTTGCTTTGTTTTTTTTTGTACTTTAGCTACCTATTTTATTGAAATTAAATTAAAACAATTAGGTAATATTTATGTAGGTACATTTTCATAGATCTTTTTCGCCAAAAGCGATAAGGCCGCCTTTGGAAAAAAATAGCCGACAAAAATAATAAGCGAAAAAGATCCGGGAAAATGTAAATAATAATAGTGTATAAGTACTTACTAATACCTATACCGCTAATACTTATACCTACCCTCAGCTACCGCGTCTGCATCCTTGTACACATCTAAAAATCCCCTGCCCCTGTCACATTTTAATTTAATTTGACGTTTAGGTACGCTCACGCACGCGTGTGCTGTTTGTGATTTTTGTTTTTGCGATTTCAACGTATGTATAACGTATGGGATTGAGTAACAAAGTCACAGACATTCAAACTTTCACGTTTATAATATTACTAGCTGCACCCCGCGGTTTCAACCGCGTAAGTCCCGTTCCCGCTGAAATATCGGGATAAAAAGTAGCCTATGTGTTATTTCCGATATCCAGCTTCCTATATTCCAAGTTTCATCGCAATCGGTTCAGTAGTTTTTGCGTGAAAGAGTAACAAACTCAACATACATACATACAAACTTTTGCGTTTATAATATTAGTAAGATAAGATATAATAGTAAGATGCAGAAGAACGACAGGCTTCTATTACATTACTAGCTGCGCCCCGCGGTTTCACCCGCGTGTGATTTTTCATAATCGGTTTAGCATTTTTTCTTTTATAACAACCTTCTCCTGATCATAACAAACACAACGCAAAAAGAATTATCGAAATCGGTCCAGCCATTCAAGCGTGATGCCGTGACCACGCGAAATAGGGATTCATTTTTATATATAAGACTAGCTGCGCCCCGCGGTTTCACCTGCGTCAGATTTATCAAAATCGGTTCAGCATATTTTTTCTTCCATAAGAACCTTCTCCTGATCATAACAAATACGAAGCAAAAAGAGTAATTATCGAAATTGGTCCAACCGTTTAAGCGTGATGCCGTGACCACGCGAAATCGGGATTCATTTTTATATATAAGAAGAAGATAAACTAGATGGCGCCACACCACAGAGTAGATTTAGAGTACGGATCCGTCTTTGTATGTGGTCCGTGAGAATAACTCATCATAGTAGTTAATTTTTGTAACTCTGGAGTCAATACAATACATACAGTTAGGAAGGATCTGTGTAATACCTACTGTAGTGTATATCATAGAAGGTCTCAGATTCTTCGTTGCGACCTCTGTTTCAGTGGTGTACAGAACTTTAACAGTAGAATAGCATCAGAAGAAAGAAGTGGAAATAAGCCACTGAAGTAACGCCATCTCAAATGCAATGATACTTTTGCCATTTTAAACGTCATTCATCGACTTCATCTAAACGTCCGCAGCGTTTGTTTTAATAATACTTAACAATATTGTCAGCGCTGCATCGAAACATGAAATATGTTCGAAACATCATCTCTTTTCTAGAATCTTAGATCAAAAATGTTAACAAAAAACTCTACAATTTTTTTAAAGTGACAGATTTTTGTTTACTGTTTCTTTTGATAATTGACAGTTCTGTGTTTACATTTTTGTCAGTCCGGTACTGTCTTAATTCGCTATAGTTTGACTTACTTTCTCATTCTATCATGTTATTAATGCAATCTGTAATCTATTCCAATATTATAAAGACGGAAGATCTGTTTGTTGGTAACGAATAGGCTCCGAATATACTGGACTGATTAAAAAAAGCTACATCACGTAGGAGTAACATAGGCTACTTTTAATCCCGATATTCCCACGGGATCGGAACTTACGCGGTTGAATCCGCGGGACGCAGTTAGTATTAGGGGTTAAAGTATGAAATTGCCGATTTGTACTGAAAATCTTAATTGTTTATTTTTTAAATTTTTAACAAATTTATTTAATCAAAATAGTAGCCATTATTATCTATACATTACTGCCATCTAATGGGAAGGTTATTAATGCCTTTGCGATAGAACTCCGACGATCTAGACTGCACAAACTGTGTGAAAGCATTTTGTCCTGCCTCCTGGGAAGAAAACTTCTTGTCACGTAGATAATTGTCCAAATCACGAAAAAAATGGTAGACCGTTGGAGCAAGGTCTGGTGAATACGGAGGATGACGAATGGTTTCTAAGTGCAGTTCCTAAAGGGTCAAAATGGTTTCTCGTGCTGTGTGAGGTCTCGCGTTGTCGTGGAGCAATAATGGTGAAGATCGATTCATGAGTCGGGGCTGTTTTACTGCTAGTTTTGTCAACATGGTTCGGAGTTCGGCACAATAGACATCTGCCGTAATTGCTTGACCAGATCGAAGAAAACTATAGTGAATAACACCATGCTGAGACCACCAAACAGTTACCATTACCTTTTTATTGGTAAGTTTTGCTTTAGGACACTGTTGTGGCATTTGACCTGGGGTCAGCCATTGCATTTTTCTTTTCCGGTTATCATAAAGAATCCACTTTTCATCACATGTTACAATTCGATCCAATATTCCTTCATTTCTGTACCGGTTCAACAAGGCAACACAAGTTTCAACACGCGTTTCTTTCTGCAGATCAGTCAAACCATGAGGCACCCATTTTTCGTATTTTTTTATTTTATTGATTTGACGCAAGTGAGTCAATAAAGTGGGTAAGGTAACGTTAAACCATGCCGCTAATTCCTGGGTAGTTTGACTAGGATCGGCTTCCACTATCTCTCTTAATTCATCGTTATTCACCTGTGTGGGCGGTCTTCCTCGTGGCTCGTTCTTTAAGTCGAAATTTCCATCACGAAAGCGTTTAAACCAAAATCGCACGGTGCGTTCATTAGTAGACCCCTCTCCAAACGCAGCATTGATATTGCGGGCTGTTTCTGCCGCGTTAGTTCCGCGTCGGAACTCGTATTCAAAAATCACTCGAATTTTCGCAGTATCCATCTTTCTTGTCTAAATTGAATAACAAAAACAATTGAAAGTCGATATTCAAATGTTTCACATTTTTTAAAAAAAGAACATCACAGAAACCATTTGAAAAAAGTTTCATTCGAAAACCTCAAACCATGAAGATTCTATGTCAATTCAAAGAACCTATTGCAATAAAACGGCAATTTCATACTTTAACCCCTATTATTAAATAAAACAACAAAATGTATTCTGAAAAAGAAAAAAAAAGTTTATTTTAATAACTGTTTTCACTTTCTTTTTTTAAATCTTATCATTATTCTTTTTTATTTATTTATATTTTTTCTTCTATTCTTTTTTTTTAAATATTTACATTATAAGCTTACAAAGAGGGTTTTACAAGTAATTGTGGATAATATTAAGTATATTTTAATAAAAAATCTCTAATAACAAGAAACAATAGATAATCTGTACGGTAGGCATATGGTGGGATGAATATAATTAATTGGTAGAAAAAAGCGTATTGAAAAGCGTGGTCGAATCCTTATCACACGGTTCGATTAGGTACAAATATCTATAAAACATGGGACAGTTTAAAGGAAAGGAATTCCTGTGAGTATAAGAATTGTCTTATATTTAATTATAGTTTCTTTTGAATTGTAACTAAATTGCATTGGAATTGCAATTGCAATGCCATTACAATATTTGTCCGTAGGTACCATGACCGTTTCTCAAACTTATGTCGTTCCTTAGTCGCGCAAAAAAAGTTCAATAAAAAAATACCAAGACTACTGTACTTAAAAAAACTACTGATAAAAAAACTACTGATAAAAAAACTATTTCTTTTTGAAGTTAGGTTTTAATTATTTTATGGTATTTTAATATTTTTTTAGCTGAAAGATATAGCGGCAACTTAGTACACTTTTACTAAAATAATTGTAAAAACATTCAAAACAAATATCTGGATAATTCTAAATGAATCTCTGTACTGCTCTCTAAATCTATTTGTAATATTATCTGGTACAATAAACGAACTTTGAATAAAACTTGGGTAATATGTAGGTATAGGCTAAATCGGAACGTGTGTGAAGGGTTCGAAACATTAAATAAAAACTTACCCAAATTAAGCAATATGAATTAACGAAAGAAAAATGTTGACGATAATAAGGCCCTATTTACGACATTAACATAGAAAAAATAAATAAATTTATATGCTGGGAACATTAATATTCTTAACATATAGTTTTTAGAGGAAATTTTGGCCGAAAATATTTTTTTCGTTGTTGAAATGGTATTTTTATCGTACGACATCGACATTGAAAAAGTTAATAAAAATATATGCCAGGATCATTTTTTTCTTCATAACATTTTTATTTATTTATTACTGGCCTTATAAATAAACGTGGAGTACGGTCGGAGAAGTTTTTCCACTCTTTGTGTCTGTCTTTGCCACCCACGGAAAAAGACAAAGCGCATGCTTGTTTCTAGTTCGACTTTCTATAACCTATATTGTCCCACTGCTGGGAAAAGGTCTCCCTAACATTCTTCCAAGTTTTTCAGTCCTGGGCTAGACTTCTAGCCAACTCCGTGGAATGTATCGAGATCATCACGCCCCACCGTTTTCGGGGTCTGTCACGATTCCGACATCCGTCTTCCGGCACCCATTGCGTGACGATCGATCTTAGCCCATCGCTCAGGATGCATTCGACTGACGTCACTCGCCCACGACTTTAATCCACGTTTATTAATAAGACTATACTGGAATAATTGCACGAAAATTATTTTATTTGAATTTAAAAACAATATTTTGGCGAGGCTAAATTTTCTTTGATTTCGAGGACTACTTTTTTCCAAAAATTTCGACCTACCTCTAAATCTACTCTTAAATTGTGATGTGATGCCTAATCAAAATGTAACGTTTTATGATTAGGTATCACATGACAAATTGACATCGTATCTGTGCAATTTCGCCATAGAAGTGCGCGTAAAGTATGCGGTATTGCGCGAAAACAAAACTTCGCGTTCTTATAGTACTTTAACCCGGTTGTACATAAGTAAGAATTTTACAAAAAAACAAGGTGCAGATTTATAGTGGAAGTTGTCGTTTTTATTGCAACTTCATTGTGGACATTTGAACATACATTATCTCAACTTAAATTAATATAACGTAAAATAGTACTTTTATACATAAAGCCGAACGTTCATAAACTAAACTATGTTAGTTCAGCTTACCTCGACAGTTTTTCATACAAGCGAGCATAGCTGGCATAGTTTGCAATGGACGCACATGTATGTGAAACTAGTTCAGCTGACTTAGTTAAGTCGGTGGTAGATCGACGTTCAGCTTATAAGAAAATAACTAAACACTAAAAAATATTTCTCATTGCTCAGAAGAAACGATTGCTAAATGAAACGCATTGAAAAAAATTAAGCAATGTCTTCGCACTACATAATATGCAAATAGCCAGGGCATTGAATTTAACAAAAACCCTACCAGCCAGTTTGTTAAGAGTGTGTTTGTTTTTAATATATTTTTGACGTAGTAACGTCAAAAAATATATATTTTATAAAAAAACACCGTGGTAGCAAACACTGGATTAAATTTTTACTCCATCTTAGCGTAAGTAGACCACAGGCATAAACAACTTAAAATTCCTACAAATTCCTACTCTAAACTTATATTAAAAGAAAATATATTAAACTCTTGTCGGTGGTCAAGTCTATATTTACATTTTCTATCTAAACTTATATTAAAGTTCCGATATTTTTTAAAGTGGCCCACGTCCAGACCACAGAACAATCACTGTTCTTCTTTTATTGTGCTACATCTTAGACCTCAGTGTCATTTATCTTCTGGTGAGATAGTGGTCATGGCTTACCCGTCACTTACCTAAGGGCCGATATTTCAAATCCCTAGATAGAGATATCTGACAAATAAAATGTAACACCACCGAATAAAAAACGTCACTATGATATTTTTAAAAAGAATCAAAATTTGAAGGCTGTCAAATTTGGTTGGGTTCAAACTTATTAGATAGATATCTTTTATCCGTAGAATGAAAAATCGGCTCTAAAACATCTTTAACATAATATACAATTGAACTCAAAGCAATGTTTCAGAAAGTTGTATATAGCCAATGCGGTAACGCTACCACAAACTCAATGATGCTTTTGGCGATGATCATTTCATTTTCCCACGAGGCCCACTCGTTAAATAAAATAAAACTTTCTTAAATTCCGACCCTGTAGGTCCTTGTGACTCCAACGGCTCACTAGTTAGAATCCGTTATCCGTAGGGCGAAGGTTCAAACCCCACAGGGAAAATTGATTTTTGTAGAAACGGCTCGTAGCGATCGCTTGCTAGGTGGCGCCACGGGTATGATAACCTGAATCGCGCTTACATCATTCCTGCACAGTGCAAGATCTTACAATCTCGTACGTCGTTTAATTTTGACCTTTTCAAGTGTTTTTTATACTTGTTATATCATAAAGAAATAGACAATTCCTATTTAGCGGAAGTTAAATGATTTACTATCATTGCCGAATCCTTTTTAACGGATAAAACAGGCAAATATCCTATTTAACGGATTGAAAAAAAAAAACACCTTAAATTTAGTGGTTCATAGATACACCACAACTTTTTTTTAACAAAGGCTTCGCACGACTGGTGTTTGACCAAAAATCCTATTTAACGGATTAAAAACACACTTAATATGAACTGAATCATAGACAGTAGGACAGTTTTTTTATAAAGACTTCTCACGACTTGTGCTTGGCTATAAAGCCAGTAAAGCCGATTTCGTCATAAAAACTGTCACTAATATCTTAATTTGCAAAAAAAACTAACATGACATAATAATATCTCTGTCAGATGACGGAGATATCACGTCCTATCTGACGTGGTGTGTTATGATCATGAAAAGACCTTAACTTTATTGGCATAATTGAGTTGTAAACCTATATATAGTTTTCTATGACTAGACTTATGATGTAATTTAAAAACTATTCCCGGCTTTATTTGTACTAAAAAAAATAACTACTCTAAAGCGGAAAGAAAAATAGGTAATATTGATACTTATTGCGGGTGTTACCGACAACAATAATTATCAGGCAAAACTGCATGACCTGAAAGCTTTTAGCTTGCCATTTTAATGGTATAAAAAAGGAAACTGTTACAGCCTGCAATGACAGGAAGTATGCCATAAAATTTATCGTATGGCAAAACAATAAATATTGATAAAATTTGATGGACTTTGTCGCTCAAAATGCCATTTCTTGTATTGCATTAGAATTTGCCAATGATGAATATTTGGGCAAGTCCATGAAAATATTCCTAACTTAAAAGCTATTTTTCCGCGGTTTTTACTAATGTCTAGTATGCCTCTATGTATGTTCAAAGTCCAGTATGAAGTTGCAAGTTAAGAGGCCTGTGGTTGATTTTTTTTTTACTAAAATAATAGGCAAAATGTATACTTCCAAAGGGTTGAGACAAAATGTCTTCCAGAGGGCATTATGGTTTTAAATAAGCCTTACTCAGGTTTCTGTTCAATTTAAAGCAAAATTTCTGATCTCTAGATGTAGATATCTGTGTAAAACCACCGAATAAACCACCAATTAAAAAAAAAATTTGAATGTTTTTTTTAAACTTTGAAGATAGTGTGTGATTTTATTCGACAGATATCTTTTATCTGTAGATTTAAACCAACTCTCAGCAATTTAAACTACATAATTTTTGAAATAAAAACAAGTACCGAATGTTAATTTTGTTTCATTTGGCTTCAATTTAATATGATTAGAAATTATATTTAAAAAACTAGATAAACATTGTCTTAATCTTAATTACCCTATAATAAAGTAGACATTTCGAAAATAATTTTGGTACTATCTATTTGAAAAATTCATCCGGAGGCCTCTTAAATGTTCCACCTACGTTATCACAGCTTTAAGGACATTGCTTACTTTCCTATTGCATATCGGGCACCTTTTCGCCGTCGACCAAACTTTCATAGCGCACTTATAACAGCAGCAAATATGAGCTATCCGACCGTGAACAAACACACCCGATTTCGGTTCAGCCACGCATATAAAACACATGTTACTATCAATTTTAGAATCTTTAGTCACCATTTCTTTCAAAGTATTCGCGAGGACTTTTTTCGTAATTTTAAGAGGATCTTCTATTGTTATAGAAGGATCGCTTATTGTTTTGACTAGCGTTTGCACCGGGATTTCCTCGTCTGTATCGGAATCAAGTTTGGTACGTTTCGGGGACCGATCCGCGGATTCTGAACGTCGCGATCTTTTCCTAGATATATCCCTAAAATCTAGGCTATCTTGACTGGATTGCCCGGCTAAATCATTGACAGAATCGATTAATTCCCTATTGCTAGATTTCGACCTAGAATTTTTAGTTTTTGCGCCAAAATTGTCAACATCGGAATCGGTAGACTTATTCTGAAGATTTCCTTCGGTAGACTTGTATTGTCTAGGCGATTTAGACCTGGAAAATGCAAGTTTTGCAGAAGTTCCAGGGGAATTGGAGAATTTTTCCCTAACATGTTCGTCGTCTTTAGACTTGTTGTCTTGAATGGGTGATTTGGACCTAGATCTTTTTGCAGACGTACCAGGGTCTAGTTCCTGGCTGGGGCAGGTGTCGAACCCGGAATCTTGGGACAGGGGGAGGGGCTCCTGAGTTCCCGGGCGACGTTTCAACTTCCGTTTCGGTCGGGGCGGGAAGAAATGTTTTCGGCTCTGGAATTATTAGATTTAGGAATTAGTTGATAATGTTCGGATACATAAATTTCTTGATAAGAAGACGAAAGGATCTTAATATTCAATAGCAGTGGGCAATTTATCAATTCAAAGTGTCGAACATTACTCCAGTAAAATTGTATGGGATCTTATGCGTTAAATCCGGTAGCTGTGATTTTTTGCATGCTGTTTTATGATGTTGGCCTAATTAATAATCCAAATTTGTGACCTCGAGCATCGCAACTTGCGTAAACCTATATGCAAGTTGCACAAACAACTATAATATGCCTACCTAGATGGATACTTCTTTTATTCATTAGATTAGATTCTGATTCCTGGCTTATTATGGTATACGTACCCTGAAGCACTTGTCACAGTATCGGAAGAGCGGATTGTCGTTGTGTGCGTTGCACTGCGCACACTGGTGGTAGTCGTTGAAGTCTATCTCGGAGTCGCTGTCGGCGGAGTCCGTGGGCTCCGAATCCGCAAACACCAACTCTCTGTCCTCTACGACCGAGACTTCGATCACTTTCGTTTGGATTATCTCTTCCTGGAATATACGAGTTACCCTTATGATGACTGGGTTTCTATATTTAAGGTGGTAGTCCTCGATTTTTTTAAGGTTGATTGATTTACTTTGGGAACGGTGTAGTTCGCAAGTTCGAACTTCGCAAATTTGATTTTATAAACGGTCAAAAAGCACATTGAGACGTTTCGCCGAATGGCAACGTGGCTAATACACGCAAGGTAAACTGTTTTTAACAGATAATTTCATCTATGGTTTTCGCGATTTTGCATTTATTTACCGGGTTTAATCGCGTTTTATTTTAACCTGGCTTTCGCCAACTGTAAAGTTGGCAAAAGCTCGGTCGGTTAAAAATCATGAATAAAAAGCGATTTAACTCGGTAAATAAAGTGTTTAAAACAGATTAAAAAAAAAAGGTTTCAGTTTTGAACATTTCAACTGTAACGGGTTTTTGCATAACGCGGATTTACGCGGAACACTGTTAGTAAAATATGAAAAGTAACAAATTACTAATAAAATAGTATTGATATAAATGAAATGAACACCTACATCAGTAATATCAGTATCGTCGCAGTCAACGGGAGCGTCGTCTTCAGATTCCGTGACGGGCTCGAACTCTAGATCTTCCCCCGCCTCGGTGTCGCTCGTGTCTCGTGCCACATCTATAATATAAACGATAAATAGAAGCGGTCCAATGAGGCTGCCTTGCGGCACCCCGTTCAATTTTATGAAAAAAGTTCAAACGCCTGATGGTAAGCGTTGGATAAATCTTTACGCCTGATGTTAAGCGTTGGTTATATTCATTACACGCCTGGTGTTAAGCGTTGTTATGATTTGTAGAGTGTGTAGTTTTTTTTCGGTTAATCATGCTTTTTTTCTTTCTTTTTAAATTCGGTAGATTTTTTTTGTATGTGCAACTGGTTTTTTTATCCTTTTGTTTTAGATTCAGTTTACTTTTATTTAATTTTAACTGTTTTTTTTGTCCATTTCTGTTTTTTTTAAATTGGTAAGTGTTTTTTATTATTATTTTTTTGTCTCATCGTTTGTTTTTCTCTTTTTTTTTTTTCAATTCTCGCCTAAGTTCTAAACATATTTCATGCATAACGAATTTTGCGTGCAATTTACAAAACAAGTAAGTCATTTTTTGAAATATTACATTTGCTGAAAGAAAATAGGTAAATTGCACACAACATTCTTTAAACTAAACTAAATAACAACATCGAAATCAAACAAAAAATATCAAAATATTCCATTTACAACACAAATCAATAAGAAACATGCAATTTTACACGCAAACTTAATTTACAATACCATTTAGTAATCTAACCAGTAATGACCTTGAAGAGAATATTGGTGAATGTCATCTGATTGACTATTGACACAACAGCTTTATGTATTTAACGCCGAATTTTGTTTGGCAAAGTCATTATTCCATCATTATCTATAGCTTGCTTATATTTTTCAGCATGAATGCTTTTGTAAGAGTAAGTCAAATAATTAAAAGTATTTTTACCAAAAAAGTAATGAAACAAATGTTTGGTTTGGATGAATGAACTTCGAAATTAATAAACTGGTTTTAATCGAACTTCATACGTTGATACATACATTGATTGCTTGAGAGTATCATTAGCAACCTTTTCTCCCAATAATTCCACGGGACTAAGTATGTAGGCGGAACCGCAGGGCTAATAAATACACAAAACCAAAATATTGATTGCTAACTCATTGCTCATTGTGAAATAACTTTTTGCACTGAACCATAAAATATGGGTAATAACAAATTATTGGGCATAACTACTAAATAACAAAAATAATAAAATTGATGTTAAGTGTTCATCACCTGAGTGAGTTAGAATCATGAAAGTAGTAGTGATATACAAAATACGTAATCATTAAATTATGTCATGTAATAAAAGTTATAGGTATCAAAATGATATGGAAAGTATAATCAGGCAAAGATTATGCGAAACAAACTTGCCCATAGACAATCAGCTGCCTTACTACAAAAATAACTTTGGAGGAAAGGCGAAATACATGTAGAAACTTGCACGAGACAGCATGAATAAGCTTGATTGATCATGGCGATGATAGTAGTATCAATTATCCGAAAAACATGTCGTTAATTGCCAAAAGCAAGAATTTTTAGAACAAAATGATGATAAGACATCAGCCAGCAAAGAAATAACATACTTACTTAGTGTATACATACCCATTACTTTTTTTGCGGATCTTATCTATCAAATTACTCTAGCGGTTTGCGGGCGGGACGGCAACAAAAAGAAAACGAAAAGTTCCTTCGAGTACAGATTCAGATTCTTTTAATGTTTTGATGAGTGTTACAGATGATAATAGCAAGTAGGTACCTACATACCTACGTAATACCTATAGAAGTTAGCAAACAATATTTTTCTCGTATTAGGGCTGATTCTTATTAGTACGGGCAGGGCTACTTTTGTATGAAAACAGCTTTTGTTTTGCATGTTGTCCGTGCTGTTTTCATATAAAAGTAGCCCGCCCTCGTCCCGGCCTGGCCCGACACCTCTAATGATAATCTACCCTTATTATTATTTATTATTTCGGACGGGAAATAATCGACCCTTAGTAGTTTAGATTATTAGCGCGATCTTTTAGTTAGAATTTTTATTTTCAATGGTAATAATAACATTTACAATAGAAAACACCGTTCCCGCGACCTCATCCCTCCCGCAAACCGCTAGTGTTGTATAGATAAGTCATTTAATAACCTATTTTTTTATTTTAGTTATTACTTTAACCTTGACGTACCGATTTTGATACAATATTTAATATCAATAGTTTTGCACCTATTCTATGACTAAAATGACCCAACTATCATCAGAGTACAACTATGAATCAGAGTACATCTGTTCATTTTTGTTTTCGAATACGATTTAACATTTTTTTGGTTTCGATAAAGCTTTTGAAGTGCCAGTGAGTTCTTGCAAATTTACTAACAAATGATCAATCATTAAAAAAAAGAAACAGCTGGATCATAGTTAAGGCGTTTTAGTTATAGAATAGGTGCTCGTCCTTGCTATAAAAGCGATTGTAGCAGTAGTCGAACCGTCTCGAGAAGAAAAAATATACTATAATTATAATGACCTGCCAAATAAATAAATAGGTGAATACTTTTTATGAATTCAATATCGTGTCAGTTTCAAAGTTTGTACTTAAAATTATTTTCTATATTATCTTCAGGGTCAAAATTTAGCCTAAGTAGGTGTAAGTAAGTCTATGGTAAAGTTGTCTGGTCTTCATGTCCTGCCCGTGGGCTGCTGGGACCTTCCGGGAGACCTCAGGGTCATCTGACAATGCCAGTAACATGATTATTAGTTTAGTTCATAAATATATACTAAAGGACCAACTGCTGTACTGTACTTATCTAGCTTTCATCCAAACACACATTAAGCTAAAATATATTTTTTTTATGTTTCTTGCGATTTCTAAAATAATTGTAATGTATGATATGTGAACTTCTTGGAGAACATGCTATACCTAAGACTCATAAAATCTCGTGAGTAGTGAGACAGTACACAAAATTCCTTAACCTATCTATTCAAAAGAAACCTGAGTATGGGTAGATAGCTATTATCTAAAAAAAAAAAGAATTGATAAAAAAGACCAAAATAACCTCTACATACAGCGCCACCGACTAATTAATCTGTTTTATCATCTGAAGTCGGGCAATTTTACTGGCTGTATGGTTCCATATTGTACTTCGTTTGGCTGCCCGACTTCAGATGATAAAACAGATTAATTAGTCGGTGGCGCTGTATGTAGAGGTTATTTTGGTCTTTTTTATCAATTCTTTTTTTTTGGTGGTTTTTAAATTTTTATTTTTTTTGTTCTTTTTTGAAGTCGGTTTTTTAATTTTTAAATTATTTTTTTATTTCACCCTTTTTAGTACCTACCTACCTACTTCCGACTGCCAAATAAATTAACAATACCTATTGTTACCGTAATTTTAATTATTGAGGAGTTTGCTGATGAGAAGGTGGTTTTAGGTGGCCTATCAATCTGTTCTGAGTTCTTTAGGGGTCTATTCTTTTTGGTAGAAGTCCAAAAACGAGTAATTTATTACATTCTGGGAAGCTATCCTGTCCATCATTCCGAAGATACTCATCAGATCCTGACCAAATTTTTATGGAACCACCACAGGGCTTCCACCTTT
The DNA here is from genome assembly GCA_949358125.1 of Idaea dimidiata. Lineage (NCBI taxonomy): Eukaryota > Metazoa > Arthropoda > Insecta > Lepidoptera > Geometridae > Idaea > Idaea dimidiata. The sequence goes on from OX442328.1 coordinate 14,859,672, forward strand.
CCATTAAAAAAAGAACCATCTCAATCGGTCAAGCCACCTTCAAGTAATCGGTGAACAAGTGAATTGAATACAGGTTTTTGAGGAGCATTCCCGGTCCTCACTTCTAAGATCCTCATCAGATCCTCACAAAAATTTTATGGGACCACCTCGGGGTTTCCACCTTTCCATTAAAAAAAGAACCATCTTAATCGGTCAAGCCACCTTCGAGTAATCGGTGAACAAACATAAAAAAAAAAAAAAAAAAAAAAAAAAAAAAAAAATATATATATACGCGACGAATTGAGAACCTCCTTCTTTTTTGAAGTCGGTTAAAAATCTATAATACCAATCTTAAATGTATAAAATTATTTGCCATTATACTAATTTGCATTAAAGCAAATATTCCTGTCACCATTTAATAGTAGGAGCAGGTAAATACTTTTAAGATTAGGCTAATAGAAAAATAATCTCAGTTAAATCTAACAATCCTAAATCCCCTAACCTAAAAACCTGATTGATTGCTAAAATTCTCTATGGTAGATATATCTTTACGACTGCAGTAAATGTATAAATTTCTCTCAGCTTTTTCCTCAAACTTTGCCGTTTCTCCAACACAGGTTTGAACCTGAATCCATGCATAATGCGATGCGTCAAATATTGGCTAAAGACTCGTCAAATTCTTTGACGCACCGCACTTCATAAATCGTCAAATCACTATGAAACAAAGTAATCCTACTAATATTATAAAATTGTCTTTGTTTTTATTACGTTCATTACTCCTTTACGTAGTCGCGACGAAACTTAGTATACCGATAGCTGGAGGTCTGGAAATAATTTTTATTCCAATTTTCCTGCGGAATCAGGACTTACAGGTGAAGCTGCATAGCGCAGCAAGTATATAGGTACCAATAAAATGGAATAAACTCATAAATAGGACTCTAATTAGGTACATACCTACATAGGCGTAAACTAGCTAACATGATAAAAGACAATATTTCGTAAATTTGTTTTCCTTTAAAAATATTTCTATGATAAAAGACGCTAAATGCTCTATTAAGAGAAACGATCTACTTTTTTAAAATAAATTTTAAGTACCTAGATACTTTTGTACACATTTTCAAGCCCATGGCGCCATAAGGTGGCGTGACGAGATCGACAAATTAAAGCTTGAGTGATGTGAATCATAGCCCTAAATAGAATAGAGGATTTGGAGCGGCCTTTGCCCAACAGTGGGATAATACTGGCTAATTTAATAATTTCCAACGGATTCTTATTCTGGCTTTACATAAGTCCTAGTATATCTACCTGCGTACAGACAGACGGTAAGAAATAAATCCTACCGTATTTGTTCACTAGCTTCCGATAAAAAAAGCCATATGAAGCTTGTTCCAACATGTACCTATACTGAGAACTTCATAGTTCGTTAAAAGGGGAACATCCCTATTTATAGTATTGTAGTAAGACTTATTTGTGGGAATATCCCACAGTTCCTGTATTATAATTTCTATGTATCCATTGATTATAATAACAGGAACCTGGCCAACTCAGTCTTTCATAGAAATAATGTTTTGAAATAGGTAGGTACTGGTTGTTTGTTGTCATCATACCCATGTATCGTTAAATGTTTTTAATTTGATGGCTTAGCGACGTTTCGTCTGAAAATGTAGTGGTAACTCGGTCTAAATGTGGCCGTTTGTTGTCCCTGTTCTTCTAAATATGTGCGCCGCATACACGCATATGATTTGTACCAGGCTGTAAGGACTTAGAGGAGTTATCTTGTAACATACTGTTTCAAAGTAATCCACCAAGTGGTTTGGAAGATACGAGCTGAGGAATAACATTTACAAACATACATACATAATATACAAGATACACGCAAAAAATATAACACTTTCCTTGCAGCCGGGTAATTAATTTGCTAAACTAGCTGTTTATGCTGGTTGCTACATACGTAATTAAATGAAATAAGTTGTTCATGCATATATGAATTATACTTACATACAATATACAATTATACAGTATGATTTTATTTAGGAAAGCAAGAAGAAAGGTCCTAGAACCGATATAGCTATATAAAAAAATTCTCCAAAAAAAAAAAACCTTTTTAATAATTATTCAACATTTGCATTTCTTTTTAAATTTTATACAATCGCAATTATAACTTTTTGAAAAATAATACTTTATGGTAACAAAATAAATAACAGAACCAAACCAAAAAAGGGAGATGTTAATTATTTCATTAATAAGGGCTCCTCTTTCTGGTTGCCTGAATTAAGGCATCTTGTATGACATAGATAAACAAACAAAAATACAGTTGAAATACTTCTAAATAAATAGTAAAGTATTTATATGTAATACAACCACCAACATAACAAAGACTTTATTATTATATAGAGATAAGAGCATACATAAACAATTCAATACAAAGTACATACAAAGATTCAAAGTGCAGTGCCCACTTAAGTTAGTTGCGTTGTCACCCACTTACTGAAGTCTAGAGGCAAGTTGGAACGAGTTAGGATGCTTGTATTGCATGACATGAGGTGTAATGCCCTAACTATAGCATGGCAACATTTCAAATGTGTATGTTGAGATTTTGATCTTTGAAGAATTTAAATGTGAAAATATAGAAGCATATATATAGGTTAAATATATCGCCTTCAAGGCTTAAGACAAGCAATTATATGTATGGTCTACAGACTACATTATATCCATACTAGCTGCGCCCCGCGGTTTCACCCGCTAAGTCCCGTTTCCGCGGGAATGTCGGGATAAAAAGTAGCCTATGTGTAAATCCAGGTCCCCTGGACTTTACACTTTACTATACAAACTTTCGCGTTTATAATATTAGTAAGATAAATGTTTTTTTTTAATTTGTTATTTTCTTCAGGACAAAACATAAACTGAAAATTTTCCAAAAAAAAGTAAAGTAAAGTGCCAGTACTTAGCTGATAAAATGTTGACGATAAATAATATTTGAGTTGTTTTTAGATAATATTTTTTGGTAAGGTTTATACTGTAAAAAATTACATAGGTACATCATCTTTGGTTTAACCATAGTATAATTGAAAAGAAGTCCTCAAATATTTGTTTTTAGGTTTTCATAGTCAACAAGAAACCCTCAGTTTGTCATGTCTATCCGTCTTTCCGCGGCTTCGCTCAGAGACGGTAAGTACTAAGAAGCTGTAATTTTGCAAGAGTAGGTATACATATTGATTACGGCTAAAACCAGTAGAATAAAGATTTTTCTTTTTTTAAACTTTCATGTAAACTGAGGAATGATTTTTTCTGGTTTACCCAATCATGTAGGGTATCGTTAGATAGCTCTTTAAAAATAATTGTTTAAAAATAACCCATTTTTTTAGGGTTCCGTTCTTGAAATATTGAGCCTTAAAGGTCTAGTTTTTAAAGTTATGTGTTTCTGAACCCCTGTCTAACAGAAAAATGACTGTACTTGGATAGGTACGTCATATGTGTTCGCGGTAGTAGTACATATTACATTGAAATTTAAAGGAAAATTATCAAAGCTGAGCTCTTTTTAAATTCATTATTATTAAAGAAATAATAAATAAAATTTCGAACAAATTCCTTTGAAAATTACATACTAGATAGGTGTTAGTTGTAAAGTCTTTTCCAGATTGCAAACCCTGTTATTGGAAACTACGAAACCCTACACTGCGCGTGGCGAAACAAGGCACGCACATGGCCAATTGTTTTAGAGTTCTATATCTCACGAGGTACAAAAAGGAACCCTTACAAACTCACTAACTTGTTTATCTGTGTGTCATGCATATTTTTTTAAGATAATATAAAAGATAGGGTCATGCAAGACTAGTTAAAATAAGGGTTTCTTGTGAATACGAAACGCAAAAATCACAAGCATTTTGTTTTGAAATAAGCTATACAGTTCAAAATGCATAATTGACATAGTATTTAAAAAACAACACAGGAATAATACAAATAAATAAAATACAACATAGTTATACAAAGCTTTATGATTATGATAATAATTTTGACAGATTAGATAAAAGTTAGAGAAAAGTAAAAAAAAAACTGATAAACTTGATTAAAAAACTCACAAATTGTATCAAAAATATACATTTGCATGCACACATGTGATAAAACACCTATTATCTTATAATATGTATCAGAAACATAGTGGTAAATAAATAAGCCAGCATTCTTGTACTAGAAATAATGATTGAATTCTTAACCTACCTATTTTATTATTTCCCGCCATTTTATTCCCAAAAGAATGTCCAAAAACATTTAAAGTAGAAAATTAAGAATACATTTTTAATTAGGTACCAGATGTACCTAGGTTTGGACAATATAATGCAAAGAGACAAGAGGTTTTTTATGAAAACCAACCTTGTGTAGGTTGGTTTTCATAAAAAACCATAAAAGTATTATGTTTGTTGGATTACCTTTAATTAATTGAATTACTTACCAGTTTCTCGCCCTTGTATGCTAAGTATGCTCTCTGTGGAGCAGCGGCGGCTCCAAGCTGGAAATAATTACATAATCTATAATAAAACACTTTTTTTACCGGGTTTAATCGCACTAATAAATAATATATAAAAAATAATATTAAATATAAATAAAAAATATTATTAACTCTAAATATTATTAATGTAATACTAACAGCAACTTAAAGTTTCACAATTATAAGTCTTGATCCCACAGGAATATCGGGGCAAAACATATTATTATGTATTAATCTATTAATACAGATCTCCAGCTATCTATATACCTACCAAGTTTTATTGGAATCGGTTCAGCAGTTTTTCGAACAAAGTCACATAGATACAAATAATACAGGTACTTTACATTTATAATATTAAATATAAGATATTTTTTAGTTTTTATTAGCATCTTAGTGTAAAATTTAATTGCAATTTCTACAGTATAAGCCCTTAAATCGCAAGTAAAACCACAGGGCGCAACTAGTCATAATACAACCAGTATCTAATAGATAGAACAAACAATCTAAAGTTGGTAAGTACTTAACAAAAAACCATAAGAAAAAAATCAAGGTCTACATACACTAAACCTTTTGCCCCTTTACGATGAGCATTATTTTACTCACAACTCACAAGGAATGTTGCTTATCTTTCAGAGTCACAATGCTATCACTAATTTAACAATAATATACCAATCTAGTCTGTAAATCTGTTTTAATTAGATCAGGTGGGTCATATTACTATACACACAGCTGTCAAACACTTAATCACACCAAACCAAAACTTATGTATGTTAGGTATACATGAACTGACAAAATACCTGAACAGTAAGTTGCTGTCGCGTTCATAATCTTGATGCCAACTGGATGTGAGGAATGTTTCATGAATATAGTTTGTACAATTATTACTACGACTCGTTAAAACCCGTTTAGTTTCTTTTTTTCCTCGTTTGTTTGATTGTATTGTTTTGATAATTTACCAACCTGGGGTTCCACCGTACTTCAGAGCTTGCATTTCCCGTTCTTAATTTAATAATGTATTGCTCTCTTTTTGGTTATTTGGCTTGGCTTTTTAGTTTGAATGTGGTATGAACTCAATGAAAAAATATTCCATCCACATTTACAAATATATTACGTACGCCACTATTCACCCACACCTAATTCATAAAAATGAAACAAGCAACCAATCACAACTTCCATTTCTAATTTGACATTGAATTTTCCACCAATACACATTAAAAGTTTAGAAAGATTTTCATTTCAACCAATCATAAAACGCATCCAAAACTCATTGCTGTCAAAGTTTTGTCAACGGTTCTTAGTGTTTGATTAGTCTTTCGATGTCTTGCCACTATTGAATATATTTTCTATTTGGTAGATTTTGAAGGTATCTGCGATATAATAATTTGAATAATATTGTAAATAATAAAAATATAATCCCATAATTGAAGTCTTTAGTTTTACCTAATTTTGACATAAATTTATTTCTAATGAATATAAATACTATTTTTAGAATTGATTTTTAATAGATAGAATTACATTAAAATGAAATAGCTTTGCAATTTTATTCTGTAGCAATGTGTTGCATAGAATCGAGGAGTGGACAGCGTCAAAACACCTTTTTCTGAATATTTAATTTATGTTACAATAGTTATAAAAAAAATGATTTACCTACTACATACTTTTAACTGCAACAATATCTAAATTAAAAAAAAATGGAATAATTATATTATTCCACTTCATTGATATTTTTGTTTAAATTTCAGGGTCATTTGAAATCGTGTACGTATGTATAATATATTTTTTTCAAAATATCCGGGTATCTGATTGTTGACGTAGCGATACAAGCCGTGGCGAGTTACGCCACGCTATATGAAACACAACTGTCGATGACAAATGTTTCACATCTGTCCGGCGGGAGTTCCGTGACGGCTCACGTTTTTCATGCTTTAGTGATTAGTCGGTGTAGGTATTGTAACAGACACTTTGTTACAAAAACTTTGAGAGTCAGAGTCAGACTCAGTCTTTAGAAATACAGGTTTTAAAAAGACAATGTTTAACAAAAGATTTACTTACAAACTTTTCCAAGTGTGCTCCTTAATATCCCCAAAATAAGTAGGTACCTACCTATCTTTTAATTATATTTTCATTTAATTTATTTAAAGATTTTGTCATACATATTTTTTAATTTATATTGGGATTGTTTTGAATTATCAAATAGAATTAGTAGAAAATAAAAGTCACGGCAGGTAACATTCCAGCTTATCAATCAATCCAATTTGTTTGAAACAAACCATTTCCTTTTCCATGTGGCATGGTGTCGGCGTAAGGTGAGTTTCATCTTTTGCGATTTATAAATTATTTATTTCGTTCTCTTGGAACTATTTCGTTTTATTTTATCATTTCGGCTATGACTTGATTAAAGCACAGTTTAAAAACGATTTCATCAATTTGCGAAAGTATTTTTTTGTGGTGCAACACGTGGATGCTAACATTGAATCAGTGCAGTGAAATTTTCAAGAAACCCAGACAAACCCTGATAAATTGAAGCTTAAAATAAATATCTCTATCAAATTGGGTTGTCACATCCTATAAAAAATAGTCTTTTAGAGGTTGCGGTGATCTCGAAGAGGTTAGGTGACCGACCAGCTAAAACTGACAAGCCTAAATTTTGTTGTAGTTGCCGAATAAGCAACCACAATGCCGCAGAACGAATACATTGAACGGCATCGTAAGTTATACGGTAGGAGGCTCGACTATGAAGAGAGGAAACGTAAGCGCGAGGCTCGTGAACCTCACAAACGTGCCGAAAAGGCCCGCAAACTGCGCGGTATCAAAGCAAAGATCTACAATAAAGAACGACGCAATGAAAAGATTCAAATGAAAAAGAAGATCAAGGCGCACGAGGAGCGAAATGTCAAACAGAATACAGAGAAAGTCGCCGAAGGCGCTCTGCCAGTGTACCTTCTTGACAGAGATGTCCAATCGCGGGCTAAAGTTCTCTCCAATATGATCAAACAAAAGCGTAAAGAAAAGGCCGGGAAATGGGATGTACCAATACCCAAAGTACGAGCACAGGCTGATGCTGAAGTATTCAAAGTATTGAAGAGTGGTAAATCTAAACGGAAAGCTTGGAAACGTATGGTCACTAAAGTTACATTTGTTGGAGAAAACTTCACACGTAAACCACCAAAGTTTGAGCGATTCATTCGGCCTATGGCACTACGGTTTAAGAAAGCTCATGTGACACATCCAGAACTTAAAGCTACCTTCTGTCTACCCATCATAGGAGTTAAAAAGAACCCTAGTTCTCAGATGTACACTAGCCTCGGAGTAATTACTAAAGGAACAGTCTTAGAAGTCAACATCTCTGAGCTTGGTCTGGTAACGCAGGCTGGAAAGGTTGTATGGGGGAAATACGCTCAAGTTACAAACAATCCAGAGAATGATGGATGTATCAATGCTGTACTTTTAGTCTAAGTTATGCCTCTGACATAAATTATCATGATTATTCAAATGTTTTATTTTACTTACCCATGTTTTCACTTATTCGATACACTTCAGGAAGCTGGACAGATATAGGCTCTGTGTTTTGCTGACCCCTAATGTAAAATTAGGGGAGGGCGGAAATTTTAATCTCAGGATTTACTTAATTTGCAATTTAAATTTCTGGGCCGTCAGCTCCAGTTTGCAACCACTTCGCAACAACTAAACCATAACACTAACATTGTAATCTATTGTTTTGAAGCTAAATAATTGTCTCACACTACTTGTTTCATGCTGTTGTGACATGCAGTTATTTACTTACGTCTAATGACTAATACTGTATTCTTATCACAAGTATATTTTTCTGTTCCTTTTCAAGATCAACTGACTGGGATAGAATTGATGTTGATCTAAATGTGTCTCCCGATTAGGTATTAGCAACTGATGGTGAGGGCGCAGTGGATATTTATATGTACTTGTACTGTATGTAAGAGTTTTTATATTTTAGATAATTATTGTAGAAACCAGAAATATTAGAACAAGGTTTTCAGGAAAATAAAACATGTAGGTTAGTTGCTATCTGCATAGGTACAAGACTTCTGAGAAATAATGATCAAGGCCCTAGACACCCCTCAAGCAAATGTATTTTATTAGTTTGTCAGGATCTGCTTAATATTATGGTTCCACGAGTGCTCAATCTTGCTCTGAATAAAAAAATCAAGCTGAATATTTATAAATTTGTTAATAATTTAAGAATACGGAGCTTGTTTTTTTTTTACCTAGATATATTTTAATTGGGAGATGTCCCTTTTATACTATTTTATCTAACTTATGAACATTTTGTTAGCCCATAGGTAAGTCAAGATGCAGATATTCGTGAAGACCCTTACGGGCAAGACCATCACCCTCGAGGTGGAGCCTTCGGACACCATCGAGAATGTGAAAGCTAAGATCCAGGATAAGGAGGGAATTCCTCCGGACCAGCAAAGGTTTGTATAACTACTTTTTTAACTGAAAATCTATCTAGATGTATTAGTATTTCCTTGTGTCTATCTTAAGTACTAAAATATCGAGTTACTTGTTAACTAGGCTTGTACTTTTGGTACTTGGATATTAGACTTTTTAGTAAAATTTATGGGTGGCATAAATCTTTGTACCCTGCGGGAATCGAACCACAAGCATGCCGTCAAAATGGGAAAATATTAAAAGTAACAGTCTCAAACGATTCCCTATCTCCTGCTTCATGCTAATCAAGTGTATTAAGCATCCCAAAACTGGTATTCATTAAAATCTAATCCACCTTGACAGATTGATTTTCGCTGGCAAGCAGCTAGAAGATGGGCGCACCCTCTCTGACTACAACATCCAGAAGGAGTCCACCCTCCACCTGGTGTTAAGACTCCGTGGAGGTGCCAAGAAACGCAAGAAGAAGAATTACTCAACACCCAAGAAGATCAAACACAAGAAGAAGAAGGTCAAGCTTGCTGTTTTGAGGTTCTACAAGGTGAGACTACTTGATGGTAATCCCTCAGGATCAAAATCCTAGGCAACAAGAAGCGCTATTGGCACATATTTTTGTTCATCATCTCATCATCGCTTCAAAATTGTTAGATTTTTCTCTAAACTGTTCAGCAATTTCTTGGTGATTTTGCAAGGAAATGCTAACAGGTCAGAAGCTTTGAAACTATAAAATTTCGTTAACCATTTTCTATGATGCTGAAGTGATATTGAGAATGATACAAAAGTAGGCAGACAAAAATGTCCTTGTGGTTGAGTGAAAAAAAATACTCAATATTTTTGTATCAGCAGTAACTCAAAAAAATTTAAAACTAAAATTCAAAATTATTTATTTCCATAAGATGCTTGTACAATACAAATGTTTTAGGTGTGTTTGTGTCTACATGATCACTTTGATAAGTCTTAAATCTTAATTCAAAAGCGAATGAAGACTCAAAGAAAACATTGAGCAACAGTGCACAAGCCTGATGCGTTTTCATACCTGAGTTAGTTGACTAACGATAAAACCGTGCAAGTTGCACTAGTAACATTAGTACAAAACAAGAATGTGAGCAGGAAACCGTGACAAACGTGAAGGCAGGTCGCGACTCGCGCACTCGACGTTTAGTCAACTCACTTAGCTGTCAGATGTTGAATACAATGACTCATACTTGTGTATGTATCTGTTGATGTTTTGTTTACTAGCTACGGTCATCGAATTTTGGTGCTGACTGTACTCAGGGTTGATGTTGAATAAATTAATTAGGTACTGATTTCCGAAAATAAAAACAAACATTAATTTTTATTTTGTTTATCTTCATACTCTGTGTGGTTTTAAGACTAGAGATTTATCTGGTAAATTATATTATACTACATTAAATTTGAGGATTGTTCCTTGCGCGAAATGCCCCATTTACATTATGATTTTAAAAAAATTTCAATTTCGTGGAACGTGTCTTTCGCTGAATGTCCCCGCGTAGCAAGAATAACACACTTGCCAGATTTCCGTTTTTGTCAACTTACTAACACTCCAACAATGTGACCAGGTGGACGAGAACGGCAAGATCCACCGTCTCCGGCGCGAGTGTACCGGCGAGAACTGCGGCGCGGGAGTGTTCATGGCGGTGATGGAGGACCGACACTACTGCGGGAAGTGCCACAGCACCATGGTCTTCAAGGATGACGACAAGTAGACGTTCAACGTACATTTCGTACACGCTAGGTATAAGTGAAGGTGTGGGTGGCTGTGTATGATGGATTGAATAAATCTTGACACAGTGTCCCGAGTATCTCTTTTGGCTTTTTATTTTGAGTTGTGTATTCGAAGGCGAATATTTGTAGACGCATTTAAAGTCGATAGTGGTACTTAACCGGTCTTGGATTTACTTTTTTTGTACATGTCAAATATGTGCCATGAAAAATAAGATTTGACTAGAAACACCTGTATAGTTACAGTAATTCCCACGCTTTTTCATTATCCCGAAAATGCCCGATCCATTCCCGCCGCCAGGAGTTTGTATTTTTGTACCATCAGAAAACTCATTTGGATGCAAAAGGCAAATGAATACCTATTTGTTCGCCTTTCGCAGTCTCGATCACACATATATAGAAAGAGCGAGAGCAAGCATGCGAAACTCGAAACTTACGTATACGAATTTAACTCCTGTGGTTCATAATTACTGCTCCTTACCTCTCATACCACTAAGGAGACCTATAAATCGTCAGATGTACCACGTACGAGTCACACCAAGTGATTTGTCAATGAAATTTCAACACAAAAAGCTCATCACAAACATCAAGCACAAAAGTCTACATCAAATCTAGCAAAAAGAGTCAAATGCGTCTGCAATTATAGACCTGACTACATTTCCCATTAAATGTAATCTCCTATTTTATTTTTTAATAATGCCTCTAGAATTTACAGGACTAGTCTTTTTGATTTTGTTTTGTTTAGGTATTTGACAGTTCAAGTACCATCAATACAAAATAGTAGCGCTAACTATAGATGAACTTAAAATAAAATATTTCTAAGTTTAAATATGCCTTGAGCAATAAAAAACAAGAAATATTATAGATAAACTGTCGACAAGACAACATCAGACCTATGGTTAAGTTCTTTACAAAATAGTACTTATGACTATCTAGCTAGATGCATTATTTGTGAAGAAAATAGGTGATTAAATCAATGAATCCCTATCTCCCCTGCGTTGCTCTTAATACCTAATGAATTCTTTGGATTTGGTAAGTAATCCATAGAAACAAGTGAAAATTGATTCTACTGGTGGAAAAAAACCCTTCGCCGATTACATTCGACTTGTCAGGGGTAAGTTGAAAAGTTGCTGAAAGTGAAAAATATCTTTCCTCAATAAAGTAATTTCATTTAGAAATAACTTGTTTAATTTTAGTCCAATGTTCTCCTATGTCATGGACCAATCACATATTGCTAATTTTCAAGCCATTCCACTAACCTAGATAAAATAGCATCGTGCGAGTATAGAAGACCCTTTTCACCGGCCTGTTAGATTTGCAGTCATGTTGCATTGGCTTTGAAATCGGCACTGTGTTGTATGGGTCATAGAGCGGTCGTATACTTCCTACCTTTGGTAATCCAAAGACGTAAAGCTATTCACTTATGGCTACGTCCGCAGGAGGATGGCTTAGCGCCAAGCTAGAGGTAAGCGAGTCGCCTAACTAAAACCAACGGTCTGGCCCGAGCGCTTGGCGTGCATCGAAGTAAACAAACTAGGGCTCGACCGCGCCAGCGCCATCGGGTTCAACTCGACGCCGACGTCCGCTTTAGGATACACTGCGCAATGGAAAAACTTGCGCGGCGAGAACCATTGCGTTGTTTTTGCATGCATTTGAAGGCGACGATGCGTAGTACAGTACGCGTCGAGTTGAACTCGGCGGAGCTTGCGCGGTCGAGCTGGTTGGTTTTATGTCACGTGACTAGCTAGGCGCTATAAGAAAGCCTGCACCAGCTGTCCCCCCGGGGGACACGGGTAGAGGGGACAACTGGGAATAATCGTCGTTCTCATCTAGCAACAAATGGGTGCGTTTCCACTGGAGCGGAGGACCAATCACAAATATATAAAAAAAATATATAAATATTGCACACACAGCACAAACTAGCCCCAAACTAAGCACTATGCTTGTACCATGGGTACTAGGCAACAGATATACTACATATTATACTTTTTTTTGTAAATATATACATGTTATACATAGAAAGACACCCAGACCAGATAGCATAAATATTTGCACCCGGCGGGAATCGAACCCGCTGCCTTCTGCATTGCAGTCGGGCGTACGCCCGACGCGCCACCACAGGCCGTCCAAGAGTATCACAGTAGGTAGGTACTCTAAAATACTCCACTTCGCATCAAGGAATTAAGTACTTCGTCTTTCGTGGAAACATCGTCAACAACTAATGTACTATAGTTTATGATGATATAGCGCCCCCCTGTGCCTACCTTTCGGTGTAAACAGCAGAAACGTTGTTGAGGTATCTCTATCAGTGAATTTTGGCGGGAACGAGTTGAGATGTGGTGCAAAATTTTCATTTTTGTGAAACCAAGTTCAAATGGCGTGTAAATTGTTTAATTTCGGGCGCATTTATTCAATTCAGTTTCCTGAAGGTGTAAAAGTGTAAATGAAAGTGAAAATCGGTGCAAAACATGGACTTTAGCGTTAACTCCAAAGCTCCGTAAACATATTATATTCTTACATACGTAATTTCTTCTATGGTTTTCGCGATTTTGCATAATAAAACACTTTATTTATCCGGTTTTATCGCGTTTTTATTCATTGTTTGACCCGAGCTTTCGCCAACTTTACAGTTGGCTTTTTCAAGGTTGACTGAAAACCTTGAACCTTGAAAAAGCCAACTGTAAAGTTGGCGAAAGCTCGGGTCAAATAATGAATAAAAACGCGATGAAACCGGATAAATAAAGTGTTTTACTCCGTAAACATTGTAAAAAATGACCGACTTTTTACAATGATTCCCTCGACTTACTTTAACTATGACGACTTGACTGTTTCGATGCAAATTACTTGCAAATCTTAATAATACTTGTTTTGACACTGGCAAATGTCCGAATGGAAAAGCCATATTAAAGAACTTCTTTACGCTTCTTTTGTCTCTTACCAAGTCTTGGGGGCTGGTACTGGTACGACCAAATAAATCTTGTCTCAGAAGGTAGACTAAAATGTTTTTTCTGTTTCTTCCCAGTGGATATGATGTTTGCTTGGGAACGATCAGGAATAAGTGGTGGTAATAAATCAACAAATTAGGTATAGTTAATATTATTTATTTCAATACTGAGAATATAATAATATAGTCTGCCGCTATTTGTGCATAGTTAGTCGAACATTATCTGGCAAGGTGTAGGTAAATCTGTAGGTCTCATATCTACTGCAATAGAGATAAAACATCCACCTGCTTGTACAATAGAAGTTATTTATCTGTTTATGACTGCATTTTGAAGGGCCCCGATTCCCGTAACTAAATATAATATGACTAAAATATTAGTATTACGATTGAAAAGAATACATACTCTCAAAATGAAACCAAACTTGAAACTAGACTGTGATCAAAACTTTAGTAACTCATTTGAGTTTCTACAAAGAAAGTTTTATTGACCAAAAATCGAATGTTATTTGACTTTGAATTTTAATTTGAAATTGACGAAGATTGCCTGCTGATTTTTTTAAAATATGATTTTTTTTCCGCCGGCCGCAGCCGTTGTTATGGGTAAACTACTCGTGACAACGGCTGACGCACGCAACCCGGCCGAAATGTTTTAAGCCAAATTATGATTATGTATTTTTAATTGCGATGGTGACCCATGGAATACAGATATTTTCGTAAACGTAATAAAGAAATTACAAGCTCTTATACGAGATTTCCTTTTTACTGTTAAGGATTTTTCCCAAAACTCGAGAACAAACACACTATGTAGGGTTATGTCTATTGCAGTTTAGGTATTTTATCTTTATATCTTAGAAATGCACTTCTAATACGAATCGTGGAATTATATATTATGTGAATTCACTTCTCAGATCAATGGAATGAATCGTTATGTACAAATAAATAGGTAAATACACGCTTTAGCTGTCTGACGATGTATATACCTAGCTATTGATTTCCAGTTGGTATGATAGGTATGATTGGGAATGACTTAACGACGAATTAATTAGACAGGCTATTCGCGTATTTGTCTAAACGCGCGTAAAATTGTCCAAATTCATGTTCAATATCCTTGTATTCCATCTTTATTAACAAGTTTGACGTTTGTCAAATAACATTTCACATATTTCGTCATAAAAAATAGAAGTGAACTCCAAATTAAGAGTTTTCCACACATTTTTTATTGATTGAGTTGCAAGTTTATAGTTTCATTTTGAGGGTGTTGTTTGCAATCGTAATGATGTTGAAATGAAATTTTGACGGTCAATTTTAATACGAGAATCGGCGCCATAGGTTATCTTAGCTAGATGATTTATACATACAGCGCAAGCCAATGATAAAAAACACTATTTACTAAAAGTATATTTGTGTTTGTTATGATACGAAATTTACCTAGATTGGTAAGGTACCTCTCAAGGGCTAGGTATATATTTCGACAGCAGATAAAGCTTATATAAAATAAAATAACCCTTAAACATTAATTGACACATTGATTTAAATATAAAACGAAATAAAAGCACCAAATTAACTATTTAGAGATCATCTAACATACTACATATTACTTTAAATTTAAGTAAAATTTACTCATATTATAAATGGGAAAGTTAAACCGTACCAATGAACATTTTACCGTTAAATTAAAACTTATTTAACCTTAAGGTGAACGTAGGAAATAATTTGGCAATACAGCAGTGGTTATATTATCTGCTGCTGTAGACCTTCAGGCGTTAATTGATGGCAAAAAAGTACGATCTTCGTAAAAGAAACTATTGAACCGATTTCAATAAGATTTGGAATGGAACCATGGAATAAATAAATAGAAATTAATTGATTGAATGAGACGTAACTTTTCGGTAAAGAATAATGTTTAGTTTATAGTCCAGACACAGCGCAAAGCGTTAGTCGCTCTGTAGTGATACTGGTCAAATGTCGGGACTAAAAATAAAATAAAAACATTATTCTTTAACATAAATAGGAATATGCAATTATTTATTTCGCCATTTTCTTGTAGAAAACTGCGCATAGTATTTTCCGTATTTTCCATACATTGCGCCGAAAACTGACAGTTACATGAACGTAAGTAAAACCATAGGGCGGTGCTAGTAATACTAAATTAACTTAGGACTCCACGCACTTACAGTTCACTGACCGGCTGATATCTGCCGATGAACTGTTGGTGTGTAGGGGCCTTTAATGCTTATATTTATTCATAGCTGACATTTAGAGACCCGCGGGCCATATCGACATAATTACAAAGTTTTGGCGTCATCTACGTTATACTTACATTAAAATCTTATTTAAACTCTCATGATGTTTATTCAAAATATTAGTTTTCCGCGACTTAATTGCGAACTACCCTCAGTTACCAATTCTAATAATAATAAATAATGAACAGAGTCGTGTAAGTTTAAATAGCATAATAGTTGAAATGTAAGGGAAAGACCGCGACTAAGGACTCGGAAAAATAATACTACACCTTATAACTAATTTGTGACGACTGGGTTTAGGAAAATAATTGTCTTTGACTATTGAAATTACATACATACACTGTATATGAAAACACCTAAATCAGAAACAAATATTATCTAAGCATAAATACTTCTTTCCGGCGGGAATCGAACCCGCAAACTTCTGCGTAATAGCCGAGTGTTCGCCCGACGAGCCACAGAGGTCGACTTTGGTGGAATGGTAGAATTTTATAAACAAGAACCTTTTACTTTTTTAACAGACTTCCAAAAAAGGAGTAGGTTATTAAAGTGACTAAACCCAGTCGCACTTCAGGAAAATGCAATAATCGGAACCTTATACCAAGCGTAATCGTTTTTTGGTAAATCGCTGCTTTTTTGTAAAAAAAAATACATATAATTATAATGTAACTTATTCACCGCAAACGTGGCAACATTTTGATTCTGTGTTGCCAGTCAACAATAAATGGTAGTTTTATTTAACAGCGTAAGTACGCTACCACGTTCTCTACTCTAGTTTGTGTCGAATTATATAAAAAAGACAACAATTCAATAAATAGAATGTTATAAGTACATAATTGAAAGCATTACCTACATAAGTGATGTTGCATTGAAACTATAGATAATTAAAATCAGAGATGGTCGCCCTTTGACAGTTAATTAAAAAAAACTGTCAAAAAAATGACGGCCTTTGACGCAAAAAGACGCAACGCGCTTTCGTCATTCATTTTTACATTCTAATATAATATTTATCACAGTAGGGGATCTGTGAGGTTTTCATTTAAACAGGTTTTTGGCTTCGAACAAATATAGATAAAAACAACACAATGTTGTACTTTTGTTGTTTCCATTTACAAACATTTTTCCACAATTGGATTCGAACCAGCAACCTTCTGCATCGCAAAAGACAGTGGTCAATGTTTTTTATTCAATGAGCAAAGAAGACAAATGAGGTACCTACATTACATATAAATAATACATTTCACGTAGGCATATTTAGTATACATTATTTTGTAACATTCGTTAGCAACATCGATAACATTTATTAAATATTTAAATCTGAAAACCTCTTAGATACTATTTGGCATGTTGTGGAATTTAATTTGATAACTAACATAAAAAGTAGGTTATAGACTTAGTTTCTGAAATAAATTTTATGATTGCATACGGAAACATTTATAATTATATTTTAAAAGAAAAATGAGCAAATTTAGCGCGCTTAGAATTTACTTTAGCTACAGGCTAAATGAAACGTAATAAATAGATAGATTTGGTGTAATTTCCAAATTAATCTCCACAACAGCGACTTTTCATAAACTATATATTTAAAATATCTTTCTTTAATATTGCACCTGATTATTTTTAATTATTTATATCTTTATTTATTTATTTAATGTCAATAATTCTATACGAAAATCATTAAAATCTACGTATTTTAGGATGATTTAAACCTAAAACCCAGACTTTGAAGTAATTATAATAAAATAGATGACAATAATGTGAATAACTTTTGAACGATTTTTTTTAATGACGGAAAAAATAAAATTAACAGATATTAGGATAAACATTGAAATAGATGGAGATAATTATTACTATTATAGCTTGATTTCAGAAATACAAGTGACAGCTGTCACAGAAATACACCGATTTATAATAAAATAGATATTGAGATATTTGTGACGTGAAATAATTGAAACAAATAACATAACAATAAATCTTAAAACTAACTTATTACGTAACAAATACTTATACAGTAATTATCTAAAGTAAACTAGGAATTCAATTAAATTTTTAAGGGAACCATCACAAATTTATTTAGTTTTGTACCCACGACTACCACAATCTTAATAAAATAAGTTCACACTTTAAATACATCGAACATAGATACTTCAAACACACACCAAAAATTACCCTACTCCTTTAGAAACTCATTTTTGTTTCAAAAAGTGCCAATTTCCGTTTCAAAACAGACAGAATATTTTATTTAAAAATACCAAATTTCATTTAAACTGTGTTTTACAATATCCTGTGTATTAAAGAAATTTGAAAAACACATATCTTCGTTTAAATTACTAATTCAGAGCTAATATGATAATCAACTAAACATTTCTATAGATCGGATATAAGATACGCAATTCATTGAATGTTATAGACACGCCGATTTGCGGTCGCACGCTTGGGAAGCTAATTTACTGATCTCGTAAAAAAGCATCTAAAATTTGTTTTCTCTTCCTGTCTGACAGCTTTTGTTTTCTCTTCCTGTCTGACAGGCATTTTGTCTTCTGCCGTCAAGTTGAAGTTTAGGAAATCGGTCTAAATGGTGCGTCAATGTTCAGAGGTAAGGGATGATACACCCGTATCCTCGACCTATGAGCTAGTCGTCAAGTGTGAGTGTGGTGTGAGTGCGGCTCACAGGTCGTCGCGGGGGAGGGGGGGGAGGGGGGGAGGCGGCGCGGGGTGCGCGCGCGCCGCCTCCAGGGCCGGCTGGATGGCTTCCAGGAGCTTCGTGATGGCTTCTTCAGTCTGGAAATACGGATAAATAAAATAAATCCTACTGTAGCGAAGGGGAGTTCCCGGTCCCCTCTACCGTACTTTTTCTACCTCCTCCCCCCTCAGGGGGAGGAGGTAGAAAAAGTACGGTAGAGGGACGAAGGGGGTTTATTGTCGTAGAGGTGGCTACGAGCTTCTCGTAGATGTCCGGGAAACCGTACGCTCTACGAGAAGGCAACGAATGCAGGCTACAGGTACTACGTATAGGAAGGTCCAGGGAACCGTACACAACATATACGCAGTACCAAAGCCAGTAGTGGATTCGATACAATTCGATCGATTTGATTCGATTCGATACAAAACAAAATCTTAGCAGACTACTTAAGCAGAGTGCTCGACGCAACGATACCGCGATCCAGAAAACTGCATTCACCTCACTAGCGCCATCTCTTATAATTTTTCGGAACTAAAGTTTCTTTGCAATATCTTTGATAATTGTATTCGCTTGATCATTCCGTGTGTTGTTCTCATTTGTTTTGTTGTGATTATTATATATTTATGTTACACTACTAATATTTCGTAAATCTGTTTTTATTGCTCAAGGCATATTTCTAATCCTACTAATATTATAAATGTGAATGTGTGTGTTTGGATGTTTGTTATTCAATCACGAAAAAACTACTGAACCGATTGCGATAAAACTTGGAATATAGGGAGCTGGATACCGGGAATAAAACATAGGCTACTTTTTATTCCGATATTCCCGCGGGAACGGGACTTGCGCGGGTGAAACCGCGGGGCGCAGCTAGTATATAATAAATAAATATTGCACGACATTACACATAGCGCAACCTAATCTATGGTTTGTACCAAATTTTCCTTGTCTCCAGTCACTTGCTTCGACAGCTGCATGGCAGAATATATTCTACATTCAAGTCAAGAGTGCAAGAAACTTGGCATTGAAACTACTGAAATGCCCAGTTTCCAGGTGTAAAGAGTAAAATTACCTATTACAACAGCTGCATGGCAGATTACATGCTGCGTCCAGGCCAGGGACGAGCCTTAACATCTTTGCTGAATGAAACTTAGTAATTAAACAACCGAAGTTTCTATAGTTTCCAGTTGTGTTGAGTTACAGCAGCATGCTACATGCAGGCCAGAAGGAAAACAACTTTGTATTTTAACTGTAGAAGACCTCAATTTCCAGGTGTAAGGTTACCTGTTGCAACAGCTGCGTGGAGGAGTGCAGGCTTTGCCTCCAGGTCTGCAGCTGCGCCTGTGCCTGCTGCGAGTGTTGCTCCAGCAGTCGTCGCCATTGGGCCGCTTCAGCCACGCGGGCACCGTTCAATCTGTAGTATAAAGACTCTACAGGATTTTTGGTTAGGGTAATCAATTTTTCAGAAATCTATTAATGCCATTTTAGTTTTCACAAAATCGGGGATGCAATTCCGTTCAGCATTTTCACCATCTCTTATGTTTATGTTTAGGATATTCCGCTGAAAGCCCATCGAAATGCTTCATGTATATAAACTGCCTGTATATAAACTTTGATGAATACATCTCTGAAGAGCTGGGTGAGACAAAAGGAACCATCACGCAAAAAGGATTTGAGGTCATGTAGATGCCTAAAACAAAGCCCGTAAACAATTATAACCGTGATGTATAGAAAGACATCAAGTGGTATCATTTATTTGAGGTGGAGAATCCATTTAACTACAGAGATAAAGACGGATGGGATGAGATATGAGGGCTCTATCCTGGCCTAACGTGGGTAGTCAGGTTTGGTCAGGTCAGGTTCAATCGATACGATGTCGGAATATTTTCAACGTGACCATTTTCCGCCAAATCACAGATCACATATTACTAACTCCAAATCTACCATTTTCTATATTTTTACTATTACACCAAACTTACCATTTTCTACCAAAAGCATATTGTAAAACCTAGAGTTTCAGATTATGTTTATGATGATCACCTGGAACGGTTTAACCCTGGCTGCGGGCCGTGGTACAGCTGTCAGTACAGCAGTACGATGATGATGATGAGCTGTTCCTACTGACCTGTCTTCCAGATCGTGCACGTGGAACCCTGGCTGTGGGCCGTGGTACAGCTTCCAGTATAGAAGTCCGTTAATCGCCAAGAGTACGATGATGATGAGAGCCAGCCATCTCCCTGAGGATGTGGTGCTGGATGAACTGCTTCCGGCGGAAGTGAGCGGTGTCGTTGTAGGTAGAGCGGTCGTTGACGGCGTCGTTGCTGCAACACGGAATGTAATAATAATGGTACATCTGCAGTATTTTTTTGTAGAACAATCTTTCTAAATGTAACTAAGCAACATCAAATATGCGCTGTTAAGGTAAAGGAAAACATCGCTCGGAAACCGACATGTCCTAGTACTCACCACGTTCCGAATTCATTGGACATTTGCCAATACGGAGTAGGCTCTCGTGGTAGATACTGCATAGCTAGTAACGAACATGCCATCCCAAAGAATGTGAAAATTTCTGGACTCAAATTAGTAATGAACAATAAAGGGCTGCCACTATAGACCATAACTAGGCACCTAGGGTCCTCGTCTAAGATAGATATAAACACTCACGTATAAGCCTGCGATGTCTCCTGGATTTCCTCGCAGCAGGGACGGCAGTATCCGCTTCCGCCAACAGCCGAGCTTCCAACAACCTACTGAACTCTTCCATCCCACTCATGGAGTTCTTTTCCAAGAACGCTGGAATGCAGAAACATCCCATTATAAGCCTCGTGTGACGCCATACGTTCCTGGTGTAAGGGTGTTTTTGGGGAAGCTTGAATTCCTTATTAGATGCCTTATGGTGATTCTGGGGAGGTTTAAAGTCTTTTGATGCCTTGATTTTTGGGTCTTTGTAAGTTAATGGACGAGGCATGTTTGCCTTCTAACGATGTTCTTTGACTGAGTGTTTGTAGGTTGTTAGGCTTTGTTTGTTTAAATGCTTTTTAATTACTTTTTTCATTATTCTAGATAAGTTTAAAGAGTGATTGGTTCACCGCATATTACGTAATTACGATTATGATATTTTATTGTTTGTTGAATAAAAAATGATTAGAGAAGGTTATTTTAAAATTCTTAAAGTCGAAGTAAATACCAACTAGCACCACGTCACTTTTAGCCAACAGCATAGCTATTATAACCTCCTAAGGCCCAAGCCAAAAACTGTAATAGATGAATTACAGCTTACTATTCTCATGTGAGTCCATAAATATCATAGTAGCTCCAGCCCAAGAACTAAATATAAAAAAAGGTTGGATAGAGTTGAAGTACTCATGATTTTTTAACAGTGTTATAAATATGATATAAAATATATTTTTGAAAAAAAAAACCCTATTATTTTTTGTCCTCTTCTGAGCACATTGGTTCTTAGTTACAAAAGTTCCTACTATTTATTTGTACTCATGCGACCACTTCAGACCTATATTAATTAAATATTATTCATAAATATATATGTCGCAGTCACATCAATTAATGTGAGACGGAAATTGCTTCAAGAACAATGAGTTACACATAAAGCAATTCGGCAGAATCGTGACGTCATCGAGTGTCGCCTAAGATAGTAGCGTGGTGCATACATTCCGACAGATTGGTGATAGATTTTTGTCCTGGGCGCACTCGTTACGTTACGGGACTGCTTCTCCGTTTCAGTCCTACCTGATAGTCTATTTATAGGATACTTACCTTAAATTTCTGAATAGATTGTTTAGTGATTATAATGTAACATCAATACTCCTATTTAGTGGCAGACAAACTATATTGTACAACCAGATTGTGTGTAATATAAAACGTGATTAACGAATTTGTACTATTATACTCACTTACGCCCACCTAGAATATCTGAAACGTCTGAAAAACAAGACTTTCCAAAGAGACTCCGTCATATATATATATTTAAACCTAAAAATTTAAAAATAAAGCTAAGACAGTACTTTGTCGATTCCTAACAATATAGCTACAGCGAGTCTAGACGTCATAACACTCCTGTAACATACACATAAACACACCTACAGTACCATACACTAAAGTGGTCAGTAATATATACTCACTCTTCATCATCCCCCACATGGGCTTCTTGTACTTGACCTGTCCGTAGATGTGCAGCTCTGTGGAATGGTCTCCTACACGCACCATGCAGTAATGCACGCACACACTGAAATGGTCCGCATACGGAATGCCTGCGTTGTCGGATGTACTGTCTATGGAGTACAGGCAACCGGGAGCTGAGCAGTTGTTCATTACCTTCAGAGGAAATATACCACCATGTTATGATTCTCACTATCATCTAAGTCTGGACGTCCAGTTCTAGACAAATACCTTCCTCAACGATCTTCTAGATGACCATAGATGACCTTATAGGAACATTCCTAAGTAGTGATTTATTACTTTCAAGGTAAATATACCACCATGTCATGATTTTCACTATCATCAAGTCTGGACGTCCAGTTCTAGACAAAGGCATCCCCTAAGGATCTTCTAAATGTCATTATGGGAACAATCTTAACTAGATCATTGATACACCGTTTAGTACCAAATGATCTGCATAAAATTGCTGGAAATCTTTGGATTCGGACAAGACTGGTCATCTAGGAGATCATTAAGGCTATGTCCTCATTGACAGGCGGCTTGCATAGCGCCCAGCATCTACGGGCTTCCATTCTGACTAGATACACAGCTAGGCGGCAAGAACTCAGTGCGGCCGGCCGCGAACTTTCTAGACCGTTCGTTTTAGTTAAGTGACTCTCTAGCCTCTAGGCCCTAGGCGCTAAGCGAGCCTCCTGCTTATACGGACGTGGTCTAAGGTGGACGTTTGTCTAGAGCTGGACATACTTGATCTGCCCACAAGGTCATGGTAAAGGTCTATTTTAATTGAATTTTAATTATATGGCAACCGCCCTATCTAATGACTTAGTTTTATTTTATGTAACGTATGTCTCTGTCTGTTAACTTTAAAACTTCATGTGACAGTAAAAGACAAACGATAAATAGTTTATGCAGCTATCAATTATTTCTTGAGCGTCTGGCAAAGAAGTTATGGAAGAACGCTACATTGAAGCATGCTGTCTCTTTGTAAGTGTTATTAGAAAAGGACAGCGTGTACAGTGTAGCGGAGCACTTTTCAGTTCTACGTGAGCATTATAGTTCTAGTTATACAATTTGTAACGGGTAAGTCCTTTTAAAATTTACACCTAAATTTATCGAAAAGTACTTCGAATTTCCAAAAGTCGTAGAACAAAAGTTGTTCGCCTAGACATCTAGAACAACCCCCTTTCGGATTAAAAGGACTTACCCGTTACACCTTGTATAACTTCTTTAGCGTCTGAAAACCTTAAAAGTGGACATAATGTTTACGTCAGTGACGTGACGCTCTAGATGTTACCACGCCCGTATTAGCACAAATTAAAAGTCCTTAAAATAAAATGTGATTTACTATAACATTAAATGTGTACTGAATTGTAAATAATTCGTTGCAATTTAATTCTCTCTCTCAATTGTTCGTTGTATATAATATACGTTTCCGAGCATAGCACATTTTTTTTAAATATGTCATGCTGGCTATTCACCTGCGTCTCAGTGACATGAACCTCTTTAGGTCCGATCGGTCCCGACGTCAGCCCCAGTTTGTAGCTCGTCTGACGACACTTGAGACCCCTCTGAGCTTGCCACGGCGACTGGGGAAACAAAGGGACATTTTTACAGGGCAAAGTCATCACCTAAATCGAAATAGAAATATGGAAGAAACTTTAATAGTTGTCGAGACAATTCCAGGGATGTTTAATCTTAAAAGTTTACTAGTTGAAAACGCACAGAACAGTCGAGTTTTTCAGAAATAACCAAAGTTATTTGCTTGCATGTACAAAAGCATCCCTTACCTAGATGCCCGCTAACTTTCTATAAACGTGTATACAGGTTGCCCCGAAATTGGTGAAAATTTCTGGCCTAGGGCCGGAACGGCTGGGAATAGAAAACTGAAATTCAGAAGGTTGACCGATTCCGGAGCGCCCTATACAATTTGTAAGGGGTATGCCCTTTTAATCCGAAAGGGGGTTGTTCTAGACGTCTAGGCGAACACCTTTTGTTCTACGACTTTTGAAAATTCAAACTTTTTTTTGACAGTTTTGAGATTATGTTTCAATGCAAAAACAGCTGCTTCTGAAAATAAAGGTAAGTGAGGTTTTGATTTTAAACCATCAAACTAAATAAAAGGACAATATAAGGTCAATGACCTCGAACTCTGAGAAACAGCTGATTTTCAAGTAAACTTTACACCTAAATTTTTCGAAAAGTACTTCGAATTTCGAAAAGTCGTAGAACAAGAGTTGTTCGCCTAGACGTCTAGAACAACCCCCTTTCGGATTAAAAGGGCTTACCCGTTACACCTTGTATATTAGTTACCTGCACATAATCCGTGATGTTTCTTGCAGCTAGCAGCTCTAGACTGAACTTGGAGTTGGTGAAGATCATGGTGAACAGCTGGTCGATGTTGAATGAGAACGTTTGCTTCAGGAACAGTCGGCCGTCGTGGGGTTCACTGCATTTCTCGCCCGCGCCGCCACTGCCGGAGCGAACAACGACATTAAAAATCGAATCCTCGACAAATTATTAGCAGATGGCAATGCATAGGTAATTAATAAAACACGAAATACTGAAAATCGCTGGGGAGTAAAAGTCTAAGAGTAGTGACCACGGGAGCGCTATTTTTGGATAATAATAAATCCTGGACTTTCATTTCAAAGGTCGTAAGTTTGAATCCCGGGTGCTTCCACATCAATGTCTTTTTTCCTACGAAAAAAATGTGTGCGCTATTAACACCACTCTTACGGTAAAAGAAAACATACAGAAACCGACGACTTCGTTAGCTCTCGGCGTATTGACCTGTCCTTTCTTCTGGGAATGGATGACTAGACTGGAAGGGTGTTACACAGCGCCATAAATATCATGGATCAAAGCCACGAAGACCAGTTAGATCTTGTTCGACTGACGTAATCCTGTCTTGAAGAAGAGTGTACAATATCTTAGACTATACATCACTCACCATTAGGTAAGATAGTGGTAACAACACGTTGGTCATTCACTTTAGTATACGTACTTGTTCTTGTTGTCAAGTTCGCTATCACTGGAGTCCGACATGTCTGTGGGCAGAGTGTCCGCGGCCTCTTCAGTCCCGACCACACCATCACCGTTGCTCACTGGTACACAGACAAACATTGTTACAGTGGCTGCAACCCTGTAGTTGGACCCTTGAGAGTTACACGTATCCTACGTGTAACTCTCGACCAGGGTTGCGGTCACCAAATACAAGTGTTTGGGGATTCAATCTGTCTGATCCCATACGGTGCTCTGCTGAGCACCTGGTGGTACAGCGAACTCCATAGTGATACCGGGTAGGCAGTTGGTGTTCGAAATATTCCCCCTCCACCTCTAATATCGCTAATAGGAAAAATAGTATCTCACCTGAAGCAAACTGAGCTATTTCAATTCCATCGATAAGATCACCCAGTAGGTAAGTACATTTGAACAAGAGTTGTCTTAAACGCTTCGACATTTTATTGACTTGACCAGTTGGAACTCATCCAATGATCCTTGTAAAAAACCAAACTATTTATTTCGATGCATTGTTGAGGAAAAAAAATTAAATCGAAAAATCTTGTCACAAAGTATTTCCAGTTTGTCACGAAGTATCCCTAATTTACGGCAAACATAACTATTGCATGAAGTTATAATTTTATATTATACAAGTAATATTAGGGGTTAAAGTATGAAATTGCCGATTTGTACTGAAAATCTTAATTGTTTATTTTTTAAATTTTTAACAAATTTATTTAATCAAAATAGTTGCCATTATTATCTATACATTGCTGCCATCTAATGGGAAGGTTATTAATGCCTTTGCGATAGAACTCCGACGATCTAGACTGCACAAACTGTGTGAAAGCATTTTGTACTGCCTCCTGGGAAGAAAACTTCTTGTCACGTAGATAATTGTCCAATTCACGAAAAAAATGGTAGTCCGTTGGAGCAAGGTCTGGTGAATACGGAGGATGACGAATGGTTTCTAAGTGCAGTTCCTGAAGGGTCAAAATGGTTTCTCGTGCTGTGTGAGGTCTCGCGTTGTCGTGGAGCAATAATGGTGAAGATCGATTCATGAGTCGGGGCTGTTTTACTGCTAGTTTTGTCAACATGGTTCGGAGTTCGGCACAATAGACATCTGCCGTAATTGCTTGACCAGATCGAAGAAAACTATAGTGAATAACACCATGCTGAGACCACCAAACAGTTACCATTACTTTTTTATTGGTAAGTTTTGCTTTAGGACACTGTTGTGGCATTTGACCTGGGGTCAGCCATTGCATTTTTCTTTTCCGGTTATCATAAAGAATCCACTTTTCATCACATGTTACAAATCGATCCAATATTCCTTCATTTCTGTACCGGTTCAACAAGGCAACACAAGTTTCAACACGCGTTTCTTTCTGCAGATCAGTCAAATCATGAGGCACCCATTTTTCGTATTTTTTTATTTTATTGATTTGACGCAAGTAAGTCAATAAAGTGGGTAAGGTAACGTTAAATCATGCCGCTAATTCCTGGGTAGTTTGACTAGGATCGTTATTCACCTGTGTGGGCGGTCTTCCTCGTGGCTCGTTCTTTAAGTCGAAATTTCCATCACGAAAGCGTTTAAACCAAAATCGCACGGTGCGTTCATTAGTAGACCCCTCTCCAAACGCAGCATTGATATTGCGGGCTGTTTCTGCCGCGTTCGGAACTCGTATTCAAAAATCACTCGAATTTTCGCAGTATCCAGCTTTCTTGTCTAAATTGAATAACAAAAACAATTGAAAGTCGATATTCAAATGTTTCACATTTTTTAAAAAAAGAACATCACAGAAACCATTTGAAAAAAGTTTCATTCGAAAACCTCAAACCATGAAGATTCTATGTCAATTCAAAGAACCTATTGCAATAAAACGGCAATTTCATACTTTAACCCCTATTATTAATTTATTTTCATATCGGCCTTAAACCGATTATGGTCATTTGAGAATTAAGTCATTTGGTCAATGTGAAGTACCTACTTTTTTAACAGTTTGCAAGTTATTTGCAGATTTAAAAACAGTCAAGTCGAGTTGAACGAGTCATAGTAAACTGGCGATTAACAGTTTAAAAGTCCATGTTTGGCAATGGTTTAAAGTTTTCACTAAATTCTAACATTTTTACGAAAATACAGTGTTCAGTATGCCATTGAAATTAACAAATTACACGCATTTTTACTAGGTTTCACAAAAATAAAAAATTAGCAACACATTTATTCAACGCATACCCGCTAACACTCCCAACAAGCGTTAGGCCCTAAAGGAAACTGAGGCTAGGCTATATAATGAAACCGGATTACTCTTATCGTCATGGGTTCCAAGTTAACACTTATTGTACCTATTACCAACAGTGCCCCGATCGCGTGGAAATATCAAGATAATTATTAAAAGAAAAATGATTGAAGAAACTTTATAATGTACCTTAAATACCTCTTCAGCGATACCCCACTTGACATAGTCCACTTTCATTTTTTTTTAAACAAAATGGCGCCTGGTGGTCGCCGTTTTGTTTTTAATTTTTTTGTCAACTATCTAAGAACCATTAGAAAAATAAGAAGAATCTAATGATACCTTAATTAAAGAAATCCGTTGCGTGGTTTGGAAGCTTAGTGCTGCAGGAAGAATATTACAAAAATACAAACATACATACAGGATAGGCGAAACATAACCCTTTCCTTGCAGCCGGGTAAAAAGTAGCCTATGTTTTAATTCAGATATCCAGCGTTCTTTCTGCATACCAGATCTCCAATTCCTATAATTTTAATAATGGGAATCGGGGCCCTGTACGTACAGTGTGTAATGTGCAATACTATTTATTCTCTGCCCAATTTCTCAATTTTGTCTAGTACATTAGGTACATATACTCTATATATCCATCCCCATCTCATAGTTTAAAGAATAAAATATTTTCAATTCATTGGTTGCCTTAAAGAAACGTAGCTAGGCGCAATGGACGCCCTGGAGCGATAAGACCTCATTGCGCCACACTACGTTTTTGGTTTTTCTTTGTAATATTTGAGTAATGTATAATTTGGAACAATGAAGTATTTATCTAGATAGATATCTATATATTCCTCGACACTAGATGACGTCACGACTCTGCCGAATTACTTCGTAAATAACCCACTGTTCTTGAAGCAATTTCCGTCTTATAATAATTCGACCTATATTATATACTGGTTTCCAAGAAAGGTAGAACTTGCAGGCACCATGTGAGCAAATCACACGGTATTCTAGCAGATAGCTAATTTCATATATATTTTTAGGCAATGATGTATGACTTATAACACCAAAGAACATAAATATTACATAATTATTTTTAGGCAAATATTTTTAATTTAAATTACTTCGGAAATATATATTAATTCGAATTAAATGTATTTATACATACATATACAATTCAAAGCCCTGACTGACTGAACTATACAAGGTGTAACGGGTATGCCCTTTTAAGCCGAAAGGGGGTTGTTCGAGACGTCTAGGCGAACAACTTTTGTTTTACGACTTTTTTGAATTTGAAGAACTTTTCGAAAAAAAATTGTAAGGGTCTTAACTTAACGGGTCGGGGGTTGAAAATAAACGTTAAGTCAAGGCAGCTATGCAATGCAAAGTGCCTGTCACTTTCTACTGTTGTCTGACGTCCACTAGATAGATAATATGGGGGACAGATAATGTACGACCTGAAATAACATGCCGTAAAATATGGGGTCGTGCAATATCTGGTTGTATATTAATGGTCGCTGCAACAATCTGAGGTCATTGGTTTTTTTCGATATTTTTTTGTAATTTTTTTACTATTTCGAGCTCTAGGAAAATACAGCATCTTACCAAAATATCTCTAAATGTTTTTTTTTTATTTTCACACCTTTCATAAAATCTTACATACTCAATTACTTACTATTTTTTGTGTTGTAAAAGTAACTAATTGTGTAAACAAAACTACCAAAATGTATGATAAATTAAATACCAAAATAAGGTTTCCGTATGTTACAGTTCCGTGAGTTACATTCTTACATTGATATCAAATCTACAAATTGTTATTTTCGTCATTTTAAATGTACTCACCGAGCGGCGGTGAAATGTCCCTCGTGTGGCTGCCAGGTCGCGAGGTTCTGTGTTCCTCGCGAGGCTCGCCTCCCGCCGCGTCCACGCAACCCTCGCCTACTTCCTTTTAATTAAAAAATGTAACTTTAACAGATAGATTTAGTCAAACAAAATAAGTACCTAGTAGAAGAAAACTCTAGTTTTTCCCCGACTAGCAACTTCCAAAAATAGGAGATCATCTATGAGGGTGTATGTTTTTTCTCTCCAGAAATATTGATGTACGATGAAACTCTACTATTTGCCCACAAACGCTTATGGAAGTAATCGAGTTTTTTTTTTTTTTTCTGTTGGGAATTGTTTGGTTATTAGGATTTTGCAAATTGACTTTTTATGGGAACGGCAAAGGATACATCGAGCTTCGCTTTGAACGGCAAAGTGTCCTTGGCTAGGCACAGTTTCAATATTTAAAACAGACGTTGAAACACAATTCACTCGGTTTAACGGAAATACGAAGTTGCACCGTAAAAAGCAAAGCAGAGAATACAGCCATGTCTTTGTCTATACTAAAGATAACGTTAAAACTTAATGCAACACATGGAAAAAATTCTAAGAAAAAGTAAAGTGTAAGGAAGACACGTCAGATCTTATCCCACTGCTTCCTTCTTCAAGATGAGCGTGCTACATCTTAGATTATACATCACTTACCACCAGGAGATAGTGGTCAAACGCTTTTCTATACAGATTAAAATTCATGAAATAATAATAATAATAATAAAAAAAACAGACAAAAATGGAAAAAGTATCAAATTACTTTACGACGACGACGTATGCTGCTATATATGACATGTTTAGGCATTTTGATAGTTAAAATTAATACAAGTTAAAAAAAATCACGAATCAATTAAAATAAAAACAAACAAGTAACAAAGTTACATATTCGTCACAGTAATAATTTGTAATTTGTTTTAATTAATTAAAAAACAATTTTCTATAAAAAAGCTTTTAATAACAATATTTTTATTTCGGTAAGTATTTGTGTTTTACCCCGTTAATTATTTTTTGTCAATGTTAACAAAATATTTATTTAATTTCCCAAAACAACTAACTAATTGTATTATTAATTTACT
Organism: Idaea dimidiata; assembly: GCA_949358125.1. Classification (NCBI taxonomy): domain Eukaryota; kingdom Metazoa; phylum Arthropoda; class Insecta; order Lepidoptera; family Geometridae; genus Idaea; species Idaea dimidiata. The sequence goes on from OX442328.1 coordinate 14,890,530, forward strand.
AGCAGTTACTAAAACGGTCGACTAATGATCAGTAAGTTACAATCGCGGCTTGGCACAAGCCACTATAATGTTATTGATTATATAAAATAAGTGATATCTTTGTATCTAAAGTACGCGTGACTCATACCACATACATATCTCAGTATTTAATATCCAAACTTGTATGAGTCATACAAAGTTTAACGATTATAAATAATCTTGATTAGTTATTGATAAATAAACATTAGATAATGATCCCAACCCTACTTTGGTCTCCATGCTCATGGCTCATCAAATATTGTTGGCTTAGAATATCTACACTAGACGGTGGGTAATAGAACTACGACGTTTCAATTTTGAGTCCATTTTTTTAAAGGCAAATTTCCGAACAGTTAACCTTGGAACGTATGAAACTCGGCCGTTAGGGCCGAAATGAAAAAGCTTTACTATTCTTCTACCTTCTAATCTCTAAAAGAGACTAGTCCAGTTCTATGATTGTTGGGTTTAAATTCAATACAACATCTCGAGAACAGAATAAGAATTTAATCTTTACTTTCAGTTCCGCCGCGAACAAACCATTGTAACATGGTTGAGACGTCGCGTCGAAGTAAAAGAATAAACAACAATACGCAAGACCAGGTTAAAAATAACTATGTTGATCTTTACTAATTTCTCGGATTTAATCGCATGGTGTTTATTATTTTTACAATTTTTTCAATCCAACATAGCGAGAACAGAATAAAAAACGATTCTTTATGCTTATTTTGAAAAAATAACGACATTGTTTTTTTTTGTTGTTGCGAAGATTTATTTAAAATAAAAACGAATCTGTCAAACCGGTTAATTTGAGATTATATTTTACCCCTTTTACCTCAATATCCCGATATTCCCGCGGGAACGGGAAACGGGAGAATTTATATTAAAAAATTAAAATAGCCCTGACTGACTGACTGATCAAAGCACAGCCTAAACCAATTATAGTTAATAATTGAAATTTGGAAGGTGTGTTTTTATATGATGTTGGCATCCGATAAGAAAGCATTTTTTGAAATCCCTACTTACCCGGGTGAAACCGCGTGAGTGACACAGTCTATGCATATAAAATACAAACTTACAGTCTAAACCACTGGTCTTAAAGACATGAAATTTGGAGGGTGTGTTCTTTGTGATATAAAATTAAATATTGTGAACATCACAAATCGTCATCTAGCCCCATGACTACCTAGTCATGGGGCTAGATGGCGATGTGTGATGTTCGGCACACATGTTAAGCTCGGTAACTTTACCAAGCTTGTAATATGGCGACATTGGTGACTAGACAACGGATGTGATGTGTACATATAAATAAGAAGGGGTTTTTTGGAAACCCCGCGAGATTAGAACTTACAGACGTGTGAATCAGCGGGTCACAAGCTAATGTTCAAAAAACTAAATTATAATTAACGTAATTACTTATAATAATGAACGTGGAGTAAGGACGGAATAATTTTACCACTTTTTGTCCCTCTCTGTGAACTTTTAAAGTTCATGTCACGAAAAATACTCCGATCTTACGTCACGTTACTCCAAGACTAAATATGAATACGAATTCGACCTACTTCTAAACACACACCAAAACGTATGAAATGAAAATGTCAGACACAACCGATACGGTCTGCTTTCCGGTAACGTAGAGCAGGTATGTGATTACTGGGAGTTATCGGGGCTTATCTATCGATACTGACTGATAGTGAACTGCAGAATCACAACTACAAAGAATTATTTCAAAAATAGGGTTCCTTTTAGATAAGCGAGTTCGTACATAAAAACCGGCCAAGCGCTAGTCGGAGTCGCGCACAAAGGATTCTTAACTTTAAATCCTACTAATATTATTAATGTGAAACTGTGTGTCTTTGGATGTTTGTTACTCAATCACGCAAAAACGACTGAACCGATTGCGATGAAACTTGGAATATAAGTAGTTGGATACCGGGAATAACACATAGGCTACATTTTATCCCGATATTCCGCGTCTGTTTGTCTGTGCGTTTGTGCGAGCTAATCTTAGAAACGGCTTGACCGACTTCAATTAAATTTAGTATGCAGATAGCTTGAGACTTCGATTACCACATAGGCTACTTTTTATCCGGATATCAAGTCCGGATATCCGGATAAATCATAAAAATTGCGTAATATCGTTGTTTTTCAACTATCATCATCCATCGTCATCTATCATCATCACTTACTGACATACAAATTTGGCCTTACTTCACCTACCTGCCGCATATACATATGATACATGCATAATGAATGATACAATATCAAATCTTATCTTACTAATATTATAAACTCAAAAGTTTGTATGTATGTATGTGACTTTATTACTCTTTCACGCTAAAACTAACGAACCGATTGCGATGAAACTTGGAATATAGGAAGCTGGATACCGGGCATAACACACAGGCTACCTTTTATCCCGATATCCGATATACATGGGTGAAACCGCGGGGCACAGCTAGTAGAAATTATTTTTAAATGTTAATACTTGTATCCGGCACGAATCGAAACCTCAACCTGCATGTATTGCAGTCTACACCCGACGCGCCACGGAGGTCGTGATATTCCTCTGCCTAATTATGGCATAACTTAGTAATAAGGAGGGGCTTATCATTGTCTCTTATGCAGGACTTAAATAAAGTAAAATTAAAAATATATATATTAATTTATTATTCATAATATATATTTAAAAAAAAGTTAAAATATACACTAACTTTAGTAATTAAATTTATTGATGACAACCAGAATATAAATATTAGGGGTTAAAGTATGAAATTGCCGATTTGTACTGAAAATCTTAATTGTTTATTTTTTAAATTTTTAACAAATTTATTTAATCAAAATAGTTGCCATTATTATCTATACATTGCTGCCATCTAATGGGAAGGTTATTAATGCCTTTGCGATAGAACTCCGACGATCTAGACTGCACAAACTGTGTGAAAGCATTTTGTACTTACTGCCTCCTGGGAAGAAAACTTCTTGTCACGTAGATAATTGTCCAAATCACGAAAAAAATGGTAGTCCGTTGGAGCAAAGTCTGGTGAATACGGAGGATGACGAATGGTTTCTAAGTGCAGTTCCTGAAGGGTCAAAATGGTTTCTCGTGCTGTGTGAGGTCTCGCGTTGTCGTGGAGCAATAATGGTGAAGATCGATTCATGAGTCGGGGCTGTTTTACTGCTAGTTTTGTCAACATGGTTCGGAGTTCGGCACAATAGACATCTGCCGTAATTGCTTGACCAGATCGAAGAAAACTATAGTGAATAACACCATGCTGAGACCACCAAACAGTTACCATTACCTTTTTATTGGTAAGTTTTGCTTTAGGACACTGTTGTGGCATTTGACCTGGGGTCAGCCATTGCATTTTTCTTTTCCGGTTATCATAAAGAATCCACTTTTCATCACATGTTACAATTCGATCCAATATTCCTTCATTTCTGTACCGGTTCAACAAGGCAACACAAGTTTCAACACGCGTTTCTTTCTGCAGATCAGTCAAATCATGAGGCACCCATTTTTCGTATTTTTTATTTTATTGATTTGACGCAAGTGAGTCAATAAAGTGGGTAAGGTAACGTTAAACCATGCCGCTAATTCCTGGGTAGTTTGACTAGGATCGGCTTCCACTATCTCTCTTAATTCATCGTTATTCACCTGTGTGGGCGGTCTTCCTCGTGGCTCGTTCTTTAAGTCGAAATTTCCATCACGAAAGCGTTTAAACCAAAATCGCACGGTGCGTTCATTAGTAGACCCCTCTCCAAACGCAGCATTGATTTTGCGGGCTGTTTCTGCCGCGTTAGTTCCGCGTCGGAACTCGTATTCAAAAATCACTCGAATTTTCGCAGTATCCATCTTTCTTGTCTAAATTGAATAACAAAAACAATTGAAAGTCGATATTCAAATGTTTCACATTTTTTAAAAAAAGAACATCACAGAAACCATTTGAAAAAAGTTTCATTCGAAAACCTCAAACCATGAAGATTCTATGTCAATTCAAAGAACCTATTGCAATAAAACGGCAATTTCATACTTTAACCCCTATTATAATCAATCACCAAAATATTACAAAATAAAAAACAACAATACTAAATTTAAAAAAAAAAAAAAAAGATCTAGCCCAACAAGCCGGCACCCAACGTCCCCGATACAAAGCTGCCAAGCAAACTAGCTGCGTTTTGCCACGCTGGATGGCAATCGAGTCTCTGCATCAGGAACGCTCCGGACCGACTATCCAAACCAAGTCAAGTATTCATAATTTTAAAATTATTATTATTAAAGGGTTTTCTGTTTTTTTTTATTAACCTTTTTAAATTCACACGATTTGTTATTACAGTTACATTGTTCCGGGGTCCGGGTCGGTTTTTTTAAAAAAAATATTTATGAAGTTTTTTAAAGTAAGTGAAGTCGGGGATTTTTATTGAAATTTATTTCATTAGCGGGGTATTTTGCGGCCTGCTATAACCTATGGCCACTATGGTAACTCCCAGGGTACCATTCTTACCCTTTGCGTAATATAAGGAAATAAAAAGAAGAGAATAGTTACCTCAGCGATGTCGGAGGGCAGTACGGGCGCGTCGTCAGCGAAGTCCCGCGAGTACTCATCGTCGTCGGACGCGAAGCCCAGCTCTTCACCGTAGCAACTGTGCACCTAACGACAATGTCACAAATTATTTCACTGTTCAATTGCCCCGCAGTTTAGGCGGGAAAGCGTTGAGAACACGCGTTGAACTTAGGGGTCTTCCAGTCATAAGTGAACAGGTATTTCCTAGGTAAGCGTGTAACATCTTAGACCACATCGTCGCTTTTCATCAGGTGAGATAGTGGTCAAACGCTTACCTATCATTTATAAAAAAAAATGATGGGTTGCTGAATTTTTGTGTTTTGTAAAACCTAGTTCAAATGTCGGTAAATTGTTTAATTTCGGGGCATATTAATCAATTTAGTTTCGTAAAGGTGTACAATTGTAATGAAAGTGAAAATCGGTGTAAAATATGGACTTTAGCGTTGTCCAAAGCTTGCGTGTACCGTCATTGTAATGAGCCACCATTTACATTGACTTCCTTGACTTTACTACGATGACTTGACTATTTTGATGCAAATTGCAAATAACTTGCAGAAATTAATAATACTTGACACTGGCTACTTTCCAAATCGGTTCACAACGGATAAGAAAATAATTACCTCCTTTTGGACGCTGTTAAGCTGTGACGACTCAATCCACACTTTGGGCAAAAAATAGTTATTTATTACAAATCAAAATAACTCCAATCATCAAACAAATATGGAAAATTCAAACGTCAATAACTCTTAAGTAAGTTTTATGGATTGAGTCGTTTGAAATGTAGACAGACCATGAAATTAAATTAAATTTTCGGGTTTTAATCGCATAGCTTTCATAATATTCGCATTCGACCACAAACCTGAGGGCTACCATGTCTTTTGGATAATTCTCATTAGACAGGGACGTGTCTGGGCTTTTGTTTTGCATGTTGTCCGTGCCGCGTCCGTGCTGTCTTCATACAAATTAATTAATAATGGCCCGGTCTAATAAGATTCATCCTCCAAGGAAGAGAATAAGTAGTCATGAAGCGCCGGGACAGAAGTGGCGGATCAACTGCTTTGTCCCTAAGGAGGGCTGGTGTCCTGCAGACAGCAGTAAAAATATTACCAAATCTATTTGCAAAAGCTATGGTCAATGACGACTTACGTACTGCACCGACCCCAAAAAAATGGAGAATTAGCGGGTCTCGGGCTCCGGAGAGGGATGTAACCGGGAACGTCGCTCAGATGAGAAGAAGGAAGTGGACGGGTGTTTGATGATAAAACCGCACCTGTACGTCTTATGTGTTCACTAACCAACGAAGTAGGAGTGACTGATCTCTATGCGACCTTGTGTCCCCGCGGTATGGTAACAAGTTTCACACTCATTTATGTAATAATATTCTAGATTTACTGACAGACAGACAGTGGACATACTCACCTATTGAAACGACTTAATATCAAAATGGCCGGGCAGCGTAACGTCCTATTTTTACTAAGTATATAAATATTTTAAAGATAAAAATTATCTCCAAAAATTCAGTCGTGGCGAGGTTTAAACTCGCGGCTCTGGGTTAATACCCTAGCGGTCTAACTAATTAAGCCACGCGAGCTCCCACACCGAGCTGCGAATTTAAGGATATGATTTTTTCCTGTAAACTATTTTTCGACTAAGGCTCGATTGAGACGCCATCTACACTTTCCCGTTTCCAGTGGTTAACCTGTGCTAATGATTAACTTTACAGTTTACTAATTTCGCTAAGAGATGTCGCTCTTTTTCCTATTAAAAAAAAAAAGTATTTTTTTTTATATTGCCTAAGACATTTTTTCCTTTAAAATATTTATAGTAGATATGAGCAATATAAAAAATTACTAAATGTCATATTTTCATATTTTGTTTTGGTTTTCACGATGCTGATTCTCGAAACGTGCGACGGACGTTAAAAGTTGATAAAAATAATAAGAGCCACGCTAATAAATACCGGAAAATAATGCCCTCGTACAGAGCAACCAAAATAGTTTTTTGTCTAACAAAATGCTAGATGCAAAAATTAAAGTTTAACAAAATAATTACAAGCAAACAAAAACTTCAAAAGCTCCAAATATATTACCAAAAGTAATCCCTTTTTGATTTTTAAGCGGAAAAGTTTTTATCCAATTTTTTTATTCAAAGAGTAAAACAACGGGACCTTTTATAAGACCGCCCGTTTGTTCGTACCAGCTGTGAGAGCTAGACAGTTAAAATTTTCACAGATCATGACGTTTTTAAAATATTTTTATCACAGTTATCACAGTATATATGAAGGCATTTCAGCAACAAGACGTTTTGTTACTAGGTTATTTTAAACTTGTTTGGGCATGTAAAATTATTTAAAATCATAGCATTTTCATAAAAAACATGTTTGTTTTATAGGTGCCCCACTTAAACAGGATATTTAGGTACCAAGTATTCTAAATTGTTTTTTTTTTACGAAATTCGATGTTTGCCAGTAATGTTACTTATTAATAAATAGGTACATATTTTGTTTTTAAATAAAATTTGTAGTAAAAACACCCACCACAGTTTAAGTCATATATACATTTTAGATGTTTTTTTTGTTTCACCTCTAAGCAATTGTTTACCGAACTAGCCTCATGTGATATGCATCAAGTGTTCATGTATTATGTGCATAATTCACACGATATGTGTCAACTGACACGGGGAACAATAACAACTTACATTTTAAAATGTAAAACTACATCTTTTACATTATGTAGGTGACATTTTTTATTTTGTTTTCGCGATGTAGGATTAAAATTAAACTCATTTTCCAGTTTATTGCGTTGCTTTTTTACTTTTAGCATTTTACTAACGCCCAACGTTGTTGTATGTTGATGCCATTTTTATCCTACTAATATTATAAAGCTGATACTTTGTGTGTATGGTATGTGTGTATGAAAGTATGTTTGTTATTTAATCACGCAAAAACTACTGAACCGATTGAGAAAAACTTGGAATATAGGTAGCTGGGGACTTGGAATAACACATAGGCTACTGTTTATCCCGATATTCCTAGACAGTAGATTGCAAAGAGTATTAAAACCGGAAAAATCTCTCACAGTGCAGATCTAGAGTAGAGGTGTGGTAATAAGATTTTCCTATGGAACAAATGATTGTGTTGTTTGTGACAATTTGCGGGTTTAGGATCCATCCACTTTTTACTACTATTTAAAAATAAAGCCTCTGGACCTAATTGGGTAATGGCGGCGCGTCTCTATGTTACAAAGTGACGCTATATATTGACCACTGACAATTGAATGACAAAGCTGCTATTATTATTATTTCTTATCGGTTGTGAACCGATTATGGCCATTAGGAAATTAGCCAATGTCAAGTATTATTAATATATGCAAGTTGTTTGCATCGAAACAGTCAAGTTTAGGGAATCGTTTGTAAACACGGCGGCCATTTACAAAGATTGTTTAAGAAGCTTTGGAGACAACACTAAGTCCATGTTTTGCACCGATTTTCACTTCCATTCCACTTGTACACCTTCACGAAACTAAATTGATTAATATGCCCTCGAAGTTAAACAATTTGCACGCATTTGAACTAGGTTTCACAAAAATGAAAATTCAGCAACACATCTCCTCAACGGGTTCCCGCCAAAACTCCAAAAAGCTGCTATGGTCACGTCCATTTGATGACGTAAAAAAGCCTACTTAAAAGTGTCACGAAGCCTACCTGTTATTGGCAGGTCCTCTTAGTATATGGTCTGTGGTTTGTAGTGAACACGAGCGACCATGTAAGTTTAAAATCGTACATCCATGGGTTTCCTAGTAAATAGCTGGTACATAGTACCTACCCACTGCCAGATCTCGTGTGTGGTGATGGGTTGGTCCATGAGCGCGTTCTGCCAGATCCTGAACAGCATGAGGTACGCCTTGTCTCGCCCGGAGAATGAGGTCAAGAAGTTCTTCTCTCCCTCTGTGCAGACTAGGATCGCGTTCGGTATCACCTGAGAACAGATATGTTGGGACTTAGACCAGGAAAGTTTTGGTAATTTAGTTACACTAATATTCAATTTGTTTAAAATTCAAAGTGAGGACGGACTCGATAAATAGTTGTGTAATGTATTGTATTTTGAATTGTTTATAGTACTATAGTTTTCTTTGATATTTTTATTTTATTGACTTTTTTTTCTTTTATTTTAATGTACAGCCTAACTGCTGGTCCTAAATTTTCATTTATTTTATTTATTTATAGTATAAAACAACTTGTATGCATGTATGCTTAGAGCTTTAAAACTAAGCAAGGGATTTACATGCCGTTTTTTTTAAGATTGAGTGATTTAACAGGCAAGTTTATATGTATAACATATCCCGATATTTCCGCGGTATCGGGACTCACGCGGGTGAATAGAGACCGCAGAGAGCAGCTAGTAAATTATATAAAATATTGTGCTGTACTTATAGCTCAATAGGACATTGAAAAAGGAAAAAGCTTATAGCTGAAGTGGTGATGGGCAAGCCATAAATTGATAGATAGATTAATGCTTTTTTTGCACAACTTAAAACAAATCACAATTAGTATTATTTCAGACGTAAGACAAAGACTATATAGCTCGAAATACTGATAAATTTGGGGAGTAAATGTTGCACGGAGTGTTGTGGCGATCAATTACTGGTGGAGCGTTGACATTGTAGCGGTCGTAAGTCGTAAAGATGTTGACGTAGAAACAGAGGTAGTTGCTGGTGCTATGGTAACACTCACCAGCGCCGTCTTCTCCTTGGTGATGGCAGTGACCTCCTTCCACTTGAGGGTGAGACTGGTCTCCCAGCCGAAGATGTTGGCGTAGAAACAGAGGTAGTTCTGTGACGCGTACAGTCGACCGTGGGCCAGGATGTCCTTTTGTAGGGCGCACGAGTAGTCTGAAATGTCATACCGACTATGTTTACAAATGAAAACAATATACAGGCGGAACCATTTCGATGGGTTTTAAGGGGATATCCTAAACTATAAGAGATTTGAAAAAACCCGTTTTTGACAAAACCTAAAATGTTATTATTAGATTTTTTAATCAAATCGAATCTTTTCTTTTTGCAAAAAAATTTACATCCTATATTATTGTACCAATCGATAGTGTTGCTGATAAAGATCAAATTCTTACTTTTAATCAATGCGATACTTTTCGAACTTTTTCCTTACCTCTTTCTCAGAGGTATACGCTAATAATACCAGCAAAATTCTATTATCTATTACTAGCTGGGTCTGACGTTTCGCCCGCGTAAATCCGATCCCGTGGGGATTTCGAAAAATCACATTGGGTCTCATATTCTGACTTGAATACAGTCTGTATGCACAAGCCGTGCGAAACCCTACTCTAAAAACTACTTAAACTTGACATTGACAAGTGGCAGAGCGCCTAATAACAAAAAAAAATAGTACTAACCAACAATAAGTCGTTCATCGTCAGGTAAGTCCTTAAAAAGTCTCTTAAAGTCGTCGGACTTGCTCTTATAAGTGGGGTAGAGTGAATTGTACCAGCTTTTCTTCTTACCGCGGCCCGCGCCCGCGCCGTCTGAACTCTTTGAGCTGGGATTTGATGTGCTCTGGAAATCACCATATTTATTTTTACAATACAGTTATGTTGACTCTTCATTCATACTATTAAACAAAGATTTTTAACCACCATTTAGCAGCGTTTCTCAATACTTTTGGTGACCTTTTGAAAAGCTAAAAATTTGTTTAACGGAGCCCTAAAATAAACAAAAACTTGTACAAGTGGATTTGAAGACCTCTGCGGCGCGTCCGGCACACCTCGACTACGAAGAAGGCTGCTGGTTCGATTCCCGCCGAAGATAAGTATTTTACCTGACCATAATATATATGTTGTAAATGAGCAACATTTAAATATAGCATTTAAACCACACTAAAATCTTAGCTATAAGACGTTTCAAAGTGATCATGTACATGTATTGTGAACAAGTTTAAAATAAAGTATTTCACTATTGACTATAGCTGGCTTACATCACAACAAAAAATGGAAAAAAAAGCACATACCTTCTGATTGTCAGTTTTGGAGGGTAGTTCTGAGCTGGATATGGAGACGGTATCCGCCGCCTGGTAGAACGCTTCGCAGCCCTGAAACAAATACATTCTATCTAATACATCACAGTTAATGTCAAACTTGAAAATTAACATGTTCAATTTCAGTTTAACGTTTGTCAAATAACACTTGATATTTTTTTATTTAATTTTCTTAGGAGAATACCGTTTTCTAGGTTCGATTGCAGTCCAGTTGCAAATAATGCATTTTAAGTGTTGTGTTTGCCAAATAACACTTGATATTTCTTTATTTAATTTTCTTAGGGGAATACCGTTTTCTAGGTTCGATTGCAGTCCAGTTGCAAATAATGCATTTAATTGTTGTGTTTGATGTTGAAATTTTGACCGATTATTATTTTTATTATAACACAGAATTCGGAGCTCAGATAAAATGTACATAATTATTTATTATTTAATAATATTGATAGTAGCATCCAATTAAATAAATAATAAACCTCTAAATTGAGAAAACATTGATCTAATCCTATTTATGTACAAATGAAATATCCGTTGAGAACCTTTAATAATTGTTTTAAAATGTTATAAAACAACTGATTTCGTTTTTAATTGACACTAAATGAGATTTAGTATAAAAATTTCAACGAAAAACGTATCTTTTATGAAATTTTGTATCTAGAAAGATGACTCATGTTTCTGGCGGTTGAAACAGAATTAAAAGCCGCGAGGCGTTGCTAGTTAATAGAAAAATAGGCACTTACGAGTCTAAATAATGAAAACAGTATATCCCACGTTACATAGTCCAACAAAAACCAATAAACCAAAAAAAGAATACAAAAAACTATATTATCGAGATCCATTTTTGAATCCACTTCGTCAGAGATTGTTAATTTATTTGTTTAAAGTACCCTTATCGTACGAAACCATAATTCAAAGAAAAAAGTACCCTCCTGTTTTTTATTATTTATGTCGGTACATCTTCGAAGAGGCAAGCAAAGAGTTTCATTGCGGTTACAAACTTGTATAACATTATTTTAAAGTTATGCTTTAAAGCACCCAAGGTTTTTCTAGACTTTATTATATAATTACAGTTTCATCGCACACAATTCAGTAGATTTTGAGTGAGAACTATCATAACTAAAATAACTTTACGTTTTTAATATAGATATGATTATTGTAATCAAACTTACTACTAATATGTTTGGGTGTAAGTAGGTATGTTTGTTACTCCTTCACGCAAAAACTACTGAACCAATTGCGATGTGGAAATTGGTAAGGAGATAGCTGGAAATCTGGATTAAGACATTAGGGTTATTTTTTATTTTCGATATTCCCGCGAGATCGGGATTTAAAACCGCGTAAGTCCCGATCCTGCAGCTAAATCTTTGATTGCTGACTTTGAAATTGTAAATCAGAAAATCAAAAGGAATACCAAAAAATGGTATACACAATCATAATGCTGTCAAGGGGCTAGATTTTCTACCCGAATTGATATTAAATCACGATTTTTTAGCGTTAGAAGTTTAAAATTACTATTGCTAACAAGCATTATCAACAATACCTACTGCATATCCGGCACTAGGCAATTATTTAGTTTGGAGGTCAACGGCGCTCGGGCACGCGTATTAATCTAGTTCACAGTTTTACTGTTCTAGTTACGCCCCATGGTTTTACCCGCGAAACGTCCTGTTGTCCCATAAACCCGTAATAAAATTGTTTGGGCGTGTTAGGTAGTTAGGTACTTGACCGTACTATTTTTTTTATTATCAACTAAGGTAAACCATGTTTATGTAATAAATATGAATAAAGATAGATAATATTCTAGAACAAAAACGTCGTGAATATTAAAAAAGTATAGGTACTTACTAAAACTAAATCGGACCCAAAATAACTATTTTAGAAACTTGGCAAATTTAATTATAATTTTTTTTTATTCTTTTAAGACCCGATTTTCATTCTACGAATAAAAGATATCTATCGAATAAGTTTAAACCCAACGAAATTTAAAAGCCTTCAAATATTGATCTTCTAAATTTAGATTCTTTTTTTTTTTAATTATCATAGTGACTTTTTTTATTCGGTGGTGTTACATTTTATTTGTCAGATATCTCTATCTAGGGATTTGAAAAATTAACCCCTTAATATTATCACATGTTTTTTAGAAACGTCAAGTAAACTATCGTGTCTTCAGAACGCGACCTCCAATGGGAAGAAGACACAAGAAACTAATGGGGTGAAGTTTCCTTAAAGCTTTTGAAGTGTTCGTTATTTTTTGTAAAATTACCAACGCTTGCTAAATAGTTTTCGAGAAAATCTAACTGTGCTGAAGCATTGACATCTTAGATATCTTTATCTAAGACTCGCTGCGCCCCGCGGTTTCACCCGCGGAAGTGAAAAACGCGCGAAAAAGGTCGCGGGCGGCCGAGCGGTTGCACTCTTTCGAACTTTTTCGTTCGTTACTCGGTTTCTACTAATTGGATATCGATGCAAAGTATACCACGACGTTCCTCGAAAATAGAAGTATCCAATATTGAAAACCAGATTTCAATCGGATTTGTAGTTTTTAATTGTATAAGGAACAGACAGAGAAACAGACAGACAGACATAAATTTTCTTCAAATAAATTTGTTCTACTACTTTTCCTAAGTCCTCTAGACAACTTTTTTTTAAATTTACTTCCAAGTACAGACTTCTTGTCCTCTCTTCCTTTATAAGTATAGAATATATAATATAGATGTATATTTTATGTCTGATGACTTGATGAGTTTTTCAGAGTAAGGCTAGATATGCATACGTAATGAAATACAATATGTATATATCAAAGAAGTTATACTACTAGAACTAAAATGCACACGTAAAACTAATTTGTCATTAATTGCTGTCTCTTTCTAATTTATTAGAAAGAGACAGCAATTATTATTTTTATATTTATAAAAAAGCATGCTTAATGTAGCGGAACACTTTTTAGTTCCACGTGAGCATTCATTTCTAGTAATATAACTAGTTTGGAATGTACTTACTACATCTTACCTTGTCATTTTCAATAGTTTCGTTTAAGGGATCAGTTATCCGTAAAGAAGGAGACGGCGACCGAGATATGTTTCTGAAATTAAAACATAATATCAATCAATATTCAATTATTTTTCCACTCGACAACTTAAAGTTGTACTATAACGTCAAATGGTTCAGATAACCGCATATACCTACCTAATTAGAACAGTACCCTGTTAATAAATAAATATAAACAGTAGGTACCTACGGAATTATCAATTGGCCATTCAAATTGAAGCCTAATTGTTTAGTTCCGTCGATAAATCTAAGTAGCTAGGTAGTAGGTATGTATATACGCCCCGACTAGAGATCATTGTTATACTATGAATTGTTTTAGAGTTCCGTAGTCAACAGGAAAATATCACCTAAAGATAACGTTGAAAGCAAATTATCACAGCTAAGTAACTTGACTTAAGACTAACCGAAAAATACCCAGTTTAAATTACCCAATCGAGCATTTAAGCTATAGACAGGGTCTAAAAGAATATGCCCGTCGTAAAAGGCAACCAAAAGAGGTTTCTTGATGGGAGCTTCGACAGCGGCTTGTTACCACCCACCGGTCTAAGTAGCATCGCCAAGCGGACTCGTTGTTTTTCCGATACGTAACCGGTGCATCCGCTATGGAAGACGGGCCAAATGAGCGTGTTACATCTTAGACCATATCATCAGTTACCATTAGGTGCGATAGTGGTCAAACGCTCATCTAGCGAGTATATAAAACACTGGATTGCAACGCAAGAACACCATACAATAGGTACCTACAACTAAACCGGCTCAGACTCTGAAGTGTAGTGTCCTTATAACACTGATCCATCGATCCAGTACTATAAGGAATAGTCGTTTAACTAACTAACTAATTTTTAGCAGTCTGTTCCGGTTGTTATCTCTCATAGCAATCGCTAGGCCAAGTTAGAGGCCTGACAACTCTAACACTAAGTAGATGAAACACAATATTATACGAAAAGAATAAGAAAACTAACTACAAAAAAATCATATCGTTGCAACTCCACAACCATGGAACACTCGTAGATTAAACGCGCCAACCTATAGATAGGTACTTTTTAATTATCAAATAAACACTGATAAACATCTAACATTGGAACAACAAAATCAGTACATGTAATTTCAAACAAATGCACGCATGAGTCATTCATTGATCACGCACGCACCGTGCCCGATTCGGATATCAGGTAAATTAATCAAATTGGTGCTTATTAATGCGTCAATGTTTAATTTTCATCAAAATCGATACAGTATTCCAGAGATTACCTCCAACAAACATACATCCAAATTTTACCTCTTTGCAATATTAGACTTAATTTTAAAAAAAAAATGCTTCTGAGAAACGCGAGCAAAGTTTGTTTAATTTCGGTGCCATATTAATAATTTAGTTCCGTGAAAGATAACGAGTGTAGTGATGAGTATAAAAAAACAGTGTCAAACACGAAATTAAAGCGCGTTACCATCAAATGCTCCAATGGAGTTGTCATAAAATTCGCCGCCATTTTATTGCAATCTTACGCATTGCTAAAATAGTGTTAAACGATTTGATAATACACTAATAAACACGTCAAACTGGCTGAAATTACTCTTTAATGCTAGCAGAAATGCCATAACTAAGAAAATGAACTCAGATACCTATACGTTTCCAATCTCGGTTCGGACCGATACTCTCAGAATACCCACTCAGTGATTAGATAGATCATCATTTTTAAGCATACAGGTAGGTACAAAGAGCATTTACTAACTATAGGTAAACAATGGTATAACTAAGGGAAAGTCCTGGGATAAAATTATCAATCTTTGATAAGGAAGCACATATCAGAATATACAGTTTTTTCAGATAAACTATACTTATTCTATTCTAATATTATAAAAGCAAAAGTAACTAATGTCTGTTACGTTGTCACGCCTTTACCGTAGAATCGATTTTGAGGAATTTTGATATAGGTATAGAGATAATATGTTGTTGACGTTGGAGAAGAACGTAGGATACTTTTGATTCCGATATTCCCGCGGGATCGGGACTTACGATAATAAACCGCGAAGCGCAATCATTAAAATATTCGTGCAGTCATCTATATTCTATACACAATAAATTGAAACTTCTGACTGATTGATTAACTGAATAATGACTGAACTACATTTTAACGCAGAGTTTAACCGTTGTTAATTTTGGTTAAAAAAAAAATCCGCTGAATCGGGATTAACGCGAATGAAACCGCGGAACTCTGCTACTATAATAATATGAATTAAATGTTACGTGGGTTACATGAAGCAGACCAAACACGCATTTGTCTAGTAGTCATCGGACGATCGATACCCTATCGCTCAACTGTCGAATGATGTTAAAAAATGTTGTAACTTTCAACATTTCATTTATAAAAGCTGTTAACCTTTAATAAAACACTTTATTTATCGGGTTGAATCGCGTTTTATTCATGGTTTTAAACGAACCGAGCTTTCGCCATCTTTACAGTTGGCATTTTCAAGGTTGACTGAGATGTGACCTGTTAACCTTTATTTTGAAAATATTTTAAAGAACAGCTAGGCAAAGAGGAATTGGCGATTTTGATGGGTGTAACAAACGCATCGATACCGGCGTATCTTCGCACATTTCTAGTGGAAATGCAACCAAAGTAGATCGTAGCTTGGCAGCTCTTACATCTACATCAAAGTGAGAGGAAGGTTGTGTTCACTGAACCGCAGAGAAATCATTGAAATTGTCGCAATAAGTATTTCGCGAACAGTATTCACTCAACTGTTTACTTATTTACTTAATAATTTATAGACAGACATTGGTAGGTACAAAAGCAAACTGAGAGTCTCTGTCGGATTCATCGAAATTTGTTGATTATTTTCTGACGCAAGTTTTTGAATACATTCGTTCATAGTGTTTGTTTGATGACATTTTCCTACGCTTTGATGTAGTTTAAAGACAAAAACTTTTTATTGTCTTGTAGCCTTAGCATGTTTTAATCGAAAAATATATATTTTGTACAAAATGTGCTAAAGCTTCAACAACTTTCGACATTTTTGATTAAAATTTATACTAAATGGAAACATTGTCATCTGCAAACGCAGAACTATTATTAACAAGAACAGAGAAAAGAGTAACAAACACACATACATACATCCATACAAATTTCGCGTTTATAATATTAGTAAGATTATAAGTACTTATGTGACACTAGCTGCGCCCCGCGGTTTTACCCGCGTAAGTCCCATTCCCGCGGGAACATCGGGATAAAATGTAACCTATGTTTTATTTTCGGTATCCAACTACTTATATTCCGAGTTTCATCGCAATCGGTTCAGTAGTTTTTGCGTGATTGAGTAACAAACATCTAAACATCCAAACATCCAAACACACACTCTTTCACATTTATAGGTAATACTAGCTGCGTCCCGCGGTTTCACCCGCGTAAGTCCCGTTCCCGCGGGAATAACGGGATAAAAAGTAGCCTATGTGTTAATCCAGGTCCCCAGCTACCTATATTCCAAGTTTCATCGCAATCGGTTCAGTAGTTTTTGCGTGGAAGAGTAACAACCTCACATACATACATACAAACTTTCGCGTTTATAATATTAGTAAGGTTAGTAGGATTACATTACATTCTTAGTTCTATACTTATAGGATCTAGAACCAAAAAGGAAGCGGTCTTTAAAATCTTCAGTCGATACAATAACTATTATCGTTATAACAAAGGAACAAAGCGTTATAAAAAACGCATTAGATTATAAATATTATAATAAAGATTCTCACGAACACAAATTACGTCTTTGTTTAATTTTTTAACACCTATCAAGCACTGGTAACAGCGAGAACTCTAATAATAGAGTTAATAAAATTCATTAACTCCATTTTATAAAGTTTATTCCGTGGTCTTAACCATTTGTATTCTAGCTTTAGGTTTTTATAGCAATGTCCTGTTTCTTTTTTTACAAAGTTTATGCATTTTATAGTTGGGACCTGCAGATTTAATCTAAGCATACTAATATTATAAAGATGAAAGATTTATTTATTTGCTTATTGACTCCGTAACTTCTGGACAGATTACTAAACATCTCTCTTTCCAATAGAAAGCAATGATTATCGAGTATTAACATAGGCTACTTTTGATCTTGATAATGCCACGGGATCAGGGCTTTTGTATGCGGGTGAAACAGCGGGGTGCAGCTAGTTTCATACATAAGTAAGTGGAACTAATACCTAATTATTAGGCAATATTTTATTATTTAAATTTACTTCTTTCTATACAGCATCCCAAATTAGAACTTCATAATGAGGAGCGTCGGCTTATCAGTTATCTATCATATACTTATTAACATAAATATGGCATATTTACCTTAGGAAAAACACACTCCACACTGATTCTAACTGAGCAAAATACACTTGCAAATCAGTACCATCACTTGTATCTTTGGTTGCACCCATTGTATATTCTTTTTAGTTTACCTACACTTAACTTTTAAAGATGCGATACTTGACCTAGACTTGTCACTGGAAATAGCATGTAGGAGTGACTGCACACAATGCTTTCGGCTAAATATTTCGCAAGTAAATTAAGTAAATTATCACTCTAGTTGTGACATATATGATGATAACACTATCATTCTTTATCAATATCTAATATGAAAAGGTATTTGGGATTAATATTACGGGTACGAATAGATTAATAGTAAAAACAAACTTGTGTTTTATAAATCAGTTCTTTGTGTGAGCATGAAGATTGAAATAATTAACTACCTACCTACTTACTTACCGGGTCTTTGTTTTGTGTATTGCTGTTCAGTGCACAATATGTTTTTTTGTTGTTTAAATGTACGCTATTAACATCGTTCTTACCAATGAGTCTATTAAAGTTATAGAGACGCCATTGCAGAACAAATCATTATTGAAAAGCGGCACAATTGTATGTTATACAACCTCATTATTTATATTCATTCAAATAATTTAAAGAAGAAATAGACGAAACTATTGTTATCTCTTTCTAAAACATAAAGACTCAATGCTACTTGCATGACGTAAGAAAGAGATGTCATAATATTATTATGACATCTCATAGCGGTTAGGAGAGAATGATAAAACGTCAAAGTCAAAAACTTCGTTGAGTTTTTGGAAAAAAAAAACTTTTTCAAAAAATAAACTAAAATAAATAAATACAGCTTTACTTACGTATGAAATGAAATATTTTTGCCAGTTTTTGGAGTATAATTATCGCCTAAATACGCACGAAGGCATTGTTGTCTGTGAATAATGTTGTGAAAGTGAACTAAATATAGTGTGTGTCAACAAGCGGGTGATCGTGACGTGAGCTGGGATGGAACTAAGACTTCTCTGGCTAGATAGCTTGGATTAGTGTAGCCAAGAAATTTGCCCTATTACGTATCTAGAAGTTTTTACATATCTCTGGTTCTTACGGTGAAGGAAATTTTGCCGAGGAAACCTGTCTTAAAATCACGTAGGTTATGATATCAACAGTTTTATAATCTACTAGCTGAGCCCTGAGGTTTCACCCGCGTATGTCCCGATCCTGCGGGAATATAGATATTTTTCAAAGAACCTTCTCCTGACAATAATTAACAAAACAAAAAAAGAATTATCAAAATCGGTCTAGCCGTTTACGCGTGATGCCGTGACCTAATATAATAGATTAATTATTTTTTATATAGGTACCATACAAAGATATGTTGGGTAGGTACTAATAAAATAAATTAATATTTACCCCTTACTTATAAACGATGGTTAACAGTTGCATTAACTATGTATCGTTTGTCTTTCACTGTAACATGTAGTTTTAAAGTTGACAGACAGAGACAAACGTCACATAACTTGGTCATCTGTTAATCATCGTTTATAACTTAAAGTCAGGGTGGTAAACTAAAACTAGATTTAATAGGAGATGGGGGATAGCCGATAAATACAGCTGGGGAAATATGAAGGTAAATCCACAGTCAATTGCTAGTTGTACTTAGGAACAGTAAAACACGTTCAAACCTGCCTTTCTCTTTAGCTGGACTGGCATAAATGTCAGAATACAAAACTTGTTGATATGACTTAGGCCATCATACACTCCTATATTCCAGTTTATGATTAGGACCAAATATCTTTTCGAAAAAGGTTACTATCCCTCCAGCACCCATGCCTAGGCATCACTCTTTTAGAGAACCAAACACTAGCTTCTATAACTGATCTGTCTACCTGGATCTGTCAATACAATCTAACTATAACCCAAATGGAATCAAGGACCCTACTGCGAGTTGCACTCGACGGGAGTTACGCGGTAGAAATTGTCTATGGCTTTAACGTCGACAATTTCTGCTCGCTCCTTGCGAGGTAGCTTTTTACAACCCCGTTATCGTCTGCATCGTATTCCCAAAACGATGTCGAGTTTTAACTCGACGGCAGTTACGCGGTAGGGTCCCAGAAATGATTATCAGATCATAATCAGAAATGTCAGTTTCTGATATCGGAAGGTAGGTAAGCAGGGATGCTATATCTTAAGAATGGTGGATTAGTTTGACAGAGAGTTGAGGCATAAAGACTTAAGCCAGTAGGTAATGCCACCAAGAAAGATGATCTTACCTGTTCTCATGCAGTATCTGGTTGTTATGGTGTGTAATGACTCCGGAGAAAGTAAGGGCCTGGCTAATGCTCTGTCCAATGGCATCCTGTGATGATATCACCAGATTCTCCACTGACTTTCTCCTGAAAACATTGCAACTATTTATTACTGTGTCCTGCAGTTTTATCTTGAAGTTATCTATCATACAAGAACTTTAGGAAACCCAAAAAACATGGATACAATTTTATAAGTATTTTTATTTATGACATACTTACATCAGGTTAAATGATTATTTATATTAGGGGTTAAAGTATGAAATTGCCGATTTGTACTGAAAATCTTAATTGTTTATTTTTTAAATTTTTAACAAATTTATTTAATCAAAATAGTTGCCATTATTATCTATACATTGCTGCCATCTAATGGGAAGGTTATTAATGCCTTTGCGATAGAACTCCGACGATCTAGACTGCACAAACTGTGTGAAAGCATTTTGTACTGCCTCCTGGGAAGAAAACTTCTTGTCACGTAGATAATTGTCCAAATCACGAAAAAAATGGTAGTCCGTTAGAGCAAGGTCTGGTGAATACGGAGGATGACGAATGGTTTCTAAGTGCAGTTCCTGAAGGGTCAAAATGGTTTCTCGTGCTGTGTGAGGTCTCGCGTTGTCGTGGAGCAATAATGGTGAAGATCGATTCATGAGTCGGGGCTGTTTTACTGCTAGTTTTGTCAACATGGTTCGGAGTTCGGCACAATAGACATCTGCCGTAATTGCTTGACCAGATCGAAGAAAACTATAGTGAATAACACCATGCTGAGACCACCAAACAGTTACCATTACCTTTTTATTGGTAAGTTTTGCTTTAAAACACTGTTGTGGCATTTGACCTGGGGTCAGCCATTGCATTTTTCTTTTCCGGTTATCATAAAGAATCCACTTTTCATCACATGTTACAATTCGATCCAATATTCCTTCATTTCTGTACCGGTTCAACAAGGCAACACAAGTTTCAACACGCGTTTCTTTCTGCAGATCAGTCAAATCATGAGGCACCCATTTTTCGTATTTTTTTATTTTATTGATTTGACGCAAGTGAGTCAATAAAGTGGGTAAGGTAACGTTAAACCATGCCGCTAATTCCTGGGTAGTTTGACTAGGATCGGCTTCCACTATCTCTCTTAATTCATCGTTATTCACCTGTGTGGGCGGTCTTCCTCGTGGCTCGTTCTTTAAGTCGAAATTTCCATCACGAAAGCGTTTAAACCAAAATCGCACGGTGCGTTCATCAGTAGACCCCTCTCCAAACGCAGCATTGATATTGCGGGCTGTTTCTGCCGCGTTAGTTCCGCGTCGGAACTCGTATTCAAAAATCACTCGAATTTTCGCAGTATCCATCTTTCTTGTCTAAATTGAATAACAAAAACAATTGAAAGTCGATATTCAAATGTTTCACATTTTTTAAAAAAAGAACATCACAGAAACCATTTGAAAAAAGTTTCATTCGAAAACCTCAAACCATGAAGATTCTATGTCAATTCAAAGAACCTATTGCAATAAAACCGCAATTTCATACTTTAACCCCTATTATTTATTTATGTTTATTATATTATTTATATTTATAATGAATATCTATCTATCTTCTATCTTTGATATCTTGTTCTTCTTCTATCTATCTTTTATACTATATACATATACTTATAATAAGGAAGAGTGGAAAAAAGTCCCAAAGTACTCAGAAGTAAATTTAAAAAGTTGTCTTGGTCTTCTGTACATCTGTTTCTCTGTTTGTTTATTATACAATTAAAAACTACTAATCCGATTGAAATCTGGTTTTAATATTGGATAGTTCTATTTTCGAGGAACCTCGTGGTATACTTTACATCTAAATACAATTAGTAGAACTTGAGTAATGAACGAAAAAGTGCAGCCGCTCGACAACCCGCGCCCGTGACAACGCAAAAGCGTCTCGTCAGTATAATACGTGTAACAGTGTGACATGGAAATACAATAAAAAAGCGAAGTGACATATTAGTCTAGTAAAATTGTAGGGGATTGTATGCGTTAAATCCGGTAGCTGTAATTTTTTGCAGGCTTATTTATGATATGTCCCCTAGAATTTTTTTTTTACTTCCAAGTACAGACTTTTTGTCCTCTCTTCTTTTATTATAAGTATAGATGTTGGCCTAATGTATAATCCAAGTTTGTGACTTGCACCAAACACAACTAACTCAAAGATCGTAAAAACACTAAATTATCGGCCATATTTCAAGTTTTGGCGATTATAACCCTAAAGGACCAGTTTTTAATAGTACCTTTTCAGGGAGTTAAAACGTGAACTAAATTTAATACTAAATTTTGTAAACAAAATTAAAAAACAAACTAGAGTTGTCTCTGTAGACCCAATAGTTTTTGGGTATTATTATGGTCTTTTAAAGTTTATCAGTTTTTTAAGTTTATCGATTTTTCACATATAGTTGCGTCCGGCGCTCGGGGTCACAAACTTGGAGTATTCATTAGTCCCACATCCTAAACAAGCCTGCAAAAAATATCCCAGCTACCCGATTTAACGAATACAAGCTCATACATTCGGACGACAATTTACTGGACTATTTTAAATAGATATAATTGTTTTAAAGTAGGTACTTACTAGTAATTAGTACTTATAGTAATATTCAATTTTGCTAATCCTTACTAATATTATCCCACTAATATTATAAAGCCAAAAGTTTAGATGTAGGTAAATAAATTACAAATGCGAAAGTAACTCTGTCTGTCTGTCTGTCCTGTCTGCATGTCTGTTACGCCATCACACACATCTAAACCGCTTAACGTCAACGAAGTCGACGTCTACAGCACACTTTGATGAAACCGTGTACGTTTTCAAGCCTAAACCGTAAAACCGATTTTCTACGGTTTAGGATTGAAGCATACGCGGAATTCCGGTCCCGAATTACGGGATAAAAACGCGTAAGCTTTTAAGCCTAAGTCTTTGAACGGATTTTGATGTTTTCTTGGCCTTTTATAGGTTGCCTATTAAATTATCCAACATCCTATCTATGTTGATACCAAAAATTCATAAAAATTACAATTTCAGGATCGGGATCAAAGTAGCCCATGTCTTTCCCCAAGGTTCCATCTATCTTTATACCAAAATTTACCAAAATAGGTTCAGCAGTTTAGACGTGGAAGCATAACAGATAGACAGAGTTACTTTCGCATTTATAATATTGCAAGATATAACATACCCAAAAACCTCTAGACGTATATAATGTATAACGAGTATATGTTCAAATTATTAATTGTATCATTGAAATTTGTTATCTGCCTATGATTATTATAAGGTTTATGATATAATTAAGTAGTAAATAGTATCTAACTAATTGCAATGTAACTTTCCAATAATTGCATTGCATTGAAACTTGGTATGTACTAATATTGCTGGATAATTGACAACATGACTCAGTAGTAAAAACTGTTATGAGGAACCTAGTAAAACAAATTTATAATATAAACCTGAAAAAACAATAACACAAATAGTGGCCTAAATCATCTATCAAAATGGGCATTCTCTTTTGGGCCTGTTTCTTATCACATTCAAATCAAGTGTAACCATTAACATTGGGCTATCTGAGAGTACAATTAGTAGCTTTATTTCATACAGTATAAAGATCAAATTAGTTCATAGTTTATTAATAATCAACATTAAATAGGTTTATGATTGTGATTGCTACATAGAGGTAAACAATGTAATAAGTTCAGTAGTAGGATGTACAGAGGGTTCGTTACATACTTTTGATACAAAGAAAACATAAATTATAGCTATTTCTCATTTCTTGAAGCAATTAACTTCAAGTTCCCATTCATTTCTGCACAGAAGAACATTTTTTCAATGGCCAATGACCTTTTTCAACAAGCAATTTGATCGATAAATAATATGATGTTTAAAACTAACTGAACACTAAACTACTTCACAAACAGAACAATAGAACCATTGGCTCTGACCACGAGACAAAATAAGTACGTATTCTTTCTATAATTAGGAGAAATGCGTCAATAAACTTACATAGACAGAGCGATGTTACGGCTGTCTAATTCCGAAGAAGTCATATTGAACAATCTCGTTTATTGCAGTGGCTCGTGTTCCACTCCAGGGCAATAATTAACAGCTGTGTTTTTTGCTTTCATCATCCAAACATTATATTTTTTCGCTGAAAGAAACACAAAAAATCAACGATTTGTGTCGCTCAAAGAAGTTAAAAAAATAATTTGACAGTGACAATGATTATCACTGTTTTCCCTTTTTTTTAGTTTATTTTTATAAGTTGTGAACCGATTATGGCCATTTAGAAATTCATCAATGCTATTGCCATTTTGCTGAGGGACAAGGGGAGCTATTTAAATAATTAAGTAGCCCATAAATTTGAATGCTACTTAAATAATTAAGTAGTAATTACGTAAAATAACATTTACAGAATACGAAATAACGTACATCTCCTGCATTCCGCATGCTTTGTCCTTACCGAATCAGGGCCCGGGGCCCAGTCATAGTTCAAACGAAATTGATTAAATGCTCCCGAAATTAAACAATTTACACACACGCATTTGAACACGGTTAAAATGAAAGAAGGCCGTTCAAAATGGACCAGCTGTGTTCCACAGATAACACATTTTACACTTCAAACAACTTTTAAAATATTTGACACTGGCTAATCTTCAAATGGAAAATAGCTATTAAGAAGATAAGAAATAAAATGTCAAATGTGTCAAAATCATGCGTGCTTATATTGAATTCTACACGTGAAGTTTATTTTGTATATTTTCGTATTTTCCCATTATTTTAAGATAAACTTGTGCTTAAAGAATGGCAGATGAATCTGCTTTCGATAAGAAAAAGTCCCACAGGGCAAAACTAGCAGGACGAAAAGCAGAAAAAAAGAAAAAGAAGAATCAAATCGACCAATCTAACCTAAGTGCTCGTCAGAGAAATCCCAAAGCTTTCGCTATTCAATCGGCGGTCCGAGCCGAGAGACAGTTCAGACGGCGTGAAGATGTGATTGCGAAGAAGCAGCACATCCCACGGGTGGACAAGACACCGTTGGAGCCGCCGCCGATCGTGGTGGCGGTTGTCGGCCCACCGCGAGTCGGTAAGACGACCGTCATCAATAATCTGATCAAATCCTTTATCAAAACAAACGTGACGAGCACGAACGGACCTATCACTATCGTTACCTCGAAGAAAAGGCGTATCACATTGATAGAATGCAACAACGACGTCAACTCTATGATTGACATCGCGAAATGCGCCGATCTTGTGCTGTTGCTGTGTGACGCGAGTTTCGGCTTCGAAATGGAGATCTTCGAGTTCCTCAATATATGCCAAGTTCATGGTATGCCCAAGATAATGGGTGTCCTCACACATTTAGACATGATAAAGAATGCTAAAACATTAAAAATGACCAAGAAGACTTTGAAGCATCGTTTCTGGACAGAAGTATACCCTGGAGCAAAGTTATTCTACCTCTCGGGCATTATTCATGGGGAATATTTAAGGAATGAAATCAAGAACCTGTCTCGATTCATTTCAGTTATGAAGTTTCGACCTTTGAGTTGGAGAATGACCCATTCATACATTTTGGCCGATCGTTACGAAGACATAACCAACCAGGAGTTGATCAGAAAAGACCAGAAGGTGAATAGAGATGTGGTCCTTTATGGCTATGTCCGAGGGGTGCCATTGATGAAAGATTCTTCAGTTCATATTGCAGGTAAAGTTAAACAAACCCATAAAACCTACTAACTGTTTAGGACATTAAGTCATCTAATGAATTTATAACAGTTGTTTCAACATTAGGATATAACACAAATAAACATCTTTTCAAATTCTACTAAGCCTATATTATAAAAATGCAAGTTTGCAAGAATGTATGTAAATAACTTTGTAACTTGTGTTACACTAAAACTACAGAACCAATTGTAATGAAATTTGTAACATTGAAAGCTGAAGGCCTGAAATAACACATAAGCTAATGAAACTGTGGCAGTAGTTCATAAAATAAAATTGTGTAGTGGTGTATTAGAGTTTTAGTGCTCTAAGGCTTTTAACTTGTCCTAATGACTATAATCAGATATAGCATAATAATTGGAAGCATAGTAGGTAGTAGTTAGGTATAACTAAAGTCCATGCTTCAGTTTTTGATTTCCCATGGCAATAAATATAGAAGTAAAAGAACATTTCAAAGGCATAAATTAATATGGAAAAACTATTCTTTTGTAGGTGTAGGAGACATGAAGATAACTGAGCTTTCATATTTACCGGATCCTTGCCCGCTTCCCAGTCGTGAAAAGAAACGCCATCTCATGGAACGAGAAAGACAAATATATGCCCCATTCTCTGGAGTAGGAGGCATAGTATACGATAAAGATGCAGTATACATTGAACTGCAGGGCTCTCACTCACATAAAAAAGAAGATGAAGAGACCAATGAAAAGAAAGCTCTTCTTAAAAATGTAGTAGAAACTACAGAGACAGTTGATGAACAAATGCAAGAGTCAGGCTTCAAACTTTTTAGTGGTGGAGCTGTTATTTACCCAGATATGTTGAAAGATGATGAATACTTGCAGCTTAATAAAATTGTTGACGATAAAAATAATGATTCAGGCGATGACTCGGCTGCTGATGTGAGCGACTCAGAAAATGACAGTGGAATCGATGATAATGACAAGAGTAAAAAAGAAAAACTTCCATGGGATAATGGATCAGGATCAGAGAATGAAAACGAAGGTGAAGATAAATGTGATTTAGATAAAACATCAAATTACAGTGATTCAGAGGGTTCAGAGGATGATTCCGAAAATGAAGATTTCAGTACAAAATGGAAAGAAAGGTTAGGGGAGAAGGCAACTGAAGCTTACTTTGAAAGACAGAAAACTTCTAAAAATATCATGAAACTTGTCTATGGCGAATATGAAATAGGTAACAAAAATAATCAACATGAAGAATCAGATGATGGAAGTGATGAGGAAGAAATTGGTGGCTTGTTTAAAAAAGTAACTGATACACAAAAGAAGAAACAAAAAGAAAAGGAAAGATTGGATTTAGAAGAATGTTCGTGTTTCTATTCTCTTGACAAAGCAATAATAAGAGATTGGACTTCGGAGTCTAATAGACAGTATCTGATCAATAGGTTTGTTACTGGAAAAAGATCAGCAGATGAAGATGCTTCTGAACTTCTAAAACTTGATGATGCTAGTGATGAGGAAGATACAGAATTATATGGCGATTTTGAAGATTTGGAAACAGGAGAAAAACATACAGCTGAAAATGAGGAATCAAATCCACAGGCAGGAACTAAACGTAAAGCAGACCTAAGTAAGTCAGAAATCTTAGATAAAAAACTTAAACTCAAAGCCAAATTTGATGCTGAATATGACAATCCTGATGACCATAGAATAAAAGGTGACCATTCCTATTATGAAAATCTAAAAGCAGAAGCTTTAAAACAGTCAGAGTTAAATAAATCTGTTTTTGAAAATCTAGATCAAGGTTTAAGGATAGAAGTTGAAGGATTTAGACCAGGTCTCTATGTTAGAATGTTGTTCAAAGACATGCCTTCAGAATTCGTTACTAATTTCGACTCTAGCTATCCAATATTAATAGGTTCTCTAAATATGGCTGAACAAAATATAGGGTATGTATCATGTAAAGTTAAGAAACATAGATGGTTTAAGAAGATATTGAAAACAAATGATCCTTTAATCATATCGTTAGGGTGGCGACGTTTTCAGACCTTACCAATATACTCCAAAATCGAAGATGATTTAAAATGCAGATATTTGAAGTACACCCCTGAACATGTCACTTGTAACATGCATTTTTATGGACCAACCACACCACAAAACACAGGATTCTTAGCTTTACAAACTGTAAATAACAATACTAACGAGATCAAGCAGGTCGGTTTTCGAATAGCAGCTACAGGAAGCGTAAACGAAATCAATAAATCCACACATATAGTAAAGAAACTAAAACTTGTTGGTACACCATTGAAAATTTACAAAAAGACTGCTTTCATCAAGGACATGTTTACGAGTACGTTAGAGGTCGCAAAATTTGAAGGAGCTAAGATAAAAACAGTATCAGGAATTCGAGGGCAAATTAAGAAAGCTTTGAACAAACCTGAAGGCGCATTCCGAGGTACTTTTGAGGATAAAATCTTGATGAGCGACATAATTTTCTGCCGAACTTGGTTCAAAGTTGAGGTGACGAGGTTTTATGCTCCTGTGGTGAATCTACTACTGCCATCTGGCTCAAAGAATGCTTGGCAAGGCATGAAGACAAAGGGACAACTGAAACGAGAGCTAAACATCAAGAACGACGCCAATAAAGACTCAATGTACACTGATGTAGTAAGAGACCCGAAAGTCTTTAAGCCTCTAGCCATCCCGAAAGAGCTACAGAAAGGTTTGCCATATAGATTCAAACCAAAGAAAGAAGTTCAAGTGTTAGGCAAAGTTAAAGAAAACGAATTCAAAGGGAAAGTAGCTGTAGTCAGAAGTCCATATGAACAGAAAGTGAACAATGTAATGAAAATGTTAAAGACTAACTTCCAGAAGAAGAAAGAGATTCAAAAGGAAGCAACAGCGGAGAGATTGATGAAACATAAGAAACAGCAAGAAGCAGAAGAATGGAGAAAAATAAAGAGACAGAAAGAACTAAAAAAGAAGATTTGTAGACAGATAAGCAAAATGGGTAATAAGAAAAAGCCACAGATGTAACTGTGATATCTATGTTTTTTTTTTTTAATATTAAAGTGTGTTATACAACTAAACAACTGTCTGTCTAAACATCTGTTATAAACTAGATTTTTTCCCCAAAAATTTGTCGTGTCTTATATTTGCCAAAAACACTAGCTGAGTATATTAGTTTGCAATAGTACAGACAAAGGTAAAGCAGAAATCCTACTCATCCTACTAATTATAATGTGAAAGTGTGTGTGTGTGTTTGGATGTTTAAATGTTTGTTACTCAATCACACAAAAACGGCTGAACGGATTTGGATGAAATTTGGAATAACACATAGGCTACTTTTTAGCCCGAAATTCCCGCGGGAACGGGAATTACGCGGGTGAAACCGCGGGGCGCAGCTAGTACAAAATAAAACAAGTAAATATATCGTGTAAATTGTATTTACCTCTTATCATGACGCACAACGTCTGTCGCAATCGCACATCCGATAAATATTTTTACAAAGGTTACACAGTTTCTGATTACATTGGTCAAAATAATCATTGTCTAGGATTACTGTCATCCTGCGAAGCTATATAAACATGTAAAGCGCGGAATGTCTTTAACGTTACATGTCAGACCAATATAGATTAGGCTATAATAAGCTATGTGATATATTATGCAAAATTATATACATAGGTAGGTATCAATTAGCTAAACTATTTTACATACACTTAACGAGAGGGTAACTTTATTTCTTTGGTAGCGCAATATACTACTGGGACAACCGTGGAAAAATATACATATTTGTCACTACGCGTTTGGAATGTGGTACAAAATTATATTACTTCGTCGCTTTAATTACAACACTACATATCTGCATTCATTGTGTTTCATAATGGTCTCATATAGTGTCGGTCTTAAACTAATTACGAACATTCTTAATGAGACAGTTTTAATTTTACATCCTGATTAGTGGATTCTCTACACGATCTCTAATCCATGTCAAATGGTCTAAACCCAAAGCTGAACAATTAATATCCGCAGTTAGATATTCTCTTTGTCCGCAGTGTTGTAATACAAGAGACGATTAGTTATTGTTTGGTTCGCGTCCGTTCCTTTATTTAGCTTGGCACTTGTGGAGGTTAAATTTACGCACAACTAGCGGAACTCCGCTCGTTTATTTTACTGAATTTACTATTAGAGCACGGTAATCTCACAAAGTTAAAAGTACGACGCCATTTTGGATTTTCTTTTATGGATGACTTATACTGGAACAGTGACTGGACCCAGTGTCCTGTAATTTCGGCCCTAGGCAGTTACTGGATCTGAAATTCCAAAGCACTGGTCTACTACGCGTATGAGTCAGCCGTTAAAAGATTGATGGTTATATAACTAATACGTAAAATACTACGATTAGCATGTAAATGAGAAGGTTCTTTATTTAATAGAGTAGGTATCAATGGGATAATCTTGAAGTTAGGATCGGACGAGTAACGCTAATTTACAACAAAGAGAGGAAAGACGACGACATAACTCGTGTGACGTCATCGTATTATCCAAGATGGCGCCCGGCCGGCGGCCAATACAAAACCGTTAGCTACATCAAAAAGCTATACACTCACAAATAACTAAATAACCATCTCGTTATGATACTCGCTTTATAAAAACTTTTATAATTTGCTATAATATGTAGTATATAAGTACAATATATATATTTAATTGTTAACGAAACGAATGATGTGTACGAATGATATAGACTCGTCAGACGACGTTATCGATTCAACGCTTATTATAATAGAGTCCAATTTCCATCGAATTGGCGTAACGTGTTCGCTGACTAGCCGGCGTAATAAAATCTATAGCACTGGTTAATATAACAGCTAATTTATTTGTTCAATCATTAAAATCTATCATCGGTTATCGCTAAAATTGCCTGAAGCGGAACGTGCCTCCGCTGCGGGGTTTCCGCTTCACGCAATTTCAAGCTTTAATAAAATTAGTTCACGCGTTCGGTGACGCGTTAGGGACGATCACAAGCTTCGCTTTCTTACAAGTAGACGATACATTAGTTAGCCACACGTAACTCGAACGTCGAAACCTTCGACTATTCAATATAATACTGTTAATGTTTTATACATTACTAAGTTAAGCTGAGTTTACATCATGCAAGAGCACCTAAAATCATAACATTGACATTGCAAGTGTACTTGCATAGTGTAAACCCTTCTTTACGCGGCCTTCGACAAAACATTGTGAAACTACAATCGAACATGATCACTGAGGTAATTCTCCAGTTCAGTTATACAACTTAATAAATAAATTAATACCTAATTAATAAATAATTATGAAATAAACATCTAGTTAATAGTTTGAACACATCCTAGCTAGATATTGCTAAAAGATTACAAACCTACTGCTCCATAGAAACGCTATTATATTTACAACATATTCGCTAATGATAAAACATTTAAAGTTAAATAAGTGTTTAGCTATACATTCGGTTTATTTATTTATTTGCAGGATTATTTAATTATATGATATAGTCTGTAGCAATGCATAGGTATAAAATATTGAGGATTGCACTTACGGTAAGCTAGAATCACTATTAAGGCTGCGTCAAGCAGGGACAGTACAGTGACACAGTCTGGCACTGCTTGCCATTTACTGGATTCGTGTAAACAGGCCATCGACTGAGTTACTGTAATTGTAGGTAACTGACAGCTTATAACGCAGCCATTAAATAGTACATTTCAATGAAAATAGAAATTTGTACAAGATTATTACAGGCAAGTATAGTCGTAACAAAACGAGACACATCTTGATATATCCGACTGTACTTGTAATAATTATTTATTCAGAGTTATTGAAAAAATAGCTATGACTCTTGGAAATTCGATAAAAGAAAGAAAATTCGTAAATTAGTTTTAACTTACACCATGAAAAAAAGAAAAGTTACCTTTACCCAGTGACCGGCATCGAAAACTTCGAGGGACTACACCCACTATAATTGTGTAAACGATGCCTAAAGATTATAACCACAGAAACCAGTCGATAAAAAAACAAACCTGTTTTGTTAAGATATATAGAAAGTATTCAACAACTCTGTATAAGTACCTAGGGCAAGAAAATAAGGAAAGGTATACACAACGGCAGTGTCTAGGTCCAATGCCTCAGAATTTACGGTATCATGTCGAACCCAGCCACTACCATTATGTAAACCTTTGTATTAAGTATATAAAATTTTAAATACATGATTATTACATAACAACAGGCGTTCACCAACAGCTGTACAGGGACTAGTAACTCGAGCTAACTAATAACAAAATAAAGCAGTTTGTCAGTCAGTACCTTTAAGTATTGACAGAAAGAAAGAGGCACACATTTATCTATATATATTAAGCTACTATATACACGCCTCGGGAGGCACTTGGTAGACATAGCATATTTCAACTAGACACAATTCAATATAGATTTTAGATAAGTTTCAATTGATTTCAAAATGTTTATTGATATTGCATTACTGTATAGAAAAAAACCATATAACTTGTATTTAGTCGAAATATTTGATACTTTTTCCTAATGGAACAATACAAGTAAAAATCAAACGAATTTCAAGTCAATTGTTACTCTAATTGTCTCACTAACGCTGTCTACAAATCGTGGAAGATAACGAAGGAAAAGGAATGTGTTTGTAGAAAGCGTTATGAGTAGTGTTGAAAAAAACTCGAGACCAGCCAGCTGTGGTATCATCTTATTAGCATCCACCGCTACTAGTTGCTATTTACTGTCAAAAAACATATTTCGTATTATACATTGCTGCTTTGAAGTAATCACCGGTAACAACCACGTTACGTCAAAGCAGCAATGTACTGCAAGATATAGCCACTAGTAGCGGTGGATGCTAATTAGATGATACCACAGCAGGATTGTGAATATTCTGACTCAACTGTAGGTAAATCACTACCTAGACTTGACTCATAAAGAGAGGCTTCTCTGCTCGATGAATTTGTTATACTCAAGTCTGGTAAGCAGCTACTAAGGGGTGTTGTGAAATGTGTGTTTTTAATATATTTTAGATGGTGTGATGTTTTACTTTGGTATGGACTAGAAAATAATACACAAAACAAAAATGTGAGTTTAGAAATTTTTAGTTGTTTAAGTATAAATAACATATGTTATGAATAGTAGTACTTATACAATTCATTTAAAAAAAAAGGAAATAAAATAGGAAATGTTTAGTTAGTTTTTAATACATTACGATATAAGTGCGAAATGTTGGTTATTATATAATAGAGCCGTGTGTTTAATACGTACGCACGCACGTTTCTACACACTTACAAGGAAACATAATTAAAAATCATGATATTAAACTTTTTAAATAAACTCAACCATAAAACTGTGATGCAGAATGAAATTTGAAGCATATTTTATTCACCGGGCTGATGGTGTTATCACTTGGCTGTATGATACTTATGTTCTTTGCCACAAAAATATTTACATATTGCATCTATGAAAACCCTTTGCTTATTAAAAAAAAACAAATAATAAGCGGTTATAGAATTTGTACGGAATATAACTTCACTATTTGCGTTTATAACGCACACGTGTTTTATGAACTGCTTAACCTCTCCGCTGCCAGCGCTAGCGCCCCCCGAACCTCAGGTCTGGCTAGCCAAAAAAAAAATCTGGCTAACAATTTGGGACTGTCTGTTAAATTGCCGATTTCTTGATTCTGGTGTTTCAAATACCTTAACATTTATACATTTTTGGATTTTCCATGAAATTTCCAATATTTTGAAGTATAATTTTAATATTGTATCTAAATAAAAATGTAAGTAAGTATAGTGTAAAGTCAAAATTGTCAAAAAAATACTCGTTACTCTAAACATAATCGGGTTTATCTTTCAAATGAAAAAACTTATTTAGCTAAATGTTGATTTATTTTGACCATAAATCTATTGGTTACATATATTAAATACAAAACAATATTCCCCTATACAATTGTTAGACATAAAAAACAAAAGAAGCAATTAACAATTTTTCCAACAATCACTCGCCGATTTCCAACATGGATGTACAATGTATTTTCGGCTGGATGCGGCATTATTGCAAACATTTGTATACTCAATAAAATTCCAAATAATATTAACATTATTTCTTGTGTCCAAGCGCGAGTTGGACATTATTTTATAATTTTTTTTTTTTTTTAATTATTAATTAAATTTTTTTTTGACTAAATTTATTTACCAACCCAACGACACGAGTTAAAATTTGTTTAATTTAATACCAAACATTTTTTTTCCATGCATTGTTCTATTTTGGTAGGTATGTTTTTTTTTTCGCTTAAAAAATATATTTAAATTTACTAATTTATAAACACGCGTTAAAAACACGTACACGTACATACCAGTAACTGTTAAAAAATATATATTTCTCAAGTGGGCACATGTCCCATCCAAAAGCCACATCTAGTTTTTTCTAAAACATCTAACGATGGAGATGTCGGTTTACCAGTAGGAGGCGCTATAGTCTATAATTAATCAAACAATTCAACCGAATTTGAATCTTATTCGTATGGTCTTAATTAGTTCGTTTTTTCGCCACCGGCATAACAGAACGTTGTCTTTGTCTTCGATCGAACGATCGATCGATTTACCTGCATGAGGGCGCTAGTGTCTTTAATAATCCAACAATTCAACCGAATTTGCACCTTATTCGTATGGTGATAATTAGTTCGTTTTTTCGCCACCGGCAAAACTGAACGTTGTCTTTGTGACCAATGACCCGCGATTAGAACATTGTGCTTTTACATTGAAATATGCAAATATTACGCCTTTATTCCTATTTTGTAGTAATAATAACTGTAGATTATGAACAATTGCACTTATTTTGACACATTACCATTATCAAACACAATATTTCATGCATACACACCGCTACCAAAGTACGCAGTTCAAAATGCCGGTAAGCTTTATGCAAATTAAAAACCCTTTTTTTTGTAATAAATGACATAAAAACACCTAAATAGGATTAATATTAGGTAGATTACTTACCCAGGCATTATTTTTAAGCCACAAAACACAAAATCACTAATAATTTTCGACGAAACTGAAAACCACAACACGCGCGAAATGCAGACCGACGAAACTGACGTGTACTTGATTTGACTCACGGAACTGTCAATATACCCCTACTATTGTGAATGTACTGTAGGTTTTTATTTGCTAGCCCTTTTCAACCTCTACACATCAAGATACGTTAAAACGAGATAGATATCTTTGTTAATACGCTACTGTAAAAAATAGGAGTGCCTACTGGCGCGACCATATTACGGTCGCTGAGCAGTCTAGAGTTTTGGCGCGACCCCGTAAAACGGGCGCGGGGCAGCGGAGAGGTTAATAAATCTAAAACCGGTGAAATTAGATCCACTTTATGAGCAAGTGTGTTGAAAATATGAATAAACACATAATTAAATTGGATTTAAATAAATGTTTAATAATTGTATTGCGTTTATTGTCGTACTCGAGGGTTTGTTAAGTAGAAATTGCAAGTATTCAAACTCGAGTTGGTTCTAAATTATTTGTTAGACTCGAGTCCGCGCTCCGACGACTCATGCTCGACTCGACTCTGACTCGTGAATAACAAAAGCAAGGTACAGACCATTAGACACGATTAGATCGTCAGTTTAACTGTGCAGTTCTTGGTTTTGCCTACACACGTAAGATTTATCTGTACAGATGAACTATACAGTTAACACTGCGAAGTTAAATCTAATAGTTTGTAGCTTGCAAGCATGCAATTTAGGCTTCTGGTCTCGAGTTTTTTTACAAAACTCGTAATGAGTCTAGCGACTCTACTACCTCGTAAGATTACATTCAAAATAACCATTCAATTTTAATGTCAAAGATAAACATTTTCGAATGATTAGTCTAAAAGGTAGGTCCCCATTATTAGCTTTTAAACTAATATTTGGCATCAGAGTATAACACTGCTTAAATAATAGCATTGTGATTTCAAATTAAAACAACGAAAAATACAGACTATAAATAACTAAGAAAAATAAAGTTTTTTTTATTTAAAAGCACGATGC
The DNA here is from genome assembly GCA_949358125.1 of Idaea dimidiata. NCBI lineage: Eukaryota > Metazoa > Arthropoda > Insecta > Lepidoptera > Geometridae > Idaea > Idaea dimidiata. Next base: position 14,926,572 of record OX442328.1, read on the forward strand.
TATATTTTCGCTTATAAATATCGGAATTCAAGTTAAGTACATAAGTTCTATATTAAACCGCACTTGATAAGATACAAGCCAACTACTTTATTATAATTACATGAGTAGTTAATTGGGTAGGTTAATCATTACTATCAACAATGCTTTATTGATTATGGCAACATCATATTGTTATCACACGGAATGCATTAGTCAATAGTCTCAAGTGTTGCCATCGTTTAGTTATAAGGGAAAATTTAATTATTTTTGTTTAAATTTAATAACGACTAATAGTCAATATGATTAAATTCCATTTTGTTGAATTCTATTTGAATAAAATAAATAAAAAAACTTATAAAACTAAGGAAAAAGCCCATTGCGGCCAAAAGTACCCATAAATTAGGATAAATAAAATAATTTCGTCCATTGCATTAAATTCAGTAAAAAAACTAGGTTTTACTTTTTATTATTTAAGAAAACCCAAGTATTCGTACAATTTTAAATGTATTTAAAAATGTTAAACCGACATTTTAAATGTATTTAAAATTGACTTTAAATTTGTCTGCTTTATAAGACGGTATAAAAGAGGCCCTAAAACTCTTATAACAGCTAAGTATAAGGTAATTTTTTTACTGGATCTTGTTAGGTCAATATTCGAGATATTTTTCGAAAATACCCTTAAAATATCTTTAAAACAGCTATTGAATTTATCGGGTAGCTGAGTTGAAAGCTGCCTATTCTGGGTAATCCCAGGTTACAAAAGGCCCATAATGTCCATAATTTCTAGTTGTTTACGATACAGTACAGCATTTTTAGGGTCCGAAGGGGCCATTTAAAGGACTATGATTTACTTATTCGGGGTATTTTAAGATATTACAAGTCTATAACGGTCTTATAAAGATCCCATAAACAATTAATTTAAAATCTATACAGCCCCAATTCTCAAAGGCTGGTTATGTCTGGTCTTATAGAGACCTTACAAACGTTTAAACTTAATTTTTAAAGTCCAAGATAAGTTTTAGAAGGCCCGTTAAGTCGATAACAGTTAATTTCTACCTCACAAACGTTTTATTTAAAAATCCATATAGTCGTATAAAGGTTTTAGAAGAGTACGTTCATAGAGTTGTTCGCTGGTTACCAGCCTGTTTACTAGTTAATAACTGCTCTGACACAGGGTAGCTTAAGTTTATAAAACTTCATACAGCCCTAGGAAGGTTCTAAAAGGCTCGTAAAGTCCATAACGGTCTCCGAGATCTCACACACATAAACGTTTAAATTTAAGTCCATAACGGCCTCATAAAGACCTCACACATTTAATTTTAAAGTCCATACAGCTGTATAAAGGTCCTAAAGATGTCTTTATACAGGTGATCGCTGGTTACCGGTTGTTTACACTTTACCGGTCTATTCAGTTGAGCGTGTTGTGTCAGGAGGCTTGGTGCGGCGCGTGCTCGTGCCGCAGGTTGCGTTCCGTACCGCCCGACACCAGGTTGCTGAACTCCACCTCGAGGATTTGACGTGCCTGAGGAGACCGACATATCACAGATCTTAGATTATGATAGACAGTGGGTATTTTAGCAATGTTCATAGTTCCGTCTTATTTAAGGTGTGTGAGTAATTTTCCAAAAAAATTAACTTCGGAGCTGATAACGTTCGGCTGTCAGTGCTGAGTTTAGAAAGCTTCATTGTCAAGCGCCCATTATCTTTCTGGTCTCTTATAAGAGACGTATAAGAAAAGTACTTATAATTTTTTTGGTAAATCGCTAAGTAAGCTTCCAAGCTTCCAAGATGGCATCAGTGGTAACAATATTCGAATTGCATTCCCAGCAATGACTAATTCCGAAAAAGGATTCCACGCATTTAAAGATGACTGGCTGATATCAGTCGATAATGACATAATACAGAAACGATACTCAAAAATTGAGGGCTACTCAAACAGTTTAGCAGCTCAAAAATCATATACTAATTTTGAATTTAGAAGCTGCTCAATAAATTTATGTAGACCTCAAATTTATAAGTATTTAGCCGTAACAGTCCCATATATCTAGTGTTCTATGGGCCGGACAGACTGCGATCGAACTGTTAATACGTGGGTAAATAGAATAAAAAATATTTATTGGCAACTTAATAAGACAAACGAAACCGAAAATAACTTTATAACAAAAGAAAGAAAAATACATTGACACAATAAAAAAAGAGAAAAAAAAAACTAAAATTTGAATTAGTATTTTTTTTTATTGCAAACGTAGCTGTGTAACTACACGAGTTGACGGTAATGCGATCCGCTTGCTGCCATTTAGCTGCGGTGCCTATGCCTGGTCGTGCGAAGTGCGTACAATAAGAAGGTATAATCAGTAAGAAAGAAGTACCTGTGTGTTCTGCGTGGGTATCTGCAGCGCCAGCGCCATACTGTTGGCGTCGAAGGTGTCGTCGAGGGCGATCAGTGCGCCGTGCACGCCGCTCTCGCTGAGGTTGTTGGAGAACTCCTGGGGACACGGTACATCAATAATGATCAATGACGTTATCTCTGATAGCAGTCGTTAGGTCAACATAAGAGGCTTTAGCACGACCTGACAACTCTAACAATACTTTAGACACACCACAGTATGAAAAGAAAAAGAAGACTAACGGTAATATCCACAATATACTCTTACTAGTACCCTCCAACCTCCCACGGATTTTGCAAGCGGCCCTTCTATCGATACTACAACAGTTGATAGTAGATCTACCGCGCAAATGCCATCTAAATCAACCGCTGTAGGGCCCGAGACACCGTTCGGTGTGGTAGGTTTGCTCAGCATCTATACCCCCCCAGTCTGGTCAGCCATGTCCAGAGGAAAAAGACGGGTCAATACGGCTGGAGCTAACTGAGCCGTGTTTCCTTCACCGTAAGACCCTAGATGTATCGATATCGACTCAAGACGATCCTGAATGGAATAGTTGATCAAACGCGCGAAGCGAGTGAGGTCCAGTGTAGACGGGCCTGGCGCTTGTATCTTTGTCACTTTGTATGTTTGTTCGACGATAACTTGAGTATCGTAGCTCCAATCTTCATAAACATAAAATGCGCGTAGGTCAATCGAAGATGAGCCGGATCGGTAGGGGGGTTGGGTGATAGGGGGTCTTTAGGACTCAATTTGGGGCGAACTCCTAGTTATCTGTTGTGTTCGTTACCTTGAGTCCGACTTGCGCCAGCCACCGCTGCAGGCGGTCGTTGGTCCACACCAGCACATCCCGCAGCACATGTTCGGCCGCGCGCCGTCTCTCCTCCAGCACGCGCACGCTGTAGCCCACACGCTTCAGGCACGCCACGCCGAAGTGCAGCGATGTTCTGGGGATTTACGACAACGATCACATTGCTTAGACTTAAATGAAACTTGTTGTTTTTCGATTTTTTTTGACCGTAAAGATTTGTAAAGGTCTCGAAACGTTGACAAATCTAAAAAAAAAATAAACATCACGCGAGTAAATCCGAAAAATTAGTTTAATTTCTCTTAAAAAAAATGTATTCTCTATCAATATCAACACTATCAATATATAAATCGACTATCAACACAAAAACAATCTTACACCTAAAGTTAAAAAAAAATTAAACATTTTTGATAAAATTATCTACAAGAGGAAAGAAAGTTCGAGCCCCAACCAAGCCGAGGTACCAATGTTGTAGTGTTGTTCACTCACCTATGGAAACTGTCGACCATCTTCAGCTGCGTCCGGAGATCCCGCTTGGTGAGATGCTCCAACATGCGCGCGTCCACCAGGCATTCCATGAACGTCGTGCGGTACTGGGGCAGACCTGGAGGGAAACGGGAAATTAATGGGAGCTGGACTTTAAATTATTCATAAGGCATGCATGGTAGCTCATCGTACCTTTCTGATTAGCATTGATATAAAACTGTTCAGAGGTCAGGAGTTTGCAAAGTATCAATGACTCAGTGGAAGATAATTTGGCGGTAGGCTTTCGTCGCCGCTTGTCATAACCATACACTATCGTTGTCATTCCATACCGTACCGTGGTATGTTATGCGATCACGACACAAACTCCGTAACGTCACAGGATCGCCCAAAGCTCGGAGTGACGGCGAGTGAACCTATCGGTGACAACTCGCTGTTCGTATATTTGCCTAGCGTTGAAAACACACGGTACTACTTTGGAAATTTGTGAAGTAGACGCCCAACTACGAGGCGATAGTGATCGGGCCCCAAGTGGTATTACTACGATGATCTTGGATATACTACATCCAGGTGGTTCCGATGAGCTATGATCTTGGATATACAATATCCACGAGGTTCCGATGAGCTATGATCTTGGATATACAATATCCCCGAGGTTCCGATGAGCTATGATCTTGGATATACAATATCCAGGAGGTTCCAATGAGCTATGGTCTTGGATGTACTCTATATATCCAAGTGGCTCTCCACTGACCTAGCGAGGGCAGCCACACGTTGCCGATCCACTCGTGGTTCATGTCTCCGAAGGCGAGCGCGGCGCAGGCGGTGCCGCGCGGCGCGGACGGTGACGTCAGCGACACCATCTCCTGAATGGCCAGCCGCAGCTTCAGTCGGTGCAGAGGGTTGCTGGGTACGAAACAACATTCGTATAGTAAGGTTTCGAAAGGTACACAGTTCCTAGAGTTATTATTTATAAAAAGGAACCTGATATTTTACCGTTTTGGCAAATGATCTGCAGATACAAAAACAGTCAAGTCGAGAAAGTTGTTGTAAATGGTGGCTATTTACAATACCTTTTATGGAATGTTTGAAAACAAACGCAAAAGTCAGTGTTTGGTGCTGCTTGTACACTTTCACGAAACTTGATTAATTATGTACTAAAAATTAAACAATTTACACGTATTAAAACTAGGTTTCACGAAAATGAAAATTCAACTACATATCTCCTCAACGCGTTCCTGCAAAAACTCCTTCCATGGAGTAGCGAATACAGCACCCACAACTGATAAATTATACATATACGTTATAGCGTCGCCACTGACAGCCATTCGCAGGCTCATCATACGAGGTCCGCTGTTCCCAGCTGGACATTACGAGGAGCTACGTCTGTGATCAGTTCCTAATGCTGGCTGATGGAATTGTGGATATCTCAGTCTCACCTGATCCCTATCTCCCTCTGTATCTCCTGGTCAGACAAGGCCGACATGATGGCCCCGGACTTGACGTTGGCGCGACACGCGGCCACGTACCACGCCGGCATGCCCACCCACAGCTCCAGCCACGCCACCACGGTGGGACCGTTCCACAGCGCGAACGGCGTGCCCGCACGCATCGCCTCGCCCAGCAACTCGTGCCTGTAATCTCGCTCTCTGCAGGGGGGACACATTTACACATACAGTCAACAGTCACAAGATATTGGAGTCATTATTACACAACAGGATGCTATATAGCACTCTATTACCAGCTATTTGAATAACAATTTAAGATTACCATGTATTTAACTACTTAAAGTTTTTACTGTGTGTTGCCGCATCTAGCCCTACAACTGGGCTTTTTTGCGTGAATTTAAGCCATGGGTTTGCTCACGATGTTTTCCTTCATCATAAGAGCGATGTTAAAACCGCTCTTGATTTTTTCATAAAGAAAAAAACATCGGTGCGCCGTCAGCCGGGATTCGAAACCACGACCTTCGGAATAAAAGTCGGGGTATCTCCGACTAGACCAACACCGCTCCGCTTGTATTTGACTATATAAATAATTAATTAATTTTTTATCCACAAAACAATATATTCCGCCATCTTGCGCCAGCGGCCATCTTGGCTTCATAGTGATATTTAATCATTAATTCCATTCAATGGTTTGCAGGCATGATCGTTTTAACTAGAAAATGTCGTAATTACTTTTATATCATTTGAACCCGATCATCTGCACAAAGAAATAGCTGAAGGAGACCGCAGAGAAAATGTATACTTACTCTCAATTTATGACATGATAAGAAAAACGAATGAAATTGTTCTTCAATATACTAACTTGGTCTTAGACCTGGCGTACTCCTGTAAGGGGTTGTCAGTAATGCCGTGCTGCATGCTCTCGTCTGTCAGGCCCGAGAGCCCGAGCGACGACGTCGACGACAGAGACCGCGGGGCGGAGCCCTGTTGTAACTGGAACGTAACAAGGTGACGATTAATGTCAAACGGAATTAGCGACTCGTGAACTGCAAAGTTTATGGAAAATAGGTTATTCTCGATCGTGTCAAAAATACCGAATCATTTATTGTTTCCGAGAATTTTGCTTACATACTTTGACTTCCAATTGTTTTAAAACAAGTTCAGGTAGTAATAAAAAACGGGTTTAAATAGTAATTAAAGCTTTCATTTGTTGGAATTTGATAGATTAGGGTTCTTTTGGCAGCGTTCCGGGAGGTATTTCAATGTCAATTTTAGGAATAAGACAATTTATAGAAAATATCTACCTATGAAAATTTAACTTTCCGAACAGGAAGGATGAAAAAACTTTTTGTTTTGCAGATTCTTTACAAGAGTTTTCTTAAATGTGAACTTACCGGTAAACCAGCCTTTTCCTTTTTACTAAAGAACCTTCCGAGCGAACTCTTAATACCCCTCTTCTTCTGCTGATGCATGGATGCGATAGAGACGGCCGAGTTCCCGGCGACCACCCCACGCGGGAGGCCTCCGCCACTCACGCCGGGGGACGCGCCTCCACCCCACGGCGAGCTTGACATGCTGCCTCCGAGGGACTCTTGACTTGAGCTGGGGATATTACACAGTAATTAAAAAAAATTGCATTATTGTTAGTACTTAGAATACCTAGGTATTATTTAAATTATTACAGTATTTACCATGTTTTAATTTAATTTTGTCTGAGCTTTTGCGATTTTGCATAATAAAACACAATATTTACCGGGTTTTACTCGCGTTTTATTTAATAACGGCATTATTACTAAAGACCGAGCTTTTCCAACTAAAACACACGAGTAACAACCGGTAAATATTGTGTTTTATTACTATGTATATATTGTGTTTAATTTGTTTTGCAACCCTCGAATTTTCATTTCTCTAAAAACCACGTGAGTTTGAAATCATATACTTAGGTAGGTAGCTTTAAGAACACCTTTTTGTATAATTTTCTCGCATGTATCTAGCATATCTGTATAGTTTTAAAAGATTCTCAAAGCTTGCTGGACTAAAAAAACAAATCAAACCGTGGGATTTTCTAGCTAATAATTACTAGGTTTACAGTGCCTAGCTAAAATGGAATTACTAAATTTAGCATTTAGCATAGGGGATGATTTATACTACATAGACCGTGCGCCGTGTCCGAGCTACTATTGTATTAAGATACCTTTTTTGTATGTAATCTATGCTTGCGAAACATGAGTTGTCTTTGTTGAAAAGTTTCGGCTCGGTCTAGTATAAATTATCTCTAAATCACTACATACAAGGATCACACAATAATCACAAAATTGACATACCATTTTGAACAAAAGTAGGTATTAAAAAGAGATGACGACGAAGAAACACTTAGTAATTCCATTTTGTTTATTTTATTAATAGAAAAGTTTAATCTTAAAAGACAAAATAGTTACACACCAGTTTATATGTATTTCTTATACACTGCAAGACTAGCGCAGTGGTTACCAAACTTTTCTACTTTGGGATCACTTTGAATTTTTAAAAAGAAAACATTCTGTACATTCTAAAATTACATAAAAAGATAAACAATTATACATACATATATTATACATTTAAATATAACTTGCAGATTTAACTAAACATGGATGGTGAAAAAGATAACTATCGACTATTCGATACATATTCGATTTCAAACACAACCTATGCGGCATATAATTGAATAGAGTATCTGGACAATCACACCAAACTTGGGCCAAATTTATCTCCGAATGATACGGCTTAGGGCTAAAATTTGGTGGTCTTAGAGTAGGTGAAGTTGAAAACCTTTGGGCCATGTGTATTTCAGGACTAAGCTGCTTAGGTCTAAAGTTTTGTGGCTTTATACTAGGCATTAGGTTTGACAATCTGTGAGTCAGATTTGTTTCAGAACAATACAGCTTAGGTCTAAAATTTGATGGTCTTAATCTAGGTGTTAATGTTGAGCACCTGTGTATCGGGATCCTGGCTAGGCTTCCAGACATTATTGAACTCCTGGCAGCGTTTAAAGAAGGAAATAGTGTTTAGTTTTATATAGTTTCTTAAAGCACAAACTCAAATCAGCCTAAAAGTAGGGCTTAAATTGAGCATATAAGTCCTAGGAGTTGGAGTCAATTTAATTCCCCTAATATTATAAATGCAAAAGTATAATTATAAACCACTACTTTTGTAAGGTCAATCAAGGAAAAACGGCTGAACAAATTTGGCTGACACAAGACTGACACACACGTCATAAATACACAGTGATATTTTCACCGACATCGGTAGACTAATTGGTCAAGACGCTACTCCCGGATCGCGTTGAGCTACGTTGTTGGTTCGAATCCCGCTCAGCGTCGACCGTCTTTTGTGTTTTAGTGGATGTATTTTTCGAAATAAAGCCCATTTCGTTTGTAATCGCGGTGTTTTTATTAACAGCGTTATTGCAATGCCGTTGCTACGTATCGGTGTCTTTGCAGACACTTTCCTCAGGGCTTTATATCAATACATAGTGGCGGAAACAGAAACCTATCTTTCCTTTAAATTATGTCTAGTTTACGTACGAGTCATGTAACCCCTGGTAGTGAGACCGCAGTCTGTCCCGCTCGGCGTGAATAGCCCTCGCGGCGCGTTCCAACCGCAGCGAGCGAGCCGTAAGCGGGGATTCCGCCCCTTCACCCGGGGGAGCACCCTCCTCGCATAGCTGCATCTGTAATACGTACATGTAGATAATACTGTAGTTATTAACTTTTAAAATTCACACCATTTGTTAAAATAGTTAAATTCTACCGGGTCTTAATTGCGTATTGTATTTTCTTATCTTGACTTTTCAAACTTGTAACAATAGTCCTAGTGCATTGTAATATGGTTAAAACGTCAAAGTAAGAAAATAAATAATAATACGCGATTAAGTCTCGGTAAACTGTAACTATAAATAGATAAATAAAATAATAAACTATGTACTGTATTTGGTTCTTAACGCGGCTCCAGACCTTCAGTTTTAACAGTTGCACCGTTTCATCTAATTATACATACAGTATAACATCGATTATCCGAACGTCGATCAACCGAACGACCGCTTAACCGAACCCCGTGCGAAAGCGTTCGTCGTTCGTATTTGTGAGACAGATTCGTGAATAAATGTTATTTTATGGAATATCCGTACATTATGGATAATGGTATACACCGGACCGGATAGTCGGCGCTCTACTGTATTTCGATTATTTTGTCAGTTCAATTGTACCATTTTTAGTTTTGCCTGCATATCGTACGAGTAAACTAAAAAGTTTAGACTGAACAGTTAAAACGGATGATCTGTAGTCTGCATAACAAATCATATCGTTATTTTTATTACAACTACGGGTCTATCTTGAATTATTTAATAGGACAGGGTTCGCCCTGTTTACTACATTACGTTTTTATGTACAAAACAATAATTTGACCAATAATAGGTAAGTCAATGTACAAGTATACCTACATAATATAAATAAATAAATAAATCGACATTAGTATGCTAACTCATACATACAAGTAGTGCACCTAGTATAATAATTATGATAAAAACTACACTAGTAGTAGGTATTACGAATATGGGCATCTATTTTATAACGAAAAGTCCCAATTATGCCTAAACTCTGTTAATTATTCTTAATAAGTTAAATTTGTTTTAAAATTTTATTTTGATGCTTTTAAAGTTTTTGATGTAGGAAAAATAACAGATTTGAGGCGAAATCGAGATATTTTAATTGAATAATATTTGCCGTAGTATTTTGATAAAACTAAATTGATACACATATATACTAGTATGTTTCGGTACAATAAGCAGTATTATTGTACTAAGCTGTGACACATATGCATATTCTTGCTGACATATAAATTATATATCACAACAAAAGCCAGCTTGTATATTATGTTTATTTTGAAAGCAGTGTGCATAAGCTATACATACATGAGTATTTTGTACATAATAAATACATAGATAAAGGCTATATTGGCTTTATTTACATAGGTAATATTAGCAGCTGTGAAAGTTATTATTGATACAATAATTATTGTACTACATATAGGTTTTATTATGTAAACTATTAAGTATACATTTAAAATAGTATATGTATCTACACAATACAGGACAAAATTTTAATATACATTTTATTAAGACTTTATTTACAATGTGAAAGCATATTTCTTATCTATCTGTAAGGTATTTAAACATTTATTCATACAATACGATTAAAACATACAATAAATATATATAAAATTCGAACCGAAAGCATATACACACAGTACCTACGCAGTGACCATAGTTCAGCAGAAAAAAACAACGGAATAATTTAGTTTTTGTACGTAATGAAAACTGATAATTTAGTCATCCTACTAATAATATAACGCTGAAAGTTTGTATGTGAGTGTGTATGTTTGTTACTCAATCACGCAAAAACTACCGATACCGATAGCAATTAAACTTTGAATATTGAGCTGGAGACTTGGAATAACACATAGGCTGCTGGCTTTTATTACAATATTCCCAGGATCGGGACCCGCGCAAGTCCCGATCCTGGGAAACCGCGGGGTGCAGCTAGTTGGTCATAAATTTAAAACATTTAGGAAACGAAACTAAACACTTTAGTTATTTTAGACTTTTAGGATCTCCCCAAAGCTCCGTGAACAAACATTGTAAAAAATGGCCCCCTTTTTACAATGATTCCCTCGACTTGACGTTAACTATGACGACTTGACTGTTTCGTTCGACGCAAATAACCTGCAAATATTGATAATAATTGACACTGGCAAACCGAATGGAAAAGCCATTTTAAAGAAGAGAAGACTTTTAGCCAATAAAAGCTCAAAACGATACACTATTTGTAATTATGTCTTATATTTTATTCCCACCGAACTATGGTCTATTGAAAGAATTCATGAAAACTGGAAAACAAGTGTTGCATTGCAGGAATAATCGAGTCACAAACTCACACATGGCTAGCTTTATAGGCGATTCAAAGTAAAGGTACCTCACCGCTAACATTCCCCTGTAATGTAACATTATAGATTCGACTCACAAGGTGCGCGCTTTATGTGATGCTTGAATCTGTAACGTAACATTAAGGTGGGACCAGATTTGTATCATTTGCCCAATCCGACCATCGTATCGGTATCAGCGTATCAGGTATCAAGCCCAGTATCATGTTGTGGACGTCTCGATTAGCTCCGTATTCGTATCTTCACAATAGTATCTGTACCACCTTTGATGATCGGACAAACACGGATCGGGCCAATGATACATATCTGGACCGACTTTTACCCGCGAATGCTGGCGGTGAGGGAGCACCTTTAGATATACAATAGTGACATTGACACTGACAGGTGTGTATTGATCAAGGCGAGTGCAACCAGGCAGTACCTGACTGGAAGGCAGACTGCCGGCGGTGGGCGGCGCGCGGTAGTGGTGCGCGGGAGACATCGACGCAGGCGCCTGCCCCACACACACACATACAGACATACATACGTACGTACTACGTCACATAGAGGTGTCAGGTAGGAGTTGGTAGGAGACAACATGTAGCAACGATATGTGGCAGCGTATGTTATTTTGGAATGTCCGGTATTAGCGGAAGTTACACTTTGGAATGACTACTGACATAAGGGTTCTACAAATGTTTATAATTTTTAATTTTTATAGGCTGGCTTGTGCAGCTTTTTAATCCGTATTAGCTAACAAGAATTAGCGAGATCTGGCAATTTTGTATTGATATTTACTAATCCGTGCTACCTAAACCAGATAAATGATTTTGGTGTCGACACAGAGGAGATCATGTTTAAATATCTGTGGGTGTAGATAATGCAATCTAGCCTTAAAACCTCAACATGTGGCAAACTTGAGAAAGAGCTAGGCCGTTTCTCCAATATACAAGTAGAATCAGCACTAAAAGGCCTCTTAGCAATCGGAAAAGTCTCGGAAGACAATATACAACTACATTATTACAACATCGGAGATGCCACTGATTTGCGGTTGAGCGACACATCGCACGAAATGTATTTCATAGTGAAATATAATCTTCTTTTCGTGTAGTGGTGTGGCTCACCTAGTGTTAGTTTTCAGGTCGCCCTAATTCCTTTAAGTGAAATACATTGTAACCACTAGAACTCACAGTGATGAGTCACCCGCTATCGTCGTTTGTGGCCTACCAACTTCCACCTTAACTCTACTTATTTACACAAAAATAACCTTAGTAAATAACATTAATAACAATTACAAAAACAGTGTATTTTTAGAAAAATAAAATTAGAAACCTGTTTCCAGAATTAACATACAAATAAATAAATACAAGATTTGCTAAATTCCATGTAAAGATTTATATGAGTATTCTATCCCGTTCACTGTTTAACTAGCCGAATACGCTGTTTGTAACGTCAAATTAATCACTTTATATTTATGATATAGCTGTGCAACCGAGTATCTAATCCTACAGAGCAACAGCTTCAATTATACAAGCGAGCGGTAGGCACTGCACTACTTGCGCAGCTATGTGTGCGTGATGTCAGCAATGTGTTCAAGTATGTAAGCCGAGAGAGGCTTTTCGGGCAGTTTCGGCACACCCGAGCGAAATTAGCGAATCGGATAATCAGCAAAAAGTCGCGTAATCATAGCCGCCAGTAGTGGAGTTCCTAACGCAGCGCGCTTATCTGAAGCTGCTTCTCTGCAGAATTAGTACTCTATAGCTGTACCGTAAGGTGCTTGTGGAAGAGCCATCAGGTATCAGTTACAGACAGATCACATGGGAACAGTAAATAGAAAAGTAACCCCGTTGGCGTGGCACAGAAAGTAGTACCTACAATCAGAAATATGTAAAAACTTCTAGATACGTAATAGGGCAAATTTCTTGGCAACACAAATCTAAGCTAACTAGCCAAAGAAGTTTTAGTTCCATCCCACGTCCCATCTCACGTCACGATCGCTTTAGTCATCTCTTTCTTACGTAATGCAAGTAGCATTGAGTCTTATGTTTTAGAAAGAGATAACAATAGTTTCGTTGTATAGCATAGTTTGTGCCGCTTTTCAATGATGATTCGTTCAGCAATGGCGTCTCTATAACTTTAATAGACTCATTGCCTACAATAATAGAAGTAGTTAGTTACATACCGTGTGATACTTGTTGATGGGCGCGAGATGCGGGTGTTGATGCGGGTGCGCGAGATGCGGGTGTGGATGCGGGTGCGGGTGCGCGCGGCTGGGGCTGGCGGCGGGCGGCGGGGAGTCGCCCCGCGCGCCGCGCGCCACCACGTTCATGTGCTCGTAGCTCCCCACCTGCGCCACAGAGTATGTCTGTTTTAACTTAAACTGCTAACTTTACTGCTGTTACAGCCGATGGTAACAATATTAAAAATTTAATAAAATTTCACATGTTCTTTTCGAAGCAATTTAGTGTGTCTTCGGAACGCGACCTCTAATGAGAACAAGATACGAGAAACTTAAGGTTTTTTTTTTGCGGTGGTTCACTTTTGCAATATATCCCTTTATTAGGTTTTCGTACCTAAAGGGTATACGGGACCCTTTTACTATAACTTTACTGTCCGTCAGTCATGCTGTATTTCATGAACCGTGATAGTTAGACAGTAAAAATTATCATACTAGCTGCGCTCCGCAGTCACACCCGCGTAAGTCCCGTTCCCGCGGGAATAACGGGATAAAAAGTGGCCTATGTGTTATTCCCGCTATCCAGCTACCTATATTCCAAGTTTCAATGCAATCGGTTCAGTAGTTTTTTCGTGAAAGAGTAACAAAGTCACATATACATACATACAAACTTTCGCATTTATAATATTAATAAGATAAGATTAGAGATTATGTCTAAAAAAACATGGCGGATATCTATAGGAAACGCCATCTTTTTAGTCATGTCTCTAATATGACATAAATTATCACGGAGCGAGAATCTAGGTCCAGGTCAAAGGAGTAATGTCCATATAGTTACCCTGGACTCTAACTCCTCAGCCCTGGCCTCCGTGCTCTGCTTCTCCTCCTGGATCAGTCTGATCTCCGTGTTGATGGCATCCAGCTGTTCTTGCAGCATCAGCGCCAGTGCCGCCGCGTCCGTGTGGCCACCTTCCACTCCGCCGTCTGATTCGTCGTTCTGGAATACAACCATTGAAATATTATGTTCTAGAACTAGAGGTAATTTTTCAAACATATTCTATGATCCTTGTTCCTGAGCGGTGTTGGTCTAGTGGTAGATGCCCCGACTTTCATTTCAAGGGTCGTGGGTTCGAATCCTGGCCGACCGCGCACCAATCTCTTGTCTTTAAGAAATAGTTATGTGCGCTAATGCTCCCATAGCGTCTTACTGGCTAACCCCTCTAAGGGATGCCCCTGTTCTGCAATGGGACAAATGAACTGGCTGATTATGTTATGTTATTCAATGTTCCTTAAAAGTCGCTGCAGCGCTGACAATATTGTTAAGTTAGTAATTGCGCTTGTGGAAAAAATCTATTTTATTGAACTGCGAATTTTATTAATAAGCTGATGTTGCCAATATATATATATAGATTGAAGAAGAATGTGACTCCTATCACCTTTCATTTTTTGTTACTCTTCGCAGTTTAATAGCTGGTTAGTTTGATTTGCGAGTTCCGTTCAGGGCCTTACGACAATGAATTGTCGATTGTGTAATTGAATTGTGAATTGAAACGACAACAAAAATGAATTGGCATGGGACTGAACGGGCTATAAGAATAAAGTGTTACCTCTGCATCGCTGGAAACATCGAACTGCTGGGACACGTTGGCCAGCACGTGCGCCTGCTGCAGCTTCTCCCACGACCCGTCCAGCTGGAACATATCGTTCTTCCTCCTCAATTATATACCACTCTCACTTTACACGGGTATTATTGATCATTTGGTCCATGGCTAAATGGACTGACTTAGCCTAAATCACTTTGGAGTTTATTATAAAAAAGAAATGGAAAACAGCAGGCTGACAGGGTCTAGACATATGTCTGAAATAAGGGTACAATTCCCAAAGTCCTATAGTAAGGTGAGTCGAAATACCTTGGCCTGGAAGAGCGAAGGCGGCGGCTGCTGGGATGCGGCGCCGGGCGACAGCGAACGAGTTAGCGCGTCCGTCTGCTGGATGTTGAACGCTATCTCCTGCTCTAGCATCTGACGCTTCAACTAGAGGGAAAGAGAGAGAGGTGTTGGTTTAGAATTAGTGGCCATCAACACACGGCTTTTATGATGAGCTCTTCCGAGATTTGACCCGTGATATCCGCAATCCCGTGGGAGTTTCGAAAATCCCTTATCTAATCCCTACATCCACAACCCACACTCCCTAATTGGGTATTTTTAGATTACACTTACCAATAAGAGAATCAATCCAGCCCTTTAACTTTTTTTCTCTAAGTTATGGTCTTAAGAACATTTGTGGATGGCTCACTATACCTGTTCAGTCTCCATTCTCCACTTAGCTAACTCCTTCAATATGTCTTGCTTCTCGGCCAGCAGTTCGTCAGCGTACTTCCTCGTCTTCTCCAACTCCTGTGTGAGGGCGTTCTTTTCATCTAAGGCGTGCATGCGCTCTTTCAGATGAACTTGTAACCTAGAGAAACAGAGAAATATGGGTTTATACTTAATACTTAATAACTGACCATAACATATATAAGATGTAACGGGCAAGCCGTTTTAAGCCGAAAGAGGGTTGTTTTAGACGTCTAGGCGAACAACTTTTGTTCTACGACTTTTGGAAATTCGAAGTACTTTTCGAAAATTTTCAGTGTAAAGTTTTCTTGAAGATCAGCTGTTTCTTAGAGTTCGAGGTCATAGACCTTATGTTGTCCTTTCATTTAGTTTGGTCTACTACAATCAAACCTTCAATTACCTTTATTTTCAAAAGCAGCTGTTTTTTTCAGTGAAACATAACCTCCAAATTCTCAAAAAAAGTTCGATTTTTCTAAAGTTGTAGAACAAAAGTTGTTCTCCTAGACGTCTAGAACAACCGCATTTCGACTTAAAAGGGCTTACCTGTTACATCTTGTTTAATGTGAATAAGTATCAAGACGTTTCTAATAGGTGATCGTGCTACAGTTTAGGTCACAATTCACATCATACCATGGAGAGATATTGGTCAAACATTCATCTATAACTTTCGAAAAATAAAAAATCTTGGGCATTTTGATGCTCTGGTTGAGCCACATGAGTTCAGTAATATTTCCTTCTAGAAAAATCTCAACTTGTTGGATGCTAGGCTCGGTCTAACCTGACTAAGAAAAGTGGCAGTGGAACGGCACCCATTTTTCTTAGTGGCTCTTAGTTACCTGTCATTAGATTCAGAGAGAAGTTTATCAACAGTAGCAGAAAGCCTCGTGTTATGCTCTTCGTTCATCCGCAACCTCTGGTTAAGCCGCATCAGCTCTGCGTTCTTTTCCTCGACGGAGGCTTCGAGCCGCTGGATGCGGTCCTCCGCGGAGCCGTGCCGCTCCTGGGCCTGCCCACAGACAGACTGACGGTGAATAACACTGACTACTTCATCAGCCGATATGCAATAACACGTCGCGTTTGAACAAAATATAAGTAAAGGTAGATTTCCATCGGTACTGTGGCCAAAATGTGATTGGTGCAATTACAGTAGGTATGTAAATCTGCCTTTCAGTATTAAACAAAAAAATACTAAATAATAATGCGTTTTGTGTTTTAGCAGATACACTAATCTTTGTCGATAAAAATCTGAAATTAACTGATCACATTACGTGATATGATTGCAATGATTTGGTTACATGTGTGAAAAATCTAATTAAATTTATGTGGTTTTAGAATGTAAATTGATAAGTGAAAAGCACGATTGCAATTTTAAATTCAAAATATTTACTAATCGTAGATTTGAACGTGGCTTTTTGGCTCAAAATAAATTTAACTTTTGAAATCTTGTACGTACGTTGTACGCTGTGGAAATATGTTAATGACATAGATTAAACTTAAAAGTTAACCCAAGAAATAACTGAATATAAAATAACCAATGTGATCCATCCAATATTAAAGCCAGTACCTGACTTAGCGCCTCCATTCTTGCCTTGAGCTGTTCCTCCATCTCGGGCAGTGAAGACATTTGAGCCAACTTTTGCGAGGACAGTTCTAACTTTTCTTCTATGGCTGCTGTCTTCTCCTCTTGGAGCTGAACATTCATGGTTATGTACATGTGGTGATGAAATGTCATGACAGTGAGTGTTAAAGATCTAGGCTACAGATTTTTTGATTAACCAATTACCCGTTGATATGGACAAGGTCAATCAAGCCATTGATGAAGCCATTTTGTCTATCTACTAATTGAGCCACTGGCTGAGTAGATTGTTTTAGAAGTCCACAGAAGTTTTTATTACCTTCAAAATGAATGGCTGATCAATAAAAATGTAAGCAGTCTCTAAGCCTATGCCTTATTGTTATTCAAATGAAATGTTCAAAGCTGTCTCGTTAAAAAAACAATGAAATTGAAATGGTTTAAGTTTGTGACCTAACATTTTTGTTGGTTCTTTTAAGTTCTGCCATTTTGTGCAGCCGTGAGTTACTCCAAAATATTGTCCTATTAGTAAAACTAATACCATTATAACTACTGCAAAATCTTAAATGTACCATCAAAACTTAACTGTAAACTCGTTGGCAATAAAATCTATATCTACCTTAAGTTGTGCCTGTTTGTGCTGCAACTCCTGCTCCAACTTCTCATTAAGGTCGTGCAGTGAAGTAGACTCACGTTGCGCGTTCAGGTACCGCTTCTCAAGGGTCGCTATCCGCTCCTCCTGTAACATAGGAAAAAACTGACATTGTGAACTGTTGTCACTTTCATTGTATTCCAAATGATTTGGGCAGTAGGCATTCGGCACTGTAAGCAAGTCTTCATTGACCATACTTACTGCATATAGGTTTCAAAATGTTTTTACGGCTGGACGTCTGCTGACACCAATCGTTCTTGGGACCAAGTAGACCTTGTTATCAAGTTTCATCTTTACGCCTAACACGAGACCGTACGTGTTGGCACGGAGAATGCCTAAACTATAGGTTTCAACAGACTAGGTAAGTCTTCATTGACCATACCTTCTGCTCGTGGATTTGACAATATGTTTACGGCTGGTCGCCTATCTCTTGAGACAAAGCATTTACCCATCACTGCGGGGCGATATCTCAGGGTTGGTTAGGCAATAAAGGTTAGATGCCGCTAATAATGCCGATAGAATCAATGATGACGATTGCCTTACCTGGTCTTCCTTCTGCGCAACGTTCTCCCTGAGATCCCGCTGCAACTTGGCGCACTCGTCAGCCTTCTTGGCGAGTTCCTTCTCTCCCTTCGACAGCCGCTCCTCAAGATCGGTCACTTTGTTATTTAGCTCTGCCACTCGTCGCTGCCACGAGCTCAGTTCTGCAGACTGTGGATATTGATGGATTTTTAGATTACGTACGGCTTAAATTAAAACATGTAGGTGGTCATGTAGGTCATGGCATAATAACATAATCGACCGCTAATAACCATGTCTAAATAATATTTGTATATTGAACAATCGTTTTCATAGCGCAAACGAGTACGGCGGTGAAAACAATCGTTGTTTGCGTGAAACAGTCGAAAGTCTTTGGTGTTGGGACAGCGGCTTTAAGGTTATTTTTTTTCCGATTGAGCTACGGAATTTAACAGTTTCTGCATCTGTAGAAATAATCAACAGTAAACGGATATCCGTTCACTGGTAATCAAAGCCAACTATCGATAGTATCGATTGTTATTTCAATAGCCGAAACTATCGGTATCACCTATAGATGATTTTCAATAGTTTCTCTATCGATAGTTCGGCAAAACTAGCCTGTAACAACTCCATATTAATTTAATATCTATTTGGTTAATATAATAAAATAATTATGAATGAATGTTAGTAAATGTTGGTGAGTTATTTTGTGTTGTTAATTAGCGTGATAATGTAGCAATGTAGTTTTGACATCTGTACGGAACCCTCAATGCGCGAGTTACTACTCACACTTAACTAGTTTTTCACATTTATATTTAGTAACTAATATTAAAAGCAGTTTTAATGCAGAAATATTTTTCTAAAATGTCATGCAATCCTTACCTTTTATAAAAGATTCTTGTGATACTATTTATCTAATGATAAATACCTTTATAAATCTTATACTTACATCGATATGTTAAGTGTATAAATGTATATGTATAAGTACTATAAAAATACACAGATAAGTACATTATTATTTAATGTATTCTAAGTACATGGCAATCGGCTTTCAATACAATAAAATACGAATATCAATAAATTAAATAAATAGGTAATATTATTTTTGTTATAGATGGCGACACGATAGTGCGATGGCAGTCAGGCTTTGTGTTATAATTATGGAGCCTGTGGTCGATTACGTATCGTTCAAGGGATAGATATCTATTGCTATGGACAAGACTTAACCATTCTTGAATCATATCCTAATTTAATCCTAATCATATCTTTTGTCCGTCTTGTGCTACACATCTTGAACTCACAACTTGAAGTCTAAACTTTAAAAAATAAAATATTTCGAGCCCCAGACACAACACAAAAATAATTCTGTGGGTAAGTCTAGGGAATCACTACTTCTTACCATGTAGGCAATCCCTGGGGG
This sequence comes from Idaea dimidiata, assembly GCA_949358125.1. NCBI lineage: Eukaryota > Metazoa > Arthropoda > Insecta > Lepidoptera > Geometridae > Idaea > Idaea dimidiata. The sequence goes on from OX442328.1 coordinate 14,946,305, forward strand.
TAATTTTTTTAACATTATATGGCTCTCCGAGGCGGGATTTCTTGCAAAATAATCAATGACAATTGGCTTTCGAAAATGATTAAGCTTTAAAAATCTAAACATTGTTTCCAAGAGTCTTTACCCACACTTAGACAATATTGTTTTGGAAAAAATGCCTTCAAAAATTCGTACCTACTCACTCGGCAGGATTCGAACCCGCGACTACTGGGAATCAGAACTAGGATTCGTTAGATTGATTGGCCACGAGTACTAGTATTCATGAAGTCGAAATTAATAAAAAAAAGCATTTCCTCGTGTTTTAGCGAGGAAAGGCCTAAAAAATATCTGTGATTGCTTTGTAGACTGACCCAATTAATATCAATTAAAATACCGAAAAACACGAACTAAAAAATTTCAATAAAATTTCCATTGCAATAGAAACAAATCGTCATAGCGACACGTAATCGACCCGTTTGAGATGCGTATGCGCAGCGAGATAGTTTCTAACCTGTTTGGCGATCGTGTTTTGTAGATCTGTCAGTTTCCGACTCGATTCCGACTCGCCGTTTGTTACACTACTTTGTTCCTGTGCCCACCATCAAATAAAACAATCAAATGAACTGAAAATACACTAAGTACAGGGCCGTAGCTAGGACAAAGCTGGACCTCTTTGACTGCTGACGTTAAAATCGCAAATCCCAAAATCAAACGCATAATCGAAAATCGTAAATAGCCAAATCAAAATCGCAAACACAAACGTGTGTGTTTTCAGCAGTCAAAGAGTAAACCGAAATGTTATTAACTAGATACGACCTAGTATGACACTCTAAGCATTATTGTATTGTAACACGTCTTTACTTCAAAAGTTTCTAACATAGATGATGTTATTTTTTAAGTTGTAACTTATTTGGGTAGTAAGGTGTTTTTGATGACAAGTTTTTATTTATAATTGCGCTCTTTGCATTGATGAGTGGAAGGACACCGTATTTTTTTAATTTTGGTATTTCTTATAATTTTAACAAACGTTTAATAATAAGTTTTAAGTGCATACAATAAGATTCGAAGTAAAGATGTATTAATTTAAAAAACACATCACTGGAATTTAAAAAAAGATTTTAATATAGCGGTAAAAACAGCTTTAATTTAACTCTAGGCAGGGACGAATTAAGGAACATGGAATATGAGCGTTTTTGTTTGGCATGCCCAAACGTATTCGTCTTTAATTTGTCCCTGTGAGATAGCACAGTCAAACACAAAGCTTCTCTATACATTTATCATTTTTAAGATAAAATGTTTTGTGTTTTTTCTTGTATAGTGTGTTTAGTTACAAGTTTAGACCAAAACTCAAGTTCACCCGACACTCAGTGCGTCCCCCGCCCAGTGCACTCTAGCAACTTGATAATAAGGTTGAATTTACCTTGACTGGTTGTTCACCATTTTGCTCCGGAGACCCGGTTGAAACTTGACCGTTCTCCTTCGGTTTATCGCCGTCTTGACCGGTCGATTGTTTTACATTTTGTAACTGAAATTAAAAAATAACAAAAATGATACTTCGCGCGACATTCGCCATAAAGTATACAAATTTACAACATAGATTTCTAACATGAAAAGAAACATATTTTCATTCGTCAAAACGGTATCATCGTAAAAATTAAACCAAGACTCTGACCTACAAACAAATTAATAAATCTTGAAATTTGTTGGATCCCGGAAATCGAACTTGCAACCTTTGATTTCGTAGATGTAGCTCATCTACCGCGACATCATTCACAGCAGATATTTTTGTTTTAGCTAAATAAGAGATAATATTAAATACTTAAATAGTAAATAAGAAATGAATTGACATTCGAGTCATTCATCCTTAATAAGGCAGATAATAATCAATCAAGAGACAATAAGTGAAAGAGAATGCCTACCAAAAATACCTACTTATCTGAGTTATTTTGCCCAAAATAATATTGGAAGTAATGAGAAAGAACGTAGAAAACAAATTCTAAATGGGCCGATACCGCGACAACTTTTCAAAGAGAGAGTAGAGTTCGGAAAGTCTTTATAAAACAAATAATCAAATTATCTTACCTACATTTTAATATCATGTACAATCGACCGATCGAAAAGTCTGCATTCTCCATAAATATAAAAGCTAATTTGTTAGATATGGCAATTTCTCAATGAAAAATATGTTCCCAAGAGAAATTGACGTTTAATCATCTCAGATAACAAATAGGTAATTATTGTTGATGACTTTAATCATAGCCAGTTACCGACATACAAAAAGAAAGAAAAGAAGTTTATTTAGACAAGCACACAACTTACACACACTGAAATACTGTTTTATATTAGGTATACTCACTTCTTCTTTGGTTAAAGCTAATTCTTCTTCTAATGCAGTATTTCTTTCTAATGCAACTCGTAACCTTTCCCGAACCTGAAACAAGAGGCTTATATAATAAATAATAATTTTACTTACATATTATATATTATAGATAGATAGTCAAATCATGTCAAACGATTCGGTAAAATTATATTTATTTATTCATTCTATTTGATAATGGATGTTTTTGAGATGATGGTGTTGGTGTCATAATTCTAAATAAAATAATTAAAATTGAAAATATAAAAATGAGTCCCTAGGTATGGTACCCAAAAGGCTGGTTGCATTGCCCCTCATTTGCCTCTTAGGATTGTAAAAAAAAACCTGTTCCTTGGCCAACGTAGCAGCCAGCTCTGTGGTCACCAGAAGCTAACGATTCGGTTGTATAAATCTATAAATGTAGAAATACGTAAAACAGTCGAAATAAACCCTTACAATGTCACACAGTAAACAGTAAAAGTGACCGTGTAGCCCCGGCATAGAACATGAGATGGGTTTCCCCTGCTCTTCCTTCCTTCCTTCTCAGGAGGGACAAATGACAAACATCTGATTGATGCAAAATAATAATTTTCATAAACTACTTTAATCAAATATGCATGTTTCTTCGGTTTTCGTTATCTCAGTCTACTAAACATGAGATTTTGAAAGGCCATGAAACGTCGGGCGTTGAAAAACGATTAGGGTAATAAAACCATATAAGTCTTGGTTTTGCGGTTCCTACACATCCATAACCAACTAGATACGTATTCTACTTAAAATTGATTGAACCAAAATGATAGAACTTTGTCGAAATACATTAAGATAATAAGAATGCATCCAATTGGTAGGTACAAGTACAAGGCGTGTGGGTAAGGGTATTTGTAAGATTAATGTGCTATGTGACGTCACCGCTTTATCAAAGTTACAGAATTTCATGAAATAATAATCCTGATGCATGAAAGCTGGGGTAAAAGATAGATATTAGTTTAAACAAGCGTGTAGCATCATGTTGGAGTCTAAAATATTATTCTGGGATATGTTTTACTGCTGTGCCGACTTCGACTTATGTGGCAAATAGCAAATATAAAATTAAAGTTAGTCAACTAAACAATTTCAGATGATTTGATATTGATGTCGACCGTCTTTTGTTTTCATTTTGGTCTTATTTGTTAAAGTTTTAATGTGGCCCTAATTGACCACTATTATATTAGAGAAGAGATTGGTATTTAAATGCTGATCCCAGTTTTGATTTAGACCTTTTGTCTCCTAACCCTACACCTATATCCTACAAGTAGGTATTACATCGTTTACAATCTTTATAAGATACACTTGTTGTAAATATACTCGTATGAACTTTATGGCTAATATAATATAATATAATATATATAGTCTTTATTTTCTGTTCTACACAATAACAATCAATTTTGTACAAAAATTATAAAACTGTAGCACTTATACACTTTGTCATTTGATTCCTATTGTGGAGACTGGAGCCTGCACTAAAGTTTTAGAAAAAACCTGTTTTACAGGTCTCCATATCATTGTAAGTTCATGTTACTATATACAAATACCTACCATTCATAAAAAAGCAAGACATCGTTTTGTAACTCATATTTATTAGTGACCGATCTATGTATCAAGATTTTAAGGTTTGTATGTATATCTAAAGCGCTAAAGTCTATAGTTTACCTTCTCGTCTAAAGCCTTGTGGTGTTCGAAGAGACTCTTCAACGCCTTCAAGACCTCGACCTCTGAAGACACGCCCGACTGCGCCGCCGCTTGCCGCTTGACCACCGTCATGCGGAGCGACCGCTCGTGCCGTGACACTAGGCATTCTAAGTGTTCCAGGAGTAACTGGAGATATAGAAAAAGTGGTTATTAAAGAAATATAAATTTAGGGAGAAATACATCTACAAAAACACAATGCAGGATGTGATTTACTTTACATCTTTACTCAATCCGGGCTAACACAAATTGATCAGTTAGACTACCGGCTTCGGTGACTCACGTCCTGCCTGAATCTTTGCTATTCGTATTCGAAAATAAACATGACAGAAGTTTTATATCTAAAACTTCAAGCTGGGCCCCGCAGTTTCACGAGAAATATTTCGTGAGAGTATCGGGATCAAAAGTACTCTGTCTCTAGTTGTTTCGTATTCTACTAATATTATATAGCCGAACGTTTCACCGGCGTAAGTCTTGTTCCCGCGGGAATATCGGGATAAAAAGTAGCCTATGTGTTATTCCAGGTCTCCAGCTACCTATATTCATCGCCATCGGTTCAGCGATGAGTTTCATCGCCATCGGTTCAGCGGTTTTTGTGTGAAAGAGTTACAAAGTCACATATATACATTCAAACTTTTGCGCTTATAATATTGGTAAGATAAGAAGTAAGATTTTATCTTTTTGAAAAACATATTCCGCATGGTAGCTAGTGTGCGTGCAAGATAAGTGTGCAAACTAAGCATGGCATAAATGAAACGTCACTCGTAAATCACAGTGTGATTAAATAATCGCAAATAGTGTGTGTGCTAAAATAATAATATAATACAAAATAATAGTGCTATTATTTTGTAGCAATTCCAAAAATATTTGCAATCACCATTTTAATTAGTTCGGTTAATGACTAATGTTAATTTGTATGGCGCGCAGATGATCGTGAACGCCGCCGTATGCGCCAATATTTTGTTTCACGCGCAAAATAAATTGTTCCCTATTGTCAGCGTTTTTAATTTAAAAAACATTAACATTAAAAATAAAATCTAAGTATAAATATAACAAAAAAAGCTGATTCAATAAATTTTTAAAAACGCCAATGTAGCGTAAGCTTCATTGATTATTTAATTCAAGAGAAAATACATTGATAGTCCCAAGCTTGTGGAAAAGCCACGAGGACAAGTTAATTGAAATCGCCGATTAATCACAATCACAATGTGAAAAATCAATTCCATTACCACAATAACAAACAATGATTCGAGATTAAAATAGGTAAAAATAATTGTCACTTATAAAAGTGAAAAATAACACTAACAATAGCAGTAGCAGTCACAATGTTATAAAATAACCATTTGTTAGCTATAGCAATGTCTTTAAAATAGCAATCATTTTCATTCCTAGACTGCACACGGCTCGGGGCGCTACTGCCTAACATTAAGCACAGTTTACCTAATAGTTGGTGAGCTTATATTACTCCAGATTTTGTCCACGTGCAGACCAAAATGGCACTTACTATAGCAGTCAACCAAACAGATAATTCTATCTCTGTCTCACCCTGGTATTGTTCCTCTCTGCTTTGAGCTCCGATATTTCTTCTTCTCTCTCGAACAGCTGCTCTCTCGCTTGGTTTAACTCTTTTGTTAAGGTTGCGAACTCCTGTTGACAAGGAAACACCAAATGTTAGTTAAATTAATTATTTAAACTCTAAACAACTAGTAGTGTAGTAGTAACTATAGTAATAGTGGGTAATAGGGAATTACCCGGATTTTTATCTTAAATAAACTTTGGTTTGATTTTAACCACAATGTAGGTCGGATATTATAGACACTAAATAAAATAAAGCCGTTATCAAAGAGATGACAGGCAATACTAACTGGGAACCTAGTGTAAGCCAGCCTTTTTTACCCGGCTGGAAGGAAAGGGTTGTTTTTCGCGACTATCTTGTGTTTAGAAGTGGTTTGGTTGGTACGGTACTAAATAGGCAACACCATTCATAACCTCCCTAAAATCCAGCTAAATATCGTCTTCGCCATCTTAGTTACTAGCTTCTGCTCAATTTCTCAAAAAATCAGCTGCAATTGTACCGATAATTGTAAAGTATAAATGTGTCCAAATTTGACGGCTTAATTGTACGGTACAGATGTCTCTAATTAAGTAAACCTAAATAAGTGCAACTTCAACAGTTGTCAATTAAGGTCCAATTAAAAGCGCGCCAGTCGTCTTAGCTAGCTATTTGCATTGCATTCATAAAACACGGTCGGGTCTGCACCAGTGATAGTATAAATCAGACCGTTCTTCCCCAGACACCGTTACAGAGGTTGGAGCGAAGTAGTTCCATTTCAATACGAATTTAAAATTACGTTTAACACTACTTTGCAGTTTTACTAAAGCTCTATATAACCATTTGAGCGACAATTTGATTCTACTTAACATGTAATCACATGGCTGGCACTTATGGAGATTTCTATGTAAAGTTTTACGAAAGACAATGTTGTAAATTTTCGTGATTTTTACACGACTGCTAAAGGAAGTGTTATGTTTTTGCCGTGAGTGTATGTATTTCATTATTTTCTTGTAGCAGATGCTATATGTTACCTTTAAACGAGATATAAGTACGCAAAGAGAATAAAATCACTATAAGCACTAAGAAACGCCGCGCCCGCCGCCTGTATTTTGAATGTAGAATCCCAACATTAAAATATGTTGCCAAAAGTTTTTACACATAACCACTATAGTGATTTTTTGACGACGCTGGACAGTGGACACATTGACACACCGTTTGAAGTCATTATGAAGAAAAAAAGTTCAATATCCACCTTTTCAAAAACTGTTAAAATTATAAAGAGAATGCCCTTGAAAATTTTCCAAAACATCTAAGTGAAACCTAAATAGGTTCAAGACCTTGATCTAGATTCTAGATCGGGCGAGCGACCGAGATCTCTGTTTGGACAGCAAGAAGGAAAGGTTGAACAAACTGCGAAGAAAGACTGACATTGGATGTCAAATGAGGTATTTGAAAAGAGTTTTATTCAAAGTTTAAATGGCTCCTCATTCGCTATTTTTCTACTCCATTGAGCAAGCTTTGCATGCAACTTGCAATACGTCATAAGTTTCGTCAAGTTTGACGTTCAAGTTGCTTGGGCAAATTCTATTCAATTATTTATATATAACTAGCTGCGCCCCGCGGTTTTCACCCACATAAGTCCCATTCCCGCGGAAATATCGAGATTAAAAAGTAGCCTATGTGTTATTCCAGGTCACCAGCTACCTATATTCCAAGTTTCATCGCAATAGGTTCAGTAGTTATTGCGTGAAAGTGCAACAAAGTCACATACATACATACAAATTTTCGCGTTTATAATATTAGTAAGAAGTAAGATAAGATATAGGTTCACGTTATCTCTTTTCACCGTGGAAATGCATGTATGCAACTTCCGTGAGTTTTGTGCAAGATTTGGCCAATGGAATCGTGGCAGCCGTGAATTGAACGTCCAATTTAACCGGTGTAACCTTGGTCGTGATAAATTTGAAGAAACTGTTACAAACCAAAACAAAAAGTGATCTACAAAACCCATAAAATACGTCCGAAATTAAACAAAAGACTATTAAGATAGAAACAAGACAAGCTGGAAATTATTGTCTCTATTGTGTAAGGTACTTGAGTCCTATTCATGAGTAAAAATAAGACTTATTGGATCTAATGTCTTAATGAATAAGACTTAAAATAAAAACAGATAAAAACTCTTAAAGATACTTGTGTCCAAAGGACGAGCTTCACCTATTCCAAAGTTAAGCTATTCGGGAAAGTGCGCACACACCTTTAAAAGGGTTGGAATAAAATTCGAACGTTGTTGTTTAAACCCAATACATTTAGTTAATCTAAGGAATAAAGTAATTAAAATGATGCCTATTATAAACAGTTAATAACCAAACGAAACTTATTATTGAAGCAGAAAATAAATCTGGAAATAGTAAATGAAAACTTTGTCAAATCCATTCAAATCTGGTAGCACAATTAAATCGCCTGCGGCTTTTGGAAATCGGTGTCAAAGTGTAAAAACTTTTCCACTAAATTGTGGTCCTGTCAAAGCTTGAGAACTGAGCTTTGCAGCTTTTACTCTAGGTACCTAACCTACAAGAGTTCTGGCAGTAAGAAATACTATTTTAATTGGGTTCTAATAGCGAAAGAATATTTTTACGCAAATAAATTATTTTGAAATCTGCCTCAATTTATTTCAGATCGGTGACAAATAAGTTTACAGTAGCAATCGGCAACAACTGAGGTTTGCGCAGGCAGTTAATTTGTTTTTCGTGAAGGAGTCATAGAATGAATGAATCTTACTCGTTTTCTCACTTCTTCTTCTTCTTTTAGATCACCTAGTGTTAGAGTTTTCAGGGTTAATATTCCGGAGCTTGAGAAAGTGATTTTTTGCCTCACAATGACCCATACAAGTAGGTACCTAATTACCGTGTCAAGCGTTTCTTAATCTGCACGACCATTCAAGATTCCTCCTCCATTTCTTATTTACACACAAACTTTTCATTTATTATATTACTAGCTGCGCCCCGCGATTTCCCAAACCCGCGGGAATATCGGGGTAAAAGTAGGCTAAATGTTATTCCAAGTCTTCAGCTATCTATATTCCACCGCAATCAGTTCAGTAGTTTTTGTGTGATTGAGTAACAAACACAATATTAATAAACAAACATAATATTAGTAGGATTAGGATTTTTGCTATTGGTTTCTCAATAACCACTAAAGAACTATTCACTAATTGAGTCTACATAGAATAGGTAGATGCAGATAGGTAAGGGCAGCCTAATGAAATTCCGTGTCGGCGATCCTCCGGCCGGTCTTCTCAAATACATAATTCTATCAGAGATCTGATTTAATTTCATCGAGGACCTTAACAACTCTCTCAGAACTACGAATATTACATTTCATCCTCTAGGTACAAAAGTTTAGATTTAATGTAATATAAAAATACTAGCTGCGCCCTGCGGTTTCACCAGCGTAAATCTCGAACCCGCGGGATTATCGGAATCAAAAGTCGATATGCATCAAAAGAAAATTTTTATCCGAATCGGTCGAACCGTTTGACCGTGAAGAGGGGAACAAACAATATTTAAACAAAGTTTCCGAATATTATTGGATAAAATATCCCGAGATACAACAAAGAAAGTACAAGGTAAGGAAATATTATGCCGATTCTATAACGTTCCAATAGTAACGAAATAAATTAACTAAATTCGTCGTAACTATCCTAATATAGTGTTAAGTGAGGGATTAGTGTCGTGCAGGTCTCCAGACATTCATTGTGGCCAATAATCGATGTGGCCAATTCATTCTGTTGCCGGTAATTCGGCACAGTGGGGTGCCACTCTGCTGGAACCACCACTTACCCGAAAATAATGAGGTGTCAAGAATTATGGTTATTAAACCTTGTTCTTTATTAATTTGGTATAACATTATTATCATTTTTATGGTTTTTGTTAATGAGTTTTTTCTTGTCTCGAAATCCAAGATATATTGTTGCTGAGTCTCCAGGTCAAGAAAGGTCACAAAGAAACGTGGCGCTTTTCTTTGTGACCTTGCGTTATAATGTCATCTTCCTTACCCTGTACGAAACTGATGAAGAGATTTGTAGCACACGCGCGTACACAGGTACCTACTCTACACGCATCTGGTGTAGGAATTATCCTTTTTTCATTTTTAAACAAAGCGAGCGAGAACAAGCACGCATGACTATTATTGACCGCAATGGTTCCCTGGTCTTCCTCGGGGTTTTACAGAATAAATAAATAAATAAATAAATAAATCCTGTGACAATTGTGAAATCACAATCTCAGTATAGGTGAACCGCAGGCTTACCTTAATCTCCGTGTAATAGTGTAAGACGAGTGAACTGATCGTTCTATCAGATTTGAACAGATTTCCTTATGATAATTCAGTTAATGGGGGCTCAGCCCGCGACCGGGAGATTTATTGAGGCTTACGCGGCGAAAATTTGAGAACATGATACTGTTACGCTTATTCAGCAATTTATAATGTAGGCAGGCGGATGATCGGTATTGACGGTTTTTTGTACCTGTGGCGAAATATTTTGTTTACTCGAAACCGGAGATAAGGACACATACCTACATACATGAAAAGGATTCAACTACTCTGCTGAATTAAAAATATATGATTACGATTTCTGACCATTATTGTTATTAGTTGTAGACCTGAAGGAGTAGACACGACGACGACCTACCCGTGGTACCTACCCGTGCCGAAATGTCGAGAAAATTTAAATCTAAAATTATTGTCGAACGCGATCTAGACCCGTTGGACTAATAATAATGATTAATTGAAATATTTAGGGTAAAGTTAAGGTTGTATTCTTATTAACAAAAATATATTTATTTGCGTCAAAAGATAGATAAGTGTTAGAAACAAATGGATGGATACAGAGTATATATCCGTAGCAATTTGGAGGCGTTCAGTGAAACCAATAGAAAAGATATTGTGCCAGAAGCTGTAGAAATGTGTTCGATAAATCACATCTCCAACTTCCAAGGTTATAAATTAAGGATGGGATACCAACTATACTTCATTCTGTAGGTACTTACTATTACTAAATTCTCTATGATACAATTTTTCAATGATTCAAATGACATTTGTCGAACTTTAAACCTTTGTTTGTTCCAATTTCGATCGTCTTTTGTTAATTTCAAATCTGATAGACGATATTTAGTTTTTTTTGTTTCTCATAAAATTTAATACACGAGGTTAAAATATAACTATTTTTGGGGAAAATAAAAGTAGGTAAGTAATAGGTACCTAGATTGATGTTGACAAAACGTACAATTTCAAGGTTAATTAGATGATTTTTCATTAGTTATTAGATACTGGCCTTTTAATCTAATTTTAAATGATTTTATACTGCGCAACTATATAACTTTTAGTTAATGTTCATTATGGCGCTATTGTTCCTGGGGAATTGTTAGATGTACTGGGTTTGTCCAGCATCTATTCTACTCCCTAGCCATGTACAGAAAAAAGAACGGGTCAATCGGTCTGCTGCTAACAAAGCCATAGGTTTCACGATGATTTATTTCACCGTAAGGTGTTATGTTAAGGCGGCGATAGATGATAATTATCGGTCCTTGTCCGATTGCATATAAATGAGCGAGATGGAATTGCACGAAAAAATCTACAATTTCTCGTAAAATCAATCATTAACGAAGATTAAAATAATAGTTTTATAAAATGCGATGAAGAGGTTCTAGGTATTGTATTTTCTAATATTAGGGGTTAAAGTATGAAATTGCCGATTTGTACTGAAAATCTTAATTGTTTATTTTTTAAATTTTTAACAAATTTATTTAATCAAAATAGTTGCCATTATTATCTATACATTGCTGCCATCTAATGGGAAGGTTATTAATGCCTTTGCGATAGAACTCCGACGATCTAGACTGCACAAACTGTGTGAAAGCATTTTGTACTGCCTCCTGGGAAGAAAACTTCTTGTCACGTAGATAATTGTCCAAATCACAAAAAAAATGGTAGTCCGTTGGAGCAAGGTCTGGTGAATACGGAGGATGACGAATGGTTTCTAAGTGCAGTTCCTGAAGGGTCAAAATGGTTTCTCGTGCTGTGTGAGGTCTCGCGTTGTCGTGGAGCAATAATGGTGAAGATCGATTCATGAGTCGGGGCTGTTTTACTGCTAGTTTTGTCAACATGGTTCGGAGTTCGGCACAATAGATATCTGCCGTAATTGCTTGACCAGATCGAAGAAAACTATAGTGAATAACACCATGCTGAGACCACCAAACAGTTACCATTACCTTTTTATTGGTAAGTTTTGCTTTAGGACACTGTTGTGGCATTTGACCTGGGGTCAGCCATTGCATTTTTCTTTTCCGGTTATCATAAAGAATCCACTTTTCATCACATGTTACAATTCGATCCAATATTCCTTCATTTCTGTACCGGTTCAACAAGGCAACACAAGTTTCAACACGCGTTTCTTTCTGCAGATCAGTCAAATCATGAGACACCCATTTTTCGTATTTTTTTATTTTATTGATTTGACGCAAGTGAGTCAATAAAGTGGGTAAGGTAACGTTAAACCATGCCGCTAATTCCTGGGTAGTTTGACTAGGATCGGCTTCCACTATCTCTCTTAATTCATCGTTATTCACCTGTGTGGGCGGTCTTCCTCGTGGCTCGTTCTTTAAGTCGAAATTTCCATCACGAAAGCGTTTAAACCAAAATCGCACGGTGCGTTCATTAGTAGACCCCTCTCCAAACGCAGCATTGATATTGCGGGCTGTTTCTGCCGCGTTAGTTCCGCGTCGGAACTCGTATTCAAAAATCACTCGAATTTTCGCAGTATCCACCTTTCTTGTCTAAATTGAATAACAAAAACAATTGAAAGTCGATATTCAAATGTTTCACATTTTTTAAAAAAAGAACATCACAGAAACCATTTGACAAAAGTTTCATTCGAAAACCTCAAACCATGAAGATTCTATGTCAATTCAAAGAACCTATTGCAATAAAACGGCAATTTCATACTTTAACCCCTATTATTATGATGCCTATAAGAAAATATAGCGGTTAAGGATTTAGAAGAAAAATTGATTTATTTTGTAAAACAGGGGTAACTTTGCCTGTATAATAGTGGTATTAAAAGTTTTTTTTATTGTTTTTGAAATGAAGGGTACACTTCTTGTATCATGTACATAATAATATATAACATAATACATTATTCAAAGATCTATTTGATACCGGTTATGAATAAAACTATTCAATCGGAAGGGATTTCACATGAGTCGCGTCCTTAACTTACTCAATACTAACCTGTAAGAGCGCAGTATGAACACGGCACGTGCAAACCGCGCCGTTCTTGCGCGCGCACGGCGTGCCGAGCCACGCGCACGCGCCGCCACGCAACATCGCGCGCAAGCATCACTCGACGCGCGTAATTCGCGCTCACATACCGAGATCGAACACCACCGCACCACAACAATACACTAGCTTTTTGTTCAGACACTTGATTTATTTAATAGTTATGCGTTCTCATTTTATTTTAAATTTTTTAGGTTCTACTACATAAACTATTAATAGTTCTGGTTAGGTTATGAAGTACGAGAAATATAAGTATGGAGACATTTTCCTTCCGTTCTTCACGTTTAAGAGATGATTTATATTAGACCGTCACCCGGCCTAACTTCGTTGTACATTATAATGATAATAATAAGTCCTGTGACGACCACACAGCGCCATCTAGCCCCGTGCTAAGCTGCTAAGCTTGTGTTACGGTGGCTAGACAACGGATATACTACTTATATTTATTTTTCTTTTGTAAATACATACATATTATACATAGAAATACGCCCAGATCAGATACAAATATTTATTTTTAAGCATAAATATTTGCACCCAGCGGGAATCGAACCCGCAACCTTCTGTATTGCAGCCAAGCGTTCGCCCGACGCGCCACAGACGTCGTCTTCCAACAGACCGATCGACTGCAGTCCAAAAAAAAAGAACAAAAAATAATTTAAAAATTTAAAAACCACCAAAAAAAAAGAATTGATAAAAAAGACCAAAATAACCTCTACATACAGCGCCACCGACTAATTAATCTGTTTTATCATCTGAAGTCGGGCAGCCAAACTAAGTACAATATGGAACCATACAGCCAGTAAAATTGCCCGACTTCAGATGATAAAACAGATTAATTAGTCGGTGGCGCTGTATGTAGAGGTTATTTTGGTCTTTTTTATCAATTCTTTTTTTTTTGGTGGTTTTTAAATTTTTAAATTATTTTTTGTTCTTTTTTTAAGTCGGTTTTTTAATTTTTTAATTATTTTTTTATTTCATCCTTTTTAGTACTTACCTACTTCCGACTGCCAAATAAATTAACAATACCTATTGTTACCGTAATTTTAATTATTGAGGAGTTTGCTGATGAGAAGGTGGTTTTAGGTGACCCATCAATCTGTTCTTAGTTCTTTAGGGGTCTATTCTTTTTGGTAGAAGTCCAAAAACGAGTAATTTATTACATTCTGGGAAGCTATCCTGTCCATCATTCCGAAGATACTCATCAGATCCTGACCAAATTTTTATGGGACCACCACGGGGCTTCCACCTTTCCATTAAAAAAAGAACCATCTCAATCGGTCAAGCCACCTTTGAGTAATCGGTGAACAAGTGAATTGAATACAGGTTTTTGAGGAGCATTCCCGGTCCTTACTTCGAAGATCCTCATCAGATTCTCACCAAATTTTTATGGGACCACCACGGGGCTTCCACCTTTCCATTAAAAAAAGAACCATCTTAATCGGTCAAGCCACCTTCGAGTAATCAGTGAACAAGTGAATTGAATACAGGTTTTTGAGGAGCATTCCCGGTCCTCACTTCGAAGATCCTCATCAGATCCTCACCAAATTTTTATGGGACCACCTCGGGGCTTCCACCTTTCCATTAAAAAAAGAACCATCATAATCGGTCAAGCCACCTTCGAGTAATCGGTGAACAAACATAAAAAAAAAAAAAAAAAACGCGACGAATTCTCACCTCCTCCTTTTTTGAAGTCGGTTAATGAGTAATTTATTGAATTTTGGGATGCTATCCCATAATTCCGAAGATACTCATCAGATCCTTACCAAACTTTTATGGGACCACCTCAGAGCTTCCACCTTTCTATTAAAAAAAGAACTATATCAATCGGTCAAGCCATCTTCGTGTAATCGATGAACAATTGAATTGAATACAGCGTTTTGAGGAGCATTCCCGGTCCTCACTTCGAAGATCCTCATCAGATCCTCATCAAACTTTTATGGAACCATCTCAGAGCTCCCACCTTTCCATTAAAAAAATAATCATCTCAATCGGTCAAGCCATCTTCGAGTAATCGATAAACAATTGGATTGATTTATGCGTTTTGAGGAGCATTTCCGTTCATCACTCCGAAGACCCTCATCAGATCCACATCAAATTTTTATGGGACCATCTTGGAGCTCCCACCTATCCATTAAAAAAAGAGTCATATTAATCGGTCAAGCCGTCTTCGAGTAATCGGTGAAAATACAAAAAAAATATATTATACATACAGACGAATTGATAACCTCCTCGGTTTTTTGAAGTCGGTTAAAAAAACGGGTCCAAAATTTGGACTATTTTGGGAAGAATCGGTTGTTTCTTAGATCATTCCACTCCCGTTATATCTAGTTGTTAACTTAGTTTGATAGTCATTGTGCAGTATAATTGGTAAATGTAGGTAATGGTTGTCTAGAAGAGATTGCCATAAGGCAATAAGGTGCCACACTGGATTTAATCACTGGCGCAGCATAATGCTTGCTTATTCAACTAAGTTATCAACTACTAATAATGCGAATGCTGGTGAAGATACCTAATCATTGTATTTTTTCTTTGAGAACAATTTTAAAAGTGTGTAACAAAAATGTGGCATCATGAAAGGACTTTTTTTAACCTTTATCTTCACAAATCTTACCAAAATATCCACAGAAACATTCTAATTAATTAATCTTGATAACTTGTATCGTTCATAGTAGTCAAGGATCATAGTTAGGTAGTAAAGCAGGCCAATTATTAGGTAGTACGCCCGCGGGACCCGTCGCGGTTTGACCTTACAGATGGGACTTGGCAAATGTACTTGTTTGACTTGGATAGTTTGAAGAGCCTAATAACTCGTATACACAGTACGACCTACTGGTACGTTAGTAGCTCGGCTCGCTTTGCAAGTCTAAACAATACAGTCAATACTATACAATACATAGTGGGTAATCTACTCGCACGTACAGCTTCGTGTTACTCATAGGTTACGTTCAAACAGTACTATAGTGTTTTAGCGAAATGCATTTTTTTATCCCAGACATACTAGGGGAGCGTTTCATTAGACAAGTCTCGAACGTTAATATAACATTAACTATGACGTCATACGTTACCTCAATTTCAATTTTATTACCTCAACGTATGATGTCGAATTAAAGGGTTAAAACTTAACTCTAGCGCAAGTGGGGCTAAGTACGCAATGCAACGCGCACGTCGCGTACGTATGCAAATAAACGTCGCAGAGCTAACGACAACAAAAGAAAAATGAATAAACTATGGCGCCAAATGCAGATCCAAATATACTTATACCACAGCATAAAGACACATAAGGACAAGGTGTTACGGTGAAATTATTGCTAATATTTATAGTGGCAAGCTGATCAGATATGTTAATTTAGTGCAATAATCATTTATTTATATTTATTATTTATTTATTCCCGAGATCGAGACTTAGGAGGGTGAAGAAACAGCCTGGCGCTAAGATATACGTCTGTGGCTAACTAAGCTGTGGATTTCTTCACGATGTTTTCCTTTGTTAAGAGCGAAAAGTAAAGAAATTAGAATAAGAAAAAAAAAATGTATAACTATCCATCTGTTGTCCGCAACAAAACGACCGTTTCATCGCTACAAAAAACGGTCGACATTGGAGCAAATAGAAACGAAAGAAGTAAAAAAACAGTCGTGGGATTGACGTAGTCGAAATTACTTCGTAGATTTGTGAAGGACGAGTGAAAACACAATTTACAGAAGCAATTCGGAGATGTGTGGTGTTAAGTAACAATTCTGTTAATACTCAATACTCAGTAGGTTAGGTAAGTACTATTAAAATATTTATTTCAAAAAGAAGATTTCTATACACGGCCATTTTGAAACGTTCTAACTTAGGAAGACGTTCTTTGATGAGAAGAAACCGTAAGAAACTTCTGGTATACTCCCAGGAGTTTCTTGCGGTATCTTGTCATCATCTTTTTGTGATCATGTGTTTGTCTGATTACATAATACAAATTATTAAATTAAGGGGCATAATACGAGTTAAATTTAAAATCCCTGTCGGGATCATCGAAAATTGTTGTTTGTTTCATTAAGTCATTACGGAATGTTGTTGAATATTTCTTTCAAATCAAATCAAATCACTTCAATTCAACACTATTCGTTATATTTGTCTGGAAACTGCACTAAAATGTTGGAAACAATATCACCTACAATCCTCACACAGAGTAATATTAAACAACATTCCGTTATAAACCAATCAAAAATTTTCGATGATCCCGACAGGGATTTCGAGTTAAGCTCGAGGTGGAACCTTAAGCTATTTAACTATGTGGAAGAGTCATTTTACTTTCGTACCTAAATTGATTTATAGACGTTGTGTGTGAGTGATATCTGAATTACAAAATAGTACTAAGAACGTAAAAGTTCAGAGAACTATCGTTAAACAATTAAAGAACTCGTATTGCAAAAATTGCCAGTCGTCTCTTTGAAGTTTACTACCGCAAGTTGATATATCGCGTCTATATTACTGTCATAAAGTCTAGGCATGGAGTGTACTAGGATGTAGCGTCGCTGTCAAGTGTCTTTGCAGTAAACGTATTTTTATTTCTCGGTAAGGCAGTCGTTATACGATCCGATTTATACTACAGCTAGGGACTACACCTACAGCACAGGAGCCTTATTTTTGAATGGCTCGTTGCTCGTCAGGCTATTTAAATAATTCGATATCTACTGATTATCGTTCGATCTCTAACTCCTGGCTGCGGCGAGTGGTTGATACCACTTGTTGCGGTTGTGCGATTAACATAGAAAAAATACAGAAAACTAACGAAAATTAGCAGAAATACAGGTTTTAAAATCACTTGAAGTGGCACGAGCGATTCAAAAATAGAGACCCATGTCAAATCAAAATGTCTATGGGTTAACGAATTTCTTTATTTGGGGTCTGTCGGGCCTGAAAGATACCGGGCGGGTTTAAACGCCAGTTTAAACACTGGAATTATAATTTCAGTTAAAGTTACATAGTCTGTGGTCCCATAAACATAAATGTCTTTAAAAGTTACAAAAATTGTTAACTTAAATACGTCCGAGTTATATTATACATAGTTTGCGTAAAAATATAAATAAAGTGAAATCTTGTTGTTGCTGTGACAAAAACTGCAACCTAACAAAAGTGCAATTGTAAAAAAAACCTTGCGAAAAATATATATGATAATAACTAGTAATAGAATCCCGCTGTGTTTGCTGAATTTCATATTGTTTGATACCCGACTGCTCGTTTCAGAACTGACAGACAGGCAGACGTGTATAATAACTTGTTAGTAGCATTTTGAAATTTAAGTTTTGTTAGTAGATATTTAGTTTAAAACGCTTAACAGAACAGAGACGTTGGCATATAGGTACAGTGTGGATAGGTAGATACATTATAAAAAGGGCAAATCACACATCTAATGACATTTGCACTTGTATGGTTTCCTGCGCTGAAACTGTTTCCAACCTAGAGAAAATGAAATGATTAAAGCTAGGAAAAAGCATTGTCAGTTCGTAACTAAGTTAATAAACATAGGGGCAAAACGTAAACATATTCAATTCTTTGGGTACAATGGCCTTTTAATAAAATTCTGTTTTTTAAACTGGCTTTTTATAGTTTTTTTTCTGTTTTCGTGATGTTGAAATCAAATTAAACTTATTTTTCGTTTTGAAGATACCTGTAAAGGTCTCAAAACGTCGAGCATTGAAGCAATTTTAAAAATAAACACCATGCGATTTAAACAGAATAATGTCATTACATTTTGCTTTTTATTTTTTGATTCGTCATTTTAACACATGTCATAGTCTGTAAACATTTCCACGCACAGAGCCACGCGCCAATCTGAGTTTAAACACTAGCACAGGAAGTCCTAACAAAGGTTTATAGTCGACGTTAATAATCTATTACCAAATTTGTCCTACAAAGGCAGCATCGTCCACCTCCCCTGAGACTCGAGGTTCATAATCCTCATTACACACTGTTAAATACTACAGGTGCCTCTGGGGGCGGTTCGTTAACTCAATCTGGTAACAACAGTTGATTATTCATAGTAACTAGTCTTGCCACATTACCTGCGAAGTTGTAGTGGCGCTACCGTCTACGCAATAATTTAAGCTGTCATTAGTTTCACCCACGAACCAAGTTGTAAATGTATAACCTATCAAAAATATCAATGTGAAATGAGAGCTAAGTTCAATATTATGATATATGCCTTGGTGAGAAGAAAGAAGTGAAATCTAAATGGGTGCCAAGTTCAATGGTCAGTCCTGAAATTTATTTTTAACAACATAAAATATCATTTATATTTTTAACTTAAGATAATATATTGTAGCCTAAGGTCTGACTTGGCTAGATCTCATATACGAATTATTATGTTCATTGGCTAGTTTCTATCAGCAAGCCAAATTTTTGGAATAATAAAATAAGAACCGACATCTCCGACAAGTAACAGGTTTACAACTTGCGAAGGCTATCCTACTTCCTACTAATATTATAAAGCTGAAAGTTTGTGAGTATGTGTGTTTGTTACTCAATCACGTAAAAACCGCTGAACCGATTGCGATGAAACTTGGTATATAGGTGACCTGGAATAACACACAGGCTACTTTTTATCCCGATAATGCCGCGGGAACGGGACTTACGCTTAGCAACATAATTTATGCATTGGTAAAATGCTAAAAATAATATAAGCAACGCGATTCAAACTCGCCATTTTACTGCCGTAAAATTCGGGTTACTTTGATATCGTATTCCTATTTCACACTCGTGTCCTGGCAACACTATCAAAAGTTCCATCGTCTATGATGCAGTATCGGATCACATTACGGCACTCGAAACCACTCCGCCACTCCCGGCTGAGTGCATCTACCTGCCTGTCTTTGTTGATATACTGGGCAATGCTAATGATTGAATACACAGAGGTCTCGCCAAGACGAAGAAAGTGATCTAAGATAAAAGTATGTACATAATAGAGGAGAGTCCGTTATCCGGTACGAAAGCCGGTGCAGCCATTAAAGAAGACGGCGAGCAGAAGTATTTTTGCTAAGATTTGGTAAAGGAATAATTTTAGTACCTACAGGACTTTACGTGACGAACTGTGATGATTTTTGATCGTTTGCATGCTCTGGCTATTTCAAAAAGCCGTGTGAAGTCACAGTGCAAATAAAATAATTTAAAAATTAAAAAACCGACTTCAAAAAGAAACAAAAAATAATTTAAAAAACAGCCAAATAAAAGAATTGATAAAAATGACCAAAATAACCTCTACATAGGTACAGTGCCACCGACTAATTAATCTGTTTTATCATCTGAAGTCGGGCAGCCAAACTAAGTACAATATGGAACCAACCAGTAAAACTGCCCGACTTTTTTGGCTGTTTTTTAAATTATTTTTTGTTTCTTTTTGAAGTCGGTTTTTTAATTTTTAAATTATTTTTTTATTTTACCCTTTTTAGTATACCTACCTACTTAAAAATCAACAATATTGTTACCGTAATTTTAATTATTGAGGAGAAGGTGGTTTCAGGTGCCCCATCAATCTGTACTTAGTTCTTTAGGGGTCTATTCTTTTTGGTAGAAGTCCAAAAATGAGGAATTTATTGAATTCTAGGATGCTAGCCTGTCCATCATTCCGAAGATACTCATCAGATCCTTACCGAACTTTCATGGGACCACCTCGGAGCTTCCACCCTTCCATTAAAAAAAGAACTACATCAATCGGTCAAGCCATCTTCGTGTAATCGATGAACAATTGAATTGAATACAGCGTTTTGAGGAGCATTCCCGGTCCTTACTTCGAAGATCCTCATCAGATCCTCATCAAATTTTTATGGGACCATCTCGGAGCTCCTACCTTTCCATTAAAAAAAGAATCATTTCAATCGGTCAAGCCATCTTTGAGTAATCGCTAAACAACTGGATTGATTAATGCGTTTTGAGGGGAATTTCCGTTCATCACTCCGAAGACCCTCATCAGATCCACATCAAATTTTTATGGAACCATCTTGGAGCTCCCACCTATCCACTAAAAAAAGAATCATCTTAATCGGCCAAGCCCTCTTCGAGTAATCGGTGAACATACAAAAAAAATATTATACGTACAGACGAACTGATAACCTCCTCCTTTTTTTGAAGTCGGTTAAAAAACACAATTCGCTTGGTTTTCGTGTTCGTAATTTAGAACGTTTATGTGTCTGATACTTTGAAAACATCGTAAGCATAATAATTTTCTCATTTTGACATAATGGAATCAAAAAAATTTGATTACATTCATTACATTTATCAAATTGTTTATTAATAAGTATGTAGGTAATCAAATAAAATGTGAAAACAAAGGGACTGAAGTCTTTTAATAACTACGTACAATCGTCAGTAGAATTTACGTCAATTTTAGTATTAGGGATAGGTACATATTTAATAACCTCTGCGGCGCGTGAAGGTGCTCCCTCACTGCGAGCATTAAGTACATATAGTTTAAATATTACCTATCTATTTACACAAGTTCCAAATTCTGAATGAGAATAAGTAGCTGAGGTTTTCCTTAGGAACGTTTCTAAGTACGACCATTACTATACCTACATTATTTTCATACTTAAATACAATGAGGGAAACTAACCAGTTTCGATTCTTTTTTTTTTGTGAAAAATGTCTAAATTAAAGTTCACGATGGTTTATTCGAAACGGTGAACGTCACGCAACCGGTTCAATGCTCGCCGCAATTTGCAAGGAATTCGTTTTGAAAGTTTTTGAAACAAACTGTTTTTAACTGTAATAGGCATTTTATTGATCTAGTTCTAAAGAATAACATCGGTTGCGACGACAAGTCTCGCATTTCGGCAGTAGACACCAAATGCCGCCGGTTGAAATGAAAAGACAGATCTATAAAACTATCATAAGACTTGTCCTTTTGTACGGTAGTGAGCTGCACCAGCTTATGTAATGTATAATGTACATAATAAACCATTGAGTTCCCTTTTCGTTACTAAGGCCGGTGGATGGTGAAAATTAAAGCCGGGGTCAAATTAAAAGCTGATTTCAGCAGTCGCAAACAACACGAAACTCCAATTTATTCCGTTGAGAGAATCGAACCCACACTCGATTTGTCGCAGATGGAAACGTTATATGGGATCTTTGAGGTTGTCTGCCTTTAATGAAAAGTTAAAAGTCTGTAAAACGTATAAAAGATAAAAGTTTTCTACATCATTAGCAAAGAGCGCTTTACAAAATGAAACTTGTCTGCTAAGGGAAACGGGATAGTGTATATAAAATGTGGTCTCAATGCAGTTTAATAACGCTTTTCGTTTAGTTTTGTGTATTAATGAAACATGACATTAAGCTATTTTAATATTTTTCTAACAGATTTAAAATATGTCGACCATTAGCTTGTAAAAGTGACTACTTGTTTTAATTCCAATATATTTCATTGCTTGACGAATTAACAATAAATAAAACACACGCTTGACTTTTTGAGAGAATTTCTAGACTTGATCTATTGTCCCTTAAATTAATACTTTCATTTCAATGGTATGAAACGAAACTCATTTTCCGGTTTTAATCGCGTTGTTTTTGTTATGTTTAGCATTGTTGCAATACCGATCCTACGTTTGGAGCATTTTCAGACTCCTTCTTCAAGGTAGACAGCATCATCATCATGACCATTGGATTCAGTTCAATTCAAAGTCGCGAAAACATAACAAAAATCTCAATATTTCATGTTATGTAAGATACTTATACATGAACTTTTGTGTTGAATTTTCAAATGCGTTTTTGATAATTAAATTTCAAATAAAATGCTGTTATGTAAATTAACGACAAGTGGAAACCCTCCGGATCCAAAAATCCGCAACAAAATCAGTCTACCAGAAGTAATGGACACAAGAGATCTGTTTACTTCAACTTTTTGACTCAAACCATACATAATTTAGCTAGATGTCTTCCGACTGACACGTTTGGTGGCTTCATTTGCATTTGCTCTTGTGATATCTGCAAGCTTACTGGGGAGCTACAGAAAATAGAGCCCTGGGGATAGTCGGAAGCCGAAAAATAAGTATAATTCGAAACAACTCTATTTAGAATTCAATTTAGATGTATTAAACCTACATTGTTCTATAGATTATTATGTTTAAAACAAACTTTTCACATCTTTTGTACCTTTTGGACGTTGCACACAATCGCGCGCCCCAATCATCGTTGCGTAGCCCCAATCTTAGCAACTTGACTAGTACTCAGGTAAAAAACAAACAACGGATGTATCGATATTTTAATTTTATGTTTTTCTGGTTGTCTGTGCCTTTGCGCCCGAATTTCAGGAAAAGACGAATAAATTCAACCAAATTCAGTAACTATACACAGATAGCTTTATATCTTGTTCAAGATATAGGCTACTTTTTATTAGTTTAATAAAAGTGTGGGTCCTTTGATAGTGTTTATTACGGTACAGGTAAAAAATCTTGAATTCGTAAAACAAACACTTTACGCGTCTTCTAAAATTAGAAAAGTGAAACAGCCAATTTGGGAAGCCTGAAAACATCGTACCTACGCACACAAAGAAAATAAACACTTTGCGTTGTTATAGCGTCAAATCGCATGTTTAGACGGCTGAACAAACGTATGCAAAGCCACTTAGCGACACGACGCAAATAATTCTACCTATTGTATTACATTACACGGTTACGACTAATAAATTTGGATTTACGACTACGTTTAGGTATTTTCGATCAATCGATGAGCAGTAATAAAGTAAGCATCGATTCTGGAACACTACGAGAATGAGGCATGCCCATATGGTAACACTTTGTTAAGCCAAGCATGCATACAGAGTGAGGGTCGTTAAATGGAAACAAGGAAAATTATCTACGTTCATTGCTTTAACAATATTGGCACTTGGCAGAAAATTTACACGATTTCTGTCTTATTATTAGAACTAGCAGCGTCCCGCGGTTTCACCCGCGTAAGTTCCGATCCCGCGGGGATATCGGGTTTAGCCTAAGTGTGTTACTATTCGACAATGTTAGCTTTCTATTGGTGAAAGAATTTTAAAATGGTCCAAAAGTTTCAGAGCCCATTCGTTACTAATAAATAATAGGTAAATCTTTCCTCTTTATTAATATTTGTATAGACTGCTGGGGTCTGGACCGGTAGTTCTAATAATATTCAGGACTATATTAAAAGCTGATTTCATGAAACACATTCTAGTAAAATCAAAACTTAAAGTTAGATTTTTCTATCGTCCGTCTCCTTTGGAACTGCATTTTACTCCCCTGTCCTCCCCACAAACCTACATACCAATTTTTTTTTTTGAGATTCAAATGGGTTTACAAAACAAGAGCCATTAGATGTTTTTTTTAATCTATTGACTGAGTGAGACATGCAAAGCAGAAAGCTCAAATACATGTCCAGATTAAATTAATGGAGGTTTTTATTTAAATTCCTTCGTTACTTAGATGTGATAGTGCATAATTAAAGTATCTTTAAATAATCCCGTGAAGTTCTGGTCTCATGGAAATTTCAAGATAAATCGTACTAATATTATGGATGCGCAAGTTTAGATATTTGTGCTTAATTTACGCAAAAGTTACAGAACCGATTGCGATAAAACTTGGTATGTAGATAGCTGGAGATCTAGGCTACTTTGTATCACAGTATTCCCGCGGGGTCGCATTAAACCACGGGGCGCTGCTAGTTAGTAATATGATTAAGATTTCGTTAGTGATGATTCTACAAACCTTTTGGAATTAGTTTGGATTATCTAATATCTAGATCGATAGGTAGGTATACTAAAAACAATGATAATACCTACCTAGGCATAACCTCTTTATTTACTTGGTGTAGGTATTATGGCCTTGGGCTGTTAGGCCAATGATTTAAAGGGGTTTTCCACGTCTTTTATTTTAAAAGGTATAATTATTTATACGGCCTTTTCCTAGCCCACAGAATTACCATTTTACCTTTGCGGCGACAATATGATAATTCAGGCCATTTATCCTGAAGATAGCACGACGGATTTACGCCAATTATAAATTTAATCGATATTTATGATGTCGAATTAGGATGGTAAATCGTTTTCGGAACGAATTTTATTTTGTGAATCATAAGCTATTAGATTACTTACACCTAAAATTACTTAAAAGAAACTACGTGCTTTGACTAAACTTGACACCTACGCCACGTAAAATAGTTTGGGTATTTCGGATAATGTTGCATTCTCAAAATATTAGGACTCTTGAAGATTGATCTCTTCAGAAATTTGACAATGCTACACAATATTGTATGTGAGGTTTTTTTAATACACGGAATAAGAATTTTCTATTGTTTGCAATGGAATCGTAATAAATAAGGTATTTAAAATACAATAGTCTAAAACAAAGGTCTCAAAATTAACATGTGAAAAGCGGTCGGGATTCGCATGACTAGAGATCGACCATTTTAATTATCATGGCTTTCGAGTTTGATGTCACTGAGAATTTAAATTGCTTTATTAAAGTACCTGACCTACTTAATTATTATTTAATTAATCACATGATCATAGCAAAACACCCAATTTCTTCTTCACATTAGAAGTCGCATTCCGAAGACAAACTAAACTGCTGAGGATTCAATATAAAATATTATTAAACAATTATATTTTGAATATAAAAATGAATCAACAAGTAGGTAGGTCCTTGAGTATGTCACATGTAAAAAAATAAATTTAGTGCCTTTTCATGCACTGTGGTGTTTATATTACGCAAGTAAACTGGATAATGTAGACCCCTTGCCGAACCGTAAGGGTTCCATGACGTTTTTGTTGTCAGGTATTACATAATTTCTTTATTTTATCTTCTTATTACAGGTGCCAAAGTATGTCGGTTGTCAGAGACAGGGCATTTATTTATCTTGTTATTATATTTGGCTAAAGTAATATTTTAGGAATCGTGTGTTGGTACTGTTAGTGAGTTGGGTACTCTATTGATCAACTGTATAATTTACGCTTATGCAGGGCAAAGAAAATTACGTTTCATTATAAACTTGTATAAAGAAATATATCTACTTTATTTCTGGTCCATTGAACTGAACATCCGTAGGGATGAAACTTTCTGTGTAATAAAATGTTTGACTCTCGAGAGGTATATGATACTATATGTATACTAGCTATGTCCCGCGGTTTCAACCTCTTATTTTCCGATCCCGTAGGTAATTCCAAAAACTCTTTCTTATCGGATGCCTGCATCATATAAAACAAACTCTCCAAATTTAGCTATTTACTATTAGTGATTTACGCTGTGCGTTGATCCATCATTCACTCAGGACCAAACATTTTATAAATTTAGATTTATAGGAATAAAATTAATCCTTATATAGGCATAAGTAAAATACTTATAAATTATTTCAGTACCATTTTTAACAAAGTTATTGTCTGATTGTGCGAAGAATAATAGGTTTAAGTCTAAATTAGACTTCGAATATCTAATGGAAAAAACATTCGTTGGTATAATGAGATTGTACGTTCAATTCACAATTTAATTTATAGAACTAAGAATAGAAGATCTTCATGTTCACACCGCATATTTATCTATCAAATTAAGTCTCAACGACATCGTAAGTAGAAGTTTTCTGCATCGGGTAAGCTTGAGCGATAGCACCTGAAATAACAGGGCAATTTTAAGACAGAAAAGAAACAGTGATATTAATCAAGTGTCAAATTAACAGAATTGTGAATAAGTACCTACCTACATTATTTTTTTGTGAAATTGCAAATTGTGATTATGTACCTACTTACTAACAACCACTCCAAATGGTGAATGGTGAACTTCTTCTTGAGTCGCGTCACCCTCGCGACTAAAATCATAGTAATATGATCGAAACATCGAAGTAAAAAAACAAAAAAGTTATAATAGACCCGGGATAATATGAAATTATGTGTTCCAATCTTGTTAGTTTAATTTTTTTATTGGTGACGGATAAATTAATAAAAGTGACTTAATTCCTACAAGAATTAATTTTGAAACTGAATATTTATTTAATCGTATGGCATAATGTGTAATTGATCTTATTATAGATGTACTGAAGAGCACTGTTAGCATTAAAATGTATGAAGTTTTTTTTTAATTTTTAAAAAATTATAATAACATTTAACAACACTAACATAACATAAATGTTTGGTAAGATTTCATATTAATAAATAAAATCAATTCAATTTAATTTAAAAATAAAAAATATTTTTATTTTTAAATGCTTAAGCCTGCACTGGGCGTTCATAGAACTGTTTTTTACCCGACTGCGCGACGCAAAGGAGGGTAATGTGTTTATTGGTCTATGTTTGTATGTATGTATGAATGTTTCTATGATTCTTACGTCAATCGATTCGTCTTAATCTGGCGAGTGTGACTAGAGACATGACAGTAATCCAAATTAACTTTTGTCACAACCAGACGCAGATTAAAAAATCCAAAATCGTCAAAGTATGTCAAGATGGGTATCCACGTTTATGGTCATATTAAAGGACATAGAACGTTTTGGGGAACACCTTTTTAGTTCTGTAAAACATCTAAGAACGTTCGCTTTGTTCGAAAGTGGACCATTTTTATCACTGAACAGAGTTAAAACGAATTCATAGCAGTATCAGCCATGTCAAATCAGTCATATACAAATTATGTAAAAGTAGCAACGC
Organism: Idaea dimidiata; assembly: GCA_949358125.1. Lineage (NCBI taxonomy): Eukaryota > Metazoa > Arthropoda > Insecta > Lepidoptera > Geometridae > Idaea > Idaea dimidiata. Next base: position 14,973,873 of record OX442328.1, read on the forward strand.
GTTTCAAAATGATGACGTACTAGTCACCGAAGGAACTTTTATGGTACTTTTTTATACTATACATAAACTATAGAAGAGTTTTCCGTGCCTGAACAGTTTACTTTTCATTCTTTAACAAAAATTGTATGCAGAGTGAAAATTTATTAAAAAAATATTGAAAGATGAAACATAATTTGAGGTGTCGACAGCCATGATTTTTTATTAATGTTTTAAATTGTAACACCTACGATAGAAATGGAAGTCTAAATGTGGGAGCGCAGTTTTACTGACAAACTAGGGTAATGTTTACAATGAATTTTAAGAGCCCCCCTCGAATTATTAAGTTTTTAATAAAATATTTATTAATTAAAATGACATGAAGTTTATAAACACCGTTATAGCACCTCTCGTTGTAACGAAGTTGTCAGCGAATTAGAGTTCAGCAGTTCGGGTTCGATGGATATTTTTTTAAATGATTAAATATTGTTTATTGTTCAAAGCTTGTTTTATTATATCAAATATATTGTATAATCTAAAAAATTGTTTAATTTATATAGAATTTCACTGAAACAAAATGTCTGATGGATGAAGTTGTATAAGCGAAATAGATATCTTTTGTTTAGAATCTAATTGTGATATAATAACAACATTGTTCAATCTTTTTGTACCATTTTGTATTATCAAAGAGATTTAGAAGCCTTAATAGTACTAAGTGTGTTATAAAGGTATTAAGAAAAACGTTTGTGATCAGTTCTGCTCTAAAAAAGTATATTTTTGTCATGCTTACTTGCGACCTATAATAGATCATATAAGACTGATTAAAGTACAATTATATCACATAAGCGTAACCTGACATTCATCCACACGTCAAAAACGCTCTGTAGTAGAACTTTGTCACTATTATCGTACTAGTACTACAACAATACTCCTCATATCCATAATAGCACAATTTTGTCGTCTAATTGAGTTCTCATCACTGCTATAACAAACTACGTGTAACAGTTATTTTGGAACCTTTTTTAGCTCAAATATGGCAAATTGCTCCGGTAGTAGTTACATTTAACTATGTTAAAGTACCATACTATAAACGCTGCATAAAAATGCGTTGTAAACGTTTATATCGATCGGTTATTGGTTATTTTGGTTCTATAAGTTTTAGAGCAACAATGTGTCGACGAACACTTTTATAAAACGCATAGTCTTAACTAAAACCATTATAAATCGTTTTCAGAGCTATTTGGTGATAGATTTTGAAATTATGGGACCAGTTTGCTGCTTGGGGCAGAACACATAAGAAATGAGTAAAAAAAGACTCACAAGTCGGGACCCATTGGAAAAATTAGATTGGTAAAATGAATGGGTCCCGACTGTGAGTCATTTTTTACTCATTTATTATGTGTTCTGTGTGTATCGATTACAAAACTATTATTACTTAGCGTAATTTCAAATTACTGGGCTTGTTTTTTTCTTTTTAATGTTTTTGTTGTTTCTATGCGTATTTTTTACGCAGACGGGGTTTTTTTTTAAGGAAACATATTATACCACCACCGACCAGCGTCGGTGGACTAATTAGTATGTCGCTACCCCGGATTGGGTTGAGATGCGTTGTGGGTTCGAATCCCGCTCGACGTCGGCCGTGCGCTGTGCTTTGTGAATATATCTTTCCTTTAAAAACAGTTCAATATTGAAATTGCCATTACGTGCGCAGATATTCATTTATTTACATTCATAATAATATATTCCATGTAAAGGATAACCTATTTCAATTGGTACGAATATATAGCATCTGAAGCATATTCTATCGATGGTTAACAATTGAACCTTTTACCACTTGATGTTGGAGCAGGGTACGAGGACTTCGACGAATATTTGGTTAAAAATAATATTTGGGTTATGAAAAAAGATGTTTTGAATATGAATGAAGACTATTAAGTTAGGTATGTGAACTTAAACGTCTTCCAAGTTATGTATATCACAATCTCATAAACCAATAATTGTATCAACCTTGGTTCATTCATAGATGAACCTACCTGTTGTGGGAATAATAAATTATGAGAAGTTAGTTATAAATGAAAAAAAAAAATAATTATTACGATGACTAATAAAACAATGTTTACTTAGTATGCGTAATTTTTGGTTTCTTCTTTTTAATTCGTGAGGTGGTGTGTCTCATCTATTGTTAGAGTTTTCAGATCACCCATAGGACCTCTAACTTAACCTTACTACTGCTAAAAGAGGTAATAACTGCGTGATCACCATAACCGAATTCCGAAGGACGAGGAGCTCAAGAGAATGACATTTTGCCACATACATTATCGATCACCCATTCAAGTAATGACCGAGTCACGCTTTGCTTAACCTGCCCAAATATACAAAATTGGCGAGCGTTAAGCCAATAAGCACCTTTACTGAATTTTTCGTTACGTAACACAATATTTTGGGAACAAAATATTTTGGGCCCGAGACCCGAGAGAAAACAAAATGGAAGATCAGAGAAAAGAGGCTTAACAACAAAGCACCCATGTATGTTTTAAGTTTAAAGCTATAAGTAGAAAGAGGTACCTACGTAGGTACTCCGTCATTTCCATCGGTTTGGTATTCGACAAGGGCCCGTGTTAGTCGTAAAAGCGCCGTAAAGAAGGCATGCCTACTCTTTCTTTATGTATTACACGCATTTAAAACAAAGATAGAACAAATTATTTAAATGAGACTTGTTTTCAGAGAGTTTCGAAAGGCAAAGACAGAACTAAACGGTTGAGGTGTATTACTTAGTAGGTACTACTAAATATATTTATTTTGAGAGACGATATTAACAGCTTAGTGCGCTTTCTCATATAAACGTACTTGCTGTTTGTTTCCTGGATATTGTTTCCAAAGCATTTGTTTTTCTTTATAAACTTAAAAAAGTGCCGCATAGGTATCTACATTTATTCAGTCCCAATAAACAACAGAAAGTATAGTGCAAAAAGTGTTTTTAAAGTTTACTTGTTTACCAGTAATTACCAGGTGTAGCCTTACCTGTAGTTACATAATTTGAAGAAAAAAGTTTTAATAAATAAGAAAGAAGCTAATATAAAGGTAAAAGTTTGAGAGTATGTTTGTTGCTACACCCACGCAAACTTCAAACTAAATAATATTAGCAGGAACAGGGATGATTTTCATTACCTAAACCGAGCTGTGCCTAGGTCAGGGCGGGGCGGACTTTTGTATGAAGACAGCACGAACGCAGCACGGACAACATTCAAAACAAAAGCTGTCTTCGTACAGTAGCCAAGTAACCCATCCCAGCCCTGGCCCGGTCTAATTAGAATCATCCCTAAATATTCATTTTCCAATACACTTATTTATCTACATCTATAGTGACTTTGGTGGTTACGTTGGTACGCGTGCCCAATCTAGTAACATCGTAAATCGGAGCTCGATTTGATTGGATTTTATTGCGGTTCCTGTACCGATACGATACGGAACACCACCTCGGGGAGTGCGTTACTTTCCTTGTTAGTGAATAGGATTAGCGACTCTACCGCTTCATGCTGTTGCGGTACACTTCTACTGGAGCAGTTAAGTTAAAATATATGTTAAGCAGTTAGCTATACCTACAGTTCTGCTGTAGCTGTAGGTGTCTGCTGTAGTTGCTGCTGCACTTCAAATTGAAGCGCCAGTTTTGTAGTCTGTACCCTGGCCCTTATTCTTTAGAAGCCGACTGTATTGGTAAACGTTTAGAAATATATATTTATTACTTTCTGGGATGCTATTCTGCTCATCATCAGAGCTTCAATAAATTAGGGACTAACTAAAAAGTTAGCAAAAAAAATGGATTAGCTTCTGCTAATCCTACTAATATTATAAATGTGAAAGTGTGTGTGTTTCGGTGTTTAGATGTTCGGATGTTTGTTACTCAATCACGCAAAAACGTTTGAACGGATTTGGATGAAATTTTGAATGTAACTGGGGACCTGGAATAACACATAGGCTACTTTTTATCCCGAAATTCCCGCGGGAATGGGACTTACGCAGGTGAAATCGCGGGGCGCAGCTAGTACTTTACTAAAACCATGCTTTGCTACGTTTGTCGTTCGTTCCCTTAGGACTACAGGAAAAGGTTGATGGGGTAATTAACTTTCAAAATAACGAGACAAGAAATAATTTCATTGGAAGGGATTGCAAATAGCTGACAGACTAGCAGTTTGAAAAGGAAACAAGTAATAATTGTTTTTCTGTGAGATGATCTCACTACAATAAAGATGCCTTAATTAAACAAATCCATCTAGTGGTTTGAAAGATATGAGGGAATAAAAAATATTATAAACATTCAAAGATATTATATTCGCGAAAAAAAATACAGTCGGGGAAAACATCCTGTTGCATAGAGTTCGTATTACATCGGTTTGATTTGATCAAAAAGTTTCAGGAAGGGTTCTATACAAGAGCCTCATTATGGTAACTATTTGCTTTCTTTGTTGGAAAATCTTCTCAATTTACTAACGGGGCTACCGGTCATTTTTCCCTGTTCCAATTGTACTTAGATACAATTTGTATTATAACGATTGTGATATAACACAATAATGATTCTTCATTCTTCTTGTACTAACGCAACAGACCCCATTTCCGTGTTTAACCTTTTGTCTGTTTGTCTGTGAGTTTGTGCGCGCTAATCTTGCAAACGGTTGAACCGATTTCAATGAAATTTGGTATGCAGATAGCTTAAGACTTCGATTAACATATAGGTTTTTACTTTACTTTTTATCCGGATAACAAGTCCGGATATCCGGATCAAAAATTAAAATTGCGTAATTTCGTTGATTTTTTCAATCGAATTTTTGTTGTCATCCATCGTCATCTTTTGTCATTCATCGTTATCGATCGTCATTCATCGTCATCATCACTTACTAACATAATTTTTTTGCCTTACTTCACCTACCTACCGCAATACAAAAATCCACACTTAAACGGACGACCAGTGAAGTACTGATGATGCCAGGCTTCAACAGAACTGCAATGGTAATGTATTTGTACTTTTAAATCATCTTTAATAAGTAATAGGGGTTAAAGTATGAAATTGCCGTTTTATTGCAATAGGTTCTTTGAATTGACATAGAATCTTCATGGTTTGAGGTTTTCGAATGAAACTTTTTTCAAATGGTTTCTGTGATGTTCTTTTTTTAAAAAATGTGAAACATTTGAATATCGACTTTTAATTGTTTTTGTTATTCAATTTAGACAAGAAAAATGGATACTGCGAAAATTCGAGTGATTTTTGAATACGAGTTCCGACGCGGGACTAACGCGGCAGAAACAGCCCGCAATATCAATGTTGCGTTTGGAGAGGGGTCTACTAATGAACGCACCGTGCGATTTTGGTTTTAACGCTTTCGTGATGGAAATTTCGACCTTAAGAACGAGCCACGAGGAAGACCGCCCACACAGGTGAATAACGATGAATTAAGAGAGATAGTGGAAGCCGATCCTAGTCAAAATACCCAGGAATTAGCGGCATGGTTTAACGTTACCTTACCCACTTTATTGATTCACTTGCGTCACATCAATAAAATAAAAAAATACGAAAAATGGGTGCCTCATGATTTGACTGATCTGCAGAAAGAAACGCGTGCTGAAACTTGTGTTGCCTTGTTGAACCGGTACAGAAATGAAGGAATATTGGATCGAATTGTAACATGTGATGAAAAGTGGATTCTTTATGATAACCGGAAAAAAAAATGCAATGGCTGACCCCAGGTCAAATGCCACAACAGTGTCCTAAAGCAAAACTTACCAATAAAAAGGTAATGGTAACTGTTTGGTGGTCTCAGCATGGTGTTATTCACTATAGTTTTCTTCGATCTGGTCAAGCAATTACGGCAGATGTCTATTGTGCCGAACTCCGAACCATGTTGACAAAACTAGCAGTAAAACAGCCCCGACTCATGAATCGATCTTCACCATTATTGCTCCACGACAACGCGAGACCTCACACAGCACGAGAAACCATTTTGACCCTTCAGGAACTGCACTTAGAAACCATTCGTCATCCTCCGTATTCACCAGACCTTGCTCCAACGGACTACCATTTTTTTCGTGATTTGGACAATTATCTACGTGACAAGAAGTTTTCTTCCCAGGAGGCAGTACAAAATGCTTTCACACAGTTTGTGCAATCTAGATCGTCGGAGTTCTATCGCAAAGGCATTAATAACCTTCCCATTAGATGGCAGCAATGTATAGATAATAATGGCAACTATTTTGATTAAATAAATTTGTTAAAAATTTAAAAAATAAACAATTAAGATTTTCAGTACAAATCGGCAATTTCATACTTTAACCCCTAATACCTATATCTTTACACTTTGCATCGCTACCTTAGTCGCTCGTAGAGCTGTAGAAAAAACTTCTACAGTGCCACCAATTTACCTCTTAAAAACCAAAATAACGATTGACCTATAGTATTTTCGTGGTAAACAAGCGTCACCGCTGCCTATAGAAATAACTTGGTCGAAGTTTATCTCCCTGAAAAAGTCATTATTGCGATGACTTGACGAATTCTTGCAGGACAAGACTCGTGGGTGACATAGGTAGTTGGTTTACCCTATATATAATTTAGAGATCAATTCCCCACACTAGGGGGTTATTTCTGTATAAGAATTCTCCAAAATTCCTTTTCAACATCATTGCAATTGCAAACAATGCATATACGACTGGACTGCAATAAAACTTCATTGACCAAATGTTTTGGTTATCTTCATACATTTTAGTTTTGCTTGCGTTTTCAGTTGCAAGTTTAAATAAAACTAAAGTGAACGGGTTTTTTTAATTAATTATTCTCCGTGTACCTATTGGATTAGTAGCTTTACGAAAATAGCCCATAAATGTTGAGACCCTCTTCCTTTTTCAGCAGCCGGTTAGAAACAACCATGAGCCGTGTGTCGGAGACGTTATCTTTATTTTGAGCACAACAACAAAACAATTTCAACGCCGACTACATCTCTTACGCGAGTCAACCTGCCCTTGAACGGCTATCGATTTGCACTAACCAACGTTTTATTCCTAAATCTCTATTCCTGTCTACATCGCTTTCCAATTGTTTATTTACTTTTATTCTCAGTACAACAATTTAGTATTCTACACTACAATAACGTAGGTATATTTCTTTGTTTGTTTGTAGCCTACAATATTGTTTTTTATTACCGATTTCCTAAGGCTTACGACACGGGGAACTCAAGCAACCTCATTGAGATATTATGTAAGTACAAGAACTAGAGGTGATGTCTTGAAAATACTGCCTGACAATATTGTTACGTCGTAATTGCAGTGGCTAGTGTACGTACAGTGGCTGTTTACAATTGTTGTCATAACTACTGTTAAGGTTGAGAACAATGACGGGACCACTATTATGTATTCTGTGCCTGTACCTACACAGCGCTGAAGGATGTTCGTAGGTGACCACAAGTGACAATTTCCAACCATTTTAAGTTACCTACTTATGTAACTTATGACACAAAGAGAGTAAACGAAAAGGTTTCTAGCAAACATAATATGCAGTTAAGAACCCCCTTAGGGATTATACCAATATGTCTTAATCGAACTAAAAATCCTCTAAGGGTTACTTACATCTGATAAGGGGATAATGTACGAATCTTTGACAATCCCTGGGATTACTTGGAATTTATATGCTTTTAGTGCTTATGGAGATGAAATTATTGAACTGGACTGGTCTCTGTATAGATTAGATGAAAAAAAATCTCCTGCATTTGAAACTCGTCTGACGGACAAGATTCACCAGTTCCAAAGTCAAACTGTTTGGAAATTACTTACACACCTAAAATATGAATCAAAATTCGAACGTCGCTTATAAGAACACCCACCATTTAGGTAATTTAAGTGTTACTTACATCTGATAAAGGGATAACGTACGAATCTTTGACAATCGCTGGAATTACTTAGAAATTATTTGCTTAACAGATGAAATATTCAGCGTATGTGTTTACAGTTTACCTACATCAAGTTTACAGAGTCTGTCTGTCAATACATGTTGTAGATTCCTTTGCGAGGTATCTTAGATATACCTAACATGTGTTGACATTTATTATTACTTATTCTCGGTCTTAATCAGAATTATGGTAATGTGGGACTTAGCCAGTGTCAAGTAGGTGGGTGGCCTATTTTATAATATTTTTGTAAGTTATTTGCAGATATTAAAGTCGTCATAATTAGTCCAATCGTGGTACAGGGTATCGTTACTGGGTGTTATAAACACATATTGTCTCTCTCCGATTTGGGAGCAACGAGAAAAGTCCCCAGTGTAGTCACAACACAACTTAATTGATATGCCATTAACGATATGAAATTAACAATTTATTTACATGTTTACATTAAAATTCGGCATTAGGTGCATTTCGTTACAACTACCATCACCTGGTAGTGTGGCTCCTCCTGGTGTGACTATTATAGTTGTTTGTCAACTTGTCCTAAGATAAAAACATGTCCCGACTACAAAAACTAACATCGAAATGTCGAGGTTGCCGAATTTGAGATTAAGGACCCATCTAATGACCTTTTTTCCCTGACCAAATGATAAATGTCCGCCTAAATTGGATTTTTCGCTAAAACACCATGAAAACACCTAACTTAGCTACCTACCTTTAATGAAAAAAGATTACTTTATTATTTAAAAAAAAGTACGGAAGAGCTCAAACTTTGTTTCCGTCGACGGCTTTTTAGGTAAGCCTTGCATTTTTTAACTTTTTTTAATTAGGCTTTTTTGTTTCATTTGTCCCCAGATGGGACGAAAACGGGGGTTCATTCCATGGGCGCTAACGGTTACAACATGGGCCACAATAAGAACTGAAAAGTTTTTTTTTAAATTACGGTACATATTGTCAGTGTCACACGCATTATTTTCAGGTATCACTCTGAAAATAATAGATCACTATTTAGATTGACATGAAATATTACACGTACCTATAATAAAAATACCATACATACTTTCTGGCATACAAATTCATTCCACGGTCCCATTAATTTGATGCCACATTTTTGTATCGCCAATACTTAATCGATATCCAATCGAGATAAAAGCTGTGCATTCAACATGTGTGAGAGTGTATTTTCATATTTATTAACAATGGATTTTCTTTATTTCACTTTGGATGGTTTACAAACAACAATCCAAAGTGTTGTTTTTTATCACTAAGTTAATTAAAAAGTTACACAATTCATAATGTTCGTAATCACTAAAACCACTTTCCGTTCCGAAAATCAGTTTAACACGTAATTAGAGAAGTATTGTAATAGAAATTATATTATGTAGATAATAAAATATCACAATTTAGTTGGTATATTCACAAGTTTAAAATTCACATTACGTCACTTCACTTCAATCGTCCTTTTGGCAAGAAAAGGAAAAAAAACAATCACAAGTGTTTTTTTAAATATCCTCGTGCCGGCATCACGGCGCGGCGCTAGCGAACGAGCGTGCAGCCGGCAAGGCAAGACGGCCCATCTGACGTATCGTGATACAAATGCTATGGATACGGCAAAATAGTTTATTATCACGATCCCCTGTACTTCAGGAATTTTAGCGTTCGGTTCGCGTTCAACAAGCTGGATGATTACTGTTATTTTTCGTTTTCTTTAAAGAAAAATTATTCTTTACTCTTTGTGATTATTACCTACCTAGCGGAATTAATACTCGTCTAAGACCTTTTGATTTCTCGCTTGATTAAATAATATTTTAATTCTACAGCAATTAATAAATTGAATAATAAAGAAACAACAAAAAAAAACTAAAAAGAATAAAAACAAGCCCAGTAATTTGAAATTATGCTAAGTAATACTAAATAATCATTCAAATAGTTTTGTAATCAATACACACAGAGCACATAATAAGTGAGTAAAAAATTACTCATAGTCGGGACCCATTCATTTTACCGATATAATTTTTTTTCAATGGGTCCCGACTGTGAGTAATTTTTTACTCACTTATTATGTGCTCTGTGTGTATTGATTACAAAACTATTTGAATGATTATTTAGTATTACTTAGCATAATTTCAAATTACTGGGCTTGTTTTTATTCTTTTTAGTTTTTTTTTGTTGTTTCTTTACGTATTTGTAAATCGAGTTTTTTACGCAGTCGGGTTTTTTGTTTTTTAATTAATTTTTTTATTTGCCGCTTTTTAGTTATTTTCATTTATTGACGGTAAGTCTCGTAATCTATTCATTTCATTATGGGAGTTAATATCATGTGGATTTTTCAGTAGATATAACTAATAATATAATTAAGTAGGAAGGTACTTATGTTCCTACTTTATTTATTTATATATTCTATTTCAGTTAGGTTTTAGGTATTTATTGTTTAAATTTATTATTATTCTTTTAACGTTTTTAGCACCTAAGTAAGATAAGTAAGGTAACGTTTTTAGCACCTAAGTACCTAAATGTTATTAGGCTTTTATTCAGTTGGTAGGTACAATTTTCGTAATTTTTTTTTAGTTTATTTCAATAAATTTCTGTCACCTGTACCATCACGGCTTATAGTTTGGTAGTTCTAAGCGTAACTACGTAACAAAAATAAAAACTTGTTCGTTAGTAATAAAAAGCAAGAATACCTAATTGGTTCTTAACTTTAAACCGTTCTATTTCCTAAACTGTTGCATAAAATCAAAAATGGTAAAAGAAACCTAACATTGATTTTTAAATACCTATTCAACAATACCCATCTTGACATACTTTGTCGATTTTGGATTTTTTAATTTTGACAATATGGCATCTGGTTGTGACAAAAGTTAATTTGGATTACTGTCATGTCTTTAGTCACACTCGCCAGATTAAGACGAATCGATTGACGTAAGAATCATCAAAATCGGTCGACGCGTTTGGCCTCTAGAACGCCACATAGAAACATCCATACATACATACATACATACATACATACATACATACATACATACATACATAGACCTATAAACACATTACCCTCCTTTGCGTCGCGCAGTCGGGTAAAAAAGAATCGTTTGATACCGAACACCATCAGAGAGCACGCAGCTCGTTTTAATAAAAAATGCGAAACCCTAAAAAGAAAGGGCTTTACTATGTATAGTTCAGTGTTTTAATTTTTTCCTTTTCACCTGTCAGATAAATGCGGGGTCGGTGCACTGGGGCGTGACAAGATACGTTATGTAGTGTAGGTATATCTACTTACTTATTTTTGTACCTATCTACCTAACCTACTGGGGCGAAACTTAGGTAGGTACCTGAAAACTATAGAATCCTTTCACAATATTTTTTCACATTCTAGGTGAAAGGATGTGCAAAATACTTGTTGGGTTAGCAGCAGTCACCATATTATGACTTTTATAAGGTTGATCATTTTTGTTAGTTGTCTGTTACCTACAGACGGTTCATATTTTCATAAAGAGGATATTTTGAACACAAATTATAATGGACTTGTCCGTGTTCGGATACGTTGTTCCACTGTCTTTCTTCAAGACGCTAGATGAGCGTATTACTTCTTAGACCATATTTTATCATCACTTACCATAGAGATGGTGTGCAAACGCTCATCTATCTTGTAAAAAGTAAGCTATCGTTTCACAAGACACGATACCATACGTAAGGTCAGTGTGAATTACGCCCTATCTACCTACTACTGATAGAACTGATAACATCGCCCCATCGCTTTCTAACGCCATGAAAAGCTGACACAGGTGAGACATTGAGTTTTAAAACGTTTATCAACGCTCTCATAAAGCAAAGTAAATGAAGTATGGAACCGTGTTTTTTACAAATAAGATTAATAATGATCAGGTATTCTTCTCTTCATATATAGGTATAGGTATGATAGCTTGTCTCCTCGCGGCCAAGTCTATTGTAACATCGTTGAAATGTCGAGGTAATAAAATAAATAATATTCAAACCCGGTTAAATATAACGAAATATGTTAGTTTAAAAAGTTTGTTTGCGATGCTTTTCGGGTATACCTATCGTTTTTAAAATGCTAAAAACAATAAAAGCATTTCAATTAAAACATAAAAATGAGTTTAACTTCAAGATGAACCTTTGAAACTGCGTCTTAAAACTGTCATGTTCCAAATGAAATAAACTACCTGATAAACCAATGGATAGTCCCACAAGTGGGCAATGGGATCACATCAAGGCAAATAGCAGTAACGCGACACGGTAATGTGACATCTGACAAACATAACTCGATTATCGCACACGATACAGTAGGTAATAGCTCTCCGTGGCGCAAATAATAATTTGTATCAAAATTATGTTAAGTTTCTACTTATTTAAGACCATTTAAAAATAAGGTTTTTTTTTAATTCAATTTACTTCAACGTCCTTTCAAAGCGAACCCAACTACTATAAATTTGTGGTCCAGAGATAACTTTAATTATTATTATGTCATGGACTGTACACGTTCTGTCCAGCTGAGAATCTGTCCAGTTGCAAAACTGTCCAACTAAGAATCTGTCTACTATCGAATCTGTCCAGTTGCGACGGAGCTGGAGGGAGATTTTAATTCAGTTAGAAGAACCTAAATATGAGCGAGCATATAATTTTAGCTTTTTTAATAACTGTTGCAGTCGAAATTAATGAATGAAATATTTACTGGGCAGTGTAACAATGGCATAGAATAGAGCTACCCCATCTCTTCCTAACTTCCTAGGGTAAAATCATTGACAAATGTATTGACAGCAGGTATGGTCAATAACACTTACATATCTATCGTGTTACAAGTCGATCTAGGGATCCCGAATGCAACCGCTCCTCATAGGAGCGGCATAACTTACCTACTTACCAGGATATGATATTTAAATTAAGTCTAAATAAGTCATCGTAAGTTAGGTATTGGTAGGTAGGTACAGGATACTAGCAAGCGATGTTCTTACTCTATCTTAATAGTGGTTCTATTCAGTGGGCAAGAAACTGCACTTACCTACCTACATGGAATCCAGAATTGAATAAGTATAAGTCGAATGAAGTATTTATTTATGTATGTATTAAGTATTTATTTTAGTAAATTAACAACCAAAATAACAATATTTTGAACTCATTTTGTAATACTTCCAGCGATTATTTTTAAGCTTTAATAAAAGCCCTCTTAAATAAAGAAGCATGTGGAAACTACGACAAGGTAATGTAAATTTTATGGTCAAATGCTTTCCACCCTTACTGCAGTTCTATGATAAAACATAAATATAAAGAACTTTAGTCCTCTATAGAGTATTATATTTTATGTTGATTGAATTGGTAGAAATCGTAACGTAACAGAGATGTCTCTGACCTAGAAACTTAGATACTTTTGCATGACGGTGGTCCTACAACATTAGATTTTTTAAATAATTGCATGTGTTAATATAATGGTTAATAGTATATGTATGATACAAGTGTGTTTTGTTGGTGATTATCACCAAGGCGGTATTTAAGAGAACCAGAAATCTTTAATACTTACGCATATTACACTTGTTTTAGATAAACAAAAAGTAAAGTGTAGTTAGTGGTATAACAAAAGGTTTTACTACATTATCGTTACCTAGTGAGTAACGGTGATCAAAATGTAACATTTTGGTTACATGTGCCATTATATTATACTATAAATAAGTGCAGTGAAAGTACAATTTATACGCAAGAGTATTGTGTGATCCAAATATACTTATATAATAAGATTTGTATGAAAGATTTGCTGAATATTTAAATTCTTGTAAAATACTTACCTAACCAAACGAACCGTGGCCGTGCTATCTAGTCCGTTGGGACTTCGCACTGCAAGTGAACAACTCAAATATATAGCCGAGTTTTCATTATACCTACACGTACGAGTACACTCGTACCAGCTAAGTTATACTCGAATCAACTAACTTGCAATGTAGTTCACAACGCGAAAGTTAATTTAGATATCTACACAATATTCTGTGAAAATATTTCATGACGGTAGGAGTAGGTACTCGATTTTTCGTACAATGCATGTGACGAATTTTTGTTTTCATTTACAAGACAATTGAATTACACTGCATAACGTCATTTTTGTTTTTATTGAATCACATATAAAATTTAAAGTTTTAACTAATTGATTGACTGAACTATAGATATATCAACGCACAGCCCAAATCGCAAAAATGGAGCGTGTGTTCATTGTGGTGTGTAAACAGAAACAACACAAAGAACACACTGGGGTTTTGGATAATCCCGTGGTGAGAAATCGTCAGAATTTTCAACATTGTATAAATTCATATACTTTATACATAATGAAATATCTTGTTAGACTATCGTAATCCTTCAGTTTCGAAGGCAGACCGCATTATACTACGCAAATTGGCTAATACTGGCTCCAGCCTTGATTTATCGTTGAAAGGGCTGTCAAAAATTAATAAATGTTTGGTAGGAGTTACAAAGTTGTTAATTTCTTGAGACCATATTTCATGGGTTCGTAACTATTGTTAACTGGCAGGTTCGTAGACGGTGTTCGATTACTTGTAATAAGAATTTTACAGATAATATTTTGCTTTTTACGAGGGCTGGCTTTTTAAATCGTGTAGTTTGTCAACTCCCGCGATTATTAAAAAAAAAATATATTGCATTTTATATTTTTGATTTTGTGACTACCATGAAATAGAGGCTTCAGTGGGCATTTCAGGGATCACTGTCCAAAAAATCCTGCACGAAGAACTTGGTGTAAGAAAGTTGATCTCTCATTGGATACCACATTTGCTTAGCGACGACTAAAAACAGCCCGTGTTAGTTGGTGGCAATTCGACTAATCTGAAAATATTCTTTTGTTTTCGAATTCAACATTAAAAAAAAGATGAAAATGGCATATGTTTTTTTTTAATAATCGCGGTTTCGGTATCTACTTAAAAAAACAAATGTAAGCAATTTACTACATTATTGGAAGTTATTCTACTTATTATTCCAAATTGCAGAGTAAATAAATAGGTCTTTGCTACCCAAGCATATAACCCGGCGACGTCATCTTCTCATCGGGTGAGATGAGATAACTTTAAAAAATTAACATTGCAATTGTTCCCAAAAGAAAAATGTAATACCAACAGGCTAAAATCCTACAGAATATTCATTTTATAAAACACCATCACAGTCGAGCGTTCGCTTTAGCGTATCAGAGGATGTCATAATGATAATCACTAAAATGTCTGCAGTTTTTCAAGTAGGTACAAGCAATTATGAGAACGAAAAGTTGAAGTATTTGGAACAATCCCGCAGTTAAATGAGAAAAAAATGACTTTATGATTTGTAAAAAATGAAGACTATCCACTATCTAAGGTCTAAAAGAATACGGGTACGATATCCGATGCCCGTTGTAAACGACGCGGGCGACCGAATGGGGTTTCGCGCCCCGGCCTAAGTTGTAGCGCCAAGCGGACTCGTCCGTGTTCCAATACGTCCACCACTATGGAAGATACAGCTACCTTATTTTAGATGAACATGCCACATTTTAGATTATATCAATTTTAACTACCATCACAAGAGATAGTGGTCAAACACTTATCTGAAAAAGTCTTCAAATAATTACGAAATGTAAGATGATGAAACAATAATTATCCGAATCGGGCTTCATATAGTAAGGGGCGACAATAGATTATGCAATTGCACATACAAACAATATCGGGTCAATTTCAGAACCTCCTTTTTTGAAGTCTGTTAAAAATTCAAACTGTGTATTCAACAAAGCATTTGACTGGCCGATCCCACAGATTTCCGAAGAGTATATGCTAAAAGTCGATTTATTCATAACACTTTACCAATGTCCGTGTATTACAGAACCGAGTATTTTCTCTGTACTGTAAGCTCTCCTGATTTCCATAGCAAACGTGCTAGGTATGGAAGCTCAAAGTAAGTTCAACAAAAGGCCGTTTCCGAGGGCTTGCACCTTTTAGTGTGCAGCCATTCGACTTGTACTAAGCGCTGCACCGTTAACTGCATAGACATGTGCTCTTAAATTTTCCCGGGTCTTATTTGATTTTATTTTAAAATATTATCGACACTTTGAGGTACGGGAATTTTAAAATAACAATACGCGAAAAAGACCCGGGAAATACATAATATGAAAATCGTGTAGGTTTGTATAAAAATGAGCTGGACCCCTTGGCTTTATCAGTAAGTGTGCCCGAAGTCCGAAGAACTCCAACTTGACTTAGACTAACAGGTAGGTTAATATAGTTTCGGTTATTGGTTTATACTCGTAATTATTCGTTTATACCATATACTCGTAGGCCGATAAAAAGTCGCAACTCTTTAAGTAATTGTAAGTTTCAATGGAGTTAGTTTCACATAAAATACACCATACAAATTTCAGGTGTATAGGACCAGCGGCTAAGGCTTTGCGTTTTAAATATCAGTCAGTCAGGGTGATGAGTTTTCACTTATAGACATTTTGAACTCTTATAATTTAATCAAAAAACTTAAATACTTAACAGGATTTAACAAAAAACAACAAATAATACTTAAATTAAATTTAAATCTAAAATATAATATACAAATACAATGTCAATCAATTAGGATACTTATATAGTTTAAACTATATAGGTAAACTCTCGGCATTTTTTATATTCCATATTTTAATTACTCGGAATTTCAATTAGATGTAGTAATGATTTTAGATATTTTCATTTTTCATGTTTTGAATATTGGTATTTTAAACGAAAGTATTATAATTTTCGAGATTTAAATAGGTACCCGTATGGATTTTTTTTTTAAATATTTAATGATAATTGTCAGTTGAAAATAAATAACTCGGTCATAATGAATAGCTTAAAACTGCAAATCCTAAAGAAGTTAATAAATGTACGAGTAGACTTAGCTATCTATAACAAGAAGATTGGTATCTTTCGGGCTAAAAATTCAAATAAGATGACAACTAGACGGGTGTAGTCGACAATATTCGCAATATTACTTGCACCCCCTTTCCTGTAGACAAAAATGGCGGATAATACATCCCCTAATACGTGGATTGTATTAGAATTTCAAATGAAACACGATTTGCTAAAATAAAAGCACGATTCAATGTCGGGAACGATACGGCAGGTGGCGCTGTAGTCTTTGCATACAAATTTTACTCGCTTCCCTATTATTCTCTAGTTTTTGTTTTTTAGGGTGGCAATATGGATAATTGATATTCTATGACTGTATTAATGGATTCTATGACTGTATTAATGGATTTCATGTCAATTCTCACTTTAACATTCGTCAAAACGAGCACTTAGCAGCATACAAAGTAATAACAAAAAATAATTTGATCGCAGAATGGATCGCGGTTGAATATCCAAGATATAATTTTTCACCATTGTTATTTTGTTTACAATTAATGCTGTAGCAGTGAGATGGCGACACAGCCATGAATAATGTTTAGTAAGAAACTAGAAAATAAAATTGTTAGGATCCGAAAAAGCGGGCCGTTCTTCAGGAAAAACCACAATTTCATACCAGTGTCGCCATCTCGTTGCTTCAGTTGGAACTATACAGCTATGTTCGTGGATTCGTAAAATTAGAAACCAAACCAACATTTCATGGTTCAATGGTTAAAATAAATTTGAATTATAGAAACAAGATAAGATTTTTACTCACTCTTTACTTGTAAATAATCGATATTCAAGTAATTAAATACGCAATGCTCTGTCCTTTAACGACAGACTCAGGCAGGGTGTCCTAGTCTAACCTGAAAAAGTAGGCCCAAAATCCTGTTAAAAATTACTTTAAGCCCCAGGGCTTAAATGCGCACTTTATAGCCTAGAGAATAATGACTCGCTTTACCTTGACCTTTTTGGTTAAATAAAGTAACTAGAGCTAAGAATAAGCTAAGAACTAAGCTAGAGCCCTAGATGTGTAAAATGAGTTTAATTTCAATTTATAGAGAAGTTAGAAGATATCACAACAAAATCTGTTCTGTAGTGACGATTAATTATTTTACAAAGTAATGAATATTAAAACTATCATTTAATGGGTACTACCGCTGTTTGCATGTCATATAATGTCACATTATAAGTTGATTTCCATGTATCCTATGGCTATGACCAATAATTAACTGAGTATTGTAATAAAACGTAATGTGACATGATTTGCACGTTGACGTTTTAGGAAATAAAAATACATGATCACCGCTGGAATAAAAAAAATCCTCCAAAATTATGTTAAAGATTCGCACTCCCACAGCGAGCGTCGCAGTTCTTCGCGGTCTTTGGTTTTAGCAGTAACGTGTGTCGCAATGACATTATTCGTAGTCTGTTATTCGCAACGGCACATAAAAGTGTGTTGTTTGTCATATGTCCGTCAATCTAAATCCTTGGCGACATTCAAATCCCGTGTTTATAAACACCTTAGTCTTGTCCAAACTGGTAGGACGAACAAATAAATATGTACCTAATCAACCTTTATTATATCCTTGTCTTTTATATTGAAGTATTTATGTATGTGTAATGTGTATGACATATATTTATATGTATGTATATACGTTTGTGTATGATATATATATATTTTTATATGTATTTATCTATGTTTATACGTAGTTTGTAGGTTCATATGTTATATTTTACCTATTTATTTATATTTCCTTCTTCCAGTTTCCTATCAGGTTTTTCATTAATAATAATAATAATAATAATAATAATATTCATTTATTTCAGGCAACAAGGCCCATAGATACATACCTTATAGACTAACATACATAATTTATAATAATCAAATGTGTTAATAATAGCATACTTAATACTAAAGTTAGTAGCACTTCCTAAATACACAATATTGTCCTAGGTCTTTGTGCAACCTTGTGGAATTTGTCCGCGGAAGCGACGGAACACCACACCGTTCGGCCAGAAGTTTTCGTCCATGACGCGAGGCAGGTAGCATGTCGGGACTCGCACCACAAACGCCTTGAAATTGACGTTCCGATGCGAGTCCAGCATATGCACCCTCAGCGTATAGCCCAACTTCCGGCGCACGTACTCGACGATGTCCTTCTCCCCGACGGTGTAGTGCAGACGGGAGATGTACACCGGAGTGTTCGGCATAGCAGCACGCACTCCCAGAGTTGAATCTGGCGAAGCTGTGCCGCTACGGTTCGTGCTTGGTCTTGAACGGTTCTTCCTCCTTTTAACCATAATAAAACCATCAGCATCCTGTGTTTGGTCCTTATGCTTCATGGTAGAAGCGACGGAGGCGCTCGCGGTGACATTGGCGAAACTTAATTTCGCCGGGGCTGTAGGCTCAGACAGCGGGGCGGGGAGCGTAGGTCGTGCGGCACGTGGAGGAGCCGCGGGGGTGCGGGGGGAGCGAGGCGCGCTGTCTGCAAGCGGCGCACGAGGCGACGGCGACTGCGACAAAACCGCTGACGCGAAGCTATTATCTAGGACAGCTCCGCGAGGCGAGTTGACGTTCGTCACCGATACTGGTGACCTTATTACCGCTCCGTTCTTGCGCAACTCATCGAGTTCTTTGCGTAGTTCGGAAACGGTATTTTGAGATGCATCCAGCTTCTCGTGCACTTCCTTGAGACTCTTCTTTAGGAGGACGATGTCCTTCAGGAGGCTCGTAGCATCGACGTGGTCGAAAGTGACGGGAGGCAGCTTGTTTAGGTCCCTCGCCACAAACGTAGGCACGTCGTCCGGGTCTGTCTCCTTGAACAGCGTAATAATGTCCTGTACGCTTTTCTTCGTCCCGTCGCGGCGGCGAGACACCATCTTGTCGCGCTTGTTGAGCACTTCGAACAGCAGCAGCTTAGCTGCCGCTATGTCGTCTTCACTGAAGTTCGTAATGCAAATCTGAACTGCAGACAACTCGTCCATTACGTCCAGCTTTTGCTGCAAGAACGCCAGCAACTCGTTCACCACAATGTTGTTACTCATTGTGGCAAGTTACGAACGACAGCTTACGCTGCGCTATCCGTCACAAATACGTAATTAATTAAAATGATTAGGTATTATGTGTCACGTCTGCATCGTTGCGCGCTGCACACGAGACTGACCCACCCAGTATGTTCTGTATTCAGGATCTGACATTAACCCACCCATCCTAAAATCTTTTATTTTCCATACAAAGGTTGCCTGGAAGAGATCGCTTTTAGCGATAAGGCCGCCCATTGTACCTTATTGTTGTTTTTTTAAATAGTTTTAGGTATATTCATATTAAAAATTAGTTTATATGTCACTTAAATGGTTATATTGTAATTTTTATTTTTGTTTGTTTTAATTTGGTATAATAAAGAGTTAATCTAATCTAATCTAATCTATGTGGGTATCAAATAATGATTTTCCATAATTCTCACGGGATCGGAAATTACGCGGGTGAAACCAAGGGACGTTGCTAGTACTCACTGGATGAAAACTAAACTTCCATTCGATTTGACTTCGAACTTGTTTCAGCAAGGCTTATTCTTCATGTCTACCACAGCCGTGCGTTTATTTCAGTGTAAAGTAAGCCATATCGTGAAAAGATAGAGTTCATTGTACAACGGTGTCTGTGATTCAGTTGGACGAAGTTCAGTTTTAGGTAATAGTCAAGTTCAGAGGTAAAGATTCGGTTCGATTCTGTATTCAGGATCTGCCAATTGAACGTGGAAATTCAATGATTCTGTGTGACTTCAAGTTAAGCTGAATTAGTAGATAGAATCTCACTGGAAGCATGACGTTATAGTACTAGTTTTTTTACCTATAGATTATCGCATTAATGGTTATCAATATGTCGCAGTATCACAAAAATGTTTTCACAAAAAGGTTTTTAGTACATTATCGGACTAGCGCGTATAGTGCGCGTGACGTAATAAAAAAAATAATTTATAAAAAAACAAAAAACCCGACTGCGTAAAAACTCGTTTAAAAAATACGCATAAAAACAACAAAAAAACCAAAAAGAAAAAAACAAGCCTAGTAATTTAAAAATTACGCTAAGTAATAATAGTTTTGTAAACGATACACACAGAACACATAATAAATGAGTAAAAAATGACTCGCAGTCGGGACCCTTTCATTTTACCAATCTAATTTTTCCAATGGGTCCCGACTGTATCTTGACATACTTTGACGATTTTTTAATTTTGACAATATGGCGTCTGGTTGTGACAAAAGTGAATTTGGATTACTGTCATGTCACACTCGCCAGATTAAGACGAATCGATTGACGTAAGAATCATCAAAATCGGTCCACGCGTTTGGCCTCTAGAACGCCACATAAAAACATCCATTCATACATAGACCGTTAAACACATTACCCTCCTTTGCGTCGCGCAGTCGGGTAAAAAGAACGCTGAATTTCAAGGCGCGCCTTGACCGCCAGCGTTCTTTTTACATGACGTCATGTATAATGGTGATCAAAATATCAAAGGTTTGGTTACAAGCGCTATTATACCGTATTCAAAAAACAGGCATATTTTACTATTATTTCTTTATACTATGCTTTTAAATACTTCTTGATATCTATTTGTTAGGGTACAGCTACTGACAAAAGGTCTGTAAACATACCGTTACCTGAACCTACCAGAATATTAGTATGCAGGCGAAACATACAAATCGATTGTAATGATAGGTATAGGAGCACATTAGCATACGTATCGCTACTGAAGCCTACCTTACTGCATGATATCATGTTGATTTACCTGTGCTACATCGACTCTGCGTCGTTTATATACCGCTATCTTAACTTGTCGATATTTCAGTTAGGAAATTATGTAAATAGGTACTTTGATTCTGTATATTGTATAACCCACATACATTGTCTGGCCCATACAACTACCGTGATGGATGTCGCTAACGTTAAAGCCTTGTGGCCATTAGGCGACAAATGTCTAGCGTGTCCGACAAGATTTCGCGTGGCGTTTCCAGACCTCGCCAGACATGGTTCGACACTGACATGGACGGAAGCAAACCGTCCGCGTCGGGCGAAGCGTTGTGGCTCCGAGGCCATGTGTCGAGGGACACTTGTCCCCTTGGTTAGCAAATGACGTCACCTGTTGACACCCAAATGGCAGTCCGGCGCAGTACATTAATGTCTCATGATAATTACAAGGATCTGTACCTTATGTTTTTGTTCATATATCGTTTGGTCGAATGTCATTTCTCATTACATATATATCCTTATATGTTGCTATAGTGCCTACCTATCTAAGCACATGAAGAAGATATTTCGTTGCATAGACAACTTGCCTGTTTCTGAAAACGGGTTTAGAAAAGTCAAGAGCCATATATTTCCTACATTTTCCTACAACTTATGGTCTTGGATCTAATCTTTGTATAAAAGATGGCAACTGTAAGACCGCCGCGAGGTGCCAACTTAGGTAAACTCTGGCAGTTTTTTAATGTCTGGAAGATAAATGACCGAATAGTTTTGGCATAGGCAGATGAGTAAAATTCAATAGCTATTAACTTGAACATATTCAACTTAATAGCTATTGAATTTTACTAAAAGTCCTATTCCGGTAGCTATGAGCTATATATAGTTTTATTGCATTTGTCTGGTCACGACAGTATTGTAGTCGACTTTTACTTCTAACTCTTACCACAGTTGACGTATGGTATATATTAATTCTAGTGGTGCTATAAACTGTCGGATACTTTAAAATATAATAGAATATGAAATACCAGAATAAATACATAGAATAGAGTAAAGGAAATCATTTATCAGATTATTTTGAAATCACAATTACCTAATATTAAAAGTTCGAATAAATTAACAAAAAGCAATAGTCAAATAGTTTATTTCATTGAGGAGTACAATATTTTGTATACATAAATAATGAGTACAAGTCGTGTGTATTTAAAAAGTTTACACGAGCATTTTGATAGATTAACTTATAACTATGACTTTAATGTGATTCGGAATGCGCCCTTCGAGGAGAAGCAACCTCAAGAAACTCAATGGAACTTTTTTATGCCAGAAGTGTTTGCATCGCCATCGGTACAGTAGGTTTTGCGTGTTTGAAACCGAAAGGCGTCGTAGTAAACATAATCAACTAGACTAAAGTGGTCAATTGAGATACTAAATGTGATTCTAACCAAATAAGTGCTTCAGAGTCCACTTGATTAAGACGCAAACCCTACTCTCCATTAGACAACTTCTAGGGTTTCAACCGTCCTTTTTCTATTCGCTAATAGAAGTAAGTACACCTTATATTTTATAACTAGCTAGTAACTAGAATTCGGCGTTAGTTCTGAGGTATTTGTGATAATTTTCTTTAGGATGTTGGATACAGGATAGGAAATCTGAAACAGGAATTTGGAGGAAGGTTTAAAACATTTCGTTTATCAGATAAAACACTTGCCCGATCTAAGAAATTTCCTTTGGAAATACCTTCCAATACCTACAACCTCGTAACTCTAAATATCAAATTTTGTACATTTAATAAAGTGTAGTGTTTGTATACAATCTTGAAAATAGCTTCGTTAAGTTTACCTTGATTATGTTATTTGAATAGAGCAGGAACACGTGTGACATAAATTACCTGAAACAAGAGAATTTAATAATTAGAACAAACAAGTATTAACTAACAACACCACTGAGAGATGTTACGTGGTGCAATGTTTTGTCTCGCTCTTAAAATCAACAAATCAAATCAATTTTAGAGGCTGACATAGTCCCATGAATTCCGCCAATATTTTAAATACGAAACATTAGAATTCTGTTTGTTTAGATTTTTATGTTTCAATTACGTAAAAACTACTGAATTGATTGCGATGAAACTTGGTTTGCGGATAGCTGGAAATTTGAAATTAACACAACGCTTTTAATTTTTATCCCAATATTCCCGCGGGATCGAGATTTACGCGGATCAAATATCGATAAATAATCAGTGAAGCGAGAGATGAATCGGTTAATAATTCCAGCTTAAATTGTATGCTTTTAAGATTTTATTCGAACAAATATTGTCACATAATACCTATAAATAATAACCCACATTTTACCTAGAAAATGTGGTCGTTACGCAGGTAAAACCGCAGCACACAGCTAACCGTGACGACTCACAAAGATAAAACTCGATCAAACTCAATATCCCTAGAGAGTTATGAGAGGAATATCTGTTCTGAGCGAGGTATCTAGTAATCAAAACGACATTGAGTCCCAGTGAAGAGGCATTGAATTCCTTCAAATTGACGGTGATCAAAGGCGACAGTATACTGGATGTAGGCTTAGAGTAGAGACCAATTGCACGGTACTTATTTCACTAAGAATTGGGTTTTCTTACCGGATTTGCTTGGAAAACGACAACATGTTTATGGTCCATTACTGTTGAAACGCTATACATACTAAAAGTAAATAAGAGGGTGTGGTACGTATTATTATACCAATTATACTAAAAAATTTAGCGTGGGGCCGAAGCGAATTTTAAATTATAATCTTGTTGACTTAAAAAAATCTGAATTGACGTCTATTGGGAATTATCTAGATCTCTGCTACAGTATTAAAAGAACCCAAAAAACTTTGCAAAGCTTAAAGCTCAACACAAAGTGTAGGTACACAAGAAAGTTTCTAAATCTACTTTTATACTTTAAAAAGTCTCAGCATCACAATTTTTGACTTGAATTTATTGTATTTACGCTGAAATCTCAGGCACACTTTCTCCAGTCACAGTTAGTTTTTAATCCAAGGTTAAAGACACAATTTGACAAAATAAAACTTAATTTTTTACGCGGTACACATAATAGAAAAACGTAATTATTTGTTGTTATAACAGCAGATTAATGTCAAAATTTACCCGAGTCTTTGATTGAGCAGCTGTGGACAAAAAAAATAAAATTAGTATAGATATTTTTGAGTTTAAGAGCTGCTTAATTATTTAAGTAGAATTAATATTTTGAGTACTGCTTCTGTATTTAGCCGTATAAGAGTACTTATGTGTTCTAATCGTGTCAGTTAAAATGTTCAATGTCACCGTGTAGCAAAACCTGTAATAAGGGTATTCAGAGAGCGTCGGTCCGAACGAAACCGAAGATCGACTTGACATGCCTGTCACTGTCTTATTGAATCGTGCTGAGCGAGATGCAGATATCATTTCCGACATCGGATTCGGACCCAACCTCTCTGAATACCCCCACTGGAAGTTTAATCTTTGTCCCAGTCTACCGCCAGACAGCCCGCTTTAGCAGTTATATCTTATGAAAAGAAGATATTGTTCAAACTAACAAGATGAATTCAAATAAGACTCTACAGTAGTAAGTCCTGCGCACTGCGCAAGTACTGGCTTAGTTTTTACAAGGTTTTATTTAATTTGACCGGTTAGTTAGTGTTGGACACGTTTTGCTAGTTAAATTTGTCCCGCTTTCTAACTTAGGATAGTAACATTTTGCATGTTTCTTCGGCCCTGATGACAACGCACTGAAATAAATGAAATAACCTGATGCTGCAGTCAATATTGTTTCCTTATGAGGGAGGGAATGGAGCAATGCTTGCGTCGGCAATGAATGTTGGTAAAACTATCTTAACAAGCTAGTCGTCGGGTTGGTGGACAATCCGCACGTGCGAATGGTCCCGTATGATTTTTTCTGTTCAGGCAAATAATAAAACAAAATTTTTGGCGAAAAAAAAACCAACAAATTAATAAAAAAAGAAAGAGTTGGAATTCCTATGATTGTGAATATTTCATTTGATGAAATTTATTCAATCTGCTACCTTATCGAGCGATAGGTAAAAAAAGAGTCAACTTTCATAATAATAATATCATAACTACCTACCTACCATAATATACCTAAAGAGTTTCGAGATAGATTCAATCAACGTTATTTCTGTCCGTCTTAGAATTATTATCTCAGTAACCCAATCTTCGTTTTAAGATCGTTTGATGGCTGAACCAATAGCGACTCATGATTGATGACTTCCAAGACCAGAGTCAATGTTTGACTTGGCAGTAGGCACGGTATGACGTTACTTTACTTACTATACTTTCATTTTTTTGAATTGTATTTAATGTTGAAGCTGGTCTAGTCTTGGCATTCATTTTGAAAGTCATGCGTCCGAACCCCGAAGTTATGTGGTGTAAAGTTATGTGCCTTATTAAAATCGCTCTTACGGTAAAGGAAAACAGTGTGAGGAAACCCACGACTTAGCTCTACAAGGATTGAGCCATTATTGCCTCTGGGCATGGATGACTAGGCTGGAAGGGTGGTAGGTGATCTGCACGTAACAATGCCCCGAGCACTACATCGCCGTAAATAGCATGAATTAAAAGTTGGTTGGGCGGTATAAATCATGTAAAACTTTAATGAAAAAGCCAATTATTATTATTATCTAATGTTGATATAAGAGCCAAATCAAAACAGTGGTCTACGCTATAAGACTTTCCATTTCTCTAAAGGACATTATAGAAGTCTACCGTTGAATGTTATTAGTCGGAGATATGGGACATTACCCAATGATAATAGATTTTATATTCAACGGACTTAATCGCGTGTTTTCTTCTTGTATTCATCTGTGCTATCTATTTTCCTAGAATGCAAGACATCCAAAAAGTTATTAACCTAAATAGTCGAATACCTTATCAACACCACGCCTTAAATGCAAAGTGTCTTAAATTGTATAGGTTATATTTTGTGATATACTTACAGGGTGTTCAAGTTAAGCATTAAAGGGGTCATAAATTGGCTTAGGGCTTTTTGGGCCCAAAATCATAAATAAAAATTCGATGAGCTCTTATCGTATAACTTCTGCAGAGAAGTTAGTTGTCTAGGATCAATAGCTTACGAGATATTGACGTTTTAAGTTTGACAGCTGTCATCCAAAACGACCTCTGTGGCGTTTCGGGCGAACGCTTGGCTGCAATACAGAAGGTTGCGGGTTCGTTCCCCGCTGGGTGCAAATATTTATGCTTAAAAATAAATGTTTGTATCTGGTCTGGGTGTATTTCTATGTATAATATGTATGTATTTACAAAAGAAAAATAAATATAAGTAGTATATCCGTTGTCTAGCCAGCGTAACACAAGCTTAGCAGCGTACCACGGGGCTAGATGGCGCTGTGTGTTCGTCACAGGATTTATTTATTATTATTATTTATTTATTTAAAACGAAGACCTCGAAGAGCCCTAACACCCCTTACCCTTTTTGCGATGACCCTAGTGGTCTAGAGTTAATAGTTTCCGAGTTATTGACGCTTCATGTTTGACAGCTACAATCTATACATTAATTTTATTTACTTTATAAAAACAGCTGTTTTATAATGAAATATAACCTCGATTTTTTTAAATGTTCGAAATATTGATAGTCGTAGAA
Source organism: Idaea dimidiata (assembly GCA_949358125.1). NCBI lineage: Eukaryota > Metazoa > Arthropoda > Insecta > Lepidoptera > Geometridae > Idaea > Idaea dimidiata. The sequence goes on from OX442328.1 coordinate 15,001,051, forward strand.
CAAAAGTTGTTCGCCTAGACTTCAAGAACAACCTTTAAGCATGCAAGACCCTCTTCGGAACACCCTGTACAATATTAGTAGGATAGTTATTTGGCATTTTAGTTTTTGTGCATATTAGGCATTTTACGTTTATAATATTTTCGTTTTAGACGTTTTTAAATTTAGGCATTCTGCGTTTTAGGGATTTATTGTTTTATACATTATACGTTTCAGGCAATTTCGCTACTTAGGCATTTTACGTTTTAGACGACCCGATCATGAGCCGAAAAAACATCGTCCAACGCAGACACCAACTATTAGTTACATCAGATTGCGCGGATTATACTGTAGGTACTTTAGAAAAACATCCGGTAACACAGAAGGTTAAAATTAAGTTGGATTACTGAGGACGCTTGACTTCATTAACCTAATCCGTGTCGTACCCGTACCTACATCGTTTTGTACAAAAATAACGTTAATATATCATTGCACATTAGTTAAACTTTACGTGTAAAAAACGAGGGAACGACCAGTTGGTACAACAGATGTGATATGACATAAATGACATTGCCAATCATAACATTGATATTGTACGACATTGCAGACGTTCTCCAATGTCCAATGTGTCCTTCCGTACTACGGATGAGGAAATCTCCCGGGGAATTTAAGCGGGCTGATACAATTACCTTCTTGACAATGTTTATTATTCGATTGAGGAATTTCTTAATGGCAAGACAAGCATGATGTTAAATAATAAATTCCAATTTGACTCTAAATTTGACTTTTCTTTTCTGTTTTAATATTATGTTAGTAATTTGTTCACAGGTGACATTGTTATATCCCCAATCTGACTATATAAATTTGACATGTTTATTATACTCGTATAACCAAATTTTATTTTAGTTTTACATTGTATTACATTTAAAATTTAACATTTAAATTAAAAATCAATTACTAGGTATATCTCTTCCGTTGACATTATGTTTATTCAGATTAATATTAATTACAAATTCTCATTATGTGATTTTATAATTTTGTTATTCAATTCTAGTTAAGTGCTGGTGAAATATGTTGGAATTACATTTATGTGACATAATCTGTAACCATATTTCGAGCAAATAAATGACATTCATTCATTCATGCTAACCGAACAAGTAAACTGCGACATTTATATGTGAAAACATATAATTGGTTTTTAGGTATATTTATATATTATTAAGTTGTTATGTATAAATATTTGTTTTCCTTGTAAATAAAAAATAAATATAAATACTATTTCGGTCTGGACAGAACTGGAATTCGGGTTCCGTATCTACAGAATACTGAAGTACATAACTCGCACTTGACCAGTTTTTCAACACTGAGTAGATCTTTACCTGCATGAACTGCCTCACGCAGTCGGCTCCGTGATGGCTGAGGAAGGTCCTCAAGGTCCTGACCCCTCGTGCCGAGAGCCTGTACCCTGAACCGTTCGCGCCGGCGAAGTACACCCCAGCACCTTCTACTGAGCCCTCCACCATACTTTCACGGAATTTTACTAGTAGACCGTCTTTTTAGGTTTAAGCGCTTAAAGCACATGATAGATCCATAGAAATCTTGTGTCACTCTTCACTCTTTAAACTGGCTTCATAAGTACATAAAAACATAGGCTTTGCCATAAATTTGACAAGAACAATATGTACCTGTGATGCATTGCATTATCAGCTCAGGTTTATTTGTATAAATGCTCGTCAAGGTTCAAGAGGTTTTTTAATCAATTAAGTAAGTTTAAAGTTTTTAATGCATATCGAAGTGATCAATATGATAACTGTAGTTTAGATGGTGCGTGCAATTGCTTGTTTAGTTAAAACATGATAGGTTGTTTTAAAGTGATTATAAACACGTGATCAGGGTCGTATTTCATGGTCGAAACTTCGGTTTATTATTTAGCTTTTTAAACGACTGATTTATAAACGCACCCAAAAATAACTGGTTCAACATATAAAGTCATATAAATTTATAATTTTAACAGTGCACTTTAAAAACACAAAATTCACAATCTCTTCGAAAATATTTCACAAACTTCACCAACAATCCGAGCTGAGAGTTTGAAAGAAACAACTAATAAAGAAAATATGCCCTAAAGAATGTCAATATAAAAGAAAACAGTCAACTTTGAATCACCTTTAATATTGTTACCAACACGTTTGATTCTACACAAAGTTACACTGCAAAGTATATAGTCCGATTTAATAAAATAAACAAATAAAAAATCACCTATCTTGTTTTATTTAAAAACTTTCACTAACTTTTTGCAGTACAAGAACAAGGATTGCTGTTTGTGTTCGTAGCTCGTAGCCGCGCGCTACGAGGCCGGGCTACGCGTAGCCACTGCTACGAGCGGCAGGATCTCGCTTACCGTAGCACCGGATAGCAAACGTTGTGACGTAAGCGTAACCGCTCTGCCTGCTGGCTGGCTATTGAAAACGGTGGGTGACAGTTTACAACAAAGGTAAGTAAGGGTAATTTTGGATTATAATATTTTTTTTACCAAGATTTCGGCCAAATCATTACGCTTCACTTAGAATTAAACGTCTAAGTACTTAAATAATTGAACAGCTTTAAAATTCAAATGTATTAAGCGGGTTTAAAGTGCTTCAAAAATACTCAAAATAAAAGCAACGCAATTAATACCGTTATATTTTAATTCAACAACGCGAAAACCGAAGAAAAACCAGAATGTACACGACGTGGCGGTGCATTTCCTTTTTGATTGTGCTCTGACAGTTATCATGACAACGATATAACAGGAAAATTGAAATTGCTTATAGATCTTTGTAATCTCAGCCTATTAAAATCTTGAAATACATAGTAAAAGGTGTTTGCTTTAAAAAAATATAGCTCCATACCAGTTTAAGTGTAGTAGAAATAAAGGCTATTATTAGCCTATTATTATTATTAGCGTAGGGATGAATAGTAGTACACGATGAACACGTTAACCAAAAGGGATTAGTTTTAAGTTTGATTCAACCAAACATGAATAAGCAATGAATATCAATTCTTCGTATAAATTGCCATATTTTCGTCAGCTTGAGACTCTCCCGAAAATAAGACGATTCATGCATAGAATTGCTATTCATTGCTTATTCCAGTTTGATTAAATAAAGCCTCAGTCGTCTAGACGCAAACTGCAACTACGGCTTGCAATTATTTAAAAAAAAACGGTTAACTGAGGAGTAAACCCGAGTTGCACATAACTCGAGAATTAAAAGAATACCGTTCAAATAAAACACGGTGTCCATACTATACTACGACATACTACTGCGACTAGGATCCTAATGAACTCTACTGGGGGTTGTTTCTGTAATAAAATTGTCCAAAATTTCATTTCAAGTTCATTGCAAACAAAACTTCATTGCGTCATGCAATTATTACGAGGAACTCGCGTGGTTTTGTTAGTTAAGACGCTGGGGTACAGACTTTCTTTTCGTGGAGAAATCCGACCTTATGGACTCTCCCACGACTCTGGGGGAAGTAGTGGGGATGTGTGGGGCTCCCTACTGGCCTAAGGTGGTAGGCGGCCCACTAAAACTGCTCGATGTCAATCTCTTCACCGTTTTCCAGGGGGCAAATTAAAACAACTAAAATAAAAATTACAAAATAAACAGATACATTAAAAATTACAATATAACCATTTAAGTGACATAAAAACTAATCTATTTTTTATTATAAATATACCTAAAATAATAATAAAAAAACACAATTAGGTACAATGGGCGGTCTTACCGCTAAAAGCGATCTCTTCCAGGCAACCTTTGGGTTAACAGGGATATTCCCTTACGAGAGACAGCGCAGGACACGCCGCCGATATCTAGGGTTCAAAACAGTAATGGAAAACGGTATTATCCCATTGGATAATACCGTTTTCCATCACTGTTCATTAAAAAAAAGTTTTTTCATTAAAAATTCATCAAAATGTAACAATTGTCTGGTAATTTCTAGCCACATCACTAGGATTCTTGTTCTATAACCACCATGTTTATATCGATGGGTTAGTGACCGAGACGGCTCAAAGTGCGGTTCTTAAGTTAAGGGTAGCGGGTTTAATATGGAGCTGTTAGCTCGATATTGGGCTATATTGGCGCCATAATAATAAAGAGAAGTACGTTTCATATTTTGACATGACTTTTTTATACAACACTGCCATTTTCCGTGGAATCTCCATCCAGTGGAATACCGGGATAAGAAAGCCAGTAAGCCAGTAAAAAATATTGAATATCAAGTGGGAGTCCGAGGGTTTTGCACCTGCCCATTATGCGGCCTTGCTTAATCTTATCTTACTTGTATTATAAATGCAAAAGTATGTTTGTATATATGTATGTAACTTTGTTACTCTTTCATGAAAAAACTACTGAACTGATTGCGATGAAACTTGAAATTTAGGTAGATGGATACCGGGAATAACACATGGGCTACTTTTTTATCCCGATATTCCCGCAGGAACGGGTTTTACGCGGGTAAACCGCGGGGCGTAGCTAATTAATAAATATAAAAATAACATTTGTTGCATGGGAACCCCACTTAAATAATATTTTTTTTATTATGTTTTTATATTTGTTGGTATAGCACAGCCACAAAAATACATAATCTGTGAAATTTTAACTATCTATTCCGGTTCATGAGTGGTGGGTAAAACACAGACAGACGGACAATGGAGTCTTATTAAAAGGGTCGCCAATCAAACGATGCTTTTTCCTTAATTTGCTTGGAAATCTGCACCGTATAAACGCTCCATCGGACCGAAAATTCCAAAACACTTGAAGGAACAGTGAGTGAACCTTAAGAGTTCAGAAAACAATGAGTATCAAGTACCGGAGTACCAAAGTGTTGCCCTATCATGAGGTCGACGACAGCGCCTCGCTTGCTCGGATCAAAGTTGCCCTCTTATGTAGCTAAAGTACATTAGAACTCGGTCCTGGAAGCTTTGTTTTGATACTGTATAAGTTTTAAGCAGTTAGTTATTTATTTTTTGACGCTTGAAAGTTTAATAGATTGACTACAAATAAAAATTAAGCAAAAAAAGATAGAATCAAATGGTTTGGCGCGCGCGCAGAAGACTTGACGTGATGACTCTGGTTCTCTGGAAGATGGGACGGCCTATAGTATGAGACGCTACTTGCGTCGATACTTTGGCACCGCCCATCTACCAGGAACCTCTCTTAGGGCGGGTGCGGGTGGCGCTGCTTTCCAGGCAAAAAATCTTAAAAGGCGCAAATAGGTGGCTCTTGATCGGAGTTACATATTTGAACCTCTTGGAGTGGAGACTTTAGGACCGTGGTGGCCGGGAGCACAGGCAATATTTCGAGTTTTTGTCTGAACGCCTGGTGGAGACAACGCGAGACCAGAATGCTGGAGTATACTTGGCACGAAGAATAAGCATTGCAATGCAGCCAGCATTTTGGGCTCGTTGCCAAGTTACGAAGACTTGTTGTTTGTATAAGTTCCTATGTAGGTATTATGTTATGACTATGATTTTGAGTGTTCTTAAATAATAAAGTATCGGTACTTTTAGTAATATAGTAAAACAAATCAAATCAGTAACTGCTGAAAATTCTAGTCACATTATTACAGTATGATAGTTAAATATTAATTGTCAAAAAATATTTCAGGCTTTCTATTTTCAGCGAGTATATTCAGTTTACCTAGTTTAGTAGTAATGCGCCTCGGCGCTATATATTGTTCATTCACGAATCTACTGCTGAACTGACTTCGATGAAATTTGTTAGGTGCTTTGATAGCTTTATCCCTAAAATAGTAGAAAATACATAAATCGCGCAAGTCCCGATCCCATGAAATTATCGGGATCTAACGTAGCCCATGTTACTCCCAGAGATGCAATGTATCTTCATATTCAATTTCATTAAAATTGGTCAAGTGGTTTAGGAGATTACCCCCAGTTCGTAGATATATAAAATACATACAGGTTACTAACGTTATCTTTTTATATTATCAGTACTTATAGAAGTACAGATTCTTACCAATTACCTTACAATTTAGGAAGGTAAAACCGTAGTAAGAAGCAAGTAGGTACACTAAATCTGTTCAAAGTTCACGAAAAGAAAAAAAATGTAAAACGTCCAGCAAAGTTGTCTTGTCTCCCATCAATTACCAAAGTTTCAGTATTGAAAGCCCGATAATTATCCCCGATCACGGCTCAAACTCTACTAATTTCAATCGCAGAGATAAAACTAACTATACCACTACTATAGAGGCAACGACGTATAACAAACTTTTATTGTTTTCAAGCTTTCACTTTATCTTTCAAAATGATAGAACAAATTTGTATTTTTTTCATCGAATCAACGGCTAATAAAAATATACAATTTAGAATTGGAAATAGTTCATTACGATAAAAGTGCGTTAATATGGTTATACAAGATGTAACGGGCAAGCCCTTTTAAGCCGAAAGGCGGTTGTTCTAGACGTCTAGGCGAACAACTTTTGTTCTACGACTTTTGAAAATTCGAACTTTTTTTTAAAAATTTTGAGGTTATGTTTCACTGAAAAAACAGCTGCTTTTGAAAATAAAGGTAATTAAAGGTTTGATTATAGTAGACCAAACTAAATGAAAGGACAACATAAGGTCAATGACCTCGAACTCTAAGAAACAGCTGATCTTCAAGTAAACTTTACATTTAAATTTTTCGAAAAGTACTTCGAATTTTCAAAAGTCGTAGAACAAAAGTTGTTCGCCTAGACGTATAGAACAACCCCCTTTCGGCTTAAAAGGGCTTGCCCGTTACATCTTGTATATAATACACGAAGCGCAATAGAGCAGAGTGTGTTTAATACGCATATCTATCGTACGACTTTTTTTGACATACTTGCGAGGAAACCTTTGAGTATATAAGCAAGCTATAGAGCGCTGGTATGCAAGTATGACCTGTAAGTACCGGTATGAACAGGCGAAAATGACCAAGATGATGTCATCCGTCACCTAGGGTTACGGGAATGGACTGTTTCTCTCGTTAGAATTTATTCTAGTAATAATTATGGTGAAATGTTCAGTGCCGAGGTGTAAAAATGATTCGCGGATCACTATTCAACCTCAACATTTGAAAAACTATTTATAGAGCATCTGCTTACGCTTTGCGCAGTAGACAAATACCCATAGGCGCGCTCTAAAGCTTGCTTATGTATACTCTAAGGAGGAAACAGAATAAAAAATCATAATTTATGATACTTTTTACACAAACTCAACCATAAAACTGTGATGCACATTGCTTTCCCGCCGTTTTACATTTTTAAATCAGCGCCGCGCGATACTTACTGGCAGGCACGGCGCGGTGAGGCGGTCAGTTCGAAATTTGAAAAAAATATAAAAAATAATAATAATTTGAAGCATATTTTATTTACCTGGCTGATGTTATCATTTAGTTGTATGAGACTTATATGTTCTTTGCCACGCAATATGTATTAGGATTTTTGCAATAAAAAAAAATACATACTGTATTATCAACCAACAGTACAACCCTTTGCTGATATAAAAAAAGCAAATAATGCGGTTATGGAATTCGTATGGAACTATTTGCGTTTATAACGCACGCGTGTTTAATAAGCTGCTTTATATATCTAAAATCAGTAAAATTAGACCCACTTTACGTGTAAGTGTGTTGAAAAAGAATCTTTTAAATGGGTCATCTTCCAGTGATTTGTGAACGGAGAGAACACTTATTAAAATAGCCACAGAACCGATTTGAGAACCTTCTTTTTTGAAGTCTGTTAAAATATGAATGGTTTATAAGATAAATGTCGGGAAATCTGGAGCCAATATACAACTAAGCTATGTATGTATGTAAGCACAATTACGTAGCATAGTCGGTTACTACTTGAATCGACAATATACAACTAAGCTATGTATGTATGTAAGCACAATTACGTAGCATAGTCGGTTACTACTTGAATCGATTTAAAGGAAAGTTTTTTATTAACTAATGATGTTCAATGCTCATAGCAGTACAGCCTGCAATAAAAACATTAATAAGTATGGCTATTTCCAAAAAAAAATTCGATAACTCTATTGTAGTGGGTAGATATTTTATGTTTACAGTTAATAAATCTGTGAACAAGGAGCGTAGGAACTCCGCAGCTCTGCCTGGAAAACCGATAAGTCACGTTCAGTTATGGACAGCTAATCGCTTAACATAATTACCTATTTTAGTCTCTATTCTCTACTAAGTGATGGGAGGACTTAGCTGCATTCCGCGGTTTTATCCGCGTAATTCCAACGGGAATATCAAGCAGCTTATGAGTTAACCCAGATTTCCAGCTATCTGCATTTTAAATTTCGTCAAAATCGTTTCAGTAGTTTTTGCGTAAAGAAGTTATAAAAACTTGATTACTTAATTACTTACACATTACCATCATTGGTCACTTATCATCATCTTACATCATTGCAAGGACAGGCGTGTATTTTTGTTTTTTGTTGTATTTTCTTTTTGTTGTATTTAGTCTTGTATATTATGTGAAAACATGTAATTGGTTTTTCGTTATCTATTTAGTTTTGTAAGCTGTCATGTATAACTGTATGTTTTCCTGTTAAATAAAAATAATAAATAAATAAATTTATAATATTAAACTTATCGACCATCATTTTACACCCTAAGAGAGTAAATTTCGAAACAATATATTTCGTAAAAGTCACCACACGAGCAAGATTATTAAGTCGTCTGAATAAAGACAACGACATTCTGTAATATTTCTTAACATTTTCGTCACGTATAAACTAAAGAACCAAAATAATGGTTTCAGAGCTTATAGTAGGTAACAACTTTGAACGCGTCGTTTTGGCGCAAAATTGTCTTTGCTCTAAAAAAATTACCAGGCGGTATAATACATAATAATAAGTAGGTAAACTTAACTTCAATCTATACTAATATATAACTAATGCGAAAGTAACTAGGTCTGACTGTTTGTTACATTTTCATGCTTAAACCGCTGAACTAATGATAAATTGACAAATTTTGGTATAGAGATAGATGGACCTTGGACCTCGGAGAACGACATATTCTTTTGATCCAGATATTGCAGCTGGGTCAGGACTGATTCGGATGAAACCACGGGGGGCACAGCTAATACAGTACTTATATTTAAGTATTCTGTCCATTGGTTTAGTTGGCTAGTTTTAAGCAAGATGGCACTGGATGCAATGTCGCACAATATTCAAAGTTCTTATAGAAAACAAGGTTAGCGTAAATGACTAGGCTAGATAAAACATGAAACAGCAATGAGCTCAATCTAAGGCTACACTTTGTGAATACGTTATTAGTGCTTTTACACTAGAAGCGGGCGTAACGAACCCTGCAATCCACTGTACGAGTTATTAGATATATCTATTTTACCAGCTAATTAGGGGACAAAGCGACATATTATCTTGAACACGGGTTTTTGTAATGTTTACCGCAACAATGAAGCTAAAAGTTTTTTCCAACAGACTATAGAATAAAAGATCGAAAATCAAGTTTTGTAGGACAGCCCGCAAGTATTTTCATTTTTCCTTTGGAATTTGGTTTTATTTATTAGTGGACTTCGCAAACTTCTTTGCTAATAAACTCTCAAGTGTGAATCTTATGAGCACTATTAGCTAGGGTTAATATCAAGTAAATAAATCGAATATGATGCTGTGCTATTAAACACATCGCTTTCTAGGCAAGTGCGTTTGTTCTAGTCGCAGGCACCACAAAAATGTTTTATAGTCTTATAATCAAATTTGATATGTAAGTACACACAAATACAAATCCATATCCATTCCCCCAGTTCACTTTTCTAAGTCAAGGTGTTATTCCAGAGCCGTATACCGTATACCAGGGTTCATCCAAGATATTTACGCCTCTGGGTGCAATAAAATTTTCGTGCGTGTCGCCGACGCTCCAGTGTCTTACGGTTTATGAGAGCCTTATCTCTTAGTACTCTTTACGCGACATCGAATTTAGACTAGCAACGTTCAGTGGGTTACCCCGCTTGTGTCGGACCATAAAGGGATATTATAAACGGGAACGTTTGTGAGGATGTACGTACATACATGTCAGGATGTTTTGTTACTCTGTGTAAAAACTACAGAACCCTGTTGCGATGAAACTTGATAGAAAATAGCCGGGGTTCAGAGGTTCCTCAGACAAAGACGGTGCAAAAACAGCTTAGTTAATTTTGGGTAAATGTGTGGTCAGGGTTTCATTATCCTTTTCAAAGATGTCATTAATATCTATTCAATTGTTCTTACGAGACTGAGCAATGAACATAAAGACAAAGCATCACATTTACAATATTAGTAGTATATTCCTATAGTACTTGTAAGTAGGGACTTGACGTCGGAGTTATCCTTTACGAATATTTTTAAGGCATCCGAAATAGGCATTGTTCTCTCAATATCGAACGTGTAGATCGTTTTTGGTATGTTAATATGAAAACATGAGGGAAAGCTTGAATATTTCGCAAAGGTTCTCTTTGTTTTTCGATTTTTGGTTCGAGAAAATTGCTTATTTTTGGTGGTAAGATTTTAAAACCCAGAACACAAGCGAGAACCTCAAGCGCTCCGGGAAATCTGTAATCGTAGTCTTCACAGATCTGCTCCGACCACTTGTTCATTGCTTACCTACATATATGTGTTCTGTTATAGATCATCGAGGCGATGCCAACTTTCACGCCTTTCCACTACTGAGTTAACAAAGCATCTTGTGAATGGGAGATCCTTTTGAATTGGCTTACAGGCCTGCAAGTAGATATTTATCCACTTTACATTAGTTTACTGGTCAGGCTCGGATAGAAAATAGGAAGCAAAAGCCTTCAGAAACAACCACCTTATTTCCTTAACAAAAATACTAAAGGTTTATGTAAATTAACATAGGCTTTATCATCGCATTGTCAAAGCCAGCGAACAATGGTGTATAAAGGGGCGACAGACGACACGTACGGACAAATGCAAAACAATATATTTTTATGTTCAAATCGATATCAATAAACGGGCGGCAGGCGCGCTGTTTGTGGAAACAAACGGGCTTTATTGACAATACCTATCACGTCATTACTCACAGATGAACGATCACCGTTCGTGACAGAGACATTGAAATGATGATAGACAGAACTCCCGTTGTTGTTTCGATGGCACGACAGACGCTTCAGCGCGGGAGTTCTTAGGTATTGTTCGCTGACAACAAATCAGGGCTCAAGGACTGGTGCATAGCATAACAAGTGGTGCATATCATTGTTCAACAATCGAAATTCTGGTAAACAATGACATGTGACAGTTATAGACGTCTGCCCGGTCGGTAGATTTTGTGTAAATACCCAGAGTGTGGCATGAAGATCTAAATTAGTTTCTTATAAATCTATGGTTTGTACACACACACTTTAATTAACAAACGAAATAACCATTCATGCCGAACTTTAGGATCCTGTTCCGAGATCGTGTTCAAAGTAATCAAGGCCAGGATACGATAGTTGACTTGTGTACTCTGACACCTTCAAGATACGTTAAAAAGTTGAGACAAACTGCTTAACTGGTTGTTGTCTTTGATAGCAGTCGTTAGTTCAAGTTGAGGCGGTGACGTGAAAACTCTAATCCAGCTTTTGCTGAGCTAGATGACGATTAAAATGTCAAAGGCATGGTTCAGTTTGTGGTAACGTTACAACAAACTTAACGATGCAACTGTTTACGTGTCAACGTGTTGACAATAACTGTCTTCTTTATCTCATATCTAATACTAGCTGCGCCCCGCGGTTTCACCCGCGTAAGTCCCGATCTCGCGGGAATATCGGGATAAAAAGTAGCCTATGTGTTAATCCAGGTCCCCCATATTCCAAGTTTCATCGCAATCGGTTCAGTAGTTTTTGCGTGAAAGAGTAACAACCTCACATACATACATACATACTTACATAAAAACTTTTGCCTTTATAATATTAGTAATAAGTAAGATGAAGGTTAAGATCATTGGTACTATCACATGCAACATAGTGAATAGCAAACCAAGAATGTCTTACGAAAGCTTCTGAGCATAGTAAAATATAAAGTAGGTAATTTATAATATATAAGTATTTGCAGTCTTTATAGTCATACACACATACTGATCCAGTTCGCCAAGGCCAGCTGCTGGCTATGAATTAGGGGGCCCAGTCACCAAATGATATCGTCCGGCCACTTATATCAAATACACGTGGATTGAAATCAGTAACAACTACTAAATCCTTACATTTTTAGAGGAACGAGATGCTTTGTTTGACGACAGTAATTTGAAGACTTTTTGAGGGTATGGGTTGACTTATCTATATTTCTATAAATCTATCAATCTACAGTTCTAAATATGCAACAGTGTGAATCATATGATCACAAAAAAAAACCTATGAGTTTCTTGTGTCTTCTTCCCATTGGAGGTAGCGTTCTGAAGACATCCTAAATTGTTGACAATTCAAAACGATCGTGTGACATTTTACTAATGTAATTAGTAATTGATCGTTTTGGCTTCGATCGCTGCATGCAACCACCACCTATAAATTTCAGCGTATTATTATAAAATGTCACAAACATAATCACCCTTTTTGTCGCAGTCAGGTAAATTACAGTATATTTAGAGAGAAGGTTTATATCGGCGTCGCGTCGTTGAAAATAAAGCAAAACGCAAACATTTCAAGAAATATAAAGGGAAGGTCAAAAGACGGATTATCTGAAGCGACCCAATTTACGTACCCCGCTCGCCGCAGCGCAGGTTCCCACACCAGCGCCCAGCGCGGGCTTGATAGAGCATTTTATATACGAGACGGTACAATGTATGAGCTTGTGGGGAACCCACTTATTAAATTAGTTAATAACCATTTTTATTTTTATATAATTGCCCCAACACATTATAATACTTACTTATTGTACACATATAAAAAATATACAAGAATTTAACTATATTAATCTAACTATATTTATATTTACTAATTTATATAATATATATTATAAACTAAGTAAACAAATATATACAAACACATAATATATAATATTACACAATCAATACTAACTTAATAAATAACACGCACGGTATAGGCGCGGTGCCTCGTTCGCCGAGTGCAATGGAGCTGTGCTCAAAACCGGTCCAGGTGCATACGTCACGTTGCGCCTGCATCGCGAGCCGCCCCGCGCTGCAGCCACCTGCATTACTAGTTGAATTATCTAGCTCCTACGTAATGCACGTACCGCTCGCTGCGCGCTCGTATACCACTCGCGACCTATTTTATTGATGATTTGTGCTTTTTGTGCTTAAATACCTAGACTATCTATCAACCTATACTAAGTGCTTTTCTGTTGTGCCTTCTTTTACTTCTGCTTGTGTGTTTGGGACAATATACCTTCATAATATTAGTAAGTCGGGCTTTCATTTACGCTTCTAATAAACAATCACACACAACTAACTACATTGGTGACCCCCTAAGAACACTGAATAGAAAGAAATAAGCACGTAAGATGAATAGCGACGATAGCTCTAAGTCAAAATCTTCCACGAGTACACTTGCTCCGAATGGAAACGAGCGCGTTTCCATTGACCAATCATCATCATCATCCGATCTTTTTCGAGTGAGCGTCAAGATTCCACCTTTTTGGCCTGAAAAACCCCACCTATGGTTTTCACAAATTGAGGGACAATTCGCTATGGCGAGAATTACCGACGACTCTACAAAATTTTATCATGTGTTGGCACACTTAGACCGGCAGTATTCCGTCGAAGTGGAGGACATAATAATCGCCCCACCGACATCAAATAAGTACGACAAGCTTAAGAACGAGCTTATCAAGCGTTTATCGATGTCGAGCGAGAAGAAAGTCAAGCAGTTACTACAGTCTGAGGAAATGGGTGATAGGAACCCTTCACAATTTCTTCGGCACTTACGACATTTGGCCGGACCGGCTATTCCGAACGATTTCCTTCGTACAGTATGGTCCAGCAGGCTTCCTGAACATCTGCAGACGATCGTCGCATCCCAGGCCCACAAATTACCACTTGAGGAGCTCGCGGAACTGGCAGACCGGGTACACGACGTCGTTGTACCGAGCTCATCACAGGTTGCCGCCGTCGCTGCATACTCTTCACGTAGCAGTCAACCAACGTCGGGATCAGTACTGGATGTCATGGCGAAACAAATAGCTGTGCTAACGAAGCAGGTCAGCGCACTCACCGCAGCAGTCGACCGTTCCCGACCGCGAACCAGGCAGACGGAGGGTCGACGTAGCAGGACACCATCGAGGCGATCTCAATCAAACTACCGCAAATTTCCCCTCTGTTGGTACCACCATAAGCATGGAGAACGAGCTAGCAGATGTGTCCCACCCTGTGACTACAAGGCGGGAAACTCGAGGGGCAATCAGTAGCGGCGACCGAAGATTGCCCAACGGCCACGGGTCGCCTGTTCGTCACCGACCGCAGATCGAAGATGCAATTCCTAGTGGATACCGGAAGCGATCTATGCGTCTTCCCTCGATCTGCGCTTCGTGAACGCCGTGCGAAGACTGAGTACCAGTTGTGCGCTGCCAATGGAACGACAATTCACACGTATGGTTACGTGCAGCTAAATCTTAATTTAGGCCTGCGAAGACTTTTCGTGGCGTTTTGTAGTGGCCGACGTAACGAAGGCCATCATAGGCGTAGATTTCTTGTCATATTTTAATTTAATGGTAGACATAAGAAATAAGCGCTTAATTGATTGCATTACTAAATTATCAACTTTAGCTGTAATTGATTGTAACAGTATCATTTCAAGTGTAAAGGTCGTTAGTGGCGGAGGCGAGTATTTTGATTTGCTGGCAGAATTTCCGGAAATCACTCGGCCAGCGGGCGCATTGTTCACACCCAAACATAACACGGTACATCATATACGCACCACCCCTGGCCCTCCCGTCTCTGGAGCACCTAGACGTCTAGCTCCAGACAAACTCAAAATAGCAAAGTCTGAATTTGAGTCTATGTTGTCGAATGGTACTGCGCGTCCATCGGAATCACCTTGGTCTTCCCCGTTGCATTTAGCCCCCAAGAAAGATAATGGTTGGCGTCCCTGCGGCGATTACCGGCTGCTGAACGGGAGGACAATACCAGATAAGTATCCAATTCGTCACATTCACGACTTTGCTTATAACTTGTCTGGTTGTAAAATATTTTCAACCATAGACTTAGTCAAGGCCTATAATCAGATCCCAGTTTTTGAGCAGGATATCCAGAAGACTGCAATCACAACACCCTTCGGACTCTTCGAATTTCCATTTATGACGTTTGGTTTGCGAAATGCCGGTCAAACGTTTCAGAGGTTCGTTGATGAGATGACACGAGGGCTTGATTTCTGTTACCCATATTTGGATGATTTTCTCGTTTTCTCGCGTGATAAAACAGAGCACATGATGCACCTACGTACCCTTTTCAACAGAATGAAGGACTACGGTATAGTAGTAAATACGTCCAAATGCGTTTTTGGGGTGACAGAAGTCAAATTCTTGGGATATCACATTTCTGAACATGGAACGAAACCTCTGGAGAGCAAGGTGGAAGCGATTAGGGAATTTCCAGTACCTAAAACGGCTAAACAGCTTAGGAGATTTTTAGGTATGGTAAATTTTTACCGCAGATTTCTACCTAATGCGGCTACCATACAAGCACCCTTAAACGCTCTACTGACCGGCTCAATTAAGGCTTCGCATCCAGTCGACATAAATGGAGAATCATTGAGAGCTTTTGAAGAGTGCAAAAACAGTCTGTGTGCGGCTGCTTTACTGGCACATCCTGACTCAGAATCACATTTAGGATTGGTTACTGATGCTTCGGACGAAGCTCTAGGCAGCGTCTTACAGCAGTTCAAGGACGGAAACTGGCAGCCCCTAGCCTTCTTTTCGCGAAAACTTAGTTCTTCGCAACGGAAATACTCCCCCTATGACAGGGAACTTCTCGCCATATACGAGAGTATCAAGTATTTCCGCCATTGGTTAGAGGCAACAACATTTAGTATCTATACTGATCACAAGCCTTTGTGCTTCGCATTTCAAGAGCGGAAAACAAAATGTTCCCCGCGGCAGTATAGATATCTGGACTACATTGCTCAGTTTAGCACGGACATCCGCCATATCGCCGGGAAAGATAATGTCGTAGCCGACACTCTTTCCCGAATCGAAGAAGTGCAGAGTCCTGTAGATCCAGAGACGTTGGCCCAATTCCAAGAGTCAGATCCTGAACTTGCTGACTACCTAAGCAAGGAAACCGCTTTGCATTTGAAGAGGTTAAATATCCCAGGGAGTCGAATCCAATTGTACTGCGATGTCAGCACACCGATTCCCAGGCCATTTATACCTGAGTCTCTACGCAAGCGAGTTTTCGACAGCTTACATTCGCTAAGCCATCCCGGCGCTAACGCCAGCGCTAAACTAATAGCGGAACGCTATGTTTGGCCACAAATGCGCAAAAACTGTCGCGATTGGTCTAGGGCATGTTTGGCTTGCCAGCGCGCGAAAGTGAACCGACATGTGTCGACTCCGCTCGGCACTTTCGAATTACCTAGCGCGCGGTTCAAACACGTTCATCTAGACCTTATCGGACCTCTTCCACCTTCTCGCGAGTATCGGTACTGCTTGACAGCCATCGATCGTTTTACACGATGGACTGAAGCTGTCCCCATTACCGATATCTCAGCTGAGACTGTGGCCAAAGCGTTCTTGTCGGGATGGGTTGCACGATTCGGTTGTCCTGCCGACATAGTAACAGACCGCGGTAGGCAGTTCGAATCGAGTCTATTCCAGCACCTGTCGAAAACAATTGGCTTCAGACACCTCAAAACTACGGCATACCATCCGCAGTGCAATGGGCTCATCGAAAGGTTCCATCGTCAGTTAAAAGCGGCAATAATGTGCCACGCTGACGAAAGTTGGACAGAGTCCTTGCCATTCGTACTACTAGGCATACGAAGTTCCTTCAAGGAGGACTTATGCTGTTCTTCCGCTGAATTAGTGTATGGCGAACCATTACGACTGCCAGGGCAATTCTTTGGTGATAATGTTGGCAAATGCACGACTGATATTACCGACTTCACGGCTCGCATCAGATCATTTGCTAACAATTTACAACCAGTGCCCACTTCAAATCACT
The DNA here is from genome assembly GCA_949358125.1 of Idaea dimidiata. Taxonomy (NCBI): domain Eukaryota; kingdom Metazoa; phylum Arthropoda; class Insecta; order Lepidoptera; family Geometridae; genus Idaea; species Idaea dimidiata. The sequence goes on from OX442328.1 coordinate 15,018,162, forward strand.
CGCGCGACAAGATCTTCATTTACAAAGACCTTGCATCTTGTACCCACATATTTTTGCGAGATGATACTGTTAGAGGTGCTCTCCAGCCAGCTTACACCGGTCCCTACGAAGTGATCGAGCGTAAAAATAAAGTTTTTAAAATAAGGATCAAGGGCAAAGTTGTGACTGTATCGGTAGACCGGATAAAGCCAGCCTACATATTGTCTAACCACCACCCTGACCATAGTATTAGTACACCTCGTACTTATACACACATATCTACGAAAATTCCCGAGAATATAAAAATTCCCAGGAATTCTAAAATTATCACAAATACTAAAGTCCCCGTTAATATATCCTCTAATCATAAACCATGTAGGACAACTCGTTCAGGACGAAAAGTTAAATTTCCTGACTACTATCGCCCGTAGACTCGGTCTCTGGAGGGGGGTGATGTGGGGAACCCACTTATTAAATTAGTTAATAACCATTTTCATTTTTATATAATTGCCCCAACACATTATAATACTTACTTATTGTACACATATAAAAAATATACAAGAATTTAACTATATTAATCTAACTATATTTATATTTACTAATTTATATAATATATATTATAAACTAAGTAAACAAATATATACAAACACATAATATATAATATTACACAATCAATACTAACTTAATAAATAACACGCACGGTATAGGCGCGGTGCCTCGTTCGCCGAGTGCAATGGAGCTGTGCTCAAAACCGGTCCAGGTGCATACGTCACGTTGCGCCTGCATCGCGAGCCGCCCCGCGCTGCAGCCACCTGCATTACTAGTTGAATTATCTAGCTCCTACGTAATGCACGTACCGCTCGCTGCGCGCTCGTATACCACTCGCGACCTATTTTATTGATGATTTGTGCTTTATGTGCTTAAATACCTAGACTATCTATCAACCTATACTAAGTGCTTTTCTGTTGTGCCTTCTTTTACTTCTGCTTGTGTGTTTGGGACAATATACCTTCATAATATTAGTAAGTCGGGCTTTCATTTACGCTTCTAATAAACAATCACACACAACTAACTACAAGCTTTTTACTGTTTCTAAATTGGATTCAAATGGTACTTGGTTCTACTAGGCATGCTGAAAAATCTTTGTTCTTTGACGGAAATAGAGTATTATTTTGACCAATTAATGAAACACTAAACTAAGTTAGCTTAGTTTAGCTTCGCATAGTTAAACCAGATGTTCGTACATATGCAACTATTGCAAACTGTACCAGCTATTAGATAGATTATCTATTAGTAGATATAGATAACTTTATTTGTAAAGCACAAGGAAGTAGAAGAAAACACAAATGCATAAAGTCAAGACAATGGTTAAAATGTAAGGGCGGCCTTATCGCTGAAAGCGACGCAGGACAGGCAACCTTTGGATGGAATCAACTATGCTGAGACGTATTTAAAAATGGGAAGCTAAGTTAGTTTAATTAGCTCACCATTTCTTTTAGTTTTATTTGCTTAGACACGGCTGAAGGTACCGCCCAGCCATCTGTATTTGCATTGCTAACAATCCTAAGACAGCAGATCTCCTAAAAAACGGATATCTCATGACTTGCGCCCCAATAAGACTTGAGCTTTTCTAATTGAATAGGCGCCTAGAGGCAGTTCGTTTGATTGGGCTCGCAAGTCGCAACACAGGCTGCCATTTATTGAACTAAACTCTTTTCTCTTTTCCTTAAGATTCATTTTGATACCATCTACCTAGGGAAAACTATAACTTACGTACCGCAACGATATAAAATGTTGTTTAAGCCAACGAGTTTCATACATTATATGGAAATGAGATTGATAAGGAGTTATTTGAAATTGAGCTCATTTTTCAATTTTTAATCGCGAGGTTTTATTGTTTTTGCCATTGTCTAAATGACTATGTAAAGATAATATTAAGTTTTTAGTACCGCCACCAGACTAGTACCACTACAGATTGTGCAGTGAGCAGCGTGCAGACCACCACCCTCCCACAACTCTTTGCATGCGGCATAAAATATGACATTATGTTAGTATTAGTGACACCATTCATTAACCGTGCATCCGAGCGGTTGTTATGGAATTCCGTTAGGTAACGCCTAATTCAAACAATAATATTGTTTGAATGCTTAACGTTTCGAGCCCTTTACAGGTCTCTTCTTCAGGAAGAGTTCAGTTTATCCAAAATCCAAAGGTTGCCTGATTAAAGAGATCGCTTTAAGCGATAAGGGCGCCCACTGTGCCACATATTTGTAAGTTGTGTTTGTTTTCTTTGTACCTATTTATCTATATTTGGTGTGTATAATAAAGAATTTATTAATTAATTCAATCCAACATCGCGAAAACAGAAGAAAAATAGCATTTAGTAGGTATAATGAAGTTTTAATAGTGCGTGATATAATTTATTTGGAAAGCACAAGGCATACCTTCACCATCATCATCATTTCCTATCAAGGGTGATAAGCTCAAACGCGAAGCTCCTCAGAAAACAATATCGTCAATCCCAGATTTATTACTATATAGGAAACTGACGTAATTTTTGGCTAGCGTGGTCAGAAATAACAGGCAAGAAAAATCCCTTTCTTTTATTACATCGAGGCAGTCATATTTCCAACGGATTGGGTGAAGTTGCCCCAACATGAGGGTTCAATAGTTTGCCCCGAGAGACTGGATCGATAGGTATACGAGAAACAAGGTTCCTAGGTTGTAGGGTAACAAACAAACTCAGTAAGAAATATATTGAATTTATTCAAACGGGACGTCTCAGTGTTTCATATGAGTAGGTAGAAATTTTATTTTGTAGTCAAAATCAATGTAAAATAATCAACGTTAACAACGTATCGAACGTGTATAAACAAAGCCATGATACTTTTGAATCGTCTTAAAAACTAAACGATGTGTGAGTGCGGAACATGCCTTCCGATGCCGACGATTCCTACCTAATAGGTAAAATATTTAGTTATTCATACCGATTCGACGCAATATTTTTTATTACAATAAAAAAGTACCGCTAGACAATCTTGCTAATTTTCCATAAAATCTGATATAACTCCGTGCAATATCAATTTTTAACTAGTTATTCTTTGCAAATTAAAAAGTTCTCACAGCACATACCTTAAAACCCTACTGGCAGTATTTACTACTTTTAAGCAATTTATCAATCCTTTGTTAATTTGGGATCGGGACTAAATATGGTCAAAGAGCTGAGGGGTCTACTGTATTTTTTTTCGAATGGCTGACAATTTCTGACGAACTCTACCTATATTTCTTAGTAGGATTAACTTGGAATTCATAGTAGACGTAAAACAACAATTTTTAATTGTTCGCAGTCGCGGGTCGCAGTCGCACTTTATTACGAATTAACCCTTACTAAACCGATTGCAATAAATTTGAACTGGCTAGAACCCAGATATAACATCCATCCCGACGCCACTCCACACAAAGTTTAGATTACGTAGACGTTTCGAAAAGGCCTAAGTTAGTAAAAATATTCTTATTTGTACGTAAAAAACAACACAAGTTTCAGGAAGCCAGTAAAGAACGGATCTCCAGGTTGGAGTCATTTTATTTCACAGTACATTTATTTGGTGAAAGGCTCCCGCTAATTTATCGTTGGCTAGTTTTACTGCTTAAGGAAATACACTGGTTTTATAGCAGAGCTTTACGGCGGAAAAACGTTCATTGAAAGAAAAAACTTCATTATGTTGACTGAAGTATACATTTAAAAATAAATTGGAAAGATTAAATGTTTGGTCTTTAATCTAATACGTTGGTTAATATAAAAGCAAGGTTTGTGTTCTTGGCGATGAATGTTAAACTCAACCGGAACAGACGAGATCTATCGACGTGGTCTCATCCGCCCCGGTCGCCAAGATTTTGAATTGACCGGGACGGATGAAACATTTAGAGTAAGTGTGACGGATGAGACCTACCGACTCTACCGATTTCTACAAAATACGAATGTACAAATCGGAAGAGTGGGTAGCCGTTCCCCAGTATGGTCAGTACTGTTAGTGTTAGTTTTAAAACTAACATGTGCGTAAGCGGAAAACTCATGCGCTTGATTTCGTGCTTTAAATTAAAAACTATTCTGGTGCGTATTTCAGCGTATACGCTCGATCAAGTCGCGTTGCGGTGTCATTTACAACATTTCAAAGTCTTTGGGATTTACGGGGTTAGAAAAATGGGCTACAACAGTAGTAATAAAAGAACCAACAAAATATAAATGAATTGCAGCCAACCGTTGGGCACAAATGTTTTAATTGATTTATTCCACCGCACTTGGTTACTGTCTATATTTGTAGTGATGGGACGACATTGGAAGACCTTTTGAGGGATATGTCGATTAAATAATATTTTTATGTTAAAGTTTAAAGTTTTACTCTGAGCGGGGAATGTCACTAATATTATAAATACGAATGTTTAGATGTTTGTTTGTATTTTTAGTAATGCAAATACTACTAACTCGATTTCAATAAAACTTCTGCGGAATTGGGACCTACGAGTTTAAAATGGGCACTGTTATTTTAAAACATATTACTCAGATTCGAAAAAAATACTAGTTAATAACGTAAATGTAATGTTGTTGTCTTATTTCCAAAAATAAATCTTCAATCTCTAAAACCATCATTGGAGTGTGAATCTACACTAAATTGGAATCTAAATCTGTTATACTTTTCCTTAGGGTATTTATTATTTATTTATTATAATGAAAGCAATTGCAACAATGCTGTTAATAAAGTCAATAGGTGTATGTATATATTTGGTGTAGTTAGTTGCAAGTTTCAGGTTTGATTCCATCAAACTAAAAAAAGGTAATTAATTTGACACAGAGATCAATAATCGACATCGACAATCGTGCCTTCACTGCACTAGTGTCCGAGCGACCGCGACGACCGACGTGCAATTCGTGTCATCTCGTAATCGGAACGGGGTTTATCGCATTGCGGGTTCTTTCTTGCACGCATCTCAATTATATTAGGTACTCTAAGGTACTGGACAAGTGCGTACTTTGACTAATTACGCTTTATATTTCTCTAATAAGTAATGCAGTTCCTACTAAAAACTACGTAACTTTTTAGATGACGAATTGAAAAAAAAATTAGACTTTGTATCTCAAAATATAGGGAAAGTACATTTTTTAGGTACTTCTACTTATTTTTAAATTTTATAACAACTACTCGTAGTTCAATCAAAACAGTGACAGCAGAGACTTCATCTTGTTTACAGTGAAAGAAACGTGGCCTCAAATATAGATTCACTCAAAAACTATTTTTACTTCAGTTTCTGCTGTGGCTGATATGGGATTAAATTCATTTTTCGGTTTTAACATAATGAAATTAATGCTAAATCTATATACTAAAAACATTCATACATACACTCACGGCAAAAACATAACACTTCCTTTGGTAGTCGTGTGAAAACAATGCGATTAACTGAAAAAAATACTATAATTTTACTACACTTATTATTAGAGATACCGTAATCAGTAGGTACAGTAACCTACCTATCGCTACCAGACATCGCAGATACAGTGACCTTGATCAAATCGAATCTCCGACCTCCAAATCATCATAATGGTAGCGACATCCGCGCACACCCACGCATCTCCACAGATCAACTAACAGTTACTTTACTACAGAGATAAAAATCAAGCATTACAATTAAAATTATATTCTTCTTCTTCTTTCTTTCTTTTCCACTTAACCTAAAAGAGATTTCTCTTAACTTTAAGGTAGTCTGTTGTACCCTACTATATTTTTAGGGTTCCGTACGCAAAGGACCCTTTTATTAAGACTCCACTCTGTGCGTCTATCTAGCAGTCACCAGGCTGTATTTAAGAAACGTGGTAGCTACACAGGAATTTTCACAAATGATGTATTTCTGTTGCTATAACAACAAATACTGAAACAGAATATTTGCAGTACGTATGGTCAATAAAATTTACCTAATGTGGCGACCCAAAGTAATTTGGAACTGAGGTAGGAAGAAGAAGAAGACTTGTGTGTTCTAGTAAAAGCATTATATCTCTACGGTTACTACTGCCCGCCCGACTGACACCGTTGCCACAACCGTTCTAAATTTAAACAAATGAATGAATGAACTCTGCGTGCGTATGCGCACACAGAAATAGTCGCGTGACCGCCACAAGTACACCTACCACCTCACATTAGAAGATGATATTGTTTTAATATAATAAACAAAGTAATTGATGGACGAAAATATATAACGTCAAGTTCCAAACAAAGTTTGAACTATGGTAATCAGATTTGGTGCGAATATCGTCCCACACACGTTTTAATCTTACACGAATTCTGTCCATTATTATTATTAATATCTGTAATTCTAAGAATAATAATGTACAGATCAAGTTTATAAGATTTAAGATTACCTCAACATTTTGGCTCTTGGCAAATGGTAAGTATACTAGTTATTTTGTATTACGATGGCTGCGGATACAAGGAAGTCAACGAGTACGAACTAGTTGTTTTATATTTAAATTAGATCTAGGTTTAAAAAACCATTAGCGACTAGACATGTAAGCGTATCTAGTAAACACAGACAGCATTAGCAAATTGCGGGAGAAATACGCACGTATTTTCAACAGTTTGATTGGTCGAAAATTAGAAGTGTATCGGGGATATGTTGTTTACCTTAAATCTGTTTGAAGACTGTTGAAAAAATAGACTAATTTTTTCACCAGCTCAGTGGGAGATATCTCAATGTTTTATTCGAAGGTCGCGGCTTCTAATCGCGGATGTGAAAGAATGGAGTTTCTGTACTGTTTATGTGTAGATCAAATACACGGCGTTACGCCGATGAAAAAACATCGTGGAAATGAAGACTGTTTTAAGATAATGTACTCGATTTATATTAGTAGGTACTCATTAAAATATTTAGACTTACTATATTTCTTCATTAGATGCGTGAATGGATATCTACATACCTGAAACAGAAAAAAAATGTTTAAGACCAAAGTAAGTATTAGGCACGGCGCGTCTTTAATTAAAAATCGCATTTAGCATATGCTAAAAAATCATAAAAACTGCTACTGGTTTTACTTGAAAGTGCTATTTTGCGATTTCACAAATATCACAATCACTATCTTGGATAGTTCGGGTAATGACTTATGTTGCCTGATTATACATACCCACCTATATTGTAAGAACGTTCATTGAAATCGCCGATAAATCACAATCACAATGTGAAAATAAGCACAATTAACAAACCATGATTCAAGATAAAATAATAGATAAAATTGCTAAATATGATTGTCACTTAAGAAAGTGAAAAGAGCAACAACAGTAGCAGGAGCACTCTACACTGCTATAAAAAAATCATTTGTTAGCAGTTGCAATGATATTTGCTTTTAGCAAGAATAATGATGATTTTAAGCTGTTAATCTTCATCTGTTCCTATCGGATTTAGTTCATTGCATCTCGACGGACGTCGGACATCCTCCTACCACTACAAGATGTCCCACTTAAGCTCCTACACACATACAATCGCCGAGGCACATAACTATTAGGTAAATTGTGATGTTACTGCTGACTGACTAGCTGTGACGCGGGGGTTGACGCGTAAGTCCCTATCCGTGAACATATCCTTAACTTAGTAGATGAAAAGAATCATAAAGGACATTAGTTACTCACCTTTCAAATTTTAAAATCAGTAAATCATTCAGGATTTTGAATTGTACAAACCTACTCTTACTATTGTAAACTTGAGTGAGTTTACAATAGTAAGAGTAGTGAGTGTGTACGTGTGATTGAAAATCGTTATGTACCTACCTAAATAGTTAAGAGATCTAGGATACTATACCACATAGGCTACTTTATATATTGATATTTCTTAGATATGGGCTTTCATGACTAAAACCGGGGGCGCTGCATGTTTTATAAATAGGAAATTTCGCAGTATTGATATATAGCTTCACTAGTCGTAATTGGTCCACAGTACTATCGGAACCTAGTCGACGGAACCCATCTAAATTAATTAGCACACGGTAACACAGTACTGTAATTATTGTTGAACGGCAGAAATAGGCATCAAAGGGCGTTCAAGTCATTTATGCGCGTGAAATTACATTCATTTTGTTGGTTTTGCAACTGGTGCGGCTGTTAGTTAGTTAACTAGTCAGTTAGCTACACAATACGAGTCATAATATATTATCGTTTGTGAGTCTTCTGATGGCTTCTTCAAGAATTAAAATTATCCAAAATCAATGTCTTTGCAGTAAGTCTTTCAATTTCAAATTTTACGTTCTTACATAATAATTATGTAAGAAAGTCAAATTTAAAATTGAAAGAAATCAATATATCAAAATCAAACCAATGTAATGTCTAAATTATTTAGACATTATATTGGTTTGAAATAGAGCAACGGAAGAGCAACGGCTATTTTGTGCCTACGATACACCAAGAAAGGGACGCTGCCTGCCAATTTGCAATGAATACCGATCATAAAACGATATCCTCTGCCCCATCTGTTTGTAACTGATAAACTCAAAAACTGTTTGTTTTACTGCTAATGTCTAGTTTTTATTGATGGCAATACGAAGTGGCGCCGAGTCAGCTAGTAATTGATTGATTGCATTATTCTGTATTGCAACACAACACAATAAAAAACAAATAAAATCAACTTAAAATTGGGAGGTACAGTGGGCGGCCTAGAGGTGGCGGCGGGTAGTGAAATATTTGTAAGTAAATAAGTACCTACACTTGTAAGATACAGACTTCAAAAAGCAGGTTCTTATTACGACAGTATTTATGTTGTCTTCACAAAACACGACACTTTGTTACATTGTTGGTATCTCTTCTGTGTGATAATTAGACATTCCAACGAAACGTTAGCTACTTTTGTATTTATTTTTCATTGGAAACGCGAACTAAACTTTGTTCCTAAGCGCCAAGTTTATCTTTCTTTAGCTTCACACTCGAAGACTCGTTAAATGTTAAATGATTAATTAAAGTGAATGAATGTTAGATTAATTACCGTTTCTTAGAAAAAGAACTTTGTGATCTGCGACTTTAGGTAAACAGAATGCTACATTGTTCTTACCAAAAATAGTATAATAATCTAAATCTACAGTGCCACTGAGAGAAGTCTCTTACAGGCAACGTTTATTAGGTATATCATAGATATTTACAAAGCTAAGCAACTAAAACAGTAATTAAAACTACAAACCCTACGACTATAAATTACAAAAAAATGCGGAACTCCGGTACGTTATCCAATTAAATAATACTTTTCCGTATTGATGATTTAATTTATAAGTAAATAAATATGTAAGTTTAACCTGTGAATTTTAAAACAAAGTATATTATGTTGTCATATTTTCAATTCAGACATTTAACGCCATCTATCGGGTGGCGTCGGAATTAACTCAACAGCAACAAGCGTGCCTAGAGGTTGAACTTTGTATTTCATACAGTTCAGAGAAAGACCGCTAGGGGGAGGGAAATGTAAAAGTGTGAACCACAGTGTGAACCTAAAGAAAAAATGTTAATAATTTTGTATAAGGTTTTCGCGATTTTTCTAATACCGACCGAGCTTTCGACAACTTTACAACTGTAAAGTTGTATAGCTAAGTTAATAATAATGACGTAATTGAATAAAACGCCAGTAACACCCGGTTTAAATGTTGTGTTTTAAAAATGGTAAATATTTTTTTAATATTTTTAGGGTTTCGTAGTCAGTCAACAAGAAACCCAAATACATACTGTTCACGCCAAGAAAGTGCTACAATAAAAAAAAATAAGCATATTTTCGGTTACCCTGTCAAATTCATGGCTCTTTTATAATCATTGTGGGTTTTCTAAAACTGTTTTTCATTTAAGGGTTCCGTTTTTGAAATATTTATCTTTAATGTGCTAGTTTTTAATTTTAAAATACCTTTACACACCTACTGCTCTACAAAGTTACTTTATTTGACCAAAAAGGTTAACGTAAAGCGACTCTTTATTCCCTAGGTGCATAAAGTGCTCATTATGCACCTAGGGCATAAAGTAATTTAAATTTGGAACTAAGGTTCTGGTAGCATACGGCCATTTCGAACTGGCCACCTAGACATTAACACATAAAAAAAATAAAAACTGGGCTATTTTTTTCTATTTTCATGGACGGAAGGGTAAAGCAAAAAGTTTTGGTTAGTATAAAGCCCCAACTTTTTTTTTCATCAGCTAGGGCCGATGTGTGGTTTCGTCATTTTGATGTAACATTGTTAAATTTAATTAATATAGAGCTGTCAATATATTTCATATACGTTGCATTAATCTATTTTTATGTTGTTAGTTATATGCTTATTTTTGTAGCCCTTTTATTGTCTTGCAGTAGATGTGTAAAGTAAAGTATTCACCTCGGTACTAAAGTCTGTCTTTATCTTGGGCGCTTGAATCCCACGCTTCACTCAGGACTCTAGGTACATAACTCCTTCGCTTCGCTCAGGAGTTAAGTTTTTAACACCCTCGCTGCGCTCGGGAGTTAACCCTCTAGAGTCCTTCGTACGCTTTGGATTCAATATGACGCCCGCTATATAAGACAGGACTTTAGTACCTCGGTGCATAAACTACTATTGCCGCAACAGATTGTATAAAAGTGCAGTACAGTAGGCCGTCGCTTATCCGAACGTCGATCAACCGAACGACCGCTTAACCGAACCCCGCGCGAATGCGCTCGTCGTCGTTTGAATTTGTAGAAGTGATTCGTATTTAAACGTTATTTTATAGGATTTCCTTATATAATAGTATTTAAACGTTATTTTATAGGATTTCCTTATAAAAATGAATACTGCAATAAATAATATTAGATTTGTATTTTAAATGTGTTTTACACACCTACTGCTCTAAAAGTAACTGCTCTACAATGTTACTTTATTTGACAAAAAAGATCAACGTGAAGCAAGTTTTTAATCCCTAGGTGCATAAAGTGCTCATTATAAACCTAGGGCATATAGTAATTTAAAATTGGAACTAAGGTTCTGGTAGCATATGGCCATTCGAACTGGCCACTTAGACATAACACAAAAAAACTATAAGGGTATCTTGTTGACTACGAAACCCTAAAAATAAAAACTGAGCTATTTTTCTTCAATTTTTATGTCGACGGAAGGGTAAGTCAAAAAGTTTTAGTTTATATAAATCCCCAACTTTTTTTTTCATCGGCTAAGGCCATTGTTTGGTTTCGTCATTTTGATGTAACATTGTTAAATTTAATTGACATCAGTTCGGATAATCGGTGCGATAATGTATAACGAAACGTTCCTAAGGTTAACATAACAATACGATATCCACCTCAACGCTTTGCACTCACATAATACACACTTAAGTAGGTAGTTTTATTCATTTAAAAAGGTTAACTATACAAACGGGTCATTGTAGGGTTAGGTAACTTTTTTGTCGAGTAACAAAAGGTAAAACGAAATGAGACAAATGCGTCTCGGTTGACTTAACGAAACATATACACACTTCATTATGTATGAAAAAATTACAAGCCAGAGTTGCCAGGGACAAACAAACGGAGTAACAAGCTCACTGTGTACAAACTGTGTGAGGCAGGGATGTTGGTGAAAGTGTTGACGTAATAAATGACTATTCGAAAACAATAATTTGATAAGTTTCTTTATTTTGAAACTACACCATAATTTAGGCATGTTATCTATTCTACATCGCAAATCGCAAAATCAAAGGCGATACCGAAATTTCGTAAATCGCTGAAAAAAATAGCATGCACAAGGTGTGTGTTTTCAGCAGTCAAATAGTTAAAAGAAAACATTCAAAAACATTGCGTCCGAAAATAATCAACAATTTTAGAAATGGAAAAAATCAGAATGTTAAGGGTAGAAAAGAGGAGTTTTTCTTTGGTAAGTATGTAAGTACCCTCGTTCACTAGGATCCCGGCGGTGCTGTAGGTACGAGAATAAGCCCCAAGTTTGCGACCGCAGGGACACGGGCCGCTTATATTTTTTACTAATATTTTACAAGTTACCTTAGATAAGTCAGCTCGGAGTTTGACAGATTTCTTTGGGAAGTTCGTTATTATGTAAATTGCTATTAGCATTGTTGTTTATGAAATAAAGGTAATTTGATGTATGTAATTGACAAAATAGTTTACTATTGGCCTTTTTTCTGGTAGTCTCATATAAATTTATAAATTAAAAAAATAGTTGTCTAGGGGACTAGGGACTAGGGGAAAAGTAGTAGAACAAAATATAATTTTTAAAATTCATGTCTGTCTGTATGTTTCTCTGTCTGTTCCTTATACAAAATTAAAACTACTAATTCGATTGAAATCTGGTTTCAATATTGGATAGTTCTATTTTCGAGGAACCTCGTGGCATACTTTACATCAAAATCCAATTAGTAGAACCCGAGTAATTAACGAAAAAGTCAGCTATGCACTATTTCTACACAGACGAAGTCGCGGGTAACAGCTAGTTATTCAATGGGATATCACATGATCGTTTTGAAACGTCAGCAAACTACCGTGTCTCCAGAACGCAACCTCCAATGAGCTCCAATATTGTCGCCATCTACAAGGAATTCGAGTTCGTTGGTCGCCGTAGAAGGCCTCTGACTTGATCTGACGCCTACTGTTATCATCAGAGACAACAACCGGACGCCGAAGCACAGAGGTACTCGAAATAATAATGACCGCACCAAACGTTGCGTAGCATATTAGCCGTAGAACCGACAACCGTTGGGGTAAACGAGTTCTAGAGTGGAGACCGCGTCTCGGCAAACGTAGTGTAGGACGTCCTCAGGCACGTTGGAGCGACGATTTGCGCAAGACGGCTGGCACAAACTGGATGCGAGAAGCCGAAAATAGATCTAGGTGGCGTGCAATTGGACAGGCCTATGTCCAGCAGTGGACTGCAACGGGCTGATGATGATGATGATGATGAAACGTTGCGTAGCCCGCACGACTATACAAGATCGGCGATCGTAGCCAGACTATCAAACTCTTCACATTGGTATTAGTCTTCTAAATAGCTCATATGGACTGACAGCACCATCGCTAGCATTTTTGGCAGTTAAAGACATGTTATGTAAGAAAATGCGCACAATTTTAGAAATAAATTGTATTTAATTGGACTTACGCGGGGAAAACCGCGAAGCGCAGCTAGTGTCTTTAAGCGAGTCTTGTCACTGATTCCCAGACTTCAGTCTATCGATATTTCAAAGCGATTGGTGCAATTGTAAAATGGGTAAGTTATCTAATTGCAGTGCAGTTAAATGCAATACTAACTGCTAGTTACTCTGTAGTAAGTTAGAAAGGACTTAAAATTGCTAAGGTTAGGTAGAAGATACTAAAGAAATAGGATTTTGCTTTTGAACAACGTATTATAAGATTTTTCTCGCAAACGGTTTAAATCGAATTGAAAATTTTGCTTCATTTTGCCAATTAATTTGTTATGTTAGTGGTTAGTTAGTGTTAGTATTTATGTTGCAAAATTACCAACAATTGCTGAATCAGGTTTAATACGGCTAATAATCAAGCATTGTTGAGACATTGTAGCAATAGAATACTTATCCAGTTCTTGTGAAAACGATCCATCTACGATTGATATAAACGTATTGGCCGTTAGCCAAAACGTTCGACCCTTTGAATTATCGGCTCCCCGCTCGAGAGGTAGTGCACAATAATCTGCAATGATTCGATACCACTCTGGGAAGGTTATCCGACCAAAGTCTCATTTTACACCTGGAATTATGTATACCTGTACTAGTAGAATAATTTCAGTTCAACATATTTAGTAACAACAACTGAATTTCCTTATATTGCTCAAGACACTCCCAGAAATATTATACAAGGGGAAAAGTTTTTTTTCAAATTCTCCCGTGACAGTTACTTCAGTTACGAGAGGATTAAACTTTACCTTGTCTAAAAATTCTAAAACCAGTATGTCGTAACTGATCGGTAACGGAATACCTATCAAAAGTAATAACTTAGCAACTGAAGGAGCTGTACCTACAGGCTACGTCGTACGTAATGAGATTTTTCCGTCATAATGGTTACGGGCGGACTTATTAACAAATGATCGTTTGATCATTCACCATAAACACTCACTTCAGACCTCATTACTGGCAAAACGATAAATCGACTTCTTTCCCATATCTACAATCTACAGTAGAATCGTTTTAGGAAAGGTCCGGAGTCCAGTCGTATCTGACACCGACATTTTTTATTTAAACTTTATTTAGGAAAAAAATCAGGTTCAGGATCTAACGGGCTTATGTAGGTACCATATTTTACATAGCTTCGTTCCGTCGTTTCACTCGTGTCAGTCCCAATCCCGTGGGAATATCGGGATCAAAAGTAGCCCATGTTACTCGTCGATAATGTAGCTCTATATTGGTAAAACATTTTTGGTAATCTATCCAGTTATGATATTGGCATAGGTTTCTGTTGGGCTCATGAGTCTTCAATGGGACAACAAAATAGAAGAGTGGTTGTCTCATTATATAATTTATCAACGATCGGACTTGTATTCTCTGGTTTTAGCAAATTATTTTATTTCATTTTGATATACTTTTAGTTCCGTTTTGATGATCTTCTGAACGTATTTCATTTCTGAATCGATCGTATTTCGTTACAATTTTTATTGTATTTTGTGATAATTTGGATAATTTGCCATAAAAACATGGTTTAACCTCGTCTTACGCAATCACAGCCATTTATCATACCTACGGCTAAACAGCATTTATAAACGGTATTCACCATCGTAACAACCTCTGGTAATCCCGGAATACCCCGCGCTAATCTGTCGACGCACACACAAACCTTCCATTATTTATGTACGAGTAACCGGTCGCGGTATTAACGACGGAGTCAGACGTTAAACGCGAAGAGTTATAATGGTTTTTATAGAAAGAAAACATTTATTTGGACGTTTCGGCGTTGCTTCAACATGTTAAAATAAAAACCGGCCAAGTGCGAGTCGGACTCGCGCACAAAGGTTAGTACCATTATTACGAAAACATCACGTTTGTTGTATGGCGACCCACTTTTTTTGTTTTAATTATTTATATTTTTAGTATTTTTTGTAATAGCAACAGAAATAGACATCAGCTGGGAAAATGTCAACTGTCTACCTCATAATATACAGCCTCATCACTCTATGGGTGGAACCCAATTCACTGAGTAGGTACGCGACCAAATAGGTACAATATTTTGATAAAAAATCAAAAGCCTTTGTTTAGATATTATTCAAAGGTTCAGATGTAAGTACTCTCTAATAATATTCTACTGTATTATTTATAACTCTACGGGCCTAAAATTTAAACGCACTTAGCGTTTAAATTTTAGGCCACACGTCGTCGTCAAGTGCCTAAAGTTAATGGACTTTTAGAAGTACTTACGTCAAAGAATACATTTAATGGAAGACGAAAGCCGAGTCGCCAGGTTGTAAGCTTAGTTGCTATGTGATGGCGTAAAAATACCTAAATGTTTCATGTATGTAGTACTAGCCCGCGGTATCAACTCCGTAAGTCCCCATCCCTCGGAAATATCAGGATAAAAGTGTTCAATTCCAGGTCTCCAGCTGTCTATATTCTAATTTTCATCGCAATCGGTTCAGTAGTTTATGTGTGAGGAGTAAAAAAGTAATTTACATACACGAAGTGCTTGCAGACATTTGCGTTTATAGGATAGGATAAGTCTTGATTAAGTAAACTGTGTTTATACAGTATGTTTTAAAAACTGTGATATTAGCCGGAAGTGGGTTGTTCTAAGCGTACTCGTAAAAGAAAACAACTTTTGTTCAATTTTTTTTAATACATAGTAATTTTCGGAAATTTTGAGTAAAGGTTTACTTGAAAATCAGGTGTTTCAAGATCAGCAATTTAGGTTAACCTTTCATTTAGTTTGGACTACTACAATCTAAAGACTTTAAGAAGTAGACTGTAGTGAGACGAGTCGAATCTTGCCGTCTTCATGAGCGTGCTAGATCTTAGACCATATCATCGCTTACCGTCAGATCAATCTATCATCTATCGTGATTAAAAAAAGGTTTATCCGCGATTTACACCGCATGCAAGTACGACAGCGAAAAGTTCTGTAAGCTGCTTCTGTGAACATTTCTAAGAAATCGAGATTAACGATTGAAATTGTCAGTTTTGTCAGTAAAACGACAGCCAAGCTTTCCACAGTTTAGGTAGCTTTTAGTTCGCTTCTGATACCAAAAATATTTCGATTTGGACAATAAGAGAGCAAAATACTAGCAGCGCCACGCGTAAGTCCCGATCCCGTGGAAATATCGTCATTATAGCCTATGTGTTAATTCAGATCTTTAGTTATCTGCATACCAAGTTTCATCGCAATCGGTTCAGTTGTTTTTGCGTGATTAAAACACAAACATCGAAACAAATTTCGCATGTACAATATTAGTAGAATAGGATTACATAACTCAAAAAATCCACACAAAACCGAGCACACAGTAGCCAACTTCAATCTTAATAAACGTATTACACAATCATAGTTGTACTTCTTGCAACTAGGTAGGTAGTACATAAAGACACACCCAACGCAGTGCGTGGTGACATAATTCCTCGGAATCTACCATCTATCGTGTTAACGGCTAGCGGTTTGCCTTGACAAGGTCAACTCACGCGCAGAGCGCAGCCGACCGGTCCCGTCTAATGCATCGCGGCAGGTGACACTAGGCGTAGCCTTCGATCAATGATTCCTGTTATTTTACTTTTAAGAGTGGTCACGCGTTGCAGGTAAATCCTCAAAACGGATAGGACACATCGAAAAAAAAATGGAATTCACGTCGATATTTTTAAACACCTATCGGGCGGGTCCGCTTTTGGACAGCTTCTCTCTCTCTATATGGGTTCTGTACTTTATTAGTGGTATGTAATTATTTAAAAAAAGTTTCTTATCATCTGAGAGCGCATTCACACTAAATTCCTAATTTATAAGACTTTTCAAATTGATCTAGTTTTTGTATAGATACATCGTAAGTGAATAAAATATTTGAGTATAATAATATGTACTTTTAAAAAGCTGTCAAATAACCAAAGCAGGATTTAGTTTTTTTTTAATACAGAGATGGGCCTATCAATAACACGTAATAAGTAGATAATTCTATTCTCTTCTTATTGATTCTTATTTCAAAGCGAGAAACGATTACCCTGTATTGTTCCCTCAACAGTTTCCAGAGTTTCAATTTACAAAATCCAATTAACCAATGATCATCAGCTTCCTAGATTAGAACTGATAGTGATTGTAATTGATAAAGAAGCCGGCGCGGGCGTCATCAATCAATCGCTTTAAGGTCGTAATTACCAGCTTGTCTCGATACAGCGCGAGACGCTATAATAGCTCCCTCAGAGACAATGGAACGGTAATACGCACACTTTTTTAACTGATTAATTATCGGTGATTCCGATGTCTACGAGTTTTAGGACATATTTTCCACTACATACCTAATTTCATGAAATTATGAGAACCAATCGTGTTAGTTAAAAGTTAAATTTTCACTAACTGCCACCGCAGTTTTGCGAAGCGTAACTCCCGATTTCATATACCGGGATAAAAAAAGCCTGTGTTATTTTAGGTATCCAACATATGGAACATATATTTTCACACATGATTGTACTTCTGTTGGTGCTATAACAACAATGAAAAACAGAATATCCTACTAATATTTTAAAGTTGAAAGTTTGTGAGTATGTGTATATGTGTGTTTGTTACTCAATCACGCGAAAACTACTGAACCGGTTGCGATAAAACTTGGAATATAGGTAGCTGAATACCGGGAATAATACATAGACTACTTTCTATATATCGATATATATATATATATAGAAAGTAAGCTATGTATATTCCCGCGGAAACGGGACTTACGCTGGTGAAACCACGGGGCGCAGCTGGTAATACAATATAATTGCATTGGTGCTCTTGAACAACAAACGCAATTGTTTTTTTGGGATGATAACATAGTAAGTTAGCCCTTCGTGCGCGGGTCCGACTCGCACTTGGCCGATTGTGTTACATTGTCGTTCTGTACGCTATGATCTCGATTGTACTGTTGTCTATTTACTAAAGTCGCACTTTAAAAGACAAACACACATCTGACATAATTTAAGTATAATATCATATTCGAATCAAAACACGAAATCTCGTGTCAAGTTCTATCGATCTGATTTTATCCTTCTAATTACCGAATTTACTCGAAATTTCTGGTTAAAATTACTAGTTTATGAATTAGGGGAAATTAAATTAACATAGCAACAATACAAAGGAACTACCCGTATCATTCCGTGTTCATTTCACATTTCAATAATTCAATACAACTTACAATAAAAGGGAACGAAGGAGAAATCTATAGTTTTAGTTCTAAACCGCGAAGTTCAATAAATACTAGGAAACTTATAGTAATAATAGTTTTTAAGTGTTCCGTCCTCAAAGGCTAAAAACGGAACCTTTTTTCTAAGACTCCACTGTTCATCTGTCTGTATCTCAGGACCCGTGGATAATTAGAAAGGTACAGTTTTCACAGATAATTGATTTCTGTTGCCGCTATAACAACAGAAACTATTAGATCGATTTCAAAAAACTCTTTCACCAACAGAAAGCTACATTATCAAAGAGTAAATTAGGCTACTTTTTATTCCGATATTTCCACGAGAACGGGACTTACGTGGGTGAGACCGTAGGACACAGCCAGTTCGTTATAAAAAAAAGAGTACATTATGTAGGTATAACAGCGTGTCCAAGATAGCAAGTTAAAGTCAGTTTATAAAGAAACCATAATGAATGTTATTACAGAGCATTATGGGTCGGCTGGTTCTGATATTTATAAATAGACTGGTCGATAGGTACCTACTCCCGGCGTCGTCGTCTCGCCATAGTCCTGCATGTAACCTGCAGTTCAACTAAGCATTTGTTATTGTTGTTGAGTTAGTCTTACATTATAGAGTTCTACCTAGTTGCCTCAAAAGGTGAAAAAAGAAAACCCCATGAGATTACTTGTTTCTCAATCGATTTTGTTTGGTTTTTTTAATGTTGAATTGAAATTAAACAAATATTTCAATTGTAATCGAGAAGTGTTCATTATTTTTAGCATTTTAATAATGCTCAACGTTTCCAGACCTTTACAGGTCTCGTCTTCGAGATAAGTGTGTGTGTTTTTTAACCCATTCCAACAGTCCTCTGTGGGTTCCAATAGTCTGGCTAGATGTTCTTGAATCTTTAGTCAAAATTTGCTTAAAATTAGCGCCAACATAATCGAGGTCTGATAAATTCGTTTAGATGTAGAAGAAGAGGTGGAATAGAAAGAAACAACAGAAAGACAACCTCCTCGTACGATTTCTTTAGAAGTCAATTAAACAGCGACTTTGGTTCATACTATTTTGAGCAAGGATTTTTAACCTATTTCTGCAGGTAAGATATTAGTTCGCCGGTCTACAATACCTATGTTAAAAAAAACTTTTATTGAGGAAACGTTCAAGACGAACGGCCTATTACATCCATCACCCAGCTAGCTAATAAAGTCGTACATGAAAACGGGACACAACTACGAAAATACACAAAAACGATGCTAAATCTACAAGTCATGGTAATATGCTCGTAGGTAAGAAGATTTCCTTCATTATTTCCGTAAACATACTCTCTCCATGTCACGATAAATCAAATTATAATCGATTGGAGGAACGTTCGGGATCTCGTTTCAGGTGTCTTCATTTCGGAACTTTCGTTATTGGCTTGTGGTTGGGGGTTGGGAGTTGCCCGTTTACACCGTAATACGTTTTTAATTTAGCTATCAAAATTCTTTGAAGCGTTTGCCTCTTCTTTGGGCATTTATCGATTAAAAAATACATTAAGTAAGTAAGTATCATCCAAGATCGTTGCAATAAAGTTTGCGCGAGCGAAATCTACAGTACGTAGTATGTACTAAGTTTATGTTACGTATTGGTTTCTTGGAAGAGATCGCCATTAGGCGATAAGTCTGCCCATTGTACCACACTAGATTTTAAAGTTTTGGTCTGTAATGTTATTCTAATTTAAGCATTAGTTCAAATAAACGTTTATCACATTAGTTCAAATAAGCGTTTATCTATTTATATTTTTGTATGCTATTCAGACTTAGACTAATTTAGAGTAAACGCTTTATGTTGCAAAATTTAATACTCCCTGCAGGGCTTAGACCCGCGACCTACTAGTGGGGCGCGCTAGTCGTTTGCGCCAAGCGCGCTCAAGTGACAAGGTTGACTATAACGCAGTTTTTTTTTTTCGAGATAGGCTCGTAGTGCTGGAGGCATTGTTTCTAAATATAAATTTATCCTGAAGTGTATAACACTAAAAAGTAAATTTTTAGAGGTTTTAAAACCGCAAAGATATGATTAAAATTGGTATCTAGGTATATTTCTTCTACATACTCGTAATAAATCAAATGAACAAATAGAAAAACCTAAGATCTCGACAAACGTTATTACGTAGACGTAACTATACAAATATATTACCGAACAAAGATTTATTTACCATAATTCGATAACAATATCTAAATAATCGCATTCAAGTCGACTAGATATTCTATCAGAGTCATCGAATATGTATCCGTTTTGACGAAATGTTTTAAATTCTCAACATTTACGACTGAGCTGCCAAAATGCCACTCACAAGAACTTTGAGTGTAACTCAACTTCCGTATTAGATAGAGAGATAAAAAATGCTTCATTGTACCTAAATATAAATTACATCAATATTACAAAGAAACACTTAAATCTAGTGTGTCAAAATGGGCATTTATATCGCCCAAAAAAGATCTCTTAGCATATCGCCAGTTCCAGGCAACATAAATCACAATCTCCAAATAAATCCTAGAAATAAGCCGCAAATAACCAAATCAATTAAGCAGGTATAATGAGCATTTGTTATGCTACAACAAGGTGGTATTAGGCAGGCGAGCACGAGTATTAAATTACGACGACCAATCGACCACACAACGCGGCGATTAGGGCTTCGCCACGACTGAGGCGGAGGCGATTCGAGTAAGAAGAGTATAAAGTAGATTAACTACTAAACAACACAAAGATTTAAAAATATATACTTAGCTAGAGTCCTATACATAATGGCCAGATAAAATGACATAACATGTTATAAGACATAATCCGTCAAGACATGCTCTTTGATAAGGAAACAAGAACAGAAGGAACGATACAAGTCCGACCTAATTTGGTAAGAATACCCATTTCAAACAAGCCATCTATGAAAATAGGAGATTCTATTAATAGAACTAAGGATTAGAATAAAGAATTTGGTGTTGTTTTGTGTAGTATTCTTAGTAATATATTCTTGGAACCCTTTAAAGCTGTGGAAATGGTATGTAAGGAATTTGGGCTATACGCTCTTCAAAGTACGGGTGTATCGGAAGTAGTTCCCACCAATTAACGTCGACCACGTCGATATGTCGCGGTGGGTGTGGACTAAAACAATTTATTTGTCAATAGAACCGTGTGTCTGTCCGCGTTCAACATCAAAGGCAAAATTATCGAACCCTCTTCCTGTGGAATACACGACTTCTTGGAAACCAAGTTACAACGGAATTGACATAATTGAATCTAATTAAACAGGTAAGATTTCTGATTTCAAATCTTCCAGGAATCCTAAAGTTTCATGAAAGAAATTCTACAGTATACTTAATAATATAGACGTATAACATTTCCCTTTGGTACGTAAGTAGGTATGTGAAGCAGGATGCGTTGGCTGAAGTGTCCCATATAAGACTTGATGAAACGCTCCACTTATGAATGGTAGGCCTGCGCGACGTGTCGTCGCCTACCTTTTTTATGTTGCTCATGAATTACAGCTTTTACAAAAAAATCTTACGGCCTTACTTTATTGAAAAGTTGAAGTTAAAGTATCAAATAAAGTGGCG
This sequence comes from Idaea dimidiata, assembly GCA_949358125.1. Taxonomy (NCBI): domain Eukaryota; kingdom Metazoa; phylum Arthropoda; class Insecta; order Lepidoptera; family Geometridae; genus Idaea; species Idaea dimidiata. The sequence continues at coordinate 15,040,042 of OX442328.1, forward strand.
TCATACAGCAAATTGATGACGTCATTTTTTAATTTTGATTTTTCCCTGATGATGAAGAAACTGGCCGTTAAATGTACCTAACTGCAAAGAAGACTTAATAATTTTAGTTTCAACTTAATACCTCCACGTGTTTACGAGACTTGGCTCTTGACAGACGGAAGAACGGACAACAAAATGATCGGTCCAGTGGAGGTACGGTACCTTAAAAATTTGGAAAAACAATTCCAAAAATTGACACGCTGATGGATTGGTCAATTTTAGATAAATTATAAACAGAACAATTCTGCAAATCTAGCATTTCACTAAATTTAAAACGTTTATTATGTTCTACCTACAGTATCTTAAACAATTCCGCGTATAGAGATAATTTGCCGCAAGCAACAAAGACAATTAGAGTATACCTATATATAATTAAACCGATATAATCACAAACCCTCGCGCAAATGAATTTGAATACTCTTATGAGCACGGTTCTAAGAAGAGGGCATAATAAAGGTTCATTCATCACCAAAAGTATTACGGCGAAAATGACTCCAGCGACGGGTCACGGGTGTCTCAGGGAAAATTACTTCTTCTACCGAAAGGAGTTAGGTGTGAAATTGCATGCGATACAGCCGCGCGTGTATTTTTATTGCCCAGACGACTTGCGTCCTTGCAATAAGTATAATCGATATCTGATTGTTGATGATATAATTTACTTATACGAAACCCTGAAGGAATGAAGCAAACAAACATTTCTACAACTTCCCCAAACGATATTCAATGTTAGTAAGAAGTGGGACAGAGATATCTTTTTTCATTCCATGCTTTCTGAATTGGCTATAACTTATTTCGGGAATTGGTATCTTAGATTTGGAAGACAGTATTGACAGACGGAATCTGACAAAACAATGACTTGAATCCCACATAACCAGAGAAAGACAGATTACTTTTCCTTGATCTCTGGACTTCTTTCTATTAGAATCTCTGATAGCAGTTGTTAGGACAAATTAGAGGTCTTAGGCCGAACTGAAAACTCTAGCACTTGGTGATCCACACCACTGCACAAAAAAGAAGTAGATGTTATTCTTGCAAAGTCGTTATAAACATGGACGGATAGCTCTATCTCAATTTAGTTCTTTTTAATCTGTGCGTAAACAGTGTTATTCCAAAAGTTGGTATGTGTAGGTGTTAGTTGTAGTTCGGTTGAGAACTATTTCGATATTGGAAACTTGTGTGACCCTAAACCACCTCTTGTAATTGGACTAGAGTGTGCGGGGACCTGTGATAAAAAACGTTAGCAAACATTACTTTATACGAGTAAGTAGGTAGGTGTAACATAAAAGCCTACTAATATTAGAAACGCGAAAGTTTGGAAGTCTGATGTATGTTAGTATTTCACGTAAAAACTACAGAACCTATTGCAATGAAACTCGGAATATAGGCCGCTTAAGACATGGAATAACACATACCAATGTTTATGCTGATATTCCCACGAAACTTACGCGGGTGAAACAGCGGGGTGCAGCTAGTATACTAAATAAAGTATGTACCAACATTACACGTTTTTTCCCTAGAAACCAATGGAGAGATAACTTTGTAAAGTGATGGAGAACTCGAAAGTTCGAAGCAATCCAATATCAATAGGTACGGTATGTTATCATGATTTATCATATCGATGGATTAAGTTACTTAAACAAATATATTTTTGATTATGTGTACGAATAACGACGGTGTATTAATCCAACCCGAAAACCTAACTAAACCAAATGTTACTTACTATAACTCAATACTGAAACGCTAGTCATTTGAGGACTTAAATTATTGAACAGCTTCTGAATTGAAAGTGAATAAAATAAGGTAATATTTTACTATGCTTCATAGTTCTTCTTATGTATTTAGCGTTAGTAGAGTTAGTATGGGCAATATCTAAATTAACAAAACTTTTTTTCTCAAACATGTTTAGAAATTTAAGCATTATTTTGACAACCTTCTTCGAGATAAATCAACTTGCTGTACTAATCGAGCAGCAGCCGGCAATAGTTGTATGAAATTCCATATCTGTCTTGTTTAGCGGCCAAATAAATTACTAAGTAAAATCATGTTTGTCGTGTAATTTATAAATGGAACGATCTTCTACTCTACAAAATGGCGACCAAAGAGTTAACTTATCAAATGTTTAATTAAAATTTCGAACTGGCTTGCACATAGAAAACTATTTAGTGAAAAAAAAAACGTCAATTTTAAGATGTACTTAAGTACATTCAATAATTGTAATTTTTTTTAAAGTTCTGAATTGTACTACTTAGATTAATTTCTGCGCATTATTTGAGAAAAGTACTATACAAGCCTTGGCCGCGACTAGGCATTGATGGACTTACGTATGTTTGTCCACCAATGCCTCTCTTGCCGGCCGCTGCAATAATGTACACGACTTACACGACTATCAAAGGAAGTGTCATGTTTTTTTGCCGTGAATGTATGTGCATGCATTTGTCAGTTGGAAACTCGAAATCGACAGAAATAATTTTTAACAGTTTTTTTACTAAGGGCTGATTTATCAAATCCCTAGATAGAGATATCTGACACATAAAATGTAACACCACAGAATAAAAAACGTCACTGTGATATTTAAAAAGAAACAAAATTGAAGGCTTTTTAATTTGGATGGGTTCGAACTTTCGAAACTTCATTCTACGCCTAATGACACATATCTTTTATCCATAGAATGAAAAATCAGCCCTAAGGTAAAAAAACTATCGGACTATGTCTGCTGACTTGACATAATAACGTCTAGGCAGAAACGGACTTCTTTTTCTTCTTTTCGTATAGTTGTGTGTCTATCCTAGTGTGAGAGTTGTCCAGTCGCCTCTAACTTGACCTAACGACTGCTATCAGAGATAAAAACCGAGACCAACGCGTGCAGCTTTCTGATTCACCAAGCAGAGAGACAGACAGAGATATTAATATACGAAATTGTTCATGCAAAGCGATCAAAGTATAACATTACACATTCCTGAAACGAGTGTAGAGTAAGTGGGTTGGGTTACAGAATGGTTCTCCATCTCCAATTTATGTATTTTCGGACGGATGATTTCTTTACGTTTGATTTTGCGCAAAAAATATTTAATGTTTATTTTATTCCGATAACTGGTTAACGTAAGCGTGTAGTAGAGCGGTTCATTGAGATGATATCCTTGGATAAGGATGTTATGTCTTGTTACTCACGTAAGAAAACACTTGGACTTGCAAACCATGCAACATCTTTTGACCTGCCCTTCTAGCCCTTATTGTACGCGGGCTGTTTTAATGGCAGCAAATAGCAAAGCCAGGAACCTCGCATTATGCTGGAGTGGGTGGATCTAACATAGTAAAAAAAAGAAGATGCATACAAAATAATATTTGAATTAAAGTAAGCCTTGTCCAGATTAGCGAATGTCCCATGTCCTAGGACTAATAAGTCCGATGGCAAGTCAGTTCCCTCACGATGTTTTCCTTCACCGAAAGAGAGAAGAGGTGCACGGGCCGGAATTCCAAACCACGACTTTCGGAATGAAAGTCGGGGTATCTTCCACTAGACCAACACCACTCCTAAATAGATTACTAACAGATTATTTCAGCATCAACAATATGGAACAGTAGCGATCGTTTGATAGGAATCAGCGCGCGACGGTCTCGGGCGTTCCCTTTCAGAACCGGTTACTATATTCAAACACGATTGTTTTGTCCTTCTTCTTCGCATCAATGGCCGCAATAAATATTATATACTAGCTGCGCCCTGCGGTTTCACCCGCGGAAGTGAAAACGCGTTATTACGGGCAAGGGCGGTCGAGCGGTTCTCGAGCGCTTTTTCGTTCATTACTCGGGTTCTATTAGTAGTTTTTAATTGTATTAGGAACAGACAGAGAAACAGACGGACATGAATTTTAAAAATTATATAATTTTGTTCTTCTACTTATCCTAAGTCTAGGAGACCACTATTTTTTTAATTTACTTCCAAGTAGAGACTTTTTGTCCTCTCTTCCATTATTATAAGTAAAGGAGACAGATATAGAAGATATAGATTACGTTACTTCCCGGACAAAATCAGCCATTTGTATTTGTTTTCAATTTGTTTATCGGGATGATTCCAGCAAATCGATGTCTGAGCGCCTAATTTGCGTCTGGGTGGAAGTTGAACTCAATCAAGTCAATCCAATCCAACCCAATTCCCCGAGGAAAGCCAAGAAGTCAGCCACAATCGATGCGAAATTGGGTATTTTTGAAGTCCCTTGTGAAGGTGGTAGGTAGGGCAAAGTGGCAGGTACGCTCTGTAGCACCGCAGTCAAATTCCGGTCTCAACAAGTATCCCCACTGCACCATGTTAAATTTGCAATGGTTTTGTGCTAAGTTTCACAACCTTTTAAACAGAAATCAAAAATTCGTCTCGTACAAAATACGACTGTTCGTAAGTTAAACGAACTAAAGTCAAGAATATAAGAACCGTGCGTGATACAGGCACGTTCACTCGGATACTGTTACGACGATCTGACACACATGCCCGAGTTGTCTTAGGTAATGGCTTATGTCCACCGTGATCATTGTTTGTTTACAGTGACATTGATGCCAGTTGATGCTGACAACACTTTACGACGACCACTGTGATGCGTTTTGGGATAATACTCGGCTGCGACCATTGATCTTAACCTTAATATATCCAGTTACCAGTATAATTCAGCTTCAGAAGGAATACAGTTGAAATAAGCCACTGAAGTACTGCTACGCTTTCATGATGCTACGTCAAATTCAATGGTACTTTTGACGTCCAAGCGTCATTCATCGACTTGCACTAGTAGTAATTGACATTTCATTATAACGATAGACGTAAGACAATATTGTTAGTGCTGCTGCATATAACTAGGCTGCTTTTTATCGATATATCGGGAATAACGCAGGTGGAACCGCGGGGCGCAGCTAGTAGTTTAAAAATTTATCAATGCATACATTTTAATTTACTAGTCCGACATCGCCAGTCAGTACAGTGATCCATGTCTATTTTAAAACCGAAACCCACCATAACTCATTGTTACTTCAATGTGACCGCTATATTTAGATTGATTACCGTATCTATCATAGATGAAGAAATCGACGCGACAAATAGGTAACAGAGACAGATGGATTGATTTGGAACAAGGGGGACTGAGACAAATAATAACTTTACTGTATCTAAACGCGTATCGATGTCGTTTGTCTGACCTCAAGTTAAATTTATTTAAAATTGCATTGATTGCATTATTACAATCAGGTCTCACCTCAGTACAAAAAATCACCTATTTCAGTCTATCATAAGCCGACAGCTAGTCTATTTCACAACTAGCTGTGCCCCGCGGTTTCACCCGCATAAATTCCTATCCCGTAACGTATGTGACGCTTCACGTATGTCATACCAAGCGTTGCTCAACCCGTGTGATTATTCAAAGTAGGTACCCTATATCTTATTTCAACCACTAAAATATCCCGGTACCAAATTTCGTTCAAATCAGTATAACCGTCATTTTTACCCATCACGATGTCATACCAAGCGTTGCTTTACCCGTCCGATCATTTAAAGTATCGTATTTATACCCTTAAAGTAATGTACCAAATTTCATTCTAATTGTTGCGATCGTTCCTGTTGACCCATCACGTATGTGTCACGTCAAGCGTTGCTTAACCCGTACGATCATTTAAAGTACCCCATATCGTATTTAAACCCATAAAACTAACCCTGTGCCAAATTTCATTCTAATTGGTGCGATCGTTCCTGTTGACCCATCACGTTTGTGTCACGCCAAGCGTTGCTTAACCCGTACGATCATTTAAAGTACCTTATTTCGTATTTATACCCATAAACTAAGCCTGTACCAAATTTCGTTCTAATTGGTGCGATCGTTCTTGTTGACCCATCACGTATGTGTCACGCTAAGCGTTGCTTAACCCGTACGATCATTTAAAGTACCCTATACTTTATTTAAACCCCTATACTAACCCTGTACTAAAGTTTATTCCTATCGGTTCCGCCGTTCTTGAGATATAAGTAGTGTAACTAACACTACTTTCGTTTTTATAGCTGCCTCCCGCGGGATTTACCCTCGTAAGTCCCCACCCTGTAAAAATATCGGGATCAAAAGTAGCCTATAACCTTCCTCGATAAATGGACTATCAAACTCAAAAAGAATTTTGCAAATCGGACCAGCAGTTCCTGAGATTAGCGCGTTCAAACAAACAAACAAACAAACTCTTCAGCTTTATAATATTATAATAGAGTATAGATTTAAACCCATAAACTAACCCTGTGCCAAATTTCATTCTAATTGGTGCGATCGTTCCTGTTGACCCATCACGTTTGTGTCACGCCAAGCGTTGCTTAACCCGTACGATCATTTAAAGTACCTTATTTCGTATTTATACCCATAAACTAAGCCTGTACCAAATTTCGTTCTAATTGGTGCGATCGTTCTTGTTGACCCATCACGTATGTGTCACGCTAAGCGTTGCTTAACCCGTACGATCATTTAAAGTACCCTATACTTTATTTAAACCCCTATACTAACCCTGTACTAAAGTTTATTCCTATCGGTTCCGCCGTTCTTGAGATATAAGTAGTGTAACTAACACTACTTTCGTTTTTATAGCTGCCTCCCGCGGGATTTACCCTCGTAAGTCCCGACCCTGTAAAAATATCGGGATCAAAAGTAGCCTATAACCTTCCTCGATAAATGGACTATCAAACTCAAAAAGAATTTTGCAAATCGGACCAGCAGTTCCTGAGATTAGCGCGTTCAAACAAACAAACAAACAAACAAACTCTTCAGCTTTATAATATTATTACTAGCTGCGCCCCGCGGTTTCACCCGCGTAACTTCCTATCCCGTAACGTTAATGATCCCTCACGTATGTCCTACCAGGTGTTGCTTAACGATCATTCAAAGTACTATATAATATTTCTACCTCTAAACCAACCCTGTACCAAGTTTATGAATATCGGGTCACCTGCTCTTTTTCACCCATCACGTATGTTGTACCAAGTGTTGCTTAACCCGTACGATCATTAAAAGTACCCTATATATTATTTCTACCCTGTACCAAATTTCATTCATATCGGTTTACGGGTTGTTGAGTTACAAATAGAAATACACGACTTTAATTTTTAGAGCTGCCGTCCCGCGGTTTCACTTGCGTAAGTCCCGATCCCGAGGGAATATCGGGATCAAAAGTAGTCTATGTCACATCTGTATAATGTAGTTTTCTATTAGTGAAAGAATTTTTGAAATAGGTCTAGAAGTTTCTGAGATGACCCCCAAAATACATACATACATACATGTTACCAACGTAACCTCTTTAAAATATTAATTACGAACATAAAACAAAATATTAAGAATCAAAAGTACAATGAGATATTGCAAAATAGTTATTAAAAAGCACTGCAGTTTGGTGACTCTACCGTCTCGCATGGAGCCGACCGATTGAGCCGCGCGGCATGATGCCTCACAAAGCTGGCTGGCCACCCTCATCATCGTCGCCCGCTACGTATACGTATCTATATGTACGCTTGGTACTTATTATTTATTTATTGTGGAGTTATTTTAAAACTGTAATATCTCGTGAGATATTCATTGAAATCAAGTGATGTTAAGGACAATTATGTTTAAAATTAAATACTTTTAATGAATAACGTATTTATTTGGATAAGGATTAATATCATATTTACAAAATTACCTTCGGAAACAATGAATTGTTCTACAATAAATTTCATTACTCTAAAAGATGTTATATTGAGTCAACCTTAAAAGTTAGACATATGCTGTCGCGGACTATTTATTAGATCCTATTTAAAGGAAGAATTCTCTCATAAATGGTTTTGCAGCGCACGCGACAGAATCTCGGAAAAGGGGGATTTTTTCCCCGTTTTTGCAACATATTTCATGGATGCTCCGCTCCTATCAGTCGTAGCGTGATGTAATATAGCCTATAACCTTCCTCGATAAATGGACTATCAAACACAAAAAGAATTTTTCAAATCGGACCAGCAGTTCCTGAGATTAGCGCGTTCAAACAAACAAACAAACAAACAATCAAACAAACAATCAAACAAACTCTTCAGCTTTATAATATTAGTATAGATTAGTATAGATTAAAAAATTTACGCCCCTCGCCTTTAGATAAAAAAATGAATTCTTATGGGACTAATTAATCTATCATCTTTTTAGGTCTCATTCATATTTCTTGCTTTCTTTTCTTTAAGGGAAATTGATGCTATAACTAGTGGACTAAAATAAAATTAGGCCAAATCTATGATCACGATAAGTGCCCTAATTTGCTAGATTTATATACACAATGCCAAAACAAATGGACAGACGAAATTTTATTTTTAATTAGACATGTGCGAGTGACATAAAATAACTCTTGAGACGCAGGCTTAGTTGCGAGAGTGTGAAGCCTCCAACTGAGAGTACATTACCGTATTTCTAAATTTCCAACTGACTAACAGGCGAAATGAATTACATAAACCATGTTTAACTGACTCTTGTGAAACTACGGGAATGCGAGTTATGTGTTTGGATGTTGGTATATGCAGATAAGCAATTTCTAGTGTTAGAAATACCGTTTTCCATATTTTTCTTAGTCGATAAAGTTTCGATTTTTTCAGTTCAGTTCTAGTTCAGTACAGTTAACCTAGAGCATAATTGTAAGTTGTAGGACGTGTAAGAAATTTGACACATGACTGGTCAAAGCTCGTTTTCAGAAAACAGGCTAGTTTTAGTACTATTACTTCTTTCTACTCTGCTTGCACAGTGTCCCCAGTAACTATATTATGTTTTGTTTTCTGTTTCAACGACGAAGGCAAACACACGACGAGTCGCGACACTCATTACCCAACTGATAAAACTAATGGTTACGTTATTATTATAAACTAGTTGCGCCTCGCGGTTTCACCCGCGTAAGTCTCATTCCCGAGGGAATATTGGGATAAAAAGTAGCTTATGTGTTATTCCCCGTATCCAGCTACCTATATTTAAAGTTTCATCGCAATCGGTTCAGCGGTTTTTTACGTGATTGAGTAACAAACACACATTCTCACAAACTCTCTTTCAGTTTTATAATATTAGTAGGATAGGTGTAGTTAGAGATTTATGTTATAGAAACTGTGTTTGTTCGGCTTTCGTTTTGTTCGAAGTTTTTCCACGATTTGAAACTTGCGGAAATGAATGAGATAGTATTATTTTTGTTTTGACTTGAATGTTTTATTAGTAGGGCGAAGCAACTCTTCTAAACCAATAGGTTGATTTCGTAAGACATCAAATTCGTAAAAAAATTAGCATCCGACGATCCTATAAAATTGAATTCCCAAAATGATGACACCAACACAGAAATCAATGCATCTATCCAGTTTTCTCATTCGCTTTATCTATAAGAGATAACGTGTAACTACGTTAGTTATACTATTAGGTAAACTGTGGTTAAAGTCGTTGATCTCAACCTTAACAATAGGTATATGACATCAGAAGGAAGACAGACAGTTGAAATAAGCCACTGAAATAACGCGACCTATTCACTGATACATTGACGTTTTTACATAGGTACTAACGACTTATCATAAAGCACCTACACCGATTGTTATTTCAATTTTTTCTTAAACGTTACAATATTGTCAGCGCTGTAGCGGATATTTTACATTTATTTTGCGTAAAAGGAACATGGATATATAATATGTTTGAGCAGTGTTGGTCTAGTGGTAGATACCCCGACTTTCATTCCAAAGGTCGTGGTTTCTAATCCCGGCCGCACACCAATGAGTTTTTCTTTAGGAATCTTACTAATATTATAAACGCGAAAGTTTGTATGTATGTATGTATGTGAGGTTGTTACTCTTTCACGCAAAAACTACTGAACCGATTACGATGAAACTTGGAATATAGGTAGCTGGGGACCTGGATTAACACATGGCTACTTTTTATCCCGAAATTCCAGCGGGAACGGGACTTAGCGGGTGAAACCGCGGGGCGCAGCTAGTAAATTATATGTGCGTTATTGACATCGCTCTTACGATGAAGGAAAACATCGTGAGAAAACTTACGGCTTCAAATCACGAACAAAGGCCCAATAGTAGGGCTAATTGCGGAAACACACAAGTTAAAACTTTAATTTGATGTTTGAAATATCACCTCTAGTACGAGTACATAATATCTCAATAGTAATTGAAGTTATGTTATAGCACACTAGACCTCGTGCAAAACGCACCGGAAAAGGCGCGAAACCTCTGCAGCCAGTCGATTGTGTAACCCTATTCAGATGGTCATACGCAGATAGATGCAAATTGCTGCGATCGTGGGAAGATCGGCATGGGTGGTCATTGGCTAACTAAACTCAGTGTGTGCGGTAACCAGGTATTTGGTACATATCGTGCGGGAAGGTTGGCAACATTGCAAATTGAATTGATTTATAGAGCTTCGATGCAAATTCTAACCCATCCTACTTATACTAGAAATGTGAAAGTTTGTATGTAAATATGTAAGAATGTAAAGTATGTTTATTACTCCTTCAAGCATAAACTACTGAATCGATTGCGATGCAACTTGTTGAAACAATTGAAGGTGATGAAGGAAGAGGAGAGGTAGATATATAGTTACATAGTTAATTGCAAACAGTGATGTGACACTTAAAAAAATTAGTTTTAGATACGGCTTCTTTTATTTTTCATAAAACAAGGTAATTTACTCTCAATTGCCTTGACTTTGAAACAAGAACATATTATATATATTTACGTCATTTTAACTGGGAGCAAAATCATCAGCTGACGAATTATTATCAAATTTTTATCACCGTTCTGAAAACAAGGCGCTTCTATAGATACATTTATCTGTCGGCTGCACTGGAGTTTTTGGAAAGCTCACGTGATCGAAAAGGAAAAACCCGCGAAAACTGCGCCCTTACCTAGACCAATTCAAATCATATTTCACGTTCAGAATTTTAGCTACTTAATTTCAAAGGTAAGTACGAAAGTTTCACCGTGATCCTAATTTTTCCGGCCGGTGATTACTTTTACGGAAACATGTACATAATTTATTACCTTGAGCTGTTTCGGCGTATACTCTAATGACTCACCCAGCAGAACTATTAAACGTAAGCGCTACTACTTTTATCTTTAACATACACCGACATTATCTGTTTCGCATTATATGGTTTAACAAGCAGTGTCCTGAGGTTTCACCCGCTTAAGTACCGATACCGTGGAAATATCAAAAAAACCTTTTGGTATCGGATGCCTACATCATTAAAGAACACTGTCTCCAAATTTCGGCTCTCTAAAATCAGGGTTAAGGCTGTGCTGTGGATCCATCATCAGTCAGCTAGCTTAAAATCTTTTATATGTAGATACATGTTTCAAACGTTTCTACGAAAGACTTTTTTGTGTGTTGTGATTGAACATATTTTTCTTCTTCTTTTAGCGTAACTAAGTGGTGTGGCTCATCTAGTGTTTAAAGTTTAACAGTTTTAACTGTGTGTTTCCAGAACTAGCCCTACAACTGGGCTTTTTTGTGCTTAAGCCGTAGGTTTCCTTACGATGATTTCCATCACTGTAAGAGCGATTTTAATGCGCACATAATTTCTTAAACAAAAAGACATTCGGCAGAGATATGTAAAAACTTTAATAGACTCATTGCGTGCGGGGTCATCTATTGTTAAAGAGGTAAACCATCTTTGGGTAAACCGTTGAAACGACTGCGATGAATCTCGGTACGTAGATAGCTGGAAACCTGGAAGTACAATTTTAGGTATCCAGCTACTACCTATTCTACCTACTACTTTTTATCCTGATATTCTAGCGGGATCGGGGTTTACGCGGCGCGGGTGAAACACAGCACGTGATTAGTGGTTAATCTCGTCACTAATTTTAGTCGTCTGTACGCGGCACACGAAAATCTCAAATCTATTACACATCGCAGGCTAAGAAACTCATAAAGACGATCTAAGCATGATACCACTAGTGCCATGACGGCATTGTTACCAGGCCTTGCTTGCGATTCTAGTTTTATAGCATCCGGTGCAACTAGGCTCATTGGCCTAGCTGCATCAGTGCAACAACAGTTGTTACGTTATGTTAGAGGCCTGAAAACTCTAACACTAGGTAAACCACTTTAAGAAAAAAAGAAGAAGAAGAATCCGTAGCTAAAGCTATGCTAGTAAAGACGATCATAGTACAATTGAAAATATATATATATATATCAGTCCGTTAATTAGTCCCACTGAAGGGCAAATGCCTCCTCTTAAAGGGGTTAAGATTAAGGTTAAGGCATTAAGACACCATGGAAGGAGGCAAATTTGAATAAAAGTTGGGCAACTGTATGAGTGCCGCGAGGTGCCAACCACTAGGTAAACTGTGGTAAAGATAACCTAGAAAGCTTATCAATTTAATGTCATTCACATGTTACGAGCACCTACTTACTATGTATGTTACTATCAGCCGTATCACCCCTTGTTTTGATATCTGTTCATTTATATGCACTTGAACTTTCATTTCTGTTATGTAGGTAAACATTAGGGATTAAAGTTAATAGGCAGGTGAGGTAGATTGGTAGTTATTTTGATTTAGTAGTTACTTTTGGCTTATTTTCCTAGCAAAATCATCTCCTGCCTGACTTATGCTTAATGCCTCTGTATATCTATCTATTAACTATTACCTAAAGAACTGATTTTTCATTCCTCAGATAAAGGATATCTGTCTAATAAGTTCGAACCCAACCAAATTTAAAAGCCCTCAAATTTTGTTCCTTTTTAATATCTTAGTGACATTTCTTATTCGGTGGTGTTACATTTTATTTGTCAGATATCTCTATCTAGGGATTTGAAAAATCGGCCCTTAGTAATATACATTTTGTACATAGACAAACAACCACACCAGAAACAAATAATATTTGGCCCCAGTCAGGAATCAAACCTACATTGCCTGCATTGTTGTAGGATATTCGGCGGACTCACTACATAATACTATGTTGTAAAGGAGAAAGAGGACACGGAATAAAACATTCAAACTAACTTTACCCCGAGGTTTCATCCATGTTATCGCGATCCTGTGGGAATATCAGCTTCAAAAGTAGCATAGCCTTTTCCAAGGTCCCAACTATCTCTGTCCCAAAATTTATCAAAATTGGTTCAGCGTTATAGATATGAATTTTTGCATTTATAATCTTAGTATGGATTCATTCGCAGCACCATCTACCTAACAATTCCAAAAAAAAATATACATAGAAAGATTTTTCCTCATTAGAGTTGTAACTAATGATAACCTAGTTTTAACTAATCTAAAAACAAAAATCTTTTAGCCACCCACATACCAATCAACTGCCATTTAATCGGTTTTGCTGCCAAATGTTTTAATTTTTCAAATATTTCTGCTCAAGGCCATTTACATTCCAAATGAAGACAAATTATTGTAAACAAAACCATAAGTAATTTATTAATTACCATATTTCCTTGATGATTTAAATTAAAATCATAATTAGTTACTAGACAAAGATAAATTGTGATTTTGGAGATCTAATTTTATTTAGTCTTTTCTTCTGTTTTTGAGACTTTCTTTTAAAATATAAAAAAATATTTTACAGTTTTAATTGCGTTTTTTTTAATATTTTCTAATATTAATGTTTACCACGATTAGAACTGTTGCTTTTTAACAATTTTTATTGTATAATTTGTAATATGCAGTTGTAAGTGTCATGTAGTAGCATTTTAAGAAAGTTTAAGTGTATGTATTTACAAAAAAAAATTAGTTAAGTAGGTACTTATTTTATCCATTGTCTAGTCACTGCATCACAAGCTTAGTAGCTTACCATTGGAAAAGATGGGGCTGTGTGTTGTATTCATTTTTTATTTTTAAGAAACCTAAGACAAATCAATGAATCCTGCTAGTTTTTTTTTTGTAAAAGAGTTTAATTATTTTCGAAGTTAAGATGTGTCTTGGCAATTAAAGCTGTATATCATTGGTCTCAATCTTAACCTTAACAATACATATGGCATCAGACAGAAGAAATTTAGTGTCTTGCTTTAAGTGTTTTCCTTCTGCCATAAAACTACCTAAAATTTAATAATTCATTACCCATTTTAAGATTCATTCATTGACCTCATCTTCGCAACCACATTTAATAATTATGATAGACATTTCGCAAATTTGTTTTTATTGCTCAAGGCATATTCGCCGCAAGTGAATTTTTGAAGATGAATTTTTCTTTAAAATATTTGTATGATAGACATGACAATATTTTCAGTGTTGCAGCTGCTTTTTCTATTAATTTCATGTAAAAGTTGAGACATCACCTCTAATAGTAGTCCATAATACTTCAATGTAAACAGTATTATTTGAAAGTCAGGTAAAAAGAAACAAATTAACACAAATTACAGTTTATGATTTAAGATCTAGCTTTGCACAAGTCATGTAAGTATAGTATGTATGTTCCAGTGACTGAACACAGTCTGCAATTGTTTCCTTGACCCACTAGTTACTCAACGAATTTAATCTTTACCAAGTTCTGCTTGAAATGCTTTTTGGATTAAGGAATTTGATCTATTTAAGCTTAACATTTCTTATTTTTATTGCCACATACCCTGTGGTTCTCACAGGGTGTGTAATGGTTAGAGCACTAGCCTGGTAAGCGAGGGGCACGGGTTCAAATCCTATCATGGGATGATTTTTAAAGAGGCATTTCTTCTTGTAAAATATTTCTTTGGATTTACTAAATTGATTTTTGGATAAATTCTAATGGTTTAAGCAATGTATACAGGTAAAATTACTTGTACTGAGAGAACTGTCAATGCATTGATGGATGGATTGGGCTCAAAATTGGCAAACAGATCACTATTTATAACATGGATATTTAGTACTAAACGATTTTTGGAAATTCCAACAAGTTTGGACAGTTAGTTTATGATAAAGACAATCACAAATTTATCAATTATTTTTTGAGTAGATAGTTTGTAAAAATAGTAGATGCCTAGTTTGTACAGTCTGTAAAACTGATTTCATGAATACAGTTTAGGCAGGCATGTTACAATAGTTAAATTTAGTGATACCTAAGGCTTATTCTAGAGACTTACCTGTGGTAAATTGGCGGCGATCTGTCGATGCAAGGAGTCCCGTTCCTTCTCGACCTCCTTGAGCCGCAGCTCGGAATCCCCGAGCCGCTCCTGCGTCTCCCGCAGACTTTCGACAAGCTTGTCTCGTTCATCGAGCATAGACACCATCAATTGCTCGAAGTTGGTGTCCTCTCCCGACAACTGCGAACTCCTCTGGCTGATACTGTCCTCCGATATCGTGGGCATCACGTCGCACATCATATTCCACATTTTAATTTACCATCAACACTAAAATACTTATTGTACACGGCACACCGAAAATCTCCTCGATCACCGTTTCTAATACATATGTTCCGGCACAAACGTTACCTAAATCTAGCGCATATATCGCGAGAAATTATATTCACATCGTTAAAAGATACGTTTAAGAGTTTAGTCAACAAATCGGGATACATTCTAGTTCGATATTTAGAAAGACACACCTAAAAATTATACTCCTACGATACGATACTATCATGGCTCAAGCGGCATGTCTGCCATCTTGAAATGGAACGTCAATTTGTGTCAAAGATTAAACAATTGTAAGCTGTATGAGTAACAGATAAGATAATAAGTAAACCTAAATTATTTATGACTTGTTTTATACAGAGTGAGACATACACAATCCCACTAATCTTACTAAATTATAAACGCGAAAGTTTGTATGCTTGCAAGTATGTATGTATGTATGTGAGTTTGTTACTCTTTCACGCAAAAACTACTGAACCGATTGCGACGAAACTTGGAATATAGGTAGCTGGATACCGGGAATAACACATAGGCTACTTTTCATCCCGATATTCCCACGGGAACGGGGCTTATGCGGGTGAAACCGCGGGGCGCAGCTAGTATTATAAAAATGCAAAAATTTAGATTTTTTATCATGCAAAAACTACTGAACCGATTGCGATGAAACTTGATTTACATAAAACTGAAATCATGCTTAAAATATGGTTTAGGTACCTACTTTTATTTAGACTTTTATATATTTTATATCTTTATTGGGTATAAATAATTCTCGCCTATAGTACAGGTTATCCTAGTTTAGGTGACAGGGACTCTAGGGGTTAAAGTATGAAATTGCCGTTTTATTGCAATAGGTTCTTTGAATTGACATAGAATCTTCATGGTTTGAGGTTTTCGAATGAAACTTTTTTCATATGGTTTCTGTGATGTTCTTTTTTTCAAAAATGTGAAACATTTGAATATCGACTTTCAATTGTTTTTGTTATTCAATTTAGACAAGAAAGATGGATACTGCGAAAATTCGAGTGATTTTTGAATACGAGTTCCGACGCGGAACTAACGCGGCAGAAACAGCCCGCAATATCAATGCTGCGTTTGGAGAGGGGTCTACTAATGAACGCACCGTGCGATTTTGGTTTAAACGCTTTCGTGATGGAAATTTCGACTTAAAGAACGAGCCACGAGGAAGACCGCCCACACAGGTGAATAACGATGAATTAAGAGAGATAGTGGAAGCCGATCCTAGTCAAACTACCCAGGAATTAGCGGCATGGTTTAACGTTACCTTACCCACTTTATTGACTCACTTGCGTCAAGTCAATAAAATAAAAAAATACGAAAAATGGGTGCCTCATGATTTGACTGATCTGCAGAAAGAAACGCGTGTTGAAACTTGTGTTGCCTTGTTGAACCGGTACAGAAAAAAATGACCAAAATAACCTCTACATAGGTACAGAGCCACCGACTAATTAATCTGTTTTATCATCTGAAGTCGGGCAGCCAACCTAAGTACAATATGGAACCAACCAGTAAAACTGCCCGACTTCAGATGATAAAACAGATTAATTAGTCGGTGGCTCTGTACCTATGTAGAGGTTATTTTGGTCATTTTTATCAATTCTTTTTTTTTTGGTTGTTTTTTAAATTATTTTTTGGTTCTTTTTGAAGTCGGTTTTTTAATTGTTAAATTATTTTTTTACTTTACCCTTTTTAGTATACTTACTTACCTACCTAAAAATCAACAATATTGTTACCGTAATTTTCATTATTGAGGAGTTTGCTGATGAGAAGGTGGTTTCAGGTGCCCCATCAATCTGTACTTAGTACTTAGGGGTCTATTCTTTTTGGTAGAAGTCCAAAAATGAGTAATTTATTGAATTCTGGGATGCTATCCTGTCCATCATTCCGAAGATACTCATCAGATCCTTACCAAACTTTCATGGGACCACCTCGTAGCTTCCACCTTTAAATTAAAAAAAGAACTATATCAATCGGTTAAGCCATCTTCGTATAATCGATGAACAATTGAATTGAATACAGCGTTTTGAGAAGCATTCCCGGTCCTCACTTCGAAGATCCTCATCAGATCCTCATCAAATTTGTATGGGACCATCTCGGAGCATCCACCTTTCCATTAAAAAAATAATCATCAAAATCGGTCAAGCCATCTTTGAGTAATCGATAAACAACTAGATTGATTAATGCGTTTTGAGGAGCATATCCGTTCATCACTCCGAAGACTCTCATCAGATCCACATCAAATTTTTATGGGACCATCTTGGAGCTCCTACCTATCCATTAAAAAAAGAATCATCTTAATCCGTCAATCCGTCTTCGAGTAATCGGTAAACATACAAAAAAAAAAAATATTATACATACAGACGAATTGATAACCTCCTCCTTTTTTTTGAAGTCGGTTAATGAAGGAATATTGGATTGAATTGTAACATGTAATGAAAAGTGGATTCTTTATGATAACCGGAAAAGAAAAATGCAATGGCTGACCCCAGGTCAAATGCCACAACAGTGTCCTAAAGCAAAACTTACCAATAAAAAGGTAATGGTAACTGTTTGGTGGTCTCAGCATGGTGTTATTCACTATAGTTTTCTTCGATCTGGTCAAGCAATTACGGCAGATGTCTATTGTGCCGAACTCCGAACCATGTTGACAAAACTAGCAGTAAAACAGCCCCGACTCATGAATCGATCTTCACCATTATTGCTCCACGACAACGCAAGACCTCACACAGCACGAGAAACCATTTTGACCCTTCAGGAACTGCACTTAGAAACCATTCGTCATCCTCCGTATTCACCAGACCTTGCTCCAACGGACTACCATTTTTTTCGTGATTTGGACAATTATCTACGTGACAAGAAGTTTTCTTCCCAGGAGGCAGTACAAAATGCTTTCACACAGTTTGTGCAGTCTAGATCGTCGGAATTCTATCGCAAAGGCATTAATAACCTTCCCATTAGATAGCAGCAATGTATAGATAATAATGGCAACTATTTTGATTAAATAAATTTGTTAAAAATTTAAAAAATAAACAATTAAGATTTTCAGTACCTACAAATCGGCAATTTCATACTTTAACCCCTAATATAAGCCTACAGTTAATGATTATTATTTACATAATCTTTGTTACTACCTAAGTTCTAAAATTCCCTAGTTATTTTGACCTATATACATTAAATTAGATCTATAACTCAGAATGTATTAAATAATTTACAGGGAATTTATTCTTAAGACTTACGAACTTGATTGTAGAACCTATATATTTTTTATTTTTTTGAAATAAAAATTATTATTATAAAAAAATAAGATATAGGGTACTTTAAATGATCGTACGGGTTAAGCAACGCTTGGTATGACATACGTGATGAGTAAAAATGACGGTTTAACCGATTTGAATGAAATTTTGTACAGGGATAGTTTATTAGTTGAAATAAGATATTGGGTACTTTGAATAATCATACGGGTTAAGCAACGCTTTGTATGACATACGTGATGCGTCACATACGTCACAGCTAGTTCCTTATAGAATGACGTTTTGTTGTAGTGTCGATTTGATTTGCGCCGTCCTGGCGCTATTGTCCATAAGAAAATGATAGTGAACGAAACTAATATTGATGTAACTATTTACTGAAATATTAGTTCCGTTGACGCTCACCATCACCATTCAATAGACAACAGCGCCAAGAATCTAAGATGGCTCAAATGAAATCGGCATCAGATTTAGTGATGTACCTATGGTATGCCTCACCATTTATTTATTTCTATTATACATATCGATGACGAGAAAATGTTATTCACTGACTATTTCTAATCGGTCGTGAACAAAGAAGTTATATTACTAGAACTAGAATGGTTACGTAGAACTACAAAAAAAGTTTTCCGATACATGCTGTCCCTTTCTAAAAACACTATTAGAAAGGACAGCATGCTTCAATGTATCGTTCTGTCCCTTTCTAATAGTATTATAAGACAGGGACAGCATGCTTAATCAAATGTAGCTTAACACTTCTTAGTGAAACCGCGAAAACCATAGAAGAAATTACTTTTTAGTTCTACGTGAGCATTCTAGTTCTAGGTTGTGAATGATTATGGCTGTATAGAAAGTAGCCACTGTCAAGTATTATTTTTATATTACAAGTAATTTGCAGGAGTCTTGGCGGGAACTCGTTGAGGAGATGTGGTGCTAAATTTTCATTTTTGTGAAACCTAGTTCATATGCGTGCAAATTGTTTAATTTCGGGGGCATATTAATCAATTTAGTTTCGTGAAGGTGTACAAGTGGAATGAAAGTGAAAATCGGTGCAAAACATTGACTTAGTGTTGTCTCCAAGGCTCCGTGAAGATTGTTTGTAAATGGCCGCCGTGTTTACAAATGATTTCCTAGACTTGACTCTATGACGACTTGACTGTTTCGATGCAAATAACTTGCATAATATATTAAAATACATGACACTGGCTAATTTCCTAATGGCCATAATCGGTTCACAACCGATAAGAAATAATAATAATAAAGTAATTTGCATCAAAACAGTCAAATCGTCGTAGTAAAAGACAAGTCGAGGAAGTTATTGTAAATGGTGGCTCTTTACAATGATTGTTCACGCGAGCTTTGGAGACAACACTAAGTCGATGTTTTGCATCGGTTTTCGCTTTCATTACACTTATCCACCTTAACATGTCCCATAAATTAGTCAATTTACACGCGTTTAAACTAGGTTTTAAGAAAATGAAAGTTTAGCAACACCTTTCCTCAACGCATTCCCACTAAAACTCGCCAATCAACACTAAGTCTTAAATGTAACATAGGTACATACATAGCATTTTTCATAAAGTTTCCTAGAGTTTTTAGTATGTTTTTAAAATAAAAACCAACTTATACTAAATATACATATCTGGCACTTAGGCAAACCTGATATCACTGTGTCACTGAGCATATTAGTTTCTCCTTGAATTTCATTTAACTGACTTCTTATACCTTGGTGTATTTTTAAGAATTTTGTATTAATCTTTGTATTGCACAATGACGTATCTGAAGTAATATTCTTTGTCTACTATTCTCACTCACTCACTATTCCGTCTAGAGGTCGCTAGTAAAAACTTGAATGAATTTTTTTCCACAGTCTACAAACTGGTTGGAAAATATCTGTGGAATGTGTCCAAAAAAGGAATGTCACTGAGATTGTTTCGGCATGCTTTCGATAAATGGTTTTGTATTTCTTGAGAAAGAAAAGTAACCCTATACTGCTTAGAAAAATATAAAGAAGATAAGTAATGAAATCCAATATAAATAAAATAAATGCGTAGTCAAGTAAAAGGTAATCGCTTATCGTTATTTAACTTGAGTTTTTCTCCCCAAAAACTAAAGCGGGCTATTGATTATACGTCAAATTGACAATCACAAAAAGTAATTCTTTTGACATTTATTGGAAGTTGTTTTGTGAGTCCGTGCCGAATTTTATTTTGAAAAAATAGAAAAACTGTAAGAAATTATTGTTGCAAAATAAAATTTGGCATTGTAAATTTGAATGAGGATCCAATATCTACGAGCTTTTATCTTCGATTCTAATAAAATAGTTAAATGCCGAAGAAAAAAGGTCAAAAGAAAAACATTCCTAAAGGTTTGTGTAATCTGCGAACAGTTTTCTTTAATTTTTTTCGAGAAAATGTCCTAAATCAAGCTTCTAGTTGCTATGAAAATTAATAAGCCCTAAAGAATTAGGTTCCACTTGAAAAATATTCTAAATATTATTAGGTTCTCACTTTGACAATCTATTTACACTGTTATCACATTTTCCAGATTTTACTATAAATGACAGTGCCAACGCACCGAAGCCTGTAGGCCGAGTCAAGAAATCCACAAGTGAACCAGCAGCTGAGCTCTCCTGGGACCAAATCCAAGATGAGGACTTCGATATAATAGAAGAAATATCTGAAGATGGAACTAAAAACTTTGTCTATCGGAAAAAGAAAAACTCTAAATCAGAGTATGTAGACATAGAAGACAGGCCTGGTGTTGTGTATCCAGAAATCCTTTATTACCAGATATCAAAATACATAAAACCTGAGGATATTGGCAATTTTGCTGGTATAAATAAAACAACGTATTCCATAACTCGACAGAAGTCATTCTGGAGATCAATATACAAGAGGTATTGTGAAAGAAGTCCTACTTTACCTGAAAGACTACGTATTGAAAACAGTTTTAAGCATTATGGGTTACGACAACGGGTCATCCGAGCCCTATATCACACTTATGATGTTTTTATAAAGAAAGTTGCTCAACAAGCATTGCATGATAGTAAACCACATGAATTAGTCAAACGTAGATGTGTAAATGTATGGTTTTGTAAAGGCACCTCTCATTGGTCAATATGCTTCAAGTTGAAAAAGTTGCTGCCGATGCAGAGGAATGGAGAGATTGACTTTATTGAGGAGTTAGGGAGAATTGATGCTAATCCAGAGGAAGATTCACAGGTTTTACAGGTGTGTAGATGTTTAGCTTTAGGCTGATCTGGAAATATTTGAAATCTGTTTTTTTTCTATATTGATTATTTAGAAGTATAAATGTAGTCTAATATGTAGCATCTTCACCTTGACAATAGAGGTCTGTCTGTTTTATTCAATGCGCAGCCAGCCAAAACATTTACATAAAAAAAATATAAATTTTCGCTCTTAGGTTAGGGCTGCCATAGTTTAGAGGGCGTTGTTGTTTATTTTAGTACTTGTACAGACAGAATATGATTAAAGTAACCACCGTAGATATCCATAGCTACAGCTAACGTCTACTTACAACGAAACGGCTTATCAACAGTTCGTTATTTTAGACCATAATTCTAATGTTCCGTTGGTGAAGCGGTATCTTATATGGATTTGAGTGACAGACACTATCGAGTTCGAAACCTGACTGCAGTAATTCTTTTTGATTGAATTTATGTATTAAGTGATAACTTATATATTTATTTTTGCTTTTGTATGATTTATCTTAGTATAAGTTACACTTAACCTTAAAAATAAGAAAACAAAATGTTTTTTAACACTTTATTGTTACAAACAACGCCTTACAAGACTTATTGTATTGTGGGTGGTTCTATAAAAAAATTCTTACTTTGCAATAATGCCAATTTCGTGAATTACATGTATGGTATAGGTAGAAACGTATTTACTTATATTATACATTTTCTACCTAATACACAATAACATCACTTGTGACATCTTTTTTTTAAAAATGCAAACACTTTTTATAAAAACACCCAACATAACACTCAGAACACAACACTAAGAACAATATTTTAATAAAGTAAAGGCCTACTTTAACTTTTAATTATTTGTTGAAGTCTATTTTTCATGCTATTCACCATATTGTGGCACAAATTGTTTCCACTCATCCACTCCCTAGTTGATGTCACTAGATTCTGGAGATTTCCTTTTGTTTCGCTTGACCACTGATAAGTCCCAGTTTGACGACATTTGACCCCACAAGCCATTTTATGTCGTTACTGGGTCTCCGGTTCTCCATATATTTTTACCCATAGCCGGATTGTTTTTCTCTGTAAGTAGAAAAACCCGGTTATTAATTGTAATGCTTCTTTTTGACATTGAATAGACATGACCATAGTTTCCCAACTATATTTTAACTCATGTAATTTGATTAATTTGATTAAATTACATTCGTTAAATGTAATTTAACGAATGTAATTTAATTGTTTTCTTCATTACATAACACTACAACATATTTTAAATGAAACTTAAAAAAATAGAAAGAAATGCACAGTAACCACAATGGTTTATTAGTTTGTTGTGTGAAATGATTATATGTAAAAAGGTCAGTTATTTAAAATTATGTTACAACTACCCACAATTTACTAATTATATTAATATTTTGTAGGTAGATACACAAGTAGCCGTTTGCTGGTATAGATTCATTGTTTCATTACTTTTGTTAAAGTTGGATTAGCAGACTGGTTAACTACCTTGCTTTGAGATACAATATGCGGTGGTTCGAGCCCCATTCAATCCCCAAATTTTTTAAAGATTTGGTGTTATCGTAATTTAATAATATAGGTATTGACGGTATTGTCAATCATAAAATATTTAGAATATGAATTTGAAATTACAAGTTGCCATCCGAGTTGATAGGTAATAAAGTTTTTATTTTGCTGTTTGTTGCGCTAGTAGCGACACCTGTTAGCTATGCTTGTAACTAAATTGATAAACTAAACTTGGGTCGGATATTCTAATGCAGACATTGTTGTAAGTGGACGTTATAGCTGTAGTTATGGATATCTACATGGATACATAATCTGTATTCTGTCTGTACCAATATTATACAGCAAAAATTTTCTTACACCTATTTTTGTGAATAAGTACAGGATAGGTAATTACATGGATGGGTTAAACAATGAAGAGATTATTCATTCGAACGTTGTATCGCCACACAATGAAACGGTTTTACCTTTCCAATAAAACCAGCATTGTGCTCCGAGCCTTGTTCAGGGTGAAGAGTGAGAAGCTATTGCTGACATTTTACTGAAAACACGTTTAATTAGTAGCTGGCATGACTAAATTCCTCTATTTCTTGACCTATTTCCTGTAAAGTTTCCAAGTTTGCCGCCAGGTGGGGCGAGTGACGCGAATTTCCGCTGAGAGCGGCATCGACATTTTCTTGTCATTGATTCTCACCAGGTAGCAATTGAAATCACCCTGAACAAGGCTCGGAGCACAATGCTGGTTTTATTGGAAAGGTAAAACCGTTTCATTGTGCTCTTCACCTTGTTCAGGGTGAAGAGTGAGAAGTGTCTGGTATCACCTGGTAGGTATTTTAAGAGGCAAACAAACTTTAATAAAAGCTGAAATGTAGGCAGTAAGAATTAAAAATTTAATGTCATATCGAAGTTTTTGTAAGCTGACTTTAGGTAAACTACTTTGTAGTACCTGCCCGTACTTGGGTAATCCAATACCTAAATATATGTCATAATATGTAGTATAAACTTTTAAGCATAAATAGCAAACCAAGACGATTGTTACATATTAAGATAAAAAGTATTATTAATTTACCAGTAAGACCCAGTACAATAGCATTTATTGTAAAGGATAGATAATGTTATAATATTTTAACATTGAGTATAGATTTCAATTTGATGAGAACTGATAGTACGTCTTCGCATCGAATTAACGAGAGGAACAATTAATGCCTTTAAAGGCATCTGGACGAATAAAAAGAATATTTTACGATTCAAAATTAATTAACTAATAACAAGTTAATAAAAGTATTAGTCTGTGTTCAATTCTCAATCGACAAATAAATATTGGAACATTACATTACCAATTTAATCAAGTCATCGTAGAACATCTCAGAACTTCTTGCGGTCGTGTATAGCTGCAAAATCATTCTTATTAAATCTTACCCAATGACCAATAATATCATTTAAGCACCTTTTCTATAATTACTTGTGTAAACACATCTGAAAAATTCGCACAGAATTGCCTATGCGAATTGTCTACTAACCCATGATACTCGTGACAAGACTATCGCAATCGTCTTCCTGTGTGTTAAAAGGTTATATTAGACAAAACAATATTGAAATCCTAATGCAATTCGATTTTGGAAACACGTGCAAATCTAGATATCCATATTGTCGACAAAACAATTTACCTGTACGACATCGACAACCGTCGTGCAATTCGGCTAAAGGATTGGCAGGCGTTTCGTAACGTTAAGTTGTTATGTTGCCCCCCCTTCTTTTTTGTTCTCCTGAGACGTACAAAAACAATTCTGTTTCGTCTAACTATGGAATGTAATGAAAAATATTTTACATTCGGGAATTTGGAGTTTCGTTTCCCGAATGTAAAATTCGGGTAACTTTTTCCCGATAAACTAGCGTTTCCAAAGAAGAGGAACTATTTTTTAATGAATGACCACCACAAAATTTCAAGTTATCTAATCTTTAGGGTCCAGTGCGACAGAGATTAGTATCTATCGTACAAAAAAAAAATCTGATTTGATTTCTGCAAGTGATTGGTGTCCAAAGTCCCACGAAGACATTGGTTTAGGTCAAATCTGCTAAGAATTTAGCCAGATCTATTATTTCGGGTTTCAAATAACAAAGATTTCGTATTTTACCCAACAAGTTCAAGCAGGCTTAAAAAACTTAAGTCATTCTCTCAAAAGAAGTGATACTTAGGCGGTTGTCCAACTAATGAAGATAAACCGCAATTGACAATCAGACAAACCTCGCATCAGGAACCTAAAGGAAGTCTTAAGGACGCGACTCATGTGAAATCCCTTCCGATGGAATGGTTTTATTCATAACCGGTATCAAATAGATCTTTAAACAATGTATTATGTTATTGTACATGATACAAGAAGTGTCCCCTTCATTTCAAAAACAATAAAAAATAACTTTAAATACCACTTTTATACAGGCAAAGTTACCCCTGTTTTACAAAATAAATCAATTTTTCTTCTAAATCCTTAACCGCTATATTTTCTTATAGGCATCATAATATTAGAAAATACAATACCTAGAACCCCTTCATCGCATTTTTTCAAAATATTATTTTAATCTTCGTTAATTATTGATTTTACGAGAAATTGTAGATTTTTCACGCAATTCCATCTCGCTCATTTATATGCAATAGGACAAGGACCGTTGCTTATCATCTATCGCCGCCTTAAGTAAGTCGTTGTTGATCAGAGCGTCTCGTTAAGGCTCAAAATCTCACAGGGCCCGCAGATGGCTCTGCTTCCGAGATCGAAAAGCTTTAAAGCACCGAGGTGCGTTCAGATGCTGCAGCTAAATAGCCGAGTAGGTGAATGACGAACTCTAATCATCAATGACGAACTCGATGGGAAAAAATGTTTACTGATGGTCGTACAGCCACCGCTTGCTGAAGGCGTTATGATATTCGGCAGGACCGTCTCAGACATCAGACGTCACGAAGAATGAGTAAAAAAAAAGATGAGTAAGACAAAAGAAAACAGATTCACCCGTATTGCTAGAGCCACCGCCTGCTGAAGGCGCTATAATATTGGGCAGCTCATCTTAGCTCTCTGAAGTCCAACATCACGTACTGGAGTACCACGCGAGGTTGTTCAAATCTAAACAGAACTATGATTGTTGTTAGACCAAATTTCTGGAACGTATTACTGTAGTCTCTGCGATTTTCCCGGCGACGGGAATGCAGTTGAATTGACCCAGACGTCAAAACAACTCGTAAGCAAAATCAGTGACGGAACGAACTTTGTGCGTTCGCTTTTTAAATCAGAGAATAATTAGAAACTTATTGACTCTAATAATCCATGAGGTGCTGTTAAAATGACAGGTTATTTTTAGCTGTCATTCCCATACTCCCGATTGACAAACGGGTCTAGCAGTGCTCCCAACGGTAACTAGAAATCAGTCGGGGCATAATGGATGCCGTAAGCAAAATCAGTGACAGAACAAACTTTGTGCGTTCGCTTTTTGAATCAGAGAATAAATATAAACTTATTGACTCTAATGTAAGCCCTGATATGCTTTTCATGTAGGTTAAAATGACAGGTTATTTGTAGCTGTCATTCCCACACAGCAGTGCTCCCAAAACGGTAACTAAAACGCAGTTGGGGCTACTGTCATAAAAATAAACACCGTCCAGACGGAAGATGAATAAAGAAAACTACACTTACAGTCTTTCCACATGTCGGTAATTTTGGTTTTTATTTCGATTAAAGCTGCTGAAGCGGTTGCTGAAACCATCGAAATCTGTATTTTCCTCTGCAGTAAATACTGTAATTCGATCGAAGCTGAAGCTCGTCTCGAAACTTCAGTGTATTTTTCTTGTAGGTACCGGTACTATGATTCGATCGAAGCTGCTGAAGCTCGTCTCGAAATCTCAGTATTTTTCTTGTAGGTACCCTCAATATAACCTAAATCCTAAAAAATAAAATCTACGTACGTTCTTTGTTATTTTAGCTGCTGCGAATTTTTGCAATAATTCTTATATCGTGTGGGCCTAAAAGCTCCTGCTTATGATCTCCAAAGGCAGAAGATACGATGATCTTCACACAATTGATTAACTTACAATCACATAGAACTGTGCTTATGACAGGTGTAATTTTTACTTGCAGGTTCAGAAGAAATCCAATACTGGATTTCTATATTTAAAAATATTAAGATATGTATACCAATTTTAATCATCAGTTCAACCGTTTTAGTCCGAAAGTCAGTAAGGAGTCTTTGTACTACTAAAAACACTGCTATTTTCCACTGAGATTCTACTCCGGAATGCGAAACTTTTCAAGACTGAACTTTGCCCGGACTTTGAAGGTTCCGATAAAATAGATTTTCGAAAGAAATGGATACAAGACTTTAAATAATATTCAATCTTACAAAATATTTAGTAATTTAATAGCCGTGTGG
Organism: Idaea dimidiata; assembly: GCA_949358125.1. Taxonomy (NCBI): domain Eukaryota; kingdom Metazoa; phylum Arthropoda; class Insecta; order Lepidoptera; family Geometridae; genus Idaea; species Idaea dimidiata. The sequence goes on from OX442328.1 coordinate 15,067,813, forward strand.
TTTAAAAGTTGAAGGTATCTAAACAGGGTAGCTAAACAGTTACTAGTAAACTAGTGTCGAGTGAATAAAAATAAATACCTATAGTATTTGATTTCAAACATGAAAATAGGAGTTTAATTTGAGATAAACAAATTTTATCGGGCGGAAATTTTCGTTTATATATCAGTTTCATAGAAACCCTGTAACTACATCAATCTAAGGAATGAAATGCTGCATTTTTATCCGGCATTATAAACAAATGTCCCTACGAATATTCTCAACTTAAGCCTAGCTCAACCTGCCGATCCTAAACGGCCGCGCGGCCTGAGCAACGCCAGGCGCGGTTACTACTTGGATAGGTGACGAGATATTTTGTGGCAAAAGAAATCACCCTCTCGAGCTCCTTCGTGCCTCGGTATGCGTCAACGTTGTTATCTCAGGTAGCAATCGCCCCAGGCCAAGTCACAGGCCTTAGAGGGAACATTTAAAACTCTAAGACAAGGGAGCTACACCACTACACAAGAAGAATATGATGAATATTCTTAGTTCTTACTTTTATCAGTTCTAGGTTAGCAACTTTAAAGAAAAATCTTATTTTAGTTGTAGGTAGGGTAGGTAGTAATGGAAAAATCTCATTTTTCTGTTGTTGGGATCATAATCCACAGAAAAAATTTGTTAACCAAATTGTAGGGTAGGTAAGTAGTAACGGAAAAATCTCATTTCTCAGATGTATATCAGAGGTAATAGAGAATTAGAACAATTATAATGAATTGGAAAACATATTCCGACTTACATGACTCTTTACTTTAACATTACTTTTCGAAGTGCACACGATTTTTCGGTATGAGCAGCTGTAACTCTTCTCGAAATTACGGTGCACGCGATTCAGGATCGTCGACTTTCGGTAGGAGTTGCTGAAACTCTTTTCGAAGTTACGGTGCACGGGATTCAGAACCGTCCGATTTTCGGAAGCAGCTGCTGAAGCTTTTCGAAATATCGGTACCGTCAGAACTACTCGATGAAGAAGATCTCGATGACTTCGGCGACGTTTTGCTGTCTCCTCCTCCAGTGTGCTGTCTATTCTTCTCCTCCGATGTCTGCCAGCTTCTAAGTTCAATCTAGTAAAATAAATCTGCAACAGAAATACCTCACTAATTAGAACAAAGTATAGTCAACGTGTTGACAGCGCGATGCCAACGCAATGACAAGAAAATGTCGATGCCGCTCTCAGCGGAAATTCGCGTCACTCGCCCCACCTGGCGGCAAACTTGGAAACTTTACAGGAAATAGGTCAAGAAATAGAGGAATTTAGTCATGCCAGCTACTAATTAAACGTGTTTTCAGTAAAATGTCAGCAATAGCTTCTCACTCTTCACCCTGAACAAGGTGAAGAGCACAATGGAACAATTTTGAAGATTTTTATTGCAGGAAAGTATCTACATTATAAAAATGTAATGATTTTACAAAACCAACTTAAGAAAAGACAATTGCGAAACCTTTTGAAAGCAGAAAAATCATTTTTTAGGGTCCCGTACCTCAAAAGATAAAAAAAGAACCCTTACGGTATTACTTCGTTGTCCGTTAGTCCGTCTGACAAGCAAGACTGTTTATCTTGAGAACTTGCCGAGTTTAGATACCTAGGTACTGACATTTATGGTCCCTATTTGATGTCTATAACAATACCAAAATGTATGTTAATGTACAATTTTTTCTTCAGAATGTTTTCTTCATTTGTTCTGTAATACCCAGTTCTTCACCAAAATTTACTAATCGAAAGTGTCTACCCTATAAATTTATTGGGATCGAAATCTTTAATGATATATCTTATTGACTTGGAACCACGAAATTTGGAAAGCAAGGTAGCTTACAGGAGAAATTACATAAATAAAAATAAGTTTAAAATCAATGGGTGTTTCCATATATACATAACTGAAACAAGTGTTAGAGATGATTTATATTGTCTAATATCAATCATCAGAATACGAGCTTCGATGTCCATAGCTTGGCAAGCAGTGGATCGGTCTGTTGCAACCTAGTGACGGCCGAGCAATGTACAACAAATGGTCTAATATAAATCATCCCTAAGTTTGCCTCTAAGTTCGAGTGAGCGCCCATCTAATAAAAGGATCTTGCTGTTTGCTGGTCACCAATTACAGACCCAATTCAGTCGTGTATGTGTACGGAACCCTCGGCGCGCGAGTTCTACATGCTCTTGATCGGTTTTTTGTTGTCCGGGTTTCAGGGTCCAAAATCCAGGGGTTTTCACACTTATTGTGCGGGTAGGTAGATTTTAGATATGGCAGCTCTAAAAGGTACAACAAACACCCTAACGTTGGGGCGGATGTGTGACTATTGTCTATTCTGTAGGATAATTTTTTTAAATTAAATTTTTAATTCTGACTTTATTATGCTATAAAAGCCTTCCAAACAATATTTATTTACAGGTAACCTGTCAAAACTTCTACGAGGTTCCCCCACTAATGGGCACAGTACTGTCTTCAGTGAGTGTAGTGTTATCCCGAGGACTCCGCCACCACCGTGTTCACTTAGGTTTCAACACTGGCCAGTACATTGTGTCAAAAAACATCCTCCCCGAATTCACGGTAATTCTCGACACAGTGGTGAATATAACAGTGTTGGACTGGTGGCATCCAAAGTACCCTCATTTTGAAAATAAATTGCCCTTTAATTTCGATGAAGATAGTTTGCCTGTACTGAAAAAGGAGTTTTTTGATACAAGGAGTGAAGTATAGTGTTGTAATTATTATTGTGATAAGTAAGATAAAATATATTTTTGACTGTTTTTTTTTGTATTTTTTATTTTTAGAATTTTACTTAAGCTAGATAGAGATTGTCTCTAACTAATGCCCGTGGTTTTAACCGCGGAAGTGGAGAACGCGTTGTCAGTTGTCATAGGCGCGGGCGGCCGGGTGGGTTCTCGAGCGGTTGTACTTATTCGTTCATTACTCGGGTTCTACTAATTGGATTTCGATGCAAAGTATACCACGACGTTCCTCGAAAATAGAACTATCCAATTTTGAAAAACAGATTTTATTCGGATTAGAAGTTTTTAATTGTATAAGGAACAGACAGAGAAACAGACACACAGACATGGTCATTTGACATTTTCTACTATTTATTCTAAGTCCCGTAGACCACTTTTTTTTATTTACTTCCAAGTACAGACTTTTTGTCCTATCCTTCTTTATTAAAGGTATAGATAATAATGAAAAAGAGGATAAAAATACTGAATTTGGACGCAAAAACTAAGTCTAGTTACTTGGGTTAGCGGAGCGGAGACAGGTATGTTCCAGAATCGGAGCAATAAAAAAAACACTGGTGTCTGTTTCTCTGTTACTTATGCATTCTAGAACTACAGAACGGATTGAACTGTACCTACTTGTTTTTAACCGGCTTTCAAAAAAGGAGGAGGAGGAGTAGTGGTAATCCTACTAATATTATAAATGTGAAAGTATGTGTGTTTGGGTGTTTAGATGTTTGGATGTTGTTTCTCAATCACGCAAAAACTACTGAACCGATTGCGATGAAACTTGGAATATAAGTAGTTGGATACAGGGAATAACGTAGGCTACATGTGTTATTGCCGGTATCTATCAGCTATCGGGATCAACCGATATTCCCGCGGGAAGGGCGGAATAAAATGTTCGTTACTGCATATTCTTGATGGATGGATCCTTGAAAGAAACTGATATGAAACAGTTGATATTGACAAGCCGCAAGCATGGCTCTTATTCTTAAATAATACTTTAGTATCTTCTTACTAGTCTGTGCTTAAATGGAAGAAAAACTTCATTAGTAATGTATACCAATAGTAGAGTGCGTGCCACATAAGTGTGCACACGACCGGAGGAACCATTGTCTAACATTTGGCACAGGTTACCTAATAGTCAGTGCGACTTGCTAACGGACACAGATTAGGTCTGATTTTGAACACCTGCAGACTTATCTGGCACTCAGCCTAGTTATAGCTCGTCTTGAATGAAGTTATTACGGGGACTCTATTACTATGTTCTTTAATGACGGTACGGAACCCATTATGCGCAAGTCCGAGCACTTTATCCCGAAGGAGCTCTTCGGAATATCTTTCTGGGAACAGCAGCTCCGCACGGATGGCCGTCAGTGGGACGCTATAATAGATATTTCAATAGTGTAAAGTCAAGGACTGTCTGTTTACTACTTAAAGCTACCTACCTATTTTGTTGGTGTTAGTAGTAAACACCTACTAGAGTTATTCTGTGTTTACTAAGATAGTCCGTTGTCTTGTGACCTCTGACTCTATAATGAGCTCATACCTAAAGTAAACCTATCGTATTTAGTCTTAAAAAGAGCAGTGGTCATATTGGTCGCACCTACGTTACTATAAAAATGTTAAAGTTAATTTTTGTTTTCTCGTTCTTCGTAGTGGTGAGTAGTTTTTCAGATTATAAAGTATGTTGAAGGTTAAAAATCATAATAACCCTTCATTGGCAGTCGGGTAAAATAGTTCCCCAACATACGCTAATACGTATCCTATTATACACTTTGTTTCTGCAGAAATCCCATTAATACTTATTACAGAATACTTATTAGTACATACAAGACAAGTTTATAATAATTATGATAAGCGCGAAGATTTGTGAGGAACAGAGGATGTTGTTAACTCTTTCCCACAAAAACTCAATTGCGATGAAACATGGTAGTCCAGCAACTGATTGCGATGAAACTTGGTAGTCTATTAATATGAGAATGTTATGTTAATCCGAGTTTCGAGCTATGCCTAGACCTAGCTAGCAGACTAAATAATAGACATGCTATATACATGTTCAGGATTTACGTTGCAACTCCACGTCCATTTAAGTGTCAGTACAGAAAGCGTCACACTAAATAATTTTCGTTGCTAATAGAATTTTGTAAGGCGCTTAATTGACAGGTCTTTTTAAATTTTTGGTACGTTTTGGTTGGTTGTAGACTTGTCACAGCGATGCCCCTACACCTGCTCCTGAGGCGCCAAGGGTTTACTGTGGAGAGACTCCAAACAATGTAAGTTGGTCCTAACATTTTATGAACATTTCAATTGACACGATTTGCGGACATAGTTACATTTTACAGGGTCTTAATCGCGTTTAGGTATTCATTATTTTCATACCGCGATGTTTCGACTATGGTAAATAGTCTCGGTCGCGGTTAAGACCCGGTAAAATGTATGTATACTTTTTATAGATACCTAGGTACTGTCATTATACTAAATATATAATGCTAGCTAAATGCTTACCTACTTTTCCAGCTTTTCACCTGTCTCGGATCACCGAGGATTTTGAGCAGGAATGCAGTGTCCAGATGCAAATCGGAATCTGAGGAAGTAAGTGCAAAATAGAAATGGAAATAGAAATGAGATTAAAAGAAAAATGACCCAAATGTTTGATGATTAAGTGATTTTCTGTGGCACAATTAATACCTAGATCTTAGCATAATTTGCCGTAAAAGTGTACATCACCAGTTAAAATAAAAAAAATATATATTTTAAATCCACCAGTGCGCTCGCCTAAACTGCGTGTTCCGAGAATCCGGGTGGTTAGAAGACAACACCATCAGTAAAGACAAGATAAAGCAGTCGTTCGATCAGTTCGCGGCCGACCACCCGGCTTGGTCTCCCGCTGTACAGCATCTCAAGCTGGCCTGCTTGGAGAGGGACCTGCCGGCGCAAGGAGTCTATCTCAACTGCCCGGCCTATGATACTATGCATTGTATACATATGAGTTTTGTTAGGGTAAGTAGTAGGTACCTACCTACAAGTGATATATGAATAAAATAATAACCGTGCCATTAATCAAGAAATTTCTTAGATAGATTTTAATGTTTATACCGTAGCGCCCCTAGGGGTCTGAAACATTTAGACTTAGCTAAGATTAGGACAATCTATGGAATGGAAAAAATGTTTTAAAATCGGTTCATTCGTTTCTGATAAGAATAGTGCAAGTTACACTCACTTCTCTTACACCAAAAGCGTATCAGTAGCCGTCGAGCGTAATAATAACGACTTGATGCCCATTATCAGGGGACAGATCTTTATAAACTTTAAAATATTGAGCAGGTCTACAATACAATTCAATCAATCTCGCGTAAACTCTGACAAATGTAGCTCTCACTTGGGACCATTCACACGGTGCAAAATCGGCACCGTGTCAATTCGCGGTTGGTTTACACGCAAGTGCTTGAAGAACCGAATGCAACAGAACGACTGAAAATTTCATTTTATTGAATCTGATAGGTTAGAGTTATTTTACAAGCGTACTAAACAACTGAGTAACAATTGAGTTTATCGTTTTCAGAATACACCAACCACGAAATGGGTGAGCAAGCAAGAATGCGCGTACGCACGGTCCTACGCGACGAGTTGTCCAGTTTGCCCTGGGGAGTGCTTCGCGCCGCGCGTGCCTTACGGCTCCTGTAATGCGTGTATGGCCCTGCCTAGGACACCTTAAATTTTTTTTCTATGTAAATGTCAAATTTTTCAATAAACTTTTTAAACGTTTTTTTTTTCATTTTCCCGGGCGACAAGACTTGTAATATTATAGTATAGGCGGTACCTACTATATTTATTGATTACAACCTTAAGATGTAGAAATGACATCAAAAGGAAGACAGTTGTAACAAGCTACTGAAGTAACACTACCTCAAATTCAATGAAATTTTATTTCAGTACTGCGGCAGTAAAAGCGAGCGTAGGGATAGGACCTAAAACTTTACACGTCCTTGTCTGAATAGGGTGCCTTGGCAAGCGTGCGAAAGGGACAACCAAATATAAAGTCCTCTATCGAGACCGTTTTTGTATTTATTTGGAACAAGTTATCTTCTATTATTACTAACACCCATTGAATAGAGTTCAATTTAGTATGACAAAGTTTTTGCAGTGTACCTTTCAGTTGTAGTACTTCTTAATTCCATGGTTACCAAACACGGCGATTTTCATTTCATTTTTACGATATACGTAACAATTATAATAATAATTGTCGTCGCTGCAGCCAGGCTGCAGCGGTATTATATAACACTAGCTGCGCCCCGCGGTTTCACCCGCGTAAGATTTATCAAAATCGGTTTAGCATTTTTTCTTTCATAAGAACCTTCTCCTGATCATAAGGAAGACAACAAAAAAGAATTATCGAAATCGGTCCAGCCGTGACCAAGGGAAATAGGGATTCATTTTTATATATAAAAGATATAAAGAGATGGAATATGTCTGAGACAACCACCTCTAGTACTAGTACATAATATCTCAAATAATCTCAATGGTTATTATTCGATCTTCATCAAGTTTACTCGAATTTTCTTGACATTCATCAGGATTCCATTACCGTTATTCACCGCACATGCGCCGGTCTTCGCGCATGCGTGGTGAAACGTATGACATCTGTCAAAACCAGGACATACGGTGTGGTCTCCTGACGTCACTGCAAAGGGATACTTTCCCAGTGTAATAGTTCTAGTGCTTTTTGGAATATCATGTAATATTGCGGTAAGTACTTTAGACAGTCTAGAAACAGTCAGAGGTAGATATATTACACCCGGTACTTGGTTTTCTGTAGCAAAATTCTTTGCATTTGGTATGTTACCTATATTATTGGGAAAAAAACCTATACATTCCACGCATTATTAAATTTGACTGCTTTAACAATTTTCTGGAAGCAACGGCAACGGTTCAGGCTATATTATTCAGAAAAAATTAACACAATTATTGAATAGTAAACAATCTAAATAAGGTGTATATAAGAAAACGAATTACTTATCTAATTGATTATTTATTGTTATTACATGCAAGAAACCAAAAAACCTTTGCTCATACAAATAAAATAAAATAAAAAACCATCGTGATTTTCACCAAGAAAGATTTTCACTTAATCACCGGAAATGGAAAAAGGAGTTGTAAGTTTATTTTGCAATTATAATTGTTTTCTTTGAATTCAATGAGATTGCGTATGTACGGACCTACAAAAAAGTACGGTGTCTGCGAAGGGCCTAGATATCGACAGTCTATTTTTAGAAGTGAAGAGACATGATAACAGCAATTAGTATGGATCGTACTCGGTGACCTTTCATCTCATTTGTGACGTGAGCGATGATGGGGGTTTGAGGGTACAAGTGGGAGATTTTACCGTTGAATAATTTTCATAATAGGTACTTAGGATTTTATTTGTTTGGGAAAAGAGATAGGTAGTGAGCAGAGTCGGAGTCCGTAATAAAATTGGGATAAAAATGATAACGAACAAAATAAATTACGAAAGAAGCGTAGACAGAGCGCTTGAAAATTGTGACACTTAACTTCATAAGTTGCACTTACGAAGCGTGGTTAGGTTTTTTTTTTCTAATCTTTATGTAATTTATTTCGTTATCAGTGAAATTATCAAGGGCTAGGTACTATTAGGTACATAAGCAGGTAAATAGACAACGATAAGCGACGTTATCACAGCTTTTCGTAACATAATGACAGACATTGTTTTGATAATTTTTTATTAAATATTAGCGCAGATGTTTTGAAAGTCATTGCGTGCCTTCGACGTTGAAAATTGCGGGTTCTGTACCCGCTGCGGAACGATCTTTTTTGTTGAACGCCTAAGGTATTCAATCATAGATCTGAAACATAATAGAGTAGGTACATATTTTTCTTCTTCTGTTCTAATAGTGGTGTGTGTGGCTCACCTAGTGTTAGATTTTTCAGGTCGCTCTAAGTGTCGGTATTACTCGAGTAGACAGAAGAATATTATGCAAGGTCGCCTGTCCGGTACTTTCACGGGAGCCGCACTAGCGCGGCTGAAACCGCATGGTGCTTACTAGATGTTATAAACGCGAAAGTATGTATGTATGTATGTGACTTTGTTACTCTTTCACGCAAAAACTACTAATTCGATTGCGATGAAACTTGGAATATAGGTAGCTGGAAATCTGGAATAACACATAGACTACTTTTTATCCCGATAATCCCGCAGGGACGGGACTTACGCGGGTGAAACAGCGGGGTGTAGCTAGTAAAAAATAGAAATGAAAAATAACCAGTGCCAATTTCATAGGCCGATTTAAATACCTATTAAAGTAAGCGCGTCATCTTCCAGACTGTAATTGAAATTCTCGACGACTGTCGGGTTGGTAATAACTTCTTGTTGTACAATGTATTTCGGGGACGGTAACATACACCGACATAAGGTTTTTCTACATGTCTAGACGAAAACAATGTCTACGTCTTTTGAATTTTGTTCTATTTGAACTTAACTACTTAGGAGAATTGTAAGGTTATGTTTGTGGAAAATCAGCTGTTTTTGAAAATAAAGGAGTAGTTCAAACGAAATAAAAGGCCAACTTAGTATCAATTACCTTTTATTGTAACAAACTATTTTAATTAAAGTTTTTAATTAAACTTTAAGTAAATATAAATAAACTAATTAATTTCAAAAAGATAGGAAATATATAATTCGAATTTTCATTATGTCCTAGAACAAAAGTTTTCGCTTAGATGTCTAAAGAACAACATTTTTTATTTAAATTACCGTTCTCGAAACACGTGCTATGCCGGGGGATATTTTAGGGGATTCATTCATTCAGAATTCAAATTAAAGGCAACCTGCAGAACTCGAGCTGACCTGAAACTGCAGCATACGTGTAGAGAAACATTTTGTCGTTTGATAAGGGCACCTATTACTCATTAAATTAAAATATTTTCGTTTGGAGTGTCTGGCAATAAATGAGTGATTTTTAATAATATTCTGTAGGTAATAAATACCTCAAAATCACACATTTTTATTTGATGTTTTTAAACTACCTAATCATGACTAAATTAGTCTAGACTGTGGTCTGAGACTACCTAATGCAGCAGTCAGTATTCTTTAATAAATATTGTGTGAGGCAATAGGGAGAGCTTTGTAGCAGGGCTACGTCGTAGAAGCAGAAAATCCGTAGCACTTGATCTCGTAGCTTTTGAATAATTATGTTCCATCCTAGCTGGATTTTAGTAAAGAATTCCTAGCTATACCCCCATTTCCTTTCCAGATCTGGTTCCAAAATAGTCTTCAGTCATGTTCGAAGGCGCAGTAGCTGGTATCCTGAACCGGCTGCTCGGAAAATACGTGCAGGATCTCGACACGGAGAATCTAAACGTGGGCATATTTTCTGGGAATGTTAACCTCACTGATCTCAAGCTCAAACCCGAGGCACTGGTAAGAGTTGATAACATATTTATATCAGGGGGCCAGGAATAGGACCTAGAGATACGTATTTATGGATCTAGTTACTGAGTTCCTATATTAAGCTATCCACATTTTGATTTTTCCTCAAAGGTAAATAATTTTTGGGAATTTTTGGCTCAACAAGAAGCATAATCACGAAGCATGGATCTGAATTAGAAATAACCCTTCGCCGTCAAAAACATGAAATTGCTACTCCATTTTCTTTGGCGTATGGCGTAGTCATAAAACGTAGCGGATTCACCTGCGCCAGTTGAAACACGCTTCACCTAGTTATATTTCAAACATGACGAATTACCATCAGCTAACTTAACCCAGCTCCAATAAGACAAAATGATGCATCGATGGATCATTTCATCTAATGAATTATTTGTCTACAGTTCATTATTTCAAATCATGTTCCACCTATGTGTCATTCACGATTCAGATCACGGCTCATTTGACCATTATAGTCTTTCATCTAAGTCATGAGATAGGCAGGTATTGGTACTTATTTAAATACCTCATAGGTAATAAATCTTATCGATATGGATGAGAACGGACTGCGTCTGTGATAATGGAGGTATTTTTGATGTTAAACTCCTTATAAGGTTCAGATACGATAGATACGGAGTAATATTTACTGCAAGACATTGCTCACGTCAATCATTTGATCCTCCCCATACCGAAGTAGCTTGGGACAGGCTACTTGTGTAAAGACACTAGTAAATGATATTGGTAGATTACGATTTAAATTATTATCTTTAGTGAACAGAATAAAGCGTTATATTTATGATGTATCTGACTTGTCATAATCCCTTTCAGTACGAGCTCGATCTACCGATCGATGTAAAAATCGGCACAATAGGCCGCATAAGCCTCCAGATACCGTGGACAGGGCTCTACACCCAGCCTGTCATTGTGAACATAGACGACGTCCTGCTTCTGGTAGGACCAGCCATCTCCAACTCTTACTTTGACCCTGAGAGGGAGAAGAGGCTCACGAGAGCAGCAAAGAGAAAGATATTGCAAGATTTGGAGGCTGAAAGCGAGATTCTTAAAGGTAAGTGGACTTTTTAGTTCCTCGTAGTCATGAAAAAACCTTAAATAGCTTCAATACATCATCTTTTTACAATAATCACCACAACAACGCCGACTTATCTAGGTATCAGTGTGCGGCTGTAGCATAAAGATTTATTGCATTTATTTTCTTTTACCTATGACGGAATGTTATTAGCAGTTATCTTTGTTTGTCTGTTCGCAATTGAATGATCCTATTTATCTTCAAAACGGATCGAATATTGCACAACATTACACACAGCGTAATCTAGCACCAAACTAAGCACTAGGCTTGGACTATGGGTACTAGACAACGGATATACTACAAATTTATTATACGTTTTTCTGTAAATACATACCTATTATACATAATAGACACCCAGACCAGATATAACTATTTATTAATAAGGATTTACGTGTGGTTTTTACTAAAATATTTCTGATTTAACTGAAGGTGGTTTTTGTATCCAGGTCCTCAGAACTTCTTCGAGAACCTATTCACGGCAATCGTGAACAACATTCAGATTTACGTGAGAAATGTCCACGTGAGGTATGAAGACTCTATCAGCTCGAAGGACGGACCTTTGGCGTGTGGCTTGTGTTTACAGAGCCTCTCTATTGAGACTACTAATAGGTATTATAAACTAGTGGCATGCAATTTATAGTTAATTTCAAGTCAGCGGTACTATTTGTCTATTTGATAAAATTGCTTCCAGTAACTGCTGCTTTTGTAAAATTGATTGTAATGCATGACGTGAGTTTTGTAATGTAAATTAGTCTTATATGTCATTGTTTATCAGAGTTTTGTCTATAAACTTTAGTATAAATAATAAATAGCTTAACTAATATTTTTGGCTTTTTGACTGTAATTACTGGTGCTAGTGGAACAAGAAAAAGGAAAGATTTACATATGACTCTTGTGACATCTATTATTCGTTTTCCAGCAAATGGAAACCAGCAGTAACAGCATCCAACGCGTCAACAGTATACCAACTGATGCGCATAGAATCTCTGTCCGTTTACTGGAACCCGACAGCCACTGCGCTGGATGACGCGGAAACTGCTCACATAACCCCCATGCAGTATTATAACTGGAAGCATTACATGTTAACTGGGTTGGATAAGTTCTCTATGCATAGAGAGGAGTTTGAGTTCTGTAAGTAATGAGCTTTCTTGTTTTTCTTTTTCTTTTTGCACACTGTTAAAGGACCCCAGGGTCCCGAGAGGGTTGCAACCTTTCATCTGTCGGATAATTATGACACTCGTTAATCTCCTGTATTCTCTCGATTGAGTGAAATCCACATGTGTCCCTTATCTTCCTCTCTAGACTGAATTCTGGAATTATATCGAAATTTAATAAATATTACGATTATTAAAAAAATCTTTGAGGTAATAAAAAAACTTCAGAACATAGAGTCACCATGATGCTCTGATAACTTCGGAAGTATTAGTATTATTAGTATATTAGTATTAGACCAGCAATGAAGTGAAAAAAAATCCGATGATGATAGAGATTTTAATGATGATAATTCAGAAGACGACGATGATGATTATAACGACATCCTTATTATTTTCAGTAATAAAACCTGTATCATGCAAAGTGAAGGTGCTAATCAACCGTTCGGTAGAGGCGCGCGTGCCGCGTCTACTACTGGACGCGATGGTTCACGACAGCGCGGTGCAGATGTCGCGAAGACAGTACCTGTCTATAGATAACTTGATCTCTTCCTTCGGGAGGATCAAACTTAACAGGTAGGTACTTAGAGAAACGTCGGTTTTATCCGCTCACAATAAGAATGGCATGCGATCTTTCAGAATTTAGACGCGTGCATTCCACTGGCCAACCGCAGCGTCGACAAGCTCGCGTTGAAGCTTGCTGAGCTTGCTTAAGGTTTTGACATTTTTAATTTACTTTGACAAGGTTCCATCTCATTCTCATTGCGCACGGATTATAAGTAGGCACCTAAGTCTTGGTTCTTGACTAATTAAACAATTAGGTAGGTATTAGCTTAGGTAAAGCAAGCTTATATTTATTTTGTGACATATATTTGACGTCACAAAATAAATATAAGCTTGCTTTTGACGTTTATTTGACTCATTGGGGCTTTGTAGTAATATATACTCTAAGCATTGAGGTCTATCTATCTCATTTGGTGGTAATATACGAAGTTTTCTAAAATGGATGTGATACACTTACCTCATCTTCGTGGTGTGTTTGTCACTACTGAATTCAAGAATTCAATTGAAAAAAAATGAATTATTTAACTGCAGCCCTTCCTAAAATAATATTATGAATTAAAAATGCTGATGATAATTTTCTCTCCAGAAAATACCGTCACCTCCACCCTGGAGTACCTCTATCCAAAGACATAAAGAAATGGTGGCGTTACGCTTACAACGTAGTTATAGAACAACGAGTCAGACCCTACTCCTGGGCAGCTATCAAGAAACATAGAGAAAACTATGACATTTACAAGAAAACTTATAAGACGACTTTGAGGAGTCCGAACGATACGGAACTTAAGCTGGACTTGCAGAAATGTGAAGATAATCTGCCGATTATTTCTGTGGTTATAGCGAGGGAACAGGCCAAGTTTGAGGTGAGGGATAGTTACACTTTTACAGTTGGTATTCATATTTAGTGAAATCATTATTTAACTTTTTGCAAATCTATAGGATAAGTATTTCCTAGAATCTATCAAGTTAGATAAACTTGTTGCTTATATCGTCTTTTAAGCCCATAGTTAGGAAATCGTATTTAAAAAAGGTCTTGAGTCTTGATACACAGACTAAATTCATATGATTTTTCTATATTTTTCTATTGAGGTTTGAAACCTTAAGAATGAGACAAAAGTTTTCAAAAACTATTCGTTTATACAGCTTTTATCCCAAGAACCAGACCGTATAGAACTAGTGGAAAGCGAGAACGAATGGTGGAAGACCACCTCTACAACGCAGACTTCCCGGGTGGAACTCTGCGTGAAGACTGAGCGGAGCAGGACACTGTGGTCACATCTCTCCAGCCCTGAGAGGAAGAAGGTCTTCGAGCTGATCGGTTACGTGGAAGGAGTGAGGCAGGATAAGTCGAAACAGTACATTGGTAAGCGCAAAGAATCTATAAACTATAACACTAATAGAGTACGCTCAAATACTCTTTTTTACACAAGTTTTACTAAACTAGTGCCAGTCATATAAGTTGCCAACCCGAAGTACACCTAATACATTTTAATCCATGTCCAACTGACTACAGGTTAAGTTTCATCTACCATACTAGATTACTTTAATCTTATGTAACTTGGTTTTAGGCCAAGTGGAAAATATAGATGACTTATATAATAATTCTTTTATTTTCTTTTAGAGCACAAAGTAAACCTCACATTGGCGAACTGTTCACTAACATTGCTCAATCGCAACAAGGAGATCTTGGCAGTAACGATAACACAGTTCTTAGCTTCGTTGGAAACTAGACCTTCGGCTAAGGCGTATAAGGTAATAATTTATTAAATGACTAATATAGCGACAGAAAAAAGCGGATGCCGGGCCCCCAGGGATGCGCTGAATCGGGAATATCACACGGATGATGATGATAGCGCAAGAAATATGTCTCACGGTTTTCTGTGTTACTTAGTTAGACAGTCCAATAATAAGCTAATGCAATTGTTTTGAGTACCTCCCTAAATGGAGACAGCCTACTATAATGACAGCATTTATCGGCTCAGTTTAGTGGCCTAGGAATTGTCACAGACTAAATTCTCCTTCTTACTATTCCAGTTATCAGCCCGAGCAGAGAACATAGTAATTGAAGGTATAACATCGGAAGGTGATTTGGTGCCACTTCTGAGCTCAGAGAGGGGGACCGCCCTGACTGGCACCAACTTGTTGGCGGTGGACATCGAGAGAAACCCAAGTACGGTGGAGGCGGACTACGCGCTCTGTTGCATTATGGAGCCAGTTGAACTGTTCTATGTTGAGGTTGGTTACATAATAATGTCACAGTATTGCGGCTAATTATAATTAGCCATGATTTCATCATTTACTTCCATCTCTCTCATATCCCGTGTCACACAGTCTAACCATCTTTACTTACTATGTCGATTTCTTGTTTTCCACTCTTCTACATTTATACACTTCATTCTTTCCCTAAAAAAGACCCAAAAAATGCTGGATTGAAGTCGTAAGTGCTGATATCCTTACAAATGGCCTCACTACACGGAAAGCAAAGGTCCGAGTGATCCGTTGTCGAGTGCATGTAGACGTAAAAGTAGGAAAGCGAAACGGGAAATTTGTTCGAATGATGATGACTCTTCATTCCACATTATCTCCTCAATATGTCCAAATATATTATGAGTTATATTATATATAAGTATGTATGGGTATATGCTATATTGACGAAACTTACGCACTAACAAAACACACTTACTAACAAAATGTTCATATTGTCTCAAAATTTTCAGCACGCGTTCACGGAACTACTAAACCTAGTCCAAACGAAGTCAACCTCGACACTAGAGCCCGTAAAGCAGGCGGTAACATCGTGGGGGCGATCCGCTCTCAGGCGCGCGGCAGATCGGACCAAGGTGTTCCATATCAGTATCGATGTTAAGGGCCCTTGTATTATACTACCAGAGTATGGGTGTGTTCAAAAGTAAGTATAGGACATCGCAGAACATATCTTTAAGCTTGGAACTAGTTGATTAACTTACTAGAATGACAATAATTGCAATACCTGTAAATGCTCCATTACATGCATATTATTTATATTTCCTTTGTAAACATAGTATAATAATGCCTTGTATATTTTTTCATCAGGACCGGACATCTAATGGTGATAGACATTAGCCGTATTATAATAAAATCTGATCTCCAACCGTCAAACTTGGCGTTAGAAGATGCCACTTGTATGGAGTTAGAAGAGAAACTCTACGATAGACTGCATGCTGAATGTACAGCTCAGGTAAACACTAGAAACAACTTTGTGAAGATAGATGGTAAAATGATTGTTACCTTCACGTTGAATTTACAGGCCGTTTTACATTAAGCTTAGAATTTAGACTTTCATATTTTACAAATAGTTAACATAACGATCCCCATCGGTGTTTCGATACGTAGAATGATGCAACCACTGAGGAAAACGGGTCGGATCTTGATCCACAACTATCTTCCATAACTTCTAGCTAGATGAACGTGTTCTGTCGTCATTACTTACCATCATGTTTGTTTTTCACGATTATTTTGAAGGGTTAGTAGTTTATGCACCGAGGTACTAAAGTCCTGTCTTATATGGCGGGCGTCATATTGAATCCAAAGCGTACGAAGGACTCTAGAGGGTTAACTCCCGAGCGCAGCGAGAGTGTTAAAAACTTAACTCCTGAGCGAAGCGAAGGAGTTATGTACCTAGAGTCCTAAGTGAAGCGTGGGATTCAAGCGCCCAAGATAAAGACAGACTTTAGTACCGAGGTGAATATTCTACTTTACACATCTACTGCGAGACAATAAAAGGGCTACAAAAATAAGTATTTAACTAACAACAAAAAAATAGAATAATGCAACGTATATGAAATATATTGACAGCTTTATATTAATTAAATTTAACAATGTTACATCAAAATGACGAAACCACACATCGGCCTTAGCTGATGAAAAAAA
Organism: Idaea dimidiata; assembly: GCA_949358125.1. Lineage (NCBI taxonomy): Eukaryota > Metazoa > Arthropoda > Insecta > Lepidoptera > Geometridae > Idaea > Idaea dimidiata. The sequence continues at coordinate 15,084,705 of OX442328.1, forward strand.
AAAGTTGGGGCTTTATACTAACCAAAACTTTTTGCTTTACCCTTCCGTCCATGAAAATAGAAAAAATTTGCCCAGTTTTTATTTTTTTTATGTGTTATGTCTAGGTGGCCAGTTCGAAATGGCCGTATGCTACCAGAACCTTAGTTTGTAGAGCAGTAGGTGTGTAAAATTTAATTTACACACCTACTGCTCTACAAAGTTACTTTATTTGACCAAAAAGGTCAACGTAAAGCGACTCTTTATTCCCTAGGTGCATAAAGTGCACATTATGCACCTAGGGCATAAAGTAATTTAAATTTGTAACTAAGGTTCTGGTAGCATACGGCCATTTCGAACTGGCCACCTAGACATAACACATAAAAAAAAAAAAAAACTGGGCAAATTTTTTCTATTTTCATGGACGGAAGGGTAAAGCAAAAAGTTTTGGTTAGTATAAAGCCCCAACTTTTTTTTTTCATCAGCTAAGGCCGATGTGTGGTTTCGTCATTTTGATGTAACATTGTTAAATTTAATTAATATAAAGGTGTCAATGTATTTCATATACGTTGCATTATTCTATTTTTTTGTTGTTAGTTAAATACTTATTTTTGTAGCCCTTTTATTGTCTCGCAGTAGATGTGTAAAGTAGAGTATTCACCTCGGTACTAAAGTCTGTCTTTATCTTGGGCGCTTGAATCCCACGCTTCACTCAGGACTCCAGGTACATAACTACTTCGCTTCGCTCAGGAGTTAAGTTTTTAACACCCTCGCTGCGCTCGGGAGTTAACCCTCTAGAGTCCTTCGTACGCTTTGGATTCAATATGACGCCCGCTATATAAGACAGGACTTTAGTACCTCGGTGCATAAACTACTATTAAGTCGAAGTACTTGCCATTTTATAATAGTGATTACCTAGCCAAAAAAGCTGCAGGGCAATAGTTTCCCTCTTCTGTTCTGTTAAACCTTCGTTTTCTAATATAGTAGTTGGGTCAAGTCCCCATTTGTGAATCAAACTCGCCTTGTTATGTCTTGTTATCCTGATCAATTTTTGCTTGCCTAAACTCTTTGTGATAAGTATAGGTATTATTTTAAAGGTAATATTCTGTGAATGGAACGAGCCGTGGCGTGAGACGCGGCGTCACGCTGACTCGGAGCTCCATCTCGTGCCAAAACTGAAGATGCAGGTCGTCTTCTCTAATAGTATTCGGAAGGAATATAAACTGCTACCAAGGTTAAATATATTTTTAATTTGCTGTCTGATACTGATAATAAATATATTGTATTTCTGTTGTTCCGTTTCTGTGACGTTCCGTTCTTTCTGTTCCTTTTGGTTTCTTTTCAGTAAAGTTCCATTCTTGTGTATTTTATTATATTATAGTCTCATTATTTGTTGTTAGTCTATGTTTTGTTTATAGTTTCATGTTTATTAAATAGTTCTATAGTTTTGATGTCTTTGAATACAGCCCATGGATTTAGACAAAACTTTTCCGCTTTTCTGGCGGCTACGTTTCCTTTATGTTTTATTTCAGGTATAGGTATACATATATGTCTGACCCTTAGATGTGACCACTTTGAACTGAAACAGACTCATTATGTCATTAAAGCTTAATTCAACCAAACTAGAATAAGCAATGAATAACAATTCTCCGCATAAATTGTCATTTTTTCGAATAAACAGCTCTAGAGTCTATTAAAATAAAGACCATTCCTATACAAGATGTAACGGGTAAGCACTTTTAAGCCGAAAGGCGGTTGTTCTAGACGTATAGGCGAACAACTTTTGTTCTACAACTTTTGAAAATTCGAACTTTTTTTTTTAAACTTTGAGGTTATGTTTCACTGAAAAAACAGCTGCTTTTGAAAATAAAGGTAATTGAAGGTTTGATTGTAGTAGACCAAACTAAATGAAAGGACAACATAAGGTCAATGACCTCGAACTCTAATAAACAGCTGATCTTCAAGTAAACTTTACACTTAAAATTTTCGAAAAGTACTTCGGATTTCCAAAAGTCGTAGAACAAAAGTTGTTCGCCTAGACGTCTAGAACAACCCCCTTTCGGCTTAAAAGGGCATACCCGTTACATCTTGCATTATTATGTTAAAAATTGATGTGCTTAAATATGCCTTTTGGGCGGATCAAGCCGTCTACATTTATTGTGAAACTGTTTTTCTCATTTAATTCCAGATACAAACTAAACATATCCTTATCAAGTTTCAAGCTTAACCTATCAGATCGTATCATTACTTTACTCCTGGACTTCTGGGACAACCTTCCGGTTCCGGTACCCACAGCTGTTCCAGTTTCCTTCATAGACTCGGGAGATTATCCTGAATACTGCGAGGATCCTGAAGTGAGGGCCCTATTGTCACAGGATAGGGTGCCACCAGATCCTGGGTACGGGCATTTAGTTAAGCTGCGACAGAAGATCGTGGCAGCTTATTTAAGTAGAAATCGGTAAGTTTTTGCAACTTACGTTGTTCAAAAATGGCAAGTTTACCATATCCATATTTATTTATCAAATCGAGTTTTAGAGAGAGTAGAGTCTATTCTTTGTTTTTAGTTTTGAATTCTGGGGGCGTATGACGAATTAGGCTTAGATTGGGGCTTGGCTAAGAGTGGATAAACTTGGAAATGTGAGAAATACAGAACATAGTTCTGGGAATTATGGTAGGCTGAATACGTTGAAACTGCGAGTGCTACTTAAGTAATAGAATAATATCCTTATTTGTTGATGGATTTACCCAGATACTCCGATATCATATCGATCGTGCTACACACTCTGGCTAATAGTTGTACCGACACGTCGCTTTATCTGGGTTAATAAATCGCTGTAAGAGCCAGCAGAAGTCACAATCCTCTTTAATTTCTATACATTTTCCCCAGATCAATCCATCAGACGGATTCTCAAACAGGCGAGGAAGAAACTGTTGCCACACCTGTACCAGAACTGAGTGATGAGGAAGGAGAGATATTCGCGAGGACGGTGGATCTGCCAGGCTTCGATGACAACGTTTCTCCTTCTAATACTATCAATACGCTGTTGAGATTTGTTGTTGGTTAGTTGATTATGCGCCCGATCAATGTAAAAGCTATTTTGTAAGAATAAATAAAAGTTTTCATTTCAGTCAGTTGAATAGTCTAAAAACATAACACTTCCTTTGGCAGTCGTGTAAAAAGCCTGAAATTACTATTTACTTCTGAAACTAGTGGATCAATTTTGACGGAGCTAAGTATAAGAGTCATTGAATCAACTTGGAGTATAAGTATTTAGTGGTGGAAGCTTTTAGATCTTTAAAAGTTTTTGTCGAAACCTATGATTGGGTTTTAGTCTCCAGAATTTCTTTTCTTTTGTAGCATCTTTTATTAAATTTATTTCACTCTTGAGTTGTAATTGTAGATATAATAATTATGTCATATATTAGTTCCATTATTACTGAGTTGCTACATTTAGATCACTATCTCGTGTAATAAGAATAACCTGGGGTCGAATTAACACTCGCACAAAACTGATTCTTCTTGACTTGATTTCATGACATGAATTTATTGTTACAAATTCTATGTTTTCATCCCATATTTTCCTATCCTAGGTGAAATCGTTATTAACCTCTCCCGATCAGTGGAACAAACAGACAAGCCCTACATAATGCTGCGCCTGAGCAAGCTCTGTATTGACATAGCACTAATGGCCTACGGTCCCGCTCTGCAACTGGCGTTGGGAGCAGCCCTACTGTCGGACAAGCAGCACACAAATTCTACTGGACAGTACTTAGAACTGCTCACAACTGAGACGGACTTGTTGAACCTATTATACAGAAAGGTATGTCTTCACCCGAGCGACGGGAACATTTCTTGCAAGCCTCTCGGTAGGCCCTGGTTCTACTGAAAATAAATTTGTCAATATTTTACGGCAGGCTGCCTGCCTGAAACCAAAACCCTCCTTGGAACTCCTTAGAAGTTTACCAGTGTAGTTTAAACGCGCAGAAAAAAAATAAATTCGTTAGCCGCCCCTAAATCCCATAGCCGCTTTTTACAACGGGAAGAGTTAGGGTAGTGGGGTAGCCCTATTTTATAATTTCTTCTCTGGTTTTCGCGATTTTGCATAATAAAATACTTTTTTTATCGGGTTTAATCGCGTTTTGTTCATAATTTTTGAACGACAGAGCTAAGGCGATTAAATAAGTGTTTTATTAGCCCTATTATATGCTAGGGCTACATATCACCTGTATAAAAAGTAGGTATGTGTTACACTTCGATTACAGTCCAAGAATACAGAGGAAAGTTTTCCAGCGGCGACGAATTATTTTGTGTTTTCATTCAGTGGGCGTTGTGAATGTGACTACTTTGAGTCGCTATGTAGAATCCGTCCCTAGGCGCGCTTGTAAATAAATACTATGTTTTTTAACGCACTATACACAAAACTAAAGGCTTGTTCTATCTTCAGGTAAGATGCGATTGTCCGGAGTTCCGGTCTTACTTCCACAGCGTGGAACAATCCTTAGTGGTTGACACTGGACCCATATCGCTTGCTCTACACGCGTCAGCCTTGCACACGCTCTTCAAATACTTGCACTACTTGCAGGATAAGTAAGTATGTCTTAAAAATATTGACAGTCTTTCCTTTTCAAAATTAAGTGGTTCTGGAATTAGAACTTATGTCCTTTATTTGAAATGTTTCTATTAAGTTGATTTTCTAATTTCCTAAAGTGCCCCTAACAATAATTCAAATATGCATCTTATTAATGCCAGTTTTCCAACCGTGTAGTTCCGAGATTTAGCGTTTTGGCTTGAATATAGGTTCTAACCAAACCCAATGTTCATACTCTTCATTCAATTGTAAAATATTCTTCGTCATTTTCAGGATACAAAGCCGTTGCTCAATAGATGTAAAAAAATCTGTCATACCCAAAGTAATGGCTCTATGGGAACACTTGATGCAACCTGAATTGGACCCGCCCGTGCCTTCCGGAGCAACAAAATTCAGTTATTCTGTCAGGTAAGAATAATTTTATAATTCTATGAGCTAGATTTGGATTTAAATTTTAGAATAGAATAAAAATTGGGCAAACGCTTGCCTTGTCCGGCTACGCGCAGTGTAGGGTTAGTTTAAAAAAATAATAAGGATTACAATCTGGAAAAGCCTTGACAACTAATACTCACCTAGTAAGTAATATTTAACAACGGAATTTGTTCAACATTTTTCAACTACACTGTTATATATCTACACTAAAATGTAGCGGTTTCCTATATTTACGTTCAGGTTTAGATCCCTAATGTTAAATATTTTCGATTTTTGCGACAGGGGTTATGAATTTAGCTCGTATATGCCCCGTAATAAATTAGCTAATTCCACCAGGGCACCATCAATAACATTGAAGCTATGTCACATGGAATGGTCCGTTTTGGAAGTGCGTCTCGGGTCGTTAGAGAGCGACTGTGTGTTTAGAGCTAACGACCGTATGATCCTTAAGATGTTCCTCTCCAGTCTCCATGTTGATGATTTGATCGAGTCTACGTTATACCCTAAGGTAAGGTAACCTTACGTTCCACAAGTTTCGAAGACAGAATTAGTTTTTTGCTTTATCCCATTTCCTTTACAATGCGAACAAGATATCACCAAAAGAAATGCTTGACACGAAAGAAATGAAAATAAAATAGCTACTAACTTTTCGAGTAATAAAAAAAGGAGAAGCAGATTTTTTTTTAGCCTCAAAATGATTTACTCCAATCGACGCCAAAATTTAACACAACCCTTTTAAGATTTTTGAAGATTAATTTTTCCTTTAAAATATTTCTAGTAAATATACCTTGAGCAATAAAAAACAAATTTGCGAAATACAACCCTTTTATTCCAGCTGATTTGGCCAGACGAAGACAAAGTAATAGAACTGAAGTATGTCCGAGCAGCTCCTAGGGTATACGGCGCTGAAGAAAACGTTAAAGCACACGGTGAACTGCGACTGTATGTAGGCAGACTCCATGTGGTCATCTTCTGCTCGATTCTACAGCAGTTGCAGGTCTGTTTGTTATTTCTGCTATGCACATCTCAGGACCTTCTAAATCTGTGGATATCCGCTCGGCTGCTGGACAAATGTCTTTACTTATCCCAAGATCCCTAGAGTGGCCCACATCCAATGGTTTCTTTCTATACTAACAAGGTCGTTGGTCCATCTTGTAGAAAATCTGCCTACGTTGCATTATCTGGTTCGTGGAAAACCTTCCCGGCCCTTAGTTCGTCTAAGAACTTCTTTGCTGACGGGGTCTTTAGGACCGCACTGCTTTCTACGGCCCCGTACTCAAAGGGTAAACTCTTTTACTGAGACTTCGCTGCCTGTCTGTCTGTCCATCCGTCTGTCACCAGGCTGTATGAACCGTGATAGCTAGACGGTTGAAATTTTCACAGATGATGTATATTTTTGTTGCCACTAGCACAACAAATACTAAAACTAAAATAAACCAAATATCTAAGGGGGTCCCATACAACAAACGTGAATTAAAAAAAAACTTATCTCTTTACAGTCGCTCGGTTGCTAGTGGACGGTAGCAATATCAGGTCCTGTACAGGGCCCGTACAACAAAAATGATTTGTTTCTCACCTCTTCGAATATGGATACTATTTGTTGGTATACTGTTGCCATGACAACAAGAACTGTTTGCAATGATGTTGCCACTAAATTTTTTTTAATATTTGGAACTCACTGGTTATCGCGTGAAACTTTAACCTGTTTAAATTTTCCTTACCTCAACGTTTCGATCATGTTACAATGATCTTGGTCTCGAGGGGACAACTGGTTATAATTTTAGGGTTCCTTACCCAATTGTTATAATGGTACGGAACCCTTTATGTGCAAATTCCCCACTTGACCGGACGGTCAAGTGCGGAATTGAATTGAACTGACCAGTTGGTCAGTTGGTCTACAGTTGGTCAGTTGAATATTATGGTGTTTCTGTAAAATCTGTTCATTTTTACAGCAATTTATCGAGCCTCTGATCCCGGGAGGTGTAAACGGAGCGAGCACGTCTCTTATTGCTGTTGCGGAGAAATTTTGGCGAGATATTACCACTTCAAGTACAAGAATCAATCTTGTAGTCGAGGTGAGATTAAAGCTAAAATGTGCCCTATTGATAATATGCTTTTTGTCACTTATATGCCACTTTCAAATAACTACGGTTATTTTTTCAAAATTTCTTTTATCATAATTCTTATACGTATATTTATATAAATACATGATTTCAGATCCACGCACCGGTATTATTACTACCACAGAAGCCTTCGTCACCCAATTTATTGGTTTTTAATATGGGTAAGAATGAATTCAAATAAGCATTTCCTTTGGCCTTAGGATTCTAAGCATGCTCAAATTTACGCCAGTGTTTTTGGGTCCCACCATGAAAAATCTTATCTACGTTATATTATGTACAGGTCATCTGCAAATAGAAAACTTCTTCAAGCAACAAAACATGAATCAGGAAGCGTCAAGTCCTATGCAAAACCCTGTTATAGACAACATCTTGATCAAGCTAGTGAATGTGACGGTTTCTCGCGCTGTCATGACTCTTGCTGGAACCTTGGAAGTCCAGGTTAGTAGACTTTCTATCAAGAACTGAATTAGGGTAGTATTGTCAAAAGCAGACCGAGAGTCATGGTGTTGATAAAATTTCCCCCACTCTACACAGGACCTTTATTTGCGCTGGTAGGCTGCTGTGTGTGCTATTTTTGAACCGTCAGAAAACCCATTCGTATGCATTATTGTAAAGGATAATAAAGTGTGGTATCACATCACACACATACACAACGAAAGCTCCGCAAGCATGCAAAACTCGAACTTTAGAAATTTCAAAGGTTCTTGTCGGTTCAAGGAACCAATCCTGGAGCCAATAATGGTCCGTTGCGACGTGAAGCGTTGCGTGTGCTACGCTAAGACAGTGCCGGCCGCGGGGCCACGGGAGACGCTCGCCTGGTCAGCTGACGTCAGCGCGGACCTCGTGCTGCTTAACGTGGGCCAGAAGGACCTCGCCACCGTGCTTGCTGTCTGGACCGACAACTGCAGCGAGGGACCTTATATTGGTAAAGTAATGTGTTTTTTTTGGAGAAGTCTTTGTAGATAATATTTTCATGTTACAATCATTGAGATATTACTTCAGATTTGAGATCAAATCAAATCAAAATAAATGTATTCAAATAGGTATTACAATATTAATTTAAATCGTCGGCAAATAAGTGTGTCTTCGAAATTCGATCTCTAATAAGAAGAAAAAAAATGGTAAAAATACTGGTAAAATAATTATACTCCCCTTAGTTTTATCCTGAATGATTAATAGGGCCGACTCGATTGTAAATTACTGACCTAGAACTACCGCATGTGGCAGTCAGCGGGGTCCTTAAGGTGCTGAGATCCAAGACCCAAGTCTAGGGTGTTCTGCCGATCTAACGTAATACTGACTTTGTTTATTTTCAGGCTGTATGGTCCCCAGCTCTCCAGTAGAACATACATCATCAGAATCCTCAGTGAAGAAACTCCAAGCTTTCTTCGCTCAAGGAGATCCGATTAGGAAAGAAGCTTCAGTCAGGTAAATTGTCTATTTAAATCCTTATTCAAACAAGTTACAGTGCATTTTGTCAAAACTTGCCCTAGGGTTGCCAATATCTCAACGAATCATTTAGACGTTGGTCACTCCACTAAGCTAAAGGAAAAGAAACATGTAAATAGAGAAAGGCAAATCCCTGTTGGACTGCATTTTGCATTGCCTTACTGAACAGACTTAATGAGTTGACACGGAAATCGATAGGTACCGTATCATTATTAGTCCAATACATCAAACACAATTTCAAAATAAAATCTTTATGGTCACCAGATTCGCCCTAGAAGGCATGGAGTTAAAACTCTTCTCCGACATGGACGAGGTCCTAAGCTCACCAGTCCGCGACATGTCCCACGGCCTGGCGAGGCTTGCAGCTGGCGAAGCGACGGTACAGCTGGACACGTATTCCGATGGCAGTGCCGAGCTAAGGGCTAGCTTACAGAGTCTGCTACTTGAGGATATACGACCGGATCCTATTGTTGTGATTAAGAGGTTTGTAATTTACAAGTCCACCAAAACTTGCATTATGGCGAAATGTTTTCAGCTGTACAGCTGAGATTATATTTCTTCATAGCGGATTTGACTTCCTGTACGGACACCGTCGTCGATGCTGAAACTGCCGTTATCTTCTAGGTACATGCCGTATCTTTTTCCGTGACAAAAACTTTCAAAGTTGACAGACATAAACAAGAAGCGGTAAAATTACTCCGATCTTACGTCACGTTTATTAATAAAACTAACAGTGTTAATTAACATTTTATATCTCGATCAGGATATTCCAATCCCAAGGGGGCAGTAGCCGCGCCTCCGCCGGCATATCGGTGCGCCGTCCCCCCCTCATTGACGCTTCGGTCCGCGTGACGGACGCGCGCGCACGTCACGCCGACGTGCGCGTTGACAGAACTAGGATCAATCTCGCGCTGCCTTTCCTTCTGCAACTTGCTAGGACATTGCTGGATGCTATGCCAGGTAGAGTTTCACATAATTTGAATGGAATTTTCGAAGATTTTTCTTCTCGTTTCGCGACTTTCTATTGGAAAAATAATATATTTTTATTATAACCGCGTAATTACCAACGTTTCGGTGCCTTTAGAAATGTCTTCCTCGGGGTATGGAGTTGATGAACTGTCAGCCCGGGAAAAATGAACCTAGGATTGCACCTAGGAAAGTGTATGTAAAGGCACCGACACATAGGTAATGCATTGGAACAATGCTGTTAATAATTCTAACGCTATTAAAACTATAAAATGAGTTTATAATTTTCGAAGTCACAAAAAGACTGCATAACTTTGTCTGCACTAAACATTATATATTTTGCCGAATACAGCCCAGAATTTGCAGAATTCGGCAAAATATATAATTTTTAATATTTTTAGTAGGATATGTAATAAAGATATCCACTAACTCTAGGCTAAAGGAGCCCCACATACTTTTATCGTTGTCCTAAACGACACCTTCCCCTGACATAGTTTTAACAGAGTTTCTGAATTTGTCTTTCAGTCTATTTCGTGTTTGAAATATATTTAGATATTTCATTCATAATGAAATACACCAATTTCATTGATAATGAAATACACCTATTTCATTGATAATGAAATACACCTATTTCATTGATAATGAAATACACCTATTTCATTGATAATGAAATACACCTATTTCATTGATAATGAATACCTATTACATTTTAACTTCTGGTTGTTTCAAGGGCATCAGGTATTATTTCATTTTTATCGTCTGGTTGGGAGTAAGCAATAACTGTGTGTCAATCTACCTATTATCCTGCCTGTATGTGACCAGGTGAGAAGACTCTAGAAGGTGGGGTGGTGAACCACGGCTACGTGGGCGAGGGCGGGCGGGCGCCGCCCTCTACCAGGCTGCACAGCACCAGCGAGTCCACCAGCGGATACTACTCTACTACTGGTAAGTTACTGGAGTCTTCTATTTTATTTTATTTAATAAAGGTCACATAGCAGGTTACAATTCTTCTAGTGAATAAGTATCTTATTGAGAAACATACTATATTGTCAACTGCATCGTAGAGTTAAAAACACTTTTTAAAAAAAGAAGATCATTATAACATGGTCGAAACGTCGAGGTAAGAGAATACGCGAATAAGGCCCGGGTAAAATATTACTATGATCTCATAACTCTTTCTAAAGTCTCATTTCTAATTCATAAACCGTTTTCTGTAGGAGCGTCAGCACCAGAAGAAGTCCCAAGTCTGTCAATCTCAGTGCAGTTCCGACAGCCTGAAGTGATGTTCTTTACCGAGACGAAGGGCGATGGCCACGCGTTGCTGTTGAGGACGGAACTGATGATTGACTACTCTCACCACGCGGGGAGCGAGAGTTTTGTGTTATCTATGGCTGGGTTACAGGTACCTATAACGTAGTAGTTTCAGGTCTACCAACTAGGGAATTAAGTTATAATTATCTAATAAAACACTTTATTTATCCGGTTTTATCGCGGTTTTAAGCTCGGGTCAAATAATGAATAAAAACGCGATAAAACCGGATAAATAAAGTGTTTTATTATGCAAAATCGCGAAAACCAAAGAAGAAATTATAATTAACTATTGCCAAACACACCGCCGTGTGCTCTACATTTGGCGGAAAAATAAGACTTGTCACACTTAAATACAGTAAATTACCGAGAGGGCAAATTGTCAATATTTGCTTTCTTCTATCAGTAGGTTAGGTATGTTTGTAAGATCAACAAATTTTGACTTTAGTAGGTAGGAACAGGTTCTTATACTTTGCGATACAAATTTGATAGGTTTCTTCTTTTGTTCAGGTAATGTCCAAACTACAATCAAAACTAAAGAACTTGCCTCCACAACTGGTCCTGAAACCGTGTGACGTGGAATTCTCCAAGATCTTCAAGAACACTGACGATGGCATCCGAGTAAAGGTGTCTGTTTCCGAAATCGAAGTTCATATCGCTGCTACAACCATACATACTGTTGTAGGTAAGGAAGTGATAAATGACTTAGAAAAAAAGGAACCCGGTTATTATAAGCGATGATTAAGAGATTTTGTGCGTATTGCCACCTAGTTTTAAGTTGTTTATGTATTTTTTTCTTTTTATTGTAATTCTTTAATTGTGATGTGCTGCAATAAAGAATTAATCTGTCTATCTACAGATATCGTAGAAGAAATAACATCAGAACTGACCATCCCCGACGAACGTGAACCCTTCAACTTTGCCAACTACAATCCTAAGCCGGAGAAACATGACGAAGATCTCTGGGCTCCCAAGAAGATAACCCTAGCTTCTGACCCAAGCGTTGGAGATAGTTTTGCACCAAAATACCCTACTGTGAAACCTAGTGAGACGTTCACCATGATGGTGCCTTCAGTGAGGGTTATCTTTGAATTAGAGCAGGTGGTTCGAGTGCCTGTGCTTATGGTGAAGGTAAGTCTTGTGATAATGGATGTCAATGATTTTAATTAAAATGAGAATAAGAATATTATTTAATCTGCCTTCTTGATGAGGATTTCAATTAGTACATAACAACAGTAGCATAGTAACAGTAATTCAGTCGGTTGTTTAAACTATTGGAGACTCTATTGGATAATTAATTGTCCCTAGATATGACAAACCTTTTTGCAAAATTCATAATTATTTTAAAATCCTTGAAACTGAAAATGGATCATAATGACTTTAGATATGGCAAATCATTCGACGCACTTACGTCATTAGATATCGCGATTATTGAGAATATATATATTTAGAAACATGTCCAGATCTATAAAGTCCACATCTTAAACACTGGCCCTTTATAACAGTTAACAGGCGAAGTATCGCTCCACGATTGGTCTCAACTGCTCCACGGTTCAGGATCACTGACTCTAGCATCAGCTGTCTACAACGACCGTCTCGATGTTTGGGAACCGGTCATTGAGCCCGTCGTTACCAACGAGAATATCTACCGCCCTTGGGAGATTACTGCTACCGTCTTTCAGGTGAGATGGATTAGTGATGAGTGAAGGATGAAAATGAATGATACGATGAGATATGATCGTCTCAAAAATAATCTTGTTGAATATAACAAATTATTTGATAAATTAAATTTGAATATTCTACTATTATAAAGCTGAAATTTTACGATCATGTGTGTATGTGTGTGTTTGTTACTTAATCACGCAAAAACTACTAAACCGATTGCGGTGAAACATAGGCTACTTTTATCCCGAAATTCCCGCGGAAACGGAACATACGCTTGTGAAACCTCGGGGCGCAGCTAGTTAAATATATTTGGACAAATAAATGTACTTCGATACTTAAACTAGGGCTCTACGTTACTAGACAAGGTACTTAGGAGTACAAGACTAAGGGTAATTCACGAAGTCGCCGGCTATAGATCTAAATACTTCCATGAACCAAGTGCTTATGGTTATCTGCGTAGAAAAAATTATATTGAGATGTCAATACCATTTTTATTGAGATCACAATACTATTTTTTTTGTAGACGTGACGTTGAAATGGCGTTGGATGAGATAGAGCTAATACTAGATTTCTACATTATTTTTAGTACAAATAATACTCACGTACTGTAATATTTGTAGGCCAAAGCCTACCCAATATCATCACGAGTGGACACATCAAGTCAAGCAGAAACTGACGCCAACACATCAGTCGAAACAGATCAATCCAAAAAACGTCGAAAGAAAAACGAATTTGAATCCGAAACATCAGCAGACGAATGTGACACAGACAACGAAATGACGTTTATCAAAAACCCCTATGGAAAGGAAAATAGGAATTATAATGTAGAATTTGGAGGGAACATGGCGTTTATGGGAAACTTTGATATGGATGAATCGGACTCGGATAATGAAAATGGTTTGATGAATAAACTTGCAACTGCTATAGGACATTTGTTTACTGAGTGAGTAGTCTTAAAAAAAACATTAATTTTGCCATCAATATCTTTTTTCTCTTCTTGTAGCTTGTTACCTACTTTTTTACATTGGGGGACCCTGTAAAATAGCTTTAGTTGTTTTTAAAATAAATAAATAATAAATAAGTTTCACTTTAGTAGATTTACTTCTTGTTGTAAAGTCGTTGGCGCAGTGGCCTCGTAATACGTTAATCGTGGGTTCTAATGCTTCTAAACTTGTTTCTCACAGTGACTCTAGTGGGGAAGATCTAAGCAACGGAGAAGACTCATCAGCACCACAAAGTGATGTAGAAGTAGAAGACAATGATAAGGCTGTTACATTTGTAGAGGAAGAAGTCAAGAAGAAAGATGAACATAAGACTGTTACGGTACAGGTAAGCATTATAGTGAATAGTTCGGTTGGTGTCAAATAACGATGTAAATGATAATGAAAATGACAATGCTATTGAAATAGCATTTCTTTTTTTATCCCAAAATTATCTTGGAATCGATTTTCTATGTTTTTTGTAACTTAGTATTGATAGCTAATTAACACACTTTTATTAGTTGTTAGTATCCCATAGTCCGGGTTTCTCTAAGATATAAAGATCAAGGACCAATGGCTATAAACCATCAAAAATTCGAAGTCATAGTACCATTTTTCTTACGACTCAGGAACCAATATCATCAGACAGTATAGACTGGTCGCCTCCAGTTTGCACATACGTGTTGCTGGAAGCCCGGTCGACGTTAGCAGTGTCTGTGCCACCCGGGTTGGCTCGTGCTGTGTTAGCGCTGTGGAGCGCGGCGGCTGATCGTGCCAGTGTGGTCACTGCGCTTGTCCAGACGAGCGATGGACTGATACTCACTAACGATGTTGGTAAGACTATATTTTTTTAACATATCATTGCATTATATAATTGCGGTCGAAGGGAGTCGTATAATGGAGGTGGCTTGCAATCGCTATTTGTAGAGTCATTTGGGGGAGGCCTATGTTCAGTGGTGGACGGATGTTCATATTTAGTCCTAATCAGTGCTGCTTCAGTAACACGTCCAGACTAAAATGCGAAACTGCGAATTCTTAAATTTGTAATATATTTCAGGTCCCGGATCGACAGTATACCTTCGAACTAAAGCAGAAACAGATCTAGCTGGTAACGATAGAGTTATAGCAGTTGCAGATTATGATGTGGATACTAGCAGACCGAGCACTCCAGGTAATCATCAAACTTCTGAACAAAACTTCTGAAAACTAATGGATAACGTTTTGCTAACCCTATTGATCACACAGAGACACGAGCTAAGCTAAACTAAGTTTAAATGGCGGTGAACGTTTTAAGAACTTTTGACATTAAATGTTAAAAAAGAGAGAAAGTAACATGGTTTGTGAACTTGCAGGCTGTGATACGTCAACAGGAGATATTCTAGATGAGACTGAAATGAAGCCAAAACAAGAAATGACTGATATTACTGATGAATGGGATTGGTAAGTTATCATAACAAAGACATACCACAGTAATATTTCTTTTTTTTATACCATTTTTCTTCGAAAATATTTCTAAATAACTGATTCGGATTATTGATATGCACACCTAATTTAGCGTATCCCAGAAATGCATCAATTTGTATAGCTCTATATAAAATATACGTAGATTTTTTGTTTAGAATTAAAATTGACCTCTAACTCGACATGTCTACATTTCAGTTTCGAAGGTGGTTTCCCCGGGGGAGTGATGTCTCCCCCCTCCCCCGCGGCGTGGACCCCCCGCGCGCCCCTCACTCCCCCCACCTTGCATACGAGACTCACGGACTTGACGCTTACAGTGAGTCTCCATGATTTGGAACAGCTGAAGGTGAGTGAAGAAATATTATATATTGTAGGACATTACGCACAGCACTATCTAGCCCCAGACTAAGCTGGTACTGTGGATAGACAACGAATATACTAGTTACCTATTATACTTTTGTTTTGTAAATAGAAAATTGTGATATAGGTATAAACCACATTCAAGTTAGATGATGTAAGTAAGGATTTTGAGCTACAGTGAGACGATATGGAATATTAAAATAGACCGAACAAAAACTAATTAAATACAAAATGTGATAAAATTAATAAATATGGACGTCTTCAATTTACTTGATTTGGTGGTGGGCCGTCGCTATATTATTGAAAATCGTAAACATTGGAGACTCCTAATTGAACAAGAATGAAGCGACTTATCTTTGTGTGTGTCAACATGTGATTTTTTCACGTAAAAACAGATTATGAATAATTGCGATGATACTTGTAACGTAGACATAATATTTCGTACAATTTTTATAGATACTCTGCCCCCAAAGAACAGTATCCAAACTACACGTACTTCATCCTAGTAGAAACAGCACTCGATACTACATCGTCGTCGAGAGAACTTCCAAGTACAACAGCAAACATATCATTGTTAGATCACCTTATCAAGTAAGTACCTATAATAATCATTCTTTTGTTTACATTTGTCTTTAAATATAAAGAACCGCGTGTCATGCAAACATAGAAATAAATAAATAAACGAATTTTCTTTTCTATTTTAAAAGTTCATCCATCGTTTAGTATTAACATTCCCCTCTTCCTCTTAATCTCTTTACATTAATACAAGTATATAACTCTCCTAGTCTCATGCGATACTTCTCTTCTCTTTTAACCAACTATACCATTATTTCCAATGCATAAATAATATAAGTAGGTTTACTAAAATAATTATATTTTCTTCTAGATCCGCAACGAGACCTCCTACGCCCTCGAACTGCTATACAACAAGAAAGATCTTCAAGCAATCGGCGCAGATCTCATCGGTTCTGTAACAAACCCGTTCGATGATAAAATGCGTTTAGCTGTCATAGCCCCGGACCAAGTCTACAATGTGCCGCTGTATATTGCTTATCATTGCAAACTTTATCTACTGCCTTCTAATTTTGAGTAAGATGTTTAAAATTTTAATTAGAGTTTATGTTTAATCCTTTTGTTCTTTATTTAGCTTGCATTTGTAAATTAATGTTCATACTAATTAGATCTATAATAAGCATTCGACTTTTCGAGTGCGTACCAAAGACACACTCATCGAAAATTGTAGATAAGACGGTTTTAAACGATCATGTAATTGCATCTAAATGAAAATAAACAATATTGACTTGATTTTTGACCTTCAATAATGCTTTAATATTACTTTAATAATATTATTAACTTTGTTGTCAGAAGTATTAGTTTGAGGTGTCTGTCTATGGCAATAGCTCCCAAACGGAAATAGGGATTTTGATATTTAAAAAATCTATAAACCTATCAAAATCAAAGATCAAAAATCTATAAAACTATTTATTTATTAATTGAAACTCAAAAATACAAAAGAGAGTTCCACAAGGGACATCACTAGGACCAATATAATTTCACGTAATATACATACTTAGTAAGTATGTATATTACGTGTAATTTGTGTAAGTATTACTTACACATCACATTATTCATGAAAATTATCCTAATGTACAGTTACATTTTTCGTAATAAATTTCCTAGTGTATCTTTGGTTAAAATCATCCTAGTGTATCTTTCGTTTATTGAACACAAATCACCATCATAATTTAAAAAAAAAAAAGTAAATAATAAACAGTACTAGCTTTTTTACCCAAAAGACTGGCGGCTAGACGGCTCTTCTCTTTAGATAGCAATATAGGTACCTATTTGTTGTCTAAAGTAGCAGGTAACTCTTTGGTCATGAAATCAATAGATATCTTGCGTTTCTCCAGAAGTTACCAGACAGCGTCTCAAGGCATCTGGTGGATGGAACTGGCCAACGATCTCGGGATGCCGCGTGACATCATCTGTCCGGCGAAGGCAGATAATGATCAGAGCATCTTTGCCATGAGAATAGTTGCTGTCGAAGGTAAGAAAGAAAGCATTGATTATATCATTGATAACTATATTGATAAAAATAACGAATCCTACGAAGTTATGTAGCAAAAAACCTATACACATCTACGGCGTTAAAAAGCTACTTTTTGACAAAAATCGTCAACGTTAAGCGACTCATTAGTCTGTAGGGCATAAACTGCGTATTTAAGCCCTAGGGCTGTAAGTGGTTAGTTTGATAATAGTTGGAAAATTAACGATTACGATTAAGTTAATGGTTTGATCACCTATGTATGTTACAGGTGTGCATTCACATAAAGTGAGCCGAGCTATTCCGAACTACATGATCAGAATCGTGCCGCCTCTAGCGATATACAACCGACTGCCATATGCTATGGAAGTAAGTATTAGGAAAAATATTGGTTCTTAAAAATATTGACGAATACTTATATTATTAATTGTTATTTTTTAATAAAAAAAATATCAATACCGACAGATATTTAAAATATCAATTTCCAGAACCCATTTAAGTAAATAAGAAAATACTGTGAACTGAAAATTTAATATGTTTTTAAATATTGTAGGTGAGCTGCGACACTCGAGGGTGGAGCATCCGGTTGGAGGCGGGAGAAAGGACCCAGGCCCATTCGGTCAGTGTGCGGGACAGTCTCCGGGTGGTGCTGCAGCGGCCGGGAGGTGTCGCTGCGGGCACCTTGCCGCTCTATCCAGAGGTGAGCTGCATTGGGGATTGATTTGGCTTGATTGGGACCGTTAGCTACAAGCGGTCAGGAAGCGGGGCGTACAAACTTAGTAGCTTACATGTTCAGACAATTTATTTATTCTCACTAATGAGTTAATGGTTTATAAGCATTTCCAAGGAGGTGCACACACATAGCATGAAGACATTTAAGTTTCAGCTTTTCCAAGTTGTGCTCATACTGTCATACCTAACATATATTATAGCCCTGGCCGTTGATCATTTTATTCTTCTCATTCGGTTAATGATTCCGGTTATCTTCTCCATCCACATATTGCATGGAAGAAAATTATTTATTTTCTTACCTCGACGTTTTGATCATGTTACAATGATCTTGGTCGCGAGGGGACTCACTAACTATATACTGAATATTGTATGTTGTACAAAAAAAGCGTACATCAATTTATTTGTCTTCGAAGGTTTCGCTGAAAAGAAATGCGTAAAAGTAAACTTAAATCACTATGTTGTTTCCAGGTGACCAGTCGTCTAATCCCTCTCGTGATGGACGCGGAGAGCGGTGGCGGTCCAGCGCCAAGCATCGCCGCCACGATGTTGGCAGGAGACTGTCGCCAGCTACATCTACACGCACACTACTGGATCATCAACAAGACGGGCCTGCCTCTACAGATGAAGGTAAGAATTCCAGGTCTAGGTGACCAGTCGTCTGAGCCTTATCCCCTCGTTTTAGCAGGGGACAATCATCCACTCTACTTTCATAAATTTGGATATCAAGTTCATAAACTTGGATATTATGAGTGTAGTGCAGAGTGTATCTTCCCAAAGTGTATTCTCCCAACCGTTCGACCAAATGTTTAGAAAGAGCCACTATAATCTACAAATCTAAGGAGCCAAGTACCTTCAGCCCGTGTATCTACTCCCCCAGGGTCGCCACTCGGATGTGGTTCACGAACTGCTCTCGGAGCCGCTGCTGTGGTCCCCCCGGGAGCCGACCCCCCGCGCCCGGTTCCGAGCGCACCACTCGGCGTGGTCGCGCTGCGTGCGGCTCCCTGCGGCTGCGCCCGGTCTAGTCGTCTGCCCGCACACAGAGCGACGGACTGATTATAGGCTGCTGATGAAAGTAAGATACTTTTTCTCAAACATGCTTGGAAATTTGAGCATTATTTTGACAACCTTCTTCGATATTTCTTTTTTGTTTTTATTGCTCAAGGCATTTTAAACCTTCTTCGAGATAAATCAAACTTGCTGTACTAGTCGAGCAGCGGCCGGCAATAGTTGTATAAAAATCCATATCTCTTGTGTTTAGCGGCTAAATAAATTACTATGTAAAATCATATATTTTGTCGTGTAATTTAAAAATGGAACGATCTTCTACCCCGCAAAATGGCGAAACTTAAATTTCGAACTGGCTTGCACAAGTTGCACATAGAAAACTGTTTAGTGAAAAAAGATTAAATTTTAAGAATTGTACATTCAATAATTGTATTTTTAAATAAAAGTTCTGAATTGTACATACTACTTAGTTTAATTTCCGCGCATTATTTGAGAAAAGTACTATACAAGCCTTGGCCGCAACTAGGCATTGATTGACTTACGTATACTTATGTGCCTCGACTTTGCCTGGGCCCACATTTACACATTCGTCCATCAATGCCTCTCTTGCTGCAGTGATGTACTATTGTATCTCTCTTGCCTCGCCTTTCGTCTCACCTATCTATCTATCTCACCTTGTCACTTCGTGTTTGTCTAGTATCTCGATGTTATTAATGTCTTTCTTTTTAAGTTTCAGTACCAAATGGGTATAAACGGGACCCTTTTGCTAAGACTTCACTGCTTGTCTGTCTGTCACCATGCTGTATCTCATGAACCGCGATAGTTAGACAGTTTTTATTCTTTATAACTTCTTTATTAGGTTTTAGTACTTAAAGGGCATAAACTGTTCCCTTTTACAAAGACTTTACTGTCTATTTTTGTACCTACAGGTGACTCTGTCGGAACTGTGTCCTCAACTCACGAAGATAGTGACTCTATTGCCTTACTTCTTGGTCTACAACGACACGAAAAAGCACTTGCGGTATATGGAAGAGAATGAGGTAAGTAGTAGGTAAATAAATATTTTTTATGTTGCTTGAGAAGTTTAAAATACACTTACATATGTAAAGTGTCGCGTATAAGTCCAGTATCATATGGGGCTACAGAGCTTTTGAAGGCGTGCGTAGATTCGAAGCCAACACGTAGATAACAATTTTAGAGGGCGATCAATCGTAGAGGGCCGTGTCAATAACAATTTTACTCGCCAATTGTGAAGTGGTCACCAATTTGGCGATTCACCCTGTCTGCTCTGTAAAATGCAGCTAAGGACAACCACCGAATCGGATAGAACTATTGAGAAGTCTACGAATGAAGACTACTTGGGTTATAGTGAGCTGATGGTACGAAACACCACTAAGGGATTACGACTAGGGGAACGGTTATAATAAAGCCCAAAGTCAATTATTATTATGATCTCCACTTCTCCAGGCAGCCGACCTGTGGATGGACCTCGCTCCCCAACAATGCTCTGCGTTCTGGCCGCAGACCAACTCGATGTCGATGCACTGCAAGTACAGAGACTCCGCCGTCGTCTCGCATCGGTTCCCCATCGCTCTCAACCATTGCACTGTGCTCAGGATGGATAAGGGCGTGAGTATTGTAAACAACTATGCACATTCCAGCACATGCCTCCATGGCATTTTCGGGGAAACCTTGGACGGCGACGCAGAAGGTTGGGGGGCTCGATTCACGTCTGGGACAAGTATTTATGCTGGCCATAAATGTTTGTTTCTGGTTTTAGGTGTTTGCTTTATGTAATAAGTATGTTATTTATACAAAAGTATATGACGTGGGATATCTGTTACGATTTACGATCCATAGAATTAAATAAGTTTCTATAGTAGAAATAAAACTCTAGATAGAAACTCATAAATTAATTTTATTTAATTAAGTAAATTCGAAACCAAGTAGGTACTAGCACAACAGAAACCAATCAAAAATATAGCAAAAAGTCTTATAAATTACATTCATACAAACCTATTAAATAACATAAATAAATGTATGTACATGTACATTAACAAACGGCAATTAAGGTCTAAATGTTTATCATCGGCAACGACGGCAACATAATGCTCCATGCTTCGAAAGGCACATTAAGTAAACATTAATCCCGGTTGTTTTCTCTGATAGCAGTCTTTAGGTAAAGTGAGACACATAACTGTGCACACAACTATATGAAAAGAAGAAGAAGCCAAGTTCAATCACACTTGTCCTGAAAAAAATATTTTTTAGTGTCTGTGGGTTAAGGATACCCATACCGACTTCCTTTGCCACTCTTCTCGAGCGACAAAGTCCCATCATCATGAAGATAATAAGCCGTCCCGGCAGACCTGTGAGACCAAATCTTCACGGCTTTAAGATGAGCATCACTCTGTTCTTTAGCTGCTGAAGCTGGTGGAGCTGATTCAATTGTGATCTGCGATGATGAATATGATGGTTTTGGTGGTGATGAGTTCAAGTATGATGATGATGATACTGCTGGTGAGGTTACCTGAAAAGAAAATATGATAAATAAGATTTTTAGTATTGTTGATTAACTTAATTAACAAATAAACCTGAATCGTTCGAATTTTTTAGACCTGCCGTCTATTCGAACGATTCAGGTTTATTTGTAAAAAAAATAATTGTCCTGATAGGTACCAACATAAATAATGACGAAGAATTTAAATTAATATGCGTAATATAATTATACTAGCTGCGTCCCGCGGTTGCAGCCGCGTACGTCCTGTTTCCGAAAGAATATCGGGATAAAAATCCTATGTGTTATTCCAGGTCTTCAGCTACATTTTATATTCCAAGTTTCATCGCAATCGGTTTAGTAGTTTTTACGTGATTGAGTAACAAAGTCATATATCCATACTTGCAACTTTCGGGTTTATAATATTAGTAAGAAGTAAGGTTATTTATAAATAACCCTGGATTGTAATAACAATAAGTTCAAGTCAAATCGTTCCGCGTGTTAGGTATAGACTATTGTTGTGGGACTACCAAGGGTTTTGAGCCCTGATTTCTCATTCGATCTTACTATGGTTGATAAACCTTTAGAAAACCCATCATTTTCAAGAAGAGTGTCGTTAAATATTATCGTAACAGGTACTGAGGAGTATTAGACAGTTCCGGCTCAAATAAATTGTAATAATGGTTCTTATCTAAGAATATAATAATATCCGTTTCAATTTAGTACTCACTGAATAATGCGGTACATGATAGGAACTAAGCGTATCTAGTTTAGAATGGTAATTCATCAGCGGCAGATCTCCAAAACTTTTGACTTCATACGAACTTTCAGATTTAACAACTGTAGGCACATTATGTGTATGTGATATTTCGAATTCATCACTGTCCCTTAAATTCAGTGGCTTTGGTAAGTGTTCTTCGACACTTGGCATATTGTCTGGGTTTCCTAGATCCATATAATGTTGTCTTTGCATACTTTCTTCAGTTTCTAAATTGGTTGGATAAGAATTTGGTCTGGAATAGATATTTCTTCCGGGAGATGGAGTAACGTAGTTGTTAATTATGCTAAATTCATCTGGATTTTGTTTGTGTTGTTGCAGAATTTCTCCTCTCTTTTCCCTCTTTTCCATTTCCATTTCTTTGACAAGTTGTTCAAAATAATCAATAGTCTCTGCAGCATCAGAAACTTCTTTGAATTGTTTATCATTAGAATTGTAAGTTGGTTTAATTTCATTTCTATTAGAACTGAAATCATATTTGTCAAAAGAGCCTTTGTTGTACCTTTCAGTATCTCGATCTCTTCCAGATATTTGTATAAGTTTATCCAAATCCGATTTGGAGAGGTATTTGATGAGATTGTTAAGGTCTTCGGCACCTAAACCATCTGAGTCAGGTTTACTAACCTTCGGAGGTCTGGAATTCCCAGGGAATGGAGATCCGGATATTCCTGAGAATGATGGTCCGGAACTGCCAGGGTATGAAGGCCCAGAACTGGAGAATCCGGAACTACCAGGATACGGAGGTCCGGAGTCTTCATCTTTATAATTAGGTGGTGGGGTGTAGGAAAATGGTCCTCGTATCGAAGTAATCGCTGGTGGTCTACTGTAGAATCTTTGTGGTGGACTTGAGTAGTATTTCCCACGTTTGATTCTGGTATATTGCGGCAATCTTCCTTCGTTATTTCTCTCACTGACCACACTCGCAGTCACAACACAAAGAATAAAAATCACGACGTATTTCAACATCTTGTAACTGAAAACTGAGAGAAAGTGACACTGCAAGGGTCTTATATCAGTTGGTAGGAAAGTAGCGATAATTTAATTAGCGCTCTTGACTCTGGTAACTGGGCCGGTGCCGACGTTGAAAAATGATGTAACGCATTCTTTAGAGATTGTGTACTTAAAGTGTGGAAGTTGTCAAAAAGGTTTGTTTGAGTAAATATTACCGTGACCTATTGTGACACTCCCGATTTAGATGCACATTACCGTACCTAAATACTGTGGGAACGTGCTTTAATTTCTTATGCAGTAAGCTTACAGACCTCTTTTATTTATTTATTTATATGTAAGCAAATTACCCAAACCGGGGTTCCTGTTAAATTTTAAATTATTTTAGTTATACTTACTACTAACATTTAATTTAAGTTAATTTACTAATACAAATCATATTAGTGTTTATAGCAACAGTGTAATTAATTACTTATTACTAACTCATGTTTTAAAAACAAGAAATAAGAAGGCTTTATTATTATTATATGGGAAGCAAATACCATGGTTAGAAATATTTACAGCAAAAATTTGAAAATTTAAAAATTCACTCGCGGCTTAATTTTTGAAGATGAAATCTAGTAAATATGCCTTGAGCAATAGGAAAACAATTTACGAAATACCATGGTTGCCAATTTTATTATAAGTAACTAGAACATACAAAAATGTTAGTACTTATAAGTAATTACCTCAATTTACCTCTACATTTGCTGGGATTATATTATGTTTGATGTGAATGTGCCAGAGGTTTTACGTACACCTACATGTTGTAGGTACTATTTATTTCAAGGTAAACGTGTATTTTAAAGGTGTGGTTTCGCACTAATTTGACTTTTACCTATGATACGTTATCTCTTCTATTATTTTCAGTCAGCGATCTGCGTCGAGGTAGTGGGCGGGACGGACTGCCCGTTCACAGTCACCTTTAAGCCGTACTCGACGGGAGATGCGCCTGTGCGTATCGTCAACCTTTGCGACGATCTCTTCCTGAAGCTTCATCAGGTTAGTTTGTATTTAACTAGCTTCTTATATGTCCCACAGGTAGTTCATGAGATGATAACGAGATAAAAAATAAGTTATAATTCGGTCAGCCATTTTGGCGTGATGTGATGAATAACACATTCACCTCTAAACAGACAAAAACATAAATTTTCGCTTTTAGAATATTAATACAATTTAGTGTGATTGCCTTTACTTTAAGTCTTATACATACCTACTCAGTTGAAAGCAATTAAACGTAGGTACCTACATAGTAGTTTTGGAAATTACCTATAATGAGACCTTTGCAAATGGAATAATCTTTTTTTATCGCTTTTTCTCTTAACACCTAAATAGAAAATGCCAAATCTAAGATATCTGGCATTTTCTATGAAAGCACGTATTTCTGAAATCACATACCTACCTATAGGAGCTATTCACTAGTAAGTTTTCTAAGGAAGACACTAAAGACAATCTTGATGATATTTAGATAGCTACTTTCTTACCGTTGTTCGGTTTACAGGCGGATTCCGGTCAAGTAGCTCTACTGAGCCCGTACCAGTCAATGTTGTACACTTGGGATGATCCCAGCAAGGATAGGACTCTTATGTGGAACATTTACAACAATAAGGGCAAAGGATTCAAGGCTGATTTTTCACAAGATGGGTATGAAAACAATCGCTACTACTGTTTAAATATTGACTCCTGCTAAGCTGTCCTGTTATATACAAAAAACTGCAACCATACAAATCCTGAGAGTGTTAATTCCGACACATTTCGGAACGTTCATTCATTCCGTTCCGTTTTACAATCGTCACAAGTGTTTCGATTGAAATCGATCTGTGATTGGAAAGCTCGGTTAATATCGACTTCAAAGAAGGAGGAAGTTCTTAAATTTGTTGTGGCTATTATTTTATGGATGTTTAATTATTCAAAGACGGCTCGACCCATTTTGTAATGTTTTTATTTACAGTTATGGCGAAGAAAAAGTAAGCTTCCATTCAGTTAAGCACTCAACGCTGGTAGCGACGAGCAGCGTCACATCCAAACTGTCTTCGACCCTCAAACGCCTCACACCCAAGTCCCCTGAACCTTCCACATCCAGCTCTGACGACTCCGACTCTTCAGACCTTCCTGAAACTCATTCGAAATCTAAGAAAATGAGGAAAGACAAGGTCATAGTCTACTGGGTATCTTACATGGATGGGTATCAAAGAGTCTTTGCTCTAGCACAAGATGAAAGAATAGCCTGCCAATATAGGATGAGGGTCAACTCTGAACGAAGCAACTATGAGGTCTACCTGTCTCTATCAGAGGTCAGCATGTCTATATGTGTGCAGAATAACAATATCGTAAAAGAATTGGCATTTATAAGCATATCTGATACGCTGCCGCGATGGGAAGTCAATGTCAACCATAAATGGAAGCAACTATCACCAGATTTAACCAACTGGATCGAGGAGAAATATCAGACGGAGCAAAAGAAATGCCAGTTAAAAGAATATATTCATATTGACCTGGAGAAAATGCAGATGACGAAACCATTTTTCTCGGAATTGAGAAGAACTTACAATCCTGGAGTTTGGATGCAGTTTCGTAAATCGGAAAGTTTCACGCATCTCCATTTGAAACTACAGAAATTACAAATGGATAATCAACTTATGGAGGCTGTTTTTCCAAGTGTTTTATACGGGGCTCCACCTCCCGATGCAAAATCTGATCCAAAGCCTTGCATAGACCTTGTTGCCTTAAAACAGTACAGACCAGCTCTAAACCAAGAAGTTTATAAATATTTAAAAATCATAATTCAAGAGTACCATGTCAATTTAGATAGAGGTTTTGTTAACTACGTTTTTGATATACTAAACCATTGGAAGATTGAGGAGAAGCCAGCTGTTAGATTAAGAGCTGATTTGGCTCTTGTGCATATGCCTTTACCAATAATAGCGATCAAAAGTCAAAATAATGGGCAGAAAAATGTTGTTTTCGAATACGTACATCTTTCCCCGGTAAAATTAGTTTTATCGTTGTCTTCAAGGGGTTGCCCCGCAGATAATACAGGGAGTCCTTGCAGGGCCAGATTTGGGAACAAAAGGGAGAATAGACCGAAGTTATTTAACAGTGACCTCTTAGAGTATTTGTTTAATTCTTGGGGATCTTCGCTTTGTGATAAAAAGGACGTTGTTTTAAGGTAAGACTTTAAAAATCAGATACCTACATATTTTTAAGGAAACAGAAAATCAAAAATCGTACCGTGACAGAATTTGAAACTTGGGCCTTTGCTTGCCGAGTGCGCTTACAATGCGTCACACGGAAATTAACGTGCCTCAGTAAATTAATGGTTCTGCATTTTCTCCCTAATTGTTTATCGACTAACGCTCGATTTAAACGTCATCTACCAGAACAGTTTTAGAACTTTTAACTTTACAGTTAACGCCCCCGACATGGAATGTCGTTCTAAGTCTTCAGAGTTTCAGAGCGTCGTCCAACAAAGTCCTCCTCAGACTATTCGGGAGTTTCACACATTTAAAAAAAGTAGGAACAATAAATAATTGTTTCTACTTTTTTAAACGTGTGTGAGTAATATCCCGAACATTTCAATTTTGGAACTGATGAAGCTCCAAAATCAAATTGGAAAACCAGCTACTCGGTGGACCAACGACATTGTAGTCCGACATAGTTGTTATAATACCCACTAACTATGATATAATCTAAGGCTCAAGACATTCTACTAGAAATATTTTACAAGGAGAAATGCAATGCAAATGCTCAATTTTCGATCAATTTTCCAGAATGGCCTTCCTTGAGGTCCGAAACGCGCCAGTGACGATGCCCGCTCTGCTAGACACCGCTTCAAGGCACTACTGGACGCAACTAGTCCAACAGTTCTACGTATTAGTCCTAGGACTCAATATCCTGGGCAACCCGTACAGTTACATTGGAGACTTTACAAGAGCGTTGAAGTTGTTCTATGAACCTTATTTGGTAAGTGGTAAAGTTTTTGCTGTCTCAAATTCGATGGAACTCTCATTCATATCCCCCTCGTAGAACCATTTACTTCTGTTTTCCTGAAGTTGCCTAGTTGGAGTGAAATTAAACACATTTCTCCGGTTTTAATCTCGTTTTTTTTATTAGCTTTAGGATTTTATCAATGCCCTACGTTATGAAATCTTTACAAATGCCTTCTATCGGGATAGACTGTGATGAAGAAATCTGTAAAGATTTGAAACGTAAGTAGTTAATTGGTAAAATGCGAAAAATAATAAAGATACGCGATTTAAACCGGAAAATGAAGTGCCTAGCTGTTAAACTTATTATTATAAAAGGTGTTTACACACCTACTGCTCTACAATAGTAGTTTATGCACCGAGGTACTAAAGTCCTGTCTTATATAGCGGGCGTCATATTGAATCCAAAGCGTACGAAGGACTCTAGAGGGTTAACTCCCGAGCGCAGCGAGGGTGTTAAAAACTTAACTCCTGAGCGAAGCGAAGGAGTTATGTACCTGGAGTCCTGAGGGAAGCGTGGGATTCAAGCGCCCAAGATAAAGACAGACTTTAGTACCGAGGTGAATACTCTACTTTACACATCTACTGCGAGACAATAAAAGGGCTACAAAAATAAGTATTTAACTAACAACAAAAAAATAGAATAATGCAACGTATATGAAATATATTGACAGCTTTATATTAATTAAATTTAACAATGTTATATCAAAATGACGAAACCACACATCGGCCTTAGCGGATGAAAAAAAAAAGTTGGGGCTTTATACTAACCAAAACTTTTTGCTTTACCCTTCCGTCCATGAAAATAGAAAAAATTTGCCCAGTTTTTATTTTTTTTATGTGTTATGTCTAGGTGGCCAGTTCGAAATGGCCGTATGCTACCAGAACCTTAGTTCCAAATTTAAACAACTTTATGCCCTAGGTGCATAATGTGCACTTTATGCACCTAGGGAATAAAGAGTCGCTTTACGTTGACCTTTTTGGTCAAATAAAGTAACTTTGTAGAGCAGTAGGTGTGTAAGTTTTTAACACCCTCGCTACGCTCGGGAGTTAACCCTCAAGAGTCCTTCGTACGCTTTGGATTCAATATGACGCCCGCTATATAAGACAGGACTTTAGTACCTCGGTGCATAAACTACTATTAGACGAATTGTAACTAGAGTCACCTACCATTTATTTGCATTATTACTGATTACGTAACTATGTTGCAAATAAATCTCGATTGAAACAATTTAAATGGCTGTATTCACGTCATTCAGTAGCCAACAAATTGTCATTGCAATTAAAATTAACGACTGTCTCTGTTAAATTATATAGGTAATCGCAAAAATCACAAAACTCTTTCGAGGTTTGTCAGCGCTTAGACGATTTTGACCTCAATTTCTACATCTAAGATTCTGAACCTGTCCTCTTCTCCACACCTTAGGGTAGCGCTACAGGTCGTAAATCGTTCGAGGTGTCAACACGCCTCATGTCCGGCGCGGGCGCGTTGCTGGGACTCACGTCGCAAGGACCAGCCGTCTTCGACTCACTGCCGCCACCTAGGCAGCTCAAGAGGAAACCGAGTACGTATATTGACTGTGTTTACGGTTTCGCATCCGGAAGGTAAAAACGGGATCCTTTTACTAAAACTCCACTGTACGTCTGTCTGTCTATCAACAGGCTGTGCTCATAAACCGTGATATTATAACTGGACCGTTAAAATTTTCACAGATAATGTATTTCTTTGGTGGCTTTACCTAATATTAAAAAGAAACACATGTATACACTTTTAATATAAAAAAACATCACTTATATATCATCTATCGGTGGTCTCAAACTAAAATTTCGGTAGTAGCTTTATCTGAAATAAATTATTCAAAATATTATTAATAAAATTATTATAATGATTGCAAGGAGTATACATGTAGAATACATAAACGTTAAATGGTGTTTTTCATCTCAAGTCTCGACCTGCAACCGTACAGAACCAATACCCAGAGGTGTATCTAGGACAGGGGTAACGGGCGCAACCTCACAGGGAAGACATTTTTGTGACCACTGGTATACCATTTATTAAAGATATTATCTGTATGTAATAAATTTATTATCAGGTCAGGAGTCAATAGGCAACGATCTCCCCGAGTGTGTGCTGACAGCAGACAGCTCGAGCGCCGCGAGCGTCGCTCTTGCGCTCACGGCGTTAGTAGCTAGACCCAGCTTCGGTAAGACTTCTGGTTTTTTCTGTTACATTCCTTAATAGCTATTGGTAAGGTAACTGAATTCTTTTCTACTTTCTTGTTTTATTAAAGTCGTTTTATGCCTAATCTTCTTTTAATGTTTGAAGTATACTGTCGAGTTAGAATTTAAGTTTCTATTTTAATATTTTTTTAAAGTGTCCTACACAATGCCAATTTTTTAATGTTTCTATTATAACAATCATAATTTTGGAAAATATGCTTCTTGTGATAAATTGAGTACGTTGCATGAGCCTTTCAATCATACAATTCACTTGAGGAAAATGGTAATGCATTTTCTTTCGAAGAATATTTTCAGAAATTGGTTTTTAGATAGGTATAGTTATTGTTAAGTTCAACTTAAAATAGGTATATGCATGAAGCATGACCGTTTCATATAACGCTCACTTAGATGAACAGAGTATTATGTCAAAAACGCTGTTTTTTTCAGGAGACCAATTTCAAACTTTCTTGGAAGCTTATCTCAGATTCTATTTATATATTTTTACCTTACTTTAACACTTCTATAGCCTATTTTTTGATAGTATATCTGTTATTTTAATTGCGTTTTCTGTTTTTGTTTTTTTATTATTTTTATGCATTTCGTATCCAAAAGTCGAGATTTTTGAGATAATACCCTGTTCATTCAAATGAACGATAAATTGTTTAGGAATGTCTACTTTTTCAAAATCTATTTTTGTATTCTCAGTGTGTAGTTTTTCTTAATTATGTATATTGTTCCCGATTTTGTCTGTCTGTGCCCTGGACAGATGACGACTATATGTTTATGCAAAGTGAGTATTTCGTAGCATGCCTAATATTTTATGTATAATAAAGAAGATTGGTACTCTACGTACCTATTTCTGCTTACTTCAATTGTGAAGAAATTACTGGCAATATTTTGCATGTTTTTTGCTACCCAATATTACATTTTTCTTTTAAGTTTTTACTTAAAAGCAGGGGCGTATCCAAGGCAAGGGACGCAGGAGTCGGAAAGCAACGGAAAGAAATAATTTAGAATTAGAGAAACACAAAAACAAGGTGGATGGATATTCTTTTAATTAGGATTTAACATGTTAAACTATTAATTTATAGTGAGTAACTGTAGATACTTATTTTAACTATTTTATTTAAATTATTTACACGGGGTGTGCTCGTACATTTTACAGATCTAATGTCGGCAGCCCGTGGGTCGGGCAGGGCTCGCGGCGCAGAGCGAGTGTTGCGAGCGTGTGCGGCGAGCGGCGCGGCGCGGCGCCGCATGCCCAGACATTGCGATATTATACAGGTAGATTCAGAATTCACATAATTAGGTACATACATGTTTGCAATTAACGAACGCGATTTTCACCCACAAAAATAAGGAATTATGAATACAAATTGAGAGGTGTTTCGAAAGCTTTTCTATTTTTAATAACTTACATTCTTAAATACCAGTACTTGTTTACTAGGAAATCAATAATTTATGACTATTTATTTATTGGTAAGTTATGTACATACACAAAAAAAATAGTTTTTTTGAAGTACGTAACAATAACTTGCCCATCACAGCCATGCAATACATAATACAAAATGATAATACTTAAAACTAGTTTTAGAGTGTGTTTATAAGTAATCAAAGGTTTTAGACTTAGTAATTAAAAATAATGATGTTTGTAAACTAGGGTGTGCGGGCGTACTCAGTGCACGCAGCTCTGGGCGCGGCGCTCGCGGCCGCCATCACACGCTCGCCGCTCGACCCGGGACACTACCTCGCGCACGCGCTGCTACCACCCACCTACACCACCACACTGCTGCTGTCTACTGAGTGAGTAAAAAACACCCCCTCCATTTTGGTCCTTAAATTGGTCCCGCGCGCAACTAGTACTTAATTTGGAATCGAAAATTATTAAGGTAATTTCAGTTTTTACAAAAATAGGTTAGGTACGAGTGCGATGAAATTTATTCCAGTCGTTCAATATCGTGAAGGTCAGAGAGTAATGTAATGAGTATAAGTATATGTATTGAGTATGTAATGTACACGTTTACTAGATATTAGTTTAGGTACTAGATCGGTCTTCAGCCGCATTTTGGAGAAGGAGGACCTGGAGAACCAGGTCTTAGAGAATTAGGTCCTCCAGTGGACCTATTGTAGGTGAGTGTTGGCTTAACATCAACCCGGAAAACCGACCGTCAAGTCCTGGTGATTTGAATGGTTGGAAGCTTTCAATTGTCCATCTTACTTTGCTATCGGATACTATGAAATCCGCTGTGAGCCAGTCCGGTTCGGATTCGACGGCACCATTATCGTCATCCCAGCTGATACCTGATTGGATTTGACAACCCGGGAAATGTGTCTGCAGCAAAACCTCACACGTTTCGGAGTCAGTTTGTGTATGTTTCGTCTACTTTTTTCAGGGATCCAATAAAATTCTCCGTATCCTGAAATAGGAGTTTCTTGATCCTTATTCCGTGATTATTAGATACGATAAATATGACCAAACATTTCCACGTCTCAAGAGTCGCCCTGAACGTAAACTTTCTAATCCTTTTTTTTGTATAAGTTTCTAATTTTGTCAATCAAACAAAATGATGGTGATCTGTGATCATTATTTTAATCCACGGTCATTTGGCGCAAAATGACTGTGAGTGAAGCAATGACGTCTTCTTTTACCAGACAAAATAATGTTTTAAAGATTTAGAGGATCCTTAAGTCTTCCATAATCTGTTCTATACCACCTTTGCATGTATGTACACTTGTAGGCACGTGTACATGGTGAGGGCCGGCAGCGGCGGCGGCGCGTGGCACGTGGAGTGGGCAGTCAAGTTGGACGACCTCATTGATGTGCCGGCCGTGTGTGACGATAGGCTGTTGCTTCACATCAAACAGGTATGTAGGTACCTACATCTACATTTTGTAGGCACGTGGAGTGGGCAATCAAGTTGGACGACCTCATCGACGTGCCGGCCGTGTGTGACGATAGGCTGTTGCTTCACATCAAACAGGTATGTAGGTACCTACATCTACATTTTGTAGGCACGTAGAGTGGGCAATCAAGTTGGACGACCTCATCGACGTGCCGGCCGTGTGTGACGATAGGCTGTTGCTTTACATCAAACAGGTATGTAGGTACCTACATATATCTACATTTTGTAGGCACGTGGAGTGGGCAATCACGTTGGACGACCTCATCGACGTGCCGTTCGTGTTTGACGACAGGCTGTTGCTATACATCAAACATTTATGTAGCTACTTACACCACGAAAAATATGTACGATATCAGTGTCCATCAGCCCAGCAAAAATACTCAAATGTGGATTTGTCTCAAAAACTTTCAATATGTCGCAAGCGATGGTACCTATCTTCTAGATAAGCGTGTTATTACATCTTGGACCATTCGTAACTTGTAGACTCGTAACAGACAGATTCGTTGACAGGTTTGATTACGGGGCACTGAACACTATTACTCCTAGCGGTTAACTGGATGAAACTG
Source organism: Idaea dimidiata (assembly GCA_949358125.1). NCBI lineage: Eukaryota > Metazoa > Arthropoda > Insecta > Lepidoptera > Geometridae > Idaea > Idaea dimidiata. Next base: position 15,117,732 of record OX442328.1, read on the forward strand.
TAAAAAAGGCATAGCATGACAGCACAAGAAACATTTTGTCAATCGACAGAAAGGTTCTGTTTATTTGTCTCAACCGACGTGAAAAAGAACCGGAACATTTTCTCGATCTCAGACTGCTTAGAAAACTAAATTTTTTTCAAGTCAGTTTTTTTACTCTCAGTGTAGAGACGCAAGTTCAAATCTCGTCGCGAGTGAATTTTTCTTTTAAAATATTTCTAGTAAATATGCCTTGATAACAAATTACGAAATTTGAAGGTTTTTTAAGTAGTCTGGGATTGTTTTTGATCTACCTATTTTTAAAGTGTTTCCTGTCGGGTGCGGAAATTTTTGCAAAGCATTTCTTTAATTATAGTCTGGGATTTTTAATTTATTACCTGGGCGATTTAGGTTCTGCAATAACGAGATCATGGTAACCCCCAATGTTTCTCGTGCTAGCCCGGCTGGATAAAAAAAACCTAAGTAGGTACCCATGGAAAATTGGACAAAGCCATTATTATACCATTATTACAGGACGAACTAGTAAATTACTTTTCAACGGACGAGAAAATAATCGAAGTTCCCGATCCTGAGCTCCTTCGATGGCTGCAGGCGAAAATAGAGTGCGCTGTTATACTCGCACTTGAAGACAAACGATGTGCCACTAAGGATTACACCTAAGTTGATGCCATACCTACTTATCTTTATACATAAACATACATAGACAGTATTTTTTGTATGATGTCCACAACCAGCTGATTATGCAATTCTCTTGCAAACAAATTTCGATTGTAACAGCTGAAATTGGTAGACTGTTTGACATATACCTACAGCCGATAGTTATGATTGCGATCGCAATTATTGATTTTTTGTTGCAAACAAATATCGATTGAAACTAATAAAAATTATGACATATTTTTTCTCGAATACCTACCCAAGTACCTACCTAAGTATACGAGTAGGTTTAATGTGACAGTTGCTAGTTTCAATTGCAAAGCCAATTCGTTAGTGACTCTCAACTGTCAAATTGTATATCCGTTAGTACCTACTCGAGAAAATGACGTGGTGTACCAATTTCATTAGTTATCGAGATTTGTTAGCGACTGAATTACATATTCAGCTAGCTGGCTCTAACTTTTGAATCTCTCATGTCACTTCCAGCGACTGAAATAGCTCGATCCTACTGTTTCTCGGTCGAAGTCGGTGTTTTAGTGAAATGCACGGTTGCAACGAGTGGTATCAACCATTCGAGTGAGTTAGATTTCGAACGACAATCAGTAGTAATCGAGACATTTAAATCGTTCGACGGGGCACGAGCGATTTAAAAACATTAGAAAGTAGTATGCTTATGTGTTCACACAACGAAATCCTTAACACAATATTGGTGTGAATATAAACGACACATACCGTTCCTACTTAACATACTATCAGAGTTTGTTTTTTTACAAATTTATTCCCCTATAGTCTGATGGGATATGCTCTTAAAGCTTTAGGTAGTACGTTATATTTCTTATGTTTTGTTTTAATTCCAGCTTCTAGCCGTTTTATCACCTAATCAGTTCTGGTCAATAGTAATTTGTATTTTACGTTATATTAAAGTTCCTAATTTAACGGTAAGGCCAGATGAGCTTAAATTTTTGACTTGTGAGTCGTGTCAGTAATTTGGTATCATATAAAATAGACTGGGTACTAATTTTGCGTAGAAATAACGAGACGAAAAAACACGGCTCACTACTCAAATATATTCGGTCTTCTGTTCCCACCTTAATGCATTTTTGCAGAAACTTTGCCTAAACGTATTACTTAGATATGTTACACGTAATAGGTTCGATGGTTATAGGTACTGTATACAAATATTTATAAGTAGGTATTTTATCTATTCGAATCTGCCTCCCTACCGCCTAACTTTCGTTAAGTTCAACTCGACGTGACGTAAGCCATAGACAATTTCTGGTCGCTCCTTGCGCCGTAGCATTTTCCAACCCCGTTATCGACAGCATCGCATTCCCAAATCGACGTCGAGTTGAACTCGATGGGATTAAGGCGGTAATGGACCTTACCTTGTGTTTTATTTCACAATTAAATATATTTATGCTGACTTGCATGACGATTCCTAAACATGTTTAAGCTCAAAAATATGGTGAACTACTTAGAAGTCAATGTGTCAAAAACAATTATCTGAGACTGAATAAATCAAACTTATATTTTCATTGAAATATAGTTAAATTTTTAAGAACGCATAAATTATTATTAAATATATTTAGCTAAATATGTTTAGGCGTTGTCTTCTGTACGTTAGTTAGTTTTGATTACGAAATATAAGTTTAAATTTGGTTTAAATGTATAGATCACATCGTTATAAAAGTGATGGAAGTAAACAGGTCCCTTTGCTGTGCGAAAAAGTCTTATGGTTTGCAAAATGACCTAATAGATAAATTTAAAAAATATATATTATGAAAGATATAATCGGTATTGTTTCTAGTAGCTGTGTTATGCGTATTATTAAAAATTAGCACAAAATGTGTTTATATTTGTTATGTCTAGGTACTTACTTAGTAGTAATTTATATACTATATACTTATATTTTGTTGTCATTTATAATTTAAGTCATCTGCTATTTGTTAAGTCATCTACCATTTGTTGTGTTCTATGTTATACTACTAGTAGCGCCTCGCGGTTTCATTCTAGTCCCGATCCTGCGGGAATGTCGAGATAAAATATGGCATATGTGGCGTTCCAGGACTTCAGCTATCTACGTGTCGAGTTTCATTGTAATTGATTCAGAAGTTATTGCGCAAAGGTGCCACAAACACACACACACAAACTTTTACCTTTGTTATATTAGTAGGATTTGTTTTGTCGTCTACAATTTATTTAATGAGCTATATTACTATTTGTTTTAAGTGATCTATAATTTATTAAGTGATCTAAGCATGATTTGTTAAGCCATTTACACTGTTCGTTATAATATTATCTACCTACTATTTATGTGACATGCTTGTTGTAAGTCTATCGTTAAATGCTTACATCGAAATGGTAACCGATTCAATGTTTTTTAATGTTATTAAATAAACAACATGTAATTTAATTTCACGTTTTATTTTAGTTTTACCTAAAAATTATAGGTTCTTATATAAACTATAATATGTTCCCTTCCTTACTCAACTTTAGGGACTCGACTTTACATTAATTTTGCTATAGTTATATATAATTTTAGTATAATAGTTTCACATGTCAATATTATTTTCTTCTTTTCGTGTAGTGGTGTGGTTCCCCAAGTGTTAGTTTTCAGATCACATTATAATATGACCTCTAACTTGACATAACGACTGCTATCAGTGAAAATCAGTAATAACAACTGGGGCCAACTGCTTAACTTACCTTCCAAAGTACGGAGGAGCTCGAGAAAGTGGTTTTTAAAAAACAGTAGGCACACAGACAAATCAACATCTTAACCGCGCAATGTTAGTCAACATAAGTAAGCGGGGTTGGCAACGTCAAAACCGGTAAACTTCAGGTGCGAATGACACTTCTTGTTCAGCAGCCCTAGACAACAAAAGTCACGTGACTTTTCGCGAACTTTTATATGTCAATTTCATACAAAAAAATCTGTCGATTGGCGATTTCGTTATTCGATAAGAATGTTGTCTAGGGCTGCTGTTCGGTTAAATAGAATGGATCAATCAGAATCACTAAAATTATAATCTCCGACTAAAGATAAACTTACACCTTTTATTTCATTCTGAATCTTCTTATTATCAGTGACTTTTGATTCCTCAACATCTAAATGAGATATTTTTGTATCTATTTTCATTTTGCTGACATTCTTTGATTTATTATCTTGGGTTTTCGGTTCTGTTTCAATTTTAGGGATAGACTTTTCAGATTTTTTATCAGTATGTTCAACAGCACTTTTGGTAATATTAGCAAATTCATTTGTACTGTTGTCTTTAGCTTTAGGATCTATTTTATCGATCATAGGTTTTTTTATAGCAATTCCTAAGGAGTTCCTAGTTAAAACTAGGCTTTTCTTCAAAGAATCTTCTTTTTTTAAACCTCCAAAACTGGTAAGTAGACCACTAGAGCTTGGTAATGCAGGGCTGTTTAGGATTTTACTTCTTGTCATTTCTTGTTTTTCCTCAACAGATTTGGACGGTCTTAGTGAAAGGAGTGACGCCATGTTTCTGTCTTCTTCTGTTTCTGGAAGTAAGCTTATGTCGAGTGAAGACTTTGCTAGGAGTAAGCTGTCGTTTACAGATGCTTCTTCTAGTTCTTTTCTACGTTTCTGAAAGGTTAAATGTAGAGTTAAGGTAAGATAGATATTTCTGTTTTGTAGTGGGAAACTTGTTTGTGACTACTGCGTATTCCTATCGCCTTAGTGAACGTGTTACATCTTAGACCACATATGATCATCACTCAACATCTGGTGTTATATTAAAACTAGCTACGCCCTGCGGTTTCAACCGCGTAAGTGTCGATCGCCCAGGAAAATCGGGATAAAAAGTAGCATAATGTGTTAATCCAGATATAATATGTGCTTACAAAGTTCAATCGGTTCAGTAGTTTTTGCATGAACAAAAAACAAACACACTTTCACTTTATAACACACTTACACCATACTTTCACCTTTATAATATTAGTAGAATTGTCTAAAAGCAGGTACTTACTCTGAAATTTCTTCTCAAACAGCAGTTAGCTTCGTAATCATCTTTCCAAACAGTCTCATTTCTGCCCACCAGCCTTCCAAGCCTTGGTTTATCCTGTTTAGCTGTATCTTCGTCCCCTGTCTTGTGTTCCAACTTGAACATAGCATCGTCAAACAAACGTTTCTGAGTCTCTTTAGTCTCAGTAACTATTTGACCGTTCTCAGTAGGGTCCCAGCGGTTTTCTTGACGTCGTGCACCTGATACTATTACATAGTCAAGGTTCTGAAATATGTTTTTTAATTAAATTATTGCAACCACAGTACTTCTTAATGTTTAAACTGTGATCAACTGTATTTTAAAGTTATAAATAGATAGATGGAATGCAATTCAACAATACAATACAACTATTGTGTTTTTAAGAAGTATTTTTCCTTTAAAATAGTTTTATGTGCAACCAGTGCAGGCTTAAGCACTTAAAATAAAATTGAATACAGTACAATTCTAGAATAAATGGATTTCCATTAAATTACCATTTAATTTTATTAGTATCTAATCTGAACTGGACCACTGGACTGAGTCTGTTGCTCATTTAATAAGGCATTTAACTGGACTTTCCTATACTTATAATAAAGGAAGAGAGGACAATTAAGTCTGTACTTTGAAGTAAATAAAAAAAGTTGTCTAGGGGACTAATCCTATTGAAATTTGGTTTCAATATTGGATAGTTCTATTTTTGAGGACCGTCGTGGTATACTTAGTAGAACTCAAGTAATCAACGAAAAAGTCGGCTATGCACCATTTCTACTCAGACGAAGTCGCGGGTAACAGCTAGTTTTTCAATAAAAGAATAGGTCATGTTTTATGGAATAGTCTAAGATAAAGCACACTCACCTAGAAGTTAACATGACAGACAAGCTGTACGGTCCAGTTAGACAGTACATTAATGAGTAGTTAGTTAGTTAGTTGTTGAGTACAAAATCAGGATTTCCCAAATAAGTAGTTGTTTATTTATAGTTAAGTAAGGGCGAGTCGCGTGTGACGTGTTCGCGCTGTGATTTTGCACTAAAGTATAATAGGTAGATAAATGACGGATATTGCTGAATAGTAAAACGTGTACGGTATGGAACCGTACATACTCCTAACCCGAAAAGCTCAGGAAGGGTACCATAATTAGATGAATAGTTAGTTATGCGACGTCACAAGAGATTCGCCGGTAAGTACAAAAGTAAAAGATACAAAGTAAAAATAATTCAAGTAAATAATAAAAGATAAAAGTAAACATTAATATGTATAAAAGTTATTTAAAATCAAATTTGATTTCCGCGGGGTGAGACGGAGTCGCGCGGGGAGAGTGGTCCACGGCGGCACGGAGAGCAGCAACAGGCACTCGTGGGGCTCCTCGCTCCGATTGCGATCGACGTAGTTTCCTTGTTGGTTGACCAGTCTTTAGTTCTGTGTTGATGTTCACATTGGCTCGTCTAGTACACCACCCTCGTTTTCTGGCCATCCAGAGGACTAAGTCTAGAGCAGCAGCACTTAGTAATGTGTAACATATGACGTACTGGTGCACATCGTGAATAGTTACTGGCGTAGAAATAGTTTCTTCTTCTTTTAGTTGTTCTAGTTGTTTTTTCACTAGTGTTAGTTCTTTTTCATTGTCAGTGATTTCTAATCTCATAGATCGTTGAGTGCTGACAAGTGCGTTGATAGTGTTATTAAGTGACGGAATCTGGAAGTCGTAGCTTAAGTTCACATCACTGTTGTAGTTGTTGCGAGAGTGTATCATAAGATCTTTGCTTTGCAATAAACATCCTTGTTTCAGTGTGACTATGGATGAGGTATTGAGTAAGTGAGTTTGAATGACGTCACTGCATACAGTACGTATAGTGCATGAGTCACAACAGAATGTAAGCCAGCTGTTTGATGCATGTAACTCGATCCATTTCGATTCGCACCGCGTTCCTTTCATAAAGCACGGCGATGTTGTGTCTTGATGGCTTAATAGTTTAGCTTCGCAAGGTATACTAGTTTTCTCCAAACTCTGTACGGGAAGATTTGAATTGCACACGAAGTGACGACTGCTGCGTTCTACGCATAGTTTCATTTCGTCATTGTCCATAGTGACGAAAGTGTTTTTTCGAAAGTTAACCGCTATGAACTTCGATGAGACTTGAGCGGAAAGCATCACATTCTTGTTGGTTAGCGATTTTAAAGGCAGTGGAATTATTCGGTACATTGTATAATCGTCGTTATCAGTTAATGGAATGTGCGCTTCAAGTAAAAAGTAGTCGTTCGTAACTTGAGCTCTGGCGTAAATTAGTTTGAAAATGTTCTTGATATCTGTTTGTATGTTTTCGATCGGCAAATTCAATGTTTTCGGTAGTTTTCCTGATATGTCCATGAGTTGTTTTATCAAGTTGACTGGAGTTAGTAGATGAACGTCGATATGACCTTGATATACGTCGATGATAGCGTTGTAGAGCATTTCTTGGAAATTTCTTATGTTGTTAAGGAGTAGATGCGCCGAGAGTGAAGTAGCGGTAAAGTAACTCGTAGCCATAACTATTTCTACTTCTGATTCTACTCTTGCTATTCTCATGTCGGTTTCGTTTGTATACTTGTTTAAACGCATAAATTGTTTCTTCATATTGCGTTCACTCTTTGTTAGAATGTCGTTTTGTAGTTCAATGATGGACGTTTGGTTTTTAGTTAGTTCCAGTAAGTGATTTTCATTTTGTTGAATACATTTGATATCCTTTTCGTATTTTTCAGCAAAACGTTGATCTAAGATTCCAAACAAGCTGTTGGCTACGTAGCCCACTCCGTCGATCAGTCCACGCTTGGAACGACCCGAAAGGTGCTTGTGAGGAACTAATAGCAACTCGTTGTAGTGTTTCAAAAGTTCCAGTTCGTGATATAACTGCTGCATAGTAGTTTCGCAATATTTGGGATGTATTTTCTTGCACACGATTTGTAATTCGTTTATGAATGCTTCTATTTTGTCGACACCGTCCCAGTATGTAGTTAAGTTGAAGTACATCAGTAGTCTCCATTCGTCATGAATTAATTGTATGTCTCCTATCTCATCGTAGTACAGTGGACGGTTGTCTCCCAGAGTGGTAATCTGAGCTCCTTTAGTTACGTTTGGCGTGCCAGTGCCGCTTCCAACACAGAGAAATAGAAGTGTTAGAAAGGTAAGGGCCGAAGTCTTCGACCCCCTCCTCGATGCTGCAGTCGAAGGTACTGCAGAAGGCGTAGTCTTCATCGTAAGTTGATTGTGCTCGCTCTTTGGTTGATTGATAGGTAGTGGTGACAATTTAGTTATCGGTCGTTTTATTATGTTAGTTTGCGTTTTTATGCTTACAACGCGCACGTGACCGTCGCTGCCCGGATGGACTTCGATTACACGACCCATGGCCCACTTTCCGGGTGGCAAATTATTGTCTTTTACTAATACGATGTCGTCATTCTTCAAGTTGAGTGTTGATTTTTGCCATTTACTTCTAGCTTGAAGTTGAGTTAGATAGTCACTAGACCATAATTTCCAAAAACGATGGAACATATGTTCAGTTAGTTGCCATCTTTGGCGTAGGTCGATGCTGTGTTCATCTAAGTAACTAGATAATGGCAAAGTCGTAGTAGGACTGCCAGTAAGAAAGTGTCCGGGAGTTAGGTAGTTTTCAAACTCTTCCGGGTCTTCGGTTAAGGGACAGAGCGGCCGGGAGTTCATGCAGGCTTCAATTTTAGTTAGTAGAGTGGTGAATTCTTCAAATGTAAGTTTTTGATCGCCCAGAACTCGTCGTAAATGATATTTCATCGATCGAACGGCCGCTTCCCATAAACCTCCCGCCGTAGGCCAGCTTGGTGCGTTAAAATGCCATTCGACCTCCATCTTAGTTAGTTCGTCGAAAAATTCAGGAGGTAGTTCTTGACGGAACAGTTCGTACTCGTTTCGTAACAATTTGGAAGCTCCTATGAAGTTTGTTCCACAGTCAGAATAAATGTGATTCGGAGTACCGCGTCTACCACACATCCTTTGAAATGCCGCCATGAAAGTTTCAGTACTTAGGTCTGATACTAATTCAATGTGCACGGCTTTGGTTGCCATGCACACGAATATTGCGATGTAGCCCTTTGATGTTCGTACTCCTCGACCTTTGTTAAGTTTAACGTCCACGTGACCAGTGAAATCAACCCCTGTGTGAGTGAAAGGGCGGGAGGGGGTCACGCGCTGCGCCGGCAGATCAGCCATTAGTTGATAGTTGTCGTTGGTTTTGAAGCGATGGCAACGTACACAGCAACGTAACTGAGTTTTTACAGCTCTATTTCCTCCAACTATCCAATATCGTTGGCGAATGAAGGCGAGCGTGAGGCGCGCACCACCGTGTAGAGTTGCGTGGTGAGCCTCCTCGATAAGTAGTTGAGTAATTTTTCCACTTCTAGGTAGTATTATGGGGTTTTTCATTCCCGTAGGTAAGTTAGTTCTGTTTAGCCGTCCACCGACGCGCATAATGCCTTCTTTGTCTAGGTAGGTATTTAGTTTATATAGCACACTCTTCTGCGTTAAAGTTTCGTTTTTTAGTAATAAGTTGTATTCTGTTTTAAAATCACATCTTTGCGTGTATTTCACAAACATATTTTTCGCTTCGTTCATTTCCGTTATAGTTAGGTAGTTAGGTAATTGCATTACGGTGTCATTTTTCGTTCGAGTTTTTGCAATGAAGCGCAAAATCCATGCAAGTACCCGAATGGCTCGTGACCACGAGCTATATTTGTAAATAAGTTTGTTTAATAAGTTGTTATCAGTTTGTTCTAGGGTTGTAAAGTCTTGTTTCTTATCAATGTTAGTTGTAAACAGACAGTTACTTATTTCTTTTAGTTCATCGTTAAAGGTTTTCAGCAGTTCCGGGCCTTCCCACCACAGCTTGTAGTTGAGAAGTTTGTTGGGGTACAATCCTCTGGTTGCGCAATCAGCGGGATTGTTTTTTGAGTTCACGTAGTTCCATTGTCTCTCTGGTATGGAATCTCGAATTTTAATCACTCTGTTCTCGACATATCTTTCCCACTTTGTTTCTTTTCCTTGAATCCAGGCGAGCACGACCTTGGAGTCACTCCAAGCCCAAGTAGTTAAGTTATGTTCTTTAAGTGCATTCTTCACCTTAGTTATAAGTTGTGCGAGCAACAATGCACCGCAAAGTTCAAGTCGCGGTAATGATAATTTTTGCGCCAGCGGAGCAACCCTAGTCTTCGCAGTAAGTAATGTAAGTATAGGTAGTCCCGTTACGTCATCCATAGTACGAGTAAAAATTATGCAAGAATAGGCTTTCTCGCTTGCGTCACAAAATCCCATCAGGTCAATTTTGTTTGTTGTACTGCCGATCCATCTGTTTATCTTAACAGTTTTCAGTAAAGGTAGTTCAGCTTTTAGTTTGCACCAATGTTCTTGAATGTTTGCAGGAACCTGTTGGTCCCAGTCAAGGTTTTGAGTCCAAACTTCTTGAAACATAAGTTTCGCAGTAATTGTTACGGGTGAGAACCATCCCAGTGGATCATACAGTTTGGAAATCTGTGATAGCAGAGTTCGTTTAGTTAGTGGTTTTTTGTCATTTTCTTTTAAGTCCCAGGTGAACGTAAAAGTATCCAAGTTAGGATTCCATCCGAGACCGAGAGTTTTCATTGAATCTTCACTTTTGAAGTCATATGTTGAACTTGAAATTTGATCTGCATGTAGTTGTTCTAACAGTTTCGTATTGTTGCACGACCACTTGCGTAAGTTCATGCCGCCTCCGTTTAATAGTTTGATAAGTTCGTTTTGTATGCGCTTGGCAGTTTCTAATGAATTATGTCCGCAAATTAGATCATCGACATAGAATTCGTTTTGCAATATTTTTGCGGCGGCCGGGTACTTATGTCCGTCATCGATAGCTAATTGTTGTAAAGTTCGCATAGCTAACCACGGCGCACATTTTGTACCGTATGTCACAGTACATAGGGCGTATTCTTGTAAGTGTTCAGTTGGAGAGTTACGCCAAATTATTTTTTGGAGATGATGTTGTTCTTCCGCAATCCAAATGCATCTGTACATTTTTTCGATGTCAGCGGTAAATGCATACTTATAGGTTCTCCACTTTAAGATAAGTTCTTGTATGTCTTTCTGTAGGTTTGGTCCCTTTTCCATGAGGCAGTTTAGGCTCTTTTCAGAGGTTGTTTTTTGAGATGCATTAAAAACGACTCTGAGTTTTGTGGTTGATGAACTCTCACGTATCACCCCGTGATGGGGTAAAAAGCATTCCGAGACCTCGTTTTTTGTAATGTGACACGCGGGCTTCATATGTTGAAGGTCACAATATTCTTGAATGAAGTTTTTATACATATTTGAAAGTATTTCGTTTTTCTCAAGTCGGTTTTCTAGTTTGAGGTACTGTGAAATGGCAGCCGGACGGGATTTTCCGAGTTGTTGTTCAAAATTTGTAATCATTGGCATCTTTACGATATATTTCCCGTCGGAGGTCCGTTTAGTTGAGTCTTGATAGTAAAGTTCACATTGATCATTCTTATCGATATCAGTGGGGCCATGGGTGATGTCCTCAGTTTCCCAGTAGCGTGATAAATCATTTAAGTCGGCGACAGTTACGTGACAGTTGAAGGTTTTCATTTTGCCGCAGAGAATCCAGCCCAGTTGAGTTTTTTGAGCGATGGGTGAGTGAGCATCACCTTTTCGGACACCTTCAAGAAGTATCTCTGCATATATGTCCGCTCCTAGAAGTAGATCGATAGAGCTAGACACGTAGTATTCGGGGTCGGCAAGTTCTAAAGTAGCGATGTGAGGCCAGTTAGCCCTCATCATAGTATTAGTAGGTAGTTTATTGGTTATTTGCTTCAGTACTAAAGCTTCAGAGTTAAATAGGTAGTCAGAGTAGATTGACCTTCCAGTAAGTCTCACAAGGCCTCGACAATCTTTATGTCCTGAGCCTACTCCTGATACGGTAGCATTTAGTTTGCTTCGTATCAAACGCAGCCGTTGTGCTGCATTTTCAGTGATTAAGTTGACTTGCGACCCTTGATCCAGTAGAGCTCGAAGCGTGATGTAAGTTCCGTTTCCCGCTTGAATCTGGACCTTGACAGTAGTTAGTAATATCTCAACATTGTCCGTAGAAGTATAATGTGAGATAAGACTTTTTTGTTTTGAAGTAGACGGCTCCGAAGTAGTTGAGTTGAAGTTAGAATCTTTACCGCCTTTTTTTGCAGTCGGTTCATATGAGTAGGAATGTAATACGCTGTGATGTTTCAAATTACATTCCTTACAAGTTTTAATTGACTTACAATTTGCGTTTCCGTGGCTGTATAAACAATTTTTGCATACGTCGAGTTTTGCAGTAATGTTGTTTCGTTCTTTTGGATTCATGGCCACGAACGTGTCACATTGCATCAACACGTGATCCTCGTCGCATATCCGGCTCGAAGGACCAAATAATGTACGGTCCAGTTAGACAGTACATTAATGAGTAGTTAGTTAGTTAGTTGTTGAGTACAAAATCAGGATTTCCCAAATAAGTAGTTGTTTATTTATAGTTAAGTAAGGGCGAGTCGCGTGTGACGTGTTCGCGCTGTGATTTTGCACTAAAGTATAATAGGTAGATAAATGACGGATATTGCTGAATAGTAAAACGTGTACGGTATGGAACCGTACACAAGCTATAATATGCTTTACTTAGTGGTGCCACTGGCTTATATTATTTTGTCTGAACAGGGATGTGCAAAAAACTTACAAGGTACGCCACACAGATTGACCACTTACCCCTGGATCAGTTTTGATCTCAAAATGATTATCACAAAGATGACACTTCATCCTGAACTGGTACACCGGTGTAGTATAATACATTCCGATTTTCGTTTTCTCTGCATTGTACCTGACTCCCATACCGATGTGGTTCTTACAGCCGTCACACCAGATGTTGTAGGGCATCTCAAAACGTATGATCAGGATCCCCATGTGGAGTTTTCGAGCTCGTTCTCGTAAAGCATGTGTTCCAAGGAATTTGTTAAGCCCCCCGACTTTTGGGTCGTAGTCGGGGGGGTAGTATAGGTTTTGACCCTTGCGTTCTCCCATTTTGAATTAGCTGGAATGTTTAAAAAGTTATAAAATGAGAATAATTCAGACAAATATGATACCCAGTTATTTAGTAGGTAGGTAAGTACCTACCTTGATTATTCCTGTTTGAAATTAAAGTTTTGTAGAGCAGGGATGGTTTTCACCGAGAAACTTTTGCTGTAGTTTACAAATAAAATTGCCGGAAAATAGACGAAACATAAAATATCAGCCAAAAACTTAGAGAAACAGAACACCAAAGTAATTATTTACTACTTTTTACATCACATCAATAATTGGACGGCGTTAAGCAGAAATGTTCCAACCCACAAGTTGAATGAAATTGAGTTAAATATACTAATCTACTAAGTTTGACATCTTCTGTCATTTTAACAAGTCAGTTTTAGGCCTCAAGTAATATTTTTTGATTTTTTTAAATGTCAATATGTTACATCCCACACTCCTGTCAGATAAAGCTCGCAATTTAAAAGAAAAAATGTATCAATCCACTTGAAACGTTTTAGATTACAAATAATTACCCATCTATATTTTTCTAAAATGAGTCAAGCATCTTGAAACATTTTAGCAAAATAACATTTACTCACTTTTCTTGCTAACAATGTTCCAATGTGCTTGGAACGTTTTTGCAAAATAAAATAATGCATTTATTTATTGAAAAGAATGTTCCAATGTGCCTTGGAACGTTTCTACAAAATTATGTATTGATTTTAATTCTTGGAAAGAATGTTCCAATGTTTTAGCGAAATGAAATAAAATCTTATTTTCTTCAGAATAATGTTCCAATGTGTTTGGGATATTTTAACAAAATAATAAATTAATGTTTTGAAACTAAGGTTCTGAAGTTTTTGGACCGTGAAGTATGTTATAAAATGGGTGTCGGATCATCAAGGGGATTTTTCTAGACGTCTAGGCAAACAACTTTTGTTCTACGATTTTTGGAAATTCAAAATAATTTTAGAAAATTTAATGTTTATGTACTTGAAAATCAACTGTTTCTTAGAGTTAGAAGTCATTGACCTTAAGTTGACCTTTTATTTGGCTTCAACTACTCCATCTATCTAAACATTATTTGCGTTAAAAACAGCTGTTTTTTATACAAACAATCTCAAAATATTCGAATTTCCAAAAGCCTAGACGTCTAAAATAACCTCCTTTAGGAACCGACCCCTATTTTATAGCATACATAGCAAATTAATAAAATACTCTCTTTCCTTGAAGAAGATGTCATCGGATTTGGCATTATTTAAAAAACTAACCAAATGTTCTAAATATTGATAATTAATTTTTATACGGAATATAGACGTATAATGTCATTAGAAATGACAGAGGTGATCTATTGGTACAATTTTGCCAAGACAAGGAAGTGCTGATTATGAACACTTTTCTGAACTTCCTTCACGACTTCTGTATACATGGATATCTCCTAAACACACACCTGAGCATACGATCATCCGAAATCAAATTGATTTTATTATGATCAGCACTAGATTAAAAACCTCCTTTAAGAGTGAAAACGTACTCAGGTTGTTGGTGTACTGTCACCAAATTCAGTATTAGGAAACTTGCTGATGAAAACATAAGACCTAAGGTTTCGACCTAAGCGAAGTAAATGCTCACAATGTTCCAAAGTCTAATGAGCCAAGTACTCAAACTCTTTCTTAGTATTATACATGAACGAATAAAGATTAAATGCGATAACCAGCTTTCGGACAGCCAATTTGGATTCAGAGCTGGAGAGGCTCTTTTTGCTTTACAGGTTTGGTGCAAAAATGTAAAGATATGTAGCAAGATGTCTACCTGTGCTTTATCGATTACGAAAAGGTGTTCGATAGAGTCCTACATGTTCGCCTAATAACGCTACTGGCTGATGTCGGCCTGGATGACAGAGACTTCAAAACCTGTATTGGAACCAACATGCTACTGTCGGTGTGGATGGCGAAGAATCTGGGAAGGTTGAAATTAAAAGGAGAGTTCGTCAGGGTCACCAAAGCTCTTTAATATCTAATCGGAGGCTACAAATGCTGAAGTATTAGAAGACCTAGAATGTTATGTCAAGGTTAATAATTGTAGACTCATTAATAACTTAACATACGCGGATGACACATTGCTTATAGCATCCTTAGAGCAAGAGCTTCAAACCATTGTGAACAGGGTAACTGAGTGTAGCGGGAGAGCAGGTATTAGGTTAAATGTAGCAAAAACGAAGGTCATGGTCGTCTCTAATGGACAACATGCGCGTGCATTCCTGTTGGAGGACATATACTTGAGAAAACATTTATGTACAAATACCTCAGTACGTAGTTAAATGAAGCTTGGGACAATGATAAAAAATAAAAACTCGTATCGAAATATCTCGCAGCTCCTTCAATAGAATTAAACGTGTTCTTTGCAGTCGCAGCCTCAAATTACCTTTGCGCATGAGAATGCTCCGTTGCTACATCTGGCACATCTATCTATATGGATGCGAGGCTTGGACGGTTAAACAAGACGAAGCGTGCGAAGCGGCGAGTGTCTAGAAACATTTGAAATGTGGGCATACAGACGGATGCTGGCTATGAGCTGGACTCAAAAAGTAACCAACGAGGAGGTTCTTGGAGGAGTAAAGCAGGAACGTGAACCGTCATACAAAGAAAAATTGCTTATCTAGGTCTAAGACATGATAGATACGAGTTTCTGCAACTTATTATAATGGGAAAAGTGGTGGGCAAAAGACGGGTCGGTTGGAGAAAGAAATTTTGGTTGCGTTACATCCGAAAGTGAACGTTTGTGATAGCGAGTGCAGCCTAACTATTCCGCCTCGCCAGAAACAGAGAGGATTGTGCCAAATTAACCGCCAACCTTCGCTAGTCAGAAAGGCTTTTCGAGAAGATCCTGCTGCACATCATCTTTCACGTCGAGCCAGGGAAGATGATGACCAGCAGGATAATTACATTATAATCATCCTGCTGCGCATCATCTTCTACGTCGAAGTCTGGCTCTCTGCCAAACCCACATTAATAATATAAATATATAAAAGATATTTTATATAAATGTTTCTCATGGTCTAAAATGTGTTCCGACGACTACATATTTAGTTAAAACGTAGGTGTTTGATAGCAGGATGATTACATTATAATCATCCTGCTGCGCATTATCTTCTACGTCGAAGTCTGGCTCTCTGCCAAACCCACGTTAATAATATAAATATATAAAAGATATTTTATATAAATGTTTCTCATGGTCTAAAATGTGT
This sequence comes from Idaea dimidiata, assembly GCA_949358125.1. Lineage (NCBI taxonomy): Eukaryota > Metazoa > Arthropoda > Insecta > Lepidoptera > Geometridae > Idaea > Idaea dimidiata. The sequence goes on from OX442328.1 coordinate 15,133,696, forward strand.
TCCGATGACTACATATTTAGTTAAAACGTAGGTGTTTGATAGCAGGATGATTACATTATAATCATCTTGTTGCGCATCATCTTCTACGTCGAAGTCTGGCTCTCTGCCAAATCCACGTTAATAATATAAATATATAAAAGATATTTTATATAAATGTTTCTCATGGTCTAAAATGTGTTCCGATGACTACATATTTAGTTAAAACGTAGGTGTTTGATAGCAGGATGATTACATTATAATCATCTTGCTGCGCATCATCTTCTACGTCGAAGTCTGGCTCTCTGCCAAACCCACGTTAATAATATAAATATATAAAAGATATTTTATATAAATGTTTCTCATGGTCTAAAATGTGTTCCGACGACTACATATTTAGTTAAAACGTAGGTGTTTGATAGCAGGATGATTACATTATAATCATCCTGCTGCGCATCATCTTCTACGTCGAAGTCTGGCTCTCTGCCAAACCCATGTTAATAATATAAATATAAAAGATATTTTATATAAATGTTTCTCATGGTCTAAAATGTGTTCCGATGACTACATATTTAGTTAAAACGTAAGTGTTTGATTCCTTGTTTTATTTTTACCGTATGTAATTTGGTTTAAAATGTGAAAAATAGAAAAAAATGATTGAAATAATTAAAACAAGTTTTTATTTCACACCAATTTTTCTAAAATTTGATTTTAATAATGTCTCAAGCGGTGTGGAACGTTTATGTAAAATTAATTTAGAAAAAACTAGTAATTTTGCAGAAATGTTTCAATCCCTATTTTCCTAATTACTAATGCTGAAATTAATATATCGGAGTAAAAATGACATTATTAGATACTACTGACATATATCTACGATAAAAACTTACAATTATTAATTGTAAGTTTTTAATACAAAATGTATACCTCAAAATAAACCTCTAAGATAAAATTGTATTTATCTCAGTTTGAACTTTTTGCAATTGGAACATTTCTGCTTAACGTCGTCCAATTGTCACTATCAGTCTGTCAACGCTGTCAACATAGTGATGTCTATTTATTTGGCCGAAACAAAACCTCAAAAAAGACAAAAATTCGTTCCTTATTATTATTAATATTCAAGTGAAAGAAAACATAACCATGAAAAAAAACTGCGACATTAATAACTCTTCGGAGATTTTCGAGGGTGAAACAACTGGTTGCAGCTGATTTATTCACCACAAAAAACATTCAAAAAGTTGACAAAGCGTAGTGGCCAATAGATGAAATTCGATTTGCACTCAATCTAATTGAAATAATGGCAGCCCTAACAGACAGCTGTTTGACAGCACCTCAGCTTTTATTTTCTTTGAGAAAAATCTCCATTTATCGATAAAAAGCTTTTTGTTGACGGAATTTGTTTGTTCAATGTGTAAAACTAGGATAGATTAGTGCATTCATTACTTAAATACCTCGCAATTAACTTATTACTTAGTAATGTCTAGTGCGATGTCGTGTTTTGTAAATAGATCGAATCGTAGATAGTAGACAATCTGAAACTGTGATGGTAAAAGGTGTACGTAAATCGAGTGGTTAGTCCAGAAAAATGGGTCGGAGAGAGGAGCCAGCGTGGGCTAAAGGCACGGTGGGGCTGACGATTGCCAGGGAGCGAGGGGATATCACCAGGCAGTTCCAAAATAGGCTGACGGTAACACGTAGTACAATCGACCGATTAGGCTTGGAAAAAGAGCTACACGGGCATGTAGGATGTGTGAACTGCTTGGAGTGGAACTCTGATGGATCGTACGTATATTATATTCACTTATTATATTAGCCATAGAATTTTAAATGAGTGAAGTGTTGGTAGAATTGGCTTCTTTGTTGTAGTATCTTGGCGTCAGCTTCTGACGATCTCCACGTCATGCTGTGGGATCCCTACAGCTATAAACAACTCAGCTACATCCCAACTGGTCACACGGGCAACATATTCTCTGTAAAGGTTTGTAAAATAGTATAAAATTTTATTGGAAATGACCTGTAAATAATAAGTTATTGTTAGGTAGATAAACATTGCATATATTTCATCGTGCATACAATGATACTAAATACTAACTAAACTAGCAATTATAAGTTTGTAATAGTAGGTACTAATAGTTCTGATTGATGTGCATTGTCTTAAAAATATCAATTTTATTTAGTGTGTCTTTATAACTCAACACATATGATAGTGCATCTACCTAACACACAAACACAACAAACATATTGCAAAATACTCAGTATTATAGGAGCCATGGTTTATGCATGTCTACTGTACCTATTCCTTGGTAAAGCTGGGATAAGTTATCTTGATATATAAAAATGAACCCCTTTTTCCCTTGGTCATGGCTTCACACATGAACGGCTGGACCGATTTCGATAATTCTTTTTGCGTTGTATTTGTTATGATCAGGAGAGGGTTCTTATGTAAGAAAAAATGCTGAACCGATTTTGATGAATCTTACGTGGGTGAAACCGCGGAGTGCAGCTAGTTATTTTATAATAATACTAGTTAAGAAAAACTTTCAATGTTGGGATTATGTGATATCCATTAAAATTGCTAAATAAATAAATTCATAGTGCTATTATCACTGGAATGATTTGTTTTTATGTTAGTACCTATCAAATTTCTAATTAGTGATACAATAATATTTGCAATAGATAATTAGGTTATTTATGGCTTATTACCTACTTTGTAATGACAAGTCAATCGAGATATTTGTGGAATTGAAATCCTAATTATTGTTGATAGTATTTTAAAGTAGTTATTTTCTAAAATTCTGATTTATATGTTTGTTAACTTCAAACACATCACCCTTTACTTAAATCTTTTCCATTCATTGGTTGCCTGGAAAAGATCTCACATAAGCAATATGGTTGCCCATTGTGTCACTTTAGTTTCATATTTTCAAGCATAAACTGAATACTGATTAAGTTGTAACTTGAAAAAATAGACAGCTGGGTTTCTGGAGTTGTTTGGAAATGTATGTTTTTGAAAATAATGAAAATGTCTTGTATTATAAGGAGTAAGTTGGGATGGAATTCAAGCACAAATAGGAAAGTACCATTAGTAAGATTAAACATGACATATTAAATCACTAGCTGCGCCCAGCGGTTTAACCCGCGTGAGTCCCGATCCCGTGGGAAAACCAGAATAAATAGTAGCATGTGTGCTAATTGTGATCTTTATACCAAGTTTCAATGCAATTGATGCAGTCGTTTTTTGCGTGAAACAAAAACATACTCACATACTTGTTTACTTACTTTCTTTCGCTTTCACATTTACTACTTAAATTATAAATGCGAAAAGTTATTATTGATGATGATTTGATTTGTGATTGATGATAAATGATTGATGATAATCATTGATCAATTGCAAGAATAATTTGTTTTTTAGTAGTTTACCTATCACAGCTAGTGATTTTGTTATAGTTCGTCTCACCAGAGGTTATAGCAACTTGCGCGGCAGACGGCGGCGTGCGCACACGCAACATAACGACGGGCGCGTCTCTACTAGAGTGTACGTGTCACTGCGGGCGCGTGAAGCGGTTAGCTTCAGCCCCCAACAACCCCAGCTTGTTGTGGTCTGCCGCTGAAGATGGCCTTGTACTGTAAGTTGTTGTCATATGTATAACACGCAACAAAAAGACGAGCGCGTCCTTAAAGTTAAAGTAAAAAGTATTTCATTTTCATAAGACAACTTTACTTTCTTCCCTTCCATCTTGTTGTGTAATTGGCTCTATATATCCTACTAACTGCGTCCCTAGTGTCAGTGAGTTCCGACCTTGTGAAAGTATCGGGATAAAACGTGGCCTATGTTATTCCTGAAGATTCAACGTATTTTCATATTAAATTTCAGCAAAATCGGTCCAGTCGTCTCAGACAGATTTTCTGTAGACAACGAAACTTTATTATTGATATTTAACCAATTTGAATGAAATAAAACACAAAATTATCGGGTTTTAGTCGCATTTTATTTATTACCGGCATTGTTTCAACGCCATACCAACTTTTCTCTAACTTTATAGTCAACTTTATCTATCTCAGTAATTTAAATGAATCAAATTTCAGTTTTAATCATGTGGTTTTTATTATTTTAAGCAATATATCCACGCTCGATTTTTCGAGACCTTTACAAGTATTTTCTTCAGGGTAGACTACACGACTGACATGAGGCTACAGTATTTTACAGTTTTTCTTAATTTGAAATTCCAGGCAACACGATCTCAGAACTGCTCACCGCTGCAACTCCGACTCCTCCAACGTGATGATAAACCTCCTGAACCACATGGGACGTTACGCTGAAGCCAAGTGCGTGGCCGTGAACCCGCGCCGACCTTACCAGCTGGCAGTCGGGGCTAACGACTTCTATGTGCGACTGTACGATATTAGGATGATAAAGCTGGGCAGATTGCAGGTTAGTACAGTCACAGCACAGATAAACGTGTTAGTCCTACCAGTCTTCCGTTTCCCTGGGCTTTGTGGGATCAACAAAATCTACTCTCTGATTTTGTCCATAACAGGTGTTATCAAAAAACAGTACCAAAGCCACAGAACATAATTTGAATTATGTCAGCTGTATAGAACTAATTAATGTTTTCTTCTGTTTTTAGTGATTCACGACTTTGCGTGAAAACAAATGTTGCCAATGTCACGTGCAAACTTATAAACAATATTGCCCTTTTTTTCTTATTTTATAACGCTTTCATAACAAGGGAACTAAAAACCAGAGGAATTTACTGTACTTGTTGGATGGAGGCCAAAGCGTTCGATAGACCTCACAAGCACTTTATTGGAAGGACCTATAGACCTGAAATAACACATGGGACACGGGATCGGGACTTACGCGAGTGAAACCACGGGGTGCCGCTAGTTAACTATATTAAGTAGAGTTATTCTGCTCATCACGTAAAGAACCTTGTCTGACCTTTACCAAATGTTTCAACTAAACTGTGTTTCGTTACAGAACAGTGTAAGTGTGGGCGGCGGGGCGCGCCAGCTGTGGGAGCGACAGAACGTGCGGTGCGCGCGCGCAGGACACGGCGACCCCGACAACAACATACCGAGACATGCCGCCGTCTACTACGCACCTGGTGAGACCTTCTGTCGATGGTATCATGTGTTATTTGCTTCATCTTGCTACTTTTAGGTTGACTTGCGCTGGTATACCTAACCTAACCTAGCCTTGTGATTGGTCTCGCGCACAGCGCATGTTAGTTAGGGCTAAGTATAGCAACGCATAGCAACCTTAGTCAGAGCCAGCGAGGGTATGTGAGGTTTTTTCAGGCTTACGGATGGTAGAGGCCGCCGAAGATATAGCAACTTAAAATACTAGAAAGATGAGAGCAAGCCTAAGTGGCGCAGTACTTGGGCGTGTATTTTATTTTTACTTTCTATTTTTTTGCAAAAGAAAAATCATCAAAACTGTTGATCAACAAATCAAAATACATTATTTTTCAGCTGCTTCAGGCTTTTAAATGACAGCATACTCAATATGCTACATTGAGCATGCTGTCCCTTTCTAAAAGTGTTATTAGAAAGAGACAGCATGCTCAATGAAGAGGAACACTATTTAGTTCTATGTGAGCATTCTAGTAACATAACTTGTTTGTCCACCGCACCCTAACATGCCCCCTGTGTTATGTTACGATGTAGGTCACCTGTCCATGGAGCCGACGGAGCAGGTACTGCCCAAGAAAGCCACCACCTACGTCGCATTCAGTCAGGACGGGAACGAACTGCTCGTTAACTTAGGATCAGAACAGGTAACTATACAATATACATTCTTCTTTTTGTGTTGTGATGTGACTCATTTACCCCCTTATTTATAAACGCTAATTAATGCGCTGCGTAACTATGCATCGTTTGTCTTTTACTGTCACATGAAGTTTCAAAGTTGACAGACAGAGACAAATGTCACATAACTTAGTTATATGTAAATAATATTTTATAAGTAAGGGCTAGCTCCCTTACTTATAAAATAAGTGACTAAGTTAAAGTTGTTAGGACGCCCTAAGGCTTCTAACTTGACCTAACGACTGCTATCACTTATCAGACACGGAGAAATTGAATGAAATATTTTTTTTTGCTACATTTATAATCGGTCACCCATCCGAGTAATGACCGCGACAAACGTTGCTTTACCCTCACGATCGATGAAGATCGGCAGCTAAACTTATCTTACAGTCTTAGCAATCACGAAATTTTGTCGAATAACAAAATTTTCGTATATTTTTCTCTTCTCAATATTTTTTTTAAATTTGGTAATAAATATGTGTGACGAAAACAAACATCCCACAAAAAACCGAACGTCTTACGGCCAAATACAGAAACGCCACTTAAAATTTGAGGTGTACTTTAATAGTTGAGCGAACTCTGAATTTAAAATGATTAGTTTTGATTTTGAAAGCTGTTTAATTGTTTAAGTGTATTCTGCCGTTATAGTTACGTAGGTACAATAGTTCAGTTATGTGACCACATACAGAAAACGCCCAACAAAACCTTACCAATTTACCTCGTAAATGTATACAATTGACGACCTCTGTGGCGCGTCGGGCGAACGCTTGGCTGCAATACAGAAGGTTGCGGGTTCGATTCCCGCTTTGTCCCAATATTTATGCTTAAAAATAAAAATGTATATTCTGGTCTGGGTGTATGTCTATGTATAATATGTATGTTTTTACAAAAGAAAAATAAATATAAGTAGTATATCCGTTGTCTAGTCACCGTAACACATGCTTAGCAGCTTACCATGGGGCATGAATGGCGCTGTGTGTTGGTCACAGAATTTATTTATTTAATTATTTGTTGCTTTATCAGATATACATATACGATCTAAACTCGGCGCGGCAGCCGGTGTTAGTCGAATCCTTCATCATACAACACAACCACGGCTGTAGGGAGGACGACAAAACTCACAAACCGCCCGTGGCCGGGAATGGAACCACGGAACCGAACGGAACTAACGGCACTGTGGAACAATTGCCGGAGTCCGTTAGGCAGTTGAAAGAAATTGTAAGTATTCTTCGCTTTGAATTGAGTTTGATGAGCGAATGAAGAAGACGATCTTCTGTGAAAATCAATCTGTATCAAAGGACTTTTCTCGTTGCTTCCAAATCTCCTTATAGAGTTATGGTAAAGTACAACCCACCTTCCCTTGACTAACTATGAGAACTCGCAGTTCCAAACAACTTGCATGGGTTATGAAATACTTGACAGTGGCTAATTTCCAAATGCCCATAATTCAGTTTAAGACCGAGAACAATAAAAAAAAACTTAATATGAGTCGACAGAAACATCATTATCCATTGGTCATTTAGGACATCCGATTGTCTGCTCGACTTCTCTCACGTATTTTAACTTTACACCTGGAAATTACAGGCCAACTCTCAAGTAACAGCTGGGAACTACTCCAGCGCTGTGGAGCTGTACAACGCTGCACTAGCGCGCGCGCCCCACTCCGCCCTCCTCTACTCTAATAGAGCGGCTGCACTCATGCGGAGAGCATGGTAACTATACACTTGGATATTGCAGGTGTGAAAGCGGATTACTTCAAAGTTTGTAAAATCACCACCAGTATTACTGCGTTAAACTTTCTACGGCTCAGTTCTTGATTAAAAAACCTGTACTGAGTGTCTCACTGTTGGGCAAAAGTGTGTTTAAATGCCTTCTATTTTTTAGCGGTCTAATGGCCGAATACTGAAACGCTACTCAACATTTGAGAACTACTTACAAAGAAGCAACTCTCAAACCCCAAAATTGCCATACTAATTTTAAATTTAGAAACTGCTCAATAATATAAGAACATCTCAAATTTTAAATGACGTTTCTGTATTCGGCTGTAAGACTATTTTTGTTTTATTATTCTTAACATTTCACCTGCTGAACCGAAAATAACGACAAGCCTCATATGCGATGATAACGCAGGTTGTGTGTTTATTCCGCACACCCTTTCCATTCAATAAAAAATAGTACACGCGCAGCGTATGGCGTATATCATTTACCTTATCTTCTTTTCGTGTAGTGGTGTTTCTCACCTAGTGTTAGAGTTTTCAGGTCACCCTAAAACCTCAAACTTGACTTTTCGACTGCTATCAGAGATAAAAACCGGAATCGACTGCTTAACGTCCCTTCCGAATCACGGAGGAGCTCGACAAATTGAGCCTCCAATAAGAATTTTTGTATTAATCAACCGACCAATTGTAAATAACTTCTTAATTCTTCCTTCAGGGCTGGCGACACCTACGCCGCAATAAAAGACTGCTACCGAGCCATAAAACTCGACCCCCTTCACGTGAAGTCACACTTCCGTCTCGCCAAAGGCCTCATGGACTTGAAGCGAGCGCGAGAAGCCCACGAATGTCTGCTGTACTTCAAGGACAAGTTCCCCAAACACGCCAATAGTCACGCCGTGTTTCTACTCCAGAAAGATATTAACGTAGCCCTTGAAGATATGGAGACTTTGCCCGATGAAGGTACGTTTTAGCCTTTTATGTCGAATCTAATATCATAAAAGTTAATCTGTAAAAATTCGTGATCGACTAATGGATCGACGCACAGCTTAACCGTCTGATAGAAGAGACCTGAAGTTTAGAGAGTATGTGTTTTATATGATGTAGGCATCCGATAAGAAAGGGGTTTTTCAAATTCTCACGGAATTGGAACTTACGTGGTCGAAACCTGTGGCAACTTTGAAAGTTCTTATACTAGTTGAAGCCAAGATACGGTAAAGCTAATGAGACATTTCTTAGAGTTATTACAAAAGGAAAGTTCTAAGAATGTAGTTTGGGAGGAAAGTCGCCCGGTGAGTTCCAATTCTAAAAATCATAAATTCTTATACTTTAATTTCTTCTATGGTTTTCGCGATTTTGCATAATAAAACACTTTATTTATTCGGTAAACTATTACATATCTATAGTCTGCGTACACTGGAACGTTTTGTTACAAATAATTATGAGGCGGTAGTTTACAGTAACTTTTTAGAATGTTAAAATAGACAAATTACATCTCAGTCAACCTTGAAAAAGCCAACTGTAAAGTTGGCGAAAGCTCGGTTCGTTTAAAGCCATGAATAAAAACGCGATTCAACCGGATAAATAAAGTGTTTTCTTGTACTTTGTTAAATCCAGTGAGTGGAGTCCCATGTCCCGAGGGCGGAGCCCCGGAAGAAGGCGGAGTGTTCTCCGTGTTAGAGCGACAACTGCGGGGGTCTGCGCTGGACTACAGTGGACGGTACCTGGGGCACTGCAACACTACTACCGACATCAAGGAGGCCAACTTCCTGGGACCTGATGCCAACTATCTTGCTGCTGGGTGAGGGACAAAAAATTCTGCGATACGGCATACACATCAACCAAGACCAATCAACTCCTGATTTTCAAAGTGATCTAGATCTGCCGAAAGTTTGAAAACACGTATTTAGACAGTTTTGTAGTAATTATAGACTGGCGCGATTTGGTACGTTCGCGTGTACATCACAAGAAATCTATCTTCGTCATTTCACTGATACTTTGCACTCTTAAGTGTTTTCAAATTTTCGGAAATTATTACATAGGTAATATAGATTTGCGTGCGCGCACTTTCGAGGTACATCAAGCCAACTTGTTCATTGTTTCACGTCAAATTTGACAGCCTAGGCTGGGTTGTTGTATCGACGCAGTCGAAATCAACAACTAACCACCCGTTCTCAGAGACGTTTAATGGTTGATTAAACTGTCACTAATTGAAGATTTTACATAGAAAATCTTTACTTAGTGATAGTTTAATCAACTCTTAGTACGGCGGCAGTTAGATATGTCTATGATACGCCTCAACGTTGTTTAAGTTGAGGCGTTATCAAAATATTAGATACCTACCAAATGGGATTGGTATCAACCAGTTTATACGTGATTCGAAGAATTTTCGTTAGATGGTGATAACAACGACTTAGTATGGTGGGAGATAACAAACTGGTAAAATATTTGTAGTAAACAGGTCTCTTACCATAGTGCTTTTATTAAAAACCTATTTTGTATTGTATCGTGTAGTTCGGACGACGGAAGCTTGTTCATTTGGTGCCGCTCCTCCGGGAACATCGTGCGATGTCTCCGCGGCGACGAGTCGATAGTGAACTGCGTGCAGCTTCACCCCACGAGCTTCCTGCTGGCCACTAGTGGGATAGAGGCGGTGGTCCGATTGTGGAGCCCTAGGCCTGAGGTAAGCTTAGTTTTCGTCACCAGTGACATAAATGCTAGCATCGAATTTCTTTTTTTTTCGTGTCTCAACTACTATTAGAGTTTTCAAGAAAGCCCTATTAGTTTTTGGCGGGAACTCGGTGTGGAGATAAGTTGCAAAATTTTCATTTTTGTGAAACCTAGTTGAAATGCGTGTAAATTGTTTAATTTCGGAGTCATATTAATAGAATAAATAAAAATTTAATAAATAAATAAAAATAAAGGAACTTAAGCGCAGTCTCCGAAGCTCCGTGTTTTTTTTTTTGCAATTTTTGAAAATGCCGCCCCGTGTTTGCAATGATTCCCCCGACTCGACTTTTACTATGACGACTTGACTGTTTTGATGCAAATAACTTGTAAATATTAATAAACAATACTATACGATTTTAAATTTACATGGTTGTTTTCACTACTAAAATAATAATAATAAAATATAAAAAAATTTCAAGCTCCGCGATTAAATTATTAAACATGGTAAATATGCCGTTATTAAGTAATTTTAGTAATACTATACTATACTATAAAATTGACACTAACTCGTTTCCAAATGGCCATAATCGGTTCATAACCGATAAGACAAAAATATTTTTTTTCATCTATTGTGTACCGATTATGGCCATTAGGAAATTAGCTAGTGTCAAGTATTATTAATATATTATGCAAGTTATTTGCATTGAAACATTCAAGTCGTCATAGTTAAAGTCCAGTCTAGGGAATCATTTGTAAACACGGCGGCCATTTACAAAGATTGTTTACGGAGCTTTGGAGACAACGTTGAAGTCCATGTTTTGCACCGATTTTCACTTTTATTTACACTTGTACACCTTTACGAAAATCGATTAATACGCCCCCGGAAATAAACAATTTACACGCATTTGAACTAGGTTTAACAAAAATGAAAATTTAGCAAGACATCTCCTTCTTGGCGGAACGCGTTCCCGCCAAGACTCCCGACCATAACGTTATCGTTTAGGACGGTAAAGTGGAGTCCCGACTGGTGTGCGACAGCGTGGCGGCGGCGAGCGCCAACCAGCAGCGCATGCGCAGCGACCCCTTCGAGGCGATGTTACTCAACATCAGCTTCAACAGCGACCGGGAGTCGCACCCGCCCGGCTGCAGGCCTGTCTAGGTAACTACAGGAACTATATCTAATCTATACAACCACTTCACTGATCCTACTAATATTATAAATGTGAACACACTTTCACATATTTGGATGTAAAGATGTTTAAATGTTTGTTACTCAATCACGCAAAAACAACTGAACCGATTGCGATGAAACCCAAAATATACGTAGCTGGCGAACTGTACAATGTATTGCTAACTACTATCATCATCGTCATCATCAGCCTGTTGCAGTCCACGATGGACAATACTGGACATAACCCTCTCCAATTGCACGCCACCTAGATCTATTTTCGGCTTCTCGCATCCAGTTTGTGCCAGCCGTCTTGCGCAAATCGTCGCTCCAACGTGCCTGAGGACGTCCTACGCTACGTTTGCCGAGACGCGGTCTCCACTCTAGAACTCGTTTACCCCAACGGTTGTCGGTTCTACGGCTAATATGGCCAGCCCACTGAAACTTCAGCTTGCTAATCTGGTGAGCTATGTCGAAGACTTTGCTTTTTTGACGGATCACATCATTTCTGATGCGATCCCTCAGAGAAACGCTGAGCATAGCTCGTTCCATAGCCCGCTGAGCGACTTTGAATTTGTGGACCAACCGTGCCGTTAGTGTCCACGTTTCGGCTCCGTATGTCATGACGGGTAGGACGCACTGATTAAAGACCTTCGTCTTTAGGCACTGTGGAATTGACGATGTAAAAACTCGATGTAGCTTCCCAAATGCTATCCATTCCAACTGAATTCTCCTGTTCACCTCGCCCTCAAAGTAGTTTCTTCCTCACTGCAATGTTTGCCCTAGGTAAACATATTTCATATTAACTGCTATATACCTACCATATCCTGTGTATACAGGGAGTAGCGTAATGAATAACACGCTTTGCTAACTGAACTGAACTGTAGCAGGACGTTGCACACAGCGCAATCTAGTCCCAGGCTAAGCAGCTTGTACTATGGATTTTTTGGATATCATTTTTATAGACAACAGATATCATTTTAAAACAATATATACCGGGTTTCACCCGCGTTTTATTGAATAACGTCATTATTTTTAAACGACCGAGCTTTCACAAACTTTTCAGTTGTATTTTTCAACGTTGACTTGAAAAAGCCAACTGTAAAGTTGGCGAGTTAAGTTACGTGTTACGTTAAGTGAGTAAAGTTGGCGAAAGCTCGGTCGTTTAAAACTAATGACGTTATTTAATAAAACGCGAGTAAAACCCGGTATAAATTGTGTTTTATTATGCAAAATCGCGAAAACCTTAGACAAAATTTGACGTTTTGTTTTTAAATACACTTTTAAAGATGTATTGTCTTTCTTTCCAGGTATTTCATGTGATGTATTGCAATAAAGGAAAGGAACAGGCGAGAGAGGCGGTAGAGGTTATGTAGTATTGTACATAGTTATTATTATATACTATTCATATAAATACATATTATATTACTTATTTTATTTCTTTTGTTATGTGTGAGGTGCGGGACGAACACAGTGGGACTGTTTTATTTCATAAAAATCTAAAAGTAAATTGTAATTTTTATTTTAATGCTCTAGCTAGACATACTACTAGACAATGACTCTGCTCTACTAGAAATATTTTTAACTAAAAATACATATTCAAAAATTCAGGCAAGGCGAGGCTCGAACTCGCGTCTCTGCGTGCTAAACATTACACTACGCGAATCTTACCGCGATTGAACTGTTGAAGATGTATTTTCGCTTAAAAATAATTAGTCTAGTCTAGGTATTCTGCGATGTTGATTTTAAATACAACTCTTTTCGGTTTTAATCGCGATACTTTTAATTTATTAAGCAAAAGCTAGCTAGCTGCGCCCCGCGGTTTTACCCGCGTAAGTCCCGATAATTTCCTTCTCCTGATCATAACAAACACAACACAAAAAGAATTATCGAAATCGGTCCAGCCTTTTAAGCTTGATGCCAGCGTGATGATGCGCGAAATAAGGATTCATTTTAATTTATAAAAGATAGCTGCGCCCCGCGCTTTCAGCCGCGTAAGTCCCGTTCCCGCGGGAATATCGAGATAAAAAGCCTGTGTTAATCCAGATCCCCAGCTACCTATATTCCAAGTTTCATAGAAATCGGTTCAGTAGTTTTTGCGTGAAAGTGTAACAAACTCACATACATACATACATCCTTACATGCATACAAACTTTCGCGTTTATAATATTAGTAAGATTTGTTAACGCCCGTATTTCTACGTCAAAACAACGCGTTTAAAACCGAAATAAGTTTTATTTCTAGTATTTGGACTATCTAAAAATGACAATGGGAGGTCCACGAAACGCTAGGTTTTTCTAGAGATAAAACGAGATGGAGATCTAGAGATAATAGTTTTATTAGGTACCAACTGACACTGCGGACTTGGTATCGCCATGGGTTTAAAAAAAAAAGACAATTGACACTATTCCATTAAGGCGGCGATAGATGATAATCATCGGTCCTTGTCGGTTTGCATATAAATGAGCGAGGAGGAATTGCGTGAAAAAATCTACAATTTCTCGTAAAATCAATAATTAACTAAGATTAAAATAATATTTTTATAAAATGCGATGAAGGGGTTCTAGGTATTGTATTTTCTAATATTATGATGCCTATAAGAAAATATAGCGGTTAAGGATTTAGAAGAAAAATTGTTTTATTTTGTGAAACAGGGGTAACTTTGCCTGTATAATAGTGGTATTTAAAGTTATTTTTTATTGTTTTTGAAATGAAGGGGACACTTCTTGTATCATGTACAATAACATTAAACATTGTTTAAAGATCTATTTGATACCGGTTATGAAGAAAACTATTCAATCGGAAGGGATTTCACATGAGTCGCGTCCTTAAATTAAAATCCTGAGAAATCTTTATTTCAATTGTAAAGTAGGTACTTACGAGTGTGAACCTTGACCGAAATTACTTGGCCGATTTTGGAATACCGATACGTCAGTATGGAGATGCATTGAATCCTTGTTGGAAGGATATAAGTACATAAGTTATTTTTATACCAATATTCTTAAAATTTAAGATAGAGATCTATTTAAATGTAAACCACACACCTTGTTACTCTTTCAGACAAAAACTACTGAACCGATTGCTATAAAACTTTAAATGTAGAAAAGTTATGGATTAACACATAGTGGGAGCGGGACTAATGCTGTTGAAATCGTACCAGTTCGGTATTTTAGAACTGCGACGTCTACTTCAAAGGTTTAATGAAGCATAGTTTCATTAAAACGGGGTTCAATGAAACACAAACGGTCACGAAAAATTGAGATGTTAACGGTCAAAGTTTTTACTTACATATTACATTATGTTAACTGAAGCGCTAAATAAGGTATTATTACAAAAAAAAACACTGACTTATTGTTAATAGATTTTCTGTGAAACTAAATGTTTTCATACTGCAAAATTTTACTTTAGGACTACTAAAAATACTATTTTTTACTTTAAAAACTCACTCACTGCACTAACTTCAAACGTAACTAACTTCATGTGTTACTAGGAAAACTAACATGTTTCATCGAGGGCAAACGGCCCTTAATGCAAAATGTATTATCAAGATTTTATTTTGATTGTTTTATAGGGGCACTATAAAACAATCAAAATAAATTACATACATACATACATTACATACATACATTACATACATACATACATTACATACATACATACATTACATACATACATTACATACATACATTACATACATACATTACATACATACATTACATACATACATTACATACATACATTACATACATACATTACATACATACATTACATACATACATTACATACATACATACATACATACATCCCTATCTATTCCTACTGTGTCATCAACATCTCAGCCCTTAACCGTCCACTGCTGAACATAGACCTCCCCCATACGACTCCACAAACAGCGATCACGAGCCAGACCAACAACTCCCGCGACCGCCATAATGTCGTCGGTCCACCGAGTAGGTGGTCTTCCCACACTATACTACACTTCCCTACTATATATGTTATACAAGGTGTAACGGGTAAGCCCTTTTAATCCGAATGTTCTAGACGTCTAAGCGAACAACTTTTGTTCTACGACTTTTGGAACTTCGAAGTACTTTTTGAAAAATTTAGGAGTAAAGTTTACTTGAAATACAGCTGTTTCTGAGAGTTCGAGGTCATTGACCTTATGTTGTCCAATGTCCTTTTATTTAGTTTGATGGTTTACAATAAAAACTTCAGTTACCTGTATTTTCAAAAGTAGCTGTTTTTTCAGTGAAACATAATCTCAAAATTTTCAAAAAAAAAAGTTTGAATTTTCAAAAGTCGTAGAATAAAAGGTGTTCGCCTAGACGACTAGAACAACCCCCTTTTGGATTAAAAGGGCATACCCGTTACAAATTGTATATCTAAATAAAATCTACCAAAAAAACCTTGTGACCCTTTCAAGTACAACGTAAGCCCTCCACCCTTGGAGGTCTATTGTGCATTGCTTGTTTTTGATGATATCGGGGAATAGGGGTTTAGGCACGTATTCTACAACTGAATTGTCTCAACTATGCCTTAATTATTGGTAATTAAAAACGTATCGTTTTTTCATAACCATGGGTTCTTACCCATGAGCTTTGCTTACCTTTTCTGTCGAGGGAAAGGAGGGAAGGTAAATAATTAAAAATCGAAATCTGGTCACTTAATACTTGCTTACAAAAAACTCTAATAAGCGATTCACACGTTGCCGAACTGAAAAACATGTTAAATGGCTATACCTAATTCTTGCAGCCCGTATAGAAGTTATAGCCAGCTGTCACGATGCTTTCATCGGGCCAATAGCTAGGTAAACTGCGACGTGTGAACACAGCCTTTTAAAGTCCCCTGTGTTCGTCCCAATCTATGCTCATATTCTACAATCAAAATGTCTCAACTATGCCACAGTCCTATTCAATTTATTTTCGAAAGTTGTTCAACAATTTTTCAATATTGCGTAATAGCTCTGAAGTAGTATTGTTTTCCAGGAAAATTAGTCATTTATTGAACCGTTTTCGAAAATAATTTAGAAGAATTGAAAATTTCGCTAAATCTCTAAAAAAATGTGTTTGAATAAAACCATGAAAAATATATCAAAGAATACATCTGATAAAATACAGACCATTAGATAACCTCTTACTTTTTTATTTTCTAAAACTATTTTTTAAAATTAGAACATTGGAATAATTTGAACAATGTTGAGGCTTTGCTGAGGCATAGTTGAGATATTTTAATTACAGAATGGGCCCTGCTGTCCGATATGGTGCCAATTTTCTTACTTGTTCGATATCATACATACATAAGTGATTGATAAGGAGCTCATAGTGATTTCATGTTATAATTATTTTAAAACAAAATAAAGCGGTACACTTGTTATAATAAAATGAACTTTTATTTCCTTTTGTATATAACCGACTTCTAAAAAAGGAGGGGGTTATTCCATTGCGATGTTTTGTATGGTTTTATTTATTTTATTTTATTTACACAAGAGAAATACAATACAAAATAAAATCTATAAAACTGTGACTTTAGCTTTTGAGGAGCTTTCTAATGGGAATTTGTTTTTGGTGCTTCATCAATCTGTACGTAATTCTTTAGGATTCCATTGGTTGAAGTCCAAAATTTAGTAATTTACTGCATTCTGAGATGCTATTCTAATCTGCTCATGATTCCTAAGGTTCTCATCAGATCTTCATCAACTTTCAATAGGATCGACGAGAAATCCGGTAACACAGAAAAAGTTACAGCTTCTTAATACAAAGCGTTTCTGAGTTAAGTCATAAGTATAAAAGGTAGGTAGGCTGTGGCTAAGTCAGACAGACAGACGGATATGAAGTAGCATAAGAGGTTAATGTTGACTACGAAACTCTAAAAATACATCAAAATAGAAAATCTGCTAATTTTTTATTAAGTCGGTTAAAAGCTTTCTGGGCTTAGCCGCAGAAAGACGGTATGACGAAAGTATAAGTACGAAATCTTGAAAATTATTCTCCATTTTTTTGAGTCGGTTATCGAGTGATATATATCCCTCGTTGCCGTATGTAGACCGTAGGACCGCGCGTCTGTGAAAGGGAACTCTTCCTCCGTTGGCGGAATCAGACGCCAACGGTGGTGGAGTTACCAGGCCCAGACACGACTCTTCGCAACTGCAGTATTCTTGATACAACTTCTTTCTTCTACTATGTGGTGTCTATCTTCACAACAATTGGTTTAAAAAACAGCGTCTTTTTACTCAATTCCACTTCTAACTACAATCTTTTACTGTACTGCGGTCTATTTTGATTTTCTGCAGGAACTTTTGACAATACATACTTAATCTGAAATTATACAAAAATATTTGTGAATATTTTTTTTGACATATAGTACCTACTTAATATTATGAAGGTCCAAGTTTGTGTGTGTTTGTTACTCTTTCACGCAAAAACCGCTAATCCAATTGCGATGAAACTTTGTTTGTAGGTGGATAGCTGGAGACCTGGAATAACACATAATATTTACGTTATATTTCATCCCGCTTTGTCCACGGGATCAGGAATTACTCGGGTGTAACCACGGGGCGTTGCTTGTAGAAGATATTCAAAAAATATATGTAAGCAATTATTTTTTAACATTCTGACCCAAAGTGTAAAAATGGGAACTAGCCTAGGGAATAGCTAGACAGTTGAAATTTTCACAGATAATGATGGATTGCTGTTGCCGCTATTGCTTCACACTAGTATTTGTTACCAGTTTTGTCTGTTTATCAGTTGGTACGCGCATATTTTGGCATCTCGTAAAAACAATCAATTTCCGTGGTCTCTTTATGTGTGGTCTTAATCAGAATTCAGACAAGAAATATTATTTAATTAACAACAAAGTGCGCCAGCTAACTTTCTAATTTTCTAAACTTATAATAAAGGAAGAGATGACAAAAAGAATAAATCAAAAAAGTTGTCTAGGGGACTTAGGGAAAGTAGTAGAAATAAATTATATAATTTTTAAAGTTCATGTCTAACTGTTTCTTTGTTCATTATACAATTAAAAACTACTAATCCGATTGAAATCTGGTTTCAATATTGGATAGTTCTATTTTCGAAATCCAATTAGAACCCGAGTGATCAACGAAAAAGTCGGCTATGCACTATTTCTACGCAGACCAAGTCGCGGGTAACAGCTAGTATTACCGTATAGGGAAAAAGCTTACAAACAAAAACTATACGAGTACTAGCTAGAATATATTTATAAATGTTTAGGTATTCACGCTTAGGAAATAGGGTTAGAAGGCGGGAATAAGATGGCGTTTAGTGCGAATTTTGGGAAGCATTTTTTATTCAAAAACAATGGAATCTTACAACAACACATATCTAAGTCTCGGGATAAATAAACTGGTCTATGTGACACAAAGGCAGGTGCATTCACTAAGATAGAACAACAACAGTGGAGTGAGTTCCAATCCATGCATTCAGTCGTATACGTAAAAATAATCGCGAATTTAGGTACAAATATATCTCAGTTAGCGTGCTATTACGTACACCACTTACCATCAGTGCCCAATTGATGACTTTTAAATCTTAAGTAACTCTATCTGGTGACTCGTGGTTCATCAAACTCTCATTTATCGAATTAAAATAAAACTACAGTTACTAAGAATTCCACAGCATGTTTGATCGCAATCGGTTCAGTAGTTTTTGAGTTACCCATAGTGTTAGTAAATTATATTTACTATAATATTTTACAATACCATATAGGTACTCAGGTAGATAAATAGAAGTTGATGGAACGCTCTATTGTAGGTAGAAATACTCACTAAAAAACAATAAATTATCTAAAAACAACTTCATTAGTAACACATATTACCAAACAATAATATTGAAGAGATTCGGAATACCAGCGGTTGATGTGTCGGTTCAAACCCCGCCAAGCATTCGATTTTGAAATTAAAACATTTCTTCCATGACGGCTATTCCCCGTATGAGTTAACACTAACACACTATACTTCGGAACAATGCACAAAAGCGTTCACTTGTTCAAACAAAAAAAACCGGCGGTTTTTTAACCCCACTTCCGTTTCACAATCGACCTAACTATACTAACTTACTTTTACAACCCTTTAACTGAAACCAAAAGCTAAGTAAACTTTTAAAAACATGCGTCCATCACCACCCCTAAAAGCAGACTGCAACTGGTTGTTAAAAATGAAAAAGAAGCTAAAAAGCTGCGCTTGAGTTCCGACGCCATTTTGGAAAAACATACCCATCTATTTTAAACTCTATTTGGTCGTGAAAAGGTTGGTTTTCAAGTGTTTTAATTGTAGACGTTAAATGTGGGGATGATTTTATATTCGCCGCTAATTTAATAAATTAGTGGGCTGGATAGACAGTTGTTTTGCGTGTCTAATTAATTGTTTTAGTCGATAAAAAGCTTTAAAGTTACACGTAATTCAGTGAGAAAGAATAAACTTTCTTTCTCGGCATCGGTTTTACCTTAGATTTTGTTGGTAGAAACGAAGAGACGTAAATATTTGAAATATTCCATACAATGCAACTACACACTATAGATAAGTACTACATATATTGTTGATTATATTAGGTATCTTATATACTTACTCATAAAACTCTTACTCTCTCTCACTCTCTCCTATTTGTTACATGATTTTTAGGTACCTACTATTACTGCAATTTGAATAAGAAACGAAATATACTGGTTCAATTTATCGTGCAGGGCGTGGGCGCACCCTTTCTTGATGATTCATTGAGAAATTGAGTTTGTCTCATCATTAGGAGTGCATTCATCAAATTATCAGTCATTTAATATGATACGGTTGGTATTAAAATACCTTTTAATACCGGGTAATGACTGCTAAGCACAATATTTCAGTTCAGAAAATGGTTGAAAACCATAGATATAAATATTTAGATAGATTTTCCATCACTGATTCTGGTGCCAAATGGATTTGCGCCACCTTAACGCTGTTGTCTATTGAAATGTGATGGTGACCGTCTACGAAACTCATATTAGAGATGAGACTGTGTTGATCGGAGGTATCGATAAATCTACGAATTTTAGGCGACATAGGCAAATTTTTATTTTGGAGCTGCTGGTACGTACAATTATTTACATATTAATAGAGAACACTTATGAAATTATCAATAGTATTTTCGATAAGAACGACGGAACGTACTAATTTAGTTCTACGGCCAAGAGGGGCGCTTCAAATCAACACCACAATAAAATGCCATTTTATTTATAAGGAAAATCATTTCCAGTGGTATATTTGAGTTCACTGTTGAAAACATACATATGTTTTACTGAAAACAAGTAAGTACTTATTTCATAGAAACTTATTATTGTTGGTAGTCTTGAAGGCAGTAAAGCTTTTAACTAAACTAAAACTTTCTGAACACGCCTCTGTCGCGACTTAATTATCAGTATCTACGCGTATACCCTACACATTTTTTTTTCGTGACACTGCATTCAATATCGCCTAACAATTTCTTATCTTCACTATCACCCCTATTCACTACTATCACACCCTCGTAACATCGTCTAGTAACATGTAGTAACCGAATATTCCCCGTAGGTAAGCAGATAGTGCAGTCTATTGACCTCGCTATCATGGCTTATCAGCCCGTCACGGTGTTGACTGTGCAGTTACTTATCTAGTAGGTATACCTATATTGTGTACTTTCGTTGAGGTAGGTCGGGGGTAAGCTGTTGGTTTTGGAGTGAGCTAAAAGTTTTTAGGGTTTTGCATCTCAAAAGGTAATATTGGGGACTCTTATAAGATTATTTGGTTGTCCATCTTTCTGTCCGATTGTTTGTCACCATCCGAAAACCTACAGGTTTTCGGCCCTATAAAATGCCACTTAAAATTTGAGGGTTACACCTACGGGTATAATTGAGCAGCTTCTATAATTACAAAATTTATGTGGGGACTGTTGAGTTACCCTTATCCCATATTCATTTAGTTTATAATCCGTAAACTGAACACCCCTGTCAGTTTCATAGTCATAGGAAGTTGTTGATTATTTAGACGCAGTCTTTGAATATTTTCGTATGAAGTGTTTATGGATGACATTGTTTGTAAAAAAAATAATTTATAAAAAAAAACAAAAAACCCGACTGCGTAAAAAATAATTTATAAAAAAGTATCTCAGTATTTAAAAAAATAATTTATAAAAAAACAAAAAACCCGACTGCGTAAAAAACTCGATTAAAAATACGCATAGAAACAACAAAAAAACCAAAAAGAAAAAAAACAAGCCCAGTAATTTGAAATTACGCTAAGTAATAATAGTTTTGTAATCGATACACACAGAACACACATAATAAATGAGTAAAAAATGACTCACAGTCGGGACCCATTGGAAAAATTAGATTGGTAAAATGAATGGGTCCCGACTGTGAGTCATTTTTTGACTTTTGTTTTTTTTATAAATTATTTTTTTTATTTTACGCTTCTTAGTTATTTTCATTTATTGATGGTAGGTAAGTCTCGTAATCTATTCATTTCATTAGGGGGTTATAATGTATACTATGCATTATTCAGTAGATAACTAATATTATAATTAAGTAGGAAAGTAGGTACTTAATGTTCCAACTTTTTTTATTTATATTATTCTATTTCAGTTAGGGTTTAGTTATTTATTGTTTAAATTTATTATTATTCTTTTAACGTTTTTAGGTAAGTAAGTACCTAAGTGTTATTAGGCTTTTATTCAGTAGGTAGGTACAATTTATGTAAATACTAGCTGCGCCCTGCGGTTTCACCCGCGTAAGTCCCGTTCCCGCGGGAACATCGGGATAAAAAGTAGCCTATGTGTTAATCCAGGTCCCCAGCTACCTATATTCCAAGTTTCATCGCAATCGGTTCTGTAGTTTTTGTGTGAAAGAGTAACAACCTCACATACATACATACAAACTTTCGCGTTTATAATATTAGTAAGATATGATTTTTTTAGTTTATATCAATACATTCCTGTCACCTGTACCATCACGTCTTATACTTTGATAGTTCCAAGCGTAACTACGTAACAAAAATAAATACTTGTTCGTTGGTAATAAAAAGCAAGAATACCTAATTGTAAATTAACTTTAAACCGTTATATTTCCTAAACGGTTCTTTTAAATGAAAAATGGTGAAAGAAACCCATCTATCTCATCTATTCTACGATACCCATCTTGACATACTTTGACGACTTTCGATTTTTTAATTTTGACAATATGGCGTCTGGTTGTGACAAAAGTTAATTTGGATTACTGTCATGTCTTTAACCACACTCACCAGATTAAGACGAATCGATTGACGTAAGAATCATCAAAATCGGTCCACGCGTTTAGCCTCTAGAACGCCACATAGAAACATCCATACATACATACATAGACCGATAAACACATTACCCTCCTTTGCCTCGCGCAGTCGGGTAAAAAGGCACTATCACGGCACACTATATATCTAGGTATTTATGCGAAATATAAATGGACCAGAAAAACCAAGCGTTTTTGTTTATGACTACGTCGAAAACGATCGAGGAATGCAAGTACAGTTAAATGTATCAACGTGTTTTTATTTTAAAATAGCATTCGATCTATTTTTAACCGGAGTTTAATTTATTCAGAGCTAAAAATATGTCGCTGAGCGAGTTTTAAGCAGAAGGTAAGTAACACCACGTCTCGATTAGTTGCCCGAGTTTTTTCATCACTTAATCGTATAGGTACTTGAGGCCAATTATTATTATAGGCCGAGTTGCGTGGGCTGTGCTCGACTACGACCTTTGAAGAAAGTCTCGAAGGTCAGTTTTATTTCAGTGTAGTTACAGGTTACAACAAAAAGTATAACTTTGTCCTTGAACCGAGTCAACGATCGAAAGCTCGCATCGCATCCGCCGACTGCATTCACCCATCTCTTTTTTTCTCACAGCAACCTCAATGTTTCTCTCTGTCACTCCTACACTTGCATCGGCCAATGAGAGGGCGGCGCGGGCGCAACCAACGGCGCGCGTCGTTTACTCAACTCGATCGCACGGCAGGGGTGTACGACACTTTTAAACTTCACACGTTTGTTCTCAAAGATTCTTCTATCGATTTCGTTTAATTTAAGGCCAATAATTTTAAGATAGGACTCAGGTTATAGATAGGGAAGTGTTTGGCTGGTTTTGTGGATTAAACCAGTTTGAATAGTTTTAAAGCCACACTTAGTTATTTAAGTAAATTATAGTATTTAAGCAATGTTTCTTTTATTCAATCTTCCGATGGGAGCATTGTAGGATACGAATCTATAACCTGCGGAATACCAACCCGGTGCATTGCATTACCCATTGTGCCATGGGAGCTAGAAACTACTGGTTTGAATTTACCTTAAAATATGTTGTCACAGGACGACTGACAGATGTGAAACATCGAAATTGTTTTCGTATAGCGTGGCGATGCATCACCACGGCTGCTATCGCGAACAATCAGGTTAACCCCCGCCTAAAGATTTTTCACATCAAAAATCTTTTAGAAATGTTACCAGGGGTTTGACTCCCGTCACGAGAGCATAATTCTAGATGATCAATTTCTCCTTCAAAACACTTAGCTTGGACAATAAAAAAAGAATTCCTAATATAATATTACAAGTAAGATTGTAACATACCCAATAGCAAACTAGTCATATAGGGATGAGCATCAACCTTTTGGTATTCCAAAAGTCGTGTTAAAGCGAATTATTCAAAAGTCAACTCATCGTAAAAATACTATAGTGTATTGTAGAGTAATGTAGTAACCCTGTCGGCACTCTGCACTATTACCAAGGGTTCTTGTGTCGAATACTTAATGATTTATTTTATGCAGTCGGTTGGAACACTGTAGCGTCTCATTCCTTCATTCCTATGCCGGCCTCGTCCTACCCTTTTGTTTTTCTTCCTCTATTTTTTCCGATTTCGTTTGAATAGGTTATTTGCTTTTTGACAAGTGCAGAGGAATTCTTCGGGGCAAATATTGGTGCTTTGTTGTCCGTTCGGCAGGTTGTGATGTGCTTTTAGAACCTGTGATGGAACTTGAACGTTCTGTAACTTGGAACTACTACTGAGTGTTTGATGCTAAAACGCCGTCGTCGCTTAAAATGCTAGGGATACGTAAATAATTAAGCAGTTTCTAAATTAAATCGTGTGCAAGTTTAGGAGATGGCTAATTTAATGACCGTGTAAATTTTGAGTGGCGTTTCAATATTCAGCCGTAAGTGTAAGTACTACAGTTTATAGGTTTCCATTGATAAGTAAGTGTTTTAGTACAATTTCACGAGATCCGAGAAGACAGGAAGTCGGCAGTGGAACTGGTTTCGACTAGGCTCTTAAGTGCTTGCCCCGGCCTACATATCGGAGAAAACTAAGCTATTATCTATAAGTATTCTACAGTTCTAGTAACAGTAACGCCTGTCACTTTAATATTCATAAAGGGAGAGACATTCAAATCAATTGGACTAACAAAATAAAGGGCTTAAATTGTTTAAATTGAACGAAATGTGTTTTGAGTTTGGGTTGAGTCTACAGTAAATTATAATGAGATAATAATTTAGAATAGGAACAAGCACGTCATGGTAGGCGTACGTCATAACCGCGGTCGCCATATTCTAGGATTATATTATACCAATTGTTATAAATTTAGGACGTTATGACAGATTTTTTGAAATTACTACAATGCGAAAGTTTGTATATATGTCATTGTATGTATACCTATCTGTGACTTTGTTACTCAACCTATCACCTATTAAAAAAATGACTTCCATAATTTCTGCTCTAGACAGGTCCTAAGTACATCTACCACCCGCAGAACACCGTCTTGGTGCGTCTACTGTTACGCGAAATAAGCAACTTTTATTTTTAAAATTCGACTTTAAAAAATTTATATCGTTTCAGTATTCTGCCGAAAGCTTTTACAAGGTGTTACGCGAATTTTTAGATTAAGGAACAGCTTAATTATTGTGTAAGGGTTTTAGATATTTAGATGGATTAATTCTTTATTGCAACACACTACAATTAAATTATTACAATAAGAAGAAAACTACATATAAACAACATAAAATTAGGCGGCACAATGGGCGGCCTTATTGCTTAAAGCAATCTCTTCCAGGCATCCTTTGGATCCTTTGGATGGACAAGAATTGAAGAAAGATGAAAGGGGGGAGGGTGTTCAGACAGGTGAAAAAAAAACTACTTGAATTATATTGCAATAAAGTATGACACATACAAATATTAATGGAAAAACGTGCGCTTGTGGTTTTGCGAAGCGTATCAGTAAATATTTTTTCCCGATATTCTCGCGGGATCGAGACTTACACGGGTTAACCCGCGGGACACAGCTAGTTCTGTAAATATAAAACAGCTGCCGTTTCACCTACTTCACAAAATCCTCGTAACGTATTATTTTACGTCTATAAATAAAAAAAACTCTATAAACAGTTCGTTTGTTAGACGAAACAACAGACACGTGGCGGATACAGATGTTATTCAAGTATTAAACAACAAAAAATATGCCGAACCGTTTTTGAGATAATTAATCTATCAATCACACTTTTCTTTCTACCACTTCTTCTCTATATCGAATCCCACCAAATAATAATTGTGAAAGTTTGTGTGGAAGTCAGCAAGTAAACCAATTTGTTTGTTAAGTACTCTTTCACGCAAAAATTACAAAACCGATTGCAATGAAACTTAGTATGCAGATGATGGAGATTTGGATTTACACTCAACCTTCTTTCTATCCCCATAGTTTCAATATAAAATCTTATCCTATTTCTATAAAAGATTTTATTTGACACTACTAGCACTGGCTCTCTGGCACTACATGATCTTAGATGAAGCACGCTCAAGCCGTAGCGCAAAGAGACTCGTTACCTTGACCTGTGCAACCAATAAAGCAGTAAGATATTTAGGCTGACAATGGAGTCTTGGTAGAATGATCCCGTTTTGACTCTTCGATTACGGTACCCTTAAACAAATGGTAGATCCCAGGAATTCCTTCGTGGCTATATTGTCTACATATTACAAAATTCTTCGGCAGGTAGGTAGGTACCTACCAAAGAAATCATTCGAAAGTTGAAACGTCTTTCAACTTTCGAATGATTTTGATTTCGTTTGAACTATCTATGAATGTTATTTGATATCACTTTCCGAAGTAGATACACAGTTTACACGGTGGGAGGCCATCCCACGCATCTGACCCATTCTTGTTCTATGTTACCTACTTAGAAATTCTTGTCTACCAACCACGGAAGTGCTTAGAAAGGGGTTTTATCCTACTCATGTTATAAACGCGTGAGTTTGTGATAGTGTGGAGTAGAGGTATGGTCGGATGTTTGTCAACCTTCGGGCAAAAACTACTAAACCAAATGCAATGTAACTTGAAATGTAGGTAATCGGATGTCTAGATTATCAATTAATATGGTTCTTTTTTATCTCGATATTTCCACGGGATTTGTTTCTGTTTTTGGTATTTTTATTTCTATATGAATTTCTTTTAAATTACACAATTTATTTTAATATGCTACCTATTCATTATCATTATCATTTTTTTTGGTATTATTATTTTATGTTTCCGTGGGAATACGGAGATAATATTATGTATGCTATATATTAATCCAGGTTTTTAGCCAACACAGTACCAAAAATCAGCTGAATTCTTTCAACCGGTTGTGTGTGATCACCTGTTAACAGGGATTCTTATAGCTGAAAGGTGATCATCTGGTGCCTCTGACTATCTCATCTAATGGCAATAAGAGAGATGAGGTGTTCTGAGGTAGGGCACGCCTTCACATAAATTATTTTGATTTTTGTAGAACAAACTCCTATTGTGGCTTCTCCGGTCTACGTATCGCAACACAGATAAGTCCGACTTAGGCCATTGGATAAATTGTTAGCTAACTACACATAATTATAAAACCCAAAATCCTGATTGATTGACTGACTGAGTGAACTACCAACGCACAGCCTAAACCATTGGTCCTAGAAACGTGAATTTTGGAGTATTTTCTTTGCCATGTTTTTCTCACGGGATCAGGAAATACGCGGGTGAAATCGCAAGGCGCTGATAATCTTATAGACAAAAACGCATTTCCAGTAACCAATTTATCTTAAGTATAAAGTTGTAGATAAAGCACTCCTATAAATATATCTCTCGACATTTGAACTCTGTCCTGTTAGGTCCGTTATCTGGGACCCTTTTGATTTCAATTACCGAATCAAAGGGCCCATGTGGCTCGTAATATTTATCGTTTAGTAGGGCTAGGAGGCCTTGGCAGTGGAACTTGGAACCGGCTACGGCTGTCTGCACGGCACCGTGTCAACTAGTGATGGGGTGAATTCATGTCGATATTTTGATCAGTCTGTCAGTTGCGGTTTACTAGTTATTTTAAACCGGTGACCGGGACAAAACCAAAATTGTGTTGTTGTCAAAAAAAAAAACAAAAAAATCATTAATCTTAAGTGTCACGTCACATATCAGATAGAAACCTACGATATTAGTCTGAGCCAACCCTATACAAGGAATTGATAAATTGCTACCCAGAGCGGGAACATGCATAGTTTGCAACTTTAGCTTAGTTGCGTCATGTGGGCGTTGCCGACCACTTCGTTTTGTTTTTAATGAAATGAGATAAAAAATACTAGAATACTTCTAGATGTCTAGATATTTATCTTAATCCTAATCTATTTTAATAATAGCAGTGCGGAGGTAAGAAATAAAATACGAATAAACATAATTAAAAAAGAGACAGAGCTTCTTAGTACACGAAGCCTTATATGTATTCAAAGGTTGTTTCTCAAATCATCTGTCAATGCCATTTATTTTACAAATTCTAGTTCAACAAAACTTTCTTGGCTAATAATTTAATGTTACAGACCACTTTATTAGAATGAAAAACGTTGAGCTCTTTTATCGACAATAATTCGATAAAACAAACAGCTGATAGTCACATCACTAATTTCGGAAGCAAAAACCAGTCTGGTGGTCAGTGATGAGATGACCCTCAGGTAGGGCCGTGCGAGGACAAATCGTTACTCGAATCTACCCTACTGACAGAACTCACAACGTTTTTACTCTTTTTAGAGCGAACCTAGACAAATATAGCATATTTGTGGTGGTAACTCTTATTGGTTTACCAATGGGTATTTTGGGTGATTTCAATAGACTAATACGCACGCTAATAAGTCACGGGCGTCGCGAATTCTTGTGACATAATCAAAACGCAGAATAGGCCATACTCACAAAGGAGTTTCTAGACGCTAGTGACGCGCCAGGCACCGTCGCAACTTATCAGGAACCTTATTTTGAATAGCTGGTGCCACTTCGAGCGTTTGAATACCTCGATTTTTGCTGATTTTCGTTCGATGTCGTACTCCTGCCTGGGACGATTGGTTGAGACCACTTATTGCAGTCGTGCGATTCACACAAAATTACCGACATCGAACGAAAATCAGTAAAAATCAAGCGATTTTGAACGCTCGAACTGGCACAAGCGATTCAGAGTCCCAGTGCTAGTATCTTTCAGAAAACAAGAATGTTAGCTGTGCCTCTGTAATTATTAGGTAAATGAGTTACACGCTGATACTAGGTTTTTTTATACAATTTGTAACGGGTAAGCCCTTTTAATCCGAAAGGGGGTTGTTCTAGACGTCTAGGCGAACACCTTTTGTTCTACGACTTTTGAAAATTCAAACTTTTTTTTGAAAATTTTGAGTTTATGTTTTACTGAAAAAACAGCTGCTTTTGAAAATAAAGGTAATTGAAGTTTTGATTGTAAAATAGCCGAAATAGGTTTTGCCTAGGCGTCTAGGCGTTTTTTTTAAATCGAGGTAATTTTCATAAATTTTGATTTTAAAGTTTACTAGGTTGTATTTGGTCTGACACATAGTAGATAGATTTTATGTTTAGTTATGTACATACCTATACTAGGTAGGTACCTACTTAACAATGTGTTGTGCATTTGATTTTAAAATGCAAACCTTGGCAAAGTTTTTACTGTATTCAGCTGTAGGAAACAGTATAGTCACAACAAATGAAATGCTGCACATAAAACATGGTGGCATTTTATCGCTATTATTTAGAGTTATTTTTTAAAAGGAGAATAACTAATTTTGTAAAAATATACCCTGAAAAAAAAAATGTCACAAAGAAGTTTGTGTTAAAAACGACTTGTCTAGGTCGGTCGCGTTGTTAACAATAGAGATTTATATTACGTTTTGATCAAAATCGTGTTAGTTGAAATAGTTTGAAATGCATTCTAATTAGAAATATTTAATATAAACACGTAATGTTACCTTATTATAAACACTCAAAAAACATAGTTTTACAATACGTAGGAACTTTATTCATACAAAAAAAGCTATAAAAATATGAATATTGGACACGGAATATGCTGTAACCTGATTTATCAAGACTTTTTTTCGAATTGTCAACTGTTAAATTCTTAACTTACCTATTAAATTTCGAAACGAAATCGTACCTAAGTCAAATTCTTTTCAAAATAGAAAATATGTTAATTACTATTGATCTTTGTGAGATTGAGAAAACTCTTTAGTGTTCAGTTTTAATCATTTCGGGATGACTTCAGCAGGACAAACTAATTAACATTAATACTTATTTTCCTAGAAATCAAATTACTTACATTACAAAATGTGAGCAATTCGTTCTTTCTAAGCGATAACACCATCTATTGTGATACGCACTTCATACACTAAGCTAAATATGTTTATAATATATGCCTAGGTAATTTTAAAAAAGAGTTTTATAAGACAGACCTTTAGATAAACGTGTAAGTATTTCAAAAAATTAAAGTTAATTAGCAAAACGCAGTTATACTAATAGTTAAACGTAATTAGAATTCCTACATCCAGTCTAAACAAGTATGTTCTATTCCTGTGAAAGTAGCGGCCATGACCGTGGGAGTATTGACCTCGCTCCGTGCGCTGACTTGGCCTAGGTTAGGTTCTAAGCGTCATAGTGACGTGGCCTGCATCGACACACCGCACAGCGCGACGAAAACGCCGGGAAATCTTCGTTCATGAATTGGCCATAGTTTTTTATTTAATGACGAAAACCATACCTTATATATATTTATTTAATTTGATTTTTTTTAGATGTAGTAGAAATTAGTGACGAATTTCAATTTTTAGAATTTAAAAAGTAATAAAAGTTTTATTCTTTACGCTACGGATGCAAAAGCTAAAGAAATAAAACTAAATCTTTAAAAAATAATTCGATGTTAAAGTTTGTCTATTTATTAGAATTTGTTGTGGCTTAAAACGAAACTCATCAAAAGTTTGACCTATAAAACAACAAAAAGGTTTCGCCCAATAAAACTGTGGTCTTAAAATTTGATTATGGAATAGTCAACGCTTCGTTTTCGAAAATTAGTAAAAAAACTTGTATCAAATATCTAGTAGCTAAGAACTTCTACTAAGAAATTGGAATGCCTAACTAAAAATTAGGAATAAAATAAAAACTTACTTGCCCGCGGGTAGGTTGGGTGACGTCACACCACGTGCAACGCCGCGACTAGACTCCTACTGGCTACACTGGGGTAATCTGTTTTTGCCTTTGCCTAAAAGAAAAAAAAAAACACTTTACTTTTTTAAAATATCTGCCAGTAACACTCAAGAAGAACGTAAGTATGTAATCTAATTGGTTTACGTAAAGGAGAATGATCAAATTAGAATTGTACCTAGAATGAAATTTAAAATGTTGGAATAGATCGTGGAGTGGTCTGGAACGCGCGAGGGTCTGTCTACCACTGTGCCCTGCGTGTGCACATCGTCGCCGACACAAATTACGTCAGTGAGCACACTGGATAACACACACCCCTTTCCTTTTTTCCGTATAATTACTTATTTATATTTAGTACCTCTACGTGTAATAAAAAAAACTATAACTACCTACTTAGTTAAGTTAAATTATGTTGAAAACTAATTTCAGTTTTATTCCTAGGTATAGTAAGGTATTAATAAAGAAACTTTATAATCATTGAAACAAAGCAGATGAAAACACTTTTAGCAGTCTAGTAGTGTTTGTTATCAATACAGTTTTCAGTTATAAAGTTATCACAAGTTATACAATAGTTTTCTTTATTTATAAGAAGTATTTTAAAAATATTGGCTAAGGTGCGGACGATTCATTTAAAACATTTATATTTCATATACGAATAATCAGCATTATACAAAGCTAGCAAATATGTTTAACTGCCAATATTTAAAACTTCAAAACGAATCCACTAAGAATCTACTAAGAAAAATATTTCGAAATAGAAACAGGCAATGTGAACGTATCCCATTCATACGTTCCCTGTTACCTGCGCCCGCGCCGACACGCACACACACGCAACACACGCATACATATAACCTCGAGACGTGACACAGACACGAATCCTAATGCCACAGGGATGAGAAATGAGGTAGTAACTGCCTAGTGAAAATAACGTTTTTTTTGTAAGTTTTTTTTTTCGGTAATATGTTTTTTTTAGAGCAAAAGTAGTGGTTTGTTTTTGCTATTGAATAATTGAGTGTTCTGGTTAAGAGGGTTTAGCTACTGAATTGGATTCGGTTTCTACTTGGATATTGAAGAGAAATTTTATACAAACTGTTTAGAGATTGAAATATAACGTTATTATATTTAGTTAATACATTGTACTTATATTCGCCCGACTGCAATGCAGAAGGCTACGGGTTCGATTCCCCCCGGGTGCAAATATTTATGCTTAAAAATAAATAATGTTTGTATCTGGTCTGGGTACCAGACCAGGTATCTGGTCAGACCAGTATTTACAATAATAAATATATTAAATAATAATATGTAGTCCGTTGTCTAGTACCAATACCAATAGTACAAGCCTAGTGCTTAGTTTGGGGCTAGGTTACGCTGTGTGTAATATTGTCCAATATTTCAATTAATTTGTTATAATAAATTTAATTACTACTAGCGTCGTTTACTTTAGTAAGTATTTATGTCTATGATAGGTAATTATTGTCCTTAAAACAAAATGAAAGATAATTATCATTATACTAAGGGAGGTATACCTGTTGCCTTACTTAATTAAGTACTTCTTATGCCAGAGTAGTTTTAAAATCGACCCTGCGTAGTGCGTGCATACAAAAGAAAAAAATTAAAACGTTTTGTTCTATTCCGAAATAGTAGGTATAGTTGGGTAATGTATAAGTATATTCCGAGTAATCGGTGCTAAATCTTATACCACATCGTGCTCGCCTATATACACGCACATGCAGGTATAAAAGTCCCTCTTTTAAAAACTCACACTTCTAAACCGTAGTTACCGCCGTATTCTTTGTTCCCGATAGCTAAGAAAGTATATAAATAAAACATAAGTATCAGTTGGTTAGGGACGTTGGCCCGGCTGTGTCGGTGTGCGGGCCGGTTTATTATGTGTGTTCACGTAACAATGAGCCCGTGTGCGTGAGACCTAAGTACACACAGCCCGCGGTGTGCTTGTTACACTGATCTGTAATGTGTTAGATACAAAAAGCTCGTAACTTTATGGAGACACGAGATATTTATTCATTTTAAACACGATAACTATGAGCATTTAATGATGGTCAGTTTTATTAAGGTCTTAGATGTAGCACGAACATCTGGAAAAAGGAAGACAGCAACCCGTTCTCGAAACTCTACTTATATATGTTATAGCGTCCCCACCGTTCCCACCTTTCGGTATACCAGCAGGGGAAAGGAAGACAGCAGTGGCATGAGATCCAATCCGTTTTCCTTCATAACTGACTGCACAGGTCTACGCAGAGATAGGTATACACAAAAGAGTCCGTTAGGCGCTACGATTTAGGCCGGTTGGTCGTAAGTCGTAACAAACCGCAGTTTAAACCAAGCTAAAACATTTATTTTATTTTGTTCCAAATTATTTGTACTAACTAAAACAAAGTCCCTGAAGCCTGTGTTGTCACACCAAAGAGTAATAGCAAAGACCATTAATCTTATAATTTATAATCCTAATAATTTATCTATGGTAATAGGTATAACAGTATAGTGTCACACTAACAGCCGAATACTGAAATGCCATATATTATTAGTATTTATCCTAATTTGGCCACGGATGCATCCGTGGCCAAATTGGAAAAAGGCGTTGAGACGGATCTCCAGAGATGCAGGTTCAAGTCCTGTCGGGTGCGAAATTTTTGGAAAGCATTTCTTTAAGTATAGTCAACCAAGTGTAGGAAACACTTTAAAATATATCAAAAACGAGTATTTAGTAGTACCCAGACTTTGGGGATCTTACTTACTATACTGTAAATCTTTAATGTAAATCAATATAACCTGTATTCCTGATTAAATGATTTGTAATTACGCGTCAGTGTGACCGTGTCCCAACATCCAAAGGGAGCCAAGTTCACTGCGAGCTAGTTCAAGACTTCTATGTAAATTGTTCCCCGTAATTACGTTCTGCGGGGATATAAAGTCCCATGATGCATGTACTGGAATATTGCTTGGCGGTTTCTCTAAGTCTAAATAATAAATACTAAAAGAATATAGTTTTACTACATTATTTAAGTATTACCTATTGTAATATTATCGTGTACTTGACAAACGATGAAAAAAACCCATGAGTTTCGTTAAGTTGGGTGTTCGTCTCATTGGAGGTTGCGTTCCGAACACACTAAATTGCTGATGATTCAAATGTGAATATATAAATACGAATTTTGAATGCATCTAATAGTAGTTTATGCACTGAGGTACTAAAGCCCTGTCTTATATAGCGGGGGGCATATTGAATCCAAAGCATACGAAGAACTCTAGAGAGTTAATAACTTAACTCTTGAGCGAAGCGAACGAGTTATGTACCTAGAGTCCTGAGTGAAGCGTGGGATTCCAGCGCCCAAGATAAAGACAGGCTTTATTACCGAGGAATATTCTACTTTACACATCTACTGCGAGACAGTAAAAAGGCTAAAAAAATAAGCATTTAACTAACAACAACGTGTATGTAATATTTTTACAGCTCTATATTAATTAAATTTAACAATTCGACATCAAAATGACGAAACCACACATCGGCCTTAGCTTATGAAAAAAAAAGTTGGTACGCCAGCTAGTCCCATCCCACTAATTTAAATAATATTTTAAATGAGAAAGTTTAGACGTTTGTTTGTGTAACAATCACGCTAAAACTACTGAACTGAAGCGACTGTAATGAAACTTGATATGAAGATAGCTGGGGATCTGGATTAAAACATAGGTTATACCTTTTATTTCGATATTCCTTCGGGATCTGGACTTACATGGATAAAACCGAGGGGCGCAGCTAATATTATAAATGCAAAAGTTTAGATGCTTGTTCGGATGTTTGCGTTACAATTACGCGGAAACTACTGAACCGAGGGCTATGAAACATATAGATGGATATCTGGATCAAAACATGGGCTACTTTTTGTTCCGATATTCTTGCTGGATCGGGACTTACGCGGGTAAAACTGCTAGCTAGAAACGCAGCTAGTAGGTAATGCATTAAGTAAAACTTAGGTACTCTGTGGTTCAGTCGTAGAACGTATGTACCCCCTGTACCTACTTATACCTTTAATATACCTATAATATTTTACGTCATATTGTCTTAGTTCTTGAATGGCATTCCATCGCTTTGTCGCTGACTTTGTCGAGAACTTGTGTGTGTACCTTATGTGAAGCTGAAACCGGCGGATGTACGAAGTTTTATAGAGTACTAGCTGCGTCCCGCGGTTTCGCCTGTATAAGTCTCTATTTTGTGGGAATATCGGGATCAAAAGTGGCCTATATTAAGTCCTTGTTAAAGTAGCTTTCTATTGGCGAAAGATTTTTTGAAATCGGTCTAGAAGTTTCTGAGCCTATTATTTATTACAAATAGGATCAAACTAACAAACAAACTAATTAATATATCTCCTTTATAATATTAGTATAGATAGGCCAACCTACCGGACTTCTTTTTTATAAAGATAATTGAAAATGATCTTTTCAATGGAATACTTAGATAGAACCGCCGCAAAAGGACCATTCACACGAAACCGTATTGAAGGCATTTAGTCAGGACGTAAACTACCTACTTAATAATATAGCTGCAAATCTGACGAGCTAATAAGCTTAAATACTTACTTATATAAATACAAAGACAAAATTAATTAGGTCATTTCAAGAAATAATATTATAGTAGGTATATTTAGTAATATGGCTGCAAATCTGACAGGCCAGTGTCCTTGTAAAGTAATATTTCTGCAAATCCGACAGCCCATTGTCCTTGTAAAGTAATATTACTGCAAATTTGACAGGTAAGTGTCAAGAAAAGTAATATTTCTGCAAGTCTGACAGGCCAGTGTCCTTGTAAAGTAATATTTCTGCAAATCTGCAAATCCACTAAGCTTGTAGTTCATCTCATCCCTTATCCGTCCACTGCTGAACATAGGTCTCCCCCATCTGACGCCACAAATAGCGATCATGAGATATATTGTCCATCCAACGATTCCCTGCGACCGGTACAATGTATAGTCGGTCCACCGAGTAGGTGGTCTTCTAACACTTAATTTAGCACTGCATCGTGGTCGTGGTTGTAAGGTAATTTGGCTGCAAATATTAAAGCTATATTTGCTTGTAAAGTAGTAAATAAGGTTGCAAATTTGACTGGCCAAAAAGCTTGTAAAGTCATACAGCTGGAAATCTGATAGGCCAGTAAAGAGCCATAAATGTCACGGAAATGCTTTCTTAATTTTATCTTTTAGCTGTTATTGGTCTGGTAGAATAGCAGTGCACTCTTATCTGGCACGAGAGAGAGATAGTGGGACGTTCCAGAATGCAGCGCGAACGAGATAGCAACAATATACCTTTCCACAACCAAATGAAGCTAGTGTGCCAGCTCGTCACAGTTTTGTCGTCTCATTTGTAGTGACCATTGACGTATCTTCACTTGTTTGCTTATTTCAATAATTAAGAAGACATATGTCTGGTCTTTTTTAACTTGCCTTAGTGATTTTTTTATGAATTGATTGACATCGTATGAAAGGTCCATAAGTACCCTGTGTGCTTACAATGTTGCAAACAACCTGCTAAAGAATTTAAAAACGAATGTTGTAAATATGTCAATGGGGGTTTAAACGTACTCTTAAAAAAACTTGACAGTCTATTATGGGAACAGAATAGTTGTTTATATTTTTTCAAAGCTTCATATAGAGCCGAAGGAATATCAGCAGATCAATGATGTTGATGTGTCACATAAAACATAAGTGGTTTTGGATACGACTTCTTTGATTTTTAATGAAGTAAAAAAAGTGAGGGTAAAATATTACCTTGTGTTTAGGTAAGAATGAGATGTACTTATTACTTATGCCATTTTAAGTGAGAGCGAAAAAGACAGCTGTCGAATTTAGATAGATAGATGTACATTGTACACTTTATTGGTTCTACAATAATATACAAATAATAACAGAAAGCTTAAAACTAAAATGTTTTGCAAATCGGCTGCCTCATCGCTAAAAGCTATTTTTCCATGCAACTTTTAACTATCGTATTTATATTTAATTCTTATAACTAAACACTAAGGGATATACGAAATAAGACAACATCAACCTAAAAACCTAGGAATTTCAACATAATTATTTTCCACCTATAATTTTCATACGACAAACATAATAACCATACATTTCCATCTTCTTATTAAATACTACCATCTAGAATGAGATAAGAAGCATACCAGCTTCCCACAGTAATTAGTTCTCGCAGAATGTCCTTTAATAATATCTAATAAGGAGTCTAGGACCTGACTTGAAAGACTGGATTCACGCTTGTTAGAAAAACTTAGTCGACTACGTTTATATTGCGAGGGTTAGTAACAAAATATATATTTTATCTTATTATACTACTACGAGTCATCCTGCTAATATTATAAATGTGAAAGTTTGTGTTTAAGTAAGCAATATACTTAATCCATTCCGATGGAACTGAAACTGATGGTATGCAGATAGCTGGAGATCTGGATTAACGCATAGACTGCTTGTTATCCCGGGAAGGGGAATAACGCGTGTAAAACCGCAGGTCGCAGCCTATAATATTGCAAGCTCCGCCTTGCGATTTTACCCGTATAAACCCCGATCTCGCGGAAATATCAGGATAAAAAGTAGCCTATTTATTATTTCAGGTCTCCATCTATCTACATACCGAGTTTCATCGTAATCGATCCAGCGGCAGCGGTTCATTACGTGAAGTAGCAACATTTAGAGTTCGAGGTCATTGACATTATGTTGTCCTTTCATTTAGTTTGGTATACCTACAATCAAAACTTCAATTACCTTTACTTTCAAAACCAGCTGTTTTTTCAGTGAAACATGGTCCTCAAAATTTAAAAAAAAAGATCGATTTTTTAAAAGTCGTTGAACAAAAGTTGTTCGCCTAGACGTCTAGAACAACCACTTTTCGGCTTAAAAGGGCTTGCCCGTTACACCTTGTATATACTCTGTCACACAGACTATTTATTACCTTTACAATAGGCTAAGATACAAGATTTACTAACTGATCAAAACATAAATAAACGAACGTCACATCCCATGTGTCCCATAAACATAGTAACATGGAATTTAATGTAATTATAAATATCTAAATAACACGAAGTGTTATTTATTTAGCGAGCACGTAGAATAATAATGTAGTCCGGGAAGAGCACCCAGCCGAATTTCGAAAATATTCGGAGTTAAAAGCACCTTGCCTAGTTCAAGAAAGACACCTGTACATATTTTTGCAGGTGCTCTCCTTGGATACTAATTTATTTTTAGATTTTTTTCCGGGAAAAGCACCGATCGAATTGCACTAAAGTGCGTAATATTTCGTTGCTCTTCGTGGATTGGGGTAGGTGCTATTTACTAAGGTGGTATTCGGTCGGTGTTCTTTCTGGAGGACAATGTAATAGGTAATAAGTTTGTATCCAGATAGAGCACCTATCAAGAATATTCATAGTGACTTTCGTGGACTAGATGCTATTCACACAGGACATGTGGCTCGGCTGGGTGATTTTCCAGGACTACATCGAATAAATACAATATAATAATATTCTGATTGGAATAAATTTAAAGAGAAACGGAGATATTGGATAATTTGCTACTTACTTACCTACTCGTAGTCGTACATTATTCATGGTGTAGGGTTTATTATAGTTTTGTATTTTTTACCCTTGACGGGCACGAAGACGGTATATGCGTTGGGGATGCTAGTTGTGTGTTTGTAAGTTTATCTGTCACCTATTTTAACTGCCTTCCAAAAAAGGAAAGGTTCGGATGTATGTTTTTTTCTTCTCAGAAACGACTGAACCGACTTTTTGCTTGCCTATAGTATAGCTCTCAAGTCGTAGAATGTTTTTAGTTTAAAGTTTTAGACCGCTAGAGGGCGCTACGATACACAAGTTTTAACCAAGATAGGCGCTGCTAGTCCATCGATAAATAAAAATGGAGTCAGTTCTTAAAAGTCACTATAAAAAGAATACGAAACTTAATTAAGCTCAACCACAAAAAGTTATTATTAGTTAATTTAAATACATTAAGTACGGTCCCATGTTTCTATAGACACTAATATTATAATAAAAATGATATAAAACAGAAAAAAAAATGTAAAAAAATAATAAGTATGGCGTCGCGTCGAGGTATAGAATGCGAGGGAAACGGGCAGTATCAACTGCGTACAGACAATAAATTGACATAGCCCTTATATGGCAGAATCTATGGATACCATCCCATACGTCTTAGGTCTTAGACCTCGGACAGAGTACATTAGATGCAGTTTTAAACCCACTATGGCAACTGGACAGATGCTCAGATGGACAGCATAGCCTCTGGACAGAATATAATATACGTATATGTTCAACCCATGACTTATTTAAACTGCCAAACATACATAATTGTAATTTATTAGTTGCGATCGTCTTTTGTGTCCCTTTCGATAGTCTTTTGTTTCTATTTCGATCGTGTTTTTTTCCAGTTTTGATCATTTCTTGTTTTAGTATGTATCGTAGTTTATACTATAAAATAAGTCGAAACAGTCCAGTTCCTATTATCTTTATATCTGTTCATTTGCGAATTCGTCCAGTTCATCTTAAATAGTCAGACTTATAAGTTGCAATCGTATTTTGCTAGTAATTCGATGATCTTTTGTTTTTGTTTCGATCGTGTTTTGTTTCAGTTTCAATTGTCTTTTGTTTTTGTTTGGTACTTACACTCTACTCAACAAAAGTTTTGTTAAAACAGTTGCTGTTGCTAATCTGTCCACCTGAGAAGACGCATAGCTGAACAGTCTGTTGCGATTCTGTCCATTTGCGAATTCGCAACGTTGCATTGCCACAGAGAGGTTTTAGTTTTAAATTAGGTATAGGTACAGGCAGCCAGATGGATAGGAAAAAATATGTAACCACTACGAGTCGAGATGTCCACCATTTCGTTTTTCATGTCGTTCAGTAACTTTTATTTTTATTTGAAATATTTTGCTGTTCGATGTGAAGAATTATTATTTTGTTACGCAAGGTAGCTAATAGACAATTAATGGGAGGTCTGGTTCAGGTTTTTTTGCTTTTATTTACGTTCCGGTGTATTGGCATGATCAACGGGGTGCACAGGGGGCCTACTTTGTTTATATGAACGAAGGAACGAAAATTTCTGCCTATACAAAATTTACAACGAAGTTTCTACTATGATCAAACTAATTGTACTAGAAATATTTTTAAAGGAAAAATTCATCTTCAAAAATTCACTTGCGGCGAGATTTGAACTCGCGTCCCTGGATCAATATTCCAGTGCCTATACCGCTCGGCCACGCAAGTTCCCACTCAGTTCAAGTTCCCAGTTCATACTAATTGTGTTGTAACCGATCGTGAATGAGACCACTAAATTTAAATCCAATTTCTAATTTACTTTAGACATGGCGAATATCATAGTAAAACACAAATTATTTGTTTCCAGCAGTCCGTAATTGCGGGAAAAAGTGGAATCATAGTAGGAAATAAAAAATAAATATTAAATATCGACGACCGAAATATTTACGTCAAAAAAAAGTAAGTCCTCCGGCTTGCGACTTCACTCGCTATAAATAATGTTTGCTAAAATAATTTATCTTTATTAATTAAATTACTGTAGATCACAATAGGTAATTAGATTGTACCCGACTACGGCGAAGTTCTTATAATTATACGGTGTTGGTCTAGTGATAGATACCCCGACTTTTATTTCGCTGGTCGTGTGGTCGAGTCCAGGTCGAGACCACGCACCGATGTTTATTTCTTTTAGAAAAAATAATGTGCGCCTTTGACATCGCTCTTACGATGAAGAAAAACATCATGAGGAAACCGACAAGTCCTAGGATTCACCACGCTCCGAAGGCATGGGACATTTTCCAATCTGGAGTACACTCTCACTCACAGTACTATCCTAACAGTGAAAGTTTTTGTGTATTTTTGTTGCTTCTTCACTCAAACACTGCTAAACCGATTGCGATGATCGGGTCTAAATAAATAATAATAAATAAATAAATATTGCCCAATATTACACGTACAATCTAGCCCTAAACTAAGCGCTAGGTTTGTATTAATGGGTACTATACAACGGATATACGGCCTATTATACTTTTTTTTGTCCATACATTCATATAATACATAGAAAAACAGACCAGATA
The DNA here is from genome assembly GCA_949358125.1 of Idaea dimidiata. Classification (NCBI taxonomy): domain Eukaryota; kingdom Metazoa; phylum Arthropoda; class Insecta; order Lepidoptera; family Geometridae; genus Idaea; species Idaea dimidiata. The sequence goes on from OX442328.1 coordinate 15,174,664, forward strand.
CAAATATTAATTATTTTAAGCATAGTTGCTTCCGGCGGGAATGGAACTCGCAGCCTTCTGCATCGAAGTCGGGCGTTTGCCCGATGCGCCACAAAGGCCACGAGAGGTATGTATGTAGTCTGAAGACTTTTTTTATTAAGGAGAAATGAGAACTTATGCACTGTCGCCGCTCCGGGGGGAGCGGCGGGGATGTGTGGGGCTCCTTACTGGCCTGGGATGTTGGGCGGCCAGAGGTTTACCCACTAAAACTCCTTGGTGTCTTTCTCTTCAACATATTCCAGGGGAATGTAGACACTATTGACACATACAACTACAATCCCCTGGAGTCTGAAGCCTGAAGACTAGTCTGACTTTGTCTAACTAACTTACGCAACTAACATCGTCGCAGCTTACTCTAACTATATCTACTGGTTTGTGCAAAGATTAAATACAATATGAAATGTCAAAGGTATGTCGATGAAAAACATTCAGTCATAAACCTTTAGAAGACAGGGCGGGAGCAATAGCAATTCGCTTAGTTAGAGGCGGTGCAGACGGGCAGCTTTAGTTGAACGATCATATTAGTTGAGTGAACTCCGTCGAAACTAATGTACCTATCATTATGGTTGTGATATAGCCCCAGCTTTCGGTATAACTATGGCATAGTTGAAATAGTATAGTACTATGTAAATACTATAATATACATAATACAGCGGTACCCATACTTGATACTATGGGGACCGCTGTACCGTCAGCTGCTCAATAGAGCGCCCCGGCCGTATGGGACCAGTTATAGACAGATCGTGTCTCCAAACACTATTGTTTGAACTAGTGTTTATGTACCTACTTAAATAGGTACCTACTAGTTTGTAGACTTAAATATTTTTCGTTTCAAAGGTTCCCACAGTAGCAGCTACAAGATGTCTGTCACTAATATCACAGTTCACCTATACAAGATGTAACGGGGATGCCCTTTTAAGCCGAGGGGGGGTTGTTCTAGACGTCTAGGCGAACAACTTTTGTTCTACGACTTTTGGAAATTCGAATAAATTAAATAAATTTTAAATTCAGTACTTTTTGAAAATTTTAAGTGTACTGTTTACTTGAAGATCAGCTGTTTCTTAGAGTTCGAGGTCATTGACCTTATGTTGTCCTTTCTTTTAGTTTTGTTTACTACAATCAAAACTTCAATTACCTTTATTTTCAAAGCAGCTGAAAAAACAGCTCAAATTTCAAAAAAAAGTTCGAATTTTCAAAAGGTGTGGAACATAAGTTGTTCTTACCCGTTACACCTTGTATAGTAGTGCGCCTCTATGGCTTTTGTCAGCAGTAAATAGTTGCGTTTATTTCGGAAACTGATTCTGTCATCGAGTGCAGCAACTATAAACTGTAGTAGAACATTATAACTAAAGCTGTAGGTATTCTTCTAGTTTCTCTAGTAAATTACTAGTTGCTGGTTGTCAGCTACCGCAAAAAGATGTGGTTGAAAGTTGCTCTGTCATAGGTCACTATGACAGAGCAACTTTCTTCTTCGTATATAATAAAACGCCGAGTCTTAATTGCGTTTTATTATTTATTTCTAACCTCGAAGTTTCAACTATATTACTGCAGTCGTGGCCGCGAGGAGACTGGACCCAGTAAAATGTAAAAGTAAAACAAATAGTGTGAATTATAAAAGTTGTTCTGTCTGCGTAACCCCTTAGGACCTACCCACCGTAGGGCGAACTTGGAATGCTGTCGTCAACTGACGCGCTTTTTGCTAACTTATGCCACAGTTATTGACCACTACAATCACACGACACATAATAGCCTAACCAACTAACCTATCAAACCCAAATCCAACCCTAAATCTGAAGATATAAAATTGAAATTTCTGACGCAGTTTTCTTCGAGTTGTGTGGATGTATTTGATGTGCGTTTTCTCTTCAGCAATGAAGGAGACGCAAGTTCTTGTGATGATGGTTGTGCCAGGTACATGGGAACGTGATCGTTTTGATTTCAAATTAAACTCCAGGAATTTTATAACTTTTCTGTACCCATCTAATACGTTCTTTTTGCATGAGTTTTAACGATTTAGTAACGCAGTTAAAGTCTTGGTTAGAGATAACTATTGCACTAGTACTCGTAGATTAAAGTTTTAGACGGATTTTAGCCAGGTTAAAAATGTAACCCTACTTCTTTTTTTTGGGGGGTTTAATGGCTTTGTGTGATCACAAATTCTGCCAATGGCACGTAGGGAAGAAAATACAAGATTTAAAGATTATTTCCTCGTTTTTACTTTTGTTGAGACGACTATCGTAAACTGCCACTAGAACAAACACAAACACATTGTTAAACTAAAAATTGACAGAAGTTGCTAAGTGTTACTTCATCACATTTTGCCGCAATTATCTCTAAATTGTGTCTAACCGTTTGGTTAAAACTAACTCTTAGCGTTAAAATTAGAGATTAGTACCTACTTAATTAGGTCGATGTTAAGTTTTTAAAGACGTGCCTACGGCCTAATAGGGAAGTATGAACAATATTCCGTGTATTCACAACGTTGATTTATACTTTAACCTGTACTTTGACTATTACACCTGATTCCGGATTCTACATCTTTAAAGGGCAAACATAAAATCTCAATGATAAAAGGCTTTGTCCTGAATGACTGGCTGACTGACTTGTGGATCATCGCACAGTCTAAACCGCCAAGAGTAGAAGCTGAAATATTTGATGTACCTATATCCAATAGAGAGGATTTTCCGAATTATTCACGGGATCGATACTTACGCTGGAAAATTCGCCAAACGCGGCTACCAGATATATAAATCATGATAACCAAAAACATTTTACCAAAAAAATCAAGACTCTATTCCAGTTAAAACTGCTCCACTTATAAGAAAACTAAGAATTCTAACCCTAAAACCCTCTTGCATTATTAGTCTGTTAGGCACGTTGGCACGCCGCGCCGGGTAAAAACATTGCAGCCGACAGACCGGGCTTGTCCTTGAGAAGAAATGCCAAGAGCAGACACCGTGAACTCGTGCGCACTCGGACGAAACGACACTCATTACGGATTAGTGAGAATTTTAGATGTGGGAAATTATCTGTTAGTAGGTAAGGGTTAGGTAAAAATGCTGGTGTTTTTATGTGGCGAGACTTGTTTGCACGCTTTGATGCGTTACAGTTTTGGTTTGCAGTGTCGTTGCAACGAGCAAAATAAATACTTCTTACTGGTATTATAAACGCGAAAGTTTGTATGTAGGTATGTATATGTGACTTTTTTAATCTTTTATGCAAGAACTACTGAACCGATTGCGATTAAAATTGCAATATAGGTAGCTGAAGACCTGGAATAACACATAGGCTTTTTATCTCGATAATCCCGCGGGCACGGGACGATGGTGTAACCGCGGGGCGCAGCTAGTAATATAATAAATGTGAAAATTTGTGTGAAAGTAAACGAATTATATTTGTCACTTCTACACGCAAAAACTACCGAAGCGATTGTTATGGAACTTGGTAATGCAGATAACTGGAGATCTGGATTTAAAAAAACAGCGGCCTTATTCACTCCCACCGAAACGAACCCGACTTTCGTTATCGCTGTTTTTACGAAACTTCTTTCCGTGCCGAAAAATCTGGATTTTGTGATTCATCCTAACGTTTCCGCTTATTCGGAAAATTTAACGACGGAAGTAACCTTTTTCCGATAAAAAATCATAAACAATTTTCATCTATATTCAGAAGAGCATTTACGGAGACTGCTATTTTTTGGTAGAAAATGGTAGAAAATATTTAAGTGTCTTTTAAATCTATTTTTAATACGCATATAATGCAATGGCTATTTTACTTATAGTCCATAAATTTAATTCCAAAATATCTCACGTAGAGGGTTAAAAAGACACATTTTTCTTTGATAGAATGCAAATGCACTGAACTATCTCCGTAAACTGTAAACGTAAATGTCATTTGTCAGTGTCATACAAGCGTTATTTGACTTAACCGCCTTATTCAAAGTTAGGTACTTGGAAATAACCTATAAAGTATTTGTGGAAATAAAAAAGGAGGTTTATTAATACTTTATCAACAAAAAGCGACGTTACAACAGCGCCAGGCGCTTTTCGAATTCATTGCTGGTAACTGTTAAATAGGAAAAGGGAGGCTTTCAGTACAAAGTAAGTAAATATGTTACTTATGTATGATCTTTCGTACGCATTCGCAAATTTGAATTAAAATTTGCGAATTCATTTCTTATTATTTGAAGTCATGGTTGGCCTGCAAGTCCGATACTAGAGCGAAATCAGCCGCAATTTGTAGCTTGAAGCCTAGAGCTTAGTTTGGGGATTGAGCTGTGTATGTATTTATTTATTAATATTTAACTTGAAGAAGTATGTTTAAAGTTTGTTTAAATTGCAACATAATCTGGAACTTATTTAATAAATACATGTTACAGAACAGCTCTCAGCTGCCTCTGTGGACGATGAACCTGTCCATCTAGCTAGATGTTGTGATGGAAGTGGAGGTGGAACAAAGCCCACCCTCAGGAGAGAGACACCTACCAGCAGTGCCAGAGTGAGTGCAATGTCTCAGGAGGTAATAGGACCTGCCCTGCTGGCCATTGTAGAGGCTATGAATTGCCTTGCCGATGCAATGCGGGTTGCATTGCAAGGTAAATTAAAAAATAAGACTTTTTTTCAATTGTTTAATAGTAGGTATCAATAAAACAATGATAAATAAAATGAAACCAATACAATATTTTTTCTGATCATGTGTTAAATTACAATCGCCTTAATACAGATATCTATAAATTTGAACAAAAGCAATCAATAATAAAGACCATGGACTCTTTTCATTAAGATTTAACAATATATCACAGTATGTTTATGAAATATATTTTTTGAATCTTGAAATGAACATGTAAGTTAAGTCTTTAGGTAGTTTATTTTAATAAAGAACATATAAAATTAACTTAAAATAAAAAATAATGTTAGTCCACTCAAATTGATATGATATGATATGATATTTATTTATTAATATAAATCTTACTAAACATTTATCAAATTAATTGCACTACTGCAGAGCGAAGGTCTCCTCTTAGAGGGCAGGAAGGCACCAAAGAAGCAAAAAAAACAGATTTAGTAACTAGCCTTTCACTTCCACTCCTCTTCGGTGTAACTAGCCATGGGTGGGAGTTATTGATATCTTGAATCTCCTGAAAAAACAATACTACTTTTATTACAAGTTTCATCAAAATTGAGTTTGAGAAATACAACCTATAACCCTCGAAATGTATTCTACACTAACGTTAGTGTAGAATTAAAATGCGCGTGACGTGTTTTCTACACGTACCCGTGTGTAACATTAAAGTGGTCTACTTTTGTCTATGATTGTGAACGTTTCTTTTTTGCATGAAGGTAGTAATTGATGTATATACGTCAGTCCCATCATTGTTTAATAAGTCCCATAGATAATTTGCGTAAATTGGAACTACAAACGGAAATAAAAGAAAAATAAACGACGCTTCATTAGTGTTTCTGTGTCCGCCATTTTTTTCACATTGTGAGGTGAAAGTGGAAAGTAATAAAAAGTGAAAAAAATGTTTAGAAGGACAAATCGGTGACTTTTCTTTCATAAAAATACCAGAAAAAGACAGTAGTTTATGTGTATAGTGTTATTTTGTCGAATAATTGTGAAATAATTAGTGAAAAAAGCCGACAACTTTTGAGCCGGAATAATGGCGGATGTCGATTTCGCGATTGTGTTTTGTTTTAAGTTTATTTCTAAGTGATTTATTGTGAATTGAGGGTAGCATAGTTAGTAATATGATTAGAGGTGAATATTGTAAGGGAAATAAGTGTGTGGTTTGAGTGGTTGTTCGTAAAATATGGAAATATGATGTGAGAAACCCGTTGCAGCAGCGTTCCAGCAGATAGAAAAAATCGAATGCTGGAATTGTCATCATAATTAGAGCAACAGGTAAATAAATTCAGTTGTTTTAGCTAAATTTAGTGTATCAGAAATTTCAAGCCCAACACAATTATGTCACAATTATATATCGCTAAATGTAAAATAATGCTTAAAATAAGCATTTTTCACGATGCCTACCCGGATCCATTTTGTTTTGAAAAACCAGTATCATTTTCCGTACCTAGACCCCAGGGACCCTGTACATTCAATGGGATAAAGGAGAAGCAACATCTTCTTCTGTAATAAAGATATAATAATATTATCTTCTTATATATTATCAGTCAACCTCCTGAAGCATAGACGCTTTTCTTGCTAAAGCTCGCTCGGTCAATAAGATTTAGAAATCATTATATTCATTTTTGTTACAGTTAGAAAACAAGAAAACCAGGAAAATAAATTATAGAAAAAACCACATCACAAAAGAAAAATACAGACAGAATACTAACCAAGTAGCCAACAGGCTACTTGGTTAGTCTCCGAGCAGGCTGCATCTACAAATAAAGGCATCGTGGTCGCACACCTGAGTTTTAAAATTAAATATTTGTTAGGTATGTTAGTAGATCCTTAGGTCTAATTGCGAGGGAATGGGATCGGTTGCCTGACTATGTCTTCCCGGTAATTTACAACTTGGGGTCTTTAAGTCGCGAGTGAACAGGTTTCTTCTAGGTAAGCGTGCTAAATCTTTGACTACATCGTCGCTTTCCATGAGGTGAGATAGTGGTCAAGCGTTTACCTATCAACTGTAAAAAAAAATAAAAAACATAAATAAATTTAAATAATGTTGTTGTTTATTAATTGACTAGCTGCGCCCCGAGGTTTCACCTGCATAAGTCTCGTTCCCGCAGGAATATCAGGATAAAAAGTAGCCTATGTGTTATTCCCGGTATCCAGCTACCTATATCCCAAGTTTCATCGCAATCGGTTCAGTAGTTTTTGCGTAAAAGAGTAACAACCTCACATACATACATACAAACTTTCGCGTTTATAATATTAGTAAGATTTGCTTTTTCTTTTAAATGTTACTTCTTAAGTTCTATTATATATAAATGCAGACGTTAATAATTGTATGTAATTTTTTACTTTTAACACATAGCCTTCTTTTTATCCTAATATTCATGCGGGATCGGAACTGCGGGTGCTGCTAGTTACAAAGAAATATGTTAATTGAAATTTATCTGGATTTTTTTCCTGGTTTTATTTGTGTTGTAAAATAGTTATGTAAATCTTATAATAAATAATTTAGTTAGGTAAATAAATGAATATTTCTTAATTAGTTTTTATTGCTCTAAGCATGCATGTCTACTACAAATATTTTAAAGGAAAATACATGGATAGTTAAATATTATTATTTTTATTATTATTATTTCTAGTAGGGGACGCCAGCGCAAGCACCAGACGGGTGATCTGTCCTCTCATGTTGGGACTATTTCACCCAGTTCCCCAAGACCCCTATAGTTTTGAGTTAACTGGTAACTCACAGTGATGTCGACCCACTAAATCTACCTGTTACTTTGCAGAATTTTAACAACTGCCCTATTGTAGTGTCACTCAGGTCCCCTTCAGATAGGGTATCTGAGTTCATTATTTCTCTCCTGGCTTTAGCGTATGCAGGGCACTCCGCTACCAGGTGATAGCTAGTTTCATCTTCCAGACAGCTAGGACAAACGGGGTCATCCCTTTGTCCTATCTTTACTAGGTGTCTGTTCAGCTGGCAGTGTCCTGTGAGGATCATTATGATTCTAATATTGTTCCTACTTAGTTTAAGTAGGTGTTTGGATTTATTTTTGTCTTTCAAACGCTTTTATAAATATCTTGGATTGCCTTAGACCATTTGTTTCTACCCATCTACGGTTGAATTCTATTTTCATTCTATGTTTAATGACACCTTTCGTAATCCCATAGCCTATCGGAAGTCTGGGTTCGGGTCCCACAAAGGTTTCATCCGCTCCTTTTCTTGCAAGTTCATCTGCTCTTTCGTTACCAGTTATGCCTTTGTGTCCTGGAACCCAGGCCACGGTAACCTTTGCTTTGCTACCCAACCTGTTCAGAGATTATAGAGATATAGAGTTATATAAGTATCTACTTAGGTACTTATCGATAGTGAGTTGTGTGTTTGCTGCGAACACCACCCACTTATAAAATATCAGGGTGGTTGAATGTATTAATCACCTCTGATATTCTGACGCCTGGCTCATAATTAAATTGGCATTTGGTCCTCATGGCATTTGGTAATAGTACGAGCAATTACCAAGGAAACAAAGCAGCTAACACCTGAAAACGAATAACATAGGTTTTTATTACTTACCTAAATTGATTTACCAATTTACTTGTAAGATTTTACTTATAGGTGGTTTGAATATAGTTACAATGATCTCGTATATATAGGGACAGATCTACCTAATGGTTTTCAGTAGTTGGTAGGAAGGTAACTAAACCAACTCTGTCAGAGCAGTCACCAAACAATTGGGCCTCAATTATTATTGCACTACAAGGCTTAGAGCCCTTTTTTTTATAAAGTTGGGACCAGTAGGTAAATGGATTGGTTACGTCTCGTATATTGACCGATGAAGCATTATTCTCGGAGTACTTTGCAGGGCTCTGCGGCGTCTATTTCGTTTCGTAGCTCAAAATTCTCACACCAATCCAAAACCAAAGTCTCCGTGATTATGAACAAAGCGACTAAGTTTAATATTGAGGCCTTTGATTTACTCCGTAGCACGTAATTTCAAGACCACTAATCCAGAATGATGATTAAAAATGAAACAGCTTATAAAAACGGAGGAAAATACAGAAAACACACCTTAAAATTCTACTTTGTCAACTGAAACAATCATAATCCCGAATGTCGGTAGGGTTTACGATAGCTAAAACCTATCGGTAGCACTCCGAACAGATAGCTGTCAAAATAGTATATTCGTTACCTACCGTACCGAATATCGGTGGCTTGAATCGGTGAAAGTGGTACTATACTCTGTGGTTCGTGTTTTTTTTAACTTTTTCCGAATTCGGCGGCGTTCCGAAGCTCTCTGAATAACCCTGCAGGGTACTTTTTATCTCGATAATCCCTCAGAATCGGGATATAGCTAAGTAAAGTAGGTGTGTAGAGAACGTGGTTCGCGAAATACTGGGTAAAAGTGTCCGTTGCATTGATCCCAACCTTACAGATAAGACATCAGTAGAAATACAGTTCGAACTGAAATCGAAACACGCTTCACACAAGACGAATCATCGACCATCCAATAAACCATCAGTTTATTTCATATGACGATTACCATATCTATGTACCATTTGATCGGTGCTACAACACTTTACATTTATACAATTAAAATGTACACAGCCACTGCGGTAACGATACCACAAACTCAATGATGCTGTGGACGGTTTTATCATCATTCAGCGACATCTTAGGCCCTCAGACTCGTTTCATTGTTGATGTCCTCCGCAACTTATTTGTCGACGACGGCGTATCCTGGCTGTTTATGAATAATGCGATAAACATAATAATATTTTCACCGCTGCATCGGCTATTATACTTATTTGTATTTCACGTAAATGGAACATGAAATATTTTGGCGACATCAGCTCTTTCTAGTACGTATACTAGTACATAATATATTAATGCATGGAGCCTACGTTACTTGCTTACTACCTTGTCAAATTTTTAACCATTTCGAAGGTAGCATCTATGACGCTCCTAGAGTGCTCCATCCTCAGTGCAAACTAGCAAACAATAGGTACAGGCGTTATATTGCTGCACTTATTCTTTCGTTTTCCCAAGAACCGATGCAGGTCGCTAACGTCGCGGCCTGCGCCCGCGTCGACGACGAGCGATCGGACGCGCCGGCGATTAGGAACCGGTTGTGTCGGCGCAGGCGCAATGCACTCGCCACCGTCTAAGCTGGGCGCGATGCGGTTGTAACCTCACCACGTTGTGTTGACATTTTACAATATAAATCCTTCAAATCAGATTTTAATGAACATTTTTGTTTACTTTTTGTAACTTTATTAAGTACATCTAATGTTAAAATAGTTTTATTAGGATATGGATTTTTGATAACAAAGAAAATATTTAGAATTTAATTATCTTTAGCTATCATTATTTCTATAACTATTTATTTTTATATTCAATCTCTCATCTTTCATATCGAATAAACACTTTGGCCATCAATTCTTTAAGTCTTGTGTGTTCATTGGTTGCCGAGAAGACCCTTAGGTGATAAGGCCGCTTATTGTGCCATCTTAGTTTAATATATAAACTTGTATAACTTCAATGTGTGTTTTTGGTTAATCAATAGGGTTAATCAATCAATTAAAAAGTACGTAGTAGCCGTTGCAGTTCATAATAACTCAATAATACAAAACCAATGAATTCCCTAAATGTTGAATATCAAAATAGTAACGAACCAAGACAATTTGGTACAGCTATACCAATTCGCAGTAACCAAGTATTCAAGTTGTAGCTAGCGTTAGCGATAAACTAAACTATGTTGGATTCATTGACATCGGTCAGCCTTAGCTCAGTGCACGTATTCTATAACTGAATCGCCTCAACATCGTTTCGGCATCATAAAATTTTTTCACGAAAACGGTTCAGCAATTGTTGGTAATTTAGCATTAAATTAATAACACTTCAAAAGCTTTTAAAAATTAAAAAAAAAAAGTTAAGTCGTTCATGATAAAAACCTAACGATGCTGAAGCAATGTTAAGACATTTTAGTAATAGAATATGCACTCAGATATGTTGCATAGACTTAGGAAAAACTAGATTTTATAAGAACTGGTAGATCTGGAAACAGCCCTAGGTAGGTATCAAGTGGCTAGTAGTTGCTAATACATTATTGATGAGGATAAATAAATTATTAGTAACTAGTTACGTCCCGCAGTCCCACAGTCTTACCAGTGTAAGTCCCGATCCCGTGGGATACCGGAATAAAAAGTAGACTATGTATGTTATTCTGGGTCTTCAGCTATCTATCGTACCTATCGAGTTTTATCGCAATCGGTTCGGCGAATTTTACGTTAGGGCTCCTGCACACAACCACATAACGCCGCCACCGGCATATGTCCTGTAGATTTCATTTATTTTATATGGACTCGCCGCACACTGTAGACGCCGGTGACCGCCACACGCTACAATTGTTCTTCTTTTTAATTCGATACTTCTAGCTTCTCGTGGCGGCGTTTGTGGCTGTCGAGAGTGGCTCATGTGCGGCGACACTTAAGGAGCACAAAAATTTTCTTCTATTCACTTTTAATATTGCAAAATGGCAGACAATTGTCTGCCATTTTGACAGACTATTGTCCATAAAGTGGGTATGGTATTATTTTAATTAATAAAACTCAGTCTCCGATTTTAATCGCATTGTTAATGCTCTACGTTTCAAGATCTTACAGACCTCTTCCTTAAGTGTAGATAGATAGAGGGACTCAGGGGTAGTCCAATTTCATTCCAAATCGCGACAACAGAATAAACTATTTCGTAATTTTATTTTTGTTGGTCAAGACATGCAAAAGACGAGTGAATTTTTGACGATGAATTATTTTTCCTTTAAAATATTTCTAGTACAAAAAACTAAATTAATAATTTCTAACAAATAGTTTTTGCACCCGTTGAAGTCTTTTCTATGAAGCCATAGATTTTAGATCCTTGTTACCTGAATTTTCTTCTACATAGTGACGAAATGGAATTTGTCCGTTAGTAGGTACGTTAAGTATAATTAAGAACAAATAATAAATAGTTAACCACTAGGGTGTTTAAAAAGTTCAAGTCAGCTGACATTTACTGGTGTCCTTTTAATTAGACCTGACCTTTGATGGACGTGGCAGTCCAAGAAAAACCCATAAAAATAACTTAGTTTTAATACATACATCTACTAATTACTGCTTACAATTAAAATCTACAATAGGTACCTAAGATATTTTTATGGCTTTTTCTACAAACTGCAAAAAATAGTTCTGAAAAAAGTTCCGCAGAATAAAAGCCAACTAAAGTTAATATAGTTTCTTATTTTTCATAGTTTGTTTAAGTACTTTTTGATCTAGCGGTAACAGAACATTAATCCATGGAGGAAGGAGAGTTTAAATCCATGTCCATGTATGGGCCTTGGCGTAGTCAATCTCTTGCCGCACGATGAAACCTATATATTTAAATGGAGGATACCTAAATATCCAGAAAACATTTCATCACATGATGGCGTGTTCTTTTGATTGGTAACCGTTTTATTAGCGACGTGGCGATTTTCGAAGGCTTCGGACGGTTTTCAATCTTAGTCCTTGAATAACTTTGTTCTGTGACGGTTGGTCGTCTTCCGACATTCTTCTGATTGGTATACAAAATCTAATGGCGACTTGACACTGTATTGAACTTTCGCAGAGTTTTCTTTTAAAACTTCTTAAGTCTATATCTCTAAAACGAGTTACTTTAGGACATCATGTGATGAAATATTTTCTGTGTATTTAGGTCTCCTTTGTCTAAATATATAAGTTTCATCGTGCTACAAAAGTTTTTTTTGTCTGTAATATCCTGCGATCAGTCTAAAGACTTATAAACAGATGAGATGAAGTTTTATGGCCGTGCTACAAGAGATTGGAAAAAAATCAAGATTGTGGCATAAATATGGCGGCGAGTTTTATTGCAACTCCATGGGACTATTTGTTGGTATACGTTAATTCCGTGTTTGGCACTGTTTTTTTTTTATTTTCACTATAAATAAAAATAAATAATCGTTTATTTCAGGCAACAAGGCCCATAGATACATACCTTATTTTATAATAATCAAATGTGTTAATACCTCAGTTCACTAGTTCTATTTTGCAGAACGCGTTGCAAACAAAATGTGAAAATGTTGACTGTCTAGCTATCAAAGTTCATGTGATAAAGCCTGGTTACAGACAGATGGGTACGGAATCCTATAAATGCACGTCAGTAAAACCGCGTGGCATATAACTAGTTGACTTTTAACATAAAAACATCCTACAATTTCAACGTGCTACCTTCCGATTACAAGGTAGCCTATAAATAAATTAATTATCAAATTGCATTGCTGTTTATAATCGCGTTACGTGTGATCATGGCAGTGCAATGTCATCGATGTAAAAAGAACAAAGATGTAGGTTCAATAAACCTGTGTGGACCTTATTTGTAAACATAGGTTAGACCTAGGAAACTTGTGATGGGTTAAGGCTGTCGCTTATAGATCAATGATATTATAAACTAGTTATGCTCCACGGTTTTACCTACGTGAGTCTCGATCCCGCGCGAAATCGGTATAAAAAGCATGACCTTCTCTAAGGTCCCATCATCTATGCCAAAATTCATTAAAATCGGTACAACGCATTAGGCGTGTCTGTTGACGGACAGATTTTGACAGAGTACTTTTGATTTTATAATATACGTACCTATAGATTTAGATAAATAAAATAATCAATAGGTACATTTATTATGACAAAAAACATCATTCGATGATGTTTGAAAATTCCCAACACATTCAGAAATCGAACCGGGTAAAATACGAAAAAAATAAAACATTCTGAGCACATCTGTACTTTAACTTGTACTCTGTGAGTGTCGGTCCCTTTTTTTGTCAATTACTTCAAATAAACTTTCCTGCTAAAAACAAATCCTACAAAAAAAATTTAAAGCTATCCTATCACTGGAAAACGAGCCTGTGGGATCTTTGCTAATCTTTTTGCTACGATACAGCCTATCAGTAAAAACCAGTTACGTCCCTGCTTATGGTTCTCTAACATCGTTTTATGGTCTAATAAAAACCGGACAAGTCCGAGTCGGACTTGGGCACGAACGGGTCTGTACCATTATTTAAAAAAAACACGTTTGATATATGGGAGTCCCACTTATATATTTATTTTATTGTGTTTCTGTTATAGCACAAACAGAAATACATCATTCATTAGTGAAAATGTCTACTGTACCACACGGTCCATGAGACCGCCTAGTGACAGACAGATTGACAGACGGACAGTGGACTTCCATTAGGCGCAACTCGCTACAACTTATCACTGTGCGTACTTTATGATAATTGTTAAAAAATCTATGTATTTATCGTAAGTATTAAGAGGCCTCCGGAGGATAATAATTATTTAAAACAAAAGTATTTACTAAATCTGAATTTCTATTGCGTAAAACGTAGTAGTAATTAATTACTTAAAAATAAAACTCAACAGAAGAAAAACTTATCAATTACTTACATTATTACTACTGTTGAGTCTATAATGAAATAAATAAAATAATCGGTCGTTCTATTAGGTAAGACATTGCTGAAACACCTCCAAGGCAATAAAACGTAAAATCCTACAGAACCACATCATTAAATTCACCTCCCCTCAATCATCGTTACATCTAAAACCGGTCCTAGGTGATCGTGTGAAAATTAAACATGTTCAGATAGTTGTCACTTAACCTATACGTACATAGATCGAGGTATGCTCAACTAACTATGCTTTATCTCTTTTGTTATATTGAAAAGTGTTTCCTACACTTGGATGACTATACTTAAAGAAAGCTGGCAGCTGGGAGAGCTGGCAGTCTGCAAATATTGTCAGTAGATGGCGCTACGTGCCTCCAAAAACGTAAAACAATAGGAAATGCAATCCTTAATTTCGACTCGATTGAACATGCATCCGTGGCCAAATTGGAAAGGCGTTGGGACGGATCCCCAGAGATGCAGGTTCAAGTCCTGTCAAGTGCGAAATTTTTGGAAAGCATTTCTTTAAGTATAGTTATCCAAGTGTAGGAAACACTTTTCAATATAACAAAAACGGTTAATCGGAAGCAACATCTCAACGTTGAATTTAATTCTATGGAAAATAGAATAGTTCAAGCTGGCAGTCTGCAAATATTGTCAGTAGATGGCGCTACGTGCCTCCAAAAACGTAAAACAATAAGAAATGCAATCCTTAATTTCGACTCGATTGAACATGCATCCGTGGCCAAATTGAAAAGGCGTTGGAACGGATCCCCAGAGATGCAGGTTCAAGTCCTGTCGGGTGCGAAATTTTTGGAAAGCATTTCTTTAAGTATATGCTTTATCTTCTCAGTTTTTTTTAAAACTGTTCTGCAATTGTTGGTAATTTTACAATAGATCACAAACAGTAGCATTTTGGTAAAGCTTTTGTAGTGCATTCAAAAATTGTTGAACAGTTTTCGTTCGACAATTCGAAAGAAAAGAACCGGGGCAAATTTGTTTATTATGTACTTCTTTACGTAAAAACTACTAAACTGAACTATATCTTACTTATCTGGCTAAACAAATAGACAAATACAATTTATCCCGATATATCCAGATCGAGACTTACGCGGGTGTAACCGATTTCTAAAATAGACTGTTGTTATTTCACATTTGGGTGAGACTATGGGCTTCAGCAGGTATTTAAGACACAGTCAGTCAACAATTAAAAAACAACTTTTAGTATTTATAATATGGTTTATTCATTACATCAAATGCATTGCATTATGATATTATACAGGTTTTGAACAATAAATAAAAACGGCGCGATGCACCGTTACCTTGTACGAGTTAGATACAGACAGTCAAACGCACTAAAGTGATATATTCAGCTATTGTGTAGATAATATACTGTAGAAAAAGATGATACAGCGTTCAAAATATCTACATTAGGTATAGACTATATTTAATATTCTCTTTTTATAAACTCTTTAGTTAGATAAGCTATGAAACCGACGACGTATAAAGCAAGTTAAAATATTTCCATACATTTTTTATATTTTTTTTGTACAAAATGTACAATTTTATTTTTCATTAGTTAAATCACATTTTAAATTTCATTTGATAGGATTCAAACCATTATTTATGTACGATGCGAATCGTGCAAAATAAATATTAAATTGAATTTGTATGGAAGAGTCAACTTTCGTCGTGCCGCGCGCCCTCGCCGCCGGCCTCTTAACAAAAACAAAATTATAAATTTAAAAATGCCTTTTCAAAATTCAGTGTTTTCTGTGAGATAAGTATTGAATTTTGTGAAGGCAATTTAAATATCTACTAAAACTCCCTGTCTGGGTTTAACACTTGAGAAACGAAAGTAGGTAGGTAGAGATTTTGTAGTTTTAAATTTTCACGTCCCTGCATCGTGCTTTCACTTTTATTATTTTTCATATAAGCTTGTAGAGGTACAGAAGAATTACGAAGGAAATTCATTTTTTTTTTAATTAAACGTCAAAAATAAGTTTTAATCAATATGACTACACAAGGAGTCTTGACTTTCTTTATGTATTTATGAGAGTGGATATTTCAATTTAAAGCTAAAAATCTCATACCGCGAAGGAATGGGTTTCTTTGGCTCCTGCAAGCTTTGGAACAAGACATTAATATCAAGTGCAGTTGTAATTAGCAGGCGAGAAAAAGATAGCGTATTCGCTGTTGCCTAACTGAATTATTGCATTGCAAAATACACCTTATTCGTACTTACATAAAGTTCAAATCGCTGGTGCGTTACGTACAAAAACTTATTTGGGTTTTACACGAACTGATGACAATACAAATACACTTTTTTTTATCTAAAAAATAGCACCAATATTTTAATATTAGCACTTAAGAGGTACCTTCGTGACTTTAGACACGGAAGAGAAACGATTTCATATCGAATATTTCGGTCGAACCAAAAAGTTACGGGTTCGGCTTTAGTTGTGATATTAAAATTTGTATCTTTTTGTTCCCCAGATTAGAGGGTACATTTGTTTTTATTGTGTTTGGTTTTTGATGTTTTATTTGAAGTTTAAAAAAAGTGTTTTTTAAGAAATGTGTTGTATCCAATAGCTATTCGAGATCCGTAATTTCAAGCCGAGAAGCTTATAATTTGGTGCCCAATAACTACATAAGTGTTAGAGATAATTTGTATAATTTTGACTCAAGTGTCTAAAGTCGCAAAGGTCCACCTTAAATTTAAAGAAAAAAGGCAACTCTTAAACTAAAACAACTTTCATAGCAGCGAGGGAAACCTTCTGTTTCGCTCGATAGATAGCGCAAGATTTTAAAAAAAATTAAAAACATTTTGAAATTGGCGTAAATTCCATTAAAGTAACTTAAAATTTCGATTGTGAAATCTCAAGGTATATAGCAAAAATCCAAATTTTTAAAATAACATCGAAATAATATCAGATTAACTATTGTTTCAGTAATGCTTTAACTACATTAGCGTGCTACGTCGAATATTCGCGTTAACGCGATGTATAAATAAGTAAAGAAATATTGCACGACATTACCTACACACAGCGCTATCTAGCCCCAAACTAAGCACTAGGCTTGTACTACGGGTACTAGACAACGGATATACTACATATTATACTTTTTTTTTGTAAAAACATACATATGATGTATAGAAAACACCCAGAACCAGAAACAAACATTATGTATGTGGCAGACTTGATCGTTGCAACGCGAAGTATTCGGCCGAAGACGATGTGCTATAAGGGCGCTGTCAGTGTAGAGCTCCTGCCTAATGTAGACAAGACCATCGCGTAAACCCGAACACGATATTTTTGACACGAATATTCGCCTGCTAATGTAGCCTCAGCATTACAGTTAGTTTTTCGTTTAAAAAAGTTAGTTTATCTCTTACAGATCATGCTGACATCTATGGGAACATTTTGAAACTATTTTAGATCAAGTATCCCTCAAGCCGAAGCATTACGCGTAAGAATTACCTGCGATTTAGTATTAGAGATATGGTTAGTTGGACATTATGAACAGATGACACTTGGTTACATTTTACCGGCTCATATTGCGTATTATTATTTATTTTACCGTACCTCGTCCTCGCGACCAAGTCCATTGTAACATTTCTATTTTTTTTTATGCTTAAGCCTGCACTTGGCGATCATAAAAATAATTGAAAGAAAAATACATCTACAAAAAGACACCGACACTAAAAGAACGAATTCGAACCACGCATCTTTTCTCATTCCGGGAGCAACTGGTGTAGGTGACGTAGTTCGAATCCTGCCCAATGTAATGCATGATTTGTGTTTTTGTAGATGTATTTTTCGTTTATTTTTATTATAACATGGTTGAAACATCGACGTAAGAAAATAAATAATAACACGCGATTAAGACCTAGAAATAAAATTTTAACTGGATATGTTAACAAATCGTGTGAATTTAATTTAAAAAGTTTATAATTTACACTTGCACCTTAAATCCGATCACACATTCTTAGAAAATATACATTTATTTTATGTAAATAGATATGTATTGTTATGTATAGGTAAAGTAATTATTATCTATGGTAACACATTCTAGAATATAAGCTGCCAAGGTGTAGATATGACTTGTTTCATAGAAGTAACTAACATTTTTTGGATACAAGAATTATTAAACGTTTGTATTGATATTTAGGAAACCAGTCATTAAATAATCAAAATTGAACAAATGAACAAATTAAACAAAACAAAATATAGCAAAATTGTGTAAGTAAAACGAAATTAAATCGATAATTGAACTTAACGTTGGTCGAGACAAACTTTGACATTGGTCAAGGTCAACATTTTATTTTTACTGAGTCATCCTACAAAAGTTATTTGTGATGATGTAAAGAAAGTAGTCCCTGACTGGTTTCCTAAATAACCATCAAAAACCGAATATTAATACTAAAATACATAGAACGAAACTTTAATACTAAAATATGACAACATATTATTAACAACAGATAACATTCAACGCTTGTTAAAATTTACAAAACTATAACTAAAGAAATCGGAATACAATATTATATAAAACGTATCTAAAGTTATTTGGTCTCATTTAGTAACAAAAGGTGATATGGGAAAATATTATACATTGTTTAAAGTGTCTACTAACAATTAAATCTGCATTACTGCCACTCACTAAGCTAGAACAGGCAGCAATGAAAGACATTATTCAAAATTTTGGTAATTCATCATTTTAGCAATTCAATATTTTGATACGAAAATATTTATTGTATTCATTTTGTCAAGGAACAGTTTATTGCAAAAAAGACATACGACGTTGGTTGAATGTCAATTATTTGCTCTTGATATTGCAACTATATGGAATGGGTAGTATTCCAATGTCGACCAATGGTCTAGACAAGCATGCTACATTATTTAACTATTCATCGCTCCCCATTAGGTAAGGTAAGGTCAAATGCAAGTCTAGCGTGAAAAAAAGGAGATTAGCAAGGGACTTTATATTGGCTGTCTCTGCAAATTTTATTGCCAAACAGACACTACACAGAGAATTTGAGGTTACGAGCGGCCATCTTGTATTGTCAGCCATATTGTTTTTCAAGGTGAAAACACTCTTAGACTTCTTAAAAGCGTAGCTAGGACGTTAGCCAAGCATTCTGCCCTTAAAGCTAGCTGTCCTTCAAGGGTGGTATCTTGGCATTGTGCTTGAGACTTCTTGGTGTTGTGGTCGTGAATTATTTGCGCCATTTCAGCCCCTGCGAGTTCTTTAAATGCAGCAGTGACGTCATGCACTCGGAGAACAAGGTTTCTTGTTTGGAGTGGTGATGATGTGTGTCTGCCTAGAGCCTGTAATAATATCATGTTATTTCAGAAGTGTGATAAGGAGGGCCTATTAATTAAGAGTGAAGTCAGCCTTGAAGCCATTTCATTAAACCGCTAGGCAAATAACTTGATTGAATTTTAAGAAAAGGAACGTAAGTGATTATTTTGCCCGTATTATTCTTGTTTCTAAACCCAACCTATTCATGTCGATTTTGTAACATGAAATCATTTTGAGTGTACCTTTAATAACTCCTGATAAACTTAAGCAAGGGTGAACGACATTAACAGGTAAGCCCTTTTAATCCGAAAGGGGATTGTTCTAGACGTCTAGGCGAACAACTTTTGTTTTACGACTTTTGGAAATTCGAAGTATTTTTCGAAAAATTTAGGTGTAAAGTTTACTTGAAGATCAGCTGTTTCTTAGAGTTTGAGGTCATTGACCTTATTTTGTCCTTTCATTTAGTTTGGTCTACTACAACCAAACCTTCAATTATCTTTATTTTTAAAAGCAGCTGTTTTTTCCAGTGAAACATAACCTCAAAATTTTCAAAAAAAAAGTTCGAATTTTCAAAAGTCGTAGAACAAAAGTTGTTCGCCTAGACGTCTAGAACAACCGCCTTTCGGCTTCAAAGGGCTTGCCCGTTACATCTTCTATTATTTATTATTATTAGAACTACAGGTCTTGATCGCATGGATAGAAATCGTGTAAGATTAAAATGGTATATTGTGAAGTAATCATCCGAATAATATCGTAAGCGCGATTCAGAACGTGGTACAAGTAACGCCATTTCTCCACCAGTTTCAGTACCTGCGCAAGGTCCGCCAGCCGCCGGAGCGGCGCGAGGCAGTCAGCGAGCGCGGGCGCGGCGCGCGCCGGCGCAGACCCGCCGAGCGCGCCCACTAGTGTGCGGGAGGCACCCACCAGGGATACTGCGCAGGAAGTCAGCTCGCTGCGTGCACGCTGGAAACACACATTACTATGATTTAGTTCTCAATTTGTGATGCCATTAAGTGTGTGCGTGAGAGAGACAGGGTTATATAGTCGTTCCTATTTCGGATCAAGCGCTAAATGTAAATGGCTTCATTTGTAAGTCTTACACGATGGATGACTACTGAAACTTTTACATTTCTGAGCATGATCACTAACAACAGACAGAAAAACAGTGGAGTTGCAGAAAAAGTAAAAAGTGTGATTTCTTCTTATCAAAGGACGCATTCTGATTTCGACGAAACGTAGGTACATTATGGCTTCGCAAGAACTAAATACATGACTTGAACAGATATATTAGATAGATAAGTTGGAAGGCCTAAAAAAAATTAGGAGAAAAAAATGTTTTGACTATGACTTTTATTAAAGAAATCGACCGTTAAAAAGATAACTTACCTGAAACTTAATGTCGTCAATGTCTTCACCTCCCCCATGCGCGTGCTGATGCGAACAGCTCTGAGCAACTTGATGTAACCTTTGCAGAAGCCCTTCCACTGCCACTTCCGTCTTACAAAGCAGACTCTCCACTGACACGCATCCATTATTTACTTCAAACATCTTCGCTAATGGAGGCGATGGCGGTGTCGGTATATCATCTTCATTATCTTTAACATCGTCCTTAAAACGAACATGGTTCTGCTTCGATGGACTTGCACTATCTCGTCTAAAGGATTTCCTGTCGAAAGGTGGACTAAAGGCCTTCTGTTCATTTCCGGCGGCACCGTTTAATAGATCAGGTCGATTGGTAAATCTACGGTTCATTTGCGGAGAGCATAAGGATAGTGCTGTCATTTCTTTGTTTTTCAGTATCGTATTTTTTGTTTCTGAATGGGACCGAACGTGTCTGCTTTGCAATGTCATTGAGCTGTAATTCGGGGTTGAGCGAATGTTTTGAGCTTCGTCCTCCAATCTACTCTCGATTTCCAGATTTCTGTAAGTGTTTAGGTTTCTTTGAAAATGAGGCGAACCGATGCTCGCTAGCCTTTGTTCAGGGTTCCTAACGGGAGATAGTTTTGAGTTCTTCAGGCGTAGAACTTCGATACTTGGTACGGGAGGTAAGGGAGGCTTTTTCGGAGGTAATAGTAAAGGAGGAGGTGGAGATAAGACTTTGTTTTCTAATCTGGGAGGTAGTTGTGGCGGGTTTGGTTGTTCGTTTATGTCACAGATCATTTGGTAGTTCAGTTTTCGGTTGTTTAGGGTGCTGAAGTGGCTTGTTGGTATCTCGACAGTTGATAGCTCATTGTTCGTGCAAGTGAAGGAGTTCGATCGTGGTCTCGGTGCAGGGGTGGGTGGAATTTTTGGGGGTCTTTCCGGAGGTTTTCGGATTTCTATACTTTTTCTTCTAGGGGGCGGCCTCACCTCACACACGTCCGGCATCGAATCAGAATTCTGTATTTGACCGTCTACTTTCTCAGTCTCATCATTACTATCGTCACTTTTATTCTTATCTTTACTACAACATGAAAACATTCCTTTTCTTTCTACTGTTGGGTATTCTATTACGTGCGTACTTCCATTCTGTTTTTCACTCGTTACGCTTTTACGCTTACTTTTTGGCGAATCAGATTTTCCCTGTACCGTTTTATTCTTATCTTTGAGAAGTAAACTATTCCTAGCTTCACTCAGACTCTTTGCAGAAAACATATTTCTAATCTCACTAACACTTAGTGTTCCTTTAACTACGTCGCCATTTGCTGTTTTCGTGTCTCCTTTTAGTTCGTTTTTGGCTTCTTTTAACTGTGTTTGATTAACGTAACTAACTTGATCTCTATCTAAAGTGGAGGTATTGGACCCTGGTGGCGGAGGAATAATGTACGATAGTATTTCTTCAGGTGTAAGTTCTATTGCAGGTGTCACTTTTACGGTAGGCGGTTGTATAGTAACATTAGCTATAAATTCTTCTAATTCATTAGATTTAGGTGCACTCAGGTTCTCCTGTGAATTCGCTTTTTCGTCTGCGAAAGAGGGCGGTACTATAGGTAAAATTTGAGGCACTTGCGTAGCACTATCTAATTCATCAGGAGTTTGTGGGGGAGGTATTAACGTTAAATCTATAAGCTCAGCGTCACCGTCCACAGAACTCTCTGTGTAGAAAAAATTATAATCTGTCGTTTCCTCTTTACTACTTTTCTCTCTAAGCTCTTTTAAGTATTCTCTGAGATTTGATTCTTTTGTTTCTGGACCATTGTCAGGGCTATGAAGCCCAAAACTAGTCCGGACAGTCTTGTTCGGTGGTGAATTTTGATATCTTCTCACTGGGCTATTCGTTGGTGTGTAAAGAGATTCATTATCGCTTTCCGAATGAATATCATTATTTAAAGCTAATAAAGCGTCGGTCAAACCACAGTTATTCAATATTGCACTAAGTCCTTGTGATTGTCTCGTAGTTAAATTGCTAGTGTTATCTTTATTAGTGTCCGCTACACCTAATACACTGAGACCTTGATTAATAGTTTCAGTAAGAAGTAGTAGGGAATCACTATGTTTCAATATTCCTGGAGCATCATCAGTAGCTGATGCTCTACTGTGATTAGATTCTGTGTCACTTCCTATAGTATCTACACTTGTTTCTTTACCTACAAGTACATCTCGTAATAATGCTTCATGATATGCATCGTCATGATACGTTTCACTATTTTCAGTCAAATATTGTTCAGAATTTTCAACTAATTTCTGCATTTCCGCTACCCTTCTCAATACTTCTTCATTCTTAGCTTCTACTAATTTGGGGTTGCTTGCATTCTCTAAGAGTTCCATCGACAGAACGCTGTGAAGATCGAAACCCATACCATCGTCGAGGTAACATTCGTCATTCGGATCGAAGAGTCGGAACTCATCGCTTCTTTTACATTTATCGAAATGTACATCGTGGCCTAAGACTCCTTTAGTTTCATAGCCTATGAGTGGGCTGGAATTATTGCTGTGGTTTTTATTAGCGATACTAGCATTCATGTTAGTATCTAGACTGGCTTTAGATTGATCTGGTGTGGAATGATAAGGCGGAGGCATGCTAAATATTGCAAAATGTTTCTTAGAAAGAATATTCGGATCATCGTAATGAAGATAGCTCCATTTTGCGGGTACTACGTTGTGTTGTGACAAGTAGGGAGGAGCTGAAATGAACAAGATACACATATTTAAAGAATGAAGTTAAAATTGAGAAATACATGCCATTGGTAGATCAAATTCAGATGATTTACCTATATCTTCAGTGATAGGTTCTCTCTCAAGTTCTACGTTTAATTCTTGTCCTGTAGCCAGTCGATAATATCTGTAAAATGAAAGTAATTAATTAGCATCAACTTAGAAATAACTAATAATAACAATTTATTTTTAAAATCGCATAATTTTGAATCCTATAAGTTTTTAAATTTTACACTGACCAGATATTTTAAGCATCTGCACGTTATTTTCTTCATAAGTGCTTGATATCTCCTAATATTTCTGATATAAATATATCTATTTCTTTCTCTCACCCAGCAATGACAAGCGGCATCTCGGTGGCGTCTCTTTCATCCATCAATAAGGCCAACACTCGGTCTCGTGTCAGGAAGATGGCAACATCTGCGCAACCCGAGTTTTCACGTTTCACACGAATTCCTTCTACCTCCTCCAGTGATGCTATTGATTGGGGCTGGAAGAAAAAAAAATTAGATTCAATAACTTTATAGTTTGATTCAAACAATAGGTATGCTATTGTAGTATTGCTATATGAACCGCTATAATGTCCGATTTGTTCCGCCCAATTACTTAAGGTGTACGGCAGGGCTTCAAGCTAGGTCCTATAGGTTTTTAAGTTAAGATGATTGTCGTTTCATTTATACAGAAAAATAAACAGTTTTTACAATTAATAGATGCGTAAATCAGTTGGGTAAGTTATCAATTTTATTTAAAAAAAATTCGGTGTAACTCAAGGCTTCATTCTTGATCTTGCAGAATTAAAAGTTTATATTAAAGATCAAGTATTATTTCAAACAGTCTTACTCAAACTTAGATGATTTAGAAATCAATGATAGATCTACAAGTAAAATGAACTTACCACAGAATTACTCCGTCCCACGATTTGACTCAATCCAAACCGCGGTGATACCAGTAGCACTCTCTCAGGTCTGCTGCTGCTGAAGCATTTGGCTCCGTAACTTGGTAGACCCGCCACTATATCTAGGTAATGCAGTTTAGCCTGAAATTGAAATAATAAAATTTATTGTTTGTGGATTTAGGTATAAACAGATGTATAATGTTAGAGAGAAATGTATAATGTTAGAGTTAGAGTAAACTTAGTTTTGCCATGAAAACTAAATTTAACATTGGTATCAATTTTTTCGGCATTTTCACCCCAATTTTGATTACTTATTGATTGATAGTCCATAGATATCTTGTGTTCCAGACTCTCGCGAGGCGCCTTGCGCCTCCTAGAGACTCTCGGCATTCTCATTCATTCACTCGAGTTTCGGTGGTTGGAGGCGGCAGGAGTGCTAGCCATCCACACTCTCTCACATTTTTATTCCCGCTACGTCCGCTACGTCTGCTACAAAATGGACGTGATTTGTGTCACTTACCACTTCCCGTAGAAAACCCGGGGCGCAGCGGGTGATAAATAAATATATATTTTGAATACATAATTTGATTTGATTTTGACATGAGTTACCTGCAACTGCGTAAGCTGTCTCTGGCTGCCCGTCATCTGCGAGTTGAGTTTGAGAAAATGCGCTATAAGTCGCCGCAGTTCCTTGCGCTTCATGCTCTCCAGCAGACCGGAGGGGACGAACCTTTCAAGCCCGAATTCGCGTCTGGAAAATACATTATTGCAAGAAATATTTTTAAAGGAAAAATTCATCTTCAAAAATTTACTTGCGGCGAGATTTGAACTCGCGTCCCTGGATCAATATTCCAGTGCCTATACCGCTCGGCCACGCAAGTTCCCTACTAACACTTGCTAACACGTGGGTATTGTAAGAATGCAATACATTGTTGCATTCTTACAATACTCTACTGTGAGTACCACTCTGAGTCTACCCTGAAGGTGGCTGCAAGGGCACCGACACGTAGGAATGGCTTTGAATTGCGTTGCTTTTACCTAAAAAACTACTACTTTACTTATTTAACTACATATCATTTTATCAATGCCTCACGTTTCGAGGTCTTTCCAGACCTCTTTATCAAAGGTAGAAGTTCAAATATTGTAATTTTTGAAACTAAAATATTAGATGTTCAAATTTGGCAAATCTTGTGTGCACGCAAAGCACATAAGAAGTAAGTTATACTGATTTCGGCTGCCTAGCTTTATGCTAATGATATGGACGATCCGGGCTTGTATGTACTACTCACTCGACAGCCTTGACGGTGAGCTTTGTGGGCGGCAGGTTGTTGGCGAGCGCGTGTGTGTGCATGTGAAGTGCCGCCAGTCGGAGCGCCGTCTCCGGACCTAGCTCCGGGGAGAACCGCTCCTGGGGACACATACAATACTCAAATGAGAGGCCCTGTATAATACGGCTACTGTATTCTTTTAGATCCGGTTTTCAAATCGTCTACGGAATAAATATCCTGCGATGCCTAACCCTTTATACTTAGAATATTTTTCTGAAAGCAACGTACTTGACAAGCAACAGGATATTTGAAATCGTTACCATTACTCACTGTATCGGAGTTAGTCATACATAGAAGGCAAGCTTGCGGGTTTTGACAAACCATATGCATATATTTCGGAAATCAGATATATTATGTGTGACAGCTGGGCAACTGTTTAAAGTGCCGAGGTACCAATCATTAAGTAAACTGTGGTATAATTAGAGCCAAACCTGTGCTACATCATTACAGCACTGCATATAGAGGTAGTCCAACGCCGCAAGGTCTCTCTGCGCGAGTTCCGCCGCCGACGCCGGCATGAACACGACGCGGAACAAACACCGCATCTTGTGGGATCCGGGGCGAGCTGCGATCTAGAATGTTAGGGGTTACGGTTTAGTTCCAAGCACTAAGGGACGGTGGTATGCTCACGGCTTTGGGATTTCCCCTTAATTATTTCACAAGTGAACCCTGGGTGGTGCTATAGGAGCAAAACATTGGTGGGAGGCTTTGGTCGTGGCTTGTCATCATTAACCGGCCTTCGATATGGCACCATCGAACTGGCGGCATCAAGACCAGTCTAGTTCATGTTTTGATACGTAGAGTGGCAGCTATTAAGCAAGATTGGTTAGAACTTTCTTCTTTTTTTCTAGCGAAAAAATGGCTAAATGCTTGTCTGTAAATTTCTAAATAAAAAGTTTCACTCACCCTTGCTAATGACTCCTTAGAATCCAGTAAAGTTAGCTTATTTCTCCTTAAGCTTTTGACATGTTCCACGACCAGGCTGAAATGCTCTTCAGCCGTGATGCAGAGCTTGTCCTTGAGGCTTGATACGACGTCAGCGACGGTGGTGGTAGTGTCGTATTTGAAGGATTTGGTTTGACCGTTCTCTAGAAACACTTTTAGGACGTTCGCCATTGGTGGGAGGCAGAGATCACCGAGGGAAAAGGCTGATGGCTGAAATATGATAAAGAGTTTCATGAAATTGAAGTTTTTTGTAAGGGTATTTGTGAAACAATTTAGAATGACGGCTTAGATGACTGCAGATATATGAAGCAAGTTCCTTCTTTTAGTCTTTGTCTTTACTTTATATATTTGTGCTTTGTTAGTTCATCTTATGTTGTACAAGTAATTATTTTATCTATCTAAGTCATAGCTGACTAGCCTCGGAGGGTGGTATATTTTGGGCAAACCTATACTATCCTTAATATCTCCATAAATAGAATGCGTAAACTTGCTTGTATATCAAAAGCCAATACTATACTTACAGGGTACATAGGTGCTCCATTCAACTGGACCGAGTCAGCGAACCTGACCCGAGGCGGCCTAGCACGCAACCTCGCCCTCTTGGCCGCAGACAACAGTGCCGATCTTCGCGCGAGGTTGCCGGTCCGTGCGGGCTGACACACACGCAATGTGACTCGTTCAGTACACGCGCGGACGGCTGATATGACATGCTCGCGCGCAGCTAAGCTGACGTCTTCGCCGTTTACGCAGAGGATTTGGTCTCCCGGTTCTAGCTGGAAGGGAATAAGCAAAAGAACTTCCAATTGGGCATATTGAGCTGCTTCGTAAAGTTGTGGAGCCATCGATCCGAAACCGATGACGGAAATAACTGTGCATGTCACTGTCATCTTGAGGCGTGGTGAGCGAGACGGAGATATCCTTTTCAACATCGATTTCGGACCAAATCGCTCTCTTAATACACCCTCTGGTCTACTAAAGCACCTGTGCATCAGAACTGCTTTCCTACCTACAAGTTCAACAACGCTGGTGCACTAGCACAGTGACGCTGCACAGATGTCTAATATATACTAATAACACTCGTATGTTCTTATTAGAGTAGAATGATATACTGGTCTACTGGCGATCCTGCAAGGCAGTAGTGTTTATAAATGCGCAGTTGCGGAGGTACGCTGATTGCCGGCTCTCTACGTGAATACGCCTTCACTTCAGAACAACTCTTGATTTGTCCTAAGCAGCGAAGCTCTACAATTAAGTTAAAAACAAACTTTCTCGGTACTTGAAAGTTAAAAAAGAAACCTGACCTTTAGACGATGGTTATGTGTACTTAGGACTTTTTTTTAATTGAGAATATAAACACAGCGAGATTTTTAGCCAACTTTGAGAGGCTTTATTGGTTTGAATTTATTTTAGGTTCTGAAGTCGTTTTGCTGGCGTTTTATCAACTTAGTTTTAGATTCGTGCTACAGCTTAGATCGATAGGTACGGTATTTCTAAAAACTGAGCATGTAATTTTAGAGCCTTTCCGTACCTATGTAAATCTACGTTAATTATTCGTGAGATTAATCAATCAACTCCTTGAAATAGATTTCTTTTTATTTAAAAATCTCAGAGATAGATATTTCGCTGTACACTGTAGATAATGTATAAAATAAAGAAGAGCGTACCGAGCGTCCCGAGCAATCCCGAGCGGCGGTCCCTAGTTCACCCGATCGAGCCTATCACCTCCGAGCGTGACGGATTAGCCAAACTTATAGATTCCATTTATAGATTACAGGCCCGTGTCAAAAATAGATGTGTCATTTGAACCACCAGAATACCTAATTAGAAAGATAGAAGAACAAAATCATATAATAAGATTCGGCACTATGGCGTCACTTGTAAGCTGCCCAACCGAGTGCAGGTGAGAATTCAAAAGTACAGATAGAGGGAGTAGTACATTTTGGTACAAATGTAGAAACGGGCCTGAAGTCAATTACTAGCTACCTAAGTTTTCACTTCAATAATAAACAGCACGTTATTAAAACCGAATAATGAATGTAATTTCAATTTAGAGGTGTCCGACGCTAGAAGACAACTTAATCTAGGTAGTATCGTAGCACAACAAACTATTTGCATCGACAGAAACTCCAGAGAGTCTAACCACTTCGTACCTACTCCTAGATGTTCTCGACTCGGTCTCGAGTCTCCACAATTCAAGATTGGTAAAGTTTTAATTTCCTTTGTGGCTAGGGTTCTTTATTACAATTCCCTTGACCGTTTAAAAAGTTCTGGACATTCCGACATAAGTGTATAGTGTGCGCAGTAACGTTAAAGGAAGTTTATATTTTCCTTGTTTTTGTTGGAAAATCTCTAGAGAACATACTGATAAAGCTACTTACAAACGTAACAATTAGACCTTGATATCACAATGGGGACTTGTTTCTTTACTAAAGGAGTAATAATCGTCCTCAAGTGGTGACCACGATACAATGCGAAACGAATTATTGGAAGACCACCAATAAGGACTAACAACATTGTAGCCGTATCGTGGGGAGTTGTTGGATGTAAATAGCAATCTCGAGCCGAGATGTGAGGCCAACATTTATGTCAACCCACCCTGTCCCTCATTTTCCATCTATCTTCTTCTATCTATCTTCCTTACTTTTTACCCCTACTTACTAATGATAAAATAGTTAGACGTCTTATAGAAAAATGTTTTAAGACGGGAATTGTAACCTTCTGTTCTACCTAGAGGCTGGTCGTTGTATCTACATTATTCAGGCTTTTCAAATCGATCTGCGATCTTCAAAATCTTTATAATATCTTACCTTCCCAACACTAGGCGAGTTGTCAGTGACGAACCGCACCAGCACCGGCTTCTCGGACCCCGCCACGAAACCAAATCCCAGTTCCGGATCCCGCTCCAAGATGACGTCACGGGGAGCCGGTGGAGACTCGCACGAACAACCCTCGGGCGCTACGTATGTGGTGGTCTTGTTCACGTGGCTGGAAGGTTTGGGAAAATAGTAGGTTAATTTAGAGATCAAACGGCATCTTTGTTAAGATTTCGTACCTCAAAAGATAAAAAGGAACAGTTATGAGATCACTCGCTTGTCTATCAGTGTAAAGGTTGCCTGGAAGACATATATTTAAGCTATGAGGCCGCCCATTGTGCCACCTAGTTAAAAGTTGTGTATGTTTTCCATGTATTGCAATTCATTCATTAAATCTGTTTGTCACCACCGATTTTCTCAGAAAGCGAGTCTCAGAAACGGATTTAGCAAGTTATTTAAACTGAATACTAAGATCTAGGTCCCCTTTTAGGTGAATAAAAATTAAGGTAATACTAAGTATAATAAAAATAAGTCATCGAATGTTTAAAAAAGTGCCATAACATACCGTCTTTGTAAACTTTTATTATTTTTGGAAGCTTTCACTTTATGTGATGTATCTAAGTCTATATAAGAACTTAATATATTCTTTTCATCAAAATTAGCAAATCTTGGTCGACCGGAAGTAAGAATCTAGGAATTTGTGAACAACCGTGAATGTTATACTTACTTAACATAATAAGATTTCCCTCTACTATCCAGCGCCTGTTCCCAGCCGTAAGGGAAGTCGTCTTCTTCGACACCCTGGCTGCTGACGCTGCTTCCATCTTTGGATGAAGGCCAGCTCTCCGCTGGAGGCAACCAGCTCGCTGTTCTTGTCACGTGGCTGTTGAAGAAAGATTCACGTAAGAAAAAATTGAGTTTACAAAGTTGTTTGTACGTGAAATCCTGCAATGGATTCCCACGTGATACACTTTAATTTATACTTTTGTAAAAGATGTTGGATTTCCTAAATTCTAAATAAATAGTAGGTTAAATTGATAATTTATATTGGGGACAGGGCCCTGTGAACGTAAATAAACATGTAAAATTATCGTGTCTATGGAGATCTTGGAACATTATCAATCTAAGTTACTTGCCTAGCTGTTAATTGAATGACCGCCCGGTTTAATGAAGCGAATGTCAAATTCAGCTAGTTGGCTGTGAAGTTTGAATATTTTGTTTGCGTATTTATGTACTTACAAAAACTTTTAAATAGCTGCTTAGTATGCGATTGTAAAATTTTTGTAAGAAAATTTCGATAGATGGCGCCACTACGTGCATAACTCGAATAAATACGAATAACGCGTTCCTTATATTCAGCCCTGTGGCTTCAGCTCACTTGACGCAGTTGGCTCGCCCCGCTAGAAAAGGGAAAGTGGCGGTTCCAAGTCCCGCAGGGACCTAAATATTGGGACAAAAAGTAGTTTTCTTTATATAAATATAGTATACATTACACTATTTCACTAGGCGGTTACCGTGATGGCTTGTGAGTAACACCCAACCACTCAGTCTTTTAGTGATAAAACATAAAGAAACTTCGCAATTTGTGAGACTGACTTCTGTCTTGTATTATTTATGGAAACGCTCAAAGTTTGCTGTCATAATGTACAACCATGTGAGCTTTTTGAATAACGACAAGTACCTACACACTGTAATGTTGTGTCATGTAAAATATATGTAGTTTTAGATACGCTTTCTTTGATATTTATGTATACAAAAAGTGGTGGTTAATTAGGTATCATTAGTTTGAAACAAATGTAGTTATGTAATTTTAAGTAAGAACGAAAAAGAGAGCTGTAAAATTTTAATGTCAAATTTGGATACCATTTTGTTCGAATGAGGCTCTTCTATGATTATGATCATAGACGAAAATTTTATTTTTGTTAATTATTTAGACAACATTTAGAATCTACCTACCTACATTTCATACCAAGCTACTTAATCTTATCTTATTGATTATCTGATAACTAACACTTTATATTAAAAATATCTATTATAATATCTTATCTAAATCTAAACTACTAAACGAATATTTAATGAAGTAAAAACTTAATAAGGATGTTTGGATGAATGTTTGTAAGGGGTAACTAATCTCCGAAACTATTGAACCGATTTTAATTAAACTTGATATATTGATACACTAATTCCATTCGAGTATCGTGGGCTAGTTTACGAATAACGCGTTCCTTATTCTGATATTTTTCCTGGAACGGAACTAATACGGAAGACACCGCAGGAAGCAGCTAGTTACAATGATTTTAGTAATAAACACATTACCCTCCTTTGCGTCGCGCAGTCGGGTAAAAAAATCAAAACTGACACACAACTTTTATTACCAGTATTTTTACACGAAATATTTTATATATTCCTTTTATACGAAAATGTTAAATAAGTACTTTTACTTCGTTCTGCTATTCAATATAGTTCTTAGTAAAGAGCGTGATGAGTGCGTTAGATACTATTTCGAGAACTACGATAATTTGTTCCCTCCACACGTGTACTGTGATGAATATGCCTATGATATATGGAAACTTGGGACCTACAACGAATCAACAATCGAAGCTCCTAATGAAAACAGTAAATATTTCATACTAGCATCAACGCCATCGTCAATTTTCGGGAGTTGCACGGTGTCTTTTGAGTTCACAGTGGTGCCTGGTGCGTTAGTAGAAGCCAACGTATTTGTGGATACAGCGTCAGGTGATATATTGTCAATATATCTGATGCAAAGAACTGCAACTGGTGATGAGGTAGTGCAGGCATCCAGAAGCATTGTGGGCGCACACAAGGGATGGCAAGTTATCAGTTTGAGAGTTATTGACCTAGAGATAGGTGAATTTCAAGGACGGGTAAGTACCTAACATTTTCTTTAATAATCTAGTTTTAAAATTATACTTTTACCCACGGTATAACGCGCGCGGTATAAATCCCGATCCCGTAGGAATATCTGGATCAAATGTAGCCAATGTCTTTCTCCAAGGTCCTATCTATCTCTATTTTATTGAAATCGGCTCAGTGGTTTAAGCATTTATAATATTCTTAAACCTACATTTGGCGTTTATAAAATATTTTAAAAGTAAAGTAAATATGGTTAAGTTGTAGTAGATATAAATACAAGTGCAAAAATTGTAACTAGATTTCAAGTCGTTCGTAGTCATAATCATCTTGCCCGTAGTCAAGTCATACTCTTACTCTCGCACTAAGCATTAGCACAACTGTAATGAACCTATTTCGTTTTTCAGATTGTGTTTCAAGGACGGCCAGGAACAAATTCAATAATTATATTCGATTCATTTAGATACGTTCCTTTGTCGATGGATCCTGAAAAAGAATGTATTCTGTATGAAGATTTGCCTTAATCTACAACCGTTGTCCTTGCAACCACATCAGATAGCTCTTCAACTACAACAGATGTCTTTCCAACATCAGATAGCTCTTCGGCTACTACATATGTCTTTCCAACCACATCAGATAGCTCTTCGACTGCAACATATGTCTTTCCAACCACATCAGATAGCCCTTCGACTACAACAGATGTCTTTCCAACCACATCAGATAGCCCTTCGACTACTACAGATGTCTTTCCAACTACATCAGATAGCTCTACGACTACAACAGATGTCTTTCCAACCACATCAGATAGCTCTTCAACTATAACAGATGTCTTTCCAATATCAGATAGCTCTTCGACTACTACATAATGTCTTTCCAACCACATCAGATAGCTCTTCGACTGCAACATATGTCTTTCCAACCACATCAGATAGCTCTTCGACTGCAACATATGTCTTTCCAACCACATCAGATAGCCCTTCGACTACAACAGATGTCTTTCCAACAACAACGGACAGCTTTTCAACTACAACCGATGACCTTCCGATACCTACCAACTACGACATCAGCCACACATATAAATAACACATCACAGTAATTTATCCAATAATTTTCAATCGGAGTCTCTTGATTTTCATTAAGCGATTCGAATTCGTAAGAAAAAGATAATAAAAATATCAATTTTGATAGACTAGATTAAATAGCTTTTAGCGATAAGGTCGCTCCTTTGTGTAACATTACAATTATTTAGTTCATGTAGTGTAACTTATCTGTAAGTATCTTGAGTTGTGCAAATAAAGCGTTTATAGATCTATAACTTTAATTTTGAGATTCGATAATTATATAAGGTATATAAACCTATCGGTTTATTTAAGAGAAAAACAAACAAAGGAAAATGAATTAATTCTATACGAAAAACATTACATTCATATTTACCGATAAAAATCAAATTATAAAGAGTAAACCTACAAAAATATTGCAGACGACAAATTACTTCAAGCAATTTCAAGTAGCGTCTCGTCGTCGCGAAACATATTCTTAAAGTAAGCAATAATGTTCATGAAAACAACACAAAGGAATTTCAGGATTGTTCGGGGTTAAATTAATACGGGACTCTCACTTTTAAATCTAGAGAGTGTTCCCGTAATAAAAAATAATGATTTCGTGGATTATTTTCGGTGAAGAGAGTTTAGCAAAGGCACAATAGAAACGGTACGCCATTATTTTTCTATGAAGTGTCGCTTTTAAACGATTTTCTTTTCTTTTTATCTAGATTTTTCTGGAGGATTTATTTAAGGACAGGTTTACCTTTTTACGTACCGTTTGTATGTACCTACGCCTTAGGTAAGTACATAAAGTATAAACCTATCTTCATTTTTTTTGCTCATAAATAACTAGAAACAAATTGATAGAGTAGTACCTACTTGGATCCGCATTTTTATCATAAAACTTTTCAATTATTAATTTATTAAAGTTATGCTTATGATGATTACAATTTTGATGATCTTTATTATCTTTATCTTCAATCCGGATGACAGCTGTCAAGCTCGAAACTTCAATATCTCGGAATCTATTGACTACTTTCTTAGCGTAAGTGATAGAACTCTTCTTCTTCTTCTTCTTCTTTAAAATGGCTTTTTTATTCGGACATTTGCCAGTGTCAAGTATTATTAATATTTGCAATTTATTTGCATCGAAACAGTCAAGTTGTTATAGTTAAAGTCAAGCCGAGGAAATCATTGTAAAAAGGGGGCTATTTTTAACAATGTTTGTTCTCGGAGCTATGGGATAGAACTTTTCGGTATCTTCATTATGGATTACAACTGTGAACTTAAGTTTCACTAACCCTTGATCACTAGCCTTCGCAAAAATGATAGGACTCTTCGAATTCTTTAGGTTTAAGTTTGACAGTGGTCATCCGATAAAAAAAGACCTGGATAAATCCTATCATTTTTGCAAGGGCTCTAAGATCTCGAAAAGCACTATCATGTCTTAACTGTTCACGTCATAGTGTACGTATTTACGTACCAACTCATGGAAGAGGAACTGGTCTCAATTTCGAAGGGGAAAATTTGCTCCCAAACCCAAAACTGAACTGCTTGAAACTTTGTTAATTTAAGAAATCCCTATTTATAAAATATGATTTTATTTCGCCTTTAAAGAACTACGTTTACCATTGCAATCGTGAGGCGACGTATTTGGGTACCTTTTACGACACAGGGCCGGAAAGTGCGTCCCGGATGATTGACCGGGATTTTAAAGCATGTCAATCGTAAATACGCGCAGGTATTCGTGGGTCGAAAAGTCCCGAGGTATCTCGTAAAGGTGTTTTACAGCCGGAGGGAATAAAGAGGTGTCGTAAACGATACGGTGGGTACTGATTTTGGTACTTTTACGAGAATTAACGTTCTAGATGTGGTAAAAAAACAAAATGGCGTCAACTACGCTATCTAAATAGGACATTTTAACTTGTTGTGTGTGTAACTGTCTGCGATCGCGATGTAACCATCGCAGGTAATCATGGAATTTATTTTATTCTGCGGCAACAGAAATTACATCATCTGTGAAATTTTCATCTATCTAGCTATCACGGGTCATGAACTTTAGCCTGATTACAGACGTACAGACGGACAGCAGTCCCGTTTTACCTCTTGAGCACGGAATTCTAACAAAATCTGATCTTTGAAAATTAATCCAAAAGTTTGTAGAAAATAATTGAAATTAAACATAATATCTTTTCCGGTGTTAATTGCGTTGCTTTGACTGGAACCGCGTTTCTTTGCTAAAGCTGCTAATTCTTTGCTTTGCATTAACGCGAAAACAGAAGAAAAATCTAAAACAATTGAGTTTACACGCGCCTAAACTCGCCGTACGAAGCCATAATTCAAACAAAAAGAAAAACTACGTAACAATCCATTGTAGGTATTTCCTCGTATTTCCGACCTCTAACTAAGTAGGTACCTAAACAAAAGCACCCCATTCTCTTAATTACATAAGACATTTCATGGCAATCACCGCTACCTTGCGTAATGGTACGTTTCGTACATTTATACAACTGACAACACAAAAACACATCGTAGAAAAAAATATCTCTCAACAATTTGAAGTTAAAGCAAGTCTAATAAAAATAAAAACGTGCCATTCAAAACAGAGCTATTCAGTACTGTAAATTAATTTTAAATGATTCAGAGAAACAGACAGACATGAATTTCAGAAACTATAATTTCTTGTTATTTGCCTAAGGGTCCTAGACTTTTTTTTATATTATCTTTTTCGTTTAAGTTACAGGTTTTTGTTCTCTCTTCCTTTAAAATATGTGGTGACTATGGATCGAGGTAAATTAAGTCGAGATTCATCGTAGAGTAATTAATTAATATTTTAGACTGCATTTTTATGCTGAAGAATAGACCGTCTTGTTATAAGTAACTACTGCTTTAGAAACTGAAGCATTACTTATAGTCGTCGGACTATATCGAAGAAAGAAAAAAAATTCTTATTTCAGAACTGGTTTCGAACTTTGGTTTTGAAAGCGGCCGAAGAGGACTTTACTAGTAAACTCGCTAAAAACATTTCTAAAAGTTTTTACCTACACGTTATATAAATATTGTTCCCATTCCTGTACTGAATCACCAATAAAATTACCTATAATACAAAACAAAGCCCACTTCACTTCATTCACAACCAAAAAGAAACGCAAAATCTTTCCCTAAACGAAATATAAACATATTTTTTACAACGCTCAAATCGCAGCTCTATTTTTTCGGGATTCATTACAGCAAAATAAGGGTAAAAACATATGAACGTGATGTGAACGGGCGTCTACATATACCTAGCTGAAGGTATGATGAACGGCTGTTTGGAACTGTGTTTTATCATCAGGATAAACGTGTTTATGTGTGTTTAAAATGAACAAGGGTGAGGTTTGGACATTATTCAAATGGTTTAGTCGAGATTGCTTACACCAACATGTTCGTGGTATAATATTATGCATTGATTTCAATAGACAGTAGAAAAATTATCAGAAGGAAGACAGCTACTGTGATAACGTCACCTGAATGATGCCTTGTGACGTTTTAATCGTCATTCATCGGCTACATCTTAGCACCCGCAGCGATAATTGAAAGAACTAAAAGTAATCTAAGTAGATGCGATGAGAAAATTATTGCTGAAGTTTTATATTAGTGTTAATATGCGTGTAAATTGTTAAATTGCGGTATCGGTATTATTAATCAATTTAATTTTGTGAAAATGTACAAGTGTGGGAAAAATGAAAACCAGTCCCAGATATGAACTTTCTGTTGTTTCCAACCCAAACCTCATATAAGAAATGCTGTATATTAGCCGCCCTTTACCATTGATTTCCATGACTTGATTTTAACCACGCACGTCGACTTGTTCGTATCTGCAAATAACTTGCAAATGTTATAAAATACTTGACACTGGCTAATTTCCAAATGGCATCGGGGTCATAACCGGTGAGCAAATAAAAGTAATCTATAGAATAGGTTCCAGGGATCTTCTGGCTAGGTTAATGGCCGGTTAGAATAATTTAATTAAGCAAGCCGTGCGATCTCAGTCAGTAACTGAGCGAACTACATAAATCAATGAAACTTTCCCGCGAGGTTACCTACCTACCTACCGGTAAGGAAACTTGTTGGTTCAGGGGCTTTGCTTTCAGCTTTAAATAACTCGTGCAGTTCTTTGCAAGTATTCGACTTGAAAAAATTAAAAAAAGCTACTTAGAATAAATACTACTTACAATTTTTTTTCCGATGTGATTGATTTTATTTTTAATCTTGAGTATTGAATACAGCCAGTGTCAACTTATCTAGCTTCAAGTGGCCACAAGGAGTCTTGGCGGGAACTCGTTGAGGAGATGTGGTGCTAAATTTTCATTTTTGTGTACCTAACCTAGTTCAAATGCGTGCAAATTGTTTAATTTCGGGGGCATATTAATCAATTTAGTTTCGTAAAGGTGTACAAGTGGAATTAAAGTGAAAATCAGTGCATAACATGGACTTAGTGTTGTCTCCAAAGCTCCGTGAAAAATCTTTGTACTAAATGGCCACCGTGCTTACAAATGATTCCGACTTGACTTTAACTATGACGACTTGACTGTTTCGATGCAAATAACTTGCATAATATATTAAAATACTTGACACTGGCTAATTTCCTAATGGCCATCATAATCGGTTCACAACCGATAAAAAATGAAAATAGATATTAAAAACACGCAATACCAATTCGTTGACACGGACACTCCACTCCAAATTGTCGGCACAGTACATTATCCTAGAAAAATGATTTACCATATTAAAAAAAACCATTTGTTTTGTTTCACAAGGGTTTTTAATTCTGAAATTGCATATTTAATACTTTTCAATTTCGTTTTCGATATAAAAAACCCTTTTCTTTTTAATGTCGTTTACTCTTTCATTTACGTTTTATGTAGGTACAAGTATCTACAAATTAACTAGAACCTCTGTATCAATTTATACCCATCCAAAAGACATAACGTATGAGTACGAAATCACGGGGACAACGGAAATTGCCAAGCGAGACCACTGTCCGAATTGACCGGTCGACAATTAAGCCTCTTACCACAGGGATTTTCCATCTGACCCTTTTTTTGTTTTATTGCTGTGGCAATACTGTCTGACTTTTGGCTGCATGCAGCATGTGGATTGTGGGAAAACAATACATCAGTCGCGGTCGTAAGATTAAATAGGAAAGATTCGAAATTTGCTTCTCTTCATGGTGTCGAATGTCGATCACATCTTATTTATTTTGGATATTTTTGGTTTTGCCAACTAATGTTTCGCCTATTCTTCATTTTATTTTTTATTTCTTATCGGTTGTGAACCGATTATGGCCATTTGGAAATTAGCCAGTGCCAAGTATTATTAATACAATTTGTAACGGGTAAGCCCCTTTAATCCGAAAGGGGGTTATTCTAGACGTCTAGGCGAACACTTTTTGTTCAACGACTTTTGAAAATTCAACTTTTTTTTGAAAATTATTAGATTATGTTTCATTGAAAAAACAGCTGCTTTTGGAAATAAAGGTAATTGAAGTTTTGATTGTTAACCATCAAACTAAATAAAAGGACAACATAAGGTCAGTGACCTAGAATTCTCAGAAACAGCTGATTTTCAAGAAAACTTTACACCTAAATTTTTCGAAAAGTACTTCGAATTTCCAAAAGTCGTAGAACAAAAGTTGTTCGCCTAGACGTCTAGAACAACCCGCTTTCGGATTAAAAGGGCTTACCTGTTACACCTTGTATATAATATGCAAGTTATTTGCATCGAAACAGTCAAGTGGTCATAGTTAAAGTCAAGTCTAGGGAGGAGTTTTGGCGGGAACGCGTTGAGGAGATGTGTTGCTAAGTTTTTATTTTGTGAAACCTAGTTCAAATACGTGCAAATTGTTTAATTTCGGGGGCATATTAATCAGTTTAGTTTCGTGAAGGTGTACAAGTGGAATAAAAGTGAAAATCGGTGCAAAACAAGGACTTAAATGGCCGCCGTGTTTACAAATGATTCCCAGTTTCACATATTATATTACATAGTTACTAAACTAAACCTAACTTTACATCATTTAGTAAACAATAAATACCTAAATAAATATTACTCTAACTGATACATTCGCTACTTGAAAGTTGGCTTTTTAAAAAGTGTCACATATGAAAGGTAGACCAAACGTACAGTTGGCAACTGGTTAGGAAATAAAACAAAATTATGCGATAAGTTGACAAGTGATTATTAGGCGAAATAAAATCCGACAAGCCGAGAACCATTTCGGTGATAAGAAAAGGGCACGTATTTTCTAAAACTAAATCGTCTGATCGTCTCACAATGCTGAATTGTTAGATTAAAAAATTGTCGAACCGTTTACAACTTAAATCTAACAATGCTCATACGATGTTGAGACGATCTGGGTACAGAATATATACCGAGGTAAGTATAACAATCTCATCACCATTTTCCCGTGTTAACAGTTTCGCAAACCGTCGGTCAAGCCATAGCCATTAGTTTTAATTAGAAGAGGTCGCGTCTTTGTCTCCTCGATCTAATAGCAACAGATAGTATAGCATATTTATCTGGTTATATTGTCTGTCTTTTGTGAGTTCCTGTAGAATTCATTAATTTCTATCTGTTATAATAACCCTGGTGATAATAGTGTTGTATAAAAGAGTATCGTATATTCTCAACGGCCACCAGCTGCTTGGCCACGGTGGCCGTTGGGATAGTCAATAGTCAAATACTTTATTTCATTACTAGCAGAGCTGCGCCCCGCGGTTTCACCCGCGAAAGTGAAAAACGCGTTAACAAGGGCGCGAGCGGCCGAGCGTTTCTCGAGCGGTTGCCCTTTATCGTTCTTTACTCGGGTTCTACTAATTGGATTTCGATGCACAGTATACCAAGAAGCGCGACGTTCCTCGAAAATAGAACTATATAATATTGAAAACCAGATTTCAATCGGATTGTTAGTTTTTAATTGTATAAGGAACAGACAGAGAAACAGACAAACATACAGGTAGACATGAATTTAAAAATTAGGTATATAATTTTGTTCTACTACTTATCCTAAGTAAAAATGAATCCCTAATTCCCTTGGTCACGCGTAAACGGCTGCACCGATTTCAATAATTCTTTTTGCGTTGTAGTTTTATTATGATCAGGAAAAGGATTTTATGCCAGATTTTTTTTTATTTTGGAAATAGACTTACGCGTGTGAAACCGAGGGGCGCAGCTAGTGAAACATATTTTCTCGGTTGAATGTTATAGTAAGAGAAAACACAAATGAAGGAGAACAAAACAAGCTTAGAATAATGTATCTGCACTCTATATAATTACCGAGTGGACGCTCCGAGCAAGGAGCCGACAATGCAATACCTACCATAGGCAAGGCACCGGTCATTCAGCTAGCGTGGACCGAGCTGCGGGTAGAGCTAGAAACTAGTATTTAGTTGGTGAAGTGCGATGAGCGAGTAATAGATTGTTGGCTATTAAATTTAACAGAATATTTTAAATATAGAACACGATATGTGCAAGTAGGTCACCCGTCACCACACATCATAACTACTACTTTTCACAATGAGTCTATTAAAGTTATAGAGACGCCATTGCAGAACAAATAATTATTGAAAAGCGGCACAAAGTATGCTATACAACCTCATTAATTATATTCATTCACATAATTTAAAGAAGAAATAGACAAAACTATTGTTATCTCTTTCTAAAACACAAGACTCAAAGCTACTTGCATGACGTAAGAAAGAGATGTCATAATAATATTATTATGACATCTCATAGCGGTTATGAGAGAATGATAAAACGTCAAAGTCAAAAACTTCGTTGAGTTTTTGGAAAAAAAACTTTTTAAAAAAATAAACTAAAATAAATAAATACAGCTTTACTTATGTATAAAATGAAATATTTTTGCCAGTTTTTGGAGTATAATTGGTGCATCGCCTAAATACGCACGAAGGCATTGTTGTCTGTGAATAATGTTGTGAAAGTGAACTAAATGTACTGTGTGTTAACAAGTGGGTGATCGTGTCGTGAGCTGGGATGGAACTAAGACTTCTTTGGCTAGCTGGCTTAGATTTGTGTCGCCAAGAAATTCGCCCTATTACGTATCTAGAAGTTTTTACATATCTCTGACTTTTCAGACGTTTC
This sequence comes from Idaea dimidiata, assembly GCA_949358125.1. Taxonomy (NCBI): domain Eukaryota; kingdom Metazoa; phylum Arthropoda; class Insecta; order Lepidoptera; family Geometridae; genus Idaea; species Idaea dimidiata. The sequence goes on from OX442328.1 coordinate 15,216,271, forward strand.
TAAATTTCCGTGTATTTGTGGTACTCATATTAAGTCTTAAAAGGTTTTCAATGAATATTGTATGACTATGCCAAAATCAGTTAAGAGCGCCTTTTTTAATTTTTTAGGGTTTTAAAATTAAGCGTTATAAAAGTAAAATTACCGTGTGTTTGAGCGAGGTTTACCGACTTATCTCATTTTAAGTAACACGAAAAAGACATCTGTCGAATTTTAATGACAAAATTTTATAGTCAAACAAAAAAATGTGGGGTTTTTTTTTGTTTACATTTCCGTGTGTGTGAGGCTGTGAGAGTAAATAGTACGATACTCAAGTAGTTGTCTACGTCTTTTGTTTACACGGAATGTAGGTATATTATTGTCCCTGATACTTTTCTTGAACGTGAATATAGTCGACTCGCTCACGTTTACTCACTAGCTGTGGGACACATATCTAACTATGAACCTAGGTAGGTATTATTGTGAGAGTCTATTGTTTTGAACTAAATGGGTAGGTACGGGTAGTTCTATTCTGTCCTACTACCTAGCTGGACTACGCGGGGCCCTTGCTAAGGTTCGTGAGCGCAGTACATTAAGTTGTTCTAGTCCTTCTTACTTTTAAAAGTTCTGAGAACTCAAGCTTTAAAAACAATGCAAAAGTTCGAAGGATTTTAAGCAATGTACTATCAAAAAAACTGGTCAAGTGGGTGCCTTGTTCGGCCACGCGCAGTGTAGCGTTTTGTAGTTTTCAAAAATATCAGAGATTACAATCTGTAAAACCTAAGTAATATTTAACAACGGAGTTTGTTTGAAATATTGCTTTTTATTTCTTTCAATTACAAGTATTCGGAAATTTGAAAAGACAGCTCAGCTGTGATAATTTTCCTTTAAACTTCATTATATTTACTACAATTGTGAATACATATAACGTATCCAAGTATAAACGTTTGGCTGTTAGAGGGGGGTACACATAACTCTAAAAACTAAAACTCTAAAACACTTTTAAGCTCAATATTTCGAAAACGGAACCCCAAAATGAAAAGTTGTTTTTCAAAACTCACAATGATTTAATTGTGATCTATCTAACGATACCCCACACGATGGGGAAAGCAAGAAAGAAAAAAATCAACCCCCATGTTACATGCCCCACAGGTACCCTAAAAAAGGTTTTTTTTAATTGTAGCACATTTTTGGCGTGAACATTATGTATACTCATGCAAAATTTCAGCTTCTTAGTACCAACCGTCTCTGATCAAAGCCGCGGACGGACGGACGAAACTATAAGGGTTTCTTGTTGATTACGAAACCCTAAAAAAACATAATACAGGGTGCGGCAGAGTTACCTGACGAATTTAACTAGCTCAGTACCAACTTATAAGTTGTCATAACTTGTTCATGATAGTATCACTGTGTTCCATACAAATGAATGTTTAGTTACAATGAAGACGTATATACGTGGACACCACAACATCGAGCGTTTGCTGTGGAGACGTCTTTTAAAAATAGTGAAACAGTGCCCATTACTCAGAGGAAGTGCCGTAATTACTTCTACATCAACCCTGCGGAAAAGTTCCTTCGCGCAATACAATTTGAAAAGGATTCAGAATTATCTTAAGATCGGCTCTGCTTTGAAGTATCGTTCAAGAAATTCGTTCTATACCTCGGAACATGTTGGATAATGTGATGGCAAATTTCTCCCAGAAAATTAACGTATTTAAAAGGAAGGTCGACATTTGACTAACGTTGAGTTCTACAAATGATCAATATCTTCTGCAAAACATCAACAACAACCTTACAATGTTGTCTTCATATTCAAATAAATATGATTGTTGTACCTCAGAAATAGCCTGTGTAGCATTATTTCAAAAACCATCAGGTGACGCTGCCGCACCCTATACATTGCGTTGTTATAAAGTCGATGAATGACAATTAAAAAAAAACGTCATAACACTCTTTATAAAAGTTTTCGAGTGCGAGTAAATGATTCGTAAATTAATAGGGTCTTAAATACTCATTTTATATTTAATTTAGTTATTATGAATTAAGTCCCTAATTAAATAAAGTGTAATAATTTTCTCGAGCCGCGATGTTGAAGGGAGGAAATTTATGACGTACGGTCGGTAACACAGGCTGAAATAAAAATAAGTCGGCACGAATAAGTGCCTTTTAATGGTAGACTGTTTTACAGTATAATAACTAGCTGCGTCTTGGTTCCACCAGCGTAAGCCCCTATCCTGCAGAAATATAGTGATCAAAAGTAGCCTATTTACTAAAACTCATCAAAATTGGCTCAGAGGTGTAGGTGCAAAAACGTAACAGACAGATAGATAGACAAACAGTTATAGGTTTTTATGCATTTTTGCAGGTTTATGCAATTTATTTATGTTATATGCAGATTGCTTTTCTATCGATTGGTCTGCCACTGGGACACGACCACGCGCCAGACCAAGACGCGATGGTAGGACGACCTTGATTCCACTTCTTTAATTCGATTGGTACACAATAGCCTTAGATAAATAGACAGCCTTTTGTCCTGCACTCTTAATAATAGGGATGGTAGGCATTTTCTAAAACAAGATTAAAAAAATCATAAGAACAAAAAGTGTATTTTTGTGTGTGACTTGCAACAAAATATTTTCTTCTTCTACTAAATTCAATCCACGAGTTTGCGGACCGTACCGCGTCTCGTTAATAAATAAGTGTAGGCTCGTTCATAATTCGCCTTGAATGAAATGGACAAGAACACTTGCGTGATGATCGTGTAGCGCCTCCTTAACTTGTTACCTTTTATTTTATTATTTATTTACCTCAATGAGACATAGATTTTATTTATTTATCCCGTGGGTATTGTAAAGATAAAACTTGTATGTACAGTGAAACCTGTTAATGGGATCTCAAGAACCTAAGTTTTTAGGGTTTTTTGGGTTTCTATAACCAAAGGGTAAAAACGGGATCGTCTTACTAAGACTTCACTATCAGTCTGTCTGTCACCAGGCCGTATATCATGAACCACGACAGCTAGACAGTTGAAACAAAATTAAATAACTAAAAAACAGAAAAAAAAAACATAAAAAACTACAGTTATATTATTGGAATACAACAACCGTGTTTTTTTGTTATAATGATACGTAACCATTCGTGCGTGAGTCCAACTCACACTTGGCCGTTTTATTTTAATTAACCGGTTTTACATAAAAACTGGATAGAATTTCCTTTCGTCCGCGTCCGTAACCGGAGGTTCGTAACCAGTAATTTTAATGGGGTCTATCTTCAATAAGCGAGTAATTATATATAATAATATCTATTCATATATATCTAATAAATCTATTTTAAAGCGAGTAACTAGTTCGGTAAAACCGCTATTCACATAACGTGACGGTTGTAATTCAATCACCGGATTGCTTGACGTCCGGTGTTCCGGTTATCGAGTTACCGGACGTAACGGACTGTCCGGATATTATGTAAGTTAGCCAAGTTTTGTACGCGTTGTATGCACTTTGGAATTTTCAAATTTGCATATTATGTATTGTTTTATTAATAAACGTTTTAGGCAGGTGTCTGACAAATTATTTATAATCATTATAAATACTTGTAGGTACCCGGCGGAAGTTAAACCCGCAAACTTCTGTGTTATTCGCCAGATGTTATTGTTATTCGCCCAATGCATCGCAGAGGCAGTTTCAATTCCAAACCGAAACATATTAATTGATAGAAATTGAAATAACTTTTATTAAATAAAACACGAAATCTGCATAAAAATCTTTACAATTTTTATTAAGACGGTTAAACTTTTTTCAATTATCTTCTTCAAATGAAGACTGTTTTAGCGCGAAATTGGCATTTAGTGTGCGAAAATCTCGCGCAATAAAAATTGGTGTGGCAAAAATAACGCAGCACTGCAGTGGTAGTCCACTGCAGTATACGAAAACGTGAAACATTTTGTTGATCGAAAAAACTTTCCATCCCTCTTTTTCTCATCGTTTGGGAACATGCTTGTCGACCTCTTTACGGTCAGTTCATATAATTTTAAATTGTAATTATGCAATTAGATTGTTAACCCCGCACTCAGCAACCACCACAATGTGGCTTTTAGAAGTACCGACCAACGAATTGTGGCTATCATTATTATTTTTGTTTGGGACGTTTTGCGTACATTTGCGTGAAGCCGAAGCCAATAAGTAGAGGTTTTTTTTTCAGACACAATTTAATAATAACTATGACTTGGAGACAAATCTGTAAAAGTTCTTAAGTGGCGACTACGATAAAATACGAAATTGAAAGTTGGAAGACCACCTTTTCGATGGATCGACGACATTGTGGCGGTGGCGGGGAGTCGTTGGATAGAGGTGGCTCCGGATCGCTACTTGTGGCGTCCTATGTCGTAAGCTATTATCACCTGTTCAACAGTTGACGGTTAATAAAAGCTGAGATGATGGAGATGACCAATCTGTAAAATCCCTTTCGGCACTATAAAATGCAGCCAAGGACAATTTCCTATTAAATTAGACTTTTATTTCTCAGTGTGACCTCAGCTTTCTATGCAGAAGATAATAATATTATTCAATGTGCAATATTGCACGGCAGCATACCGCCGGCGCCGCCGCCGCCACATAACTCCGATATTGCGATGTTTGCATTGTGTGGCCAGGAATACCTACATACATGCATTTAGATAATATTTGATATTAAACTCTGTACAGACAGAAACGACTATTACTAGTATAGGTAGTCCAACGACTTTGAAATATACCCCTTATGCATTGATCTCAACCTTAACAGTAGATTGACATCAGAAAAAGGCAGTTGATGCTTTGACTTTTCAACGGTCAATCATCGAATTCATATTAGCGCCCAATGCGATATTACCACCAGGTGAGATAAGGTCAAATGCCTATCCAAAACTCCATTCCAAAAATACACAAAAAAAACCAGCAAACCGTCAACATATTTTTATTACGCTATTGACATAAAAACTCACCAAAAATAGTAACAAATAACAATCGAACACGACCAACCCACGTGCAAACCCAATAAATATCTATTTACCCCCGAACATTTTTACCGAAAACCTCTCCAAGCCCCCCTCTAATCCCCTGACCCCCTGAAACCGGGATTAAATCGGACAAATAAACAATTAATTGGTATAACAAACAGCGATTCAGCCTGGCGTTTATTCGACACGCCTCGTCCCGAAGTTATCAAAGTTTGACGTGGTCGGGACGAGTGACGGGTTGGGACGGGATGGGACGTGGGTACACTGTATTGGAAATTGGGTAGAATGTTAGATTGATTAGATTTTAGGGATTAATTAGGTAAACATTTAAATCCTTCCTGAAATCTGGGTGTTTGCACAATCGGTTCAGTAGTTCTTGTGTTATAAGGGTTACAATTACTGTGTGCTTGAATTTTCTATCCAATTATCCTAGCGTTCTAAAGGAATAAACGTGAGAGTTTATGCATATTTATGTGAGTTAGTTAAAACTACTGACCGATTGCAATAATCTAAGGAATTTATAAATATGAAAGGTTTTAAGTAGGGTGAGGCGGGGTTATTATAAGACTACCAATATTTTGGGTAAAAATAAGACATAAGCAAAAACCCCAAATAGAACATATTTTAATAACCATAATTCAGTTTAAATTCAACTCTTAAATGTAACGAACAAGTTATGTAGTTTTTATTAAATCTTTACTATTCATTTTTAAGAATTATTTAACAAAATATTTCTAATCAGAAAATTTGTCGCCAAAATTTTACATTAGCGTTGGCAAACTTTTGTCGCTGTCGCTTGCTTGTTCACCGCACGCGCTCATCCTCCCGTCCCGCGCCGCCGCATGGATTGTTCTTGCGCTGGCGTTTCGCCATTTTAGTCCATCTTTCACCAGCGCACAGTGAGGACGTGTTCTTTTTTTGGGAAAAAATGAAACACGCCATGGGGAAAATATAAGACAAGACAATATTCATCATTATGATGATTATGAGCTCGATGAACTTCAAGATGACAATAATGTAAGCAAACCTTGTGAACCCCAAAATCAATATGATCAAGATGTATTGTTAGAGGCTGAAAAGCATAAGGTTTCGACTGCTCCAACTATTATAGGTACCCCGGTTAATATGTCGACTGATGAACTAGAATATGGCATTGGTGATTTCATTCTTGTAAGCCAGACAACGAAAATGAATAAAATGAAGTATTGTTTGACTAAAATCGATGGATCTGAGGATAGCGAGTATTTAAGTGATTTGTTTAAAATGAAAAAATAAAAGTTTGTAATAAAGATTTTCTTCGCGAAAAAAGATATCCTGCTACTGCTACTAATATAATTTATTCGATATACGATTTTAAACTAACATGGTTATGGTCGTGAACAAGCTGGTTGGAATTACTAGCGAAATATCGAGCTCCGCGAATAAATTATTAAACATGGTAAATACCCCGTTATTAAGTAATTTTAATAATTTATTCGATCCACAAAAACTAAATTACCTACCTATAAATATTAGAATGAAACTACCTAATCCACAATAAAAAAATTAAAAGGGGTCTACTATATAGTATCATATTTAATAGGGTAAAACTGTCTCATATTTTGCCCCATTTCCATTTTCTTACTTAATTTCTAAGTATGTGGCTTAATATTTGATTATTTGCTGTGATTTGATCTCAATAATTAAGTTGTATAACTTTTTTATTTGATTTTAAGCTAAGAACTTCCTTACCAAATAATAATATTGCAAAGTCTTTTAGAAGGTAACAAAACATTTTGAAGGTGTTCATTTTCTAGATTTTTTTCGTTGAAAATTAAAATATTTTTAGGACTGTGAAAACTGTATTGTATTATTTTTACCCCTCTCTGTCTTAAAATAAATCACGCAGCTGAATAATACGTAATCTATAGGAATTGTATGCTGTCTTATATTTGAACTACGATGTTTCATATTTACCCCATAGTAGCGGGAAAACATGAGACACATATTTTGGTAAAAAGTCTTAGTAATTTTAATGATTATTGAGAAATTGTTCATAATGCCAGGCAGATTGAATGCCAATAGGTAGTCTTAAATAGTTTTGGAATTAAACAACTGGTTTTGAAAGATACAAAACGCAAAAGTTGTTGATTTCGTCTTATAATTACCCCACCTGACCCTATAGTCACCGGAAAATAATAAGAAACGCAAATTTATAAATTTCCTAATAAACTTTCGTAGGATTCTAAACGAGAGACTAATTGTATTATTTTACGACCATATTTTCGTAAATTGATATAAACTTGCGGTTCTTGTTATTTTCTGCTGACATTATGCCTATAAACAGACGAATCGAATCGAGTAATCGAAGTAAGTATGTACTATTAGTTATAAGTACTAAGTGCAGTCAGAATACTAATTAATGTACCAAATGCATATTTTAAAGATCAAAATTTATTGGACCGTTATTGAAAAAATAAAACTTTATAAATGCACCGATTTTTTCTACTATACCTGGCTCGTCGGAAATAAGGGTTTATATTTTAAGTGTACCTACGTACAACATTCAGTTCAAAGTTAAAAATAATAGCTTAAAAACTACATTTTTTCATCCAAACTCGTCCAATGTTGTTCACTGATCGATCTGCTGAATGATTCAGTAAAGTTAACACGTAATCCATTGTGCTTTGAATGAACGAAGGAATGAATGACTCGGAATTTGTAATAAAGCTCAATTCAATTCTGTAGGTACGGCTCTTTTACCTTCGCTTCATTTAGTTTTATTGGAAGAGCACCTGCCAGGTTACATTTTTCATATTTTTATTGTAACATGTATACTAACTATTCCAGACATAAGTAAATATAACGATATTATAAAGGACAAACTGTGTCCCACAGTTCCGCCAGCGTGAGTCCTGATGGAAATATCGAAATATCAAAAGTAGTCTATGTCTACTAATCGATATGTAGGTACTTTTTTATTGATGAAAGAATTTTTGAAATCAGTTCAATAATTTCAAAGCCACATTACAAACAAACAAAAAAATTAAACTTCCCTCTTTATAATATTTCAGCATAAACAGGCTGTATACCGGTGTTTAAAATCTACTTCATAGGATACCTATGTATGTAACAATGATTTACAAACGCTACAAACGAATATATTCTAAAACATTGCGTCAGGAAATAATCAAAAAATTTCGTACAGCAAGTATATAATTATATACCTACCCCTTAATTTTTTACCCCTTAAAATTAAGGGGTATATAATCGTGCATAAAATCATCTTTTATACGTAACTACGTATAAAAGAACATTTTATGCTTAAAAAAGTCAGTGTGAAATCCAGCTAAAATGAAATTCACAACGAAGCCGTAGCCAGCTTGAGTGCCTAGTTAGTGCGTCTACAGACAGACAGACTCTTAACAAACTAGGTTACACGTGAAAGAACATTGAAATTATATTTTTTACGTCTTTGAAGTTGGAATTTGCTTACAGGGGTGTTATTATACCGTAGTAGAATTGTAGAAAATTTCAATTCCACAGTTTTGCAATTGCAATCAATACACTCAAAATGAAGGTATAACTTTAACTAGAATGCAATCGAAAGTTTATAAGCTCAAAAATGTATGATAACCGATATTCTCAAAAAAAAGTTTAATCGAAAAATGTCAAATGGTGTTGAGAATCTTTAAAGTATTATTATTATTAAAGTGGATATCAAAAGATTGACTGCAATATTGAAATGATATTTTGTATAATTTGATTACTTACGTGAATAGGGCATCAGATTGTTGGTAAGTTAGGTAGGTAGGTAGATACTCGTAGGGAAAATGGGTTTACATTTTTGATTTTGATGTCGGTAATCCTCAAACTCAAATATATTTTATTCAGCCGTATTCATTGGTAGGCATCGCACGCCGCGACATTATTTAAAACCCCGGACCCTTTATAAATAAACGATGTATCTACTTACTAATGTTACTATGTAAGTAGATGTGTGTGTATGTTTGTTGCTAGTTCGCGCAAAAACCGCTAAACTGATAGCGATGAAATTCTGTATATACCTAGATAAATGGAGACCTGGAATAATACGTTTTTTACTGAACGACTGTTTGTCTGTCTGAATCAGTGTTTTTTTACACATATAACGTACCTATTTAATCCATCAGAAAGTTATTTTCGAAAATTTCACAGGATCGGAACTTATGCGGGTGAAACCGCGGAACACAGCTAGTTTATTACCAAGACGATAAAACCAATTGACTTGCTCATGAGTATTCCCCTCGCACAAAAAAATAGTACGTTTTTTTAGTAGCACTCTCGTGCCAGAACAGCCAATCACAAAGAGTTTTCTAGATAGGTAAGGTAACGCAAGGGCCAATCACAAAGTTTATTTATTCCCCCCTGCCCACAACGACGAGTTGCGTTTGTAGAAAAATCGCAGTATGAGCATAGTCAATTGGCTCTATTGTCTTTGTTTACTTATATCTGTTAACTTTTCTAATAATGTGTAAAATTATTTACCTATTAGGACGGTTCCACACTTTCATTACACGTGACGTCACGACACGTCACGTCGCAAGACGTCCTCGGTGTGTTAATACCATTATTATTACATTATATCACGGCCATTTATGTTTCCTCGAGAAAAGACGTTGAATTTACATTATTTATTAATATAATATGTACCTACTCGAAATGAGATAATAATCTGATTCGTCATAATTTTTTACTTGGCTCCAAGGAAAGGGTATAAAAAAGGTATTATAAAGTTTTTTCTACGCTAGAAAATTTGTTTTTGATAAAAAATGCTGTCATCAAAATATTCTCGTGACACGGTTCGAACTCGTACCCTCGCTTGCCGGGTGAGTGGGCTTACCATTACGTTCACGGCGTCACGAGGGGCACAGATTTCTGATGATTCATTTCTCCTTGTATTTTTTTTATTTCTATAATAATTTAACCAATCAAAAACAAATACAAGCTTTCCATAAAATAAACGTCTCGAGGTGTCTTTAAATAAACGAATAAAATAAAAATAGAAGAAAAAGCGTTCAAAAATCCTTTTAATTTCGTATAAGATCGGTTCACAGAGCTCGGGGCGATGGCTGGGACGTCTATAGGCGTTAACCGTGATTTCCAATAAGAATACTCCCCCGAGGCGAAAAACGGCGCTTTCATAATTTGAATAGTAAAAAATCTTGTTACAATGCAAATAAATGGGGGCGGTTATAGAATACTGGCTGTTATCCGCGACTTCGTCTGCGTGGAAATACTGCAAAGCCGATTTTTTAGAAAAACAACTTAGCTGCGTGTGTGCTTTCACGTAATTTCGGAATCGGGATTCGGGATCGGGATCAAAGGTGGTCTATGTCCTTTTCCAAGATGCCATCTATCTCTATTCTTCGTTCTATACATAAATACCAGTTACAGCGAGTAACAATCTTAGACCACATCTTCGCTTTCCATCAGGTGAGATAGAGGTCAAACGCTTATCTATAAATAATTAAAAAAAAATGTTCTTAATTAAAAAAAGTTGGCAACCCTACCAGCAGCTCATTTCCTTGAGCTGCAGCCTGCAAGTGCCAAGATGCAGTCGACGAATGACACGTAAAACGTAAAAAGTACCTATTGAATTTGAGATATTGTTACTTCATTTGCTTGTTTCAACTATCTGCCTTCTGATGCGATATCTACTGAGATTGAGATCAATCTACATCATATCATAAACAATCCATGCAGTTATAGGTACATAAACATCTTAGATTATTATCGACAGTTGGTATTCTTGGTAATATTTTAACCGGGTCCCCTCGCGACCAAGATCATTGTAACATCGAAACGTCGAGGTAAGAGCATTTTAAAGTAACAATACGCGAGTAAGACCCGGTTAAAATATTACTATGAGTACAAATCGTGTGAGTTTAAAAAGTTTATTAGTTGGTATTCTAACAACAACGTTCGAATTTTGTCCGACTTTTTTAAAGATAGTGAGTAAATTCCCAAACAATCTGACGTTGGAGCTCCAAAGTCTCAAAGCTTTATCAGCTGATAAAGCTCGTCCGTTAGAGCCGATTTTGAAATGCTCACTGTCAAGCTACCATTAACCTTCTACTGCCTTACAAGAGGCCAGACTAAAGTCTTTGCTATACATCCATAACGTCGATACGGAACATTTTTATTAAAATTCTTCATCTGTATCGGTACCGGAAACAACCCCTGAACAAGGGAAGTATTTGATCCCATTGCTTGCACGACTTTTATTACGAAATGTTTTACATGTCTTTCTTTGTTCTACTTGTTCGATGCTTTAGAACTTGTTGGTTGCTTCAACGGGTAAGGAGTAATATTCTTTGACAAATTACCGAGGCTAAATATAGCTAAATATAAATAATATAATATTTAACAATGCAATTGGTTTCAGCTAGGTATGTTTACAGCGGGCTTTAGTGACGTTAATACGCCACGCAAGCTTCTTAAGACAATAATTATACTACAAATGTTACATACTTACAGCGGTCAGGTAAGTAAACACATATGTTTGTTACTATATACCATAAAAACTACTGAACTGATTGCAATGAAACTTGAAAATTAAATAGCTGAAGACCTGGAATAACACATAGGATACTTTATAGCCCAATAATCCCGCAAGATCGGGACTTACGCGGATGAAACCGCAAGGCGTTACTACCAGTTTTAACCTTCATACCAAATATGTAATTTCAAAACGAAGACGAATTGCATACATTTCTCGTAAAGGAAGTCTCTCTTCCGCTACATTTATGTTCCTCTGCGTCACAGCCGGTGGGCGTTCACACAGTAACCTGACTTCACACCCAACCTTGCTCCGATAAATATATGAATAACTAATTTATGGGACCTAAGTAGTAAAAATATTATATGTGTGACCTTAAGACCAGTATTCATAAAATATTTCGTAATTTGTTTTTTTATTGCTCAAGGCATATTTACTAGACATATTTTAAAGGAAAAAAAAAATTCATCTTCAATAAACTCGCCGCGAGTGAACTTTTCCTTTAAAATATTTTCAGTATTCATCAGTTTCATACAGCCTAATCTCTATAAAAGGCTCTTGCCCTACAGTTGGACAAATGAACGGGCGAGTTAGCCTAAAATCAAAACATTTTTTAAAATATTATCACTTTTATCACATACTAGCTGCGCCCCGCGGTGTCACTCGCATAAGTCCCGTTTCCGCGGGAATACCGGGATAAAAAGTAGCCTATCCAGGTCTCCAGCTACCTATATTCCAAGTTTCATCGCAATCGGTTCAGTAGTTTTTGCGTGAAAGAGTAACAACCTCACATACATACATACATACATACAAACTTTCGCGTTTATAATATTAGTAAGATTTTTAAGAAACGTCAAGTAAACTACCGTACCGTACTTAGGTACGGAACCTAAAAAAAGGCAAGTCAGCCTACTACATAACTTTGTACTGCATCTCTGTTGTCGCGTTAGAACTCAATATTTGCGAGGTGTCGACATAAATAAGGCTACAAGTTGACATGTTAAGGCTTCCACGAGAGTTACAGGCTCGTAGGAAATTGGAACCACAGCTCGCGTGATGGGAACTATCTCTTGGTAACGGTTACATGTGTTTTGTTTGACTTTCTATTGTAAATATGTCGACAGGAACATCCTCACATAACATGCGATATCGACATAGGATAATTGAGGAACTCACTAGCGTAACTGCGCTTTTTAACCCGATAATGGTGCTGATTGGTGCTTACCATAATCGTTTTTTTATCGTCATGTTATAGCGCCTAAACAACATGCTAATAAAATAAAAATAAGTATAATAATAAATCCCCGACTACTTTAAAAAACACACAAAAAATTAACGGACGATTTAGGTCGTTAAAAAAGGAGACCATGGTAAGGACCGGATTTACGCGGGTGAAATTGTGAGGCTTAGCTAGTAAGGAGTTAAGGGCAATGATATTCATTACCGCCAAAGAAAAATGACCCCTTCACCTCTTTCTCGCTTTTAAATTAAAAGATACAACGATCGTTTTCATAGCAAGAGTCGTATGGCTATGAAAAGTCGACAATTGATGAAAGTTTAGAAGAGTCGAAATAGTCTTTTATTTTTCTCTCTGTCTTTTCAGGAGACCTTAAGTTAGGGACGTTTAATAATTTTGCATTAAGTAAAATATAAAACGATCCAGGCACATGATGAGGTAAATACGGAAAAGTTCTAGCATTATTACGTTCAGAGAATTCTCGAGATATGGAATTGAACGCCTAATATGGTAATGGGAGCAAGTTGTTCGACTTAAGTTTGCTATGCGAGTTCTTGTAGGTGCCTAATTCTTATTAAAAAGTTAATTAAAGACGTACGTTAACAAATAAAGTTGAAATTAGATTTAATGTCCATAATTTTTTTAAAATAGTCTTGCTTCTTTCTGCGAAAGGATGGAGTCTGACATTTTATTAATTAATCAAAATTAATATTAAGATATTGATGCTTACCACAATCATTTCTCGTTATTTAATCGCGCGAATACTTTAAAAACTACAAATAATTTTAAAACATCTTTTTTAAGTTGGTTTTTAATTTTTCGAAAACGTCAAACTGTAGGAACTTAGGTACCTACCTATAATAATCTATACCTACACAAGGACTACGCCTACGACTCCACACCACATAGTGCTCTAGGATCAGTAATTATGTTCCCCCTCTAATTACGAAGTTAAGTCTCCAAACTCAGGGGACAAGAAGCGTGGACGTGGCAGCGGAGAGGCGGTGACACTGGCAATTTTCGAGGACTAACAGCCATGTGCAACTTTGGATACGTAGGCACCAACATTTTTTATAATTCACTTTCTGAGTTGGACAAACCTTAGGCAAACGTTGAATGCTGTTCACAATTCTCTAATTTTAGTAGTAGCGTTTCAGTAAGTATTCAGCTAGGTACTTAAAATACCTACTAAGCACTAATTAAACTCCAAAAATCACAAAGATACTAATTTTAAATTTGAAAGCTGATTTAAGTAGCCCTCAAATTTTAAGTGGCGTTTCAGTTTACGGTTTATAAGTATGTTCGTAGCGTTCAGCCATTTGTGTAACATTCAGGAACTCACTGTTCCTTATAACAAATTCCGCGCTACCATGATCGTACCCATCTCGTTGCTTTGTCGTCCTTTTGTCGCTCAAAAAAAGAAAGTAAATTTTACATAAAAAATACCCCGACTAATTTAAAAAACCACAGATATATATTTTTTTCAATTTGTATTCTTTTGTTTTTATTATTTGATTTGTTATATTTTTTAGCTGAACGATAACGCGGCGACTTCGCGACGACTAGGAATGATTTATATTAGACCGTCAGCGTCACGAGCGCCGCCCGCTGGCCAGGTCATAGCTTCGTTGTCCATTGCTCGGCCGCCACTCGTTTGCAACAGACCGATCGACTGCTCGCCGAGCTATTGACAACAAAGCTCAGACCCGGCCCGCGCTCGTGACTGTGTAATATAAATCATTCCTTATATAAGACATCATGGTATTGCGGATTGCCTTGGCCGCGCCACGTGTCGTCGCGCGCGCCTTTTGCTTCCTTCGCGTAAAATCCTTATGTGCACACTCAGTAAAGAAAAACTATAGGAATGTAGACCGTTCCGAGTATGTAGTGTATAGACGTACTAATGACGGCTTCAGGGGAAAGGGTTTCATTTTCAACTGAAAGAGGGTTTATAGGTCGGAAAATAAATAACAGAGTAAATAACACTTTAGCTGAAGAATGAAGATTTCTATCCACTGTATGTTACTGTAGATTGGGTGAACGACAGACGCGACATTGCGATGCGATGCGATGCGATGCGATATTAATATCAAAAAGTATTTTTTTTTTATGTTTTCGCGATTTTGCTTTGTAATAAAACACAATATTTACCGGGTTACCAAACCATGCCTTTAAAAAATAAAACGCGAGTAAAACCCGGTAAATATTGTGTTTTATTACAATTTTTTTTTAATGTTTTAAATATAAATAAAATTAAGTTGTCTTCACGGTTCCGTACCAAAGGATTAAAACGATAGTAGTACGAAGACTCTACTTTTCGTCCGTCCGTCTGTCTGTCTGTCACCAGGTTGTGTCTCATGGACTAAAGCTAAGGCATGATATCATGATAGCTAGAGGTTGTTCAAATTATCAAAGGTGTAATTTTATTGTAGCTATAACAATAAAATACTTAAAACATAATAAAAATAATATTTAACGCGTGATCTCATAAGGTTTTTTTAACCTCATAAAACAAGCTAGGTTCATCTATAGCTATACTAATATTATAAAGCTGAAGAGTTTGATTGTTTGTTTGAACGCGCTAATCTCAGGAACTGCTGGTTCGATTTGAAAAAATATTTTTGTGTTTGATAGTCTATTTATCGAGGAAGGTTTATAGGCTACTTTTGATTTTTTGTTTTGGTTAAACCGATTTGAATGAAACGACATGGATAGTGTAATGGTTGAAATAAGATATAGGGTGCTTTGAAAAATCATACGGGTTAAGCAACGCTTAGTATGACATACGTGATGCGTCATATACGTAACGGGATAGGAATTTATTTATTTAAGGAACATTCACAGCTATAATACAAAGTAAATAAATATATATAGATAACACAAAACCAATTACGAACATTCACAAATAGAAATGCGGGAATGCATAGAATATATATGCGGGTTAAATCGCGGGGCACAGCTAGTCCTTCAATAAAAGTCTTTGTAAATATTTCCCCGATGCGATGTTCAAAATGAGTTCGACATCGGAAATAAAACTTGTTCCAATTTAACAACTTGCTTTATGAAGTTGCACGTTCAAATTATTGAATTAAAAAAAACACAGTCGTTTAAGTTGAAACAAGGACGATTCGTGGCAGTTTCCTATAACTAAGATGTCGAAAATGATTCAGATTTTGTTGGTAATTTTACAATTAATCGATACCAGTGCAGTGCGTGGGCACTTCAACTACTTAGTACTAAATAAAACAAAATATTTACTCCTATAATTTCCTTTAAGTTTAATACTACATCCAAGTGTCGAAATTTGCACGTATATTCTATAACTGAAATGTCTCAACTAGGTCTCAAAAATGGTTTAGCATCGTTAGATTAGTCTCGTAATCGGTTCAGCAATTAAGTATGTGTTGGTAATTTTGCCAGAACTTACTTTTCGATGACAATACAAAGTGGCGTCGGGTCAGCTTTAAGAACCACACAAAACAAAATACAAGTCCTATAATTACAATATGTAAGCTTTTTACTACATCCGTACCGATTTTCGCTCGTTTTCTATGTCTAAAAATTTCCAATCATCTCGTAAATAAATAAATATTGCACGACATACACACAGCGCAATCTAGCCCCAAACTAAGCATTAGGATTGTACAATGGGTACTAAATAACAGATATATTACATCATTATTATACTTTTTTTGGTAAATACATACATAGTTATGATACATTGAAAGAAAGTTAGTTTTAGCTTGATTCGATTTTTCCCGAAAACTGCCAACCAATATTATGTAATTCTGCAAGAATTTACATTTAATAGTTTATTTTTAGTGCTACTCAAAATGACGGCAAATCAGCTACTAGATAAAAGAAAATACAAGTCCTATATTTCCCTAAGCTTTTTACACATCCAAGTGTCGATTTTCCCCAGTCAAAAGAAAAGCTTTCGTGTGTAAAACTGACGCTTCGGGACAGGAAAGCAAATAGAAGGCGACCGTCCGTCCTGTCATCGACAAGTTACCGTAGCTTGTTTAACTTTGTTTTTAGTGCTTTTGTACGAGCGATTGGTGGATTTGAAGCGAGGAAAAGTGTTGAGAAATGTCGCGAGTTCAATCTTACGTGTTGAGAAAAACAGGGCCTCTACTCTACGAGGAATAAATAGAATGCTTGGAGATCATACTTCAGTATTAAATTCGAAAGAAACAAAACATATTATGTTCAACGGTCACACAGCAGCTTACGTATGATCGTTTTTGGATCGACTAATGGAAAGTCTGTACTTGGAGTCAATAAAAAAAAAGTTGTCAAGGGGACTTAGGAAAAATATCAGCACAAAATTATATTATGATTTTTAAAATTCATGTCTGTCTGTTTTTCTTTTTGTTCCTTATAAGTACAATTAAAAACTACTAATAAGATATAAATCTGGTCTTCAATATTGGATTGGATAGTTACTTTCTATTTTCGAAGAACCTATAGGTCCAAATCCAATTAGTAGAACCCGAGTAATGAACGAAAAAAGTTGGCTATGCACTATTTCTACGCAGACGAAGTCGCAAATAACAGCTAGTGCATAATATAATAAAAGCAAGGCGATTAAAAACGGAAAAATGAATTTGTTAAATAATTTCAATTACAACTTTCGCGAAAACCAAAGAAAAGTATGATCAAATAGTATGTTACCTACAAATAACAATGTCGAACAAAAGGTATTCTATCAGATACTAGCAACCTATCAAATAATCCAACAACATTGGTTCCCTGCTAATTCAATATCCCTCTTATTACACAACAATAAGGTTTCGTTTCCATTGTACGACTGTCATGAAAGAGAGATCCGTAAAGACCGTCCAATTACGCGAAAAGAGTTCCGTACAAATTGAATATTTTATCATACAACTACCTACTTCAGATTACAATTTGTAAATTGTTTCTTTTTTTTCGAGTATCTATGTCTTAACACTAGCATTGTCACGCGGTTTCTGTTTAAGTTTGTAAATACAGATGTGGAAGGGATTCTGTTGAAATAACGGGTCAAAACATAAAATATGATCCGGAAAAAATGAAAAAAAAAAAAAAATTAACGGGTATTGATTTTTTATGTATTATTTAAGGCTATCTCCAGCTATCTTTATACCGAGATTCATCGCAATCGGATCAGCGATTTTTCGCAGGTCACAAAGTCACATTAATAACTACTTACAAACTTTCACATTTAAAGTTTTATTAAAATCTTGAGTTTTCATCTTTGCCGCAAAATTAATACCAGTACGTACCTATATCAAAGTAAATTTCCATAAACTAAACAATCAAGCGAACAAAATTAAAGTTAATAACTTATCTCAAAGGACATACATAAGTAAGTAGCCAAGAATCTTAATTAGGGTACCTACCGTTTGAAAAGGGTCCGTGTCTCTTAACATTCAAGAGTAACACAAAGGGTTCTGTGGAAGTCGACCTTTTTGTTAGGAAAGAATGCGCTCCCAGCAAACGACTGGATATGTAGGTCGGGGCATGAGTTACGTTAAACTTAGTCAAGTAGAAGTTATTTTAAACTAAGTTAGACTAAGTATTCGCCTTGTTAGTGTGATTGTTATTTTGGGATAATTTAATTTTGTAAGATAAATAGACTGGGATAAGACGGTCATTTTGTTACTGTTTCGATCGTTTTTAGGGTTCGGTACTTAAAGGGTTAAAATGGAACCTTGTTTCTAAAACTCCGTTGTCCGTCTGACTGTCGGTCGCCAGGCTGCATCCCACAAACCGTGACAAGTACCTGAATAGTTGAAAATTTCACAGATCATATAGTTTTCTGTAGCCGCTAAAGCTACGAATACTAAAAACAGATCATAGGTATTAGATCAAATCTCAGTCTACTTTGAGAAAGGAGTTTGAAAAGGTTCCGAAACGTCGGAACGGTAATGCAACAATGCTGATATTAAAATAAATGCGATTAAAACCGGAAAATGACTTTTATTTCAATATTTGTGTTTTTTTATTTCAAAACTAAGTAAGTAATTGTTATTTTATTTCAGTAGTAAACGTATTATTTTAAATTCCCCCTCTGTAACAGTGAACAGCTATTAGTCACGTGACTCGGCAGACCTTCGTCAACGTCATTCATTCGTTCGTTCAATGGGTTCAACCATTAATCGTTCGGTCTCATTCACTCACCGATAGGTCGGTACGTGAAAGAACGAACCTTTACCGCAGTAATGGCTGTTGTTAAGGAGAAATTAAGTGTAAAGTTTATGGTATTTTTGAAATAGACAATTCATAATTATAGTCGAAAATCAGGGATGATCCGGGGACGGAATTCTTTGTAATCTTCAAGTAATATGTAAGTAATGAAATTACGTACATTTTCCCGGGTCTTATTCTTAATTCCTCCCTCACATCACAACAGCCATTATGTTACTGCGGTAGAGGTTCGTTCTTTCGCGTACTTACTGTTATTAACCGACTTCAAAAAAAAGGAGGAGGTTATCAATTCGTCTGTATGTATAATATTTTTTTTTTTGTATGTTTACCGATTACTCGAAGACGGCTTTACCGATTAAGATGATTCTTTTTTTAATGGATAGGTGGGAGTTCCAAGATGGTCCCATAAAAATTTGACGTGGATCTGATGAGGGTGATGAACGGAAATGCTCCTCAAACGGAGTGATGAACGGAAATGCTCCTCAAACGCATTAATCAATCCAGTTGTTTTATCGATTACTCGAAGATAGCTTGACCGATTGAAATGATTCTTTTTTTAAATGAAAAGGTGGAAGCTCCGAGATGGTCCCATAAAAATTTTATGAGGATCTGATGAGGATCTTCGAAGTGAGGACCGGGAATGCTCCTCAAAACGCTGTATTCAATTAAATTGTTCATCGATTACACGAAGATGGCTTGACCGATTGATATAGTTCTTTTTTTAATGGAAAGGTGGAAGCTGCGAGGTGGTATCTTCGGAATGATGGACAGAATAGCATCCCAGAATTCAATAAATTACTCATTTTTGGACTTCTACCAAAAAGAAGAGAAGAACTAAGTACAGATTGATGGGGCACCTGAAACCACCTTCTCATCAGCAAACTCCTCAATAATTAAAATTACGGTAACAATATTGTTGATTTTTAGGTAGGTAGGTACACTAAAAAGGGTAAAATAGGCAGTTTTACTGGTTAGTTCCATATTGTACTTAGTTTGGCTGCCCGACTTCAGATGATAAAACAGATTAATTAGTCGGTGGCACTGTACCTATGTAGAGGTTATTTTGGACATTTTTATCAATTTTCTTTTTTTGGTTTTTTAAATTATTTTTTGTTTCTTATTGAAGTCGGTTTTTTAATTTTTAAATTATTTTTTTATTTTTTTATTCTATTACACGATTTTTTTCGCAATTGACACACACAAGTCTTCTCTTATTCACTTCTTACTTTTCATTCTCTTCTTCTTTGTTTTAAGTAATATGTTGTCTTCTTTATTGGTCTGTTCCGACTAGTTACTTTGTAGTTTTACATTAATGTAATTAATTAGACTTTTTTGTTGATTAGGTTATGAATTCAACATTATTAACGAAATTCAGTAACACAACAAAATTACATCCGAATGAGTAACCTCTTCATTTTTACCCGAATGCGCGTCGCACAGAAGAGAATTGGGTTTATTGCCGGTTAAAATAGTAGAATTGTTATACAAGGGCTGAATGCGCTCGAACGAAGTTAGAGCGCAAATAGTTTGAGGATAAAATGCATGACATTCACACCATAGTTAAACACTCTACATTTCATTTCGACGGTAAGAATCAGTTAAATATCAAGTAAATAAGGAACAATTTATAAAATCAAAATAGGTACAATTGTTTTTAATCGATTTAAAAAAATATACACTTACTGCCAACATAAGAAATTTTCAAAAAACTTATCTATTGGCTACAATTTAATCGAGTTAGTCACGACGTGCATCTAAGCGGCCACGCCGACATGAGAAAAAAAAAGTAGGAAGCAAAGTGGCAATATAGTGAGTGGCAGAATAGCACAGTAGGTACTTAATTCAATTTTAATAACCAAACGAAAAAAAAAACACGTTTTTTAATTTTACATATAATCTGAAATTTTCGTTCAGTGTATTTAACAATTTTTTTATAGAAAGAAGTGTCAAATGGTTGCATTAATTAAAAAATGAACTGTATACTTTCCACCCTTATTCATCTCTTCTGTTCAACACAACAGCGGCCCTAGCCAATATTCTTATCGAATAACGAAGTCGCCAATCGACAGTTTTTTTTTGTAAGAAATTGACATAAGCTCGCGAAAAATCAAGCGTGACCTTATGTCAATTTCATACAAAAAAATCTGTCGATTGGCGATTTCGTTATTCGACAAAAATGTTGGCTAGGGCCGCAGGAGCGATGAAAAGATATCTTTATTACCAAGATTTTTATAAGAGAAGCAAAGTAATAAAAGGAAATAAGTTCTAAGTAACCTAGCTACTTATTACAAAAGGCACTGCATAATAAGTACCGTGCAGTGCAGTGTGGTCGCAATGCGACGTCAAGCTATCGATTCGCCCCGACTTTTCATAGAAATCCATTACAATAGCACATCTTTATTGCATTCGAACACGCTACCCCGTACGTTACACCCTATGGTGATTTAAATTACACATCTGTCTTTTTTACCCTTTAAACTTAGGCATTTTACTAAAGAAGGCTAAATTTTTCTTGGCTACGTATGGCTAGTGCATATTGCGAGTGTCAAGGTAATTTTATACTCAATTTTTAGTATTCTTATAGGTAGGTAGTTTAATTCGTTTAGTTAGATAATGTATACAAATGCAAGATTATTTCGATATGTCAATTTATAAGCTTATAACTATGATTTTAGCGTGGTTTCGGAAAACAATGAAGCATGAATCATGTAAGTATAATCAAGGTTGTATGTCGAAATTAGACGACAATAGGCTAATAAATAAGTATGTTAAATAAGTAGGCAAGTATATGTTTTTTATTGCAATTTCATTAAACTTATAAAGATTTTTCTTTCCAAATGACAAAACGAATTCACGATTTACATCTTCGCATCACCGCTGCGAAAATTCAAATAAAAAATTAATTGTACACCAAAAGCTTTACAAAAAGCACATCAAAGTCGTCTGGAGTGCTCATTTCCGGTGTAAAAAGTAATGTGACTGGCTCGCTTCCGGTCTACGTAATCCTGTGGAGTTGAGGGTTGACGGGTTAAGCCTTTTTAGGATTTTACTTTACATGGCAAAAGTGAGGACGAGTGACCGGTTACGTGCGGAAGAAGGATTAAAATTGTGTGGAAACCTCGAAAGCAATCTATTTTTCACAAATATATAGCCATTTTTGAAACACCTAATGTTTGGGGATCATAAAATACCCTAATAAGTGTGTTTGTATAGATGCGTAGGTAATGATAAGTCGTGTCGAAGGCGCGTCGTCGTAGCGTCGAATAAATAAATTTATAGTACATGCGATAAAAATAAATATATGATTGGCCTTTTCATCTAATTTTAGATGATTTATACAGCGCAAGCAACTTTTAATCCATGCTATTTTATAGCACTGTTTTCCCGGCACGTTGTTAGGTGGCGTAGGTTTGCCTAGCACCTATACCACCCTCCCAGCGTAGTCAGCCATGTCCAGAGGAAAGAACTGGTCAATACGTCTGGAGCTAACTAAGCCGTGGGTTTCCTCACGATGTTTTCCGATGTTTCACGATGTTTAGAACATGCGATAGTCTAACTAAAATTAACGATGCCTGAGACGGTGTAGGACTGCCCACCACTTACTAGCTTTTACTAACTAGACATGGCCGAACCACGTCTAGTGAAATTTCTTCTTCTAAATATAAACTTCAGTATATGAAATTTTGAAAGTGTGTTCTTTACTTTATATGATGTAGGCACCCAATACCAAAGAGTATTTAAATTCTCCCACGGATTCGGCACTTACACGGGAGAAATCGCGGGACACAGCTAGTAATAACTCTAAATTTCAAAGAAACACACAGGTTTCAATGGATATTTTTCCCTCTTTTAACATATAATACAATAACCCAAATTCCCTGAGCGCATTAAATAATTTGTACGTTCAATAAATAATACAGAGCTGTCTAGACGATCACGTGATCGGCCTGAAAAACAGTTATAAACTGTTGTACGTTGTATGTACGTGACCTCACGTGAGGAAAACATTCGTGGACTGTTACTATAAAAACTCGAATGAAGGAGTCGAGTTTTGGCGAAGTGATTCATTTTCCCGCTCGTATCATTTTGAATTTTGGTTAGTGAAATTAAACTTTACCGTTTTAATCGTGTTGCTTTAATTGTATTACCAATTTTATTGTAACTGTATCAATAATCAATTCTTATTTAAATTCTCCTTATAACCTTTATAAATCCTCAGCTAGAATATGTTAAGTAACGAAAATACCAGCTAGAAGCTGGCTAGAAGATATAAAACATCAAATTCAAATCTCATTTCGATGCAAATTATGGAACGCAATTCTTCGATTTTTCTTCGGTTTTCGCTATGGTGATTTGAAATAAGTTTTTTTAGGGTTGCTTTTAATTTTAATTTTTCAACGCCCGACCTGTTTGTACAAGAGATGTGTAAAGACCATGAGTTTGAGGCAATTTTTCCATTAAAAAGTATTTAAGGCAAATAGTAGGACCTATCCAAAACACCCAAATAAGCGTTCGAAGCTTAAACTAAGAGGTGTCCCGTAAAAGCGGCTATTAAATAGATACACAATTACTCTGCCTTGGCTTCGTATTGGATTTACAACGATTACTAGGTATTTAGGTGTTAAGGCGACAACCTGTTGGTGAGTACACTTTGAAGATACGCGGCGTGGTCTAAGATACATAAATAGTAGGATATTAGATACTGACTTGTAGAGGAGTACCAACATGCACGCCTACATACTGATTAAGGAAAGAAATATATTATTCTTCGGTTTTTGTGATGCCGATATAAAACTAAAGTAATTTTTCAGATAGAATTGCATTGCTTTTATTGAATTAAGCATTTTATCAAAGCCCTACATTTGGAAAAATGAGTTTGGAAAATAAGTCTGGAAAAATTATACTTACCAAAAATTTTTTTTAATATCAATCCTCAAGTAAAAAGAAGAAAAACAAATCTATAACAAATCAAGAGTAGAACCTACAAAGATAGGTATCTACCACCACATAGTCTTAGGTACCACTTACCTACTTACGTATAGGTAGTAATTACTACTAAGTAAGAGGGTAGAAAGTACCCCTAAATATCAACCACCAAAACAAAGCACACACAGTTAATAAATCAAATTGCTACCCGCAGGCAGGGCTGAATCTATGCTAATTGGTCTCCTGGCTATAATATACGCTCCCGACGTCACTCGCATCTGCGATGTGCCACTCGGCGGACTGCATGAATCTGACATAATTACTGCCAGACTGTCCCATCTATGTTGGTATAAGATGTAGATATAGAAAGACTAGGGTTACCACTACCAAATGGGTAGTTCGTGAATTCATACCAAATTAATTATCATTGCAGTCTATTTCGCAATTCAAATTTAAAGTTTGTCAAATAAAATTTGTTATAGGTACGAAGTATTTTTACAAGGAGAAAAGCTCAAGAACTAAGTCTATTGGGACCGTCTCCACGAGCGTTAGAATCGCGGCGATATTATCTTATTTCTATACAACGCACCGCCGTATTAACATCGCTGCCCGTATGGAGACACGTTCATAGAGATTGTATAGAAATAAGTGGCTCGACGATAATATCGCCCCGATTCCAACGCTCTCGGTGACGGTCCCTAAGTACAGATAGGCAATAGTCAATCACAAAGTTTGATTATTAGCTCACCCCCCAGCCCGCAACGATGAATTGTGTTTTGTGAATAAATTGCAGTATGATTAGTCAATTGTCTTTATTGTCTTAGTTTTGTAGGATACCGTTTTATAGACATGTCACATACGTTTTCGTAACGTTGATAATATTAGTAGGATTATTTATTCGGCATGGCTAAAATACTAAGTATACAATAAAAAATACTAAGATTTTTGTTAATACATACATATGTCCGAGTAAAACGACTTAATTAACATAATAATGCTACAGCATTGTGTATCTTAATTCTCGCTCATCGCATTTCCAAAGAACGCACCCCAGTTTTAAAGTTGAAAATTGCTCTTAACTTTAACTCGAAATTGACTTTAAAATTGCCCTGTTGATTAATTTACAGCCGAAATTAAACATTAGCAGAACAAAATGAACATCTTAGTAACAGTCGTTAATTCAAGCTTACGTAAAACACCAAGACAGGGATCCGTATGACATATTGGTTGAGAAGCAGAAGGTTGCGGGTTCGAGTCTTCCGGCGGCATTGTACAAAATTATTTTATGATAAAAAAAAATAAGTAAGGGTAAGACGAGTTTATATTTTTGAATTGTGAGAATTGTGAATTTCGGTCGCAATTCACGTAAAAAATTTAACGAACAGTATAATATTTTTTATTAAACTTAATTAAATAAAACTTAATTAAGAAAAACAAAGCACCATCTAGCGCCATATAAGCTACTAAGCTTGCGTTACTGTGACTATAGACAATGGACAAATAAACTAGACATTCTTCATAGAGAGACACCCAGACCAGAAACAGAATATTTATTTTTAAGCATAAATTCTTGCTTATTGCGGGAATTGAACCTGCAACCTTCTACATTGCAGTCGGTTATTCACCCACATACCACTGAGGTCTTAAATCAAGATACATAGGTTTTACTGTCAAATCACAAGGAGTATGAACAAACAAAAGCACCCTCCTTTAAATTCCAAAACAACCCTGTCATGTTAAGTAGAACACTGAACAGTGTAATGTAATGTGTAGATAACTTCAGAGTTGAAAAGGCATTGTTTGTAACAAGTTCGTGTACCTCTACCTACTACGACTCGAACAAACTTCATGTTCTTTGATGATATGGGAAATGTTCATGCGTGAAAATGATTCAGGTGGTGGAATATATACGGTTACCTAAAGTAGAAAGCCTAGTACTAATGCTAGGAAAATACGTTGAGATTTTATGTGCAAGTACTAAAGGTGATGTCTCAAACATATCCCATTTACCTTTTATGCGATATTTAAAACTTCACTAAGTTATGTGTAGATAGCTTCAGAGTTGAAACGGCATTGTTTATAACAAGTTGGTGTACCTACGTGAACAAACTTCATGCTCTTTGATGATATGGGGACAGTTCACGCGTGAAACTGATTCGGGGGTGTTTTCTCCGCGAATTCAGAATATAATCAAATCTACTACGAGAATAACGTGTTCCTAGTATGGTAATTTAAGCTGAAATGGGGTTGTTCTAAACGTCTAGTCGAACAACTTTTGTTATTTCTTCTGTTTTCAGCTATCATCATACCAAGTTTCATTGTAATCGGTTAAGTAATTTTTGCGTGAAAGTGTAACAAAGTCACATTCAGACATCTTACTTTTTACTAATATTATAAACGCGAAAGTTTGTGTGTATGTATGTGATATTGGTCCTTTTTCACGCAAAATCTACAGAACCGATTGCGATGAAACTTGGAATATAGGTAGCTGAATACCGGGAGTAACACACAGGCTACTTTTTATCCCGATATTGCCGCGGAAACGGGACCTACGCGGGTTAAACCGCGGGGCGCAGCTAGTACATTATATAGTAGGATTAGTAGAATAGGATTTTCTAAACAGTTGTAAATCACCGGCTCAAGTCTTATTTATCGGGCTAGCCCTTTTTTGATGTGTAGGTCAGCGCAGCAACTAAAAAACTTACTCTTTGTTCCTAGTAGCCTTTTTTTTATTTTCTGCGGAACGACTATATCTCCGAACAAAGATGCAAACTTGTTAAAGTTATTTTAAAGCAAATCTCCTAACGACGAACTCTGACGAAACTCGTGCTAATGGGGATTATAATTAAATACCCCACTAGGATATTTTAAGAGTTTATCCTTGACATAATCGTACCTTTGAGATGAATAAAAATGAAATATTAATATGTCTCCTTTAAAAATAAATATAAGTAGTATATCCGTAGTCTAGTCACCGTAACACAAGCTTAGCAGCTTACCACGGGGCTAGATGGCGCTGTGTGTTCGTCACAGGATTTATTTATTATTATTTTATTTATTATTTTACGTCAACTTCTTATTATTAGGTTCATTTATTTAAAAAAACTTTAATAACTGTTATACCAGCTACGCTTAGCGTGTTTTAAACCGCGTAAGTCCCGATCCAATGGAAATGTCAGAATAAATGATGTCCAGCTATCTGCATGTCAAATTTCAGCGTTCAGTGCCTGAACAAGTCACATAATATGTAGGTACTTACATAAATATTAAATGGATACATACTTGGAAACATTCGCGTTTTATTTTATTAATAGGAAATAGGATTTTGTGCCCTGTGGCTATATTTAGATAACCGGATAAAATGGGTAAAACGTTTAAAAAAAACCACTATTTATTTCGATGTAAGTTGGGATACAAAAATGATATCTTCGAAAAATCTTGTCACAAAGTATCGCAAATCACATGTCCTAAATGTACGGTATATATCATACTAATCCTTCTAATACTATAAAGCTGAAAGTTTGTGAGTATGTGTGTTTGTTCCTCAATCACGCAAAAACTACTGAACCGATTGCGATGAAACTTGGAATATAGCTGCATACGGGGAATAACACATAGGGTACTTTTTATCCCGATATTCCTGCGGGAACGGGACTTAAGCGGGTAAAACTGCGGAGCGCAGTTAGTATTTAAATACCTAACTGCCAAAAATAACAACTAACGAATAACCAAGAGTATAACAATAAACAAACAAAACTTTATACAAATTGGAGCGAATTGCAATCCAAATATAGCAGTTTCAAAATTAAATTCCAGTTCGGAGAAACCACAAAATTTAGACTCAACTAGTTTCCTCGTCAAAATGCAGTTTGTCGAACATTTTAGCGATTTAGTTACGATAGTTATTCTGTAACTAAATTGACTAAATTATGGAAGGATAATATTATATCGAGACCTTTGCACACAAACAGTTTTTTAGTTTCCATTATATTATCTCCCTAGCTATGCCCCGCGGTATCAAAACCGTAAGTCCCGATCCCGTGGGAATATAGGGATCAATGTAGCCTATGTCACTCCTTGATAATGTAGTTTTCTATTGGATACAATATAATTTTTGAAATCATTTTAGTAGGTACGGACGGAGCCTATTCGTTACAAACAAACAAATTATATTTTCTGTTTATAATATTAGTATAGGAGCATAAACAAACAATAAAACGTGTTATTAGGTTTGTAAGTATTTATTTTTAATTACGTTCTAATTAAATTATTTAACCTTGAACTAACATTAAGTTATCTTTCAGGAAAATGTATGGACAGTTAAATATAGTTTTACTTACATACCTAATTCATACGTTTACCTACACTACATAATACAAAAATTCCATTGAATTACTAATTATCATTATTATTAGGTTACAACAGCTGCCTATTATAGTAATTTGTCTGCCGGACACAGCCCTAGATCCGGCTTTACCCACGTTCACTTAATTTGTCCAGACACGTTCACATACAGTCGAAGCGGTGTCCGTCGAGCAAATCACAGGCATACGTCAGACAATTTGTCAGACAGATAAACGGGTAAAAGAACCTATCTTGATATAATTTTATACTATAGGTGCTGTTATAGTGTGTGTTTACTGAGCAAAGTTGTGTCCGATAGTGTGTCTCCCAGCCAAAACCGTGCTAATCACGAATCTGCTTCGACGATGTGTCCGACGAACAAATATGTGTTGGCAATGAGTAGGTAGTATACATGTGCGTACGGGCCATGTAAGTGTGTGTGGATCGAACCAGCAATGTGTCGGTCAGCCAAAGTTAATGCGCCTATGCTCAAAAATTATGTCACATCGTTACTTTGGGGATTCACGTTCTTTATTTATATAAATCTTATAGAATATCTATTGTAAGAGATTTTTATATGTAAAGTCTGTGGGTGGCTTCAGCTAGGTAGATTAAAAACACATTATTTATAGTTGTCCAAATTCAATAATAATAACCTGCATTGTGCTTATCGTCATAGGTAGATTAAATCATCAAAACACCAGAAAACGTATCAAACTGCTGTGGCTAAGGACTTGGACAATTTTTCAAAGAAGAGTGTTATATTTTTTTTTCTTTTTTCGCGATATTGAATTAAATTTAAATCCAATTTTCTTTTTTTGGCCTTTTTATCAAAGGCCCGCGTTTCGAGATCACTACAGACCTCTTCCTCAGAGGTAGAATTAGGGCAACTTAGACAAGTTAAAGACGTGTTTTCTTAACTTAAGCCTTTGCAGACAAATCTACAACACAGACAAATTTGTCTGACAGACACGTTACCTGCCTAGTTAAGTGGGATCAGCCTAGCTAGCATAACAGCACGTAAACATTATGTTGTTCGACAAAAATAGGCCGTCTCTTATTTTCGTCGTTTACGAGAAAGAGACGGAATCTTTATGTCGATTTGACAAAATGTTTCTTGTGTTGTTATGCTAGCCAGGAAGGAAGCGGAAAACCAAATATTTCCCTAAGTCCTTAGTTTGAATAGCCTTGAGGATAACTCCATTGATCCCGCTGATTTGTTCACTACCGCGTCAGTAGCCGAGGTGTAGCGATGTTTGGTTTTACAACACTCTGTTGGTGCGCACTGTTATTTATATTTAGTATAGGTTTTGCTCAGGAATATGATAGTAAAATTGGTAAGTCAAGATATAATAAAACACTTTATTTACCGGGTTTAATCGCGCTTTTATTCATAATTTTTAAACAAATCGAGCTTTCGCCAACTTAACAGTTGGCTTTTTTAAGGTTGACCAGGCTGGTCAACTTTGAAAAAGTTAACTGTTTTATTATGCAAAATCGCTAAAAGCATAGTAGAAATTAAGTCAAGATTATGATTTGTTTTTTACATTAATGAGAAAAATTGCGTGTAATATATAAGTAAACGAGTATATTTGTTCCTACGAATACGACTACTGAACCGATTACTATAAACTTCGTATGTAGATAGTTGAAGACGTGGAATAACACATAGGCTACCTACTATATATAGTAACAAAATGCTTTACCGAATCGTTTGGGACCACTCTAGTTTTAGGTATATATCCATTTTTTTTAAGTTCGTAAGTGACTTTTTATCCCTTAACACAACTTTTTTAAACCTATGGTAATTTTAATTTACCTAACTTTTTGGATTACATTATAATTTTCCAACATTTTTAACCCTTAAAAGTCCCAAAATAATCCACCATCTGTTGTTAAACTCCTACATGAACAGAATGCCAAGCCAAAGCAAACCCTGAGACCCCTAATCTCCAGTAAAAAATACATAAATGATAAAGTGTAAACGGACCATAATATAAGATCAGTTCCACACGAATTCCGACGGGACGACGCGCATAATTTGCTGAAACTGCGAGCAAAATTTGCATAAATATGTTGGTATAGTCAGCAGAAAAGGTACCTGACATAATATGGGATATAGAACAAGTGCAAATGTCAAAAGTGCGGGAGGCGTGCGGGCGGCGGTCAAATTGAAAAAAAAAAAACCTTATTTAGACCCTGCTTATTTAGACTGCTCTAGGTTATTTTGAACGTTTAGTATTCTTAGAATATTTTGTGATTGCTGCTTGGATGTAAAAATAAATAAAAAAGAGTGGTTGAAAAATCAATCCTGTGTCTTGCATATCGTGAAGGGTACCTACCGTTGGCGTTGATCTTTCAAATGTTACTATTTTCAAAGTCGTTATTATGTTATTGTTATTGACTCAAGATAGGTTCGACGCGAACTAGTACTAAGCATCTGAAATTAGTATGTAAATTTTTTATGTTTTAAATTTTAAATGTTTATAAGTAAATTTTAAAACTTTAGACCATTTAGATAAGTTTTAAAACCAACGACGGCACAAAAATAGGTCATACAAATAAAATACATAGATACACTCAAGACTAAAATTTAACCCTTCCTTGGCAGTCGCGTAAAATCCACTAAATTTTTAATTCTACTCTTTTGCTGTCTGTACCTAAGATATTAAGGCTTTGTGCATACTTTAGACCCCGTACCTATACTGTAAGTAAATATTTTAAAGGGTTAAACTGAGCCTTTACAAAATTCAATAGAGTTTAATCGTACTGTACCTGCCCGCACCTTCTTACTTTCCTTGAATTAGACTTACCTGAAACAATAGAACAATATATAATTAGTACATATTTGGAACATTCCTGTAGTGTATTAATAATCGATATAAAGATGTAGGTAGATAGATTCTGATTTGTAAAATATTATGTAGGTAGATAGTCAATAAATGCTCGTCATTCGTTACGGTTGGTTTCCTTTCTTCTCCTGTAATTAAGTCCTGAAGTCGGTATTTCACAATTCTTTAATCATATATCCATTTACTGTGCATTTAATTAGAGTTACAACACAACCTGCCCCCAGATTATCTATCTAGTGTATGTCTGACAACCGCGGAAAATGACTGCACTATGCAGTACATTTCTGCTTTGGCGTAACTTGGTTATTACCGGTAATTACCTCAAAGCAGCAATATACTGCATGCTGCCTGTTTTTTCCACTGTTGTCAGATATCCACTAGATAGATAATCTGGGGGCTGGAAAGAGCACCACCATTAGGGATGATTCTCATTAGACCCGGCCATTAGATGTGACCTAAGGCCTAAGGTCGGGATACTTTTGTATCATAAAAACAGCACGGACTCGACACAGACAGCATGCAAAACTTCGATAATTATTATGCACCATAATTCCTAAATATGCGAAAATGTAAAGCTCATGAGTGTCCTGTGTCTTCTTGTCATTGGAGAATTCTAGGCCATAAAAGTCATAATAGTGTAAATTCTTTAAATTTCAGATCATTACCTAATAGCATGCCACAGCACAGACTTCGACTGTTTCAAGCGACAGTACAGGGCCCTCCGAGACATCATCATACGGGGAAACGCTAACCTAACACTAGAATATGAGCCTTATGTCTTTCAGTACGGGAACTCTGGGACCTGCATCAAGATTACAGGCGTAGAGCACAGTGAGATGGTTGCTATGAGGTGAGGGGAGTTACTATAGGTTCTCCATTTGCCCTCCCGATGTGCGTCCACTTTGTCGTGGTGGGAGGGCTCAGTAGCTGCAAGAGGGGCAGTGAAGCCAAGAGGCGCACGAGGTGGGAAGCCGGGCTTGCCCGGCTTCTAACCCGTAAGCCCGCGTCAGCGGGCCCGGGCGCCCTTTCCTTAAGGAGAGGCCGCGTGGAAGAAAACCACTATAAAAAAATACGAGAGGATGCCGGGCCGTCGTGGTATTTGCCGGGGCCTGGCTGCCAACCGTAAGCCCGCGTCAGCGGGCCCGGGGGCCCTTTCCGCAAGGATGGGCCGCGTGGAAAACAACCACTATAAAAAATTACAAGAGGGTGCCGGGCCATCGTGGTATTTGCCGGGGCCTGGCTGCCAACCGTAAGCCCGCGTCAGCGGGCCCGGGAGCCCTTTCCACAAGGAGGGGCCGCGTGGAAGACAACCACTATAAAAAATCACCTCGGCCCTTAGTGGTGATCTCGGGGGGGATACACCACCGGCTTTAGGGGCCCCGAGATGGCGGCGTGTCCGCGCCTCTCGGAGAGGGTATCGCACTTCCCACCCTTTTTATTAAAAAAGGGTGTCTGGAAGTGTTTGTGAGAGGGGGCCGACTGCGGCCAACCGCCGTCGGGGTCAACGGTAGTATTATAATAGGTCCCGTTGACCCCAACACTTGCGGCGTGAGGGACACCGTGGGTTTTTAGTGGATAAACCCCTGGCAAACACCATCTAGACCAGGGGGGACCTCCACTCACCGGGCCGCTCTCCCCCGAGAGCACCTGATGGTCTTAATCAGACTTTCCCACGAAAAAAAAAAAAAAAAAAAAAGTTCTCCATTTGCAGATAGACTTGCTTGTATGTGACTTCGTTACTCTTTAACGCAAAAACTACTGAATTGATTGCGATGAAACTTGAAATAAAGCTGGATACTGGGAATAACACATAGGCACTTTCTATCCCGATATTCCCGCAGAAACGGGGCTTACGCGGGTGAAACCACGGCGCGCAACTAGTGTTTGATATATTGACGGAACGAACGAAGCGTCTCTGCTTCAAGTCGAGCAAAATTTGCTTTCGTCTGTCAGTATGTCTGTATGTGCCTGTGTTGGTTCTCCTTTACAGGTCGTATTTTTTATATTTCTTATCGAAGGCCTACATCACATAAAGACACACAGTTCAAATTAAGTTATCTACTTTCAGCGGTTTAGGCTGTGCGTTGAACCCAACGTTAAATCGTTGCGTTGAATGAAACAGCCAGGACAAAGCATTTTATTGATAAATTGAAAGTTATAGAAGTGTTATTAATACATTTTCAGCTTCGATGGCAAAAATACGGAATACTCCTTCGTGTTAGAGATGCCAATTAGAATACAGCAGCAGAAACAAACCTCCAACATGTCTTGTGCTATTCCCGAGAAAGGTAACAGAAGGTTACAAATAATTTTATTTATAGTTCAGCTATAACTAGTCACATTTTACTTAATTGTGTCTCCTCTCGAAGAAGGAATAATTATTAAACGCGATTAAAGTACGGTCAAATGTATTTTATGGTTTAAAATTCGTGTGAATTTAAAAAGTTTTTTGGTGCTATAACCATGTTTAGTTCCAAATGGCTCCTATCGATCTAACATTAAAATAGACTGATAGATACACTAGGTACCCAATGATGAATAATATAAGCACTATTGAGCCAGTAGGTATCGATTGACATTGTTGTGTTTAGATTTTTCTTCTGTTTTCGCGATGTTGGATTGAATTTAATCTCATTATTATGATTTTTTCGCGTTGGTCTTACTACTTTAGAAGTTAGACTGAGCTGACTGACTGACTGTAAGCAAGAGATAGATAAAATGAAGGTAAAATGAAAGAAAGCTTAATGTAATGAATAAAGCAAAACGAATAGAACTGGAAAAACCACCTGTGTGGTATAGGCACCTAAGATCCGAAGTGGGACAGCCCTGACGAAACGTAGTTCGACGTAGATTATAAGAACCATCGTTTAAATAGGTCCTAGGCTACGGCTACAGCTAATTTCTTTTTAAATAAAACCATATTTTTATGTTTGTTTCAGAGTTCATAAATATAACAAAACACGAAGGTAAGAATAGTACTTAAGATAAAAAACATTAAACCATTTAACCTCTTAATCGTTACACATGAAAATTGACGTAGAGTATCCTATCCTAATCCTGTATCCTGTAGAACACGCGGGCAAAGCCGCGGGCCGAAGCTAGTCTTCATATAAATTAAAATCGATCTAGTAGTTTCGGAGATTACCTTCAACATACATACCTAACCTACATATTACCAGCGTTACCTTTTCATTATATTATTTAGTATATTTATTTGTATAGATTGAATATATGATAAATCTAGTATTGCCGAACTATCGAAAGTATCGATTGATAGAAGGCTGTGATCCCGACTACAGAAATCGATATTATTTGTAGTTTTTAACTAAATTTGTTTTAAAAATACATTGTTTTTTATTTACTTTCTTTTGTAGTAAAAACTATTTTATCTCTATAGTCTGAAATATTATTTGAGATCATTCGAAGTGAATAAAAACAGCGAGTTTTGTGAGAAAATTATAGTAGTTTCAATAAGAACTTGTTTTTCAGGACCCTTGAAAAAGTTCACCGGCAACGGTAAGACTTATTTTAAGTAACTTTTGAAGAATAAGTACGTACCTACTTCATTGAAACCATGACGGACTTTTGACAACCAAATTTGAAAAGAGCTGGGAACGTACTCAATTACTAAAAAGTCTCAAAAATGCTTCAGTATTATTTCGTAATTTGTTTTTATTTCTCAAGGCCTATAGACAGTCGCAACGAGATCATCTAGAATTTTTAAAGATTAATTTTCCCTTTAAAATATTTCAAGTGTTAAAGTATTGTTAAATTTTTCTCAAAGAGTTCAAATATTCCATGAGTGGTATAGCCCCAGCTTAGAATCTGGCTACCCCATCTCTTCCCGTTCCTGATGTCGTAAAAGGCGGCTAAGAGATTAAAATTTGGGAGGAGCGGGTAAAGTACAATAAGAACGTTTGGTGCCAGGCAATCAGCCGGTCGTAAAATCAGTACCAAATGTATTTGCAGTGAGTATGGTCAATAAGACTTAAAGCAAAATACAGAAACGCCACAACAAAATTTAAAAAGTACTTAAATAATTTAGCATCCCTTAAACTTAAAATAAGTTTGACTTTAAGAACTGCGAAGCTGTTTTGGTACAACTCCAATTTTGAGTAGCGTTTCTTTATTGGGCCGTTTTGTTGGATACATGTGTTTTAGCGCACCCCGATATCACCTGATAATAAATGATGATAATATGGTCTAAAATGAAACACGCTGATCTAGCAGATAAGAAGACGGTTTATTTCTAAGGGTTCTGAAATTAACATAAAAACAATTGTTTTTCAACAGCGACTGTTCAAGTGACGTACCCTTACAAGCTTGTTAAGGACAAAGGTCACGTCTACATGCTGCTCGATGAAGAAAACCTGGACATCCTTCTAGACATCCCGGACTTAAGCCAATATGACAAAGAGAGCCCACTTGAAAGTATTATTTTGTATCTTCGATTAGTAATAAAATAACTAAATATAAATAAATATTGCACGACATTGCACGCAGCGGAATCTAGCCCCAAACTAAGCACTAAGCTTGAATTATGGGTACTAGACAACGGATATACTACATATTATAATTCTTTTTTTGTAAAAACATACATAAATTATACATGGAAAGACACCCAGACCAGTTACAAATATTTATTTTTAAGCATACCTAAATATTTGTACCCGACGGGAATCGAACCCGCAACCTTCTGAATTGCAGTCGAGCGTACCCCCGACGCGCCACAGAGGCCATCGACAATGATTGTCGACAAAACAGGCTTAGCCTAGTTTACCATGAGAACACCTGTGACAACTTTTTTCATTGTGACACTCCAATAAATATTATTTATTTATTTATCTAACCTCACCTCACCTCACTTTTGATGGGAATTAACGACGACTCAGATAAAAGAAACCTATTCAATCTTTACTTCTTTAAGCCTTCGCTTGAATGTTGTTTTTGGAACTAACGGGGGCAGGGAGTTCCCCTATGATTTTCAAGACCCGTCCGCCACTTAAAACGAATTGCAATTCAAAAAGATTCATATAGCATTGACTGAGGAACTTGAGCAATCCTCCGTCGAAACTTATCTATCAAAGCGGGGACGCTATATGACAACCATGATATAGCATACCCGCTTACCCACCTGTTAATATCACGGCGGGGCCCGCTGTACCATCAGGTGATCAGCAGAACGCTGCGCCGTCTGGGATCGGTTATAGACAGATCGTGTCCCCAAAGATAGAGTTCGGTTCTCTTAAGGAGAGCTGTCTCGCGCCAAGAGACGCTACCTAATCAGGTAGCGTCTCTTGGCGCGAGTACCTGTCTGGGCAATCGCCCAGACAGGTACCGAGGCCATAAAGCAGCTCACCATTCGCACCTCAGTGAGGAGTTTGCGAGGAACTTGAGCAGCGGGTTAAAGCATGTAGACTTAATAAACCTGATTATTTTCAGCGAAACTGTACGAGTGGTCTGAGTGGGCTTACGATGCAGTACATCATATAAACCTCGCCAGCCAGACCCTAGCACCCTTCACCAGCAATCTCAATATTATACTGGATAAGATACCAATCGACAAGTAAGCAGGATTATGATTATAGCCTCAGTTTAACAACCGGCTTCCAAGCTCTAGACTAGAAGCACAGTTTACCTAGTAGTTGGAGTCACGCGGCGCTCTTACTGTTTGCCCAAATTTCATACAAATTTGGATCGGTCACATAAGTAGTAACTGTAGGATAGGTCACATAAGTTGTACGAAATGTAAGATATTTGACATTTGACTTGTCGATGCCTATTTTTAGAAACCAGGTAAGTTTGCATACTATTACTTCTTTCTATGTACTATGCTAGAAGGTACCAGCTATTTAAAATGTTGACCTAGGTTTTGTCAGAATACGCTAACGTTAGACCTTGAAAATTACTCTAGACGTATTAAAGGCGGGTAAAGTTAGATACAAGCATGGATAAGTTCTGTGCCATCGTCACGTGCGACGAAGAAGAATCTAGATGCTGGGCCCTAAAGAATTGGAGCCTAGAAATAAAATATACGCCTGAATGGAAGAATCCATGCACGCTTATCTTGAGTCAGGCTTGTAATCAGTGAAGAGCAGAATTAGCATTACAAATAAACAAATCTAAAAATACCTATACGATTTTATACTAGCATTATGTTTTCATTATATATATAATTTTAAAACGGGTTTCATTACCTACCACGTTTTAATACGTTTTTTTTTACAGAGCTTGTTATTTCGACAATTATTGCAACTGGCTTGTTCACGAGACTGATTTTAATCCAATTTACCTGCATTTTTTTTTTCAAGTTTTGTTTAGTCGTTTTTAAAAAGGGCTTTATGTCTTGGTTCCAGGTTCATACTGCTGTACCCTGAAGAGAAGTATACTAACTTACAGATGTTGTTTGCTAACACTGTTGAGTATGCCAGCACTAATGCCGATTGAATGGGTATTTCAGTTCGGCCAAGAAGATTAAACAACTGTTACTCAAATGTGAATAAAGATTATAAGTATATTTCGGCTTTTTCCATTTCAAATCTGACAGACAGTAACAAATACATTGCATAACTATTTGTCTCTTATTCTATCTATACATATAAATTTATGTATAGCCTGCCCAGAGTGATTGACACAACTACGTATATATCAACTCAGAGCTCAAACCGTTGATCCTAGAGACACGAAATTTGATGTGTGCAGATGAATATTCACAAAGAACGGATTTTTCGAGGACTGACTGATTGAAACCACGGAAAGAGTTCTGTATAGCAGATGTTATAGTCGTTCAAAAGTAAGAAGGTAAATTTCAGATCCTCCAGAGAGGACAAAACAAATCTTATGTTCTAAAAAACCTTATACTAGCTGGGCAATCGCTCTGAAAATCCACTCAACTTCCCCAAGGATGTAGGTGTAATATAGTTTATAATTAAAGAATCTCAGTTACGATGACGTCGCTATTAGCAAGACGTTACCCTCGATTGGCTATTACCCCTAACGAAGGGGCTATTTCGGTAAATTAATTCCAGGGGTAGTGCATCGGCCAGACAAGTTAATTTTGTTGTTGATATTGTAAACAAGTCCAACCAAGTCGTCTGAAAGTTTTTTAAAATTGTGAGGGTGTGAATAGAAAATTTATGAAATTGTTGTGATTAAATGATACCTACTATTTATTTTAGTCCATATATCTACTTTTTGCCAATCTAAGGTGTTTGGATTTAGGGAGGGACGTAGGGGGACGTAAATAAATAGTACCTACTAGTTTTTATCGACTTTCAAAAAGAGGACGATTCATTCATTCATTTTGTTTAATTTCAAAATATTTATAAAAAGGTCACCTTTTTTAATTTAAATACTTTTGCATAATAATCGACCTACAAAAGAAGGACAAAAAATTTCACCTACATACAGTGCCATCGACTTATCTGTTATGTAATCAGAAATCGGGCAGTTTTTATTATTAAGAATTCGTCTTAAATCAACAAGTCATCATTACTATCGCTGATAAATTAATTAAATAGCGATGTACAATGTACAAAAATGTACAATTGTACATACATACATCGTAGCTTGATACATGCAGAATGTGTACAGATTGTAATCTTCTTAAGATACCAAGATTATGTACTTACCTACATGAACTGTTTCTGTGACGTATTTTATGACAAAGTATTTGTTTTAATTCTTAATTTACTTTAATGATCAACTGAGAAATCATTTTTTATTTATTTTAATACATCTACGAATTCTCAATGCGAACACACTAAGTTTAATTTCTCGGTTACAGGACGCTCGCATCGACTACAATTGTCGATAAATCGCTGCAGACGATACTATTTTCAATTTTACAATAGACGTAATAGACGACACGACCTTCGGAATGAAAGTCGCAGTGTCTACCGTTAGACCAACAGCTAGTACATTATGTAGACGACGTAGACGAGTATGTAAGAATGTTTAACAACAAACTTGGTTTTTCACGCATATTCACATTGTTAAGTGTCATAATCTCTGTTTGAAGATTGTCGAGTTATTTTCAAGTTGTTATCAAAAAACCCCTCGTACTCATTCGAAAGTATTTAAACAAGATATCAAAGATGATTAGGTTAATTAAGATTTTGGTTCCGTACATATTTAAAGTCTAATTTATATTACGAAATTATGTCATGCATTTTGGAGTCAATTTTATAAAAGCAGTCTCGCAGCAGTTACTGGTGGACGCAAAATTTTGGGTATTTCTACCATGAACTAGTTCCGCTTATCAGTCTGCTTGGATGTCAAATGGTAAAAGGGAAATTGCAAAACCAAATTGTGCTGTTCCTTGGCACACTTCCCGAAACGTATCAAATAAAAGACCAACAATCTTGCAACCCTACGGACGATGTTCAAGGCTTTGAAAGCCTTTTGATCACAAGTTCATCGTCGCCGATGAGCCTCTCCTCACAAAAGACTCCAACGCCTCCAGCTGGCATTTTGTAAAACCGTCCCAAACGTCGGAGCAGTACTCCATGCACGATCGGACTTGCGCTTGGTACAAGTCAAGCAACTATCCTGAGGTGAAATACCGTCTCACCTTGGCAAGAACACCGAGCTTTTCCTAAGCCAGTTGGGCTTTGGATTCAAAAAATGAATCAAAGTTGAGATATAGTGATAGAGATCCCAAGAAGCTCTAGATGATCAGTCATCGGCACGGACCCATCTCGGAAAAATGGGAGTCAGATAGAATTGACCTCTTTTAGTGGAGAACAGACATGTCTGGGTCTTAGCCGCATTGAACTCAACCAGAAAGGCCTCCGAGAAAGTTCCATGTTCTAGAAATTAAGTTAGTTTAGTCCACTAAAGACATTGTTTGCGATTTTAAGAAAACAAACGTATTAAACAATTTCTGTGTTAGCATATTATGACAAATTGTGCTAAAACGTGGTAAAACATAATAAAAGAAACAGTTCTGAAATAAACATGGGCATGAGGTGAGGTAGGAATACTGAAATACCTGAGGTAGATGCACTTCAGCCATGAAAACATGGGTAAGGTATAACATAGTTCCCACATCCGCACGTGTAGACCACCACGAACAGATAAATGTTGACCACGACCAGGTCATCCAAGACCCCAGTTTAGGTGAATCTGAACACCGAAGGCTAAGCATATCACGGTGACCACTAACGACGTGTAGATCATTACTGGCTAAAAGTAAATAAAATAAAATTTAACAATGAAAATCTGTCGGGTGCTTGAATTAATTTGAAAATTTTGATACAAACGTATCTAAATTTTGGTATAATAAAATATCTTTATTTCAGGTATGTACCCATATAAAATTAAAAGTCACAATAGAAATTAGATCTAATTAACAAATACCCACATACCTACAGAACTACCTGTCTACTGAAATCATTTCTAAAAAATATATATAATAATGTCATTATTATATACTAATCATTATTACTACTACTATTTACGGTTTTGATCACGGTGCACAGATAGCCAAAATCTATAAATATAGTTATCCAGCTGTTCGGATAGTGTAGTCAGGATTGAATTTGTTGACCTACGTAACCGAGACCAAAAAGCAGCGACGCGACGCGAGCTCTAATTATAGCGAAGTAGTCCGTGACCCCAGCCCCAGCAAACATATTGGACGCGCTGCAGTACCTAGGATGCTTCATCAGAATGCGGTATGCGTCATTATACTGCACCCTAATGCTACTACGAGCCTTCCTGGTACAGTTGACCCAAAGCTGACATGTGTAGAAGCATTGGCAATATGCCCCAAACAATGTCAGCTTAACTTGGTCGCTACAGCGATAAAAACGACGTGCCAGCATGTTGCAGCGAACTGCTAGAGCCCGCGCGGCGTTCACGTTCTACATCCTCATCATCGTTTAAGTTTTCGGTCAAAATGTGTCCTAGGTATCTAAAGCGTGAAACTCTTTCCACCCGGACCCCGTCCACAAACACGGGTGGTACCCTGTCCGGACCCCTCCCCGCCTTAAAAACCATCATAATGATGATGGTTTTTAAGGCGGGTATGATGATAAATGTGCCATTGACCCACTATACAATTCTGTTCGATAATTACTGAATCGATTATTAATCAATTAAATAAAACTGTTACTATTATTTTTAAATAAAATTATAAAAGAGTAAACGCGTATTGTTGATTTTGTTATGTCTTATTTGATTTTACAAAGTTATATAACTCTTACTCAAACATTGTTAAACGTAATCTTGAAGAGTGTTGTGTTCAGTTAAATCAGAATATTGTAATGACATACAACAATTTACTTAAATTTAAATTCAAGAAAAGAGATGTCGTTTTAATAAATGAAGTCCGGCAAAATACCTTAGGTTTTATAAATTCGTAGCACAGAACTCTAAAAACACGGAAATTCTAATTCACTAGACGTATCTTCTTTTACAATATTGCAATAAATGTTATTGATCTTCTTGTTTGATTAAAGCAGAAACTACGTCTTCGTCGTCGTCTTTAAAACTAGTGTTTTAATTAATGTTTATCTCAGACGAGCTGTGGTTGTGGTGTGACTAGCATATTACTATAGACTAATAAATTTAGTAGTCTGGAATCATGGGGGTGTTTCTACAAATAATTGGAAGCTTGTTGAGTAAGTTATTCAAGTGTTGGAAGTATTGGAAGAAAATGAAAGACTTTAAAGTGTTGGTGGAAAAAAATGTGCGAAATTATTTGCTTTGAATCTGCATTCAGCAGACGAATGTTAACAAAGCCTTACTTATTATTTCAATTATCGGATTCAACGGAAATTGTGGAATGTTTTTAAATATTCTCGTTTAAAGTATTAGTTGATGACATTGTTTCCTACGTTTTGATGTAGAATTTATAGGAAAATGTCTATAATGGTGTTAAATAGTGACAAAATAATATTCTTGTCTTATATTACACGCTAAGGCTTTTTTGAAGTATTTAGAAGTTTATGTCTTGAAACTGTACCAAAACGTAGAAAACAATATCTTTTAAACGCTGTGAACAAAAATATTCAAAACTAGCTGTTACCCGCGACATCGTCTGCGTAGAAATAGTGCACAGTCGACTTTTACGTTCATTACTCGGGTTCTACTAATTGGATTTCGATGTAAAGGTGTATACCACGAGGTTCCTCGAAAATAAAACTATCCAATTTTGAAAACCAAGGAGCAAACAGAGAAACAGACAGACAGATTTCCTAAGTCCCCCAAATAACTTTTTTTTTTAATTTACTTTTGCTTTTCCTTTATTATAAGTATAGATATAGATAAAGTATAGAATAGATTGATAGATATAGATCATTGCGTCAAAAAATAATCACCAATTTTCGATGAATCGAGAGGGATTTTCATTCAGTTTTAGGTCTTGTTTGATCCATATAATGGAGTATGCAATAATTTGTCTTGTTCTCCAGTATCAAGCCTATGTATGTCCATGGGCATAGTCTTCGCCTGGCCATCCTCTACCTTCATGATGTTTGCCTCAAACACCACCACACTTGACCGCACCATGTCAGACTCTGAGCTCGCTCTCTTCGGCAGTCTATCTTCAATTGGTGCCCTCATTGGAACTCCGATAGTGGGCTTCCTACTGGATAGACTGGGACGGAAAAACTGTTCTCTTCTCTTCTCTCTTTTTGGTGTAGTAAGTATTTTTGTACAGCATATGTTTAAAGTGCAACATTATGTAGACTGTAATAGTACTCGGATTCGTTTTCAGCAATTAGACCACTCTGAATGGGTCGTTTTTGCGTGAAGGTTCCTATAGTCAATGTATCACAATCAGCCGAACTCTTCCATACATTTTGCCACAAATTGTGATTTTTAATATTGAAGGCTTTCTCGCAAAGTCTTCTGCCCCAAGTTTAATTCTTAACCTAGTCCTAGAACACTATCGTCTATATATAACTCTTAACGCCATTTTAATATCTTGATCCACAGCTATCTTGGACATTGATAGCAACAAGCAGCAACGTTGAAGTAGTCTTGTGTGCCATGTTTGTTGCTGGTCTCTACGGAGCAGCCTACCTCATAGTACCAGTCTACATCAGCGAAATCTGCCAAGACTCCATCCGAGGAGCCATGACCTCACTAACCATGATAGCCATGGGTATCGGAATGCTGATGTCATATATCTTCGGAGGATTCCTCCCTTACCAAGTGATGAACTACGTGTGTTTGTCAATCTCTGTTGCAATGACAGTGGCTCTAGTGTTGTTAAAGGAATCTCCTACGTTCTTGTTAACGAAGGGTCGTGAAGAAGTAAGTTTAAATACCTACTTAGATAGCTAGATACCTTACTTAGATACCTTGGTAAACAATAAAATTCTAACTGTACAGTCAAATGTTTTGGTATAAACTTTACACTTTTTTACACAAAGATTTTTTAAAATAAATCAATTCATTTAGTGCTTTAAGTTAAACTATAGGTTTCTATAATAACTTATTTGTTTTAGGATGCGATCAATGCAATGGCTTTCTATAGACGATTGAAACCTGATTCGAAAGAAGTACAAGATGAAATAAATACGATTAAAAGTACTCTACAGCTTGATGTAGATGGTTAGTAGAATATTTATCTTCAGAAATGTATGTACTGAAATGTTTTTACTATAATCTATCTTACCTTATTTTAATTTTGCAGAACAAACTCCGGAACAAGAGAAATTAAATCCAGACAACACGCCAAAAAAAAATACAACAAAAGAAGAAAAAGTTTCCTTTTGGACATTTTTGAGTAAGTGGATTAACCGAATTGATCAATTTAAAATAATTAAAGTTAATAAAATTTAAAGTAAATCAAATTAAATCTATTATTATGAGCAAAGTAAATACAAAGTAAAATCTCAATTGACGGCTAAAATTGTCCATTATGCTGACCGCATTTCGGTATTAGTAAAGAAACCGACGACCTCTGTGGCGCGTCGGGCGAACGCTTGGCTGCAATGCAGAAGGTTGCGGGTTCGATTCCCGTTGGGTGCAAATATTTATGATTAAATATAAATATTTGTATCTGGTCAGGGCGTATTTCTATGTATAATATGTATGCATTTACAAAAGAAAAATAAATATAAGTATTATATCCGTTGTCTAGTCACCGTAACACAA
The DNA here is from genome assembly GCA_949358125.1 of Idaea dimidiata. Classification (NCBI taxonomy): domain Eukaryota; kingdom Metazoa; phylum Arthropoda; class Insecta; order Lepidoptera; family Geometridae; genus Idaea; species Idaea dimidiata. The sequence continues at coordinate 15,260,421 of OX442328.1, forward strand.
GCTTAGCAGCTTACCACGGGGCTAGATGGCGCTGTGTGTTCATCACATGATTTATTTATTTATTAATATATAAAATTTCTTTTACCGCCTTTAGAAAAGTCTCCATCATCAATGCGCGCTTTCATCATATCAATGATAATGGTGTCAGCGTCCGTCCTTCAAGGGCCAGTAATCCTGCAGGTTTACGCCGAGCCATTATTCGTGAAGACCATTCCGAATGTACAGCCGATGGTGGCCACTGCTCTACTAGCCGTCATTTTTATTGTAGGAGGAATGGGTGCAGGGTATTTGATTGAGAAGTTCGGAAGACGGGTAAGCTCTTCAACTTTTATTTTTATAGTACTACTTCAGAATGAAATGAAATTAAATCATTTTATATAATTGATATTCAATAACTTCACGTTTTTGTTGGTCCTTAATTTGACCCACTGCAGAGAAAAAGCCTCTTCTTAAAGGGCGTAAGGCGTCACGAGAGCCTACTCCGGATTGCCAACTGTCCCATGTCTTCGGACCGTGTTAAGTTCATGAACATGTTGGTTTATTACTTATTTAGGGACTAATTTCCTGTTTAATGTTTCCAGTCAACAATGATCTACACGTCGTTAGTGATCGCTGTGATCTGCGTAGTCCTCGGTCTTCAGATTCATCTGGACTGGGGTCCTGGATGGCTGGTCGTGGTCAACATATACCTTTTCATGGTAGTCTACACATGCGGCAGTGGGACCATACCTTACGTCTTCATGGCTGAAGTATTTCTACCGCAGGTGAGCTGTTCTTAATAGAATAGTGTCTTAAGAGCCACGAATATTGACAGATCGTCGGCAGATATCAGCCTGTCAGATATATAGTATGCAAACTTGCCTTTTAAAATATGTTTCATTATGTGTACAATATTCGAAAACTATTCAAGAATTGTTGATACTACTCCACTCACCTGTAGAACAGTTAACCACTTCCATATTTCGTAAACGTGACGTCATTTCGTGGCGGCCACGTGTATAGACCTCAAAACAAACCCCGTTCCCGTTCTCCAGTTTGAAGCGAGCTAATGCCGGCGTCCTTTGTGTTGTATCGTTTTTATACAAAATATTGAAAAAAAATATAGTATTTTTTCTCCTCATTTTTTTTGTCATCATAACGAATACAGGGTTTGGCCAAAATAAAAATAAAATGTTTTTTAATGAATAACAACGTTGTGACGGTTTCAATTTTATGCGGTTAACTGTTCGACAGGTGACCCTACTATTAGAAATTTCGCTGAAGCTTTTGAAATGTTATTGATTTCTTACAAAATGTTATTGTAAACCATCTTCTTTTTTCCTTCTTTCACCTTCGATGAAAAAATTCGGAAAATCATTTTCGATCTCTATTCCAGATCAAGAGCTACATGTCCATGATAACCATAGAATGGGTCTGGTTCTGCAACTCCATCGTCCTGTTCATCTTCAACCCTCTCCTCAAGGTCATAGGTCTAGGGCCTATCTTTTACATCTTCGCCGGAGTCGGTGTAGCTACTGCTGCCTTCAGCTGGATGTACCAACCGGAGACAAAAGGGGCGACAGTCGAGGAAATACAGATTAGGTTTATGGAGAAGAAACGGTAATAAATTATTTTTGGTTATGATTTTTTGTCTTTTTTGTCACTCCTATTTTGTGTTAGTTGCCACGCAAGTGTGCTGCGTCTTGGAGCAAAATAGTTTGGTTCAATTCAGCAACTCAGCAACAAGGCGACGAAATTCAATTTCAGCTTTATATGAGCCTGTTAGTAACGCGCTAATTCAGTGTTCGACACTGTTTTTTTCTTCTTTTTTACTCAGATAAATATGTCATCATTTGTAGATACCTGTAACAGTCTGGTTTCACGAAAAATAGAATTCTGCTTCTCCTAAATCAACGCGCCCCTGACAGAACTAGAAAAACAGCCAGCAGCATTCAAAACCGTGGTTAGAATTTTATCTCAATCTGTCACAATTTTAGGCTAGCTTTATCTTTTTAATACTATTTATTTCAATAAAAAAACACCATAAAATTGGACAGCCATCTAGCCATCCTCAACTTTTAGCAACCACTTGCAAAAGTTAAATTGACTCTTTTGAAGTGGCTAAACTAATGAACGACTCGACTTGTTCAAAAAATATAATAATATTCGTTTAGGGAAGAATTTTTCGTTGAACAATTTACAAAATGCCAACAATACTTTTAATAAAGTAGAAGTATTTTTAACTTCATTATGTTCTTAATTGTTTCCTCAACAATTAAGAAAATTTCGAACAAATAAAATATTAAATACTAATATTATAAATGCCAAAATAACTGAGGCTGTCTGTTACGCTTTCCCTCCTAAGCCGTAGAACCGATTTTGATGAATGTCACAGGGATAAATGGAAATTTGGAATTACTTATGCTACTCTTGATCCTGATATTCCCATATGATGGAGATTTGACAACTGCAGTTAAACCCACGTAACGATATTTTAAACCAACTTGACTTAAATGTATTAACACAAACGTCTAAAAGGTAAGATCCCATGAAAATTAACAATAACAAACAAAACATAATTAAATCGCTTCAAATAACAAAATGGTGGCTAATTCACCGTAAAATTGCCAAAAATAGGCGAACCGAGAGTAAATTCGTGGCAATTTTGTTTCGCAGACTGCGTTTCAAAACATTTCTTGGGACGGTATCAAACTGGGAACCACTAAACATGTTGAATTGTATTTCATTGAAGAAACCATTACGATCTAAGGAGTTGCAGAAGTGTTTAGTTGTTACAATGTGAGAGAAAAGCGATACTTACTTTTATTGTTAAAAAACGTACTGATTATTTGTGTGAAAAACGTACTCATTATTTTCACAAGGAAACTTAGTTAAAGATTAGAATTGTAGGTAAATTATTTTTAGGAGTCTGTTTTTATTAGGGTTCCGTACCCGTAGTTAACTAATACTCCACTGTCCGTCTTTATGTCTGTCTGTCACCAGGCTGTATCTCATGAACCGATTCAGCTGAACGACTGAAATTCTCACAGATGTGATGTCATTAATTATGTAGCCGCTATAACAACAAATAATAACACTTCATCTCCGATTCGCACTTAGCTAGTTTTTTTCCCTTTTTAAGGCGTCTATCCATATTATTGCTCCGGCTTTAAATAATCCTATAATCCATTTTCGATTTTGATGCAATTCGGAAAGGTTTTATTTCTTTCTTCCCGAATCCATCTATCTTTGTAAAATCGGTTACGAAGTAAAAATTATCGGTTAGATAGATGACAGATCTTCTTTTGTTCGTTCGTAGAATAGAAGTAGCTATCCTGAAACTATGAATAAATATAGAATTTTCAACTTGAGATTCATTTATTTTGAAAGCTTTTCATTAAAATTGCACCACAAAAATTACATTTGACGGTCACACCGCTAGCTTTTACTCCCGGTAATAATGTTCATAGCAGAAACGACAGCGCTTTCAATTGAGCCCGACATTACGACGACCGTAGTACATCGTTTAATACAGCGCTGGAATTGCTGGCTGGGTCCGCGGTACTTACTTTAATAAAGCGCTGAATTGGCTGCCTTGTAATATCGCTTTACAGGATTTAATATTGTTATTACTGGGCGATGTAAAAAGTAGACAGAAGAGTCTACGCAAGGAGGTTTTTTTAGCATATAGGCGAGCTTTTGACCACTATCGCTCCTGATTGTAAATGGGTCTAAGATGAAGCACGCTGGCCTAGAAGGTATTTGTTCTTGCGTTTTGAAGATACTTCTGGTCCCTTCCTTTTTTTATTAGAAATTAACAAGATGTTACCCGAAATTAATCACAGTCACAGGATTTATTTATTTATTTATTACTCGGGTTCTACTAATTGAATTTCGATGCAAAGTATACCACGACGTTCCTCGAAAATAGAACTATCCAATATTGAAAGTAGTAGTATAGTAGTTTTTAATTGTATAAGAAACAAACAAACAGACAGACAGACATAAATTTTAAAAATTATATAATTTTGTTCTACTACTTTTCCTAAGTCCACTAGACAACTTTTTCTTTAATTTACTTCCAAGTACAGACTTTTTGTCCTCTCTTTCTTTATTATAAGTATGGATTTGAAACCATCCTAAACTCTGTTTTCTACTTAATGACCTACCTACATAATAATATGAATTTTAAAGCTGCTTTTAAATTTAAGATGATTGCAAATTTTGTCAATGGCACAATGGTCCTAGTGTGGAGTATTGCAAAATTTAATTCTTAGGTATTTTGCTAGTAAGGCACATTGCACATTAGACATTGATTTTAGGCATTATGCAACTCAGTCACTTTACATTTTAGATGACTTTATCATGAACGAATAGATTTACATTTCGTTGTTCAACTTTGGTAATTTGCAAAAAAAAAGCTAGAACAGAATCAGGTTGTCTAGTTAAAAAAAGTGTAAACGCGCCCGAGTTACCTACCTAATACTTCGCTACGACCTTAAAAGTTACGCAGAAAAAAAAAGCAAAAGAACACCATTCAAAAAGTTTAAATTACCGTAATCCCAAGTTGGTAGCAACTACCAAGTTGAATGCAGTAATAAGGACCTGTCCATAAATCGTTATCACTCCCCGGGTAAGACGCAACAGGTAGACATCCTGAGTTCTGCCCCAGGGTCACGTGGTTTATAGCCCATCCCGGACCGTTTCACTTTCATGGCTGCTCGTTACCTGATACTACTCATCGAGGGGTGATTCAGGGGTGGTTGTAGATTGAAGATTTTTTATCGGACGGAATAAATGTTAGTTACATTTCACCGATGTCATACAGCCAAATACAGATACGTTATTTAAAATTAGAGGGGTACTAAATAATAAACAGCTTCTAAATTTGAAATTAGTATGATATTTTTTTTAGTTTCAGAGCTGCATATTTATTAAAATTGTCTTCAAATTTTGAGAAGGAATTTCAGTATTTGGCCGTTAATCTCGTATTATCACTTGTTTTCTTACCTCAAAATGTAACTATGTTACCTAATCAAATATAAAAAGAAAAATAGGTTTACCATATACATATACTATTTATTGTTTTTGCATTGAGTACTAGAAGTACTATTATGTACATACTAGTACTACAGATTGATGTCTCAAACATATTCCATATTCATTTTTCGATAAATTTTATAAGAGACGTTGCAGCAGCGCTGACGATATTGAGATGTCTTAAGTAATAAAAAAATGAGTATTGGTGAGGGTATTAAAATTAAATCGTTGAATGACGTTTTAAATGGCGCAAGTATTATGGAATTTGAGGCAGCTTTAATGGCTTGTTTCAACTGTCTTCCTTCTGATGATATATCTACAGGTTACGTCTAAATATTTAAGACAAAAAATGACATCTTGGTCTACCCTAAAGAAGAGAGGAGTGAAGGTCTCGAAACCTCGGGCATTCAAAAAACGCCTAATTTTTCATTTCACAACGCGATTTCAATGCATCTCGAAACAGAAGAAAAGTCTATAAATATCTATCGTTTTGAGACCAATGTCTGAGAAAAAGTTTTTGAAATATCCAACGGGGTCGAGCGAAACCCCTGGACACATCTAGTCAATTCATAACATTAAGTAGGTACGTAGTAGAATTTCTGCTCAAAAATGTTTTCGTTTATGAGGACGGACCACAATAAATTCTCTGTTTTTTGCCAGAGAGAGAAAACTTTTTCATTTTATTTACATGTAATTTGGAGCGAGTTTATTTGTTTGGTACGGTTGTTAAATTCACTGTTTTTTTTTCTTTATTTTAATTTACACAAAACAGTCGTTGAGTTAGGCGTTACCATATGTCGCCGGCATGGAGAGTTATACCTAAAAATTACCTAAAAACACAAAAAATTGGTCAAGTGCGGGTTGGACTTGCGCACGAAAGTTTCCGTATTTAAATCACATTTGTTGTATAGGGTAAACCAGACTTACAGGGCTACTGTAATTCTACGAAAAAGAAAGAAAATCTGTCATTCATTATAGTACGCATCATCGGTCCAAAAACTAAGCCTATCTCTGTCTGCGGCCTTATTTTTAATCGCTCGTTACTCACTAGGCGATATAAACAGTTCGATATCTGCTGATTTTCTTTCAATGTCGGACTCCTGCAGCGAGTGGTTGATACCACTCGTTGCGGTCATACTTTTCTCAGAGACTAACGAAAATCAATAGAAATTGAGGTTTTTAAGTCACTCGAAGTAGAGCTAGTGATTCAAAAATAGAGCCCCTGGTCTGTTGTAACCAAGTGACGGCCGACCAACAACGAAGCTCGGTCCTGGCACAGCCGGGTGACGGTCTAGCTAGTATGAAAGGATTCATTGAAAATTGTTTATTATTTTCTGACACAATGTTTTAATTTTTTCATTCAAAGCGTTTGAAAATGACATTGTGTTTTCTAATGTTTTGGTTTAGTATCAAGACTAAAACTTATTGTTTAGAAAACCAATTTGTAACAAAGTGGGAGCGAAACAGGAACAAATCGAACGAAGCTCAAATGAAACCGTGCGAAACGAAAAGCGAGCTTTCAAAACCTTTAAGTACTTACTTCTTTCACTCGTTTCAAGCTAGGATTACTCAACAACAAAAAGGAGCTAGAAATCAAGATTCACACTTCAAAGCGCAACCGGAGTATCGTATCTTTTATTTCCACACTGTAAGTGATACAAATGAGAAGTGCACCTGAGATATATCTGCACTGAATAAAGCACAAGCATACACTTGAAAACTGTTCGCGATAAGTTGGGAACGTGCGAGGGTAGGGAGGGGTATTTTTATTTCTTCTTTTTATCGATACCTATTATAATCCTATCCTATTCTACTAATATTATAACGCTCAAAGTTTGTGAGTATGTGTGTATGTGTGTTTGTTACTCAATCACTTAAAAACCGCTGAACCGATTGCGATGAAACTTGGAATATGTATACCTGGATACCGGGAATAACACATAGGCTACTTTTTATATTCCCGCGGGACTTATGTATTATCTATTTTTACATGAGATAGGCTAGCATTTGATCTCATCTCACCTGATGGGGAACGACGATTAGGTTGGCGATGGTGTAACATGCTTGGCTTAAAAGAAACCTATCCGCTCTAGATAGACTCTAAGGTTAATTATGTATGAATTGTATGATACATCCTACTAATATGAAAATAAAAAATATATAATAACCCTGTCTTGCGGTAACTTCTTCCTGTCTTGCGGAAACTGAAAATTTACAAATTAATTAATTCGTTAATTTGGGTGAAAATAGCGTGTATTCTATTTTAAGTGATACATTTTTAGAGTTAAACAATGATTTTTAAGAGATTACGTTATGAAAAGGCAAAATACAAATAAATAATAAACTTGATTATTAAATCTACTAAATACACGTTTACAGTTTATATTAATTAGTTCCTTGTTCCCATTTTTGACTTTTTATTATTTACCTATCGATATCAACCAAAATATCGACGAAACCCCATGCCTAGTCTGCTGACAGAGTTGGTAAGCAAAAGTTGTGTTCTAAAACAAAATTGACTCAGCGCTGCACAGTGCGAGAACTTTGAACGTTCAACGGGGGACTATCGATTACTTCGCGCTTTATCGACTATCGACAACTAGACGAGTGAATGGAGATTCACTTTATCTGCAAAGAGCCGACTCGAGTATTTCAGGAAATATGTCTTGTGAAACTTTTTGCGTATATTGAATTCATAACTAAGAGCTGTCAATTTTTTTGCACAAAATATTCAACAATTTAATAGGAGTTTTGGCGGGAACCTCAGGCGGGAACGCGTTGAGGTAATGTGTTTCGTTTTACTTCAATCATGGACCCCTCGACCGACGCGGCTTTCTGCCTTTCTGCCATTTTGAAAAGCTTTTATTGAAATGTGGTGATCTCGCTGAATTTTCTTTTTATGTACCTGTATCTAAAGACCAAAAATAGAACCCTTTTACTAAGACTCCACTCCAAAGTTGACTTCTCTCAAGTATTCCCCTCTCACGAAAATTGTACGTCTTTTAGTAGCACTCTCGTTCAAGAAGCGCCACCGCAAAGAGTCTAGGTATAGATGGGTAACGCATCGGCCAATCACAGAGTCAAAGTACCTGTAGGTAGCTAACGCAATGGCTAAAGTTTGATTATTACCTCACCCCCTGCCCGCAACAGTGAGTTGTAGTATTTTGTATAGAAATAATCGCGGTATTAGCAGTCAACTGGTTTTATCGTCTGTGGTATATTCGAGCCCCATTCAAGCACACCCCTGTCAAGTGAATGGCAACTCAATGATGGTGTTCTGATGTAGGTAACAAAGGTTGGTATTGTCATGTGGGAGGTTCTCTAGATTTATGTAGAGCTACGATTGTCCCGTGAGTATCGAACGCGATATACAATCTGTTGTTAAAATTGGTTATATTAAGGATAATTAATAAAGAAACCTAAAAATGTTTTTTCAATATCATGTACCTATCTACCTAAAAATAGGTATCAACGATATCCCACTTGACATGATTCCATCCGATTCCATACGAATTTAAAAAAAAACCTTTCTTAGTACCTAGCAATAATTACACACCACAAAGAACAAACTTGGGGACCACCGGTTTGGGATCTGCGTTAATTTATTAAGGTCATTCAGTCAATCAGTCAGAACTTTGAATTTTTATGAGCCTATTTATGGCGTTTAATGTTCGCCATTTTATTTTTATAAACTGTCATTAAGTGAAACAATTGCTGGACTGAGACCAATCGATTAACGTTAGAATCATCAAAATCGGTTCATCCGATTGGGCTTACAGTCAGAAACCGTCTCGCTGCTGTGGCATCTAAGACTTATAACTTATAAAGGACCCTTCTTTGCGTTGCGCAGTCAGGTAAAAACAAAACTAAACACTGAAGTGCAAAGAAGTCTGATAGTCTACTATAAGGATCACACGCAAAAGGTCAAACACGCATAAAGTCATACAAGCAAAATGTCAAGAAATGTTAGTTTTCGCAAAATGTTAAAAACGCATTTTGTCAAACATGCAGTCTAGCACGCAAAATGTCAAGTAATCAATACGTTCATCAGTCTATGGTATTTTTAGCTAGGTATAAGCACGCCAGTATTATGTATATACTTACAAAATACATAGACTGTGACTAAACATAACCATTCTTTGTGCCGCGCAGTTTGATAATCTGCTTGAACACCAAAGCCTTTTTTAACCTATCCAATGTCAAATACTGTAACTGTAACTGAAAAATAACCAAAGCATTCAGGAAATCCTGAAACGTTTCTACATCAACATTTCCCTCCCGAGGTGAAAAACAGGTAGCGGGGAACAATTGAGCCGAGTTTAGGATAAGCGCACACTGGGCCGTGTCGACATGGCGTCACTCAGTTACACGTGACAATGTAGTGTGTCGACGTACTGGTGGTAAAAAAGGTGGAAATTACATTAGGTTTAATTTTTGTTTTACGTTTTAATCGCGTTGCTTTATACATATAACGCATTTTTCAAGGCCTACGTTTCGCGGTCTTTACAGACATCTTGCTCACAGGTAGACTGGGTGGTTTAAAATTGTTAAAAAAATAATACACGATTAAAACTGAAAAATGAATTTAATTTGATATCAACATGGAGAAAAGCAAAGAAAAACCCATATTATATAATTTTTAGTTCCCTCGTGTTGTAGACAGGTACTTTTAATTTAATGTCCTCGGTGGGAATAAAAGCTTGAAAGAGATCGCCTATAGGCGATAAGGTCGTTCCATTGTGCCCATTTAGTTTTAAGTGTCTGTATAATTTGCTGTTATTTGTGCATTAGTAGAAAACACCGCGAAGTCATTTTCGCGACGTTTTCTTTTCCCGTAAGAACGAAAGATGTTAATAGCGCATTTTTTTCTTCATGAAAACTATATTGGCTCGCGGTCGGCGGGGATTTGAAATCACATCCCTCAAAATAAAACTCGAAGTATTTTCCACTAGACCAATACTACCGTTACCAACTATTTTCACTCAAAGCAATAAAGAAACCTTAAAAATCGTTCGACGCATCTAGGAGCCTTAAAAAATTGTGGATGGACTCGGGTGGGACTTCAACACAATTTGGTGTCATTATACTTTACCTTTAAAAGGAGTCCCACCCGACTGCATCCACAATTTTTTAAGGCTCCTAGATGCGTCGAACGATTTTTAAGGTTTCTTTACCTTTAGGTATCTTCTTGTTTTTTACTTTTCAGTTTTAACGGCAGTCGGGTTTTTTATTTTTTTTAAATATTTTTTTTATTTAACGCTTTTTAGTTATTAGAGATTATATACAATTACACCAGAGAAACTCATTAACTCTGGATGTGTATACTCCAGTAGCGAGGACTCGAAATCGGTTAAAGATAGGCTATCTAAAAGCCTTCAATATTATAATAGCTATTCTTTTTGAGTTTTGCTGAGACGGCTATGAAGTAGGCAGGTATCCATCTTAAAATATAATTACCGAAAACTTCGTCGCGACTGGTGATACAAAGGCTGGCGGTTTCTTGTCCTAGCGGATTAGCCTTGCTATCCATTATCCATAGCGCGACATTTCAAATTTTTAGTTAATTACTTATTGTAAACATAGTAATTGTTATTTATGTTATCTCTGACAAACTGACAAATCAAACATTCAAATTCCTTCAAAAGTTGAAACTCGGCGTCAAAGTCAAATCGAAAAGTTTTTAAGTAACGTTCCGTTGTCTTTGCTCGGTTTTTATGGTCAAGACAAATCTTGCTTTATAGCGTTTTAAATCTTTATATTTATTTATTTATTATTTTAATGTACCCTATGTCACTCTCACGGTCATGACGAATCTAACGACGTATCGTTTATCTAAATCGGCCCAGCCGTTTAGGCCCTACGACGGCACAAAAATAGGTCACATACATACATACATACACTCACGGCAAAAACATAACACTTCCTTTGGCAGTCGTGTAAAAATAATATTTCGAAACGCTTATTTGTCAAACGGTACCCAGACTCGGGGTTCTATCTCGGAAGCCGCGGGCGACGGCCGCTATCTCCAGTGTCAAGTCGCTCTCTCCAAGATAACCACGTTGCTTGTTACAACGTTACAAACGGTATATTAATACAATCAAATGAATATCAAAGCGCGGCACTCAGATCTGTTTGTTGTGAGAGATGAGGAAGTGAGTGGTTTTGATTGATTAAGTGTATGGTTTAGTATGATTTTGTTACTCCCCGCGCAATTTCACGCTCCTAACTATTGACTATTTAGAGTATTTTAGAGGGTCGATTTATGCCAATCCCAAAACGTTACAAATACAGTCTTAAAACAACGCGGTTTTAAGAAAAAAATATATAATTTAATAAAATAATATATTTAAAATAAAAATAACAATTGAAATATACAAAAAGAAGTTGGAAGTAAAAACAAAAACCGATGGAATCAAAAATAAAAGATTAACAAAATAGAGAAACACAGGTAGATCAATACAAAAACAAAATACGATCGAAATAGTTTAGAAGAGCTCGCATGGAGACGAATCGTTATTTTTGACGAATTTTTTTTTTTGACAGAAGCAATGCTTCTTTTTTTTTAACTCACACAGCTTGAACTCATATACTTAACATTTTCTCTGGTCTTATCCGCGTAATGTTATTTTTGAATTCTCCTACCTCGATGTTTCGATCATGTTACATACAATGATCTCGGTCGCGAGGGGACTGATGTTACTAAAATCTCGGAGGTAAAAAATTTACGAATTAAGCGAATAAGACCCGGGAAAATATTATTAAGCTTCGTATTTTGTTTTTTTTTAACCGTGTAATGATATTATAGCTCACCTAGTGTTAGAGTTATCAGGTCGCCCTAAAGCCATTTCTACTACAAACCAGAATACTGCTCTCAAAGTGCGAGTTCAAACCTCGCCACCGCGCCGCAAGGGGATTTTTGAAGACTTTTCCTTAATTTGCCCCCGAAATTAAACAATTTCCACGCATTTGAACTAGGTTTCACAAAAATGAAAATTAAGCACCATATCTCCTTAACGAGTTCCCGCCAAAACTCCACCCTTCCTTTTCGCTTCGCCGTAGTCGGGTAAAAAACACAAATACGTATTCTATGTGAACGTACATCCGTCATGCATAACGTATCGTGTTTTTTTTTCACGAATCGCCAAAGGCGTATCCCGTGTGAATGCGCTCTAAGGCAATCAAACTATCTCGCTGGTACCTAGTTTGAATTGCCTAATTTGACAGACCAGGAAGCATGTAAAAAATAGGTCACATACATACATAATATACTCATGGCAAACATAACCCTTCTTTGACAATCGTGACAAGAAGGATCATCCTCCAATCATACAATGTGTTGTACTGCCTAACTGAATTTTCTAAGCAATCGACAACACGGCGCGGGCGCTGTGACAAAATAGTCTGTAAAACTCCTAAAAAGGTCTGCGAATTCGCTGTGTCTCTTTTTTGTCAATCAAAAACCTTTTGAAAGAGTTGTAGTACAAACAACGCAATCAGAAGCGAGCACCGCAACTCTGCAAATACGAAGCCTGTAGCTGTTTATACTCGGGTTTGTGAACATCGCTTTAATTACGGTCGGCACACACCTGCCCTGTGTGATCACGACTAGGTATTTACCTAAATGGAACAAATCTCTACTGTAACCGAATATTGCAGGTCAAACCGCTGAGTCTAGAAACAAAATATCTGTGTCATTTGGTTAATAGCAAGAGTATCAATTTGTTTTTAGGGTTCCGTACGCGAAGCGTAAAAACGGGACCCTTTTATTAAGACTCCACCAGGTAGTATTATATGAACCGTGATAATTAGACAGTTGAAATTTCCACAGATGATGTATTTTTCTTGTCTCCTTAACAACAAATAAATAAATTCTGTGAAAAACACACAACGCCATCTAGCCCAATGGTAATAAGCTTGTGTTACGGTGACTAGACAACGGATATACTACTTATATTTACTTTTCTTTTGTAAATACATACATATTATACAAAGAAAAACACCCAGACCAGATACAAATATTTATTTTTAAGCATAAATATTTGCACCCAGCGGGAATCGAACCCGGAACCTTCTGCAATGCAGCCAAGCTTTCGCCCGACGCGCCACAGAGGTCGTCACTATAACTAATATAAAACGACATATTTGTAAGAAACTGTATTGTAGGGACTCTGTGGTGGTTATGGTGTGGCTAGCCTATAATTAACTTGGTCAATTATGGTAAACGTTTGTGTGACTGCTCTCGATTACTTAATTAAACCACAAATTGTAACAGTTACCTATTTGATATTAAACTTTAACCTAAACAAGTTATTAGACCTCATAATGGCGCGTGGTTGCTTGTTTTCGTAAATCAAATCACACAAATATAGATCAATAGAAGGTAAGTAAAAACAGAGATTAATAAATCAAAACGAAAAAAAAAAACAAATGTGATTGGTGCGTGGTAGGTAAAAAAGGTCAAGTGCTACCATATTCACACCGAGTATTTCGTTCCGCTTCACACTTTTTAAACTTACACGATTTCTGTTCATTATTATTATTAGGATTTCAGGTCTAGATCGCGTTAGTACACATAATTATTATTTTAAACTAGCAACGCCCCGCGGTTTAACCCGCGCATGTCGTGATCCCGCGTTGTTCTCACACCTACCTACCTACATCGCGGTAGCTACACCGCTAAGTATTATAAGTATTGATTTAAATAATCAATTTGAAAATCATTCCGCTTGTAAGTAAAATGCAAAATTTAAAAATCTATTGTTATATAATTTTATCCAAAAGTCAAACACAAGAGCAACCCCGGTGAGTATTTTTCAAACTATTTTTCAGTTTTTATGTGTTATTTAATAACTATTTTGTTAACTAACCGATATGCAAAGTCATCCATCATTATTTATTGTTTTTTGAGTGGTTTAATTATGTATGTTTTTGAGACACATCCTACCATTTTAAATATGTTTTCAATAACGTTAATACATCACTCGATATTGAACAGTCACTGAAAGTTTTGATGTAACGGTGACTGCATTTGCTTGGTTCGCCAGTCTTTCTTCTGACGCGATATCTACTTTAGGTTGAGATCAATGAGAAGTACTTACATGGTACTAGGTTCTGTTATCGACAAATTCTCGAAAACAAGTACTCCTTGTCCCTAACCTCATTAGTTACCATAAGTAACAAAAAGTTTGTTCCATAAAACTGCAACCTTTTTGGTGCACCGACACGTCCAAAACAGAGGTTCGATAATTAGCTGGCAACACTCCAGCTTCATTCCAAGCTGCGGCCGCGGGGAAAACCTAAACTGCAGATAATTTGTCACAGACACAGCCTTGTTCAAGTTTTTAAATGAATTTCGTTGTTTTTCTTCGTATAATGAATGAACACAAAATGAAAAAATCCGTGTTATTTAGAGCAATTTATTGCAAGTTAAAAGGCTCTTTTAAATGTAAATGAAACGGCTGTTCGTTTGGCTTTATTTTTCCTTAGGCTTTACTAATTATCCACGCCGTTTTTAGGTGACCGATGTCAACAAAGACGCTACTAAAAGTAGTTACGATATATCCTGTCTAGGGTTTAGTTTAACGAGACACGAGTTAACAGGTATCTCAACTAGGTGAGCGTCCGTACCAAAGAGTAATATAATAGTACGGGTCCGTACTACAGCTTAAGCCCGATCTAATCACGAAAGAGAAATTCTTTCACCCATGGTGTCGAGATTAAGTACTACCTGCATATTTGCGTCTTGACGAAGTCTCATTTTAATCTAAATTTAAAATTAATAGAAAAATGCTGCATCTTGTTTTCCTAGTTTTGTTTTCGCCAGGCTTACTTTTTACAATCCTAAAATTAATATGTAACATGCAGATGACACTGCACCGCAACCAGCGTGCATACCTGTGCTGCTGTTGAACGTGCTGTTCGTTCAACACAGGCAGCGTTAATTCAAAGCACGTTTGGAAGCTGTTGAAAGAAAACATCAGTAAACCATTAGTTTTGGTGGCGAAGCCCCTTTTTGGCTCCCTGCCAAGTTTCCGGTGCTGCTGCCGCTAATCACTTAATACTTGCGGAAACTACTTTACTATGTTCATGGAATCCGCAGATTTTATGGTCCATTTATATTCTGCCAATTTCATACCATTCGGTCAGGACCTGACCAGCCATCAGTAATATTAGTAGTAGTGATGGTACCTACTGTGTTAATAATTTGTATAAAAGCAACCATGTGTATTACGTTGTTGGCTTCTGGAAAATGTTCTTTTTTGCGTATAGTGGTGTGGCTCATCTAGTGTTAATATTTTCAGGTCGCCCTAAGGGCCTCTGACATGACCTAACGACGGCTATTGGAGATAATAACCGAAATACAAAATGGCATTTGACATGGCGTCTGCATGGAGCTACAAAGTTTTAATTCAAGAACAGCACTACGGGACGACCGTTATGTATGGCAAAAGTATTAATGCTGACTATAAATATTTGTTTCCGGTGTACCACTATTGTTAAATACGGTATGACACAAACAAGCACGCGCCGACATAAGTTCAAATATTGTACACCGAAACCTTTGGCTCGGCTCCAGACCAAACCACCTTTTATTTGAATAACAACGAATTTTCGGCTAATCTAGAATTAAATCTAGATTGGTTTATCGTGTGAAATTTGTTCAAGTGTTTCGGATTTAACTATGGGCTAGTTTTATTTTTTCAATAAAAGAGACCCATGTTATTTCTACTCTTTTGAACCTATGTAACTCTTTCACGCAAAAACCGATTGCGATGAAACTTGGTATGCACATACATGGAGATTTGGGTTCACTTAAAAGGTTACTTTTAATTCAGATATTCCTGCGACATCAGAAATTATGAGCTTAAAAACGCGGGACACGCTAGTATGACGTCTAAAATTCCATGTAACCATAAAATTAAAAGCATTAAGAAATTGAAATAGGTTCCTTTTACTTACCAACGTAGGTTTCTTAAAATTGAATTGTTTCCAAACAATGTCTTTATTATACTGTAATCGAGTTTCACAGTGGAGTAGCTGAATACAGCCGAAATGACCATTTTGATTGTTGAAAGCTTGGCTTAGGCAATGCAGGGCAGTTTAGTTGAAAAGCCAGTCCTCGAGTTTTTTTTTCGTGTTTTAGTTGGGATTGGTTTAGCTATTAGTGAAATTTGTGTTGTGGAATACCGGTCAAAGGTTAGGTACAACGAGACGTTTCGCCTTGAACGGCAACGTGTCTTTGACCATTCTCAAAAACTAATTTGAAATAGAAACAAAACAAGACCAAAATTGATCGAAACCAAAACAAAGGACTGTCGAAATTGTAACATATTACGATCGAAACCAAAACAAAGGACTGTCGAAACTGTAACATATTACGATCGAAACCAAAACAAGAGACGATCTATATAGAAACTAAAGAAGATCGAATCTCGTAAGGATAGACGGATGTCAGAAAAAAGTACAGAACCGATTGCGATGGAACTTGAGAAGTTTAATAGCTCTCTGTACGTTATTTGCATAACAACGGGTTGTAACGACGAAGAACGCCTAGATTACGAAGTAGGTACGTACAACGACGACACCACACAATTGAATTATTATGATCTCGAGTCGCGAATTAGCTGGTTCGAAGTTGGATTAAGTGATTTAAGTTGCAAAGATACGTAGTTAAGTTATATTTGTATTTACTAGACAATGATATATTATATATCTTATTTCTTAATTTGATTTATATAGTCTAGGCTGTCTCTACTACGAGTAGAAATATTTTTAAGGATCATCAAATTGACGGTCTCTGTGGCGCGTCGGGCGTACGTCCGACTGCAATGCAGAAGGTTGCGGGTTCGATTCCCGCTTGGTACAAATGTTTAATCTAAAAAATGAAAATTTGTATCTGGTCTGGGTGCCTATTTATGTATAATATGTATGTATTTACATATAAAAGGTAAAATATGTAGTATATCCGTTGTCTTGTTAACATAGTACAAGTTAATGTAGTATATCCGTTGTCTAGTACCAAGAGTACAAGCGTAGTGCTTACAGTTTGGGGCTAGATAGCGCTGTGTGTAATGTTGTGCAATATTTATTTATTTAAATATTCACTCCACATTTGAAGATGTTTCTATCTCTGAGTCAGTACCCCAGCGCAGCGTTTGAATAAAAGACTCGTATGGTTTATAGTTTGTTAAGACACTGCGGACCAAAAGACGCGAGTGAATTTTTAAATATGTTTTTTTATTTCTAAAAAATATTCTTCAAAAATATGTACCTATTTTCAATGAAAAATATTCAAGATAGATATCGTTAAAAAACCTATATAAAAGAAAGTTAAAGGCGCCAAAGACCAACATAATACTTCAGTTTAAAAACCTAAGTGAATTAGATTAGAGGCTGTTTCCTTCAAGAAAACATCTCGGAATAAGTAAATTTATCTCCCCCTTCACACCGCTCGATTTTACTCTAAGTTATGTTGCAAAAACGCCTTGCGGCACCAAGAGTTTCTTTTGAAAGCAATTTTGAAACTAATTGTATGTTTTTTTTTTCTTCAAAGTTAATTTAAGTAGGTTAATATTTAATAAGAAGATATGTTAATACTGTTTCTGGTATAATATTGTAAACATATATACGTTGTTTACCTAAAAGTTATTTTCACTCTTGTTAAAACTAATAAAGTAGTTATAACCATATTTTACCTAGAAGTTAGTGCGCCTCGACACCAAGTACGAGTAGAACGAAATATTTGACTGACAGTATAACTCGGTAAGAAAATTCGAAACTTTTGTAAGTAAAAAAGTGTACCTACCTACACGTCATTTTTTCTGACTCCTTCACGCTAAAACTACTTACCCGATGCGGTGAAACTTTAAGAAACAAATAAATAAATATTACACGACGTTACACACGGCACAATCTAGCCCAAACCTAAGCATTAGACTTGTACTATAGGTACTAAACAACGGATACACTACATAACATTTTACTTTTTTTTATAACTTAAAAATGTTACATAGATAAAACACCCAAAAACAAACATTTATGATAAGCAGAAATATATGTCCACGGCGGGAATCGAACAGTAACCTTCTGCGTTGCAGTCCGGGCTTCGCCAACCGCGCCACAGAGGGCATCAAAATAAAAAATCAAGAATTTGATTTGCAGATTGGATACTTTTTATCCCGACATTCCCGCGGAATCGGGACTTACGCGGAAACGAAACCAAAAACGAACAATTGTCTAGGTATCCTTTATAAACATTTTCCAATATCTGAAAGTATTGTGTACCTACGTCCCTTCCGTCGCTTATCTCCTACCATCTTAATTGATTTTAATCTGTCTTTGACAACAAGGAAACGACCTATAATTGCTAGAGAACGTTCTCCTTTCATCTTACTTTTAACAATTAGGTATCTAATAGACCCTGTCTATCTTTAGGTGCATCCATTTTCAATTATATAGATTTTAAGTAATTAATTAATTTAAAAACTGACAAAAACTTTACGTTACTTTCCGAAGCTACCCATGAAGAAACCTCTAGATCGCCTTTTACGACGGGCAGGGAACACCGTAGTCAGATTCTTTTAAACTCGGGCTTCAGTTCAGACTGACTAATTGACTGACTTTACCGCTGCTCCTAAGGACATGAAGATTGAAGAGTGTGTTCTTTGTGATGAGTATAGGTATCCATCCACTAAGAAAGGGTAGTTTCGAAATTTCACCCCAAAGGCGGGGTTTCCAATTTTGAATGACACTTTTTATTATCTTAATTGATAGACCTAACATTTGTACACTACAGTAAGGAACGGAATTATTCCTAATTCTATCCTAATGCTATCCTCTTCGTATTACAATTATATTATAATTATACTTTAATCTTGTAGGACACGCGGATGAATCCGCGGGCAGCAGTTAGTGTACACATAAATGTACTAAAACGTTACCTACACCTAACTTCATGAAAACACACTTCAAACACGAGATAGATGTACCTATCAATCAATTTATTTATATCCATAATCTGTCACAGACTGTACCCCGTACATTACAACCCTCTTCGATGGGGTGGGTTGAACTTAGGGCGAAATCATGCTTTGGATGGGCAAATTCTGTATTCCTAACATTCGAAATTCCGTATTCCTATCGTTTCTTTGCAACGCCTGAACAAGGTGCATGTCAAATAGGGATTTCATATACTTGTTTGTATACTTAGCTCTAAGTGACATGTATTATGAGAAATAAATTAATTTAAAAAAAACATTAGCCAAATAGTTTAATTTGTTTAGATATTGTTTACAAAAACATATGATCATTTTGACACGTCAACTTTTAAATAACTGATTTGATTTTTGATTTTCGTGTGGTTTCGGAAATACGCGAACGCCGATGAGTAAGAAACCACAAGAAGATAGCTAACTTAGTGGTATGTTTGTTAAATCGTTGCTATTGCTAGTAATTAGGATGCTCAATAATCGAACATTGTAAGATTTGCTCTCATGGGTCGCGGGTGGAAGGGAGCGCGGTTTGGGCGCGTCCAGATAGGTTTGCTTATGAAAACGAAATAAAACCTCAATGCTTATTTAAGCAAATAATAGGCGAAATTGATGCTAGTTTTAAGTATGCATGCATTTAATAGCTTATCTATCTGTACCTTAACGATTTGTCTACACGGTGCTTTATGCAAGTAAGGGTGGGTGTACACCGGACGACAAGAGGCCGTTCATTAACTGAGGTTGGTTCGACTAGCTAGTAGGTATATTTGTGTACCTACACACGGGGTGAAGATTTAGTTGGTGTATAAGGTACATTAAACTATGACTGTACCATGTAATTGAATAAATTCTGAATACAATAAATTCAAGTAAATGTATCCCACAAATAAGATATCTATATATGCAATGGTTAAATAAAATACGAGTAAAGCTTATGAAATGTTAATAATTACAAATTGTTAGGTAGGACAATTAATACTGATCGATCAGTAAGCCATTAGCAATTTGGCCATTTAAAGCTAATAATTTAAAAAAAAAAACCATACCTACCTACCTTGGAAAAGCATTATAATATTTACTTTATTTTCGACTAAAAGTTCGAGGACGAGGACTTAAACCAAAAGGGGGTTCTAGCATCTAGGAAACAGCTTTTGTTTCGACTACCTTTGTGGACATTAGAAATCTCCCAAAAATTTCAACTTCCACAATCATCTTTTCATTCGAAACAAAAACACCGAAATTTACTCATCCCTTCAAGCGCTTCAATGTCACGTACACAGGGGGATTAAACGTACCTCTTTTTACGTCGGTTAAAAAGAGCCTAAACAAACTGTCAACTTCGTCAAAAACCTAAGGTACATAGGTCTGAACCTTGTGTCTCTTTCAACCAAAGACAAAAAAACAGTTGACTGCTTATAAGTATTCCCCTCTCACGAAAATAGATAGATGTCTTTTTTATAGCACTCTCATGCAAGATCGGCCAATCACAATGAGTCTAGGTTTAGATAGGTAACGCATCATCGGTCAATCACAAAGAGTAAGTATAGATAGGTAAAGAAATGGTCAATCAAAAAGATTGATTATTATTTTACTTGTTGTCCGCAACGGTAAGTTGTGTTTTGTAGAAAAAATCGTGGTATGAGCAGTTAACTGGCTTTATTGTCTTTGCTTTTAACCCTCTACCTCATTCCACAACCCTCTCTACCCCTTACTTGTAAAAGATATTCAGCCTGTTTTATGAATTAAAAGTGTCTAAGCTAAATACATGTATTATCTATCCCGTATCTATAAAATTCTTTGTCCTGACTTACTAACTGGTGTATCAGCTATCAACGCGCAGTCTGTACCGCAGCTAATAGTACCTAGAAAACTGAAATTAGAAAAGTGAAGAGTTATTATTATGATGTAGGATAACTTAATTATTTTCGTAAGTTTATATCTATAACAGTTCTAAAAACCTACCTATATTATCTGGCGATTGGGTTATCCCAGGCTCAAAGAATCTAAAGTAAATAAACCTAAACACAGTAGTCAATGCAACCATTGTTTCCTAGAAGCGCTGCGTGCGCCGCGCCGGGTGCAAACTGTCGATGAATGAATAGACGTTATCTAATCGGGGCAATGCACCGGCGATTTCTATGTCGTCAGCAGAACTTTGTTTACTATCTTGTTAACTAGCCGTTTTCCGCGGTTTCTCTCGCATAAGTTCCGCTCCGGTGGTATTTTTCAAAAAAGTCTTTAGTGGACCTACTACTCACCACAGTTCCCCTGTTTCACCCGCATAAGTTACGATTCGGTGGGATTTTCCTGTAGTGGATACCTACTATTAGGGGTTAAAGTATGAAATTGCCGATTTGTACTGAAAATCTTAATTGTTTAGTTTTTAAATTTTTAACAAATTTATTTAATCAAAATAGTTGCCATTATTATCTATACATTGCTGCCATCTAATGGGAAGGTTATTAATGCCTTTGCGATAGAACTCCGACGATCTAGACTGCACAAACTGTGTGAAAGCATTTTGTACTGCCTCCTGGGAAGAAAACTTCTTGTCACGTAGATAATTGTCCAAATCACGAAAAAAATGGTAGTCCGTTGGAGCAAGGTCTGGTGAATACGGAGAATAGGATGACGAATGGTTTCTAAGTGCAGTTCCTGAAGGGTCAAAATGGTTTCTCGTGCTGTGTGAGGTCTCGCGTTGTCGTGGAGCAATAATGGTGAAGATCGATTCATGAGTCGGGGCTGTTTTACTGCTAGTTTTGTCAACATGGTTCGGAGTTCGGCACAATAGACATCTGCCGTAATTGCTTGACCAGATCGAAGAAAACTATAGTGAATAACACCATGCTGAGACCACCAAACAGTTACCATTACCTTTTTATTGGTAAGTTTTGCTTTAGGACACTGTTGTGGCATTTGACCTGGGGTCAGCCATTGCATTTTCTTTTCCGGTTATCATAAAGAATCCACTTTTCATCACATGTTACAATTCGATCCAATATTCCTTCATTTCTGTACCGGTTCAACAAGGCAACACAAGTTTCAACACGCGTTTCTTTCTGCAGATCAGTCAAATCATGAGGCACCCATTTTTCGTATTTTTTTATTTTATTGATTTGACGCAAGTGAGTCAATAAAGTGGGTAAGGTAACGTTAAACCATGCCGCTAATTCCTGGGTAGTTTGACTAGGATCGGCTTCCACTATCTCTCTTAATTCATCGTTATTCACCTGTGTGGGCGGTCTTCCTCGTGGCTCGTTCTTTAAGTCGAAATTTCCATCACGAAAGCGTTTAAACCAAAATCGCACGGTGCGTTCATTAGTAGACCCCTCTCCAAACGCAGCATTGATATTGCGGGCTGTTTCTGCCGCGTTAGTTCCGCGTCGGAACTCGTATTCAAAAATCACTCGAATTTTCGCAGTATCCATCTTTCTTGTCTAAATTGAATAACAAAAACAATTGAAAGTCGATATTCAAAT
Source organism: Idaea dimidiata (assembly GCA_949358125.1). Taxonomy (NCBI): domain Eukaryota; kingdom Metazoa; phylum Arthropoda; class Insecta; order Lepidoptera; family Geometridae; genus Idaea; species Idaea dimidiata. Next base: position 15,282,907 of record OX442328.1, read on the forward strand.
GTTTCACATTTTTTAAAAAAGAACATCACAGAAACCATTTGAAAAAAGTTTCATTCGAAAACCTCAAACCATGAAGATTCTATGTCAATTCAAAGAACCTATTGCAATAAAACGGCAATTTCATACTTTAACCCCTATTATTATACATTACAAAGTACAAACAAACTCTTCGAATTTCACGGCACTAAAACCAGCGGTTTGGGCTCTGTGTTCATATTATAGGTCAGTCAATTAATCAATCAATCATTTAGGACTTTGAATTTTACTTGTTAAGATTGAATTTATTTATTTATATTATGTTGTTTGATCGCTTAATAAACTCAATTCAGAAATCATTAGATCGTGTCTCTCCCGTGTAGTGCGTTATTTAATAAATTACTACGCGGAAATTACGCGGTCGCGTCAAGCAACTTCTTGACATTGACTTGACAAAGAAATCGACAATGAAAACTTAGCAGCAAATATCAGTGAAGCTGTTTATATACTAATAATAATATTATAAAGAGGAACGATATATTTGTTTTGTCAGGCATTTATCACTTTATTGTTTACTTAATATAAATTTGACCAAAGCTACAAAAAATCAAAATAAAAAAAACAAAAACAACAATACTTTAAAAATAAAATCAAATTAAAAAAGACACTAAAGACAGACATTAAAGAAGAATAGAGATGTTGTTTGGTTGTAATCTATACTAATATTATTAAGCTGAAGAGTTTGTTTGATTGTTTGTTTGATTGTTTGTTTGTTTGTTTGTTTGAACGCGCTAATATCAGGAACTGCCTGCCGGTCCGATTTGAAAAATTATTTTCGTGTTTGATAGTGCATTTATCGAGGAAGGTTATAGGCTATAAAATATAACATCACGCTACGACTGATAGGAGCGGAGCATCCATGAAAAATGTTGCAAAAACGGGAAAAAAATCACCCTGTTCCGAGATTCTGTCGCGTGCGCTGAGTAAACGGTCAGAGTTACATAAAAACTATATATGACAGAATTCTTCCTCTAAAAAGGATCTAATAAATAGTTCGCGACAGCATATGTCTATCTCATAAGGTTGACTCAATATAACATATTTTAGAGTAATCAAATTTGTTGTAGAACAATGCATTATTTCCGAAGGTAATTTTGTAAATATTATGTTAATCCTTATCCAAATAAATACGTTATTCATTAAAAGTATTTAATTTTAAACATAATTGTCCTCAACATCACTTGATTTCAATAAATATCTCACGAGATATTACAGTTTTAAAATAACACCACAATAAATAATTACTAAGTACCAAGCGTGCATATATACACGTAGCGGGCGACGATGATGAGGGTGGCCAGTCAACTATGTGAGGCATCATGCCGCGCGGCTCAATCGGTCGGCTCCATGCGAGACGGTTGTGTCACCAAACTGCAGGGCTTTTTAAAAATTCTTTTGCAATATCTCATTGTACTTTTGATTCTTAATATTTTGTTTTATGTTGGTAATTAATATTATAAAGAGGTTACGTTGGTAACATGTATATATGTATGTATTTTGGGGGTAATCTCAGAAAATTCTAGACCGATTTCAAAAATTCTTTCACTAATAGAAAGCTACATTATTCAGATATGACATAGGCTTTTGATCCCGATATTCCCTCGGGATCGGGACTTACGCGAGTGAAACTGCGGGACGGCAGCTCTGAAAAATAAAGTCGTGTATTTCTATTTCTAACTCAACAACCCGTAAACCGATATGAATGAAATTTGGTACAGGGTTGGTTTAGAGGTAGAAATAATATATAGGGTACTTTGAATGATCGTACGGGTTAAGCAACACTTGGTACAACATACGTGATGGGTGAAAAAGAGCGGGTGACCCGATATTCATAAAACTTGGTACAGGGTTGGTTTAGAGGTAGAAATATTATTTAGTACTTTGAATGATTGTTAAGCAACACTTTGTATGATATACGTGAGGGATCATTAATGTTACGGGATAGGAAGTTACGCGGGTGAAACCGCGGGGCGCAGCTAGTTAATATATAGGCCCCGAAACAACTACACGATTTCAAAAATTATTATACCAATAGAAAGCTTAATTAGCGAGGAATAAGATAGACTACTTTTGATCCCGATATTCTTACGGGATCGGGACTTACGCGGTTGACAGCTAGTTACTAATAAGAAAGATTAAAATACCCTACAATTTACCTACTTAAAAACATAATGACTTATCTAATCAGACTTTAAGATTATCATCCCTATAGATACTCAAACTCTAAAACCTTCAAAACACAAAATGAATCTCAGCGGTTGGTAGGTACATTACAAAAGTAGGTACCTATACCATTTCTATACGAATACAACAATGAAAATGTTTAGTACCTCCCTCCACGCTCCCTAGGAAATCAAACAAGATACAATTTAATCATGGGAACGAGGATATTAATCTAGAAATACTGTTGGAGTGTCAAATAAACAAAGCCATTGTGTCGACACCTGCTCCTCCGGATTTAACTGTGTTATGACTTTCAAAGGGTTTGTACCATCTATCGGAATGATGTCACTTCCGACAAGCTGATTTTTTTGCAGGTATTTGCTACTAAAGCTGGTAGGAAGGTCTATGATTTTTAAGTAAGAGAATCATTAGAGAGGTTAATCTGGAAAAAAAATGCTTTTTATCCCGATATTCCCGCGGCAACGGGACTTAGCGGGTGAAACCGCGGGGCGCAGCTAGTATAGGTATAAAATAAACATTAAAATTAAAGGAACAAAAATATCTAAAAAATATCTACTATTTCATAATTCATATCATACAACTTATGTTGCACTGCTATCGAGAAAAATGTGCCGTCCGCGTCGACACGACGAAATAGAATAGATATATGAAACTTTACCCAGATCCATCTCCTACTTTCTCTCCTGCTAAGTAGTTATCTAGGTATACAATCCTGCAAACCATCTGGCTACAAACAAACAACCTAGGTTCAATTTAGTAAATAGGTTAGGTGACTACTTACTGAATTTTAACAAATATTTTTGTGAAAGAATTAGGTTTCCTTCCTTCCTTTCGCAGAGTTATCCGTGTATCGAATCTAAGATGTCAAACAATGAGGTCGGTAGAGATAACATTTCTTTTAAACTAATTATAAAAAGAAACAGGTTTTTATTAGACTTTAGTTAAACATTAGACTCAAAGATTTCTAAAATAATAAAACCAGTTTTTCAGTGATGCTGATGACAATATTTTACTTAAATTTTTCTTCGGTTTTCGCGATGCTGATATGAATTTAAAACCATTTATCACTGAGATGAACTTTCTCTCACTTTCATTTGAGCAATGGTCTCGGCCGCATTCCTCGCGGAAGACCGGACTCCGCTAAAAAGCATGGTGATAGCCATGCTTTTTAGCGGATGCTGCAAATACATTAGCATACCTAATGTATTTAAGGCCAGATGAGAAATCCAGGTTCGCTAGTCTCCCCCTTAGTCACCTTTTTCGACACCCACAAGAAGAGATGGGTATACCTCGGCTTTAAATTGAGATGTTCTATCTACAGCGAATTAATTTATACATCATTTCCCGGTACCATGGTGGGCAATCAATAACTGGGAATCTCCGGTCGGTCGGATTATCAGACGGGATTATCGGCTGCCGATGTTGGACACAACTTCCGACAAACTAGGTACGTGCCTACCTACACTAATACTTACATTTTTGCAGTTTGAAAGGGTATTAAGAAGATGGGAATAAGCGGGATTTACATTACGAAACTAGTGGCATGCAAATTTCTGTCTTTTACACAAATAAATTGCGTTGATACAGCTGTAATATTTGTATCTATCTACTATCAAGGGAATAAGGCACGACTTTTATAACTAAACACTCTTAACATCTTAAGAGTCGTTAAGAATTTTTGAAATTTTGGAAAAAAAAGCTTTTGAAAATTTTCAAGGTTAATAATTTACCGTTGTTGAAACGATGTTGGGACGATTTAGTTATAGAATACGTGCCCAGATATCTTCTACAATCGAAACGTGTTTGAATATTCACACAGAACACCCCAAACGACAAATTATACAAAATCATCACAGTATCATTTTCGCCTAATCACTCTTAAAAACTTCCGTTCAAATTCCATCTGGTAACCGCCATTGATTCGCTAACAATGACGTCGATTACTCCCCCTTTCCCCTTCCTCCTCCTCTCCCCCTGGACGAGTTATCTCCAGTTTTCAGGACAAATATCCGAATAGCTGAAAATAGCTAAACTTACTAAAGGCTCAAATCTTCGACGTCTTCGGTCTAATGGAATGTGTTGACGAGTTGAGGAAACTTTATCTCTCATTAAGGTGATGATGTCTAAGATTATAGTGCGTAATAGCTACGTGGTTTATAAACTTTACTCGTTGCGTAGTTTCTAAGTCACATAGTATATTATAGTAATATTTCACTTTTGGTGCTGTCAATGTTGAAAATAATATACACAACGGGATTTTAACTGGAAAATGTGTTTCATTTCAATTCATCATCACAAAAATCTTCTTATTTTACTGATAGTGGTGTGTCTCGTCATTTTTTTCCTCGGTGTCTCTCTTCACCGTTTTCCAAGAGGTAACAGGCAACTGTTTCCACATACAAATACTAAACCCAGTGTTAGATTTGTTCAGTACCCATAATATCTATCTGTTGACGTCTGACAACAGTGGAAAATGACGGTAGAATAAAATATTCTACATTTACTAACTTACATACCTACATACTTAGACGAAGAAACAGATCATCCATTTACATTTGTGTGGTTTTCGGAAAAGCCACCTAGCTGAATTCTTAACAAATATTTGCAGTAATATCTAACAGTCCTCTTGCGTGAGTATACAGTATTACAGGTTCGATTTCCGATTTCAGACAAATATTTGGAGTATTGACAAAGTGCTTGTAAAGACTATCAGGGCACGTATTCTATAACAACTCCAACTATGTCTCAGCTAAATAATATGTTAAATTTTATCAGAAACGGTTCTTAGCAATCTATACTGATGTTAATTACAAACATACATACAAGATAGGCGAGAAAAATATAACCCTTTCCTTGCAGCCGGGTAAAAAAGAGGTAACGTTTGTATAATGTAGGTAAGTATGTTGGGTGAAATCGCCGAATACACTGAACCGATTTCTATATAATTGAATATGAAGATACATTGCATATTTAAGATTAACATGGGCCACATTCAATTTTTATCCCGATACATTCACGGGATCTCGACTTCCGCGGCTGAAATCGCTGGGTGCAGCCAGTTCTTAATAATTTGGCAAGAAATTACTACCATATTAAAAGGAATTTTCCAAAAACATATTAAAATTTAAAACTTTTTCGAGAAAAAATTAACAGAGCTGAGACATAGTTGAGACATATTCGTTATAGAATAGGTGCCCTGGGTTATTTTGGGAACATTGCGTGCCTCTTTCCCGTTGGAGTAGGTAGCTAATTTCTCGGAATTTACTTAGGACGATATCGTAGGGTTCTGTATAAATAGAGTAACGGGGATCTCTAATTAATATTTTGAGACAGAATTACTTGTGACGGAAGATACTCTTCATTTTTGTAAGTCCCAAGAGTTCTCCATCTTGAATACTTACAGTTTTAGTTTGTTTAACGTCTTTTTTCAAGGAAAACTTTTGTTGAAAGATTTAAGAAAAGGTTTAACTTGAAACAAAAGGATGAAATTAAGGTAATCAATAATAGGTTTATCCAATATCTTTAGATAGAAAGCGAGGTTTAAGAAGCTGTATGTGTAAATTCCGTTTTGAATTTTAGAGTTTCGTACCCAAAAGGTATATAAAAACGAGACACACTGATACACTGTCCATCTATTTGTCAATCTGTCGCCAATCTGTAAATCATGGAACGTGAAAACTAGACAATTAAAATTTTCATATATTATGTTTTTCTTTTGCCTCTTATAATAACAACAAAAATAGTAGAAAAAATTAAATATTTAAGTAGAGTAGAAAATATTTAAGTATAATAAAATATTACAAAAAACATATATTTTTTGGTAAAAATGGCACGGAATGACGGAACCCCTCGTGCGCAAGTCGGACTCGCACTTGGCCGGTTTTTTCCGTCTGCATGCTGTCGCTTTTACTATTTTTCATTAAACGTCGTATGGCCGATGCGACCCATGCGACGAAGTTTGCTTCCTATTTCCTACACTATAGCGGGAACATGTAAGCAAGTAAAAGTTAGTGCCTATAAAGTTTTTACTATGTATCTCTCTAAAAATAACTATTTATGTCCGTCGATCTCACCTACATATAGAACTCGTCACGAGAAGGGAGTTCTCTAGACACTTGATGGCCTATTCTCGTATTAAATTACCCAAAATATCATTTCAACACCGTTGCAATCGTCTTTAATTTAAAACTTGACGTTTATCCAATAAAATTTGTCATTTTTTGGTAAAAATTTCTTTGAAAAATATCGGTAATTTTGGGATTTCAAGGGAAACCTCTGAATTTTTGAATTAAGTAGATACATAATTCTACTCGTGTCTAATTTGTGACTTAATAGACTATTTTGAAAAGCATAATATTTGTCCAGTTGCAGTAATTAAAGCCAAATTCTTTAGCTATCTTCATTCCACGTTTCATTACAATCGATTCAATATTTATCACGCTACTGTAAAAAACAATGAATTTTTGCATTCTGAATGAATTCGTCCTATTTTCGGAATGCAGACTTTTATATTTATAGAAATGGGAGATGGGAGGGATGTAAGGGGTGAACCAGCATCTTTCGCCCCAGCCAACCTCACCTGCACGCGGTGCATCCTGCTGACTAACGGACGAGGCTCTGGCGACCGACTGATGGCGGTATATCCATCCCAAGAGGCGTAACTAAATGCAACAGACCGGTGATGGGCAGCAGCATCACCGGTTCGAGTAGTTACGCCCTGCGATCGCCAACCCGCATGCCCAGCGAGGCGATTATGGGCAAATCCTCTAAATGCAGAGAAACCACAAGCCACGGCCCCTAGTTCCCGGCGGCCCTGCTATTCCTGGTCATGGTGGCGACCATGGTAACGGCGGGGCGGGGGGTGCCAAGAATCTCCGGGCTACGGGAGGCCATCATAACCGACTGACCCTGGCGACGTATAACGGACGCACGCTAAGGCTTGACTCGCATCTGGCGCAACTCGAGGTGGAACTTGGGAAAATTAGGTGGCATATACTGGGGTTGAGCGAAGTCCGAAGAGAGGGGGAGGACACCATAACCCTGGAATCCGGCCACCTAATGTACTTCCGTGAGGGAGACCAGCTATCCCAAGGTGGCGTTGGGTTTCTGGTGAATAAGTCCCTATCTGACAACGTTGTGGAAGTATCGAGTGTGTCGAACAGGGTAGCGTACCTTATTGTAAAGCTCACCGAGAGGTATAGCCTCAAGGTAGTGCAAGTGTACGCACCGACCTCGACACACTCGGACGGCGAAGTGGAGGATATGTTCGATGACATATCGAGGGCCCTCCACTTCACTACAAAGACCCAGTACACCGTTGTTATGGGGGACTTCAACGCAAGAGTGGGAGTACAGAATTGCAGCGAATCGGTAGTAGGATGCCATGGATTTGGAAGCAGGAATCATAGGGGGCAAATGCTCGTCAACTTCCTCGAACGAGAGGGGCTCTTCTTGATGAACTCCTTCTTCAAGAAACAGCCTCAAAGGAAGTGGACATGGCGAAGCCCTGACTCTATGACTAAAAATGAGATCGACTTCATCATGACGGACAAGAAGCATATATTCAGAGACGTTTCCGTGATCAACAGGTTCAATACCGGTAGCGATCACCGACTTGTCCGAGGCTCTCTGAATATCAACTTTAAGGCCGAACGTGTCCGTCTGATGAAGTCCAGACTCCGACCAACTCTGCTCCAAATCATGGCAGGATCTGAAACGTTCCAGTCAAACCTGGTGAACCGATTCGCTGCCGTGGAAACCACAACAGACGTAAACCAGGACCTCGAAAATGTGACTCGGATCCTCAGGGAAGAAGGTACGAGATTTTGTAATATGCAGCGTAAGGGCAAAAAGTCTAAGCTTTCAGAAGGGACTCTAGGGCTAATGAAGGAACGACGTGAAAACCCACCCATCACTTCGTCAGAAAAGCGGACTCTAAACCAAGAGATCAGCAAACACGTACGACGCGACCTCCGGCGCTTCAATACTCTTTTAATTGAAAGAGCGATCGAGCAGAACCGGGGGTCAAAAGTGTTTGTACAATCTCTTGGAAGAAGCCACCTGACGAAGTTGACCACAGCAGGTGGAGAAGTCGTTGCTTCGAAGCCGGCAGTCCTTTCGGAGGTAGAAGACTTTTATGCCCGATTATACGCATCGCAGGCATCTCAGCCGAATCCCGAAAATGAGGATCCTAGAGCAACATTAACACGCCATTTCACCGAAGACCTGCCAGAAGTCAGTATTGACGAAATCGAGATCGCTCTTAGACAGCTTAAAAATGGAAAAGCCCCTGGAGAGGATGGCGTTACCACAGAGCTGGTGAAAGCAGGAGGTAAACCCGTACTGAGGGAGCTCCAGAAGCTTTTTAACGCTGTCCTGTTCGAAGGGAGAACTCCAGAGGCGTGGAGTAGGAGTGTGGTCGTCCTGTTCTTCAAAAAGGGAGACAAGACCCTGCTGAAAAACTATCGACCCATATCCCTTCTAAGCCACGTCTATAAGCTGTTTTCTAGAGTGATCACGAACCGTCTTGCGCGAAGACTCGACGAATTCCAACCACCGGAGCAGGCTGGGTTTCGGAGCGGATATGGCACCATAGACCACATCCACACAGTGCGGCAGATTATACAAAAGACCGAAGAGTATAATCAGCCCCTGTGTCTAGCATTTGTGGACTATGAAAAAGCCTTTGACTCGGTTGAAATCTGGTCTGTTCTGGAGTCCCTGCAGCGCTGCCAAGTAGATTGGCGGTACATCCAAGTGATGAGATGTCTTTACGAGTCCGCCACCATGTCCGTCCAAGTACAGAATCAGCAAACAAGGCCCATACCGTTGCATCGAGGAGTGAGACAAGGGGATGTTATTTCCCCGAAATTGTTCACGAATGCAATGGAGGATATGTTTAAGACGCTGAACTGGAAAGGACGTGGCATTAATATTAATGGCGAGTATATCTCTCACTTGCGATTTGCAGATGATATCGTCATCATGGCAGAAACGCTGCAGGACCTACAACGGATGCTGAATGACCTGGCTGACTCTTCTGTACGCATTGGCCTACGGATGAACATGGACAAAACCAAGGTCATGTTCAACGAACATGTTCTACCGGAACCTATTGCGATATGCGGCGCCGTTCTCGAAGTTGTTCAAAAATATGTTTACCTAGGGCAAACATTGCAGTTAGGAAAAAACAACTTTGAGGGCGAGGTGAACAGGAGAATTCAGTTGGGTTGGGCAGCATTTGGGAAGCTACGTCGAGTTTTTACATCGTCAATCCCACAGTGCCTAAAGACGAAGGTCTTTAATCAGTGCGTCCTACCCGTCATGACATACGGAGCCGAAACGTGGACACTAACGGCACGGTTGGTCCACAAATTCAAAGTCGCTCAGCGAGCTATGGAACGAGCTATGCTCGGCGTTTCTCTGAGGGATCGCATCAGAAATGAGGTGATCCGTCAGAAAACAAAAGTCTTCGACATAGCTCACCGGATTAGCAAGCTGAAGTGGCAGTGGGCTGGCCATATTAGCCGTAGAACCGATAACCGTTGGGGTAAACGAGTTCTAGAGTGGAGACCGCGTCTCGGCAAACGTAGTGTAGGACGTCCTCAGGCACGTTGGAGCGACGATTTGCGCAAGACGGCTGGCACAAACTGGATGCGAGAAGCCGAAAATAGATCTAGGTGGCGTGCAATTGGAGAGGCCTATGTCCAGCAGTGGACTGCAACGGGCTGATGATGATGATGATGATGATATTTATAGAATGTTTGTCCTGTTTTGATGTCCCAAATTATTTTTGTAAAATAGTGATTTCAACATTTTAAGAGTTGTTATCGACTTCACAAACTTTTTCTTTAAACGTTAAAAGCCCAATTTCTGTCCCGTTTGAACTAAAAAACAACAAAAAGAAACCCCGTCTACAAACAGCCATACGTTTCGACAATCTATCATGGCGGCGTGCCAGAAGTAGACACTGAATTTTACGCAATATCAGAGAGAATGTAGCGAATAGCGCCGCCTCGTAAATATACAGGCATAAATCAAAATGACTTGATAGTATGAAAGCGGTGGGCGCGTCTTCATTTACTCATACTTACACTCTACGATGTTTCGTAACACCGCCCATTATCATCATATTAGTGTTATGTATGGATGGATACTTAGGCTGAAATCTATAGAGCGTGCTTAGACTTTGCTAAGCAAAAACTCTGACTTGAGACGCAACTATCCAAAGTTTTCGTTTAGCACAATCTAAGTTTTTCAAATGTAGAATGTAAACCAATCAAAAATAATGACCTAAACCGTTTAAACCCAGCCTTTCTGTTATGACTACGGAGATCTTTTAATTTTATTCGTATTACAAAATGAATTTCGACGATGAATTCCAATTTAAAGTTTTTGCTTAGCATAAACTTTGCCAAGGTTGTCCTAAGCCAAGTCTGTGCTAAGTCAAAGTACGCACTATAAATTTCAGCCTTACTATACAGAATACTTATAGGCATAGTAGAAAGAAGTAAATAGTATGGCAGTATATTCACAAATACTAGTCAGTCTAGTACCTAGTTTTCACTCTTTTGCAGCAAGACAAACTTTATCACATTTTCGCGCAAAAATTAAAACAGGAAACAAACTTTCTCCATGACAATTTGGTCTCTTTTTCCTCTAAAGAACAGATTAAAGAGCAGAAGCTAATCTTTGGTAAAATTTTTTTTACGTTTAGGTAACAATAGTAGAAAGCAATTCCTAATTGTATGTAAAAAGTTGTTTTCTGAAAAAAGTTTTATGTCAAATTTATTACAACTTTTGCGACCGGTCCCGGACAACATAATACTCGTACAATTGTAATAGAGCCTCGAGGCGGCAACTACTTGTTTTGTAGGGTTTTTTAAAAGCGTCATCGTTTTCTAGAGATTTATAATCACCTTTAAGATCAACGGTAATTAATATCTCTATTCCGTTTCGTTTCATTGACGTCAATTTGTTTCTCAACCGACAAAATTCAGTAATTATCCATCCATATCCCACTATTATCTATTTGTAGTTGTTAATTGATCGTTTATAAAATCGATCGAACTAAACAATTAAGGTCGGGCAAACACGCGGGTTTTGGGTGGTTGGAATATTGAGAGTTATACAATCACATACGGATCACATGCTAGGTGGAAATATGGGTGAACAAAATAAAAAAAATATAATTTATATATAAAAACGGGTATATGGGTACCACAAACAAAAAGAATTATACTGATTTCTTCTATGGTTTTCGCGATTTTGCATAATAAAACACTTTATTTATCCATTATCGAGTTTTTATTCATTATTTGAACCGAGCTTTCGCCAACTTTACAGTTGGCTTTTTCAAGGTTGTCAACCTTTTGTTGGTTTTACTGTTTTATTATTATACTGATTGTAATTATAAAAGGATAATTAAAAGGTGACAGTTACTATTTTAAAATAGGTAATTAAAAAACCGCATTTAAAAGAAACGTGATTAAAATGGAAAAATTAATTTAAATTCAATCTAACATAATTATTGCGAAAACAGAACAAAAAGCAAAAGCTTTGAAATACTATTGTTATTAAAAGTTAATTTAATATCCCAGGTATATTCGCAACCATTATTTAGTAACTTCGAAGTTCTGAACGTTCGCTGTAAAGAGCTTCGCGGTCTGTAATTTCGGAGTTATAATGATTCGTACTCACACAGAATCGCAGTTATGTTCGTTCGCGGTCTTTGTGTTTCTCAATGACATTATTCGCAGTCTGTTATTCGCAGTAACGTATAAGTCGAAGCGACGGAGGGCTGTGAGTTCGATTCCTGTAACCTTACCCGTGGTTTTAAAAGTAGGAAAAATACTCCACCGCGCTTCGAAAGGTACGTTAAGCAGTTGGTCGCGGTTGTTACCTCTGATAAGAGTATCGTTAGATTAAGTTAGAGAGAGGCCCAGGAGAAGAAGAAAGTCAAGAAGAAAGGTATACATAACAAAACAAAGTAAAATTAATACCTACTTAACTTTTCTGTATGTTTCATATCTTTACATATAAAAGTAAAATAAATTTTTAAATTATTACGTTGTCTAATCACCTTAAACACAAGCTAATACCTTACCATAGGGCCAGATGGCGTTATGTAATGTTTACACATGTAACTAACATAAAATCAAAACATATTTTTGTATCGTAACAAAAAACCCACAGACTACGAACCTTTTTCCGTTTTCCCACCATAGCCCAGTACGGGTATAATGAAATTTTCTCGTCCACATACCGCTTTGTGAAACGCGTACGATAAATAGACACTTTGTCCATTTACGTTTTTCTTTTACACCAACTTTAAAAAAAGAAAAAGGTTCTCAATTCGGTTGTGGCTATTTTTTATAGATGTTTACCGATTAGGTACTCAAAGACAACTTGACCGAGATGAGATGTATTTTTTTTGTTTTAAAGGTCCCATAAAAATTGGGTGAGGATCTTCGGCGTGGTAAATGGAATTGCTTCTCAAAATGCAAAATATCCTCAAATTAGGTTATCAGTTGTTATAATAAAACAAGCTTCGACTGAAAATCATCGATCTAAGTAATAGTTTTCGCCGTTTGTTTTTCAGTCTAGCTAGTTTTGACCTCATTAGAGTTTTGCAGCGACATATAAATACGTTATTCTATAGCAACGTCTCTACAAATACAGGTATAGTTCTAACTTTTTTGCAACAAGGCAAACTTTGTCACACCTTCGCGCAGAAACTAAAAGTGAGCACAAAGTTTTTCTATAACAATTTGGTATCTTTGTCCTCTAGAGAACAGTTTAGAAAGCAGCGACGAATAGTATAATTTTTAGGGTTCCGCACTCAAAGAGTAAAACGGGACTTTCTTACTAAGACCCCACAGTACGTTTGCCTGTCTGTCAGCGGGCTGTAGGTATCTCATGAACCGTGATAGCTAGACATTTGAAATTCCCAGGTGATGTATTACCGCTAAAACAACAAATACTAAAATAGGAATCGGAATGAATCGGAATAAAATAAATATTAGGGGTTAAAGTATGAAATTGCCGATTTGTACTGAAAATCTTAATTGTTTATTTTTTAAATTTTTAACAAATTTATTTAATCAAAATAGTTGCCATTATTATCTATACATTGCTGCCATCTAATGGGAAGGTTATTAATGCCTTTGCGATAGAACTCCGACGATCTAGACTGCACAAACTGTGTGAAAGCATTTTGTACTGCCTGGGAAGAAAACTTCTTGTCACGTAGATAATTGTCCAAATCACGAAAAAAATGGTAGTCCGTTGGAGCAAGGTCTGGTGAATACGGAGAATAGGATGACGAATGGTTTCTAAGTGCAGTTCCTGAAGGGTCAAAATGGTTTCTCGTGCTGTGTGAGGTCTCGCGTTGTCGTGGAGCAATAATGGTGAAGATCGATTCATGAGTCGGGGCTGTTTTACTGCTAGTTTTGTCAACATGGTTCGGAGTTCGGCACAATAGACATCTGCCGTAATTGCTTGACCAGATCGAAGAAAACTATAGTGAATAACACCATGCTGAGACCACCAAACAGTTACCATTACCTTTTTATTGGTAAGTTTTGCTTTAGGACACTGTTGTGGCATTTGACCTGGGGTCAGCCATTGCATTTTTCTTTTCCGGTTATCATAAAGAATCCACTTTTCACCACATGTTACAATTCGATCCAATATTCCTTCATTTCTGTACCGGTTCAACAAGGCAACACAAGTTTCAACACGCGTTTCTTTCTGCAGATCAGTCAAATCATGAGGCACCCATTTTTCGTATTTTTTCATTTTATTGATTTGACGCAAGTGGGTCAATAAAGTGGGTAAGGTAACGTTAAACCATGCCGCTAATTCCTGGGTAGTTTGACTAGGATCGGCTTCCACTATCTCTCTTAATTCATCGTTATTCACCTGTGTGGGCGGTCTTCCTCGTGGCTCGTTCTTTAAGTCGAAATTTCCATCACGAAAGCGTTTAAACCAAAATCGCACGGTGCGTTCATTAGCAGACCCCTCTCCAAACGCAGCATTGATATTGCGGGCTGTTTCTGCCGCGTTAGTTCCGCGTCGGAACTCGTATTCAAAAATCACTCGAATTTTCGCAGTATCCATCTTTCTTGTCTAAATTGAATAACAAAAACAATTGAAAGTCGATATTCAAATGTTTCACATTTTTTAAAAAAAGAACATCACAGAAACCATTTGAAAAAAGTTTCATTCGAAAACCTCAAACCATGAAGATTCTATGTCAATTCAAAGAACCTATTGCAATAAAACGGCAATTTCATACTTTAACCCCTATTATTTAAGCGGGACTCATTGGCCTAGCTGTACCAGCCGATCTTGAATGGTTGTGCAGGTTAAGCAACGCTTGGCGCGGTCATAACTTGGATGGGTGACCTAAAATTTGTGTGGCAAAAAATAATTTTCTCGAGCTAATCCGTGCTTCGGAAGGCACGTTAAGCAGTTGGTCCCGGTTGTTATCTCTGATAACAGTCGTTAGGTCAAGTTAGAGGCCTTAAGACGATCTGAAAAACTCTAACACCAGGTGAGCCACACCACTACACGAAAATAAGAAGAAGAAACGGGACTCAAAGCAACAAACATGATTTATTTGCGATAACAAATCTAGGTAAAAGGTGGAAATTTCCTACAGTTATTAAGTGCGTCCTAACTTAACCCCAACGAGGTAGGTTGCTAAGAGAAATGCTTTGTACTAAAAGGCACCCCCTAACAAAAGAAAAAGGTGCTTTTGTTTGACCAACAATTTTCTTACCTTCGGTTTCATTTGCTTGTTCGATTTTCTGAAACTAACTGCGCCTCGAGGTTTCACCCGTGTAGGTTCTGATCTCGAGGGAATATCAGGATCAAACGCCTTTGTGTTACTAAGTTTTATCGCAATCGGTGCAGTAGTATTTTCGTGAAGTGTTAAGAAAACATGGTCGTTTACTTACTAACACACAAACTTTTACATTTATAATATGAGTAGGTAGAATAAAAAATGCGAACCATTATCATAAAAAATCACGTTTACTGTATGGGAGCCCCACTAAAGTTTGATGTTATAGCGACAACAGCCCCCAGATTATCTATCTAGTGGACGTCTGACAACCGTGGAAAATAACGGCACTATGCAGTACATTGCTGCTTTGAGGTAATTGCCGGTAATATCCACGTTACGTTAAAGCAGCAATGTACTGCATAGTGCCGCTTAGTTTCCACTGATGTCAGACATCGACTGGATAGATGATCTAGGGGCAGATATACTCTCTTAAAACTTCAACTGTCTACCTCAGTTCATAATATGCCTGGAATACTGCTGCCTGGTATATACAATTTGTAACGGGTAAGCCCTTTTAATCCGAAAGGGGGTTGTTCTAGACGTCTAGGCGAATACCTTTTGTTATACGACTTTTGAAAATTCGACCTTTTTTTTGTAAATTTTGAGTTTATGTTTCACTGAGAAACAGCTGCTTTTGAAAATAAAGGTAATTGAAATAAAGGTATAGTCTGGAACGTTTTTATTGCAAATAATTATGAGGCGGTAGTTTACTGTAACTTTTTAGAATGTTAAAAATAGACAAATTACATCTCAGTCAACCTTGAAAAAGCCAACTGTAAAGTTGGCGAAAGCTCGGGTCAAATAATGAATAAAAACGCGATAAAAACCGGATAAATAAAGTGTTTTATTAAGGTAATTGAAGTTTTGATTGTAGTAACATCAAACTAAATGAAAGGACAACATAAGGTCAATGACCTCGAACTCTCTGAAACAGCTGATTTTCAAGTAAACTTTACACTTAAAATTTTCGAAAAGTACTTTGAATTTCCAAAATTCGTGGAACAAAAGTTGTTCGCCTAGACGTCTAGAACAACCCCCTTTCGTCTTAAAAGGGCATACCCGTTACACCTCGTATATATGTACTGCCTGGTAACAGACAGGCCGACAGTAGACTCTTGCTCCTAAGTTTTTACCTTTTGGGTACGGAACCCCAAAAACAGAAATATAATAGTATTATCCTCTCTAAAATTAGAAGATATTATGGCAAATTTAAACTTAAAAAAAGAAACCCTAACCTAATAAAAACGTGCAGTGGACAAGGACCGTCCCATATGGGTCACACTCACATCGGTATGAAATGAAAAGATGTTGAAATCGACACCGTATTGTCACCGAGCGAGGTCCCTTTGATCGTTGTGTCGGAATATAGCTGAATATCGTAGATAATGTACAATAAAAATAGGGACGAAGACCTTCAATTTACGTGAATAGAAAATACATCCGATTGTTTTTCTTAGTATGTTCTGGCGGACAAAAAGAAAGTACCGATGTCAGAATGGATTGCCTATTTCGGCAATTCAGCAATTATATCACAAAAAACAAGGCATATTATATTTTTAAGAAATGGAACGGTATTTGATAAAAAGAAATTGTGTGTATAACCCACTCGGGCATATTTCAAAAACAATTCTGTATTTTATTTCATTCCAAGTATCATTTATCAACGACTGCGATTTCAATCAAAAATAGCTAAGAACACTCGCGCATAAGTCACCTATCAAAAAAAAAACTTTATCGAAAAATCTTCATCCGTTAGGAGCTACAATGCCTCAGACAGATACATAAACACTTCAAACTTATCTCACCCTGTTACCCGACTAGGGCAAAACGGCAAAAGGAGGGTTATGTTTTATGTCTAGAGTTAAAAAAATGAGTTTAAATATCAGCAGCGCGAAATCCGAAAAAAATCTCTTGAACCATAACATCATAGATAGAATAAAGAATAATAGATACCTATTGTAGGTCACTTTTCTTTTATCGCAACATTTCCTACGTAAATATGACAATTTATATAAAAGAGTTTCTTCTATAGGACCGCTGATATTTTCGGTTGAAGAAATATTGAGGTTTCCTCTGATACGACCGTTCCGGGAACGAACCGGGGACCCTCCGTTCACGAATGAAAAGATACCAGTGACTTTCGATGACAGACCAGTGATGAGGAAACCAAAATTGACAGCTACGATTTTTTGTACAAAACAGAAATTAACTTTCTGTACGACACTAAAAATAGTATCCAACTTTCGACTAATATTATTTACCGACTTCTATGAAAGGAGAAGGTTATTATTAATTCGGATGTGTGTTTTTTTCTAAAGTTGAAAGTTTGTGTGTTTGTTTTAATCTTAAGGCTCCTCACTAGGCCAGAACAAATTTTTTAATATTTTTAAAAGTTACACTAAAAATCTTGTAATTTCCAGGACGATTGCTTATTCTGCTTAGCGCCTGAAAATACTCGACTGGCAAACCTTTGTAAATATGCCTTGAGCAATAAAAACAAATTTACGAAATATTAAACCTTTGTTTGTTTGTTTTACGCTGTGAAATTTTGCATAGTCGCATCCGCATGGCGTTCTTTTATACATATAAAATTTGCTAGAGCTATCCCTGCAACGTTCATGTTAATCCAGGTAGGAAACAGTCGACTACGTTTGTATAGAGAACGAGTAAGTATACTTTCCTCTTAAATGTTATAGAAACAAATTAAGTATTCAACTGGGTTAGGAATCATCTTAAGTTGCCAGAACTCGGTTAGTTTCATTCGACCAGAAACAATAACTTAACTTTGTTATTCAGTATCTAGTTAAGGAGATTGGGTACCGGACGCGGGTGGAATTAGATAAGATAATATTCTTAACTAAAATGAAACGCAATTAACTTGAACAATGTGATGTTAACGGCACCTACAACATTATGGTTAGTTAGTGGGACTTACAAAAAAAGGGGATAAGTAAGTAGGTTATGGTCTTTGTGTTATTACAGGTCTCTTCCTATCCATTTTTCAATTTTTATCGCAATCACTTTTGTAGTTTTTTTCGCAAAGAAGTAACAAACATCCTTTAATCTTCAGAAGCTTTGTTTTTTTTTTAATTTAATATCAGAAAAAAATACTAAGACACTTAGTTAGGTTTAAAAACAAAGTTGTTTTGATGTTAGCTCGCTAATTTGTCCCGTTGTAGGGCAATAGCTTCCTGCGAGTGGGGTTTGGGCAGTAAGCGCCACGGGAGCCAGATTGGCGAAAGTTACAATACAATGTCTGCAATCACGGGGGTTAGAAACCTGCGTTTTAAAACGATAATATTTCGCGCGAATCCGGCATTCACGTAAAATTGGTTTACTGAAAGTAATTTATAAGATAAACTTTGTAAATAGACTGGCCCCCGGGGTCAAATCTATTATTTTAATGTCGATCAGTTTAGGGGTAATTCAGTTTCAGGGAGCTAAACATGTTATCAGTATCACAGACAGATTTACCTACACTTATTTAACTGTATAACTATCACGGTTCATGAGATACAGCCTGGTGACCGACGGTCAGAAGAACTGTTTTTGCTCTTTGAACTCTAAATATATGTTAATGTACGAAATAGTTCTCGGTGTGCGGCCGCACTTTAGTTAAAAAGTTCACCGAACGAACCCAACAATTCCGTTCACATGGATGACCTAAAACAAAAAGATGTCGTCATCAGGAAAACGATAATTGCGATGGATGCCGACATGTGTAGATGTGGCGAGAGACGCGGCTCGGACGTGGCGGAGATCTGACCTACAACCTATGTCAATAATTATTCGTCAAAAATAAATGTGCCTAAAAATAAATAGCCTACAGTTTCAGGCTAAACATTTCATCTTCATCCTAAGGTTGCCTGGAACTAAAAACGCTTTTAGTGATAAGTATTATAGTAGAAATTGTAGGCTGTTTCTTTCTTTGGTTTTCCCAATTTTGCAATTTTGCATACGAGTAGCACAATATTTTCCAGTCTACCCTAATGAAACCAACTGTAAAGTCCAACTGTAAATATAATAAAACCCGAGTTCAATTAGAAAAAATTGTGTTTTAATAGGATGTTGTCAAGTTTAGAGTTTGAAGTTAATTTATAAGTTTTAGGCATGACTACTACAAATTCTTTAGGTTTTCAAACGGATATATTTGCGTCGATCGTTTTGACCGTTTTTACCCTTTGGACGGAATCCTAAGAACAAAATACGTAAAAAGTAACGTGTGGGTACCATTCTGTCCTAGCAAATAGCAAGTTTTCCGTCACGTCCGCGCCATTTGCCGCTGCTATGTTGCCAGCCTTAGTTAATGGGTGTGAGAGGTAAGAATGAAGGTAGTAAGTAGCTGGTATTATTTAGTACCGGATATCGAGTACGTTGTCTGTCTCTATACCATACAATCTGTGGAGGCGGATAAAGATGACGCTGTTAGGGTTGCCACTGTTAATGAGTACCTACTTTTTTAAATTCTATTTTTAATTATTAATAGTTTTTGTTTAATGGTACAAAACAAATCATACATACCTACACTCATGAAATGCAATTCTACTAAAACTAATATAAATTAAAAACAATTGAAAACTAATAACTAACAGCCATTAAAGCAATCAAACAACCCTCCCCATCACACTCGCAGCATTACCCCGCTGCACCGCGATGGAAAGCCTCTGCAATAGAAATATGACCCCCAGCGGTAATCCAAACCCCTCTCCCTGAGTCGGCGGACAATTTCTCTATTTTTAACCGACTTCAAAAAAGGAGGAGGTTCTCAATACGTCGCGTATATTTTTTTTTTTTTTTTTTTTTTTATGTTTGTTCACCGATTACTCGAAGGTGGCTTGACTGATTAAGATGGTTCTTTTTTTAATGGAAAGGTGAAAGGTCCGAGGTGGTCCCATAAAAATTTGGTGAGGATCTGATGAGGATCTTCGAAGTGAGGACCGGAAATGCTCCTCAAAAAGCTGTATTCAATTCACTTGTTCACCGATTACTCGAAGGTGGCTTGACCGATTGAGATGGTTCTTTTTATAATGGAAAGGTAGAAGCCCCTTGGTGGTCCCATAAAAATTTGGTGAGGATCTGATAAGGATCTTCGAAGTGAGGACCGGGAATGCTCCTCAAAAACCTGTATTCAATTCACTTGTTCACCGATTACTCGAAGGTGGCTTGACCGATTGAGATGGTTCTTTTTTTAATGGAAAGGTGGAAGCCTCGTGGTGGTCCCATAAAAATTTGGTTAGGATCTGATGAGTATCTTCGGAATGATGGACAGGATAGCTTCCCAGAATGTAATAAATTACTCGTTTTTGGACTTCTATCAAAAAGAAAAGACCCCTAAAGAACTAAGTACAGATTGATGGGCCACCTAAAACCACCTTCTCATCAGCAAACTCCTCAATAATTAAAATTACGGTAACAATAGGTATTGTTAATTTATTTGGCAGTCGAAAGTAGGTAGGTAGGTACTAAAAAGGGTGAAATAAAAAAATAATTAAAAAATTAAAAAACCGACTTAAAAAAAGAACTAAAATAATTTAAAAAATTTAAAAACCACCAAATAAAAAAGAATTGATAAAAAAGACCAAAATAACCTCTACATACAGCGCCACCGACTAATTAATCTGTTTTATCATCTGAAGTCGGGCAGTTTTACTGGCTGTATGGTTCCATATTGTACTTAGTTTGGCTGCCCGACTTCAGATGATAAAACAGATTAATTAGTCGGTGGCGCTGTATGTAGAGGTTATTTTGGTCTTTTTTATCAATTCTTTTTTATTTGGTGGTTTTTAAATTTTTTAAATTATTTTAGTTCTTTTTTTAAGTCGGTTTTTTAATTTTTTAATTATTAATTATATACCTAGCTGTAATTTTGCATGAGTATACTATTGATCACGGCAAGAAAACAGTTCAATAAAAAAAATATAAACATTTTTAGGGTAAGTACCTGGTTTTTATTTTTTACGAACAAATTGTTCGTAATTTTGCATTTAACAAAACCCATTAAGCTTAGCGTAATTACTTAAAATTGATTTCGATTGACAATTAATATTATAGTCATAATATGTATTTTTTACGAGTATATTTCCGAAAATGTAAATTGTCATACTACAGGAATATCTAGTACAAAAAAAACTCAAAAACATGGCAAAATTTGAATTTTAAAATTTTAAATAACTTTGATAATAGTGCTGTTTAATTAAAAACAGCATAATTATCAAGTACCTACAAAAAAAAATATAAGCCTTTATTTAAATTCGTGTCACCGCATACCCGGCGGAATATCTATTGTAAGTACTTTAGCATAATTATTTTACCTCGCTTCGTGAAAATATGTACTTAATATAAAAATATCTGTATTTAGTCTAACAACAACAGCTGTAAGATCTCAGGACGTTGTTTCTATGTACATAAGAAATGTTCCAATATTTTGAAACCTAAATTTGAAGATAGTTTTTAAATAATATTTCAAATAATTTAGAAGATAATTAACAGAGTACCGGGGTAAGTCCCGATCTCGCGGTATTTTCGGAAAAAACCTTTCTTATTAGATACCTACATGCCACAAATAACACAGTCTCCCAATTTCATGTCTCCAGAATATACAGTTTGGGCTCTGTGATGATGTATATTTCAGTCAATCAGTCATGCTTTGAATTTTTTAGTATATAGATTGCCACCTCTACCTGCGACTATGAAAACTGTAAACTTCCCGAGATGTCAGTTTTCAACGAACCATCAAATCAGAAGCGAGCGTGCATTTAATTAAAAAACCGCCGCGACCGCCATTTAATTAAATTGTGGCAACCATGACAGTGACAATGGCGGGATAGTGACGTCGCATGGCGTTACACTGCGACCTAGTTACCTTTGCACGCGGAATTTTATAGAACTAAATATTTACGAGGTGATTTTGATATTCTCTTTAGAAGTTAGCGACATACTACTACTACTACTGTGGCTAATGTAGAAGTAATGTGGTTAGATTTTGTAGTAGGCATGTGTAAGTTCATTGTTGTTTTAAATATTTTTTGTCTTTTGACGCGCGGCATGTTGCACAACTGTTGTGCAAACATGTTATCGTCATCATTTATAAAACAAATAACAAGCCGCGCGTCATGGTAACGCGTCATTGCTTATTCTAGTTTGGTCGAATGTACTCTAAAATTACATAATTTTGGGGACTTTTAAAAAAGAAAATAAGTTTCCTTAAACTCCTAAATTTTTAAACCAAATCGGCCTACACCGATCTGGTTTAAAAATTTAACTTCAAAAGTTTGTATCACGGTATTATTTGCACCATGGATTGTACGTGCACCGTTGAAATCTATGTTTTAAAAAACCCTCATTTTCGTAAGTGGTGCGGAACGATTCAGAGTCAATTCATTTAAATCAGTGCAGAGGCACATGAAGAATCAATCTAGCATATTACCAAGATAGACCACAAAGATAAAAAAGATGAGTTACATTCGCGCTCTTTTCTACTTCTGGTCTATAAACACAATGCAAACGAAATAAATTTAGCACTTACTTGCAATAATATAGTCTGCCATCTCTCCCCGTATGAACCGTCCATCCTTCTTTTAACTCCGTCTGCAACCTCTCCAGAGCCGCTTCATCTTCCACTGGCGTCTTCCCCAACCTTGGACTGGAACCCCCCAGCCTTGGACTCCCATACTTCGGACTAGCGCCCAGTCTAGGACTGTTAGAGCTAGAGGCTCCATCACTAAGGCTCGGACTGGAGCGAGGCCCGAAGCAGGGGCTGGGGTTCGGTCTGGGGCTCTGGGGTAACTTAGGGCTAGCGGTGCCGCTGGGACCAGGCGACTGGGCCGCCTGCTGCAGCAGCATTGCTCACGTCATTCTGACATTTTTGGAGCTTCTCATCTGTGGATGGAAAATTTGGAACTTAGTTACATCTCGATTTGTTTTTTAAAGTGTTTCCTACAGTTGGATGATTATTTTTGAAGAAATGCTTAATGCTTGCAAAGCTTTGCTTTTGCTTTTGAATTACTTTGCTTTTTTCAGGGATGCAAGTTCAAGTCACGTCCTGTGCAAATCTTACAAAATCATATATCTTAAATAAAAAAACTAATCATTTTCACCATCTTCACCTTCATACCTCTGATGGAGGTTGTAATATCAAATCTCGTCCAGGGCAATAATTTTACTAAAGGTGTGTTTTGCATGATTTTAGGGTACCTTATCGAAAGGGTAAAAATAACACTTTGTACTAAGTCCCTATACTGTTTTATGTGTTGTCTGTATGTCGGTCTGCCTGTCACCAGACTGTATCTCATCTCAATCTGAAATGTCTAGCTATCACGGATCATGAGATGCAGCCTGGCGACAGGCAGCCGGACGGTGGAGTCTTAGTATAACAGTCCCGTTTTTACCCTTTGGATACGGAACCCTACGAAAAGGTTTAGCAAAGAATAAAACCTTGAATTTGTTTTTCATGATACTTTTTTTCTGAATAGCATTTCAGAATCTTGTTTTCTTACAAATACGATTTATTAAATTCCGCTGATAATACTTTCCAGATAATGCGTTCGAGTATCGTATAAAAATGCCATTATCGTCACTCGTGTACGCGTAGAACTGTAGACGTAAAGTAGAACATTTGTATCTAAATTACACACTACGCTTCACAAAGAATTTCTATTAAATCCATTTACGATGTCATGGCTCCAAGATGAGATGGTTTTCTATAATAGAAATACGATTAATTTTAGTTACTTGCGGACAGTAGGTAGGTTGGTAAGTACCTACAATATAGAATTTTCTTCAAATAAAAAAACCCAAGGCTGGTACTTAGATATTTCTTCGATGTTTGCGATGTTGTCTTCAGACCTCATAATAGTCTCTCTAGTAGGTAAACCTGACTGGTAATAGATAAAAAAATTGCAATGTTTTCTGCAGTTTTTGCAATATTTCTCGTAGAAAATATACTATTGCTCCGGACTTACCGACCGTAACCTAAACGAATCGTATTTTAAATTACAGAAACCCAGCTACACTTAGAAAGAATGAAATATTTCCCAAAATAAGCTAATCCTTCGTTTTATCGAGTCGGTAAAAACCGGGGAACAAACAAAAAGCCGTTGTGGGAAATGGCGGCCATTTTGTGGCTTTCATATTTCCCTCCAAAAGGCTCCAACGATTACGGTTTGAGCGGGAACTGAGTTCTCTTTTTTCACAGCAATTTGGTCTTCGTTTCTCGTTGACTTTTTGGGGCCAGTTTTAATCGCTGTTGCCATTTTAGTACGTTTTATATTGTTTTGACGTTCTTCGTGTCTATTTTGAAACGTGTAATGTATGTACACAAACACACACCTGCCATTCTGTTGTTGTAGCCTGGATTCCCAGATATTTTCGACTCGTCTAAACAATTTGGCAGTCCCTGGTAAGTGCCATACACAGCTGGATAGGAAGCTTTAGAATCGGGACGCAGGGCTCAAACGTTACATTGTCTAGTTGATAGTGGTCAACTGGGACCACGATCGAAATAAGAACAAAAGACACATTCGAATTAAAAGTAAAAGACCGATTGTCTTCGAAACAAAAACAAAAGAGGATCGAAACAAAAGACTGTCGAAATTAAAACAAAAAGCAAAAAACAGGATAATCACTGGTGACACGTTACGCCAAAGCAGGAATGTACCTACTGCATAGCCCATCAAACTCAGTTATTACTTAATAGATAATACGGACTCATGACGACAACATTAACTTTAGTGTACCTACAAAATATGAATTAACCGGCTGTATCTATGTATAACTCAAAATGCGTGTCATGTCGGCTTCATCAACGGCCTCTGGTAATGGACAGTCGACAATTACATTTTAATTCAAAACTGAGTTATCGACGGGAAATTGACAGTAAATAACACACTGATTTTTATTTTGGTCTGATTTGATTGTTTGTTGCATGATTTAGTGGGAAGGTAAAGCACACGAGAAACATTTTATCAATCGACAAAATGTTTCTCGTGCTCATGTGCTGTCACTGCTGGTCAATATGAGCATCGATTTCGATCGTCTATTTTACGATATTCTTTGGCTTTGTTATCGATCGGCATTTGTTTCGGTTTTAAGTGTCTTTTGTTTCTACTTCTACTGTCTTTTGTTTTCAGTTTGATCGAATTTTGTTTAAGTTTCGACTCCCCTTCGCTTTGGATTCGATCTTTGTTGATGTGTAACATTTACGTAGGTACAAAAAAGAGGTTGCTTTTGCACCTAGTTTCTTGGTTTGAATCCCTCTATCAAATTAAACTCTTTTTCGGATTTGATCGCGTGTTGCTTTTATTATATTAAGCATTTTATCAAAGCCCTACGTATTTTTGTCTTCCCAGATTTCTTTCTCACTGATGGACTGGAAAAATGGTCACAAGTAAGCCATAAAAACATATTTTTTTTCAAATCGACTTTTAAAAAGGACAAAAAATAACCTCAACACACAGTGCCACCGACTTATTAACCTGTTTTGTTATCTGAAGACGGGTAGCTTCTTCAAACTACAATATGGGACCTAGCCAGTAAAACTGCCTTATTTCAGATTAAAAAACAGATAAGTCGGTGGCACTGTATGTTGAGGTTATTTCCTAGCTAGCCCATGGGTTCCTAGTTTGTGAGTATGTAATATTGTTATTTTTTTTTATTCTTTTTTGTATTTGTTGCCGTGTGCTTGTCTTAATAAATACATATTCTATTCTATTTTCTGTCCTTTTTTTAATTTTATTAATGAGGAGTTTTTTGGTGAGATGGTGGTTTCATGTGCTCCATTAATCTGAACCTAGTTCTTTGGGGGCCGATTCTTTTGGTAGAAGTACGAGTAATTTATCGCACTCTGGGATGTCATTCTGTCCATCATGCCGAAGATACTGATCAAATCCTCACCAAGTTTTTATGGGATCACCTCGGAGCTCTTACCTTTCCATTAGAAAAAATAACATCTCAATCGGAAATCTTCGAGTAATCGGTGAACAAACCTTAAAAATATATACGCGAGGAATTGAGAACCTTCTACTCTATTTGCAGTCGGTTAAAAAACTACCTAGTTTGCAACACTATTTGCAGAACACTTTAATTTCCCGTAAGACACCCGAAACCTTGTCAATACAGCACAATATCGTTACAGTTAATTAGGGTATGTTAGATATTGTGGTATGTTGTTTAACGAAAGTTCACGGCGAAAGGGCATCTAATGTCAAAGCTAATTCTGTAAGGTTAAGGTGTGCTGGATGTTGGATACATTTCGTAGATCTTATTCGCGTATTCTTTTTTTTAAATTCTCTCACCTCGACTACTAATTTTATATGAGTACAAATCGTGTAAGTCCAAGTTTATATATTTCGTTGATACTGCATCTTTGTACCACGGCTTTATCCAAATAAGTGACCTATCAACCAAAAAAAATGTGTATATCAAAATCGCTTCAGTCGTTCGTAAGTTACGATGCAACAAACATTTCTTGAAATAAAACTTTCTATTACATCTCTCTAACCTTGAAAAAGCTAAGGTTAGCGAAAGCTCGGTCTTTATTAATAATGCCGTCATTAAATAAAACGCGAGTAAAACCCGGTAAATATTGTGTTTTATCAAGACCAATATTGTTATACAGACCTTTATAGATCCACATTTTCAAGCCCTACAATAAACTAAATGAAAGACGTTTAACAAAGGCAATAAAAATCCCAATTTAGGCTAGACTTTCTAGGTCACACGTTACCGGGCACTTGAAGTTTAAGTTCTCACATAGTTTAGGTACCTACCTCAGTAATATGATGTGTTACTCAAAACATGTTTTTTATGGTTACAAAAAATGTGATTAAATTAATTGATTTCGAGATGTAGGTAATTCATGTATTTTTCAATGACAACGAAAAAAGACAGCCGTCGAATTTAAATGTCAAATTTGTTCACCTTTTTGTTGGAACAAGGCGCTTCTATGGTTACATATCCTTGACTTACCTACAGACATTCGTTTAATTAAACCCTTTCTGAAATGACCCAACATTTTCGAGGATAACTACCTAATTTCTAGTTTAAGTGTTAGTTAACTCAAATCCTTGACGTTTGAACTTTGCTTAATATAGGTAATAAACTTTTTTTAGGTAAAGGGGAACATCATTGATAATTTTCCAGATTTATTGTCTCACTTATTTTCAATTTTGGCTTTCATATCCATGACTATTAAAAGGTGGGTACTGACCGAGACGTTACGAAGTGTAATGTAACATGTTACACGTCAAGCATTCATGCAAACAGTCATGAGTGTTACGAGAAAGAAATCCAGCAACGAGCCGTTCGATACGTCTGACTGCATAAGGTTGCCTGGAAGAAATCGCTTAAAGCGATAAGGCCGCTTATTTGTTTAACATTTATTTAGTGTTAAAGTTTATTTTTAATTGTTTTGTTTTTGTAATATTTTTGTGGTTGATCAAATAAAGTATTATCTAGTATCTATCTATCTATGCTCGACGTGTAACATGTTACATTACACCTCGTAACACCCTACTCACCTTAACATAACATAAAGCCAAATATACAGCCGAATATAAGGTCTCTCTCTATTTGAAGTCTGAACAAAATGAAACATCGAGACATTTTTTCTAATCTAAAACAGATGATTGATTCGCACAATTTCCCTTTGATAAAACTTTCAGACGATCTCGAGTCACGTTCAAATAGCCAATTATAGGTGTAGTCTAGGTACCAGTTGCAAAGACTGGATTTATTTATAAACTAGCTGCAACCTGCGGATTCACCTACGTAAGTCCCGATCTAGTAGGAATATCGAGATCAAAATTAGTCTTTGTCTTTTCATAAGTCCCGTCTATCACTACAGCAAAATTCATCAAAATCGTTACAGCAGTTTAGGCGTGAAAATGTAACAGACAAACGTCAGAGATCCCTTTTACCCGACTGCAAGGAAAGTTTTATATATTTGCATTTTACGAGGTCCCTAGGGAGTCTTGATCCCCTCGAGACCTAGATCATTGTCACATGATCGAAACGTCTTGGTAAGAAAATAAATAATAGTATGCGATTAAGACCCGGTAAAATGTAAATATGTTAACAAATCGTGTGAATTTAAAAGAGTGATCACTCTATCTACTAAAAGAACCGCATCAAAATCCGTTGCTTATATCTATACTAATATTATAAAGCTGAAGAGTTTGTTTGATTGAACGCGCTAATCTCAGGAACTGCTGGTCTGATTTAAAAAATTCTTTTTTGTTTGATATTCCATTTATCGAGGAAGGTTATAGGCTACTTTTGATCCCGATATTTTTACGGGGTCGGGACTTACGAGGGTAAATCCCGCGGGACGCAGCTATAAAAACGAAAGTCGTGTTAGTTACACTATTTATATTTCAAGAACGGCGGAACCGATAGGAATGAAATTTGGTACAAGGTTAGTTGAAGGCTATATATACGATATAGGGTACTTTAAATGATCGTACGGGTTAAGCAACGCTTGGCGTGACACATACGTGATGGGTCAACAGGAACGATCGCACCAATTATAATGAAATTTGGTACAGGGTTAGTTTAAGGGTATAGATACGATATAGGGTATTTTCAATGATCGTACGGGTTACGCAACGCTTGGCGTGACACATACGTGATGGGTCAACAAGAACGATCGCACCAATTAGAATTAAATTTGGTACAGGCTTAGTTTATGGGTATAAATACGATACGCTTACTCTCTTGCCCTTCATGCCCGACCACCTGCACAAGGAAAGACCTAATGGAAGCCACTGAGGCCGCTGTGGATGTGGCTGAATACTGGTCCACCAAAATTTGACATACCTATTGTTATTTTTATGCCATTGACACGAAAAGAAGAAGAATACGATATAAGGTACTTTAAATGATCGTACGGGTTAAGCAACGCTTGGTGTGACACATACGTGATGGGTCAACAGGAACGATCGCACCAATTAGAATGAAATTTGGTACAGGGATTACTTTAAGGGTATTAATACGATAATTTAAATGATCGTACGGGTAAAGCAACGCTTGGTATGACATACGTGATAGGTAAAAATGACGGTTAAACCGATTTGAACGAAATTTGTAACAGTAGTTTAGTGGTTAAAATAAGATATAGGGTACCTACTTTAAATAATCATAAGGGTTGAGCAACGGTTTGTATGACATACGTGATGCGTCACATACGTTACGGGATAGGAATTTATGCGGGTGAAACCGCAGGGCACAGCTAGTTAAAAGATATAAGCATACATAAACCGACAGCGGTAAGCGCCTTTGTTTTATATTATATAATGATATGCCAGCGTTTGACCACTATCACATCTGGTGGTAAGTGTAGAAACAGTCTAAGATGAAGCACGCGACTGACATAGAAGTTATCTATTCACACGCTACTTAATCTAGTTATAACTCAATTTCATAGGCAGTATGCAGTACATTGCTGCTTTGCGGTAATCACTGTGTTTTTTACTTTGTGTGCACTACTGTGCTACTATTATGACTGCAACTACGAGTGCCTATAAAACTGAGTTATCCATTAGATAGATATTATGGGTGGTGAGAGCCGATTCCTGTCGAGTCTTCTTCTTTCCGCATAGTGTTGTGGTTCACCTTCTGTTAGTTTGTGGTTTCACCTTCTGTTAGGTGATCCTGATGTTCCCGCAGGATCGGGACTTACGCGGGTGAAACTGTGGGGTGCAACTAGTACGATATATAAAAAAGATATATACCTATTTCTATCTGGTAACCAATACCAATTATTTACGTCGATAGATGAGCGATTGAGCGATAAACGTGTCAACAACCGAGTTACGTTACGGTACCTACAACTTGCGGTTACTTTCTATTTTCTATTTATAATCAGGATATAAGTTAGGTAATAGTCCAGTTACTGAGACATGTCTGTTATGGAAGATTTCTACCCAGTCGTCTAATTTCTTCTATCGTCAGTTTATGTAGGCATTAAAATTGGTTTTACGATGAAGAAAACATCTGACTTTCTCC
Organism: Idaea dimidiata; assembly: GCA_949358125.1. Taxonomy (NCBI): domain Eukaryota; kingdom Metazoa; phylum Arthropoda; class Insecta; order Lepidoptera; family Geometridae; genus Idaea; species Idaea dimidiata. The sequence goes on from OX442328.1 coordinate 15,312,977, forward strand.
TCCACCCGACATTCCAGAGAAATAGCTGTGTCGATTGTACTGCAATACTATTGCGATTGTTTCTATTGAAAGAGACAACAATTATATCCTTTAAGCCAGCGACTGTTTACCGGTTTGAATATCTGTACCATTTTTCAGTATGACGTCGAATCATTAAATTCCGGTACTCAAAATTATAAGTACCTACAGATATTTTTTATTTAAAAACAATATTCATACCTTTATATTTGGGTTGCACAAAATTTTGATACAGATATTATTGCGATGCTCCTATTATTCAATTTGGTTCATTCTCGATTGTATTTGTGTTTAAATTGTAAATTATTTATTGGTACAGAAATTAAATAAGGATTAAATAACTGTACTGGAAATTACATATAAGTACCTACAGAAATTCTCACAGTATGTATACATATTTCAGTACTGATATTTTTACCCACGACGGAACGGAGCAGTGTATATGCGTTTAGGGTGAGAGGTTGTGTGAATGTGCGCATTTTAATGTTCCCATTTATTTGAATTACTATTTAAAACATTTATACCGATACGCAGTCCCTGCCTTAAGCACATTGGTGCTGGGGAAGCCTTGTATGCTCTATGTCCCAGACACTACAGCGTAGTGCATTCAATAGCAGGGGAGGAGCTCATTGGCCTAGCTGCGCCCGTTTGTCTTGTATAATCGTGCGGGTTCAGCAACGCTTGGCGCGGTCATTACATGGATGAGTTACCAAAAATTTATGTGGGAAAGAAATATTTACACGAACTGCTTTGTGCTTCTAAGGCACGTTAGGTAGTTGATCCAGGTTGTTATCTCTGATAGCAGTCGTTAGGGGGTTCCCTACGCTACTTCGAAACACTATTCATCGAAACACCTTTCGCCGAAGACGATTGACCGAAAGATTACTTTACTGAATAGTTGTTTCACCGATTGTTCGTTTCCCCTATGGTTCGTTTCACCGAAAATTGTTTGACCGAAGCACGCAGTACCGAAGGCTCGTTTTACGTAACAAATGTCATTTCCAAACACGCAACCTCCTTTCATTTACTTGATACATGTGACCATAGAAATAAGAGATAGTAGTACAACTAGAAAGTTCACTGAGGCAGTAAAAACGAGCCGAGGGAGAGGGCTTAAACTTTACACGTCCTTGTCTGAATATAGCTCGAGAGCTAGCTCCAATATTTGGGTTTCTAATTGGCCCTCTAATTTTAAGTAGCCCTTTAATTTTAAGAAACTTTCTTGAAATTTGAGCAGATCTTCATATCCGTATATTAGGAGAGGTATATTACAAGTTTTTAGCTGCCTCAAATACCTACCCAAATATTGGCGCTAGCTCTCGCGCTATATTCAGACAAGGACGTGTAAAGTTTAAATCCTCTCCCTCGGCTCGTTTTTACTACCTTAGTGGACTCTCTAGTTATACTACTACCTCTTATTTCTATGGTCACATGTGTCAAGTAAATAAAAGGAGGTTGCGTGTTTGGAAATGACATTTGTTACGTAAAACGAGCCTTCGGTACAGCGAGCTTCGGTCAAATTTTTTTCGGTGAAACGAACCATAGGGGAAACGAACAATCGGTGAAACAACTATTCGGTAAAGTAATCTTTCGGTCAATCGTCTTCGGCGAAAGGTGTTTCGATGGATAGTGTTTCGAAGTAGCGTAGGGAACCCGTCGTTAGGTCAAGTAAGACGCAAAACACACAGCGTAAGGCGCGGATATGGCGCAGGTAAAATTCTATGAAAATGACGTACGGCGCGGCGTGCCGTCACCTTATGTCATTTTCACGCTGTGTGCTTAGCGCCTTTTAGAGGTCTTATGGGGTGACCTGAAAACAATAAATGAGCCACAAACACACCCTTCACGAAAAGAACAAAAATAGCAGGAAATAAATCTACCGTTGTAGGTATAACTCATCCAGATAGATAAGGTTAATGCCATAATGTCAAAAGCTAGTAAGTCTATTTTTGAGAATCATTATTATAATGCTCACGATATTTAAACTTCTACCACAGATTATGTCGTAGCCATCATACTGAAGTTTGTGTTGAAACTAAGCGAGTCTATTACTGCTATTAAGTCACCATTGTGTGTTTATCAAGTGATGGTGTTTGTTGTTCATTATTATTCTTTCAGTGTTTCTCATGGTTATGATAAACCATTCGTCATGACAATTTATCTATTTCCTTTCTACTTATAATAAAATGTTATAGTTTATGTGTGAGTATGTACCTAAGTAAGTAAACGAGTACGTTTAATTGCTACTCCATCACGCAAAAACTACTGAAATCATTGCGATGAAAGGACTCATTAAGTCTCTGGCATAGTCAGTTGTTCTCTCTTGTTTTTTTTTAAATATGTTGTCGCACGATAAAACATTTAAATAGAGGAGGTCTAAATAAACAAAAAACATTCTATCACATTTTGTCCTAAAGTTCTCGTTTCGGAGAAATTTATGAGCCTTTGAAGTTTTAAAAGGAAACTGTTTGAAAGTTCTATAAAACGTCATGTCGAAGTCTGATTCTGATTACTAATTGAAAGAAGACATCAAACCAAACAATCTTTGCCTTTAAACTATGTCTCTAAACCGTCGCGGAACAAAGTTATTCAAGGGTTAAGATTGAAAACCTTCCGAAGGCATCCTCTAAGCCGTCACACAAAAGAGTTATTGTTAACCCCCATACCTAGACTTCTTCTTTTATAAGGCTATATTCCATGTAGACATTAGCCAGTGTCAAGTATTATTAATATTTGCAAGTTATTTGAATCGAAACAGTCAAATCGCCATAGTTATACCTAAGAACTTGGATTTAGAATAGATTTTTCTTGTTTTCGCGATCATGATATGAAATAAAACACTTTAAGGATCCATACCGCTAAAGGTAAAAATTACTTCTTAAAATTCGGTTTTTATTGCGTTGAATTCAGGACACCTCTGCCCATTCACTTCAGACTACTGTAGGTGCTGATACCCAGTTCAGCCAACCTTCAGAAACCAGTTTAAAGACCTATAACACCTTTAGGTGTTTTAGTTTGCTCAAAATAAGATCCTTAATCTGCACCGGAAGTTGAAATAACATCGTAAACATGAAACTAACGATGACAAGTTGAACATGGAGGTTCCATTACAAACAGAGAGCACCATTGAATCACGTACATGCAAATTAGAGGTCGTCCCCGAACTAACCGGTTTGGTTTATCAGCCCACACGAGGCAAATAAGCGCCGGCAAATCTACTCGTATAAGGATAGGAAAGATCATTCACTATTTTTCGAGTTTGGAAGCCGGAATTGTTGATTTAGGTATTTTAGGTATATGTGCATTCACAGGGGGTGGGAGTTAAAATTTATTTTTATTGGATATACAGTTTTTATCCTAAGCTTACTAATATTAAAATGTGGAAGTTTGTGTCTAAGTAAGTAAGTAAACGAGTATGTTTGGTACTCTTTCAGGCAAAAACTGCTAAAACGATTGCTGGCTTTACACATAGGCTACTTTTAATTATTCAGATATCCGGTGGAATCGTAAATTACTCGGGAGAAACCGCGGGGGAGGGATGTGGGTTAGATAAATGCAAACTAATATTAAAATGTGGAAGTTCCCTCCCCTAATGCGTTTTCAAGTTCTAATAATAGTTTCATTGGAAGATGTCAAATGACAGACATATAGATGGACAGTGGAGTCTTTGAAAAATTGGTCCCTTTTTATCCTTTAGAACCGGAACCCTAAAAAGCCAGTAGACCTAAAAAGGCCGCTTTAGTAATTCTGTTAGCAATATTGCATTTTGACACATTCTCGATACATGTGCACTTGGTTCTCACCGCTTTGTTCTATGACAGTTGCACGGTTATTGTGAATTTGTCAAAAAGCAATATTGCCAGCAGAATTGCTAAAAGGACCTTTTTAGGTCTACCGAATCTACCTTAGGTAAGTAGGTAGGTTCTGGTTCATTAAATGTTACGTGAGGTACTCCGATTCAATTCAAAGCCAATACTTATTGTCCTAGACATAATAGGTACCTATATATGTATACCTACTATGTATGTATAAAGATCACGTATAAAGAGTACTGTAGAAGCCAGACAAGCGCCTCAAGTGGTGCACCGGCCGGGTCAAACGTACACTAATTAGGATGATCTGACACGTCATGCAATCAATGTTGCTCATATATAGCGACTGCAGGTAGGTACATATGTATATGTAGATATTAGTGTATCCCGCGGTATCACCTGCATAACAGGTTGCCTGGAAGAGATCGCCCTAAGGCGGTAAGACCGCCAATTGCCCCACACTCACCTTTCCTTTAAAAAAAGAACCATCTCAATCGGTTGAGCCATTTTCGAGTAATCGGTGAACAAATATAGACATAAAAAATAAAAAAATAAAAAAAAAACGCGACGAATTGAGAAACTCCTCCGTGTTTTTGAAGTCGGTTAAAAACAACGGAAGGCTATGGACTGTTTCGCTGTCAAGCTACATTATTTACAGAATTTCATGGCGATCGTATTTTATAATCGCTTTTTATAAGGAAACCTACTTTAAAATAGAACGTAGTATATGCAAACCAAACATGCTCCCAGCATGAAGTAAATTATACTAAGCACCTATTTATTTTAGTTTGTAACGTTTATGAAATGTAAACGACCAAGTTTCGTTTAATAGGTAGTTCTGTTCACACAGAAACAATGTACAGATTTCGTGACCGATATTTAAAACAAAAGGAAGTGTTTAGGTTATCGGGTGTTACAATGTAAATGTTTAATAACTATTAGTTAATTTCGAGGTTAGTCTGGATAATACTTTGAAATTGGTTTTAGGATTTCGTTCCTAACTGGTAAAAACGGAAACTTACACCGTCCGTCCGTCCCCAATCTGTATTTCATGATTCATGACCAGTGATAGCTATATAGCTAGTAGCTACACCCTTTTTCAGAAACTTATATAGATCCAAAATGTAAACACAGAACTGTAAATTATCAAAGGAAAAGTAAACAAAAACCTGTCTCTTTCAGATACTTAATTATATTTAAAAGACCGTCTCCACGAGCAATAGAATCGCGGCGATATTATCTTATTCTATACAACGCACCGCCCGCCGCGTTAATATCGCCGTGTGGAGACTGGAGACACGGTCATAGAGATTGTATAGAAATAAGTGGCTCGACGGTAATATCACCACGATTCTAACGCTCGTGGAGACGGTCGAGTTTTTTGTTAACATTTTATATCTAAGTTTCTGAAAAAGAATAATTTAAAAATCTTGTTTCAATAAAAAGCTACGTCATCGAGGAGTAACATAATCCCGGTATTCCCACGGGATCGGAACTTACGGGGGTGGAACCGTTTATTAATATTTTACAAAGCTCATTATTTTGACATTTGTAAGTATTGGTACAATAAAGTGTGTAATCTAATCTACCAACCTATCTACAGCTAAATCTGGCATGAAACTTTCAAATTTAAGCGTGGGAAAGGTTAACCCTCGGTCATAGCAAAACACAATTAAAATCCTTATTAGTTAAATATATCTAAATTAATTAATTTAACTTAAACGAACCTAACCTAGTCGTAGGATAAAGCAATTAAAACTAAACTTTAAAGTTATTTTAAGTCGTGTAGAACGGCGCCAATTAGGATTTCAAAACAAACTTGCTTTGCCGCGAGGGTTCACTTGTGTGTTTTGTGGTAAACTCAAGATTGAATTGTGAAAATACCTAAGTAAATATTTCGGAAGGGTATAAAGAAAACTCTTTTACTAAGGTGACTGTCTTTTTGTTACCTGGCTGTATCTCATAAACCGTGATATTGTAAACAACAGGGGAGCGTTTGACCACTATACTTTACCTGATGGTGAGTGATGCTAATGATATGATCTAGAATGCAACACGCTCATCTAAAAGATAAGAAGATAGCAGTTGAAAGAGATCTATTTCGTCTTCCACAGTGGCTGCACCGGTCTATGCATCGTTTAGCATTACGACTTATGCTGAAATATATAGTACGTACTTTGACTTTGCTCAGACTGAGCTTAGCAAAAACTATATATGCATAAACTTTGAATTGGAATTTAATGTTGAAATTAATTTTGTGATATACAAATAAAATAAAAAGATAGTCATAACAGAGAAACAAAGTTTAGGTCTTTATTTTTGATTGATTTACATTCTAAATTAAAAAATCATCGACTTTACTAAGCAAAAACTTTAGATAGATAGAAAAAAATATCTTAAGTCAAATTTTGCTTAGCAAAGATAAAGTACGGGCTATAGATTTCAGCCTTAGACCAGAGGGTGGTAACAAACCAAGGCCGCAGCATCCCACTAAGAACCTCTGTTGGCCCTATTCTCTTAGACCCGGTCCACTGGGTAAAATTTTACTTTGCCTCTATATACCTACAGTAGGTCCTAACTGCATCCCGCAGATTCACCCGCGTAAGTCCCGATCCCGTGAGATTATCGGGATCTAAAATAACATAATATGTTACAAATCGATAATGTAGCTTTGTGATAGCGAAATATTTTATGAAAACGGTCCTGTAGTTTAGGAGCCTGTACGTTCATTACAAACAAATCATTCCTCTTTAAATATTAGTTATTAAAGTACTTAGTCCTTTTAAATTTTAGATGCATATCGCAGGAGACTAATTAATTGATATTCTAGCCGTTCAGCCATTTGGCTAGGCAAATATGTAATGTACAATGTAGAACTCTAAAGATTTTTGTTTTGTCTTTTAGAGACAACAAATCCAAACTCGGCTACAAGAAAGCAAGTCCCGATTGGCTCTCCCCAATCACCATTCTAATGAATTTATGTGCCCTTTTTACCCGAAATCTACCGAAAATTAGGAAGTGATTCCCTGAGGAACTAACATGCGTACTTGAGTTAGTATTTCTAATATCTGTGGTTAATTAAGAGTAAATAAGCTACGTGTCGATTTGACATGAAAAATGGTGCGTTTTTTCACCGATTTTAATTCACAGATTGTTAGATGGTCAGTTATCACAGATTGTTAAATGGTCAGTGTTTTTTATCATGACTTCGCATTAAACTTAAACTTCGAATACCTATTTATTCCAATACCAAGTTCCAGTTGCGCTGCAACTGCTGTATTGCCATATTGTTTTAATTACCTGTAACAAAACAAGATAACAAATTAATAAAATAAGTAATTACAATGACATTTTGAACAATTCTATTACAGGGATAACCCCAGCGTTCTCTAAAGTGCCTATGCATACGCCCATAGTTTCCTTATAAAGGCTTCTAAGTACAAGTAATTTTTAAACCTTTCGACATTATAATATGAGAGTAAAAGCTCGTGTTGATATTGCACCCTCCATTTAATTACGTAAGCTGTCGACACAAAGGTTTGGTTCCAGATAATACGATGCGTAGGTGCGTGGCTTAACGGTGGCACATTGGTTTTTATTTCAAGGATTTTGCTGTTAATATTATAGCTTTTGCAATAGATATTAATATGTTGGTTAACTGCTGATGATGAGTACACTTGAATTTTATCCGCTGAGTAATGATTTTTGTTCATTCCTGTATTGAAATAGTCTAAAATTTCATTTTAACACCATTACAAGGGCCAACAATACCTACGCCCAAAATATATGCGAATATCAATAAAAAAAAGATATTTTGTTTGTCTGTGGTTTCTTAAAGTGTAGTTGGAGTATTTATTTCAATGTTTTTTTTTACCGACAAAAGAACGACAAAACAACGAGAAACGATCATGATACGGCAGATTATCAAGGAGTACTTTTGATCACAATATTCCCACTCGATTGGGACTAAATCAGGTGAATTTGGGTATACGTTGCGTTTTGCGATACGCAATTTTATTGTGAAAATGAATATAAATTACATGCTACTAGTTTTGAAAAGTAAATCACGCTTCAACTGACCACTGAATTCTTCCACATTAAAATGAAATAAAACTAATATACTAAAATTAAGTTAGTTAGGTACTCTTACCTTCGATGTCGATTTATACTGATTCTATTGTACCTACTCGTATAAATGGTCAGAATCGATAACCTCTATTCATTCAAGTTAAATGGTAAAATAATTTGTTTAATTTGGAAACCGTAACCACTATTATGAGGAAAAACATATACCTACTGAGACGTACCATAGCTTAGGGTAGAAGTTATATCTATAGATCAATAATGAACTGCTGAAACACGCCTGACGATGAAGTCTAGATTACTCGTGATTTGTAATCAATGGAATTTTGAATTCTGCGCATGTACTGTAATTACCTAGATAGATATATTGTGCTATGTAACGTAACAACATACATTGTATGTAACAACGAGATATTTCTTCGTGAAATTCTCTGTCTGTCAGAGGAAACCCAATTATTTGTTTTAATTAAGATTAACACGTGGAAAGTGAATTGAGGCGGAACAAATTAATTCACGTGAACGTGATGTGTCTGTATTCTACAGATACAGGGGTGGATTCAGGGGATGTTTGGGCAGACCAACTGATCTAACCTTACAGGGTGAACCATTTCGATGGGCTTTCAGGGTTCAGGCTCTTCGTATGCCGTGGCTCTGATCTGATCTCTGATCGAACCCTGGCGCTTTTGGAGACTGCGGCCTTTGGAGACACGGGCCTAGGTTTAATTGCGTCACTTTTATTAAATTAAGCAGCAACGGCTTTCCAGACTTCATAGCAAAAAAAAAATGGTAGATTTTCCTGTTTTCGCGATGTTGAATTACAATTAAACTCATTTTTTATTAATCGCGTGATTAAAAGCGGACCAAAAAAAGCAAGTTGTTTTTTTTTATGTCCTATGTCGCTTGGCCCAGGGCTCGAATTGCTCGACCCGCCCCTGTGTAATGTGTCTGTAGCTGGAATGATACCGCGAAATTCTCATTCTGTCACAATATCAAATAGATTTGTAGGTATACTAGCAGTGACCCGTAGTGTCACTCGCCTTATCCCGTGGAAAAATCAAAATCCGTTGGGATTGGTTGTTTTAGTTATTAGTGAACTTCTCTTTGTTTTTTCTTCTTTTCGTCTAGTGGTGTGTCACACGATTTGTTTTTGTTTTGTTTCTAGGAACGAACGGTCAAAGTTACCACCGAGACGCTTCGCTTTAAACAGCACCGTGTTCTCGGCTGTGGCAAGCTTGGTACAGTTGCAATGCTGTTTGGTAAACTTTGAACCTGCAAGTAGTACTTAGGGTGTCATAGTAGATGTTGTATGAATGTAATGGTGTTGGTCGTGTATTTGGTGATGGATGAGTATGCATGATGTTCATTAAGGTCTGATCAATGTTTACCATTATAGTCGCCTTTTACGATTTAATATATAGAGGACAAATTACAATGGTGGAACCATTGTAATTTGTCCTCATAAAAAGCGTCATTGAAATCGCCCTGTCCTGTTTATAATGAAACGTTGTTGGTAAAATAATAAAAAGCTATTATAACCTGGTTATAAATTGCTAGTTTAGTTATGTAAGTAACGAAAAAATTATAAAAGAAGGGTTTTTTTTACGTAAGATAAACTTGCATCAAGTAGATATAACTCAGTTTCATAGGTACTTACTATGCAGTCAGTAGGTACTATTACGTTGCTGCTTGACGTAACGTGGTAATCACCAGTAATTACCGCAAAGCAGCAATCTAATGCTTAGTGCCTATGAAACTAATCCACTAGAAAGATAATTCCGGAAGCAAATGCGAAGCAACGATAAGATCGAGACGGTGCAAAATGCTTTTACCCCGTTAATTTGTCCCACTGTAGGGCAAGAGCCTCCTCTTAGTGGCGTTAGACAGTAAGACGCCACGGGAGCCTACTCCGGATTGGCAAATGTCTTATGGCATCGGACCGTGGTGGATCCTAGCCTAGGACATGTCAGCTTCCTCTCGATGTTACCCACATGCTTCCTCACATGTTACTCATACGCTAAGAAGAAACCTATTCACTCTTTATTTGAAAACTCCACTCAAAATGACGAGAAATAATAAAATACAATGCCATTAATGCAACAGTTGATCAATATTTAATCTCTAGAGCTCCACGTACTGAAAGAAAATTTCCCGAAGACTTACCGAATGAGGCCAAACAAAATGGCGATTTCATGTAATTTTCAGAAATTTACAAAATTACCTACTAGTATTATCTATTTGGCTGTTTTATCAAAAAATGATTGTATCTTATGAATTAGGTTTACCTATTGATAAACTTTTTAAACTTACACGATTTGTACCTACTCATTTTCTCGGGTTGTCCGATTATTCGTGTATTTTTATTTTTAAAATTTCTCTTACCTCGACGTTTCCACTATGTAATAATAGTCTTTTTCGCGACTTTCATAAAACAGAAAGAAAATGCCAATATTATTAGATATTTCTTTACGATTGCGGTGCCGGGCGTCAGTCAGTGATCAGGTGCATGATCAGCCACTCTAAACCTTAAGAGATTAAAAAGAAAACAAAGTCTCAAAGAAGCGGCGATGATTGCATTTGTCGCAGAGTAATCGGCTTACTTTACCGTCGCCTTCAAAGATAACTAAATATCTATACTGAATTAGAAAACTTTTAAAGTTGTCGTTTTTCACGACTGCGTCTTGACCTTGAAATAATACAAAGACAACATGTTTATTACGACACAGCATACAGCGACAAAATAGGTAAATACAAAAACATAACTAAATAAAACAATACTGTGTATATAAAATGTTGTATCTGGCGACGTGCGACGGCGCGGGCGTCTTGGTTTTGCTTGAGTGAGTACATTCACGTACAGCATGTTGTTCCTGCGTATGTGAGCTAGAACGCTAACAAATCGAGCTCATGCGATAGTCGTCTCATTTTAACGTTAGGCGTAGAAATAAATAGATTTAAAAAAAATATATTACAATAAAAAGAGAAAACATAAACGACATAAAACTAGGTGGCAAAATAGGTGCCTCATTGTCAACGCTACTGTTACAGAGGCCTTTTATATTTATAGTAAAAGCAACATGTTTACATGTTTGAGACATCATCTCTAGTCTATTACTACAGTACTAGAGGTATGTATGTAATATCTCAATGAGTGAACATCACATGCATGCGTAAAAAATTGGCCGGTACTCAAGCACATAACTATGAATACGAAAAAACACTATACTATTGATACGCACGCACGCACATGTTATCTCTATTTCTTACAGTCATATAAATGTCTCTCGTTAGGACGGATAACTAGAAAACTTGTACGGTCTTAGTTCGCGATCCTCTTTCTTTTACTTACTTAAGTACTTGTTTGTATACTCGGTTTATGGACGTGGTCTAGCTACTAGACTGTTTTATTGTATAATCGTGTACCTACCTACTGATATATCAGACCTGCCCCATATTATCTATCCAAGGTGGAAAATGACAGGCACTATGCAGTACATTGCTGCTTTGATGCAATCACCGGTTTTAACCATGTTACATCAAAGCAGCAATGTACTACAAATAATTTTCACTGTTGTCCGACGTCCACTGGATAGATAATATGGGTGCTGAGTTCATTATGAGGGCAATCTGAGGAGTATACTCTGACTTTATTTTTGTGTGTAAAAAATATTGATGTGGCAATTAAATTTTAGTTCAACAAGACCTGAAAATACGTGTCGGATTCTTCGAAAACTGTTGATTATTTGCGTGTATGTCTTGAATGTTTTCGTTTTGATGTTGTTTTGAATATGGCCGTTCAAAGCGTTTGTAGATGACTTTGTTGCCTTCTTATTGAAACTTCTTATTGTTTTAAAGGCTTAGCACATTTTAGACATTTTTTCATAATTCTTGCGTCAGAAAATAATCAACAATTTTCGATAAATCCAACGAGGATTTCAGTTTACATCTTATACACGCCTTAAATGTGCAATGTGTACCTACATACCATTAGACTTAGTGTCCTTCAGAATCTCAAAGAAAATGTCACAAAAATACGCTTCACTGTTCCCTCCAAGATATTAATGAGTCACAGACAGGTACGAAGTCGTAGCGAGATTTAATTTAGAAGAAGATAAATCTCTACGTCAAATATTATCTCAAACCACGAATCAAACGTTATTTCAGTTATGTTGCGACAGACAAGAATCCTAGTTAAGGCAATAGACAGAAAATAGTACTAAATACAATGTCATAGACATGGCTGGTAGTTATCTAGTTCTCTTTCGACTTAAAATGTATCCACTATTAATACTTAATTGTTTTATTCGATAAGAAAATGTATACTACGACTACATGATTGATTCGTGGTTTTGGAACGCACTAAGCGCGTTCTAGCTTACTTTTGGCATTTACAGTACAGGTCCGCCATTAACGTTAAAAATGCGTCAATAACTAGTTTAAATAACGCGGTCGCGTAAATAATCTAATGATGCCTCTTCTGACTTAAGGACGCTGAATTCTCAAAGAAATGGTTGATTAAACTATCACTAAGTAAAGATTTTCTATGTAAAATCTTCAGTTAGTGACAGTTTAATCAACCATTAAACATCTCTGCGTGCGGCAGTTAGCGCCTCAGAACCCATGTCCACGTAAACCGCGCGTTACACGCAAGCTATCGTGCGATTTACGTCGACAAGGGGTCTAAATGTAAGTTTTATCTTCACTAAGACCCTTGTCATGTTGTACCCGCGAATCCAATAAACGCAGCCATCGCCGGTGGTGGTGGAAGCTTTACTTTTCTCATTTATTAACAACTAATGCGGCTGTCTCCCCTTTCTTAATCCCTTCCATTTCCCCCATTGACAGGATAATCTAGGCACACTTGTCCACGCAATGCTTTTAGACTTTAAAAACGACGTACTACCGCGGTCAGTTACACAAAGTGAACCTGACCACGGAAAACTGCGAAATTTAAAAAATAAAAGGGTCACTCTTCGGACTTGCGTGTTTGAGCATATAACTTTATTTAGTACCCACAAACATACATTCCATTATAAAAATAGTTCGGCCCACTGAGCGGAAAGTGGAAGTGCCTATATTGGAAATATACGCACTTCCAAAAATTCACTCACTGTTTAGCAGCTTCTGCGTAGCAAATATCCAAATAAACATCTAAACTACCAAATTTATAATTTTAGTGGAATAGGATGGTAGTGAAATGAAATTACAACAATTGCACTAATTGTCATTCTGCGTGCTACATCTTAGAGCATAATAATACTAAAAATTAAAAAAAATGTATTTATTGAGTTCTCCACAATAACAATAACAAGATACGAGTAAGTACTTAACATAAAATTAGTGTCTATTGTTGTTTAGGCTATAGGTTATTGTGGAGACTGGAGCCTGCACTAAAGCATGTTATAACTTACTATCTGATACTTACTCAACTATCCACTTGATTCAGGTGAGATAAGTAGTAGGCAGTCACGCTAATCTACCGTTTTAAAAAAAGCATTTCTTATTGTCTTATTGCTTATTATAATAATTATCACCATCGTAGGCTACCGGAAATATCTCGTAAAATAGTAGATAAAATCAATTAGGTATAAAAAGTCTTGCATACATATCTGCATGCACACATACCTATATTTTTAGCTGTTCAAAAGTTCAATACAGACCTGCCTTTGTTCTTTTCATAAAATAACAAATTTAAAACGTAATATACGGGAATATAGGATAGTGGACAAAGGGCCCTCTAGCTTTGACACAACTACACACTCATACATGGATATACTACGTCGAAATGTTTTCATAAATCCCGGTTTAGTTTGTAAAGAAAATATATATTTGGCTTTAGTTTTTCGAGAAATTCCACAATGTTCCAGTATTATTACGTTGTTGGTATAATCGTGAGATTATACCCGCATAAAAGTCCTAAAGTGATAATATTTTACTTTTTTTCTGTTTTCGCGATGTCGGACTAAAATTATACTCATGTTTTAATATTGTTTTAGTCTAAAAAAATAAACTTATTAAACTAACACGATTGGAACTTATATTTACACATTATCCCGGGTCTTAATCTCGTGAACTTTAACTTTTTAAAGTTAACGCGATTAAGACCCGGGAAAATGAGTAAATATGTGTTGTTTTAGTCTATCCTAATCTTACTTCTTACACTAATCTTAATTATGTCATAAACGTGAAAGTTTGTATGTATGTATGTTATGTGACTTTGTTACTCTTCACGCAAAAACTACCGACCGATTGCGATGAAGTAGTTTTTTGCGTTGGAGACTAACAAAGTCACATACATATGACATAAATACATAAAACTTTTTAATATTAGTAAGAATTAAGATTAACTGTGTTATTTTAACAATACTCGCTTCGATTTCGTTACAGATATCATCCTGATGGGTAGATTGAGATGTAATTTGTAATTCTTAAGGTGCCTTAAGACCATAGACGTCACCAACTGGCATTATGCTTAAGATCACACCTACCGCACACAATATGTAAAGAAATTCATACACACGGCAACATTTTGTTTTGAAGTGTGCTGTAGGTGTGGTTTTAAACATGCCATGCATGGCACATGCCAATCTCTTAAGGCGGCGATAGATGATAATCAACGGTCCTTGTCCGATTGCATATAAATGAGCGAGATGGAATTGCGTGAAAAAATCTACAATTTCTCGTAAAATCAATAATTAACGAAGATTAAAATAATATTTTAATAAAATACGATGAAGGGGTTCTAGGTATTGTATTTTCTAATATTATGATGCCTATAAGAAAATATAGCGGTTAAGGATTTAGAAGAAAAACTGTTTTATTTTGTAAAACAGGGGTAACTTTGCCTGTAATAGTGGTATTTAAAGTTATTTTTATTGTTTTTGAAATGAAGGGGACACTTCTTGTATCATGTACAATAACATTAAATATTGTTTAAAGATCTATTTGATACCAGCTATGAAGAAAACTATTCAAGCGGAAGGGATTTCACATGAGTCGCGTCCTTAAGGGGCCATAGTAGGCCAGAACTGATGTTTCTAGGGTGAATTACTACAAAAGTTATTTGAACTAAAAGTTTTTGAGACCATATTTATTAAAGTCGAGGATATTTACTAACACGTGAATGTCGTGAAAACACGATTCCTGAAAATTTTCTCTATAGAAAAAAAATCTAAACTTCCCTCTAAATTGTACAAATACCTAAGTGATATTACTCAGTCAATATTGTACGAAAACTAATAAAACTTTGTATAAGAACTGAACTTAGCTCAATAAGTGAATGTTTTGAATTTCAAGATTAACGTTAAGTTATCTTGAAACTAGCAATTGTTTGATTTAACGCAATAAAATTTTGCATAGTCGCATCTTACGTCCTTCACTTACACATCTGAAATTCGCTAGCTTTATCCCTGTAACGTTATTAGGGTTATATAGGCCCTTAAGTGAATAATTATCTTATTAGAACAATAAAACAGGCATCTCTTTTGTTGTTCTAATAAGATACTGAAAAAAAACCGTCTCATCAAATATTTAATTGTACCAAAACGTTCCTGTGTAAAATTATACCTATTATGATGTATTTTTTACTTAATTACAAAAGTTAAAACAGCAACGCCATTCAAAGAGCATAGATCACGAGACACTCAACAGTATAAAGTGACACAGTAGGTCAACGCACTCATTACCGGGCCGTTTGTTCTATATTCCGTCCACAGTATGAACGTAATTTAATTGCTTCACTGTTGACTGTTGACCGTAACACTGTATCCGCTAAGTTTCACCGTTGACCTTGTATGGAGGATAGTACACTGTATGCCCATCAAATGTCAGCCATTTCGCCATTTGCTAACAAAGTGGGTAACTAGGAATACCTAGAAGCAATGGAGTTTTTTCGCCGTTATTAATTGAGTGAAGTTGTTGAATCAGTACCTAATATTTTGTATTCTGTGACCTAAGTGGGTAAGTAAGTACCTTGTACTTGTTCCCACGTTTGATGAGCTCTTTTAGCTTACTAACTGCGCCCTGCTGTTTCGCCCGCGGAAGTTCAAATCCCACAGAAATATCGGGATAAATAGTAGCCTACCTTCTCCAAGGTTCCATCTATCTCTGCGTATAGCAAAAGTCATTAAAATCGGTAAGTCCCGATCTCGCGAGAATATCAGAATGTGTTACAGGTACATAATAGGGGTTAAAGTATGAAATTGCCGTTTTATTGCAATAGGTTCTTTGAATTGACATAGAATCCTTATGGTTCGAGGTTTTCGAATGAAACTTTTTTCAAATGGTTTCTGTGATGTTCCTTTTTTAAAAAATGTGAAACATTTGAATATCGACTTTCAATTGTTTTTGTTATTCAATTTAGACAAGAAAGATGGATACTGCGAAAATTCGAGTGATTTTTGAATACGAGTTCCGACGCGGAACTAACGCGGCAGAAACAGCCCGCAATATCAATGCTGCGTTTGGAGAGGGGTCTACTAATGAACGCACCGTGCGATTTTGGTTTAAACGCTTTCGTGATGGAAATTTCGACTTAAAGAACGAGCCACGAGGAAGACCGCCCACACAGGTGAATAACGATGAATTAAGAGAGATAGTGGAAGCCGATCCTAGTCAAACTACCCAGGAATTAGCGGCATGGTTTAACGTTACCTTACCCACTTTATTGACTCACTTGCGTCAAATCAATAAAATAAAAAAATACGAAAAATGGGTGCCTCATGATTTGACTGATCTGCAGAAAGAAACGCGTGTTGAAACTTGTGTTGCCTTGTTGAACCGGTACAGAAATGACTGAATATTGGATCGAATTGTAACATGTGATGAAAAGTGGATTCTTTATGATAACCGGAAAAGAAAAATGCAATGGCTGACCCCAGGTCAAATGCCACAACAGTGTCCTAAAGCAAAACTTACCAATAAAAAGGTAATGGTAACTGTTTGGTGGTCTCAGCATGGTGTTATTCACTGTAGTTTTCTTCGATCTGGTCAAGCAATTACGGCAGATGTCTATTGTGCCGAACTCCGAACCATGTTGACAAAACTAGCAGTAAAACAGCCCCGACTCATGAATCGATCTTCACCATTATTGCTCCACGACAACGCGAGACCTCACACAGCACGAGAAACCATTTTGACCCTTCAGGAACTGCACTTAGAAACCATTCGTCGTCCTCCGTATTCACCAGACCTTGCTCCAACGGACTACCATTTTTTTCGTGATTTGGACAATTATCTACGTGACAAGAAGTTTTCTTCCCAGGAGGCAGTACAAAATGCTTTCACACAGTTTGTGCAGTCTAGATCGTCGGAGTTCTATCGCAAAGGCATTAATAACCTTCCCATTAGATGGCAGCAATGTATAGATAATAATGGCAACTATTTTGATTAAATAAATTTGTTAAAAATTTAAAAAATAAACAATTAAAATTTTCAGTACAAATCGGCAATTTCATACTTTAACCCCTAATATTATAAACTTCTATTGAATCACTCTATTAAAAAATATCAAAATCTATTGCGTAGTTTTAAAGATCTAAGCATACATACAAACATCCAGACAGTGTAGCGACTTTGTTTTATACTTTTATCGCTTATCTGAACGCCAACTAAGTACTAGAACAACGCAAAGACATCGCTTTCCGCCCGTAATGAACCACCTTTTAACAACATTAAAAACCTACTCAAGGCGACTCAAACCGAGCTCTTAAAAGTAAGAGAGCTATTAGTTAAATTGCTTGAACTAGGTATAAATACAGTTTAAGGAGTATAACAAGTTCTATATAAGAGTTATTAATAAATGTTGTCTTAGCTTCTGTGGCGGGTAAACTATTTTGACTTTGACTTAACCTACTTATTTTAAGTTGTCTTTAAATCCTTACATTCATATTACTTCGGCGCTGCATACATGAGGTAAACAATTAATCCGCCATCCGTATACTACTACCTCCCTAATATAATAAATGTAAGAGTTTGTGTGTGAGTAAACGAGTATGTTTAATTACTTCTTCGTGCAAAAACTACAGTATTGCGTCATTTTCGGACTTCGGTTTCGGAATTCGGATCGATTAAAACAGAAAAATGCATTTAATTTTAACCCAACATCGCGGAAACGGAAGGAAAATTTACCTAAGTAATACGTACGTGCATGCACATAGCTGGACATATTCTGGATTAACACACGGGCTATTTGTTATCTCAATATTTCCGTGGGATTGGGACATTATGCGGGTGAAGCCGCGGTTCGTAGCTAGGATTACATACGTCCAAGAAAAAGATCTATAAGTACACTACCTATATACAACATAAAAGGACTATATGTCCTACTACGTAATCTAACCAGCTTTTTAGACAACAACCTTACCTGAGCCTGAGAATGGCAAGGCTTCCTTCACGGAAAGCTGAATTGACAAAGGAATTCCATACAGAAGGTAAGGTACCTAGTTCGCACATAAATACGGTACTATCAGCATTAAAAATCTATTCGGAGCCAGCCCAAGCCGTGCACAAAGCGTTCCATTTAAGAGTTATACTTATAACATTAAGGTTGACTTGCACGGCTATACTTAGCCAGAGCTAATTAAATAAATAACGTGCTAACTCTTGTGATTGCTTCACAATCAAATTTGGTTAGGTTAGAATATAACCAGCTAGTTGAGATCGCTAAGCCAATAGATGTTCACTCTACGAAATATCACTGGCCTCAGTGCAGTGATGTGTCATATAAAACAAATAGTTGTCATGACTACAAAATGTAAGGATGAATAAAACACCTGTCGACCATGTAGAACAAGGCGCTTCTATGGTTACATTTCTCTGGTCTACCTACGCTTACCTATCCAAGAAATTCTTTTAAGCGTCAAACGCGCGTTGCAAAGGCACGTGACTTGATTACTGACGAGAACTGTCAGTATCTAATAGAACTAAACATCAGAAGCGGGATGTACGACGTAGAGTACTAGTACAAGAGGTGATGTCTCAAACTTATTTCATGTTCCTTTTACGCTGAATAAATAAAAAAGCCCCTGCAGAGCTGACAATAGTGCTACGTATATCGTTAGAATCATATGATAATTACTGCGGGTGCTGAGTTGAAGTCGTGTAGAGGTTACATCAGTGCCTTGTTTCAAATATCTGCCTTCTGATGCGATATCTACTGTTAAGGTTGAGATCAAAGGCATACAGGAATATTGTACTTAAATATTTACATTCTTCAACTCATCTGTAATTATATCACAATTAATGGATACACCCTAATGATGAACGACAGACCGACAGACAAACAACAAAGTCTTAGTAAAAGACCCCCGTTCTTACCATTTGAGGATGATACCCTTATAAAGTTCAGTCTAACAAAATAAGAGGTAACTTTCATCATTATCTTGGCCTTCAAATTTACTTTCTTTACACTTACTTACTTAAACATTCCTAGTGAGTAATACTTCAAATTTTAGAGTCTCTCTGATTAACTACTAATTACATTACTGAACTTGTTTGTGCTGATTTTAGCTATTTTAATTAATAGAAAATATAGAAATTAGATTATTAGAAAATTTGAAAATACAAGAAAGTATTTTTATTCATTAAAGTTTTTATTTCGATGTTTAAATAAGATGAGATTTCTTTATTTATTTTTTAAATATAAGTGGGGTAAACTAGAGAGTGATTGCCCACTCTATAGTTATTGCCCATTTTAAGAAGAAGACGCTTTTTACAACCATAAATTCAAATAGACTACAATATTACTGGTTAAATGTCGCTATTATGATATTAGCTGCAATTTAAAATCATAAACTGGCAACATTCTGAAAAAAAAATAGCTGTCATGGTGGATTTTCAAGAACAGGTGCTTGCATCCTGCGAAAAAGTAAGTATTTTATCATTTTTCTTAAGAACAGCCTTTTCTGTATAGCTCTTTTGTTCAATTTTATTGATAGTAGGAAGTTAGTTGTGAATGTATAAGATAAAAGTGACTTTCTAGTGCGTTACTAACTAGTTATTTTGTTTAAACTTTTTTAGTTTACAGTTATACGGGGGTGGTTAATTACTGAACCAGATTTTAGCTTATTTTAGTTATTGCCATACCTATTTTAATGATTACCATAGGCAATAACTATACTTATTAGCCTAGGCAATTACTGTAAATTGATTGTTTTACAACGGTTTTTCATTGATTTCGAATTTTAGTGATATTGAGTACCTACACATAAGTAAAACTACCCACATTATTTCATTTCAGAATGCCTAAAACCCCAGCAGTAAAATATTCGAAAGAAAATCTGGAACGGGCTATGGCCGAACTACAAAATAATGAAGAAAAAATATCAGTTCGTAAATTATCCCAGAAAGATGGAGTTCCAAGATCTAAACTAAGGTTTTATAAAAATAATCCAGGCCATAAAACTACCTATTTTAGGACCATCGCCAATTTTAACTACGGATGAAGAAACTCTTTTGGAAGTTTGGATTATAGCTTCTGCTCGTAAGGGTTTTCCAAGAAATAAAGATAATATTTTGGATTCCGTTCAAAAGTTTCTTCTAGACAACCCAAGACCAAACCCGTTTTTGATCAATTTTCTTAGGGTAAGGTAGATTAATGAAGACCTGATACCTGGTCAATAACTGTATAATTTTACTTATGGTAATAACTGTCATAGTGTGGCAATAACTGTGATTTTAGAGGTTTTTTATAACTTTATCATTTACTTCTATACTTCCAAAGATTATGGTAAGTAAGTAAGATAAATAAGTAATGTTCCTTTAGATAATATATCCTAGTTCTATTCTGCGGAGTTTCGAATTGTTTTGTCCAATAATAAAAGATTTATTAAAAAACAAATTGTATCACTTCCTTAACTGGGCAATCACTCCCTAGTTTACCCTGTTACTTTGTAGGAGATGTCCAGAATTCGCCAGACTTATTAAGTGATATTTAAAAAAAAAAATAGTTCGTGTAAAAATTATTGTAAACAACAAGAATAAAATTGAACCGGGGCGGGGCCTTGATTTTCATCTTAAATAATTGGCTTTATGTAGATACCTTGTCGATTTTTCTATAGATTATGCCATTATTTTTTACTTCAGATAGGTAATAAATTAGGATCGTTCTCTGATAGAGGGGCGTTTTAAGAGTTTAAAGATAAGGGTAAAAACTGTATCTTTTTTACTAAGACTCCACAGTCCGTCTGTCAGCAGGCTACCTCTAATAAACCGCGATGGCTAGTTATAATATAACTAGCTGCGCCCCGCGGTTTCGCCCGCTAATTCCCGTTGCCGCGGGAATATCGGGATAAAAAGTAGCCTATGTGTTAATGCAGGTCCCCAGCTACCTATATTCCAAGTTTCATCGCAATCGGTTCAGTAGTTTTTGCGTGAAAGAGTAACAACCTCACATACATACAAACTTTCGCGTTTATAATATTAGTAAGATAAGATTCTTTTGTTTTCGTATTTGGGTAGCAACCTCGTCTTTCTTAAACTAATTTAGTCATCCTTCAAACAATTAATGTTGCTATTAAACAAAATGTAATTTCACCATTATTGTGGACATAATGGTGAAGTGTCAATAAAACAGGTAGGAACATCGATATTAAAGTTAGGTATCTACCTACCTTATCGTAGATAGTTAGGTACAGAGCACAGAGCACGCAACGAACTAAGTAGAACTAGACTGCGATGTTCTGTGTACTGTTGGTGTTCCACTTTACTGACTGAATACGCGAGCTGGGCTAGGGTTGACAACTTGCTATAGGTAAAAAGTCAGGAATATTGCTCTAAAACTTTAAACTGATAACATATTCCTGAAAAACATGTATGCATAGAATCTGATGTAAAAAAATTTTTTAACTACTAACTTAAATAATCAAAGTTGCTATATTTTTTAATGTAACAACAGTATCAAAGAAATAAGCATGGGACATTGATGGGTGCCCTGGATTTTTACATCACAAAGGAATGACGAACATTGCCCGGATGATGATGATGATGATGGTAAACCTTTTTGAACGACTTTTCACAACATGCCGAGGACCAAACATCATTTTTCTTGGCGGCAAAAAGTGATTTTAAACTAACATGGTTGTTGTTGATGCAAATATTGGTGCTTACCACAATCGTTTCTCGTTATTTTATCGTATTTTTCTCGTTATTTTATAGTTCACGAAAATAATAATAAAAAACCCGGTTACTATAAAAAAAAACAAAAATAATAAAATAAATATTCATAGTATATATTTTACCCGGGTCTAATTTGCGAATTGTTACTTTTAAATTCTCTTACCTCGTCGTTTCGATCATGTTACAATGATAAATAAAAAATAAAATATATTTTTTTAAAGTTGGTTTTTATAAAGGAAAAATATTATGAGTGTTATTTTTTTTATTCTTAGTTATAAATATTTTTATTAATTGAACGATTTAGGTCCGATTCAGGTCCTGCAATAAGGAGATGATGGTAAGGGCCATTGCTTAAAACTGGATATATTTCAACTATACTTTTTGCTGAGCTCTATATTTCGCCACTAATTACAACTGGCTTGAATCACAGAATAACTTAATAGTATTTAGTTTAAAATAATATTTCTGTTTTGTTTTACCAACCCTATCTTTTCTACACTTGACTTAAGCACAGGTGGATTAATCACGCTCATGCTGAACTAGAATCCAAATGATTTTTACTTGCTCTTTTAAAATACATTACGCAATGCGCCATTTTCTTTTATGCATTCGATTATTGTAAATGGCCGCCGTTTTACAATGATTCCCTCGACTTGACTTTAACTATGACGACTTGACTGTTTCAATGGAAATAATTTGCAAATATTAATAATACTTGACACTGGCTAATGTCCAAATGGAATATAGCCGTATAAAAGAAGAAGAAGAAGACCCTTAAGGTGACACTGACACTGAGACAGACCACACAGCTATTGCACAAATATTTTAAAGACATTCGTGCAAACATTGACATTTTGTTTCGATATGTGCTGTAGATGTAGTCTACATAGAGCACATATCGAATGCTAAAGTCACTCGAAGTGTCGTCGTGTATCTGAAATCTGAAACTTTAGAAAAATACCTTTTAAGTATACCTATTTCGGTATATTAGGTATCTGCAAAAATAAAGCACGGTAAATGAGAGGGTAGTCAAACAACAAAATTGAGCCATCAATTCCCTCGCTTTATCGGAAGGAACCGGAAGTAACATAATGCCAACTTTACGCAACGATAATGGCTGCCAGTACGCGCGAAAATCAATTAAATGACATCTTGAGGTCGTAAAATTAAATTCTACTGTTCGAAGTAATATCGTTTTGATTTTATTGAAAAGCAATTCAGTGCCTCCGTAGAGTTTTTTTATTTATTTGAAGGTGTTTTAACCGAATACAATAAAATGAGGTATTCTATTCGGATGTCTTTTTTGTTTGGGTTTTTTTATTAAAAATATTCTATTTGGTCCCATTTTATGTTGAATAACATCTCAGAATTATGCGACATAGCAGTTAATTTTTTTATCAAAAAGCGTGTTTTTCTTCAAATACAAAATACCCTGAAGAGTGAGAAACACTAAAAATTAAAATTTCGCAATTTAAATAAGTAACAAAAAAAACTCTTCCCCAAAAGAAATTAGTAAAATAAAAAACGTCGTCTATTTTATTATAATTTTAAATAAAGGCTTGCGGAAAACATACAGGGTCCACAAAAGCCGATTTACCCAAACATCTGTTGCAACTTGGTTACGGCTAGGCGTAGTAGACGTTAAAATAATAAATCAAAAGAAAAAATAAGAAAAAAGATCTGGGAAAACTGTCATGGCGGACCGACGCGGTCGGCGACGCGAAATACGATTTGTTATTTCTTATTTGGCTTTCCAAGTGATAGAACTCTTCGGAATATGTAAAGATAAAATAATGGTTAGGTACTGGATTCATTTTGTCGCCGTTTACGCGTTTTTCTTCTTTAATCATACTGCATACAGCCGGTCCTTGAGGATTCTATATTCAAAGGCTTAAAGGCAGAAAATTTCATTTCACAGATAAACGTGACGTATTTAAACCTTCATTTTTTTCTGTATTAAAGCATAACATACACTTGAAATTGGTAGAACAGTTTTACTAAATTAGCAATAGTTATCTTGTTATTACTAATTATTTGATTTTACTAAAATATTAGGGGTTAAAGTATGAAATTGCCGATTTGTACTGAAAATCTTAATTGTTTATTTTTTAAATTTTTACAAATTTATTTAATCAAATAGTTGCCATTATTATCTATACATTGCTGCCATCTAAAGGGAAGGTTATTAATGCCTTTGCGATAGAACTCCGACGATCTAGACTGCACAAACTGTGTGAAAGCATTTTGTACTGCCTCCTGGGAAGAAAACTTCTTGTCAAGTAGATAATTGTCCAAATCACGAAAAAAATGGTAGTCCGTTGGAGCAAGGTCTGGTGAATACGGAGGATGACGAATGGTTTCTAAGTGCAGTTCCTGAAGGGTCAAAATGGTTTCTCGTGCTGTGTGAGGTCTCGCGTTGTCGTGGAGCAATAATGGTGAAGATCGATTCATGAGTCGGGGCTGTTTTACTGCTAGTTTTGTCAACATGGTTCGGAGTTCGGCACAATAGACATCTGCCGTAATTGCTTGACCAGATCGAAGAAAACTACAGTGAATAACACCATGCTGAGACCACCAAACAGTTACCATTACCTTTTTATTGGTAAGTTTTGCTTTAGGACACTGTTGTGGCATTTGACCTGGGGTCAGCCATTGCATTTTTCTTTTCCGGTTATCATAAAGAATCCACTTTTCATCACATGTTACAATTCGATCCAATATTCAGTCATTTCTGTACCGGTTCAACAAGGCAACACAAGTTTCAACACGCGTTTCTTTCTGCAGATCAGTCAAATCATGAGGCACCCATTTTTCGTATTTTTTTATTTTATTGATTTGACGCAAGTGAGTCAATAAAGTGGGTAAGGTAACGTTAAACCATGCCGCTAATTTCTGGGTAGTTTGACTAGGATCGGCTTCCACTATCTCTCTTAATTCATCGTTATTCACCTGTGTGGGCGGTCTTCCTCGTGGCTCGTTCTTTAAGTCGAAATTTCCATCACGAAAGCGTTTAAACCAAAATCGCACGGTGCGTTCATTAGTAGACCCCTCTCCAAACGCAGCATTGATATTGCGGGCTGTTTCTGCCGCGTTAGTTCCGCGTCGGAACTCGTATTCAAAAATCACTCGAATTTTCGCAGTATCCATCTTTCTTGTCTAAATTGAATAACAAAAACAATTGAAAGTCGATATTCAAATGTTTCACATTTTTTAAAAAAAGAACATCACAAAAACCATTTGAAAAAAGTTTCATTCAAAAACCTCAAACCATGAAGATTCTATGTCAATTCAAAGAACCTATTGCAATAAAACGGCAATTTCATACTTTAACCCCTATTATTATAGTCGCATCTTTTTTTAGACATCAGAAATTTGCTAGGCCTATCCCTGTCACGTGATTGAATGACGTCACTGTGAGAATGGGGCCTTAAAACGGGACCCTTTTACTAAGACTCAACTGTCCGTGGGGCTCCCAAACGTGTTTTTTTTTTGTTATGTTGGCCTAATTTTATACATAGGTACGGAACCTCCGCGCGCCTGGTTGAGTCGCACTAGATCAGTTTTTCCATTTAACAACATTTTATTTTTTTTATTTTTTTTAAATGCATTAAAAAAATAGTTTTGAAAGCGCCTGACTACATATCGAGATCACGATATGTTCTAAAACAATCAATAAATCTCTCAACAGTTCGGTGGAATACAGACGCGAACTAACTACATATAAACACGTTTGTCTGTCAATCTGTACAGGAGATAAGTGGCGGGAAGTTGAGAAATCGAGATGAGAAACTGGGTGAAAAACATTACTTTATCATATTTCGAGAGATAATATTGGGTTTTATTAAAACGATGAACACATTAGTTTTGATTAAGAGGTTTCGTAATAAAAAAAATATATGCACTTCCGGCAGTAGAATCCTGTTTCTTTTTTCGAAACAGATGTTGGCAACATTTTTTTACCCTAAACGATGTTGGCAACATTTTTTTACCCTGTGTTTAGTACTAATTTAGTACTAAACACAGGTGGATGAAAATTGAGTCCTATAGAAATCCTAAAATGCTAGATAAACTAGGTTTTTAGATAGAATAGAATTAAAAACGAAGACATTTTTAGCATAGTATTTTTTTCTCTTATAAACATTTGTACTTATTATATGTACGTAGGTGATGATATATTCAATATTATTGCAAAAAGAAAATGGTTGAAAAAACAGTATTTTCACTAATAACCAGTTATATAATTAAGGCCTGATTTTTCATTCTACGGATAAAAGATATCTGTCGAATAAGTTCGAACCAAACCAAATTTAAAAGGCCCCAAATTTTGATTCTTTTTTATATCCTGGTGACGTTTTTTATTCGGTGGTTTTATTTTATTTGTATCTCTATTTAGGTATTTGAAAAATCAGCCCTAAAACATGATACTAAACAAATACATCTGTAGCCCGTGGAATAGACGGGAGAGTTGAGTAGCACTCCGTAGTACAGCTACGACGTAATGTTCGTAGCACGACCTGTGGTAGTGGTAGAGTAGTAATGGCTACGACGCAGATGGTCATAGCACCTCGTAGTCCATGGCACGGGAACCTCGTAGACACATAGCTTCGTAGCAGAGGGGGGTGGTTCAAAGGAATAAGTGAAAGAGGTCCTAGGTTCAACGGTAGGCCTATATTAACCAAGTACCAAACCACAATTACACCAATCACCCCTACCTACTAAGTTGCTATTAGATATAGAAACCACAACTAATCCGTTATTGGGACCCAAACCAATAAATCTGCAACAAATGTATCGGAAACATCGATTTTCGTAATAAGTTACGTTCCTTTTCAGATTTTTACACTCAAATGAAAAATAGAATATTGTAGGTACTTAAAAGTTTTCTGCTGTCTAGACGAAATAGAAGTTTATCGAAGATCGTTAAGTAAACTGTTAAGTTTTTTAAAATATTTAATTGACATTTTTCATTATGTATTTATTTCATAGATAATTTAGTTTTTAAGGTTCTTTTTAGGGTTCCCTAACCAAATAGCAAAAGACAGGACCCTTATGGATTCGTCATGTCTGTCTGTTCATCCGTACGTTTTTATTTCATTTTAATAACAGTTATTTTATATTCCTCTCAATAAATAAATCTCAGAAAATCAAAGCAATCAAAGCACCTTTGCAAAGATCAAAATAAAAAATGGGTACTCAGAATAAAATTTCCTTTACAAATACTTAATTGTTAACATTTCCTTAATCCTCAAGACTTTTTAGAATAAATTGATTCTTTACCACCTAATCTTGGAAAAAATTCGGACTAAATTCCTATACAAAATGTGGCAGCTCCGTTAAAGTAACATTTGTACTTACACAAATACTTCTGAAGTGGGTTTTTATGTAAAAACTTTTATTAAATTCGAGCCTAAAGTTGAGCCAGGCAAATTGATGTTGTAACGATAAGACCCGTTTGAAATGCTAGATTGAATCCCGATTATTTTAACCAGAAATAAAATATTATTAAACAACGGTGTAATTACCATGTTTAAATTTGTTTTTTTTTTACAGAGCTCGAAATACCATGTAAGTTTAAAATCGGGAAAAAAAAATATTTTTCATTTTTTTTTAATTTAATGCTTATGGCATTGACAATGAAAATCATCATAAAGGAACATTTTAATTTTTTAAAATTTATTTAATTTATAATTAATATAATATAATAATTTTAAAGAATTAGAGCTCGTGGTATTTAAAGCTCGCCAGGTTTTCAAACAAGTGAACATAGTTTGCAGTGGATAATGTATCAAAAACAATCAGAACAAACCAATGTATAGGTTGGTACATATAGAAAATGGACGTGTGAAAACTTTTTGGTTACCTACCTACCTCTTATCTACATGCATCGTCATGCATGATCGTCACAGTACTATCTACCCATTTTTAATTAAAAGTTTGAAATTGTTTGCTCGGCAACCGAGATTCAATTAATTTGAACTGTATTTTACGCAAAATTTTGCTTTTATGTATTACATTGATCCCGCGGTTTGACCCGCGTAAGTCCCGATCCAGTGGCACAATCAGGATCAAAAATAGCCCATTTTTACACATTTTTTCAAAAACTAAGAAAAGCAAGAATAAAAATAAGATTTTTTAAAGTTTTTCAATGAAAATAAAGAGAGAAAATTCAATACTTAAAATACCTACGAATTCAAGCCAAAATCATAATGACAACCTAAATTTTACTCCACCAACTCCACTATAAAATGACTGTAAAAGTTTTATGATGTCTGGCCACTTTGGGCGAATTGAAAAAAAGTTTGTTACGGAGAAAACGAAGTACAATCATAAATTATTATTTTGGACATTGAAGATGGTTTTTATCTTACGGTAAAGAACTTTCTTATGTTTTGGTTTGTTTTAGAGCGAGAGTCTTGTTTTGGTTTAGTCTTGTTTTGGTTTAGAGTTTTGGTAACAAAAACAAAAGGTAAAAACGGGACCATTATACTAAGTCATCAATCATTGTCCGTATGTCTGTCACCAAGTCTCAAAACCCTTGAGATCTAGAATATTAATTTAAACAGATAATGTACCTTTTTGTATTGAAATCAGAAATACAGTATTCAGTAATACAGCCACAAAAATAGGATAAATTAAATATTGAAGTATACAATAACAAACATGTTTTCGTTTGTGATATTGGTACGGAACCCTTCGTACTCGAATCGACCTCACACTTTGCATGTTTTTTCATTTAATTATGAAAATATTTGCTTGTCAATTTCGTTAGTATCGAGGAACCAATAATAATTCTTTGTATTCAATTGGTGACAAAAAACCAACCTAACAAACTGTTACTGTTTCCGCCATCCGATACCGGAAGTAAAGTGATTTTGATGTAGACGCGACGTCAAAAGCGGATTTCTTCGTAATCTAGCCGGCCGGTGGTAGCAAGTTCGAAATTCTTAAAATTTGATTTATTCAACTCGACTGCGTAACGAATACTGTCTGTCATTATTATTGCATGGTATAAAAAAGTCGCTTCTCTCTGTCTGTCTGTACCTATGTGTATGCTTAGATTTTAAAACTACAGGTAAGCAAACTCCAGTACCCATATTATCTAGCTGTGTTCGTCTGACAACAGTGGAAAATGACAGGCATTATGCAGTACATTTCTGCTTTGAGGTGATCACCAGTAATACCTAACCACGTTACGTCAAAGCAGCAATGTACTGCATAGTGCCTGTCAATTTGAAACATTTTTTTCTTTTTGGCTATGATAATTGCATTACTCTTCTATTCTGCCACTCGCTATATTGCCATAATTGCTTCCTACTTCTTTTTCACGTGTTGGCTTGGCCGCTTAGATGCACGGCGTGACCAACTCGATTATATTATGGCCAATAGATAAGTTTAGAATTTTCTAATGTTTTCTAAAGTAAGTGTTTATTTAAACTTTTTTTTTAAATTGAATTTGTGTTTTAAAAATTGTTTTTATTTTACTTGACATTTTAACTGATTCTCAATACTTATGCCTGTTTTATTAAATGTGTTTTATTAAATATTTTAATTTCCTCACGTAATGAAAAGTAGAGTGAAAGCTGAAAAAAGTGAAAAGTAATGCTCGGGTGAAACTATTGGCGCTCTCACTTCGTTCGAGCGCCAGATATATCTCAGGTGAAATAAGTAACATTCAGCCCTTGTCTAACAATCTACTATTGTTACAACGAAGTTAAAGACATCGCAGAACATTGAAAGTAACTCCTTTAGAAGACCCAAAGTAAATCGTAACATTTCTCCCGTAAGTACCTACCCTAGTTGCGCCTTATTAACTCTCTCCAAAACAGAATCCTTTTTCCAAAAGCCTCGCTGACAAAAATACCCTATTATCTAATATTACCCGAGAACATCGGACTCGATCCCTGCAACGAAAGGGATCAGATTGTTCAACTAAAATAGAATAGATCGATCGCCTTTAGCCATCAATTTTTCACAACAAGTATGGACGCAGCGATAGTCGAGTTGATATTATGAAAGAACGGAGCGATTCACTAACTCTAATCTCAACCAATAATATGGTTCTTTCGGGGAAATGCCCTAAGGTGAAAGATTTTGCTGGGGAAATGGACATTAATGAATTATCCGGTCGGCGAACAGTCCAATAAATAGCGAATCGGTCGTAGGAGAACAGTTGAGGAATCAATATTACGATTACGAGTATATTTAAGGAAGCTTCGTATGTAACAAATACGATACGAAACCACTGAACTGATTGGAAAAATTAATTCACCAATAGTAAAATCGTCATTTCTTATTGTTCATCAACAAATCTACCCAGACTAGACTGTTAGAAATACAGAATCGTCTGCCTATACACAACTTTGTTTGTATGGCTTTGGCTTTGAATAAGTAGGTACCTAGCTATATTAGATACTTGTACATACAATGTAGGGAAGTGTCGAGCGTCTGTCTGGAGGATTAGCTTATAGATTAGCTTGTGTTATCTATGTTGTTTACAGTTCACAGTTTATAGATCCGAAGCGAATCTATTGATAGGGTATACACTGGAAGTCTGCTCGCTTTCCAAATGAACGATCGATATTTCCTACTAATTCTTTTTTCAAATCGGAACACTGGACTAACATCGAATCCGAGAGTTTGTCGGGAACGCGTTGAGGAGATGATTACTTTTTCATTTTTGTGAATCCTAGTTCAAATTCGTGTAAATTGTTTATTTTCGGGGGCGTATTAATCAATTTAGTTTCAAGACATATTTAAACTTAAAAATATTTTTCACTAGGAAAATATACTTTCAAAAAAGGCTCGCAAAAAGTATTTCTAAGTTTAAATAGTCCTTGAGCAATAAAAAACAAAGAAATATTGGAAATAACTTGCAAAAGCTACTAATACTTGACACTGGCTACTTTCCAAATGGCGGTCACAATCGGTTCACAACCGATAAGAATTTAAAAAAAGATCAATCCTATAATGAAGTGGTACAATAGGCAGCCTTGTCACTTTAGGGTGATCTCTTCCAGACAGGCAATGAATTGAAGACTTCAAGAAGAGGATGGCTGAAGTGTTTATTTGATTTAATAGGAAAGATTTTACAGAATTTACATATTACTAGATTTTTTTCTTCTGTTTTTGCGATGTTTGATTGAAAATAAACACATTTTCCGGTTGTAATCCTATGTTGTTATAGCATTTTATCAAAAAAGACCTTCATCGTCTCGAGATATTTCTATAAAGATTTCGAAACGTTGATACAATGCTAAAAATAATAAAAACAAAACCGGAAAAATGATTTTAAATATCTCTCTTTATTTTTCAGTCCAATATCTTTTATGGACAAACGCCCCTTGTAGACAAACAGACATAGACGTCTATTTAAATATTAGGGAAGCAGGATAAGTTGCGTTCACACCGAGCTAAATTTAGCTCCAATTAAATATATTGAGAGCGCGTCTAAATTATCAAACGGATGTCATAGCAGTGCTTACGTGAACAATATTGGATGTCTGTTACTAAATATAGGGGTGTCGAGGTGTTTATTTACTTAGATGCTTTGGTTAAGAATATTTGTATTAGTTTTCACTGATCTATTGACTTTTTAACGCTTTAATCTATGGATATGGATAAGGAATGAAAGTGTTCCAGGCCGGGGGTTTGTTACGGCATCTTAGCTAGACAAAAACGTAAACAACTTAGTATTGTCAATTTTTGTTTTCTTTTCCTTTGTTTTTTTTTTAAATATTGATCTAAGACTTCGAAACCAGCTCTGTCTGACTTAAAAACTGAGGGTAGTTTTAAAATTACACAACCTGTCTGCTCGCGACAACGACCGGTGGTGACTAGTGACTTTAAAAAAAGAATATGAGTTTCATCTTGATACTTTATAATTTGACAGAACGCAACGATAGCGCGATTCAGAAGATGTACAGTTGCTGCAGGCGTTCAATGCCCGGTGACCATCAAGTTTTGTTAACTAGATTATTATGCTATACTAGCAGCGTCCCACGATTTACTTCACGATAATATAGCTTTAGTATATTAGTAAAATCATTTTTGAAATTAATCTAGTTGTTAAAGAGTCTATTCATTGCTAAGAAATACATAAAAAGGGCCCTTAAAAAACTACAAAATAACTATAAATTTATCTGCATACATTGATGACATTATAGACAGTACAAATATTAAGAAAAACAAGTCTTTGACAAATCTTGGAAACTGACGAATTTGATAACTTAATGGCGTCAATGGACAGCAGACAGCGTTTACGGTAGCTTTACAGGCACAGCTATAATAATATAAATCTGTGAGTAATAGTGAGTATGTGTATGGTATTTTTTAATGTAATATTACGCAGTGTATAAGTGTGAGTGTTATGTATTATGTATAAGTATAGGTTATGTTTAATGTAGTTGTTATTATAAGTACGATATTATTCATCATATTGCATGCATGCTTGGCTCACTCTGAATTTTTTTTTTACTCACTTTTTGTTTGTTAGGTGGTGGGTAATGAGTAGGATACCCAGTTATACTATAAAAGTACCACACAAAGACTAAATATGTCGTTTTACGGTGGTTCACCCAAGCAAATATCTCTTGATCTATATGGGTGACTACAGTCTCAAACACCTTAATAATTAAAACACTTTATTAATCCGGTTTTATCGCGTTTTTATTCATTATTTGACCCGAGCTTTCGCCAACTTTTCAGTTGGCTTTTCCAAGGTTGACTGTTGGCGAAAGCTCGCGTCAAATAATGAATAAAAACGCGATAAAACCGGATAAATAAAGTGTTTTATTATACAAAATCGCGAAAACCATAGAAGAAATTACCTTAATAATTGTAAATTTACCCGAAGGTTTGACTATCTATTAGGGTGTGTTATGTTCAATTTTTGTAGTGAGTAAATAAATAAATACAGTGCCATCGACTTATCTGTTTTGCAACCCGGATCTACCGATTAAAATTTGAAAAAAAGTTTAGAGCTACTCGCCTGAACGTGTAGAACAACGTATGTAAGCAAGATAGCTACTTTAATACGACGAACGAACGAACGAAACCCCGTATTTTACCAGAGATTTCATGTATCCAGTCAGAACCCGTTATTATTGATAACTGGGTCTGATCACTGGAAGCATGACTTTACTAGTAAACACGTTGTAAATTAATACTAATACCTTATAATTAAACGCAAAACAATGATAGCGCAATTCAGAAACTAAAGGCGCCATCTGTTATTTCCAGCTGTACATTTGCAGCAAAGTGTTAACATTTCTACGAGTAAATGTAAGTATATCTTTTCTATCTCGACGTACCACTACTGTCAAATGCAGGATGTTATTATTTCTTGACTAGCTGCGTTTCAATTTCAAATCATGTGGGTTTTCAAAAACTATTTAGGATTTTTGGCGGGAATGCGTTAAGAAAATGTGTTGCTAAATTTTCATTTTTGTGAAACTTAGTTCAAATGCGTGTAAATTGTTTAATTTCGGGGGCATATTAATCAATTTAGTTTCGTGAAAGTGTACAAGTGTAAATAAAAGTGAAAATCGGTGCAAAACATGGACTTTAGCTTAGTGTTGTCTCCAAAGCTCCGTGAACAGACATTGTAAAAAATCGCCCCCTTTTTACAATGATTCCCTCGACTTGACTTTAACTATGACGACTTGACTGTTTTGTTCAATGCAAATAACTTGCAAATATTGATAATACTTGACACTGGCAAATGTCCGAAAGGAAAAGCCATTTTTAAAGAAGAAGAAGAAGAAAAACTATTTATCCTTTTAGGTAGGGCTCCGTTTTCGAAATATTGAATTTTAAAACGTTAGTTTTTGAAAATTCAATTATAGACTACGATATGACACATTTTCCTGAAGAAAACTGGAAGAAAAACTGTTATTACAAAGAACCAAACAGATGTAGAATTAAAAACTTAATTTTATAATATTTATAATTAGCTGCGTTCCGAAGTTTTACCTGCGTAAGTTCCGATCCCGTGGGAATATCGAGATCAAAAGCCTTTGTTACCCCCTGGATAATGTAGCTTTCTATTGGTAAGTTAATAAAAGATTTTTTTAAATTGGTCCAGGAGTTTCGGAGATTACCAGGAGACTACCCTAAATATACACACTTACATACATTATTATCAACGTTTTCTTTTAATAAATTAGTATAATCATATTATGTATCACAGTTTAACACATAGTAGTCGCCTCTGCGCGGGTGCTTCTTATATGTACCTACCTACCTACCTATCCACATCTCTACCTACCAATGTGCGAGTACCTACATCAATCACAGGCCACCTGATTGATGAGCGAGCCGGCACGGACAGTACCTTCCAATTTGTGAGCCTCCAGATTCACTCTATCTAACGAAAAAGGTTCAACCAATTGATTTGATAACTCTAAGGATTTTTTTGAGATAAGAGATTTTATTTTCTCTTTTTTGCACATATGGGATGTTGGTTGGTGATGATGATAAATAAGATAATCTACTCATTAGAACTTTTGCCCTTACTATTTTTGTAGGGGGAAAGTTCCCTATTACTTTGACTATGCATAGTGTTGTTACGTTGGTATGTACCTACCTACCTACTTAACCATATTGATTTTTTTTGGTGTGACAGGTTTATGCCTAATCTGTTGCATCTACTTTTTTTGTTGTTGCTAATAAAACTAAACTGAGTATGTAGGTCAGAGATATGTAAAGAACTTCTAGATACGTAATAGGGCGAATTTCTTGGCGACACAAATCTAAGCTAGTTAGCCAAAGAAGTCTTAGTTCCATCCCAGCTCACGTCACGATCACCCGCTTGTTAACAGTACATTTAGTTCACTTTCACAACATTATTCACAGACAACATTGCCTTCGTGCGTATTTAGGCGATGCACGAATTATACTCCAAAAATTGGCAAAATTATTTCATTTTATACGTAAGTAAAGCTGTATTTATTTATTTTAGTTTATTTTTTGAAAAAGTTTTTTTTCCAACAACTCAACGAAGTTTTTGACTTTGACGTTTTATCATTCTCTCCTAACCGCTTTAATAATAATATTATGACATCTCTTTCTTACGTCATACAAGTAGCCTTGACTCTTATGTTTTAGAAAGAGATAACAATAGTTTCGTCTATTTCTTCTTTAAATTATGTGAATCAATATAAATAATGAGGTTGTATAGCATAGTTTGTGCCGCTTTTCAATAATGATTTGTTCTGCAATGGCGTCTCTATAACTTTAATAAACTCATAGATGTAGGTACTATAATTCCGATTCCGAAAGCTCTTACAACATCAGTAAGTACTAAAGGTATAATTAAATACTAGATATTTTTAAACAATCAATCGCCACAGACGTTTTGACACATTTAACCGCAGGCAATCCATCATTCACTCTCGAGAGCAGAAATACTCGTAATATTGTGTTACAAATAATTGTACGTGCTTTTGTTTACACTACTATAACACCTACTATAATATCGACGGGAGAAACTTCAATTGTCGTAATGGATAAATCTCGATTTTTACAGGAATTCTTATAATAATTTTTACCTACCTTTCAAAATAATGTCAAACCATCTGCAATAATTTATCAAAACAAAATGTTGATGTATAATTAAATTACGCATCGCCATTTTGTTTCGATGTGTGCGGTCAAAGTGCATACTTTTTAAACTTACACTATTTCTTACCATCATTATTATTATTAGTACTATGGATCTAGATCGAGTTTGAAGATAAATTAAGATATCTATCTTTTCTTTAGTGTTTGCTCGTAACCGTGCCGCAACGTCGAGATAATTAATATTCTATAAAACTATAGTTATATAATATTTATAAGCGTAAGTTTCGATCCCGTGGGAACATCGGGATCATTAAAAGCCTATGTTACCCCTAGATAATGTTGCTTTCTATTGGGAAGGAAAATTCCAGTAGTTCCGGAGTTTACCCCCAATATGCACATTTACATACATTGTTACCAACGTTTCCTCTTAATAATAATATTAGTACAGATGTAGGTAGGTACCACAGTTTAACAAGCAGTTGGTGCCGTACCAAATAACAAGTAGTAGACCCGTAGTTCTAATTATGATCATTACCGACATTATTTAGTTAAACATCTTCAACTAAAACACAACACCTAGTTAATAATTACAATTAACATACTTAGTCGTCTATTGTGCATTTTTTTAAATAAATTACTTGCTCAATTCACACGACCATTTAAATTCCATATTAATAGAGACCTTGAAACATCTCTCATAAAAAAACTAAGACAAGTTGCTTCATATTTTTAGTAGAACAATCTCTGTACCTATAAAGAATTCTAGGTGCTAAATAAATATAACTAACAGTCGTATTCACAATCGACACTTACGTGGCTTCTATCTTGCTGGAAATGTTTCAAACCATTACTTAGCAAAGCCCACGCATAGAACCGTTTGCGAATATGGCTGTAAGATTTCTAAATCACATTATTTTCTGGCAGATGTTCACCGAAAGGTAGAAATGCGTAAGAAATTGAATTGTTTTCCCATTTTGTTGCCACACATAAAAGATTTAGATAAAGAAATAATATTTTTACGTATTCTCTAACCCCATTTTACGATTGCAACGTTAAAGGAAAGTATTTCCCGTCTTGTGGCATAATATTATGGCATTGCGTAACCTTAGACAATGGACGTGAAAGAAAAAAAACTGGATGGTAATTTTCTGAGGTATAATTTTTCACGGGTCAGTTGACACTATGAATGAGTGGGAACTGTCAGCATATAGACAGTTTGAAATTCGAATAATTAGGTACTTTATTTTTCTTTGAATAATATCCTTGGTCTTATTCCTATACGACGCGACGCCCAGACCAACCGCTAAGGAAGAATGAAAGATAGTGACAAAACGTTTTACTGGCTTCTTGTACCTTCACTAGTATTACATCAATTTTTTAATGTAAATTATTTAAATAGTTTCGCTGATGGGTCAAAAACTAGGTCACTAACATAGCAGTACAGTAACACAATCCTGCGTGGGATTGCTACTGGGTCAGTGTAATTCCTTTAATCTTTTTTACCCGACAACGGCAAAAAGAAGGTTTTGTTATGCTATTTCCTACAGTTTATTATCTATTTTATTTACCCTGCAGGTTAGTGTAAAAACATTGTGACTGGGTTCTGTCACTGACCTGCACCCGTAATATCTACTATGGGTTAGATAACTCAATTTCATAAGCTCCTTGCGGAACATTGCTGTATTCTCGTAACGTTTTAATCACCCGTGATTACCTCAAAGCAATGTACTGCAAAGTGTCTTTGAAACTAAGTTATTAACCTAATAGGTAGTACGGTACCTAACCGACGTAATACGGGTGCTGTTTGTTTACAATATCAACTAAATTAATTTTTTAACAATATTATACCTTTATGCAAAATGAAATGCGAGTGCGCAAATTGCTCAAGAATTTTATTATTAATTTAAATTATGTAAGTAAGTATTTATATAAAACGTAAATTGCCCAAGTTATGTAGGCCAAATACTTTTCTATAGTCGAGTTGTAATTGAGAGTGTTGCAACAATGAGAATTGGGTTTACGTTGTTAACCGAACAACGTTTCCGGCTTATATCGTAAGAAATAAAAACACTTTAAAATCAATTCCGAATCGGACAAGACATGTTGAAACGAACGCGGTTTTTTTAATACTTAATTCTAAAATAGCGAACGATGATTCATGCGGCATGCTTCGTTGATAAAAATAGGAAAGTTGCAGCGCATTGTATCTAATCTCAGTCTATATCAATATATAATATTATAAAGAGTAAAGATTTATTTATTTGTTTGTTTGTTTGTTCGGGAATAAAAACTATATTTCAAGAACTAACATAGGTTACTTTTGATCAAGATATTCCCACGGGTCGGGACTTACGCGAGTGAAACCGCGGGACGAAGTTAGTGTTAAATAAAAAGGGAAAGGGTCCAATTTGTCACTCGCTTCGTTTTAAATGCTCATAAATACATTTACCTATGTCATCTAAAAGGACATGACTTTAGAAACACAATAATTTATGAAACTTTAACAAAACATGTAAACCCAACTTTAAAGATTATTACAGCATAGTTTCGTGCAGGTACTCAATGTGCAGGAGGAAAGTAACAATTCCGTTTTTATGCCCTGCTACCTTTACTCTCATTCTTATCTGAGCGATGTTCTCAGTTATATTCCTCTCAGGTACCTAGGGTCCGTCAAACAAAACCCCAAAATATTTGAAGTTTGCTCAGTACGTAAGCCAATTAGCTTATCATCACCAGCTCAAATGTAGGTGGCTCAATGGACACCTACATTTGAGCTGGTTTTACCCGACTGCGCGACGTAAATAAGGGCACTCTATGTGGCACTCCACATGCCAAAGGGACGGGCCGATTTCGATGATTCTCACGTCAGTCGATTTGTGTTAGTCCTCAGTAGTCAGTAATAGTCCTTAGTTACACTAAGGATAGCAGTTGTTATTCTTCGTAACCGTTTTTTTTGTAGTGTTTACGATAAAATAACCTATTTATCTGATGTAATCCCTTTAATAATACTTTTCCGTCTCCAAACACGGTTGCGTGCTAAAGGTTTGTCCTTAAGTTTTACCTTTGAGTTAACCCACAAGTGCTCGCGGGCCTATAATATCGTCGAAAACATTTACGGTCCAACTGCGACTAAGCCCCAATACATTCCAGTCACGTTCTAAACACATATCATTTTTTTTTGCTAAAAATATAGGTATATTTTGTAAAGAAGGATTATTATGCTCAATGGAGTGTTCTGTCTTTGAAGCCGTCAGTTTCCGAAGTATTCTTAGAATAGTAATCTAATTTTGGAGCTCTGGAGAAGAAATGACGTTTTTGACAGCGCCCCACTGTCGATAAAGTGAAATCTAATTTTGAAAATAGAATTTGGAACAACTTTTTTTTTTGAGCGAAAATATAACTTAATCACTATTTTACGAAATGGCTGTGTTTGATGGCCAAAGGAAATTATGGAATTTTGAAGAGAATGTAAAAAGCGAGTCATGTCATGTTTTTTTTGTAGGTACTGTACCTACCCGACTGCCAAGAAACGTTTTTGTGCTTTTTCTTCTAAGTCATATGAATTATTTTGTTAGCGATACAAATATCACTCCGACCCAGTAATTTGTCAAATAAAACAAGTAGTTTTAGATTTTTATTAGATTGATTTTGTATTACTACAAAAAGTGAGGATAAATTAGTTTGAAGCAGAAGCAAGAGCGAGATGCATGTACTTATGTCATTTCAAGTGAGAGCAAAAAAGACAGCTGATGGTTACATTACAACGCATAGTACTAGCCTAGTGCTTAGTTTGAGACTGGATTGCGCTATATACAACACCCTGTGAAATTTGCTTACCTACTATTATTTTCCTGCCCCTACCAAAGCAAAATAATTCATAACTTATTAATAATAAAAATAAGTTATAACAATTGATTGATGCAATAAAAATTCTTACCACATAATTAATTGCCCACGTAACCACCTTTAAATTCTCATTATGTGAATTTAGAATGCGAAGGCGGGACTGAAAAAAAATGGTTAATTACAAAAACTTTTCACTTCGATTTTCTACCCTAAAGATCCAAAAATAGAGTCTAAATTAGATTGTAAAAGAAACAACCCTCTGTTATATGCTAGCTTGACAGGAAGTGAAGTGTTTTATGTATATACGTATAATTTCAGATTCGTGTTTATTTTAAAACGACGGTTTCATGAGAACCGGATTCAGGGGTTAAGTTTGTGTCTACGGCTGTTGACATTTATTTTGGGTGTTTATTAGTTTTTTTTTTAAATTTAATACGTAGACCTACATGTGAGGAAATATTGTCAATACACTGAATTAGACCAACCTATGAACAATATAAAGTCATGCCGTCTTGATATCTTCTGGATAAGCGTGTTACAACTCAGACTATATTACTTATCATCGTTTAAAAAAAAGTCAAATAATGGTTATTATTATTAGCTAAATTTAAAGAAATGCTTTCTAAAAAATTGCAAACGACAGGACTTGAACCCGCATCTTTGAGGAGTCCGGTCCCAACGCCTTATACATTTGGCCACAGGTGCTCGTCTAGTCGAGTTGTAATTAAGGATCGCATCTCTTTTTGCTGGTAGTCTGCAAAGACGCCGGTAGATGGCGCTGCGTGCCTAAAATGTAAAACAAAAAGAGTTACGATCCTTAATTTCAACTCGACTAGACGAGCATATGTGGTCAAAATTGATTTATAAGGCGTTGGAGTCAAACTCCCCAAAGATGCAGGTTCAAGTCCTGTCGTATCGGGTGCAAAATTTTGGAAAGCATTTCTTTAAATTTAGGCACTCAAGTTTAAACACTTTAAAAAATATATATATTTTAAAATGGTAATATAAGGTTAGTTGTTACAGCACGCTTATCTAGAAGAATTAAGACGACAGTGGAACAAGATTCTATCCGTATTCCTTAGCGGTTGCACCTGTCTACGTATCGAAGCACGGACAAGTCCTGAAGGTTGGTAACACAAGGTGCCTTTGGTAAATGTAGTAGATATTGAAGTCAACACTGGATTAAGTTTCGACCCGGTTTACTTAGTTGCTGCCCCGACCCACGTATCGGACACGGACCAACATACAGCTATTTACTGTGCAAGAATGTGACAATAGATACCTCTCAAAGTTCTATAACAAGCAGTGAACCGTTATCATGAATCCACGTAGCATCGATAAAGACGCCATTTTGATGGTCCATAAAATG
The DNA here is from genome assembly GCA_949358125.1 of Idaea dimidiata. Lineage (NCBI taxonomy): Eukaryota > Metazoa > Arthropoda > Insecta > Lepidoptera > Geometridae > Idaea > Idaea dimidiata. The sequence goes on from OX442328.1 coordinate 15,353,777, forward strand.
TACCGCAGTTTGCTATATTGATCTACCATCAGGTCTTCTAAATGGGATTAGTTGTATTAGGTACGTACTTTATCTTTAAGGGGTACAATTACTAGATTCCTTAGCAGCGCTTTATTAGATTTTATGTCAGCGACTAAAAATAGTAAAATCACGTTTCGAAGTCTTTTAAAACCTCCTGAAGAAAACCTTTGAAATTGTAAGATGCCCAGTATAAAGGAAAATAAGTTTATTTTCATATCAGCATTTCGGAAACCGAAGAAAATAAAAAATCGGTTGAATTTCCGAATCAGGTTCCAAAAACAAGAGAGTTTAATGAAGTACAATATGCAGAATCGCGTCCCTTCTCGCAAAATTTGCATTTACGTTTAATTTTAAATGTTTCAGTCCCAATCCAGCGATAAACCTCGGTTGGGGCCCTCGGGCTTCGCTAAGGGTTCTTATGAACAGATTTCTCTTAGTGGATGTCGTACCGGCTGAATGGAAAATTTCATTGAGGTATTTGGAACACAAAATGATAATGCTCAGAAAATATATTCATAATACTTAATACATTAATTTATATTAATCATAATAACATTTATTTCACGTTTACATATTAAATACAAGTATCAGAATACAAAACGAATAAAAACTAAATTATAAAACTATCCAAAAAAAATACCATATAAAATTAACCCAGAACTCGAACCTAACAGAAAGCCCGCCCGCGAAGCACTCGGCACAAACGACCCCAGAAGGCAAATTAAAGGAAAAACATTGTTTTTTTCTGTATTGATTAGTAGTAGTCTGCATTACAAATTGTTAATATAGTTTTCCCTAATTAGCAATACTATAAATACCCAATGTTCATCGAGAAATACTGCGCTGAGACGTAGCAACCCGAGCTAGCTACCCATAGCAAACTAGGATGAGTTTTTAGTTTCTCAATCCTTCGCCTTTAAAAAGAAATAAATGAGTAATTATGATAAATTAAAACTAGGTATGTAATGTAGGTATACGTGCCACTAACGATCTTCAATTTTTCCCGGACCCCCGGTCCTTACCTCAGCTGCATTATGAAAACAGCAATGAACACTGGCTGTTCCCTTTTATTGTAAGTTTTGGTATTTAACTACGTAGTTCTGCTTAAGTTACTTCAAATTGCATTTTATAAAGTTTATTCCGTTTACTCCTTGGTTCTTGGAATTTTATTGCACTTTATTTTCAAATTAACGTACATGGGAATTTAAGCTAAATTCTTACTTACTACCTAAGTATATGTTATTAAATTTAAGTTGTGTTGACTCAAAATGTTTGTCTAGGATTGGGTTAGTAGATTGTTGACAAGTAAAATAAAAAATACCTAAATGATTTTTTGTTAACTATTTTGACAAAATAGTATCTTAATATTATTGTTTTATGGGGTAAGTATATTAATTAAGTACCTAAATATGTGGGTAGGTAACTTAATTCTTAATTTTATATTTTAGATCTCAAAAAAAGGTTTTTAACTAATAATAACTAATACCTACGTAAGCTGGTAACTAAGTAGGTGTACTTACCTAATTTAAAATTTTGTTTTCTTTAGGCATCAACTTACAAGAGCCTGGGTTCAATTCTCAATAGGTAATCAAACATATTCAATCAAAAATAATTATGTAAATAACTTAATTTTACAGTTATTTTATGTTTTGCTATAAATCTAAAAAATAACAAATGAGAAACACAAACGCAATTTACAAAAAACCTACAAGCACAATTAAAATACCTACGACGACACCTAGATCGCGCTAACGTTATTTTTCCACCACTAAACATGTAACAGCACCATTTGAAATACCTATTGGGGTCCGTCCAATCAAGGTGAACCAGTGTGACGTCGAGCTGGTGAAGCAAACTCGACGGAAGTGGCTGCCACAGATATTATACTACCACAGAAATACAATATAGTATCTGTGACAGTATAGTATCTGTGGCGGGGTTTAAAATTAACTTGGAGATATGCGAGATGCTTGGACCATTGTACAGCGGTGCCAACATGCCATCATTTGAGATGCACCACGTTGTAAACAGCGTTACGGGTCAGAAATGACAGGAAACATTTGTGATCCCCCCCTACATCCAGCTAGTTGTATAATAACGAACCAAATACTGGCCCCTACCGTGACGGTCGTTGGAAAGTCGTGGCGGGGTGATCTCTGGAAAAAACTACGTCTATTCCGTGGCAAGATCCGTAAGAATAGATGATAGGAGAGGTTACGCAAAGCGGCCAGCTCTGCTACGGCTTTCCGACGACAGTCGAGACGTTAGGACGTCGGTATCTTGTACAAAGTACGGCTCCTCTTACCTACATAGTACCCGGCTCAACCACCTCTTACCAACTCTCTTATGGTGGTCAGTCCTGAGTTAGTTACCCGAACGTTAACATCACCTATGCTCTGGACTTAACTTCTACAGATAACTTGACCCCACTTTTTACTATTCTTGGTTTTAGTGAATTATAAATAAAATATTACCTACTTATTGCAGAACGTTGCACACATGGGTAGAATTCTAGCCCTAGTGTAATTTTTTAGGGTTTCATATCCTGCAGGGTAAAAATGGAACCCTTTCACTAAGACTCAACTGTCCACTGAGATTTGAATTTTTTACAGATGCTTTAGGTACTTATTTCTGTTGCTGATATAGGTAATAAAATAAATTTGAATGTGAGATCCCATATAAATAACAAATGTGTGGACAATTAGAAAACGAATCCCCTCGTGTGCTGGCCTGACTCGAATTTGGTCGGTTTTTATTTTTTGCGCTCCCGGTTCTTATGTATGTGGGTAGTTGGGTATGTACATGCAGTCATCAGCTCATAATTAGTTTTTAATTTCCGTTATTTAGGGAATTACAAAAATGACGACTTCATACAGTGCCACCGACCTATCTGTTATTTACGTAAACTGAAATCAGGTAGCCAAACTACAATCTGGTTTAAAATTCTAATTTTGTATCAGCATACCTACCACATGAAATCAAAGTACCTAGGTACCTAACTAAATGCAACGCTTGCACAACTTCCTCGACTATTATCCGTTCGTTTGGTTACCCCACGCTCACTTCAGCTTAGATACACCTAGGTAGTAGGTATATATATAATATAACACCTAGGCTATAACACCTAGGTTTGTACGAAGCAATGTTCACGCCGATCTGTTGCACCGATAAAACAGTTTTAGAACGGTAAATTGCGAAGCGCAATTTGATAAGCATTTGATTTTTGTTATGTTGCATTTGTATCTAGTGGCTATTGAGAGAGGAAAGACTTGAAGAATAATATAATCAAAGTAAATATATTTGTATGGTAAAAATATAGAGATTTGGGCTGGATTTGGGCTATATTTTCACATGATCACAGTAAAACCCATTAGCCTTATTAATAAAAGGGAAGTAAGATCGGAGTAGTTATTCTGCTTTCTGTTTCTGTCTGTCAACTTTGAATGTTCTTGTCATGGAAAAAGGCAAAGTATGTTCTCACTACTCCGACCTTATTAATAAGTTACACGAGTTTACCGTAGCTAAGACACATCAAATAAAATTTTCTATACTCTATACTTATAATAAAGGAATAGAGGACAAAAAGTCTGTACTTGGAAGTAAATTTTAAAAAAGTGGTAGGTAGAACAAAATTATATATTTTTTTTAAAGTTCATGTCTGTCTGTCTTTTTGTATGTTTCTCGGTCTATTCCTAATACATTTAAAAACTTCTTATCCGATTGAAATCTGGTTTTCAATATTGGATAGTTCTGTTTTCGATGAAGGTCGTGGTATACTTTGCATCGAAATCAAATTAGTAGAACCCGAGTAATGAACGAAAAAGTGCAACCGCTCGAGAAACGCTCGGCCGCCCGCGTCCGTGATAACGCGTTTTTCACTTCCGCGGGTAAAACCGCGGGTCGCAGCCGGTATTTAAATAAAGTTTATTTTTTTATGAAAAACTAGCTGCGTCCCGCGGTTTCAACCGCGTAAGTCCCGTTCCCGCGGGAATATCGAGATAAAAAGCCTATGTGTTAATCCAGGTCCCCAGCTACCTATATTCCAAGTTTCATCGCAATCGGTTCAGTAGTTTTTGCGTGAAAGAGTAACAACCTCACATACATACATACAAACTTTCGCGTTTATAATATTAGTAAGATAAGATGTTTCCTAATATTTCGTACTCGGCGAGATCTAAACCTGCGACTACTGGTACCTAATCCGAACAAGCGCGCGCTCATACCTAGTTGTTTTTTTTTTCAGAAAGCTGTAAATAGTGACTTGTGTCTAAAGACACGAATCCGTAGGACATAGCTTGTTCCATGTTAATTTCGTACCTACGCCTGGCATAATATCGATAAAATATTAAGAGGTAAGTGAACCAAAATTACCTTTCTTTGAATATTACATTTCTATATCTGATTGATGTGCTGAGCTCCAAATATTTACCTCCATTTACATATTGATTTCGTAGATTGAAACGTCTTTTTCTACGTAAAACCACTAAATAAAAAATACTTAGATAATAATTGATTCGTGCCGTTTCATAAATTTTTAGACCGTAGTATAAGTATTTTTACTTGATTTATATTTCAAGTGTTTCATTTGGAAAATATAAAAATTATACAAAACAAAATACACCGTTTGTTTGGAACATTTTATTTAGCGATTTGCGATTTTTCGGTTTAAGCCTACTTATTTGTTAATCCAGATCCCCAGCTATATTCTTAACAAGTTTCATCGCAAACGGTTCAGTAATATTTGCGTGGAGGAGTAACAAACACATTATGTCGTTTACTTACCTACACATTCAAATTTTAGTATTAAGACCATAGTAGGTACGGTTGGCAATCATAACTATAAGTACGTATTTCATTTGTTTTTTGTTTTTTTTATACTATTTAATAATGAACTTTACCGAACAAACGTTTATGTCGCTCTGTTAGGACATCACTACACCTTATCGTCTATTCAACCCTACGAAAACAAGTTTATTAAGCGCCATAGCTTGCTCAAGGCATAAGTATAGATCTACTTGAAATATTTTAAGTACAGGAAAAATACATCTTCAACAATTTACTCGCGACGAGATTTGAACTCGAATTGAACGCAGAGACGCAGTTCAAATCTAGTCGCGACTAAATTTTTGAAGATGAAATTTTTCTTCAAAATATTTCTAGTATAACTATATCTATGTACTTAAATAGATAAATACAAAGGCAAGCCAGTTTATTCCTAATAGCACTAGCTTTAAGTTTAACTTGCCCACTAAATATTACCCAAAGGGATAATATGCGGTTGTTTTCGTTGTTCTAACATTAATTACATTTTATGGATACCTACAGCTACCGCTCGCCGCGCTTTGCAGAGAGAATAGCAGGGATTTTACCATTTTAAAAGCTAGGGGTTTATCTTATGCGGGATTTACATTACGAAACTAGTGGTACCTAATGCAATTTATAGTCATTTTTTTAAATTAAATTAAGATTTTAAAAAGGATGTGTTTGGTTAACAATTCTAAAATATAAAATAATTTTAACAATTTGATAATATATCAGAGATATGTAAAAACTTCTAGATACGTAATAGGGCAAATTTCTTGGCAACACAAATGCAAGCTAGCTAGCCAGAGAAGTCTTAGTTCCATCCCAGCTCACGTCACGATCACCCGCTTGTAATCACACAGTACATTTAGTTCACTTTCACAACATTATTCACAGACAACAATGCCTTCGTGCGTATTTAGGCGATGCACGAATTATACTCCAAAAACTGACAAAAATATGTCATTTTATACGTAAGTAAAGCTGTATTTATTTATTTTAGTTTATTTATTCAAAAAGTTTTTTTTCCAAAAACTCAACGAAGTTTTTGACTTTGACGTTTTATCATTCTCTTCTAACAACTATGTGATGTCATAATAATATTATGAGATTTCATAATGATATTATGACATCTCTTTCTTACGTCATGCAAGTAGCATTGAGTCTTATGTTTTTAGAAAGAGATAACAATAGTTTCGTCTATTTCTTCTTTAAATTATGTGAATGAATATAAATAATGAGGTTGTATAGCATACTTTGGGCCGCCTTTCAATAATGATTTGTTCTGCAATGGCGTCTCTATAACTTTAATAGACTCATTGTAATATATCATATATTCTCGCATTCGTCTGTCAGGCGTCGACCAAGGCAAAGGATTTTTACTCGGTAATGCAACCGGCCCTTATAAGGTTATTGTTTTTGACCCAATGATCACATCACAATTAAGGAATATTAAACTTATCTGTCTATCTTACTTAATACGCTAAGCCGATTTTTTTTTCCAATTTTTCGCAAAAATCACCAAGTTGAACAACGAAATATTCTGTTTAGCAATATGCCACCCTAGGACATTGATCACTTAGTCACAGACTGGGCATGTTTGAGACTCGTCCGGCGTCGATGTCCCACCGGGGTGACACGCTCATAAAAACTCAAAACCGCACTCGAGCGTCGATGTCCCCCCGGTGGCACATCCTACCCAGACCACTTGAAACTCTAACATATCGAAATAGAGTGGATTTTTGTTAGAACAAGTTTTGTTCATTGGCAACTCTGATATATTTTACGTCATTTGGCATTGACAGTAAAATAACCGCCAGTTGAAAAAAAAAAAATAATTGGATTTGCAAATTTTTGCTGTCAGATTTTTTCAGTTTCGCCATTTTTTTATGCCGTGCGGGTGAAAGTGATAATTAATTGTTTCAAATAGTGATAAGTGGGTGATTTTAGTGGACAACTAGTGTTAATAAGTTTATTTGGTTCAGTCTTTTGGTATGTATTGTATCAATATATCGATTTTCTTTGTAGAAACACTTTTTTACGAGTCAGAAAACCGCTCGATAAAATACGTAAAATTCGTGTTTGGTTGAGCTCTAGCGTCATGAACATAAGGGTCACAATGGAATGTAGTTTGGTAGGAATACCGGAAGTATACTTCCGGTACTTTTATTTCAACTTGAATTATTTATTATTTTCCTATGGTAGCTATATGTAAAAGTTATTTTATGGTGATCGGTAGACTGTAATGGACACTTTTTACAATAATTGACCTAGGACTAGATTACAGTCATTGTGAAACAAGCTTCGTAAAGAAAGTCGGAAGTAGAGAAAGTCGGAAGTTGGGAGAAATTTTTTACTTCAAAGTAAATAAATAATTATTTACTGCTTACTAAATCTCAAATATATTACCAAGTAACAGAAAAAACATTCATAATTACGATATTTTTTACAAAAAGAAGGTAGGTGGTCTAGTTTAGTTTTTATACGTATTTATGTAAAGTACGTCGTAATTATCTATTACCATTTCATATCTTATCAATCACATGACGTAGCTGTGACGTATGCTATAATTTTACCTAAAATTTATTGATTCTCCAAAGGTTAAATTATGTGAATGAATATAAATAATGAGGTTGTATAGCATACTTTGGGCCGCCTTTCAATAATGATTTGTTCTGCAATGGCGTCTCTATAACTTTAATAGACTCATTGTAATATATCATATATTCTCGCATTCGTCTGTCAGGCGTCGACCAAGGCAAAGGATTTTTACTCGGTAATGCAACCGGCCCTTATAAGGTTATTGTTTTTGACCCAATGATCACATCACAATTAAGGAATATTAAACTTATCTGTCTATCTTACTTAATACGCTAAGCCGATTTTTTTTTCCAATTTTTCGCAAAAATCACCAAGTTGAACAACGAAATATTCTGTTTAGCAATATGCCACCCTAGGACATTGATCACTTAGTCACAGACTGGGCATGTTTGAGACAGTTTCATTATAGAATAGGTTCCTTGTTCTTTGCCGACTGTACCAACTTTATTTTTCTATTCCGTACCCTAACTGTATAATTGGCTTTGTCCTGTATTTATCCAGCAGATGCAAGTACGATTAGAAGTCAAGGTCTAAACAGTGACCTCTGTGAGGTCCCCACATATTTGAATATAGGTACATACTTGTTAAGTTATACAATGCGTAATATTGTATTTTTAACTTAGGATTAGTCATAGCTTAAACTTGATTATGTCATACTTAACATGCTTTTAACACAGAAAACATAATAAGTTCTATTAGATAGGTAGCTCGTTCTGAACTCTGCAGTAAAACAGAATTTAAAACCAAGAATTTATTGTTTTTGAATTTCATGTCTTTTACCTACTCTAAACCGATTGAAATTTGGTTTCGACTCGGTATTAGCTAAATAAACTTTTTATATTCACGCGATTTGTGAACAAAGGTAGTTACACTTCGGGTATTTTAATCGTGTACCTATTTAATTTATTTTCTTATCTCGATGTTTCAACCATGTTACATTGGTCTTGAATGATATTGAAGAGCTATTTTAAAGGAAGGTTGTGGTATGTGTAGTGTACTCATCGAAATCTAACAAAAATTTAAACTTACCCGGGTGATACCACGGGGCGCAGGTAGTATAATAATAAATAAGATTGCGTAAGGATCCTTATATTAACTAGAAATATAGTTCACGCCAGGAAATAGGTAGTACCTACATAATCTTATACCCAAAAACGACTTCCTATACCCACACTAAAAGCAATAAACATATATCAGACAACTTACTCGAAGATATATGAAGATTATCATCACACTACCGAGTTTAGCAACTTCGATAGTGTTGCCAACTTGTCGGATTTGCCGCTAGAATTAGCGGATAGGAAGCGGCTTAAAACGCAAAATTTAGGCCGACAAAAACAGTCTCAAAATAATATTAAAAAAATGGCATAAACTTGATGGAAATTTTCATTGAAATTTATGCAGAAAAAAAGAGAAGTTTCATATAATCTTATCCGGCTTCATTTTTAGAAACGATAAATGAGCGTTTAATCACTCACTCACATGATGGTAAGTGATGATTATGGCTGAACTAAAATGTAAAGCATTCTAGAAGAAAAAAGACGGCTGTGAAACAAGATACGTTCCGTCATCCCTAGTGGCCTCTCTAAAATACTAAATAAATGCCACAAATTATTGGACTTATTAATTTAAATTAATAAATAATTACAAAAAACATAACACTTCCTTTGGCAGTCGTGTAAAAACTGACCTGAGACATTTTAGCTTAATTCATAGGTAATTACCGTCTAATTTCGATTAAACATTCTGACGAATTTAGTTATCAGCATAAAAAACGAAATTAAGCGGATTTCTGACGAAATTTTACTGCTAATTTGCCAGAATTTCAACATTTTCATTAGCAACACAGCCAACTTATAAGTCATAATATAACTCAGTGACATAAGTCCTTGCATATATATAACACCCGGGAGTAGACTAGACTATCTATATCCCGTGACATTCCCCGGTTTGAAGACGTGTCGAGATTGTTAATATAATAACTCCATACGGTGTTTGAATGCCAAGTTGGTTTAGTACCGCTTGGGGATAGTCGGGGACCGGGGACAAGGGTTCATAGCTTGCGGGGATTCGTTTTTGGGATATATCTCTCGTTTTTGGTTTTATGAAACTCTTTTATATTACGGTAAGGTACGGAAGTGTATTTCATATGAGTTTCTACTTAGGCCCACTTCCCCCTACCAGAGTCAATTTTGTTCCCCACTAGGGCAAAGCCAGAAGAATGGGTTAATGTGTTTGGCAGTCTACTTAACTATGCATGTATTTAACCCTATAGGTTTAGTAAGACTCAATTTTGACACTGTAATACCTGTACTGTTGACACTGTAATCTTATAAAATGTAATACCAAATCTAGCTTATTTTTTTAACTTCAGCTTAAGGTTTAGTATTTCACTAGCTGCTGTCCGCGGTTTCACTCGCCTAAATCCCGATCCTGTGGAAATATCGTGATATGTGTTAATCCAGATGTGTAGCCAGCTCTTTGCATACCAAGTTTCATCGCAATCGGTTCAGAAGTTTTTGCGTGAATGAGCAACAAACGTATTAGTTATCTTACAATTTCATTCCATCAAAAATGGGAATGAAACCAAAGCCCTTAACCTAGGAATGGCCAAAACCTTGTCTGACATGACATGTAGGATAATGAATTTAATCAATTACCGTGACCACTAACTACGTAACTTACACTACAATCTACATGCTAGCTATTATTATACTACTATTACGATTGCAATCGCTAACCTACCTAGGTATACAATTTCCGCAATTAAAGATATTCCGCAATTGATTTCAAATCACGTAAATATCAAACTCCTGGATGATTGACTGACTGAAGAACTTAATTTTAACGCCGAGCTCAAACCACGTGCTGGTCCTAGATACATGAATTCCCGCCCTCATTACCCCACCGGACGTATAATTTCTGACACAACTTGACCGTTTTTAATTCAATTCAATTCAATTCATTTATTTCAGATATTTACAATCCATAATTACATTTACATTAACATTAAAAACATTAAAATAAGATATAACAAGAAACGTAAATAATTAAGATGTCACATTAAATAATAAATAAATAAAAGAAAAATAAATAATACACTGAACTTAAATGTCACAAACTATTAAATATGTACCTATTATGTCAAACCAAAATTTAAAATGATACATTGCGTTTTTGGGAGTAACATGCGCCACGTTTTGTCTCGATACTTTTATACGATACGGGATCGGGACTTACGCGGTTGAATATTTTATACGTAAAGGTGCTCTTTCACCGCGAGCATCCACTTGTAATGTTACATTATTAGATTCGACTCACGCTGCGCTGTATGTAATGCTCCATTACACGTGAGAATGCTCGTGGTGACGGAGCATCTTAGATGTTTCGCAAAAGACCTTGTTTATCGGTTTAGCAGTTCGCACAATAGTCTCTCGGAGACGAACCAAGCCAACGACGACGACGCTCGGAATCCCACGACCGCCCACCTCTAGATAAACAAATACCTAATTAATAACAAACACGGGGATTACGAAACTCTCAACATTGAAGAAGCGAGCTGAATTTGCGCAAGTTAATGTGGGCAGGTGTAAAAAATTGTAAGTACAAATAACCTACTTTATAAAAGGCAAAACTGTAGATTAATTAGCACAATTTATTTATATCTTTCTCATTTGTGTATTTAAGAGCTAAGTAATGTATAGCTAAGCTATTCTCTAAGATATTGACATGCCTTGTTCAGGCATTGCAGTGAGAAAACAACTTTACGAGATAGATAGAAGAAGAATGAGGGGGGATTGAAGGGGGTGTGGGACTAGGAGGTGAGGGGGGGGGAATAAGGGGATAACAATATTTAAAAACTTAACAATGTTATACTCTAAATTAGTAAAATTTATAACTCTAAAAATCTTATAATTAGTTAACATTGAGATCATATTATTAGGTATTTTATTTTATTATTATTATTTGTAGTTACCAATTTTGATTCTCGGGGCTATGGAGCACCCAGACCTTTGGAAGGCGTGCGTGGGGCAGAAGCCAACACGTAGAGGCCAGTTTTAGTAACATTTAATTTCAAAATCACTTCACTTGCACCCATTTTACCATTACATAGTACAAAATTAGTTAGTTATAAGTATTATTAAGGAAATAATATAGTGATAGAAAACCACGGAATCAATTCTAAGCCCAACATTGTTTAGGCACTCAAAATAAGTCAGTAGGTATACTATACGTACAGAATAATATGATTCTCCGAATGGGGCAGTCAAATCGTCGAAAAGATATTAGCCTAACAAAGAAAATTGAAAATCTACCATCATAATATTTTATTTCAATAAAGCAGTCTACAACTTCCTGCGACGATTAAAACGCAGTTAGTGAAACGAAATCGATGCCCTTACTTTCAATTTACATGAACGTATATAATTAGATTAGAAATTCAAGGAAGACCTTAATAGTAAAGTGAAAATGCAATGGACATGACATGAATGAAAATTATATAATTTATTTAAATAGCTCCCTATCAGGCCACTTTCTTGAAGCTTATTGTCTGAAACGATTGAACTTCATAAGGCTCTTTTTTGACGTACCTGATTTTAATTTTTTGGGCATTGTACGACTTGAGCATTTAGCCGCCAGTAGTTAAAATAATCATCATTTTGATGCTAGTCAATAAGTATTTCACTAGGATAACCATTTAAATCACTAGGATTTCTTACCAAATGTTGAATGACGGAGTGGTCTAAGTTGTAGCCCCCAACTATGATGGCAAGCCAGAGTAGACTAAATTCCTATTACATTCCTTCCACCAAGTGAATGCTATTGCCACCATTAAGAGGTCATTTGTGGGATAACTAAGCGGGCTAACTCTACAGACGTGAGCAGTATGAACAGTGAACACTTATTTTAGGTATAGATAGTAGGTACCTTGTACGTACCTAATATATTTAACGCTCATATTAAATATACGTACCTAGCCTTACTTATGTATATAACCTAGTGCTTCTCATCTGAGCGATGTTCCCGGTTGCATCCCTCTCGGGATCCTGGGGTAAGTTTATTGACCATACCTACTGCAAATAGATTTGGCAATGTTTTTAATTACGGCCGGTTGGCCGTCCGCCTGCTTGACTCCAACCCTCTCTGGTAGCTAGGTAGGTACTTTAGATATTTTTAAGGTGACGATTGAGCAGTTAACACAAGGCAATGTATTGTGAATTGCGACTTGGCTTAGGTACTTATAATATAGCGAACAACACGCACGAAGAATTATGATTGCAAAAGTCCAGTTAGGTAGCTAAAGTATGTACGTACCTCTACCTGATGAATGGATTGACTGACAAAGCTCGATACAATCTCGATTCTCAGTGAAATTTAAACTATAATAAAGCTACACTTAGCCAGAAATATGTATTAATACATAACCTACCTTATACAGAAGTCTTCATAATCGAAATCATATAAATCCATTCACTGTATACACGGTAAACAAAAAAAACACAACACTTACAATTTTATAACACAAAAACAATACAAATGCGACGATAAAACTGTTGTTTCAAACGGCGGGCTTAAAACATCCTTTTTAGGGAGAGAAACTAAAAAAAACTAGCACAATATTTGAACAGATGGGTTTTATTTTGTTTGTAAGACTAGCGTAACATCCATACGTCACTCGACGTCCGACAGAAGCGCGGCACTGAATGACCGAGATGGATGTATGTATGGAATACGAACTGTTTCGTGGAGCTTGCCCGCGCCTTTAATGCAAGTTTTATATTAACGCCATCTGTTGTTAGATTTTCATAACAGTTCTTAGCGGGTGCTTTCTCTTATGAAGCTCGATAACCTGCCTTTACCCTTTTGGTGTGAGTTTATGTGAGCGATATTCGAAATTCAAAGCTTCATAGCACCTCTGCTAGGGGCGCTTTTCAATTGTCCATAATATAATTCTGAGGCAAGTACTATTTGTGTAGAAGCAACACTTCCTTTGGCAGTCGTGTAAATAGTGTAGAAATGGCATCCGCGTAAGTGGAATAACTAGCGAAATTGCATTTAAACTGTATCCTACCGATATTATAAACTAGCAGCGCTCCGCGGTTTCACCCCTGTAAGTCCAGTGGGCCGATTCTGTAAAAACAGCATACGACAAGCAGGCGGGATGCAGGAGCATTGCAGAAGTCGATTTGTTGCATGAGTAAAAATTAAAGCTATGCTATTACTTCCTTAATACTGATTGGCTGAGGGACAAGGGGAGCTATTAAAATAATTAAGTAGCCCTTAAATTTGAATAATAATTAAGTAGTAATAAAGTAAAATAACACTTACAGAATACCAAATAACGTCCATCTCCTGCACGTCGCCTGCATTCCGCCGGCATTTCGCATGCTATGTCCTTACCGAATCAGGGCCGGGAATACCGGGATAAGCTGCAGTACGTAGCTAGTTTTATACAATTGACTAAGACTTAGGTATAGAATACCGATACGCGAATAGACAGAGAAGACTTAAAATTCGTCTTGCTCCCTCCAAGTCACTGAGCAAACAACCAAACCCACTCTAATTAATTAGTAAGTAGTAATTACTAGCCTATCTAAACGTGGTGTATCGCTGCCATAGAATTGGGTCAACCCATCTTTTCCCGTGGGTGTCCTAAAAGGTGACTAAGGGACCTGAAGGAGACTAGCGGACGAGTTCTCCCTGCACGGTGGTGGGTAAACTAATAAACAGTTTAAACTCACACGATTTGAACTCTTTAAAAATAAGATAATAAGAGAATTTAAAAATAATAATACGCGAATAAGACCCGGGAAAAAATTGTGGGTAAACTACTTGCTCGCATGACGGTTGGTGTCTGGCAGGCGGCTGGCCGTGAAAACATTGCCTAAACCACAGGTCAAAACTATTTACAGCAGTAGGTGTGTTCAGGTTAAGTTTTATACGCGAAAAAACTCACTCTAAACCCTGCGTATAGCAGCCGAGGCCGAAGCCTCCAACCAACTTGCTTGCTGCTTTAGCGCCACTCACGCTTTAGCAATACAACTTCAACAGCGAAATAAAGGAAGCAAAGGCAAATGCTTAAAAAATACCGCCGCCATATCTTCAAAAATCATTTTTTATTCCGTAGAAGAAACATAATCAATCTTTTTCAATAGAACTTAAGCTGAATAATTTTACAAAATGAATGGAACAAAACATGAAAAGGCGCCAGTGTATTTGTCTAGAATTCCGGCTATCTAAATACTAATTTTCATCAAAATCGATTCAGTAGTTTTTCGTACTAATTTAATATGATAAAATTCACCTAATTTAAAAAGATTGCGATCCTGCGTGGCGTGAAATTCAATTAAGTTTTTTTTGTTAAGGTCCCTTACAAATGATTCACGAAATTTTATTAGAACTAGGAGCGGTTTTACCCGCGTAGTTATCGTTCCGTAGAAATACTGGAATAAAAAAGTCCTATTAGGGAATTCAGGTTATAATTAATTAAAAAGTTATTGGCATAGCTGTATGCCAAATTCATTTAAATCTGTTCAGCCGTTTTTGCGTAATTGATACAAACATCATCAAACTAACGCCTTTATATGATATCAATGAGATTGTTAAGTCCTTTTACAAAAAAAAACTATACTTATAAAAACAAATGTTAGTAAAATGTTCTAAAAATTCGTTTCTGCTTGACGGGATTTAAACCCGCGAACCCTGGTAATCCAACCCAGTAGTGGCAAGTTCGAACCCCGCCGAGTACGAATTTTTGGAAGCATTTTTCAAAATCATTATTTCCTAAGTATGACTACACAGTTTTTGAAATAATCTTAAGTTGTTTTTGATATATTTTAAAATGTTCCCACTGAGATGACTATAATTAAAGAAATGCTTTCCAAAAACTTTCTGCACCCTGCAGGTCAGGACTTCAACCTGCATCTCCGAGGATCCGTCCCGACGCCTTTTCCAATATGGCCACGGATGCATGTTCAATCGAGTCAAAATTAAGGATTGCATTTCTTATTGTTTTACGTTTAAGGCACGCAGCGGCAAACATAGGAGACTGTGAGGTTGAATTATTTTATTTTAAAACACTTTATTACCTGGTTTAATCGCGTTTTATTCATGATATTTAAACGACCGAGCTTTCGCCAACTTTACAGTTGGCTTTTTCAAGGTTGACTTAGATGTAATTCGTCTATTTTACCATTCTAAAAAGTTACGGTAAACCCGATAAACCGGTTAAACCCGGTAAATAAAGTATTTTATTATGCAAAATCGCGAAAACCATAGAAGAAATGATTCTATTTTCATAGAATTAAATTCAACGATGAGATGACGTTTCTGATTACCTGTTTTTGATATATTTTAAAGTGTTTCCTACACTAAGTGTGTCCTGTCGGGTGCGAAAATATTTGGATAACATTTCTTTAATTATATTAGTTAATACACTTTTCGAATTTCCCGCGCATCCGTCCCCAATCAAATAAAATCTATTCAAGCTTAACCTTACAAGACAATTCTTGTTCAGTTTGCTCTGCTATGACTTTAATCATACTATTGCTAGTAATTACACTTTTTGGTTGAAACCCTGATGAAATCCAACCTTCAAGCACATCTGTACTCGGTAGCATAGTCCTTAACATATTCCTTATATAGATATAAGCCTGCGGAGAGTACTTATAAACACTCAGAGCAAAGTTTTTCAGGTCTTCTGTTTGTCTCATTGGCATAGCTAAAACCAATCCTGTGGTATCCTCTTTAATTTTATCTTGCAAAGACAATAGTATTCTACATTTTTTCTTCCTCTTTTGATTTAGTATCCTTTTTTTCATTTCTATTATTTCCCTTATCCGTAAAAGAAATCGATTTTGTCGATTATGTACTCGCAGGTTGTATTTTAGTTTTTCTTTCAAGGCAACTGCTTGTTTTTGCATGTGTTGTACCTCGGTGAATAGTTTTAGCAGGTCGGTCTGTGAAGTTTTGGTCGACGTCAGCTCTTTATGTCCGTTGTATTGATTTACACCAATTTCCATGTAATCGTCTGATTCTTCATCAAGTGAATCTTCATCTATGTACTCGACCTGTGATGATGAGATAATGATGTTATGTTAAGGTGTAATATTATGTTTTATATCTGTTTTCTAGTCAACTAAACACAAGCTTATTGTGAGGCTAAATGGTGCTGTGAGATGTGCACAAAATTCTTGTTTTAATATAATACTAATATTAAAACAAGAAAACGCCTCGCGGTTTCACCCGCGTAAGTCCCAATGCAGTAGATATATCGGGATAAAAGTAATATACAATTTGTAACGGGTAAGTTCTTTTAATCCGAAAGGGGGTTGTTCTAGACGTCTAGGCGAACAACTTTTGTTCTACGACTTTTGAAAATTCAATCTTTTTATTTGAAAATTTTGAGATTTTGTTTCACTGAAAAAACAGCTGATTTTGAAAATAAAAATAATTGAAGTTTTGATTGTAAACCATCAAACTAAATAAAAGGACAACATAAGGTCAATGACCTCGAACTCTCAGAAACAGCTGATTTTCAACTTTACACCAAAATTTTTCGAAAAGTACTTCGAATTTCCTAAAGTCGTAGAACGAAAGTTGTTCGCCTAGACGTCTAGAACAACCCCCTTTCGGATAAAAGGGCTTACCCGTTACATCTTGTATACACATAATTCCATTTCCAGCTATCTTCATACCAGGTTTCATCACAATCAGTTCAGTAGTTTTTGCTTGAAAGAGTAACAAACAAACACACAAACTTTCGCCTTTATAATTTAAGTAGGATATTTGTTGTTTAGTCACCATAACACAAGCTTAGTAGCTTATGTAACATTAATTCAACAGACAGCACTGTAAATAGCATGGATAAAAGGTTGCTCGCACACAAATCATCCAAAAGGCCAATTATTAATTATGTTTGGATTGGCTAAGATACAATGGCTCTGCAATCAACGATGAGTCATTGGTATATTATAGCTAATTAACAGAAAAACTACCTCTAAAACATGTCTAGGCAATTTCTGCGAAGGTACAGCAGTATCTAACAACACCATCTCGTCTTTCTCGTTACATTTAAAGCAGTCAACGGAGAAGTGCTGCATGCACATGTAGGAGAAGTCGGTGGGTGTCCAATTATTACGGCCAGTCAGGTCTGCCCAGATCTGACGGTATGACGGCTCTTCGGGGAACCTGAAAAATAGAATTATAGTGTTACTTAATAGTTGTTTAGGTTACACAGAAGGTTGCAAGATTACAGGCTACTTTTACATTTGTCTCTTTGTCATCTAGCTGCCTAAAAGAGATCGCCCAACGTATTAGCCGAGAAAATTGTCCAATTTTATTTGGGGTAAGCACAGACATTAAACCTAAATAAGCTGGCTCCTAGGGACTAAGCAGTTTACTCATCACAGTGTGGAGAACTCCAGGTACGCTAGTCTGCCATGCTTACTATGCTTAGTCGCCATTTACAACACTTAAAGGTGGGATACTCCTATTCTATACCAGAGAGAAATTGTGGTAGAAATACTTTTACATCGAGAAATGAAGAGAAATGCTCCTTGTATAATATTTCTAGCAGAATGCCTTGAGCAATAAGGTTAGGAAAAGAAATTATGGGTTATAATAATTTATGATGGTTTTTACCTGAAAAACATTTCTGGTTCCATGTTCTTAGAATCGTCACATCCAAGGACTGCACATGTCTTCGTTATTTCTGAGTTGTCTGTGTTTTGCTTCAATTCTGGTGCTACCATTGCTGGAAATGTATAAGTAACAAACTTTTAGATGCTTTTCAAAGACGCACAAGGGTATAAAAACTCAACCTGATAATTTTGTTTATAAAATGGAAATGTACGAAACTTTGGTAAACTTTTTAACTACAGTAACTTTGGGTCTTCCACAAATCTTTTATTTCTTTAAGATCTTTTCTTAGCGGATACCTAATGCACTGTGCATCTTACTAATATTACTAATGTGATAATTGGTATGTAAATATGTAGGTATGTTAGTTACTCCTCTACGCAAAAACTAGTGATCCAATTTTGATGAAACTTGGTATGCTGAAGTTATAGATTAACACAAGCTATTTTTTATTCCGATATTCTCGTGGGATCGAGACAAACGCGGGTGAAACCACGGGGCACTGCTATTTTTAATACACAATAGCTAAGGGTACTCCAGGTAAAGAGCTACTAAATTATTTTTATAGGGTTTTAACTTGAGGCAGGACTTACCTATTGGCGTGGATTTCACTTTACTATCGCTGTGTTCCATAGTGTTTTCTTTCATTTTATACACTTGGCTAGAATTCATTTTGGTCTCGTCAACTACAGTTTTAGGTTATCACTGTTTTGCTGTTTATATTAGGTTGTATGTGGTTTTAAAAATCATAAACCTTGCCGGCGAAATTATTATTGTTGTCCACTCAACATTTAGCAATAAATAAATACGAATACACTTGACCAGACAGGACGCAAAATTCAAAGTGATCTGTCGATTGCCTGTTTATGTGTAGAAAATCTATCAATCTAATGATGTTTTATATAGAACTAGATCCATGGAAGTTTCGACCAAAGACGAGGCAAGTAATAAGTTGGGACGATAACTATTCACAAAGTAAAGCAAAATGCATGGTGAAAATATAATCATCCAACTTTCTTCAACAACAGCACAGAAGTACTTTTTTTAGACAATGTTGCTATGTATTGCAATGTTATATAGCCCAAGTTTTTGTAAAAAAAAACTTCTTTCAGCTTTTTGTGGTTTTAGAAAATTGTCGAATGAATGGGCTTTTATTTACATTTTGCGCCAAAAAAATCTTTAAGAAGTTTTTTGCTATGTACAGTTACTGTTGAGTACGACATTTTGTTATGAATATCTGTTGACATGACACGAACCAAACACGAACGAAGGCGAGAAGAAATAGTGGTAAACGCACTGAATGAAATTGCGAAAACAGCAATGGCAACACAAAATTGTAAATTAATGGTAAACGAATGAGTGAATAATTGAATGAATGAGAACGCAAACGGAAGTTGAGAGATGTGAATATTGCCCTTTCCATTGAAGATTTCCGATTTATCGTAAAATCATAGTCCTCGTTTTATAGTCTGTTTGTCACGAGAAAAAGCGAATGTCTGTGGATAGTGCGACTTGTTTTGATCTCATTGATGTTGTTCTTTTGTCATTTTCGGAATACGTAATTTTGTATTGAGATCTCAATTTGATGAAATTGCGATTAAAAAATGGTTGATCCGATATTCGATTACCAATTCAGGCTGATCCTAATAGGCGACAGTACAGTTGGAAAAAGTTCTTTGTTGAAATACTTCACGGACGGAAAATTTGCTGAGGTAAGAAACTTTACAACAATCGTGATGAATTTTAGGAGATTCATTGTTTAACTGCGCACTTGTATTTTAGCTATCCGATCCTACAGTAGGCGTAGATTTCTTCGCGAGAATAATAGAAGTACAAGATGGGACGCGAATAAAACTTCAACTATGGGACACTGCGGGACAAGAAAGATTTCGATCTATCACAAAGTCCTACTACAGAAACTCAGTAGGAGCTTTATTAGTGTACGATGTGTGTAATAGATCAAGTTTTGAGCACATACCGCTGTGGATGATGGAGGCAAGGAGGCATATAGAGCCTCACAGGCCAGTTTTTGCACTAGTTGGCTGTAAAATAGACCTTGTTGGTACAGACAACAAGAATGGATCTCGGAGAGAAGTTTCCTGTGAAGAGGCTAGAATGTTTGCTGAAGAAAATGGTAAGTTACTGATTGTTATTTTACACTAAGATTGTGCCATGTTTTATTCTTCGCATTAAGATTAGGGGTCAAAATATCATGACTGTAAACTTTATACATTAGTGAAATAGTTATCATTTGTAACAATGACAACATCAAAGTGAGACTTTTCATATAATGCTGAAATATCTACTAAACTCTTATCTGGTTTTATCTTTTTAAACTGCTGAAGTATGCATAAACACTTTAAAATCTTAGACCATATCATCACTCACCAAAAGGTGAGAACTATTTCACAATTGATATGGATGAGAATAGGCCCAATTTTCATCTATCATTTATGTTACTAATATTATAAAGCTGTGAGTATGTGTATATGTGTGTTCATTACTCAATCATGTAAAACCCGCTGAACCGATTGCGATGAAACTTGGAATATAGGTAGCTGGATACCGGGAATAACACATAGGCTACTTTTAATCCCGATATTCCCGCGGGAACGCGACATACGCGGGTGAAGCTAGTAAACAAAATAAAGGTAAATATAGAAAGAGAGATTATGTTAATATAATATACTTATAAGTATTTGCATTGTTGTCTTGACCTTGTCATTTTAAGATATGCATGAAGGCTATTTTCGAGGTACACATTTTAAATTTGAATATTAAACAGTAGGTATTGACAATTTATTTACACTATGCCGATTTATCTATTTTGTTTAGTAAATATTTACTAAACAAAATATGTGTACATATTACATGTACAAGCTTGGGCAGTGGACCTGTGGGACAATGTATATAAGCAGCTTTTCCATTAACTTCAACCCCTTTTATTAGGCCATACATTACAACTTAAAAATTGCCAATATACTGTTACTGTAATATACTGCATTATCATAACATAATGCTTATTTTGGGGTACAAAACTATACTAATAATTTGTAAAATAAAAATAAACCATGTAGCTCTGGTATGTGGTCCCTCCATCTCTTATCGAGTTGTATGTAGTATATAAAACCTTAGTACCTAATATGTTTATTTCTAGGGTTACACCATGTGGAAACATCAGCCAAAACTGGATTGAATGTTGAAGATGCATTCGTTTTAATTGCTCAAGAAGTCTATAACAGGATCCAAACAGGTGAGCTTTATTTCAAAGTACAGATCATTACTTTTTAAATAACATAACCCCTTTGCATTATCTTTACTCTTTGAATAACAGTACTTCTTTGCATCTTTACCTTTTGAAATAACAAACCTCAATACTTTATTCATTTCAAAATAACAGAACCCTTTGCAATAACAAAACCCATTTAAATCTTTACCTCTTGAAATAGCAAGACCTATGGCATAAATTACCTTTTGAAATAACAGAACCTCTGCTTCATTTATTAATTACCTTATCTTCTGTAGGTGAATATAAAGTAGAAGATGGCTGGGATGGCATCAAGACTGGCTTCAATCGGCCCAATGGTATGGACTTTAACCTTTTAGAGGCAGAAACTGTCAACTCCACTTGCTGTTAAATATACCTCTAACTTACACACACAGTACAGTAAGCAACTAATAATTTTGACAGCAGACAATTTACGGGGTAGGGATACCCACTGCCCACCTGATGAAATTTGACGAGAAACAGAAATATTTTTAAATTGATTTGTTAAGGAAAACCAAATTCTGAAAAAGGATACATATTTTGGTTGAGTAGGCTTAAAAAGGCTCATAAAAGTGGTGTGGTTATTATATCTGGGTGTAGTACCCATAGCACCAACCTAGTTGTTAAATTTGGGATATATTGTGCTCTGTGCATCCAAATCCAACAATTTCTTTTTTCTAAGAAATTGTAAATTGAAACAAAATAACCAAAACCAAATTGAGACGTTTTTTTAAGTCGTTTCCAAATAAGTTTCAGTTTCTTTTAGTAGAAATCTTTCTCTGATTCTTGTCAAAATATCACGACGATGGATACTCAACTTTTTTTTTCTGTGGGGATTTATTCACTCCTATAAAATTTTAGATAAATCAGATTTATCTCATCTGATTATAGCCCGTTATTGGCACCTATTGGTCAAGGAACAAATGCTACTCAATCTATTCATATAAAATTCATGCTATAATTCTAGGCATGTATTCTATACCAACGCAAGAAGCACACTGTTTAGCAAAAATAGTCCGTAATTAAAAATAAAAGTAATATTGAACAGAACTACCCATTCCACAAGTTGGTACGTAAAAACGTATACTGTGACGTGAACAGTTTAAGCATGTCCGCAACACAAAATATCGGGTCGCGCTGCTGACATGTCCCGAACAACAGTTTGCCACAACGTCAAACTGTTAACATTACAGTCGACGTATATTTACGTAGCAGATCATGGTAGGGTACTGAAGCGTAGTTGAGATGTTTTACTAAAGAATATGTATAAATTGATTGACTTATTTATGAACTGGCAGCGCCCGCGGTTTCATTCAAGAAGTACCGTTCTCGTCGCCGCGCACGCGTAATAAACACCTTAGCGCACGCGAAATAAGCTCTGTAAAGGGGCATTTTTTTCTGTTTTTGCAACATTTTTTATGGATGCTCCGCTCCTATTGGTCGTAGCGTTATGTTAAATACTTAGCTTAAAACCTTGGACCACAAAACACAAAAAGAACTTATTCAATTCGGTCCAGTAAGTAGTTCCTGGAATTAGCGCGATCAAACAATCAAAGAAACAAACTGTTTCGCTTTATAATGTTAGTATGGATCAACGCATAGTCTAAACCACAGGTTCTATGAACTTGAAATTTTAAGGATATGTTTTTTGTGAGGTTCTTTATGAGAAAATGTTTTGGAAACGTACGGGATCGGGACTCACGCGGCCGAAGGTAGATATTATTATAAAAAATATTGTATAATTTATTATTTAGAATAATTATTTTTAGGCAATTTTAGTTTGTGGTAAACTCAGTGAAGAACCAATAAAAATTACAATTTTAGTAAGTCCTGCCCTGTCCTCATTTAATTAGCTATTATCAGTTATTTTTGATACAAACGTTAATAGGTCAAGCTATCATATTGTACTTATTTATGTACCTACACTAATGTGTTATAACGTGTTCTAAGTTGGTTTTAAAGACATGTCAAGGATACAAAGGTCAAAAATACTCGAAAAGTGAGTATCGATCTATGTGTGTTGGGAAATGGTCAAGGATGTTCTCCTTTCTAAATATCTCTGAACTCTATTTTTCGATATTTTTTTAAATATAGGTGAGAGAACCTTGAGCCCATTTTCCTTTGCAGTTTTTAGCTATAGCCGGAAAATTGAATAATGGATGCAAACTTTATCATGTCCTCAATTATTATATTGCTTTATCCGCAGTAATTTGATGAGGGGCAAAGAGGACGCTTGACCATTTTATCACTAGTTTCTCTTTCTTCTAGGCTGCGTACACTGGAACGCTTTGTTACAAATAATTATGAGGCGGTAGTTTACAGTAACTTTTTAGAATGTTAAAATAAACAAATTACATCTCAGTCAACCTTGAAAAAGCCAAATGTAAAGTTGGCGAAAGCTCGGTTCGTT
This sequence comes from Idaea dimidiata, assembly GCA_949358125.1. NCBI lineage: Eukaryota > Metazoa > Arthropoda > Insecta > Lepidoptera > Geometridae > Idaea > Idaea dimidiata. The sequence goes on from OX442328.1 coordinate 15,377,521, forward strand.
AAAAAATCATGAATGAAACACGTTTCAACCCGGAAAATAAAGTGTTTTATCATTTCATCACTTATTCATTATTTTGACCTTTGTATTTCTGGCTGTTTTCAAAACACATTAATAATCAATAATCATATTAGTGAACAAAAATCACAATATTACAATCTGATTATTTAACCTATTTACTTTAGTATCTTTCGAGTATTATGTATGAACGTATCACTGACTATCAGCTAGTTTCATATAACACATCGACCTGAATATGACAGATGGTTGATTCAGACTGTTGTAGTGAAAGTGAATGCTGTAATTACATTTGTATCTATGTAATACTGTAATCTTAAATTACATCTACAATTACATTACATTTCTCAATTGTAATGGTAATTAACAAGATATACTGTTACAATTTTATGTCTTCATCTGAGGAATAAAAATGGTTATTCTTCATCTTGGAAAAAACGGCATGTTGCTTGGTCTACCCATTCTTGAGCAATCGTGAATGATTTTATCGGTTCCCTTTAGGGTTGCTGGTAAAAACGGGGCCCTTTTAGTAAGACTCCACTTTCCGTATCTCTGTCTATCACCGGTTTGTATTTCTCTTGCCTCTATAATGTGCTACAACAATAAATACCAAAAATAGATATTCTTTTGTGGTAATGGTACGAAACCCTTTATGTCCGAGTCCGATTCGTAAACAAACATGAGTTAATTTTTTTGGTAGCATTTGTTCCTTAACTCAATTCGATAATATTATACTTACATGAATTAAAATTAATGTAGTGGAAATGGTGGTTCAAAAAAAACTTTTCGTGATGTTTCTTCAAAAGGAAAAAGCGTTTGTCTAACTATTAAATTATTTATAAATTGTAAAGTAACGAAACAGTGGACTTTGTAAAATGTGTTTAAATTTTTGAATCCGTATTATAAAAGGTCTATTTTATTGGCACCCTTTAAATCTCCCTAAAGATTTTAATAATCTGTGAATGCTTCTGTCGATATAATATTTTTAACCGACTTCAAAAAAGGAGGAGGTTATCAATTCGTCGCGTATATTTTTTTTTTTTTTTTTTTTTATGTTTGTTCACCGATTATTAGTACAGGACTAATATTGGCACCCTGGCTAATATATGAAGTACAGTACAGTTTTCCTACTAACATTGTAGTTATAAAACTGTACTATGACAATAAATTAGAATGGAGTGTTACCCCACATGCTTATTTTTCTGTCTCTGTGGTAGTCGTGTGCTTGTACGATTATACGTATTTTCTTTCTTTTACACCTTCTCTTGAAACTTAACAATGTTTTCGAGAGTCTTATTTGGAATAGTATAAACGCAAAAACATTTTGTTTACAATCTTATTAGAAATTATTTTAAAGGGTGCCAATAACTAATAATTCAGATTGCAGCAAAATATTGTAACATCACATAAATATTGTGATAAATAAATGAATTAGCACCAAAGAATTTAATGTATAAAATAAAATAAAAATATATTTTCACGCATTACTCCATTTTGTACTTTATACTGTATTGTATTTTAATAATGCATAATATAATTATTTATACAAAACATTTAGGTCAGGTTATTGGGTTAAACTTAATAAAAATGGGTTGAGCATTTTTTGTTCTTGTAGTTTAAGATTTCAGACAAAAATTTTTAAAAATAATAATTACAATTTATAGATTATTTGCGACTCAATCTTTATGTTATACAATACAAAATTTCTGGAGAAAATTGTTTATCACAGTGCAGTGTCGTTTGCATTGACTTAAAATAAAATATTAATTATTAAATGAAATAGTTTTAATATAAATGTAATTATAATATGTACCTGCGAACTCATTTAATCAATAAGGTTTAATATTATAAACTGATAAAATTCGCCCATTTTTGTTCATTTATCATAATTTTGTCTTTATTCGTAATTTTATTTCATTTTATTCACTCAAAATCAATAATTGGCAGTGCCAATGTTTGGGTTGTTACTTTTATTAGGATCATTATTCATTTCATTATAGACTAGCTGTGCCCCGCGGTTTCACCCGTGTAAGTCCCGTTCCTGCGGGAATATCGGGATAAAAAGTACCCTATGTGTTATTCTAGGTCTCCAGCTACATATATTCCAAGTTTTATCGCAATCGGTTAAGTAGTTTTGCGTGAAAGAGTAACAAACTCACATACATACATACGTACATACAAACTTTCGCGTTTATAATATTAGTAAGTTTAGATAATTAATCTTCTGAGAATAAAATATTTTAATTTATCATTAACATCAAGTATTCATAATTCGCACTGCATCAACAATTTGTTTTTGATCTTTTTATTCCCCTAAAATTGCAACAAAAACCTTCTCAAATACTAAAAGGAGCATTATTAAAATTGTAAAAAAATGGTGCATATATTTTAACCGTCCATCCGGATATGCTCCGAAATTAAGAATTTTATCAGTTTTTTCTAGCGACCTTTGTAAAGAAATAGCATCGTAAGTTACTGTAACTTAATTAATTTAGTAACTAACATTTTTTTACTTCAAATGTAAGCTTTTTTCTGGTAAGAACCTAAATAAGTATCTAATTAGACGAAGAAATGGGCCTTATTTGCGTGGTCTTGGTTTTTTTAATTAAAATACATTGTTAGCAATTACTTTTATTTAATTAAAGAGGATTAGTATAAGACCTAAATTCGAAATAGGCGACATATTATTTCTTACATTTTAGTGTAGTTTAAGACTAAACAAAAATAATAAAACATTGAATCTGGAAATAATAAACAAATATATCTAATGAACACTACCTAAAAATAGGTATTTTGAATTTAGGTCTTACATACCTACCCCTTAATGATAAATAGTAATGTGTACCTTTTAAAAATTCACATAATACAAATTGGACAAAAAGTTTTTATTTGATTAATGCAATGATTAGCCAGCTTTGAGTATACATAAGCAAGCTATAGAGCGGTGGTATGCGAGTAGTATGAACAGTCAAAAATGACAAAAACGATGTCATCAGTCACCTAAGGTTACGGAAATTGACTGTTTCTCTCGTTAGAATTTATTTCAGTATTAATTATGGTGAAATGTTCAGTGCCGCGGTGTAAAAATGATTCGCGGATCACTATTCAACCTCAACATTTGAATATCTATGTATAGAGCATCTGCTTACACTTAGTGCAGTAGTCAAATACCCATAGGCGCGCTCTATAGTTTAGTTTGCTTATGTATACTCTAAGTTAGCCAGGTTTTGCATTGTGAAGCCAGCTTGCGCCAGGCAGGGTTAGGTTTCGGTTAGCCCTAGAGTTTGACCCAATTTTAACGCAGTGGTGTCAATACAACAATGTAGGTAACTATGCCAATATCAAACACACAATAAATGAATTACCCAGTCTGACGCAAGTACATCTAAAGTGATCGTTGCACCGGCACATATGCTATAACTATACTTAACTAAATCTCAAACACAAATATAAATTACCTACAAATATGATTAAATAACTGCGTATAAATTTACCATGTTTATATTTGTTTTTATACGGATCTCGATATTTCGCCAGTGACTTTTTCACGATTTAAACATGGGAAATACCCTGTTATTTAATAATATTTGTAGTGAAAAAAAACCATGTAAGTTAAAAATATTATATCAATAATGCTACTTATAGCATTGTTAGATTATCTCGAAAACAGTTCTTGCAAAATTACCAACTCGATAAAAGTTTAGCGACACACTGCGTTTCGGGTTAAAAAATCTTTACAATTCCGACGCTTTTGTGAGACTTTTTTTAATTATGTAGTTAAATGCGTGCCGGGAATGCATGCATGCTTCTTTGTAACGACCGTTTTAGTAGTCAATTCATAAGTTAAAATTTAAATTATGAATTATTTGTCATACACACACCGTTAGTTAAAAAGTAAACTCTGACAGCATAATCGACTGGTGAAATTCGACTTATAACTTAGTTAATTTTAGTTAGAAAGCAAAAAAAAACAAACTAACATGTAATTGGTAAATTATAATAAGGCATTAGGTACATCCACCACACACTAACCGTTTTAATAATTGTAGCTATTACCTAAACTAATAATTATTGTAGATGTTATACATGCTTAATTATTATGAAGTAAAGATTTTGTTAATTATTATTTTTTATTTAGCTTTAAAAGAACCCTATTTATACATAGTATGTAGATTTCGTACCCTTTTACTAAGACTTCACTCATTTGTCTTTTCTTACGGTTGTGATAGCTAGACACTAGAATTGTTCGCATAATTTTGGTCGCTAGGCCAGATTAAAACATAACTAAAAACAATAAAATAAATATTTAGGTGCAACATATAAAAAGCGTAATATTTTTTTGGCACAGAACAGAACAGTTTGTACGCGAGTCCGACTCGCACTTAACCTTTAAGTTAAGTTTTTTATATTGGATAGATTTTACCACTGCCTCACCAAGTGCTAGGTTAATGTACAGGTAGGCCTATGATTGATATTAGCAGCCCCTCGGATAGAGGAGGAGACTGTAAGTTCTGATATTACGCATCAGGGGCAATCTATGTCCGGGTCATTGTAGAATGCCACTTAGGGTACAGTCACGTCATGCGAAAACCGGCTTGTTAGTTTTATACGTGGTGGGAAACAAATTGCCTTGCTACGGCGCGGCGCCTCCGCCCCGGGCCGCGACGCGGCAGATTAGGAAGACCCTACAAGTTTAGTGCTGACTTGATGTAAGGTGTGATGGGATGGGACTGATCTCAATTCTAAGGTTGCCTGGCAGACACCCATTTATGGACGTTCAATTTTTCAACTAATCTATACCTTGAGTTGAGTAAAAAAGTGTTGATGTTGTGTTGAAGTGTATAAACGTAGAACAGGAAAGCGGAGCAGAGGCTTCGGATGGTCATGATCACAAGTTATCAATTAGGTAAACTACTGCATCCTAATCGTTTTAGGCACGCATCTTATTCGTGCATTGTTAATTTATGTACGTTACCTCGATTAGGCATAAATAGGTACCTAACAAAGGTCAAGACATATCAACAGACGACCTAATTTACTTGTTTTAATTGGCTAAATAGGGCACTAGAAACTAGACTATCGGTTTGTCTGGTTATTTGTCTCACGAAACATACTGACCTACTCCTAAGTACTCGGTTCTCCTAGTATTCCAGCCATGGTGGTGGGGTAAGGTGGACCTAGTAGTATGTTATGGACTACTAAATACTACTACTTTACTACTAGGCCACCCATTCTACATGTTGGACTTCAGTGACGGGACTTGGACTAAGTAAGGACTACTGTTACTGTAGATAAATAAATAGAGGCTGTCGGACCCTATAGATGTATTACCGTTTGTCTGCCCTTTAGGAGAAAACTAAAGTCAACGTCAAATTCACAAAAACTCCTGTCATCTGTCAAAACAAGAAAATCAATTTATATTTTCTGTTCTGCACGATTTTATACTTTTCACAGTGTTGTTCTGGAATTTCTGTAAAATATTAAACGCTGTTTTTATAAAATTGTAATAAGAAAGCAAGAAAAACCTTTGAAAATGTCGTCCAATCGATCGAAATCGTCAATACTCGACAAACCGCTAAGTAAAGGGAAGGGCGAAGTTTCGATGGCACTGTACGCCCTATTATTTTCAGAAATCGTACAATATTGCCAAAATAAATCTCATTCTATTCACGAACTACAAGTCAAGTAAGTTTTATTACAATAATACTTCTAAAACCCTGTATTAACCCGTTCATGTATTATGTGAACGCGAAAGTTTGTGTCAGATTAATTCTTTTTTACCAAGCGATGATTAGCGATGAGACTTGGAATGTAGACCTGCATCAATTGATAGACTACATATTATTATCCCGATATTCTTAAAGAATTTGATTGTAACATATACAGAATAAAGCAAGTTAATAAGTACAATTTCCTCTCTACTTACCAAATACATATTTTACATTATTCTCTTTACAGGTTGTCAGAAATCGGCCAAGATGTGGGTTCCAGACTCCTGGATCTATACTTTGTTAGAGAACGAAACAGTAAACGAGAAATAAAATTACTAAACATGCTTCTGTTTATAAAGTCTACATTGTGGAAGGTAATGATAAAAATCCCTGATTTGCATATATAATACTAGCAGTGTCTCCTGTATTTTCACCCATTTAAGTCCAGACAGATCCTGTAGTATTTACAAAAAACCTTTTATACCTACACACCACAAAGAACACATTCTCCAAATTTCATGTCTCTAGCAGCAACAGCAGTTTAGGTTCTGTACTTAATTTCCTAATTAAATTCTTACCATAACTTCCAGGTGTTATTTGGGAAGGAAGCTGACAAACTTGAACATGCAAATGATGACGAGAGAACATATTACATCATAGAAAAAGATGCTATGGTAATCTATTTAAAATTATTTTATACATAATAGCCTATTTTTTATAATGATTTTTGCCAGATAAACTACAGTCCCCCACCCATCCATGTAATGACCGCACAGGTGTTGCTTAAGCCATACAATTAACTAAGATCTGTTACTTTTCCAGGTAAATAAATTCATAAGTGTACCAAAAGACAAAGGCTCTCTCAACTGTGCTACTTTCAATGCTGGCATAATTGAGGCTGTGCTCACTAAAGGGGGATTTGTAAGTATTTGTTACAATAATCTCCACTTTTCTAGTCTCCATGTTACAAGGTTTGATTTCTTTGGTTACATTTCTCTGATTTCAGCCTGCAAAAGTAACAGCCCATTGGCACAAAGGAACTACCTACATGGTGAAGTTTGATGATTCCGTCATAACCAGAGACAAGTCACTTGATGATCGATAAATTGATGCATAGAATTATCTTCTTCCTACTTTAATACTTACTACTGTCTGTTACGTTTCACACCTAAACCGCTGAACTAATTTTTATATATTTTGGTAATAGATGGGACTTAGGAGAAGAGCATAGGACATTCTCGATCACGCAATATTTCCGCGGGACTGGGACTTACAAGGATGAAATTACGAATCCCGAAAATAAACTCAAAATAGTGTTGTTAGATGCTTCACACATAAAGGAATGAACCAGTTGAAATTAAATTTGGAATTCTAGAATTTATTATTAAAAGCTTTTTATTCCAATATTTCCATGGACTCAGGGGTAATATGAAACAACTTCGGCAGAAAATTTGGAGCCGATCAAATGATAGTAGGTGGTTATCGTTCGTTCTGGACCAATAAATTACCTAGGTACTATATGTTCAAGATAAAAAAACAAAGAATGTATTGAGAATTATTTATGGATCCTGAATGAAGGATCACCACCTACTGACGTTTGACTTTGATGAGCTCCAAAGTTTCGACCGATGTTTCGTATTGTGGTGCCAGGACTTTCGGGGGGAAATGTGGAAATAATGAATATACAAACATGCTGTCAAAATAGATTAATTGCATAAGAGTAAAACATAAAATAAAGTACCTATTTCAATAAAACGCTTTATTTTTCAATCAATCAAGCTTGAAATAAGACGAAAAATAAAAATATGACAATAATTAGGATAACTATGTAAAATGCGGTATTGCAGCTGTGTGGATGTGATATTTCACCTGTGTGTCATGTGTCAATACCACACCCACCCACGGTGCAACAACGCGTGCGTTATTATACGGAAATAAGCCTTAATGGCCTTAATGCGATCTTATCGGCCTGTTAAAGAGTGTGGGGTAAAATTTAGAACCGTAATAAATTACGTTTATTAACATAATTTAAAAAGTCTGTCCCTAGGTTTCAACTTGCCACATTGTATGTCCTTCTCGCGGCTGTTGCGTTGCGACCAAATAATAGCCCCGTAGAGCACCATTGGTATTACAATAGAAAAAATACCAAACCGGGCGGTTCTTGCGTTTGCTGTAAAGAACTCCAGCTGAGTTGATTTCATTGAGAGGAATCTTTGCATTGCTGGATCGAACTGAAACAAGTTGCCTTCACAATATAAGATAGACTATACCTAGAAGTTTTTACATATCTCTGATACCTAGTTACATTTAGCCGCGAGAGTCCCCTCGCGACCATTGTAACATGATCGAAACATCGAGGTATGAGAATAATAAATAATATTGCTACGCCATTAAGACCAGGTAAAATGTTACTATGTTAATAGGTACCTATGATACCTACGTAGGTCGGTGCAGCCATTAAGCATAATGGATCAGAACTTGTTATACTACCAGGTAGTGTGCTAAGTCTAGTGTAGAGTAGGCTATAACGAAACATTGGGCATTGAAAACTACTAATAAAAAATAAATATTGCACATTACACCAGCGCAATCTTGTACTATGGGTACTAGGCAATGGATATACTACATATTTTACTTTTTTTTTTGGAAATAAATACATATTATACATAGAAAGACACACAGACTAAATACAAATATTTATTTTTAAGCATAAATATTTGCACCCGAAGGGAATCGAACCCGCTGCCTTCTGCATTGCAGCCGAGGGTTTGCCCACCGCGCCACAAGAGCCGTCAAATAATTCGAGCAAATTATAAAACTGTAAAATAAACTCATTTTCCTGTTTATATGCTTAATTTATCAGTGTTGTTAAAACTGAAGAACATGAACTATGAAGTTTAATATTTTTTTAGTTATGTGTGGTGGAACGGTGTTGGTCTAGCTAGTGGTAGATAACCCAACTTTAATTCTGAGGGTTGTGAGTTCAGTAGTTTTTACGTGATTAAGTAGCAAACATACATTTACCTACCTATTTACAAACTACTGCTATATAATATTAGTGGGACCTATATAAGTTTCTCATACTTACAACATAACCAGCTTCTTTACTGTTCAGGCAAGGGTCAGTTCTCAATTTTAAAAACTCTTTTCTGTATTTGGCTCTACGCTCAATTTGGGACATTATAATTTTACATTCCAAATCGGAAAACCCATATCCATCTAAGTAAGACATTTTAAATAATTTCTGTAGAATAAAACAACTTAGTTGTCAATAACTTTATGAAAAATTATTGCCTCAAGCTAAGGCCTCAATAAGTACTTATTGGAAAGCTTTGAATTTTTTCAAGGCAAAGGCTTTGGAAGGTTTGAAATAATGTCTTGATCACAGACTAGTAAGAAGATATGTGGAAAATATTAAAGTATGTCTTGATAATGTCAGATTAAGTCAACAAGGAAACTAGTAAGCAGGTTCTGAACAAAAAGTATTTAATAAATAAGCTTGAGAATGTCTGAACTTATTTTGGTAAAGCTCAGTAAGTATAGATAGCTAGACCCAGAATGAAAGTTACAATAAATTATTATTGACACTGACACAACTGAGCATAGAACACCCATGAGAACACTATACTCCTAGTCTCCGCTAGGAGTAATAGTGTTCTGTGCTCCTAGTGGAGCAGCTGTAAACTCAAAAAAGCATCAATTCTAAATAAAATTAAACAAGTTACAAAATAATTCCAGAAGAACTGAACCAATTGTAATAATGGTTAGTATGTCGATAGCTGGCATCTTGGATTAACCCACAGACTATTCCTATGGGTCTCACACTTAAATAGAGAATGACAATAATCACTTTAAAAAGTAGTTTTATTGAACACCTAAATATCTAAACAACTGCTGAAGATTGGTTTATGCAAATTTGAACAGCCTGTCTTTGTACGGGATTTCTCCTGTCCTGATCTTCTTCTCACGTTCAGTACGGTCGTACCAGATGATGCCTCCGTATGCAAACATCGGCACTATTATAGCAAAAAATCCAAACAAACTCGTCCTTTTGTTGGCTTTGAAATGTTCCAACTGGGTCACTTTCATGGACAAAAATCTTTGCACAGCAGGGTCGAACTGAAAGATAAACATTAATTTGAGTAGGGTACATGTAACGTGATTTTTGTTTACTTTTGAAGAGTTCTGTTAAAAATTACGTAATAAACACTCACAACATAGCCCGCCTCTGAAGCATTTTTCCAAGGGTTCGTGCGTTGTTTCAAGAATTCTTTCCTGAGCTCGGCACGCCTAGCAGCCTGCTGTTTTATAAGGTTCAGATCGGCATCAGAAATACCGTAATTATTGATCATTTTGACCGATTTTTACATACGAAAAATATATTTGCAAAGTGGTATTCGCAGGTGTTCGATTCGAATTTAGAATGTCAAAATTTTCATAGCTGTCAATGTCATAATACTGTCAGACTTTTTTTTCAAGACATGGTTCGAAAACCGGTAATATACGAAAAGTTGTGAGAAACTCGCGCATCACTAGTGAACAATGAACCACAGATTATAATCAAGTGAACTAAAGAACGTCTTCCTGCCACCATCTTTTTGGTTTCTCTTGTTGTCGTTGTCAGTTCGGCGATTTTTGTAAAAAGCCGCAACCATGGGTCGTATGCACGCACCTGGGTAATTTCTAGTGTTATTTACTTGTGTTACGTGTTATCTATCTGCTGAGCATTTATTGAGTACAGTAAAAGTTAACTTTGTGACAAACCTAACCTCCGAAGTTCATTGCATACCACATGGTTTGTGGTCCCTAGTTTCACGTTATGATTTCTATGTTTTCAGTAAGGGTATTTCCCAATCGGCACTGCCGTACCGCCGCAGTGTCCCCACCTGGTTGAAATTGACCGCTGATGATGTAAAGGAACAGATTTTCAAACTCGGCAAAAAGGGTCTCACACCTTCTCAGATCGGTAAGTCGATTTCATACGTTCCCATGAGATTTTTAGAAGGCTACTTGCTGTCACGAAAGAGTGAGCATTCTAAGTAAATTGGCAACAGTTTTCGTCACCAAAATATTTGTACATGTTTGGCACATTCTAGTGATCCTATGGGATTTCGGAAGGTCTCTGAATGGAATAAACATCTAGAATAATCTAGATAGAGCAAGAAACCACTTAGTAACAGCAGTTTGGTTTTGTAATGTTTAATTATTAGCCAAACCTTAAATGCCTACCAAGGACTAAATAAACTAGGGATTCACATAATTTAATAAACTTTTAGCTACTGAACATGAAAGTATTCAAATACTAGCTGCATTCTACAGTTTTATCCTAGTGTAAAAGTGGGGTAAAAGTGAACTGGTATTCTAGGTTTTAAATACCTATCTACTAAGTTTCATTGCAATCTGGTAAAAAGACACTTCCAAAATTTCACTTTTGTAGTATTTGTAGTACACTCATGTCCTAAATTTCATCAAATTGTATTTATAGTTTGATTTGAGAGCAATTTGTAATATCATATGTCACTACTCTTCACTACTAAAATCTTACTAAATCTCCAATTTTCCAGGTGTAATGCTCAGGGACTCGCATGGAGTAGCCCAAGTCAGATTCGTGACTGGCAAGAAAATTCTCCGTATCATGAAAGCTATGGGTCTTGCTCCTGACCTACCTGAGGACCTGTACTACCTGATCAAGAAGGCCGTTGCAATGAGGAAGCACTTGGAGCGCAACAGGAAAGACAAGGACAGCAAATTCAGGCTGATTCTTGTAGAGTCGAGGATCCACAGGCTGGCTCGTTATTACAAGACAAAGAGTGTATTGCCACCTAACTGGAAGTATGAGTCTAGCACGGCATCTGCTTTGGTGGCTTAAGTTTTAATAAATTAATGTAAAAAAAATATGTGTTGGTTGTTATTTTAGCAGTACCCTGAGGTCTCAAGTATATTTTTATAGTAAAGTAGCTGTGCCCCGCGGTTTCACACGCGTAAGTTCCGTTACCGCGGGAATATCAGGATAAAAAGTAGCCTATGTGTTATTCCTGGTATCCAGCTACCAATATTCCAAGTTTCAACACAATTTCATTAGTTTTGCGTAAAAGAGTTACAAAATCGCATACATACAAACTTGCGCTTATAATATTAGTATATGGCATTTGTTTTTAACTCTGTGTTATAACAAATAAGACTCTGAAACTGCTGGACCATTTTCCAAATTCTTCACTAATAGATTATTGAGGAGTAATAGGAAATTTGTATAATACTAGCTGCGCCCCGCAGTTTCACCTGCGTAAGTCCCGTTTCCGTAGGAATATCAGGATAAAAAGTAGACTGTGTTATTACCGGTATCCAGCTACCTATATTTCAAGTTTCATCGCAATTGGTTCAGTAGTTTTTGCGTGATTGAGTAACACACACAAACTTACAGCTTTATGATATTAGTAGGATTTTGTGAAGAATGAATCAAAGTTTTAGTGGTGAGGTGTTTTAAGTAGGTTTAATATCTTTTGACTAAATAGATAAAACTACTTAGTTTGAAATATTGAGCCAAGTTAGTTTGTGCAACTAAACTTAATTTTATTTGACTATTTCATCAAAATTGATGCGACCGTAAAGAGGAAACAAAGTTTAAAAACCAAAATGTGTTGATGAGAAAAGTAAGAAGAAACTATAATTCTTTCTGGATAAAATGATTTCAAGGTTTTTCAAGTACATTGTAAAGGAATTTTCAAATTGCAATTAATTTTTTTTCCATAATGGAAATCATTTAACACTTCATACTAACAGACAGAGATGCCATGTCTTACAATAGATAAAGAATTGCCTGAAATGCAATAAAATCTTTGATAACAATGATAATTTTCTACATTCTTTTTTTGTTTTTTATTATTTGTTATAGGTACATGTTAGAAATCTGTATCTTTGTGGTGCAGATTTTTTCAAATGTATTAAAGTTTTTTACTCAGCAGCCACAATAATCTTGACTGATCGACAGATCCACTCTTGCACTGATTGTCTGTTGAGTGTGTTCTGTGCTTCAAGCACAGACCACTACCAATACATTTACAAAATAAAACTACAACATAAGTACAAACAATTTTTATTTACATACATATACAATTATCGCTTTATTAACAACTTTGCATATAAAAAAGATTCATCATTATTACACTTAGATACTACAATAATTTAAAAAAACCATCTTACAAACATCAAACATAAGGATTCCAGTTACTACCATCCTCTGGGTGTAAACTATTTGTGATCAACAGTACAATATCCACAATCCACCATATTCCTAAGCCACCAAGAGTAAGAAGTTTACCAACGGCAGTTCCAGTCTGTCCAAGACAAAACCTATCCATGCCTAGGAATCCTAGCAATATACTGTAGATCAATGTCGTTGTGAAATAATGTCCAGAATATCGCACACAGGGGAAACCGTCTCGTAAGAAGCTCCTTGGCGCGAGGCACTCGATTCCGTCTAAAGCTTTGCATAGTACTTTAGTTTTTTCAACTTGGTCGTATCTGACTCCGCCAAATTTCACACAGCCATGACCAGTATTTTCTCTAGCTGTTAGATTCCCTTTGTGATCGATTGGCTCATCGCAATCCAAAAATTCCAGAGGTAAAAAACTGCATTTTACCAACGGTCCCAGAGGTCGATATGGCTCCTTTGAATAAGGATCACTTTCACCTAAACCTGTGGGTAGAATAGTCACTGCTAACATTGAAATTGCGGCGAAATTTGTTAGCATTTTCGGGAATTTTCGTTTTATCGAGAAAATGTAATATTTTTTGGGAAAAACATCGTTAATTATTATTGTCAGAAAACAAAACGATCCACAAAAGCAATAACCAAGCCATTAAAATATACAATAATCTGAATCTGCTGTTCTTATGTCACAATTTGTCAATGTCAAAACTCGATCACATAGCGTGTTCCACAGAGAACATTTTCGACAATTTCGACCGCAAGGGCCGCCCGGCCGCGGTCGTTGCGAGAGAAGCAAAATGACGTCACACTTTGCATCCGCGCTAACTTCACGTCAAGCCCTCAACGATCGCGGGCTAGAGGTGGGTCGGCGCGGTCGTTTTGTTTTTTTTTTAATTACGACTCATAATATAACACCAATGTCATCAAAGACGTCAATTCTTTAGAGGAGTATTGGAGGGAACGCGTTGAGGATTACTCCTAGAACTAAACGACTCATGTGTTGCCTCAGAACAATTATTACTAAAGCATACAAGGAGCGACATGACGTTTGAGCGTACACTTTTATAGACAACAAAGAATTATTTAGTGCTGAATGTGACCCCTATTTTCAAGTTATCGATATCGATAAATTTTGTTTGTGTCTACAGCCTGTAGATAATTTACTGGAAAAAATACTCAAAAGAAAGAAAATCATACTTTCTTATTTACCTATATTGCCAGCAAATAGTGATCAGTATAGAGATATTTCTGGTGAAATGCTTGACATTCAGCCCCTGTCCATCAATCTACTATTGAAATCTTTGTTTCTCAGAACTTGCTTCAAAATTGCTGTAGGAAGCAACATTTTCGTGAGTTTATAATATAATAAAAATGATTCGGTTGTCCAACGAATTTAGATCCCACTCGATTTCTGCAATATTTTTCCCGCCGATGAACACACTTTTGTCATTCCATCAGAGGGCTGGCTGTCTCCTCTATTTTTGGGAAATCAAGGAGGTAGTCGGTGGGGAATCCACAAAAACACATAACTACTATGATTGACAACTGAACCTATTGTAAACGTTATCGATAAAGTAACAACACAACACTATTAAATATGACGTAATATTATGTAACCAAAATGTGTAAGCGTGCTGGTCATGATATAAAAATTGAAATAAGGTTACTATTTAATTTGGCTGCATAAAGGTATCCAAGGTATCCAATTTGACATTTGAACAGTGTACGCGACCAGTTCCTTAAACAACATATAACTGTCCTTTTCTGTTTAATGTATTTGGCGTATTTGAAAGAATAGGATGAGTGTTTTATTGTTGCTTTAGACTTCTTCTATGCATTAGTAATTGTTCTGAGTGTGTTGCTAAGTTGCTAAAGAAGACCGTTCAAAATGGATCAGCTATGTTCCACAGATATCAACTTCGGCACTTTTTAATACGAAATGCCATGTCCGCCACATTTTTAATTATACTCTAAAAAATTGCGCGCGCTTCGCCCGTGCGATCGACCGTAGGGTGTTCCGCTACACTTTTATCTGACAGCGCGCCCACAACGCCAATTGTCTAGTGGACCGGGATTTCACGATCGCCGCGATTGTGACTAAAAATATTAAAATAACCGGTGTGTGGAACACGCTCGTGGACCACGTTCGTGATAAAAAAAAACGATTAGTGGACCGTACCCTATGCCGATCGATGTCACGTTGCTGTCTATAAATAAAAGCCAGATTTTTTGCAACTGCATGCAGCAGTGCAGTTGGCTGCAGTTTTATTACGAATATAGGATTGACTTGCAACGTATTCTTTGTCTAATACAGCTATGAATAAATCACGTTGGAATATATTTTGGATATATGTTCGCCGTGCCAAACCATACAAAAATAAAAAATAAACAATATGACACTGGTAAAATGCAAAAGGCAAAAAGCTCAGGCAAAAAGGAAAAGAAAAATATCAGTCACATTTTGTTTTTCAATATTTCAATACATCTTACATCTTTCTTACGTCTCAAACTAGATTTTTTTGAAATGCAATGAATTTCGGTTCTGTTTAAAGGTAATAGTGGAAAGTGATCCAAAATGGAGGTGTTTAATAAGTTCTACTCGTCGGTGAGCAACACAGTGTCGCAGTTATCCGGCGTTCTGCCCGGAAACCCTGTGACGAGAGAGTTCGAGGCTACGCAATTCATCGCGAGCGCTGGACCAGGTAAACTGCACCTATTGTTAGATTTACTTGAAATATCTAACAAAGACCACACCTCTATCTATTAAAATAACAAAATATAATACTTGCCCATATGTTTATGTTTATTAATTTTATTTGTACCAAATGTTGTGGCAATATTGAGTCATCTAATAGGATTTTGCTCTAATTTTGGTTTTAAGTTGTGTCTATTCTCAATAGCAAGCAGAACAAGTAACTCAAAATCTAAAATAACTTAATGATTTTGCTGCATTTTGTCTTATCTGCCTATCTTTTCAGGATTGCTCTGGAAAATATACAAAGGCTATAAAAAGTCAACAAAACAAGAAGCCTCAATATTTGTTTTTGAAAAGAAGCATTTAGACCGATGGTCAAAAGCAGACAGGGACATAATGCTGGAGACACTACGACGAGGCATTGTACAACTTACAAAGCTAAGACACCCACAAATACTTACTGTACAACACAGTCTGGAAGAAAGCAGAGAGAGCTTAGCATTTGCTACTGAACCTGTATTTGCAAGCCTCGCTAACATCCTTGGGAACACAGAAAACATGCCCCAACCCATACCTACACATTTAGTCAATTATAAACTTTATGATCTTGAAATAAAGTATGGATTAATGCAAGTAGCTGAAGGCTTAGCATTTTTACACAATTCTGTTAAACTATTACATCATAACATCTGTCCAGAGTCAATTATAGTCAACCAACAAGGTGCCTGGAAGATATTTGGCTTTGATTTTTGTATTCCGAATCAGAGTTCATCTGGCGATGCTCCATTTTGGCAATTTAACGAGTACTGTCAAGCTATGCACCCTTTGACTCAACCTATGTTAGACTATTTAGCACCTGAGTATGTTTTATCAGCGTCACATTCTCCGGCCAGTGATATTTACTCACTTGGCATGGTTATTTATGCTCTACATAGTACAGGATATCAGACATTGGGTAATATTGGTAATGATTATATGAAGTTTAAGAGGTTTGCAAATGAGATTAGAAATTTGCCAGCGTCTCGGGTGTCTTGTGTGGCAGATGGCTTGAGGGAATATGTGAAACTTATGTTGAATGTAACTCCAGAACTGAGGCCAGATCCTCACCAGTTTTTGAAGGTAAAATAAAAAATATATTTTATTATAATTAGAAAAGATGTTAAAAATATGTTCAACATACAAAGTGCACACATTATTATAACCCAGATTCAGCTTCTGGCCATTATTATGTGTCGCCAAGGCTCCTACACTTGGATAAATCCCGGTACAGCAGCTGCTGGTCGAATCCCAGTCGCTGCAGCTGTATTAGAGTTTATTTTGGTTTATTAAAACAATTCAGTGGAATATACCCTTGAGGGTGTCTTCATGATTAATTGGATTTGACTTTGTCACATTTTCACTGACATTACTAACAAGAGCAAGACAAAACATTAAGCCATGTAGAGGATTAGTGAATACAGCTATTAAAGTCTTGCAAATAACAATTGTCATTAATATTTTTTTTTGTAATTCCAGGTCCCATATTTCGAAGATGTTGGTGTTAAAACTCTCAACTACTTAGATTCTCTATTCCAATGGGATAACCTACAAAAATCCCAATTCTACAAAGGCCTCCCACAAATAATACAGAAAATGCCACACCGTATATGCATTTACCGCATCCTACCTTGTCTTTCTAAAGAATTTGTGAACCCTCCAATGGTTCCATTTGTCCTACCTAATGTCTTGTTAATCGCAGAAAATTCGTCCAAAGAAGAGTACATTAAGTACATACTTCCAGTGTTAAAACCTGTAATGTTAATTCAAGATCCGATACAGATACTTCTAATATTTATGCAGAAAATGGAGTTGTTGTTAAAGTTGACGCCTGGAGATGAGGTTAAAACTGACATATTACCAATGCTGTACAGAGCACTAGAATCCGACGCACAGCAGATTCAAGAACTTTGTCTATCTGTCCTGCCTACTTTTGCATCGTTAATAGATTATCCGGCAATGAAGAACGCGCTTTTACCGCGTATAAAGAAGCTGTGTATTGGTACAAACTACATATCAGTTAGGGTCAATTGTTTGCTGTGTTTGGGCAAACTTTTGGAACATTTGGACAAGTGGTTGGTGTTAGATGAGATTATACCATTCCTGCCGCAAATACCGTCTCGAGAGCCGGCTGTTTTGATGGGGATTTTAGGTAAGAAAATGATAATTAACTCGGTATTCCTATTTGGTTAATCCACTAATATTACATTTCTTCTTTTCTTTCGTTAAATTCGTTCGTTCGTCTTTTCGTTTGTGTTACAATAAAGCAAATACTTTTGAACCAATTGTGATTGTATGCAGCTAGCGAAAAATCTTTATAGCTGAAATACCTACTTAATAATTCCGCGGGATCAAAACCGAGAGGCGCAGCTATAGCTGTCATAAATTCTGATCTGCGATATTGTGAAACAGGATATCTGAAGTAGGACATATGATGATATTTAAGATTTATTCGTAAATAATATTTTTGATTTATTATGGTAAAACAATTTTCCAGGAATATACAAACTAGCTCTATCACACAAGAAACTGGGCATCACTAAAGAAGTGATGGCCACTAAAGTGCTACCCTTTCTAATACCTCTCTGTGTGGAGAATGGTCTCACCCTCAATCAGTTCAATGCGCTGATATCTTTAGTTAAACAGATGATATCAAAAGTGGAGACTGAGCATCGAGCTAAGCTTGAACAGCTTAATTCTATACAGAATGAATCTAAGTGAGTATATTTCTTTGCAAACTATGTTAAAAATTAAAATTTAGTTAGTCCCGACACCTGACTAGTATCACTACGTATCATGCGGTCTGCCACGTGCAGAGAACACCTCCCTCCTTGCGCTCCTTGCATGCGTCAGAAAATTAGATATTTTTATATTAGATAGTTTCAGAACCTCGGTTAGTCCTAGAAGATCTTAATGACCGGTGTTTTCCTTCACTGTAAGATTAATAGCTCACGTGATTCCCAAGAAAAGTCCCGATTCTGCGTTGCAATCGGGTCGGGTTTTTTTATGTCCATCAGATTGGCCGGACCATGCAATGGATTTAAACTAAACAAAGCCCATTATTTAGTACCTATCTGCTTTAATAATATTAACGATACAAAGTAACTAGTCATTTTGTTGTCTCAGTTTGGCCGGACTACTTTTGATTTCTCACGATCCATCGATCCTTTTACTACCTATTTAGTACCTAAAACCTTTTGGGACGGCCCAAGTGTTTCCGAGTCAAAGCTGTTCAAAACGCTAGGAGCATTTTCATTTTATGGTTCTCAGAATGTGGGCGCGAAATTAAACGAAAAAGATCCTACTAGTACAATGAATTATACGCATGTTTCTCTCAGTCAGTCGGACCGGGGAGTGTGTCGGCTCCCGCCTTGAGGTTAAATTATTCGTTAGAACCCTCTCCCGCAAACTCCGGCGGCGACGACTTCATTGGGCGAGCTAATTAAGACCCGCCCCCTGGCCATACACAGGCTCACAGTTAAAATAACCTAAACCATAATTATGCTATGATCCAATCTGTCTTATCCTACTATTATTATAAAGCTGAAAGTTTGTGAGTATGTGTATATGTGTGTTTGTTACTCATTCATGCAAAAACTACTGAACCGATTGCGATGAAACTTGGAATATAGGTAGTTAGATACCGGGAATAACACATAGGCTTTTTTTCTCGATATTCCCGCGGGAACGGGACTTACGCGGGTGAAACCGCGGGGCGCAGCTAGTATACTATAATTGTAACACTTACATTGAACCGCAAACTTGTGCAGCAGGAACGCCCCAGAAAGGACAGGTTTATTTAATTAAATAATCATCAATATTCCAGAGTAATGGAGGCATCCCTCACCCCGTCCGACACGCTAGTCTCTGCGCCGGCGCCGCCCTCAGACATAGACAACATGTTCACGGGACTCGGGCTCGACGCGTTCTCCTTTAACAACAGACCGGCGCCTGCGCAAGAGAAGACTGACCCTGTACTCTCACTTGATAACGGATCGCTCTCTATTGAGGACAAACAGAGGTATGTTAAGTCGACTGTAACACGCATTTCTGGTTTGTTAAATGTATTGTTATATTATTTTTATTTATTTCTTTTTGATTCTGTACCAGCCTAGTTTGTTGCCGAGTGCATGTTCTAATAAACATATTTTCTTTATTTTTTTTCTATGTTCAAACAAATAAAAAAACTTTTATGTAGTTTTTACACATCAAGAGATTATTTTTTCTAGGCCAAGCTACTTTGTGTGTGGACTTGCAAGTGGACTAGTCCATTCCGATATGTAGACTTTCTAAGGGCAACATCCATGACGGACCTTATTGTGCTCGTACACCTTATTGTCCTATGTTGTGATGATAATGGTGCAGTCACTTTATTATGGTTTTTCCCTTACAGGATAGCGCAACAACAGGAATCGGTTAGAAAATTCACACGTCAACAGCCGCCTACAGCGATACCGGCACCACCGAAAACCATAACGAAACCTGTCGATCTAACATCTACTTTACTACAGTCAAATCTAACACAACTTAGTCAAAAAACACCACAAAGTAAACCTATGAGCCTACAGTCCAACGTTATGAGCCCTAACTCAAGTATTATGAGTCAAAACTCAATTGGAATGAGTCCGAACTCAACGGGAATAAGTCACAACTCGACTGTTATGAGCCCTAACTCAACTGTAATGAGTCCTAATTCCTTTTTATCTCAACAAACATATCAAAATCAAAATTACTATCCAAATCAGGGTTCCGCCCCGTTTGAAAATCAGTTAGCCTTGCCGTCAACGGCTTGGAATCAACCGAATACAGGTAATTTTAATAATAAGTGGGCAAATAATCAAGGTACGACTGTGAAGCAGGATTGGTCCGCGTTCGAATCTTTATTGCCGAGTCAAAATAATAATACTAGTGCAAAGAAATTGAGTGATAATGAAATGATGGATTTGTTGAATTAATTTAGGTACTGTAGACATCATCAATACTTTTATTTTTTTCGACTATTTAACCTATCGAAAGATACACGACGAAATTTCTGCAGTATAACGCCCGTATATTTCGCACAATGAATTCTATTATAGGCGAAACCGTTTTTAGCAGTATTTGGTCTTATTAAATATATATACAGCCGTATTTACAAACAACCCTTTGCGTGGACTCAGCTTTTGTCACATTTTTGCTGCCGTGGATAATGACTCACAAGAGCTAGGCAAAGTATTAAGCTACGCACAGGGTCGTTTGTGAATACGACTGTTATTTTTCTGTGATCCCAATTGATTCTTATTAGTTCGCCTCGAAAAGCAGTTATAGTATTTAGAAATTTATTTTATTTTAGAACAATGAGTTTTGTGATTTATTTGGTGAATTTTGAACATTCCATAATATTGTATAATGAAACTTGCAGTGCCCTGCTGTTTCAACCGCACAAGTCTAGCTTTCGTTGGAATACAGGGATAGGGATAGTAGTCAGATTTAATGCCAGTTTATGTCAAGTTTCATCAAAATCGGGGAAGTAGTTCAGAGGAAAAGTAATTATAAAGAGATACGTTTTCTCTTGATGATATTAGTGTCAGTAATAGAAATAAGGGTATTCAACATTTTTTATTAATACAATAAAATTTAATAGAAATCTTTTATTTTAATTAAATATTAATGTTTTAGGTTTTAAATTGTAACGCTGAATTATAAAACCTAATTATAATTTATACATAATATATTAATATAAACATTTATTTATAATAATTAATTTCTTATGCTCCTAATTACTATAGACATGCTATCTTATGTAATAATAATATTTAATTTACAACATTCAAAATGTATTTAAAAATGAATCAAAATGATCTCTTAAAAATAAATTAAATATAAAAAAATATTCTTAGCTTGTTTTATATTTGGTAACTTTTGTCTTCATAGATTTTTCTTCGGTTTTCGCGATGTTGATATGATATTAATTATTCCGTGATCGAGGTCTGTAATGACCTCGAAAACTCAGGCGTTGAAAAATACTTAAAATAATTAAACCGAATAAAAAGGTGTTTTTTTTGTCTTTGTTTCTTAAAAAATACATTAGCATAAACTAATATAAAAATAACTACATAATAACAAATAAATTCTCATAAAACAACTTTTGTAATTTTACCTGACGGCCTCTGTGGCAGTCAGTCGAATACCTCGCTGCGACGCAAAAGGTTGCCGGTACGATTTCCGCCGGGGGGCATACATAAATGCTATATGCTGACCATAAATGCATTTTTCTGGTTCTAGGCGCTCTCAATATGTAGGTACTTATGTATTTACAGAAAAAAGAATTAAAAGTAGTATATCCGTTGTCTAGTGTCCATAGTACAGTCATTGCGTGCAACGTCCTGCAATATTTATTTATTATTATTACATAATACCTAATTGATATTATATCATCGAGTTTTAATTCGGTTGTAGGTAGATACTGTACTAAATCAATTTAATAATATTGTCATTGAAGATTTGCCGCATTTTAGACCAATAGATGAATTGTTTCACTCAAAAACACCAACAATCACCTTCGCCTCCTAAAAGACGATGCGAAATAAACACAAGCAGTGACGATCTGTAAAAGACTCGCTGTCAGGAAACAAGTCTGGTACTCGTAGTTGTGGACCAAAGACCAGACCATGATGAAAATGGCGACTATTAGGTTGCTAGCTGTCATTGTAGCGGTGTTGTTAAACTCGTTGAGGGTGGATTTGTAGAGAGGTTGTTGCAGGATGTAGGAGGCTGCGGTTGCGAAGCTACTGAACATGCACCATACGACTAGCAGGCTCTTTGTGCTTGTCATTGTAATTCCTGTAACATTGTAGGTTATATAAGACTAGGTTTCACCCGCGTAGGTCCCGTGGAATAATTTCATTATTCGTAGGTATTAATAATTCTTACCATAGAATCCGACAGCGCCAGTAACACAGAAAGCGCCACACAATCTCTCCCTTTCGTTTATTGACTTCGGTAAAACAACGCACATGGATATAAAGCACATTGCCGAAGCATGTGACACGGCTGTTACCATCGCTACCTGAAAAACCAGAATGATTAAAGTTTGGAATACCGCAGGGTTCTATTTTGTGTCCGTTAGATTGGCCGGGCCCAAAGAACTTCAATTTGGCCGAACCACAGAATGGATTTACACTAAACTACGCTCATTGTTTATTATACATATTTGGTTTCTATCTACAAATCTTGTATCTTGGAAAATTTTGAAGAAACAAAGCAGTAGACGCTCTATGTTTTTACCTTGTAGGTACCAACTAAATATATGAACAAAGGTACCAACAAATAGGTACTAAATATGGAGCGTTTGAGTTCCTTTAAGGGTAGGTAATGGTATAGTATGGATTTTTGATGATGCATTTCTCTTTGTAAAATATTTCAAAGATTTAATTTGATTTTGCCCACTTACCGACCAAATATTCAATGACTGATTCTGCTCCCAAACTAATGGCGGAAACACTAGACCCAATATCATTATAGAAAACGTCGTAGT
Source organism: Idaea dimidiata (assembly GCA_949358125.1). Lineage (NCBI taxonomy): Eukaryota > Metazoa > Arthropoda > Insecta > Lepidoptera > Geometridae > Idaea > Idaea dimidiata. The sequence goes on from OX442328.1 coordinate 15,400,704, forward strand.
TAAATGTAACAACGCGTACAAATAGAAATTTATATCCCTTAGCATATTAGCTATGGTGATTAAATTCTTTTTCATAGACGCTGTTCTTCTAGCCGTCCCGGGGGTTACTTCGACAGCGAAAACAACGTTTTGAGGAGCATTTACAGTTGTCTCTCTGTACAAAGGCTGAGGATTATGTTGGTCCCTTTCTATACTTTCCAATTCTTGGTAACCGCTGACCCTGTTATAATTTGCTATGTCAAGCGAGCCGAAGTCAGAAGAAAACCTATTAGTACTGAAATCTGACGAGAACCGGTTAGAAGCGCTACCATCAAACATTGCGCTAAAATCTGATGAAAATCTATTATTCGATGGGGCGTTTTCACGTCTTTCAATAGCAGGGTCCATGATTTCTTTAGCATTTTTATTGGATTTGAAAACAACGACATCGGTTGCGTCTTCTTCAGTAGTTGAAGGATTGACTTCAACATCGACTGTTACGTTTTGATGCCCCTGTCTTTCTTGAGGATTGTTTGAGTAAATAACTTCATCCTCATCCTCTACTGCGTCTCTTAGCTTATTGTAGGTGTGTCTTATAACTTTTTCTATGTAGACTGGTCTGGAATATGAAGCCAGGAATACACAATTCTGCATGACAATGGCCCCGTATATCATGACGACTACATCGCCTGTGTATACTGTGCATAGGTAGCCGATTAGAGTCGGAATTATTATGTTTCCGAGAGAGGGCGCCATGCGTACTATTCTTTGAGCCATAGTTAGTCGTTCTATAAAGTAGTGTGTTATAATTACGTCTGTCTGTTGTCCGGTTAAAGCGCAGCCGGTGCCTGAAAATACAACATACCTATAGATTGACTTAAATGCATGGATACCAAAACGAGCCGCTCCACGTTCCAAACTGAATTCAAATTCATTTAAAAAATAAACGCATGTATATAATTTTATACTTTTGCTAGGCTCAAATGGGCGTCATGTTTGAACTCAGTCCTATTTGTAGCACCATATTGTCCACATGATACGCAATAAATAAACTTGAAACTTAATCAAAATACATTGAGATCGCTTTACACAACTTTATTTATAACGCGACCTGGACATGAATTTCGATACAATAGCACATTACTTGCACTAACGCACTATAATTTAGGTTTTGTTTTACATTTTCGCGTATTATTATTTATTTTCATACTCGACGTTTCAACTACGTTACAATAATTGTCTTTGGCGGGAGGAGATTGAAACGGAAACGTCGAGGTAAGAAAATAAATAATATTAAATATAGGCGATTCAGGCCCGGTAAACAAAACCTAGATATTTTAACAAATGTGTGAATTTCAAAAGTTCACTGTTTTTCTATATACTCAGGTACTATGTATGCATATTGCTTGTACTGCAATTTTGAAGTAGGTACCTACCTACGTATATGGAGGACTAGGACTCTAAATCTATATATATTCTTCTATACTTATAATAAAAGAATAGAGGACAAAAAGTCTTTATGTAACTTGATAGTAAATTAAAAAAAGTTAACCCAGTTAGTCAACCTTGAAAAAGCCAACTGTAAAGTTGGAGAAAACTCGGGTCAAATAATGAATAAAACGCGATAAAACCGGATAAATAAAGTGTTTTATTATGCAAAATCGCGAAAACCATAGAAGAAATTTAAAAAAGTTGTCTAGCGAACTTAGGAAAAGTAGTAGAACAAAATTATATATAATATTTAAAATTCATGTCTGTCTGTCTGTTTGTTCCTTATACAATTAAAAACTGCTAATCCGATTCATCATCATCATCATCATGATGAATCCGATTGAAATCTGGTTTTCAATATTGGATAGTTCTATTTTGGGAACTCGCGGTAACTACATCGAAATCCAATTAGTAGAACCCGAGTAAGGAACGAATAAGTCTGCTATGCACTATTTCTACGCAGATAAAGTCGCGGGTAACAGCTAGTTATGTAAATACCTATGATCATAGATAAATTATTACTGTCTTTGCTATTATGAAGCGTAGGAATTATATCTATCAATGTATTTACTTTGGACAAAGGCGACTAATAAAATTGCGTGATTCAAAAAATCAACTGAATATAGTAGATATTTAACAATAGGAAGGTATATAATAGATATAATATTTTGAGGTAAGTGTAGGTATAAAATCTAAGTAACATTTCTAACAATGAGTTGTTATGCTATATTAGAGGTGCTATCCAATTGTTTTCAAGTTAACCTTGGTGAGTAAGCCTTGAGTTATGTACTAACTAGATGGCTAGGATAGATTCTTTTTTAATTTCACAGTCCATTACATTCGAAGTTTAAAGTTTTAAAATAGTATCAATATGACCTAGGTACCTACCTATAGGTACGCAGCTATAGTTGAGCTATCAACCTAAGTATCATACTTAGGTAAAATGAAGCTTCTTTATCTCAATCTAGTAGCTATAATAATCACCACAATATACTTAAGTTAGGTATGTATGATATAAGTAGGTACATATGGTAGGAACGTATGGTAGGTACTAAACTACGACTGCCCTTATAAAATCTATACTTACCTATATCGTGAGCCTGCTACATCTTAGTCTTAGCTTCCTTCTGTTTCTGAATAGGTGCCTATTGGGAGTAGGTACCTAAGACTTTTATGGACCTGGATACATATCAGTTGTATCCAGGTCCATATACTTTATCTAATACCTATATTTAAGTAAGTACCCACTCACCTATAAGAATTCCAGCAAAAATGTTAATAATATGGTCGTTACTGGCGGCATCGGTCGAATAACTGGACAGCAGTATACCAGCTACTACCAAACACAAGCCAGAGAGCGCCATAAACCTTGGCATGTGGAAGACTTTTACCATCGCACGGCACCACGACTCCAAGAGCAACCGTATCACTACCATCATTACGGGCACTAACGCGATGTCCAAGTCCCAAATACGCATTTTGGTTTCCGGGTCATGTCCTTCATCACGAATACCCTTTAAAATAACTAATCCGTAAAGGGATAATAACGCTGGCACCGTGATGTTGTAAATGGCTGCTGATACCACGATTAGCCATCCGTAACCCCCATCGGGCGGTGTTGGCCCGATTTCTGGGTTCGAAGCCACCACTCTGTCCAAGTGTAAGTCTTCCACTCTGATCTCTGCCCTTCCATCATCTCTCCTTTGTCGAGAATCCTGGCGTTCCATGATTTTTACACGATAAACAACGACATGATCAAAACTATGAGTAGTGTGTTATCTGAGAAATGGGCGCGTTATCTTATCGTTTTATCATTCCCCGTAATCACTTGTTCTATATTTTTGAAATGTCCGCCAATATTTTGTTTTTTTTTCTTCTTGTGGGCAGTCCACAGGAAATGATTGAATGCAGTAATGATACAGTGGTGATAAATTACAATTTATTTAGTTCTTATAATTTACAAAAATTAATACATAAAGTATCTTTACTAAGAATTATAATTATAACAGTAAATAATAATTTGTTCTACGTATTAGAAGAGGACTGATCTTCCCTCACACGAATAAGAATTATACCGCTCATTTATAGACGAAATGTTTATTTACGCTACAAAATTACAAAGTAAAAATGATATTCTGTAATTGAGATAGCAGACCACTAATGCAACGTGAAAGAAAGAGATATCGGATACCCCTGTCTATAATTGGCACGTTTTTAATTTGTTCGGTTAGTAGTAGAACATGAAATCCGTTTGATCGACATTTGCCAGACGCTCGCTCGTAAAATATTTATTCGTTTACAACAAAAATGCGGAGGTAAAACTGGATTTTTAATTGTAACAGTGCTATAACAATAAAATGCTACAATTCCTGTTCGTTTCTTATCGAATATATGTGTGAGAAAATGTGTTTTACCGTGTTCATAGTTCCGTGAAGAGGGAAGCATTTTAATTGCCCTCGATTTGATTGCCATGAAATTGTTGTAGGTAAAAGGAAACAAGGAATTAGCCCATGGATGAGCCGGAAGACCTTTCGCTTGCTACATTATGGAGACTGAATCTGTTAGGTCTGAGCTGAGTAGCCGCTCACGGCGAAGTTCTAGACACAGATCACACACGCACAGAAGTACACGGTAAGGCCTAGTTTCGAGATTTACTTACCAATATAGTGTATATATAACCTGATTATCGTGTACTTATTACCTACATGACAAGCCTTTCGCAGTAATTTCAATAATTTTAGAGGTTGCTTGCATTTTTTTGCAAATAAATAAAAAAAAATGCATGTATTTCTGCAGATAAGGTCGCGTTTTTATAATACGAAGGGACTTACTTTGTTATGATTTTAATATTTCTCGCTCTGGTAGCTAATAAAACCTTATTGGAATCTTATTGAGATGCAAAAGGTACTTTAAACATTCAACACCTACTCAAAAGTATGCTGGGATATTCAAATTAGCTATTAATAATACAATGTCTTCATTCTGAAGTGATCATTTATATTGTTGTACCAATTTGTACCATAACATTGTGGTGTTTAAATATGGAGAAAAAACATAACAATATAAAATCATGGAAGCTGTTTTTATGTTTTGCGACTTTTAATAAGGTGCTTCCAACTAATATTAAACACGAAACTTTGTAAGTTTGTGATTTACTTAGTAACTTGTTTATGTAAAAAGTATTGAACTAATTGCAATAATTTTACTGTAGAGAGGTAAGCTGGGAATCTGGAAAATAACAGGCTACTTTTTATCCTTAAATTCCCACATGAACTTACATTAAAATTGTGGTTGCAGGCAGTCATACATACATTGTATCCGTTGTCTACACGTAGTACACATATTACAAGCCTAGTTGCTTAGTTTGGGCTAGATAGCACTGTGTGCAATATGCTGCAATATTTAAGTATTTTATCTTTTTACTTACCTACATAATATGAAATTGTGTGTCTTACACAGTATAAGGCCCAGCTTAAAGCATTGGACAGATTAAGTTTAAATGCCTTTTATTTTCAGAAGCACAAAATCTCAAAGAAAAGACTACGACAACACAATGGCACCTTTCCAAACTAGTGTAAACATTAATCCTGAAATAGGCCGAGATGGCCAGGAAGTTATTGAAGTACAAATACTTCCACAAGACGAGAACTGGGGAGAAAACACCACAGCCGTCACTGGCAACACTTCTGAAGGATCACAGTCTATGGAGGATGTCAGTAATTGGCCAATAGAGTCGGATAACGGGCTTGGGTTCATGTGTTCTAGATATTTTGGTACAACTGTCGCTTTAGGGCTATCATTTGTATCATTTGCCAGCCCTCTAGCAATGGTTGTACTACCAAAAATAGGTTTTTTTCCTGGCCTATCTGATAATATAGCCATACAGCCAAGCCAAAGGATGCAGCTCTTAGCCTGTACAGCAGAATGTAAAGGAATTCTTCTTTCTTTAGCTTTTAAACTTGTGCTACTTGCAATTGGAGTGTGGGCCGTGTTCCTCAGACCACGAAATGCAATACTTCCTCGTATATTTGTGTTTAGAGCAATGACATTAGTAATTCTTGCAGTCTGTATATTCTCATACTGGCTGTTTTACATTGTACAAATAACAGAAGCAACAAAAGCTTTGGCTTTAGGTGAAGAGGCTATTGACTATAACTCCCTAGTATTCTATGTATCGAGTTTCGCTGATACATTACTTTTCATTCACTATATTGCTGTAATTCTAATGGAGATCCGGCATTTAGAGCCAGTATACTATATCAAGATTGTAAGAAGCCCTGATGGCGAAAGCAGATCATACTCAATTGGGCAGCTTAGTATTCAAAGGGCTGCAGTGTGGGTACTACAGAAGTATTATACAGAGTTTCCGATATATAATCCTTATTTGGAGAAGATACCGATTTCAAAGTCACAGAGGAGGGCTCAATCCAGTATTAAGTTTTATGAAGTGGATGGATCTAATACTAATCCTTCAACTGGGCAGCCGAGGTGAGCAAAGCATCCTACTACTAAACAGTAATATACATTTGATGGCTTGTGTGTGTGTTTGTTACTTATTTATTCAACTGTTCCAGGCTTATTGGTAGGGTCTGATACAGATAATTAAGCTGACTTGACTACACCTGTCCCTCTTAAGTGAGACTGAAATACTTAATACTTCTGATCATTGGTATTATTTGCCATTTGAATCTCTTCTTTCTTTCGGCCCATCTGGAATCTGGGTAGGCAGGGTCCAAATTCAAATTCTAAATTATTTTTTATTATTTAATTGGATGTATTAGATCACTTTAAATACGTTGAGCGTTCTTACAACTATGACTCTAGTGTGTTCTTAACCTTGTCAGGCGTCAGGCGATACGAGTAGTTGGCGGATTTTGCAAGCAATTCTGTTTTTTACTCATTCGCTGTATCCTGTCTATCTGCCCTTTGTTGTCACCGCAGGTCAACGGCGGGGTCTTGCACAGGCAGCGTCCGCCGCCGCGACTCGGGCTCCGCCCACAATGAGCGCTACTACGAGGAGGCAGAGCGGGAACGACGCGTACGCAAGCGACGCGCGAGACTCTTGACAGCCGCTGAGGACGCGTTCGCGCACGTCAGACGTGTTAGAGTCTCCAGTGCTAATGGTGAATATAAAGAAAAATTTATTACCCTAGCCAGGAACCTAAAATATCAATCTCAAAACCGTGGCACAGCAATTACAGCGCGAGCGTCGCTTTTATAGCTTCGTTAAGGTCGTATATTGTACAGGTGTACAGCCCCACGATCCGTAACAATCATGTACTGATTAAATCTATATTCATGCTAACTTTACGTTTACAGGCGGTGCGCTCGGCCCCCGCGAGGCTGCGCAGGCGGTGTTCCCGTCTCTAGCACGCGCGTTACAGAAATACCTGCGTGCTACACGCCAGCAGCCGAGACACTCGGCCGACTCCGTAAGTACTAGTTATTGCTGTTGGCTATATTAAATAATAAATAAATAAATCCTGTGACCAACCCTAGGTTTGTTAACACAAACGCAATTAGTAATATGAACTTTTACTTTAAGCTTGACACTGGGCACCTATTTTCATCTAATTGTGGGAATAACCCAAACAGGATCTAGGTAACTTAATGTGAAATGAATGTAAAAGACTATACAATTGCATTTATTAGCTATTTACATTCACAAGGCGTCACTAAGGCCGTGACTACTGTTTTACATATTATGTTAAGATGATATTTCTGTGACGTTTTTATTAATATCTTTTTCACACGTAATGTATCTTCAGTATTTACAAAACTAGTACTAGACAATGATGTATCCATTGTCCAGTACCCAAAGTACAAGCCTAGTTGCTTAGTTTATGGTTAGATTTCGCTATGTATGTCATCGTGCAATATTTATTTATCTATTTCTTGTAAAATAGGTAGTGCAGAGTTGGTCTAGCTAGTGGTAGATATCCTGACTTACATTCCGGTGGTTGTGAGTACAAAACCTGGCCGACTGCGCACCAATGTCTTTTTTTGTTAAAATAAAAGTTTTGTGCGCTCTTATGTTAAATATAAAAAATAAAAAAATATCCTCATAAAAATGTAGGTACTTATCAGGTTAAAAAATAATAATTGGGCAAGTTCTTTTAAGCCGAAGGCAAATTTCATGTCTTTGAGTAGGTATGAGGTACTTAACGTTGTCGCGTCGGGGGATGCGGGAATGTTGTGTCATAGAAGTTGATGGTAACCTTTTCATAGCACCTAACCTAACGAGGGGTGTTACAACATCCCTCTTTTTCCGTCGGTTAAAAACAGCTCATAAAAACCAATGTGTCCTAGGTTTGAAGTGGTGGGACATTCGCCAATCCGGAGTAGGCTCCCGTGCCATCTTACAGCCTAACCCTTCTAAGATGAAGCTTTTGCCAGAGTGACAAATTAACGGGCTCACAAAAAAAGCAAGATATTAATTTCCAGTTGTTTATTCCAGGTTCTTGCCCACCTAGCCCGTTGCTTATCCCAAGACGCGTCACCACGAGCATTCCTGGAACCCTTCCTCATCGAAGGTCCAGTCTTGGCAGCTGACCAGGAAACCAGACCCATCCAACGCTGGTCACTCATCTCCGATGAACTCCTCGCTCGGCCATTGGCCAACAACATCGAGTTCCAACTCAGACAAGGTGATATCTCTCTAATTTGTTCCATCAAGGCTTTGCCCAAGTTCAGTTTGGCTGAGGAAGTGGTCGATCCGAAGAGCAATAGGTTTGTTTTGAGGTTAAACTCGGAGACTTCTGTCTGACAGGACGAGTTGTGGAAGGATGGATATAGGTTTGTGTGACATGGGGTCTTGGGTTGTGTTTTGAAATGGCTTTTGGCCAGTGGATAAAATAGTTTGAGAGCAGCTAACAGGTTATGTAACTCTGTTGCTAACGAATCTCGATTGAAATAATTTAAATTGTTATTTTTGCGAGTAACAGTTACAGTCGTTAGTTAATGACAATTTGTTTGCTACTGTATGACGTAAATTCAATTTCAGTTTATTAATCGAGATTTGTTAGCAACAGAATTACGTCATCAGCTAGCAGTTATCTAAAGAAGCATTTATAACAATACTATTTCAGAATAACAAAAACATGTTATAGCAAAAGCATGTTGTCTCGTTTTTATGGTTTGAATAGACATTTATTTAAGTCACGTCACCAGACAGAGACTTGACGGTGACTGATGTGTGAGAGTGCACCTGGATACAATCTCTCTGAGGTGAAACACATTTAAACTAAAGTATAAGTCTTATTAATAAATGTGGACTAGATAAGGATCAAGTTTGTCCACTTTTTGTTGAAAGTTCTTGTCACGGAAAAAGACAAAGCATGTTCTCCCTTTCTTTTTTTTTTGTTTATCGAGGAGAAATGCGACCTTATTCACTGTCCCACCACTCCGGGGGGAGCGGCGGGGATGTGTGGGGCTCCCTACTGGCCTGGGATGGAAGGCGGCCAGAGGTTTACCCACTAAAACTCCTCGGTGTCCTTCTCTTCACCATATTCCAGAGGAATGCAGGCACTGTTGACACATACAACTACAATCCCCTGGGATGATTGGTCTTACTAACCCCGTCTTCAGAAACCTTAAAAAGGAAAACCCTCACGAGAGGCGACGTAGGACACGCCGCCGCCATCTCGGGCTCTTGAAATTGGTGGTGGAACCCCCCAAGTCCACCACCATGGGCCACATTAGGGTGGAAGATTGTCATTTCTGACCCTCCTCCGGGAAAGCATGTTCTCCCTACTTCGAACTTACTCCACGTTTGTTTATAAGGCCAAGTAAGATTACACAAAAAGTATAAACATAAAATAACACCAGAATTAATAAGTAAGTGACATAGCTGATACTAGAGTAACTTTTTTACAATATAAAAAAGGCTTTAAACATTTTATCAAAAACTAGAAGTTATTCATTAAGGAACATATCTGAGTAAAATATTGACCGCACACGTCGTTCCTAAGTAGGATTTTAGCTAAGCAATTGTTTTGTCTCGCTCTTACTATTGGCATTCGACTTGCCAAGAATCAAGATAAGAATTATCTTCCAAAGGTGTGAAGAGCGAAAGAACTTTTTTTTTTAATTTTTGAGATTATGTATCACTAAAAAAACAGCTGCTATTGAAAATAAAGGTAATTGAAGTTTTGATTGTAAACCATCAAACTAAATAAAAGGACAACATAAGGTCAATGACCTCTCTCTCAGAAAAAAAAACCTCAAACAGCTGATTTTCAAGGAAACTTTAAGTACCTACACCTAAATTTTTCGAAAAGTACTTCGAATTTCCAAAAGTCGTAGAAAAAAAGTTGTTCCCCTAGACGTCTAGAACAACCCCCTTTCGGGAGTTTTCGCGGGAACGCGGTTAGGAGATGTGTTGCAAAATTTTCATTTTTGTTAAACCTTGTTCAAATGCATGTAAAATGTTTAATTTCGGGGGCATATTAATCAATTTAGTGTAAATAAAAGTGAAAATCGGTGCAAAACATGGACTTTAGCTTAGTGTTGTCTCCGAAGCTCCGTGCACAAACATTGTAAAAAATGCCCCCCTTTTTACAATGATTCCCTCGACTTGACTTTAACTATGACGACTTGACTGTTTCGTTCAATGCAAATAACTTGCAAATATTGATAATACTCGACACTGGCAGATGTCCGAAAGGACAAGCCATTTTAAAGAAGAAGAAGAACCCCCTTTCGGATTAAAAGGGCTTACCCGTTACACCTTGTATAAGTCCCGCATACAGTTACGGAATATATTTTTTAATTAGTTATCTAAAATGGGTGTTTTGATGTGAAAAAGAAAATGCTTTTGAGAACTTTTGAGCTTGCGTTTCTTGTATACAAATCTAGTTAGTAGATATTGCACCTGGTCTCAGTCCCTTAAAAGAAAGACTGAGACGTCGTACTTCAGTTTACTGACTACTATAGCCTCGGATTTATGCGCCGTAAACTTTAGTTTGTTACTGACGCCCTAGTCCTGCACACGCTTGCCGGCGAAGACAGACCTCCTGGCCGGAGAAGCACCAGGGTAATGAGCCATTATTTTTGGCAACCGTCAAACATGAATCTAGTACACCAGAAGGGTTGCTAATGTCCCGAATTATTTTTCTTTCCACTTTACGAACTTCCTTGTCTAAAAGGGTTAAGATTGGATCAAGGAAGACTGATCTTCTACTCCGTATTTACCCCATTTTAGTTGAAGAGTCTTCTCCTCTGTTTACTGTCGCCACACCGTTGGGGTCATTCTTACTCTTACATTGGCATGGTTATTTTAAACTTGTGAAGGTTTCCCAGATGGTATCCGTGTCCCGTGAGGATTTGTGTGAGTTGAAAACACATTTGAGTGGTTTTTTTTAGGTCCTGTATTTCACTGAGATTAAGGCCCAAGTGTGCAGATGCGCGACAGTTGAGTGACCTTGGTACTCTAAGTCAGCCTCGGATTGGTTCATTGTTTAAATTGACAAAGCTTATAGGAAATTTAGCGTAGGTGACTGTTCTGTACCTACTATAGTTTGCTGACGTACCATTAGTTTTTTTCTTGGAGAGAACATATAATATGTTATGACTCTAAGTCAGCCTCGGATTGGTTCATTGTTCAAATTGACAAAGCTTATAGGAAATTTAGCGTAGGTGACTGTTCTGTACCTACTATAGTTTGCTGACGTACATATTATATGTTCTCTCCAAGAAAAAAACTAATGGCAATTTCATACTTTAAAATAATGGCAATACAAATCTTAATTGTTTATTTTTAAAAATTTTAACAAATTTATTTAATCAAAATAGTTGCCATTATTATCTATACATTGCTGCCATCTAATGGGAAGGTTATTTAATGCCTTTGCGTTAGAACTCCGACGATCTAGACTGCACAAACTGTGTGAAAGCATTTTGTACTGCCTCCTGGGAAGAAAACTTCTTGTCACGTAGATAATTGTCCAAATCACGAAAAAAATGGTAGTCCGTTGGAGCAAGGTCTGGTGAATACGGAGGATGACGAATGGTTTCTAAGTGCAGTTCCTGAAAGGTCAAAATGGTTTCTCGTGCTGTGTGAGGTCTCGCGTTGTCGTGGAGCAATAATGGTGAAGATCGATTCATGAGTCGGGGCTGTTTTACTGCTAGTTTTGTCAACATGGTTCGGAGTTCGGCACAATAGACATCTGCCGTAATTGCTTGACCAGATCGAAGAAAACTATAGTGAATAACACCATGCTGAGACCACCAAACAGTTACCATTACCTTTTTATTGGTTAATTTTGCTTTAGGACACTGTTGTGGCATTTGACCTGGGGTCAGCCATTGCATTTTTCTTTTCCGGTTATCATAAAGAATCCACTTTTCATCACATGTTACAATTCGATCCAATATTCCTTCATTTCTGTACCGGTTCAACAAGGCAACACAAGTTTAAACACGCGTTTCTTTCTGCAGATCAGTCAAATCATGAGGCACCCATTTTTCGTATTTTTTTATTTTATTGATTTGACGCAAGTGAGTAAATAAAGTGGGTAAGGTAACGTTAAACCATGCCGCTAATTCCTGGGTAGTTTGACTAGGATCGGCTTCCACTATCTCTCTTAATTCATCGTTATTCACCTGTGTGGGCGGTCTTCCTCGTGGCTCGTTCTTTAAGTCGAAATTTCCATCACGAAAGCGTTTAAACCAAAATCGCACGGTGCGTTCATTAGTAGACCCCTCTCCAAACGCAGCATTGATATTGCGGGCTGTTTCTGCCGCGTTAGTTCCGCGTCGGAACTCGTATTCAAAAATCACTCGAATTTTCGCAGTATCCATCTTTCTTGTCTAAATTGAATAACAAAAACAATTGAAAGTCGATATTCAAATCTTTCACATTTTTTAAAAAAAGAACATCACAGAAACTATTTGAAAAAAGTTTCATTCGAAAACCTCAAACCATGAAGATTCTATGTCAATTCAAAGAACCTATTGCAATAAAACGGCAATTTCATACTTTAACCCCTATTATTTAAGTGATGTTCCCGCGGCGCTATCGGTTTACACCGCGAAGCATCACTGGTGTGTTTAAATTACACCTGTGTTGCAATTGTTGAAATCTTTGAGAGTTTCTACAATGTGTTGGATCAAATAATTGAAGGTTGATATTTTAGACTCTTTAGTTGAAGGTTGAGTGGGATGAATTATTGTAGTTAGTATTGTAAGATATAAGATAGTTGATGCGGCAAGAAATTGTTTTAATCATGTAGAAAATTCGACGGTATTGTAGGGAAGTGGCACTGGTCGGATTTGCATTGGCTATTGTCAGTCTTAGAATGTTCCACACAGTTGTGGCATCGGAGTTTGCTGGGGTTGTTCTTGTCGGGGCAAGCTCGTAACTCATGTCCCGGAAGTGAGCAATGAAAGCAGATGGTGATTTACATAACATTCTATTATGTAGCATTAAATTTTCTCTTTCTCTCCCAGACATTAAGAACCATTTTGTGTGCCTTTTAGCGAATTGTTCTATTATCTCTGTAGGATATAATTGGTTGCTAGATTCAATTGTGAATAGGACTTCATAACAAGTTTTTAAAATAAGGATCAGTTCATAGTAATTTTGATACTCGTCTGCTTGTCGCATCGCGCTTTGGTATGCCCGAATGAAGGCACCTAAAGCATTGGAGTGGGACACATCATTCTCCGCATGTACCATTTGGTGATCAAGGTTGACCTTGACGACGGTAGTGATCGCTTTCTAGACAGAGGGTGAGGTGATGAGGATCGCATTGATTCCCTCCTGGTCAAAGGCAGTGCCTTCAAACATGCCCCCAATTCAGGCTCTTACCTCATTAATCCTTACTACAGTTTTACACCTGCTACTGGCGTACTGGTTTGGCCTTACTAGCGAATTCTCCCCAGGATTTGACGCACAGCAAAACCGAGTAAGTAGAATCTGTGTCCGTAGTGTGTAGGGTAATGTGTTTACCGGTCTATGTATGTATGTATGTATGGATGTTTCTATGTGGCGTTCTAGAGGCCAAACGCATGGACCGATTTTGATGATTCTTACGTCAATCGATTCGTCTTAATCTGGCGAGTGTGACTAAAGACATGACAGTAATCCCAAGTAACTTATGTCACCACCAGACGCCATATTGTCAAAATTAAAAAATCCAAAATCGTCAAAGTATGTCAAGATGGGTATCGTTGAATAGGTTTTTAAAAAGGTTAGGTTTCTTTCACCATTTTTCGTTTTAAAGAACCGTTTAGGAAATATAACGGTTTAAAGTTAATTTACAATTAGGTATTTTTGCTTTTTATTACTAACGAACAAGTTTTTATTTTTGTTACGTAGTTACGCTTGGAACTATCAAAGTATAAGCCGTGGTATAAGCCGTGATGGTACAGTTGACAGGAATTTATTGATATAAACTAAAAAAATATTTACATAAATTGTACCTACCTACTGAATAAAAGCCTAATAACACTTAGGTACCTAAAAACGTTAAAAGAATAATAAATTTAAACAATAAATAACTAAACCCTAACTGAAATATAATCTTACTAATATTATAAACGCGAAAGTTTGTATGTAAGTATGTATGTATAAGAGTAACCACCTCACATACGTATGTATGTGAGAAAAATTACTGAACCGATTGCGATGAAACTTGGAATATAGGTAGCTGGGGGACCTGGATTAACACATAGGCTACTTTTTATTCCCGCGGGAACGGAAATTACGCGGGTGAAACCGCGGGGCGCAGCTAGTACATTATAACCCCCTAATGAAATGAATAGATTACGAGACTTACCTACCATCAATAAATCAAAATAACTAAAAAGCGTAAAATAAAAAAAATAATTTATAAAAAAAACAAAAAACCCGACTGCGTAAAAAACTCGATTAAAAAATACGCATAGAAACAACAAAAAAACCAAAAAGAAAAAAACAAGCCCAGTAATTTGTTAGAGAATTGAAGTTATGGTTCGACAGCTTTTTACGTGAATACGCCCCCAAATTTTACTTTATATTATAACTAGCTGCGCCCCGCGGTTTCACCCGTGAAAGTGCAAAAACACGTTATCACGGGTGCGGGCGGCCGAGCGGTTCTCGAGCGGTTGCACTTATTCCTTCATTTCGGGTTCTACTAATTGGATTTCGATGCAATATATACCACGACCTTCTTCGAAAATAGAACTATCCAATATTGAAAACCAGATTCCAATCGGATTTGTAGTTTTTATTTGTATAAGGAACAGACAGAGAAACAGACAGACGGACATGAATTTTAAAAATTATATAATTTTGTTCTACTACTTATCCTAAGTCCCCTAAACCTCTTTTTTTTTATTTACTTCCAAGTACAGACTTTTTGTCCTCTCTTCCTTTATTAAAAGTATAGAAGATAAGGTAAAACCAGGGTAAAACACATTAATAAATATACGTGTCCGTTATGATTTAGTTATATTCCACGATGGTCAGCTACTGGGAATCAAATAGTTCATGGAATTGAGTATTGTTTTTTTTTTGAGAATTGATGTTGCAGTTCTACAACTTTTTATGTGATTAATTACACACGTATTGTACGTATATATGTGTACAGTTAATTTAGTATTCCACGATGGAGGCACTCTATCGGCAACCAAATAGTTCATGAATCGTTTGGTGCTGTATTAACGGCAGGAGTTTTACTTCTATACATCTGTATTAACTATCTAGTTAATAACTCAGTTTCAGATTTGTGTGTTTCAGTTAGGAGCTGATAGATGTCCAATCCACAGAAAATGCAAAATGCGTCCGTAGAAAACGTGTCTCTCGCTATGTCTCGCATTTACACTCTTGCTTTTTTCGATTCCGCTTTTTTTAAAATAAACACATATTATGCAAGTGTCAGTTTGCTTTAATCTTCTGTTGGGAATACGATGCTTTCGATAACGAGTTGGTAAAAGCTACCGCGCAAGGAGTGAGCAGAAATTGTCAACGTTAAAGTCATAGACAATTCTGTTTTTAGACACTTTTCTAGAAAATGGTTCACTTCTTCGAACCGAGAGTCGGGTAGCCTTGCATTCCTGTTTACTACTTCCTTAGAGTAATAATTACCTATTATTACTCTAAGACTTCTTCTCTTCGCAAGCGAGGTACGTGGGGTGAGGTACGTGGAATGCGTTTGTTAAATATTGATACATTTAATCTTATGTTTTAACCTTATGTTGTCCTTTCATTTAGTTTGATGTTTTACAATCAAAATTTCAATTACCCAATTCAATTCAATTCAATTTTTCTATTTTCAAAAGCAGCTGTTTTGTCAGTGAAACATAATCTAAAAATTTTCAAAAAAGTTCTAATTTTCAGAAGTCGTAGAACAAAAGGTGTTCGCCTAGACGTCTAGAACAACCCCCTTTCGGATACCCGTTACAAATTGTAATATAAATTATTTTTCAACGGACGACATTTGAAGGTCGTTACCGACCTCTTGCTTTTTTTGACGTAACTAACGTATCGGACTACGTCGGTGAAAAATTCAAATTATAATAAAAACAAAGCGGTTAAACCAAAAAAATGAGTTTAATTCAAGTAATGCCTAACTAAAAACTTACTTAGGAAATGCGGTCATTAGAATAGAAGTTTGTAGATTTAATTTGTAAATACAGTAATGATTTGTAATAGTAACAGCGTTTTAGGCTAAGATTTTATTTATTGTTTTATTAGACCCAAAATTTAATTAAAATGAATCTCAGTTATAGGATACTTACCTAAACAGTGCAATGGACATAAAGTGGATCATTGTTTTTATTTTTGAAAATTGTTTTTAAGATAAGCTGACCATAACTGCGAGAGGGCGAGATTTCTTTAAATAGATACTTTTTTGGACTTAAGTCCACGGGGTGTTTTCATCTAAGTCTCATATTTGGAGTCAATAAAAAGATAAACTGTACAAATATATTGGCGGCCAACCTCTAGCGAACAATGGATGCGGAACATATGGGACGTCGTTTACTGCGTATTAAAATGCAGTACCTCTACATTCGTGGTGTTCCGGGAACATTCCGCAAAATCCGGGATGGTTGATCGGCTTAATCTAGGATTACTAAAATCTCCTTTATTTTGGAAGAAAGAAAATATCACATTCACTCGTATATTAGCTGAATATCAAAAGACTAGACAGCATTTATAATTTAATTTAGAATAAGTAGGTTTATTGTACATTTTTGTGTCATATTTCTAAGTAGGTATGTTATCTATATAGATAAGTAGGAAGTACTAGGTACCTTTATATCATCTGCAACCAGTCATGTGTATGTTTTTATATAGCATTTTGTATTTACATGTTAACGTTAAAGTCGGGAGTACGGTACTTAGGTTTAACTGGTCAAAACTAAGTGTAACAGATGAGATGAGTGTAACATATCTAGGTATAAAATGTTTTGTCCTGACACGGACTGAACAACGCACAGCTTAAACTGTAGATACTGAAATTTGGAGTGTGTTTAAATTCCTTATATAATGTAGGCAACCAAAAAAGAACTTTTGAAAAACGGTATTTATGTGGGTAAAATGGCGGGACTCAGCCAGTTACCCATAATATTATGTAGTTTGCGTTTTTTAATAACTCCTCGATAACTGTAGTACTTAATTTTTGACGGTTATTCCTAGATTTGCCCGAATTGCCCGTGCTTTTGGCTTTAACCGTAGCATGATAAATATTGGCAACCGAGGCCTTTAAATATGCAGCTTTTATAAATAAATAAATAAATAAATAAATCCTGTGACGAACACACAGCGCCATCTAGCCCCGTGGTAAGCTTCTAAGCTTGTGTTACGGTGGCTAGACAACGGATATACTACTTATATTTATTTTTCTTTTGTAAATACATACATATTATACATAGAAATACGCCCAGACTAGATACAAATATTTATTTTTAAGCATAAATATACATATATACAATAAATCATATCAAACATACTAGTTTAAGAATTTACTCAGACTTTTGTAAATAGGGAAAGTTTAAATACTTCATAACTTATAATTATAACGCATTTACACATGATCGTACTACCATACGATTATGAAATCTTAATGAAAAATACTATTTAGATCATTAAAGCCACCCCACACACTGGTGCTGTATTGCGATTGCTGAATGCACACCTGTGTGCGGTATTGCGTCTTGTTCATACAGCACCTACAAACGTGCAATTCCGCACATGTGTGGGAGTGGCTTAAAGCTGGTAAAGACTTTGGAATATGAAAGGTTCTTTTGAAAAGAAATAAAAACAAGTGTAACAAAAAATAATTTATTAAAACGTTACAAAACTTGCTCAATCACAGCCTTTTTAAATTAATGCTTGTGCCTGCTTAGTTATGTAAGAGTGAGTGAATAAAAATATTATATTTAATTTGTGACTATTAGTGCGTGAAAGAGAGAAAAATACGTCTAACATTGACTAGTTTTTCGTCCAGTTTTGCTTGTTTTCGGAAGCCATTTTAAAATCCGAAGAATGAAGCTTAGGATGTTTAAGGTGTTTACGAAGATCTTTAAAATTATACTTATAGGTTTTAAAATGGTTTTCAAAAAAAATCTCGTAAAAGCAAAACAATATTGAAATTATTACAAATTAAAATGCACAAAACGATAAGTCTGTATTTTAGATAAGATTTTTTGTAAACGCTATTTTTAAGCGTCTTGTAAGCTAATGCGACTGATTTTTTTTGCAAATTTAGATCATTTTGTATGCATAACTTGTGGATGCAATATTTATTATAAATATATAATACTCATGTGAATTGAAGCACAAAACATTGACTTTAAATGCACACCTTTGTAAAATTTGTACACTTTTGTATTTTTATTGAATATAAAGTGCAATTCGTATTTTTATCTCTTATTTAAATTATTAATTTACCTATCTCGTAATTTCGTATACTTACATATTATCGTCGTCATATACTCCAGGTATATGGTGTCCTTAGCGATGATTTATATTAGATCTTCACGAGCGCGAGCTTTGTTGTCCATTGCTCGGCGAGCAGTCAATCGGTCTGTTGCAACACTTCTAACCGAGTGGCAGCCGAGCAATGGACAACGAAGCTCACCCGGCCGGCGCTCGTAATATAAATCATCCCTTATAAAGGCCAGTAGATGTATCTGGGTTTAATACTGCGCTAAATAGAGTGAACTGCACAACAAACATATGGCATTATACATTGTTAGGTGGAGTAGGCTGGCCCAGCACCACCCTCTCAGTCTAGTCAGCCATGTCCAAAAGAAAATCCTACTAATATTTTAAAGGCAAAGGTTTGTTCTTTTCGTATAGTGGTGTGGCTCACCTTGTGTTTGAGTTTTCAGGTCGCCCTAAGGCCTTTAACTTGACCTAACGACTGTTATCTGAGAAAACAAACCGGGACCAACTGCTTAACTTGCCTTCCGAAGCACGGAGGAGCTCGAGAAAATGTTTTTTTGCCACACAAATTTTCGGTCACCCATCCAATGACTGCACTAAGCGTTGCTTAACCCGCACGACCGTTCAAGATCGGCAGGTACATACTAGGCCAATGAGCTCTAAAGTATGGTAGAAAGTAGGTATATTTGTTACCCCTCCACGCAATTCTATTCCACCGATTGCGATGAATCTTTGTATGCAGGCTGAAGACCAGGATTAACACAGGCTACGTCACATCCTGATATTCCTGCAGGATCGGATCTTACGCAGGTGAAAAAGCACTAGTTACTAATAATTCCTATCATCACTATCCATTACACTATTAACAGGCGGTAACATAGTATAGGCCGCAGCCGGACTATAGGCATAAGACAGCCAAACAGCCCGCGAGCTCTTTCTCGGTACAAACACGAACAACCATAGAGCTATAATAGCTAGAGTTATACATATAGCTATGATGGCTATGCTAACTCCGATAATGTGCTTGTCTGGTGGACAGACGAAGTATTTCTCGTCCAGGTCGAAGATCCGCGCCTTGAATAGCGTTTTTGGGAAGGCACATCTGGAAATAAATAAAAGGAATTGTTATTCTTCTAGATAAATAAAATTCAAATTCCTGACTGATTGATTGATTGGCTGAATGAATGACTGACCTACCTAATATCAAAGCCGGTGCTCGAATTGTTCATAGAAATATAAAATTTGAAGTGTGTTCTTTGTGGTGTGTATGTTTCTAGTAAAGGGGTTTTTTGAGAAATCGCCTGGGATTGGGAAAATACGACGCGGTTACACCCGGTAACCGCGTGACTCTAGTAGATAAATATCTGGTAATATATAATTATAAAGGCAAATACAAGAATGTTGCACACAGTGCCATCTGCCTGAAACTAAGCAACTGATGCCTAAACCACAGTATCCTACGTAATGTAATTCGAAAATATTATCTGGTTCTAGTTATCTCCACAATACAAGCCTAGTCGACTAGGCGCTGTGTGCAATGTTGTTTAACATTAATAAATAAAAATGGGGTCTAAGATGTAGCTCCCCTAAAAGAGCTACAAAATAGACAGTGGAATAAGGTTCCGAAACGATTTCCTTTCTGTCTACTACAATATTAGATATGTTTGAGATAAGAATACTTATCAGGTATTGTCATAAAATATGTACCAACTTATAATCAGTTCTTGATAATGTCCGATTACCAATTTGTTGTTGTGTCTAAAGAAATTTCCATTAAAGGATGATTTATACTAGACCGTCAGCTGGCCGTGCCGGGTCCGAGCTTCGTTGTCCATTGATCGGCGAGCAGTAGATCGGTCTGTTGCAATCGTGGCGGCCGAGCAATAGACAACGAAGCCCGGACCCTACACGGTCGGGTGACGGTCTAGTATAAATCATCCCTTGCTCACTTGCGCCAGGCGGTGAATTTTTAAACTTACGAGTCAAACATAATAATGTCGAAAGATGTAACTAACTGACACTGTGTTAGACCGAGGCTTAATTAGTGCGTCGTCGCAGCATTGCGATTTTTTTCGTGACTGTGGTTTTATATCACATAATAGAAGATCATCACAAAGTATATACTCTTTCCCCATTAAAACATAGTCGACTGTTTCCTTCCCAGATAAAGACAGCAAATATGTTTACGACATGTATAAACATTTTTTCATGTTCTAATTATCATAGGACATACTATTCTAAGTAAAAAAAAGAATAGGGCATGGTCATTTGATCATGGCAGATATAAGTTTTATGCCATACCATAA
This sequence comes from Idaea dimidiata, assembly GCA_949358125.1. Taxonomy (NCBI): domain Eukaryota; kingdom Metazoa; phylum Arthropoda; class Insecta; order Lepidoptera; family Geometridae; genus Idaea; species Idaea dimidiata. Next base: position 15,421,353 of record OX442328.1, read on the forward strand.
ACATCTTTGTTCTTACATTTTTTATCTAGGGAAAGAACAGTTGACTACGTATATGGTGAAAGAGTAGGTATTCCTAAGCAAACCCTGAGAGTTAGGTCAACCTGGTGTTTTACGAATGTGTCTCTCTTGAATGTTTACTGGAGGACGCTAAATTACCTATAGTTTTTATTTATTTTAATATTACAAACAGATAACTCACCTTAAATGTTCTCGATCTCGTTCAGGTATTTGCAGTTTCTTAATCCACAGAATATGACAGTCACATTTCCAAGGATTCCCTTGCAGATCCAACCTCGTTAGCATTCCGAACAACTCGCTCAAAGATTCATCCAAAGTCGTCAACCTAGACCCTTTCAGCGACAGATTCTGCATTTGAAAATCGTAAGTATCCCTCATAACTTGCCTACCAAATGATAAATTACTGAACACAGTTAAATTCTTATTTCTTTCAAGTTCTATATTCATGAAATTAATCTTTTCGAATGCAAAAGGCGGTACCTCTTTAATAGCTATGTTGTTCAGTTTCAAATCTGATAGTATAAGTGCATTCACGAAATCTTCGTTTTCAATTTCTTCTATAGGATTGTCTGATAGGTCTAGGTATTCAATTGTAAAGGGTAACTCGAAGATATCTGTAAGATTGTTGTTGGAAATTATGATTTTTCTTATATCGTATGCGTCTATGAAGAAATTGTCAGGTACTGTGTTCAAATTGACTCCACTAATGCTTATGGATTTGATTTTATTTGTCAATCCATATCCGCTTCTGTCGAAAAGGTTGTTGTCTCTCAAACTTGGCCCAATATTGTTATTATCTAGAATAACTTCTTGTAACGCTGACAAAGGATGGAAAGTCAATTTCTCAAATGTTGAAAAGCGATTATTTGCTAAGTTCAAATACTGTAGCTTCCGCACCTTTCTAAAAGTCTCCTGATGTATATGTTCTAACAAATTGTCGCTCAAATCCAATTTCCTTAGCTCTGGTAAGTCAAACGCGTCATTGCTTATATTGACGATAGCATTATTGTTTAAAAGCAACTCGGTCATTGTTTTCGACACGAACAAAGTGCCTGGACTAATCGTAGTTAGATTAGTGAAAGATAAGTCTAAAGAGTAGATAGAAAATGGCAACACTAAATCATTTACTGGTTTCCTATAGGAACAGTCGACGTTTTCACCTTGGAAGTCATTCTCTTTTTGATTATTATACGAACACAAACAATGATCACAAATATCAACACTGTTCACGAATGTTATTGTAAAAGTTATTATTAAATAGACGGGTGAAAGACGCCGCGACATTTTTCCGACTGATTCGCTTATCACGTCTTGATAAATCTTTATCGGTAAAGTACCTACTAAAGAGCTATAAAAATGTTAGTTATAGAGGTGAATTAACAAGGTGACACGTAAAACTGTGTAATTGGTTTTACTAGTGAAGGTTTACATGACTCCACTGAAATTAAAGACAGAAGTATTATTAGTTTTTTATTGGTAATATTTTTGGCGCGGTTCGCGGTTATATTATTTATTACACTAGCACCCGTCAAATATCGTGAGTAACAGTGAGTGATTGTTGAGTATTCATACCACATGTTATATTTCACACATTATTTTCCAGGAATTTGCGTTTTTAGATTACTATTTCATGACTATAGCATGTACAATTTATTACATGAATTGAATATATAAACACTTCATTAAAATAACAGGTTAGTTAGTACGAGTAATAAATATCATATGGTAAATATTCCATAGATTTAATTAATTGAATAAAACTGCTAGGTACCTTATTGTTATTACTTTTACAGGACAATCTGCATCAAACTCGTTTAACCTTGAGAATATTATCATTTAGGAACCCCCCTGAGATGGAAGGATATGTAAAGACGTCGAAACGCAGGGCAATTACAAAATGCTAAAAATAATAAAAACAACGCGATTAAACCGGAAAAAATAGTTTTTAAAACATTGCGAAAGCAGAAGAAAAATCTAATATCACTATTTAATTCTCTTAATGATTGTTGATTTAAATATCTTAGATAAGTATTTATTGCATTTGTTGGTAATTTTGCATATTTTCCTTTAGTTTGAACACTTGAATCATGAGGTAATCAATTGGGTCGCGAGTTTCTTTGTTTAGAGTAGACAACTCGACCGACCGTGATGTAATCCAAATGACGCAGTTTTGTATCTAAATCTGAGATAAGTTGCCAGTCGTGGCCGATGGTGTTTTTAATATTATCCTATTGCCGATAAAGAAAATTTTTTTTTGTTGGAAAGGGAATACCACAAGGTCGATTTGTAAGCGCGGGATCGACAAAGTTTTAGTAAATTTGTCAAATTTTAATTAGTTAAATGTCTACTTGATTTTCATTTTAAACTACACTTTACTACTGGTTCTACTGCAACACACATAACAAATTTATTCCGAAACCAAACACGTTTGAAACTGTGGTACACAGTGTCTACCTACAGCAAGTACGGTTATAAATTATTTACTTATAAAATAATAATACATGACTCATTCAGTGGTTTTCCTTTAATGGCAAACAACGCTCACAAAATACCTACTTAACTTTATACAAGGTGTAGCGGGGATACCCATTTACGCCGAAAGGGGTTTGTTCTAGACGTCTAGGCGAACAACTTTTGTTCAACGACTTTTTGATACCTATATTTCACTGAAAAAAAACCAGCTGTTTTTGAAAATAAATTCAATCAAAGTTTTGATTGTAGTAGGCCAAACTAAATGAAAGGACAACTTAAAATCAATATGACCTCTAAGTCTAAGAAACAGCTGATTTTGAAGTAAACGTTCGTTCAAAATTAGCGAACAAACCAAAATTTGTTCGCTAGACTTCTAGAGCAACCCCCTTTCGGCTTAAAAGAGTGACCTCGTCACACCTTGTTTTATATTATTATCTACACTTATGTTATCAACACTAAATAAAATAAAACATTGCAAGTTTTGCATTTTTTGCGTTTTTTCTCAATAATGCGTTCGTAAAGGGCGAATTAGGACCTGCATTAAAGTGAACTGTTTTGTTGGTTGGGTTTCCGTACTAGAATGGTAAAAACGTGACCCGTTTTTACTAAGCCACCACAGTCCGTTTGACTGTCTGTCACCAGGCTGTATCTCATTAACCGTACCGTGATAGCTAGATATTTGAAATTATCACAAATGGTGTTCTGTTGCCGCTATAATAGCAATAACAATGCAATAAATGCACCATTTGTGGTGAATATATTGCATTGCACGGTGAACCATTGCGATGGGCTTTCAGGCGGATATCCTAAACTATCAGAGATAGCGATAATGTTGAAAGGAGTTGCGTCCCCGATTTTGAGTATTACCGGATTTTTGAAAAAAAAAACTCCCTTTATTATTATACCGATTAATAGTGTTACTGATAGCGATCAAATTCTGGAAACAAACATAGTAAGTATGTTAAATCGAGGGAAATGACTATGTTTAATAAAAATATTAAATTTGACCATAAAATGATTCTAACAATTGTTCCAAATTATTTCCATCAATGCTTTCATCAAGGATCAAAGTTCATGCTTTAAATTGTGTGCGAATATATTGAAATTGGAACATGGTCTGTAATGATGAGAAATGCAAGTGCAATAGTCAGTCGTTATAATAGATACGAGTACTTGTACAGAATAGTTGCCTGTTTCGTATTTTTATTAAAAAAGTTTTTTTTTCGATTTCCCATAATATTTGGTTTTCAGAATTTGATATTTAATAGCAACACTATCAATCGGTACAATAATATTATAGGATGTTTATTTTTTAGCAAAACGACAAGGTGTAATTCCTGACTAGGGTTATAAATTAAAAAAAATCGAATTATGCCATTTTAGTTTTTGTTAAAATCGGGGACGCTACTCCTTTCAGCATTTTTGCTATCTCTTATAGTTTAGGATATCCCCCTGAAAACCAATCGAAATGGTTCACCATGTAAATATTAAATACTTAATGCTGTCTAATTCCAAAATGAAGAGAACCGAAGTGCCCGAAAAAAAATGAACAAAGTATGCCATGACCATCAAGACTCACACGATAAAAAATTTTTGTCAAAAACTAACCTATTAGATATATTATCTTATATCTAAAACCGTCCTCTAGTTGTTTGTGCATTTCCCTTGCTTGTCTGTTCTTCGTGAGCCTGTAAAGAATTTGTCTTTTTTTTTTACACAAATAAATGAGACCTTAAATTCATATTCTATGGGTCTTCATATATCCGAAATGTGTCACACAATAACTATGATTTTGGTTTAGTTTCAGAGCGTGCTACGAGAAACTCTTGGGGGTTAAGTTTACTTTAACACTTTGACCGCTAGGCTCGAACCAAAAAATAGGCTCCTATGCTGTAAATATTACCTGCCTTGGAGAAAACATGCCTCACGTACTACCGCACTGGCGAAGATGGTAGAAAAACACAATGTTTGTGTTTACAATAGTTGAAGACTTAAGGGGGCTATTTGACAAGTAACTCTCTGTAAGAAACCTATCTCACCTTGATCACTATAGTGGTCCTCGGCTGCGTATTCCACAGCTGGCCGTGGTGGTCCAGTAGCGCCGCGTCTACCGCCACAGTATATAAACCAGCAGTAGGCACGCCCACCAGCTGCTGGCACGAGAAGAAGTCGCGGAGTGGTGTTACTGTTTGGACTGCGGTCAGGATCGCCGGGATATTTGTTAGTTCTACTGTCTGGAGACAGAAGGTAAAATACATGATAAAAGAAAAGAAAGAAAGAGATATCATTATTGTTATAAGTTTTTAAATATTTATGTTAGATATGTAAGTTCAATTCAATGACTTTTAACATGTTTTATTGTGATAGATAGATAGATAATAACTTTATTTGCACAACATTACAACAAAAACACAAATAATTACATTACATGAAGTAAAGACATATATTAAACGTAAATTGCACAAATGGGCGGCCTTATCGCTGAAAGCGATTTCTTCCAGGCAACCTATACTTACTGTTAATGTACTAAGTAACTGTGTTAATAAATAAATAATCTTTTCTCGTTATTTTATCGCCCTCTTATAGCGCGAGAACAGGCCTGCTAATTAAAAAATAGTATATTACGATATAAGTACGTTAAGATGGTTATAATAACACACGAGGTGGAATTTTAGCCGAAGCCGAGTGTGTTTAATACGCACGTATATTGTCGCACGACGTTTTTGCGAGGAAACAGAATAAAAAATCATGAAATTATTCTTTATAAACTCCACCATAAAACTGTGATGCAGATTGCTTCCCGCCGTTTTACTTTTTTTTAATGAGCGCGGCGCGCGAGAGGTCAGTTCGAAATTTAAAAATAAAAAAATGAAGCATGTTTTATTCACTGGGCTGATGGTGTTATCACTTGGCTGTATGAGAATTATGTTCTTTGCCACTCAAATTAAGATTATTGCAATAAAATAATATTTACAGAGTACTTTATATATGACAACCTTAGATAAATCAAAACATGATGCGGTTATGGAATATAACTTGTGAATCCTGTGCAATTAGACCCACTTTACGAGAAAATGTGTTGTAAAAATTATAATAAAAATCCCCGACTACTTTATAAAAACCACAAATAATAAAAACTTTTTTGAAGTTGTTTTTTTTTTTAAAGTTTAAGTTTAAATTTAAGTTAAAAGCAGGTTGTTTCGGCATCTAAGCAAACAAAATTAGTTTTACAATTTTAGAAATTCGAACTTTTTTCCAGAAAATTTAGAAATTGTTTTACTGAAAAATCTAATTATCAAGTCTTATTTAAAAGACTGGGTAGATAAAAGTAATTTACCTTTTACTTAAAAAAAAGTAAAACTTATTGAATAATTTCTACTTTTTTACTCCAGAAATTGGATTTGAAGAATTATATTAATTAATAATCTATACCTTTTCATTAGTCCGAGGATGGGGAGTCGCCGTGACCGTGATCTGAACAGCTTTCACTTGACGAGGTTTCTGCCTTTTACTGTACATTTATAAAACATCAATATAGTTAAATACACAATTAACAATTAATATACTTCGTCTATTAAAAGCTTAGTTTGGGGACTAGATTGCGCTGTGTAACGTCCTACAATATTTATTCATTTGACCTTATCGGATGCCTACATTCCATAAAGAACACACTCTACATTTCAGGTCTGAATGATCTCAGAGAGGACAGGAAGGACGAAGCATTCTCTAGCTACAAGTTAATATAATAATAATAATAAATCTCGTGACGAACACACAGCGCCATCTAGCCCCATGGTAAGCTGCTAAGCTTAAGTTACGGTGACTAGACAACGGATATACTACTTATGTTTATTTTTCTTTTGTAAATATATACATAATATACATAGAAATACATCCAGACCAGATACAAATATTTATTTTTAATCATAAATATTTGCACCCAGCGGTAATCGAGCCCGCAACCTTCTGTATTGCAGAGAAGCGTTCGTCCGAGGCGCCACAGAGGTCGTCAAAACAAGTTACCTGATGAGTTGCGGCGGCAAGACGACCCCCTCGATCTTCAGGGCGAGGCGGTGCGAGAGCGGCAGCGGCGTGGGATGGTCCTGCGCGCGCGCCGGCCACACCGTGAGGCGCACGCCCGCGCGCCCCGCGCCGCCGCCGCCCCACCCCGCGCCGCCGCCGCCCCACCCCGCGCGCGCCCACACCGCGCCGCGGCAGCACGCCAGCACGCACGCCACCACGGCCTCGGCGTGCTGCCTCGACCACACACACACAAATACTATAGTATATAATAGGTCGGGTAAAAAGTTTCTTCGCATTTTACATAAAAAATCAAAAGGTTTTAAATAAATAAAATAAATAAATCCTGTGACGAACACACAGCGCCATCTAGCCCCGTGGTAAGCTGCTAAGCTTGTGTTACGGTGGCTAGACAACGGATATACTACTTATATTTATTTTTCTTTTGTAAATACATACACATTATACATAGAAATACGCCCAGACCAGATGCAATTTTTTTTTTTTTTTTTTTTTTTTAATATTAGCACCCAGCGGGAATCGAACCCGCAACCTTCTGTATTGCAGCCAAGCGTTCGCCCGACGCGCCACAGAGGTCGTCGAGGTCGGTTTACGGTTATAGTTTATTTAATATTTGACTAAAGTGTGTAGGTGCCATTTTGTTGAATATAGAAATATATATATTTATAGATTTAGATATAAGTATATTTTTTAAATAGACCAAAGCGACGTGCATCTTTGATATCAAAACTTCCGCATTTAAAGGAAAATTTGCTATACCCTCACTGATACTGCATTAGGTTCATAAACATTTATTTATTTATAAGATTCACTTATTTTAACAATAAGAAAAACAAATGAAAATCACACATTTTCCTAATTTGAATTTGGAATTGTCTTCTATAAAATTTAAACTTTTTAATGATACCAAAACCAGCCAGGTACAAATGTTAAAGCCAAAGATATTTTATTAAAAGTTCATACACACTTATACGAAGACTTTTTAGCCGACCTAATATATTACACAACGTAATATAGTAACACGTAGACTCCGGAAAACCAATCAAATCAATATATTAGGTCCCAACATATGAAATTAGTGTTTGTCGTACTGCCCATTTTGGTCTCAAATATCTCCTCTTTGGTTAGGAATACCAGTGTCAAATTTATACAGCTATTTAATCATGCTCTTGTGTTTTGAAAACCGTAATTCATTTGTGTTTTTCTCTATTGGTTTTTTCTTTGCGTCAATCAATTTACAAAACGGAAAACTTTAAATATCGCGTTATTTACGAGTAGGTACGAGTTTGATCATAGCACCAGTGCTGCAAAAACGGCTGCCGGAGGAAACATGTGCCCGGATTAGCGAATGTCCCATACCTTAGAACTGTGGGAAGTCCTAGGACATCTCACTATCTTCATGAAGTTTTTCTTCACCATAAGAGTAATTAATATTGCACGTAAATTAAAGAAACTAAGGTGCGCGGTCGGGATTCCAACCCCCGAAATTCGTGAGCATCAGAATGGCGGGTGTACAAATGCAAATTATCATGAATCTAATATGGCTCAAATCTACCTTAATTCTACCTAATTCTACCAATAAAGAAATTAATATTACCTCTCTGTACGCATAGAAAACTCAATAAATATGTGAGCCGCCAATCAAACGTCAGGATGGCGGGTGTATTCCTTTTCTGGGCGAAATATCATTCGTAAATATTTATATTCACTGCCATATAAATCTACCTAATTAGTACCTTACAGAACCGTGCGTAGTAATCAAATTCAGGCAAAGGCTAGAGATAGAGAGTATTTTTGAAAATAAAATTTCGCAACTTTAAATTTCTGCAATGTTGGTATTTAGTAATTGACAAAAATGAAAATTTAGCAACACATCTCTCAAAGCGTTCCCGCCAAAACTGTGTCGAGAATCTGGGCTAAAAAAAATATGTACTTTTTTATAATTATGGCCGTTTAGAAAGTAGCCAGTGTCAAGTATTATGCTATAATTGAATCGAATTACTCTATGTTAGCCATTTGACAAGTAGATTCGATTCAATTATAGCATAATACTTGACACTGGCTACTTTCTAAACGGCCATAATTATAGAAAAGTACATATTTTTTTTTTAGCCCAGATAAATCGATTATACTAAACGGCCATAATTATAAAAAAGTACAATCTTTTTTTAGCCCAGATAAATCGATTAATCTAAACGGCCATAATTATAAAAAAAGTACAATCTTTTTTTAGCCCAGATTCTCGACACGCCCGCCGAGTTTTTGGCGGCAATGCGTTGAGGATCTCCTCAACACATCTGTGTTGCTAAATTTTCATTTTTGTGAAACTTATATTATACTTATACGGGGGAATATTAATCAATTTAGTTTCGTGAAAGTGTACAAGTGTAAATAAAAGTGAAAATCGGTGCAAAACATGGACTTTAGCTTAGTGTTGTCCCCAAAGCTCCGTGAACAAACATTGTAAAAAATGGCCCCCTTTTTTCAATGATTACCTCGACTTGACTGTTTCGTTCTATGCAAATAACTTGCAAATATTTATAATACTCGACACTGGCAAATGTCCGAAAGGAAAAGCCATTTTAAAGAAGAAGAAGACACGCCCGCCATTACTAAATACCAACATTGCAGAAATTTACAAGTTCCGAAATTTTATTTTCAAAAATACTCTCTAGTCTTTGCCTGAATTTGATTACTACGTACGGTATTGTAAGGTACTAATTAGGTAGATTTATATGGCAGTGAATATAAATATTAACGAATGATATTTCGCCCAGAAAAGGAATACACCCGCCATCCAGACGTTTGATAGGCGGCTCACATATTTATTGAGTTTTCTATGCGTACAAAGAGCTACTATTAATTTCTTTATTGGTAGAATTAGGTAGAATTAAGGTAGATTTGAGCCATATTAGATTCATGATAATTTGCATTTGTACACCCGCCATTCTGATGCACACCGAAATTCGAAATGAAATTCGGGGTATCTACCACTAAACCAACACCGCTCTATTTTATAGTTCTTCAATGCTACATTAGTCGTATAACATACCCTATGTGTAATCCCGGGAGCTGTAGTAGGATTTTCGAACAGTTTGGCTGCAATGATAGCGATCTTCTCACTCGGTGCCAATGCAATGCGTTCCTCTAAAGAGTTCGGTTTGAGTTCCTTGGTGGGCTCTTGAGGCTCTTGAGTCGGGGAGGTGATACGATCCAGGAACTGAGCTAGCTGCTCGTATGTGTGTTGGCAACTGAATGGGGTGTTTAGGAAATAAATGGACTTAAGTCTAGTTTGAAGAACCGCATAGTCGGTGATGATGTGGTCTAAAATGAAGTATGCTGATCTATAAAGAACAGACCTATACATCAGTTAGCTGACTAGGCTAGGACGGTGCAATAAAATGTCTAAAGCGCTAGTAGATTTATATATGATCAAAAGTGATTCCACGAGAGTGGGAAATAGTCGGGTGACATACACATCACATAAAACACAATCTCCAAATTTCATGTCTCTAAGACCAGGGTTTCAGTCATTCAGTCAGGACTATGTATTTTAAATAATAAATAATATTAAAATACTATATTCATGCCAATTATTTAAATGGTTTTCTCTTAAATTTTCATAAACACCGAAGTCCTGATTATATAATGAAAAAGGATACATATAATAATGTCTGAGCGTAGAGTCGTCCGCATGGAAGGCAGTCCGGGCGATGTCTGCGTAGGAGCGCGCCGCGTTAGTGAGCGCAACCTTGGCTCGTTTGAGCGCGTGCGCGGCGGCGCCGGCGCGGGCGGGCGCCGCGCGCGGCCCGCACGCCGCGTGCGCCACGGCCGGCGGCGGCTGCGAGCACAGCGCGCGCGCCGCCGCCGCTGGGGAACGGGCAAAACCACAACTTTACAACTTTATTTAGAACTCTGTTTTATTCATTAAGCTATTTTGTAAACTTTTTAAATTCACACGATTTTTGATATATTTTTAAAGGGTTTCCTACACTTGGATGACTATACTTAAATAATTGCTTTCCAAAAATCCTGTCATGTGTGCAAGTCCTGTCGAGTGCGAAATTTTTGAAAAAGCATTTCTTTAAGTATAGTTCAGACGATTTGTTCACATAGTTACATTTTATACGCGATTTATAGCCAAATACAGAAACGTCATTTAAAATTTGAGAGGTACTTAAATTTTTGTTCAGTTTCTGAATTTAAAATTAGTATGGCAATTTTGGAGTTTGAGAGCTGCTTCCTTGTTTAAGTAGTTCTCAAATGTTGAGTTGCGTTTCTGTATTTGGCCGTAAGACCCGGTAAAATGTAGGTAAGCTATCTGTTGTGATTTTGCATGTCTATGACCAATGTTAGTTTTAGATTATAGGGATAAACACTAAAAATATGATGAGGCAAGCTGAAAACTAGCGCTGTGTAGATGCACAAAGGTGTGCCTCGCAGCTTACTGGGCTTGCTCTTCTTTTGCTTTTCGCGGTTTGGTTTTAAATTAAAATTATGGCAATAAATACTTTTTGATCATTTATTTTACTGATGTTGGGCACCTTCTGATTTATACTGATGCTTCACCTATGGTAAGTAGTGCAATACTTAAACCTCAAGTATGCTTATTCATTACAAATACGTATTCAAATACACGATGATTATTATGAAATGTCTTAAAACTTAGGGCGTTATGAAGATGATAATAATGTTTGGTTTGGTACCTTCCGATGAGAACAAATTATAAGATAATTAAAGATCATATAAATATGTATGGTCGTCTATAAGGTATGTATTTATAAGCCTTCATTGACTAAAATTAACGTTGTGGTTTTTCATCGCCGTTGTCATAGAAAAATAACCACAACCGAATGGAAAATCTCCTGGAACTGGAAACTGTTTAAAGTCAGATAAAACGCATCCTCCACTCACCCGTCCTGGCCAGCGCCGCCAGCGCTCCCCCCCTCGCCCCCGCCCAGCCTCCCCCCTCCGCCCACCCCAGCCACGCCGCGCTCTCCCACTTGGCGGCACACGCCTCCAGCCCAGAGATGCCCTGTTCTATGAGAGCGGCGTCGGCCGCGGCCGCCTGGTGTAGGGCGGACAGCCAGCGGCGGGCCGCCTCTGTAGGCGCTATGTCGGCCAGCCGGGACAGGATGCGGGACGCGATGCTGTGGTGACCGTATCTGAGATAAAAGATAAACGGTTGTTCAAGTTTCGTACCTCAGAAAGTAAAACAGGAACACTTAAAAGATCACTTTGTTTTCCATCTGTTCGTCTCTCGAGACCCTTCATCTCGAGAACGCGCGAAATTAAAACCAATATACTGGGATCTACAGTCTCTATTAAAATAAGCCTTTATTGCTGTTGAAATTATAGACTAATGCTCTATTACATTTGTAGAACAAATAAATGTTTTTCTAATCTATTCTATGCTATATTATTCTATCTATCTATTTAATAACTTTTCATTTTTTTTAAGTTATTAAAAACAGTATCTATTAATATTTTTTAAACTTGTAGGTCAGTGATTGACACGAGGCAGCTCTTTTTTATGAGGACCAATCACTAGTGTTTGTAGACCGAGGTGGTTTAACACATTAAACATTAATACAGGTGAATATTTTTTTATTTATTTTTTATTTGAGGGTCTTACGGGCGAAAATAGTGAATACTAACCTCAAAGCAGCTCTAGCTATCCGATACTTGATCCAGGGATTGGCTAGCTCTATGGTATCCAACAGTCGATCTTCCCAAGTGGGGTTCAGTTTACAGACGAGCGCTTTATGAGCTCGTTGTTGGAATATTATGGTGACGAGGAGCACGAGGCAAGTGCCGTCGTCTGGCGGATTTTCTATGCAGTTGTTGCTGTAAGAAAAAAACGTAGGTATATATGATACTCTATTTTTATTTTACTCGTAAGTGCTTAAGTGCCCGCACTGGGCGTCGTCGATAGAAATATTTAAAAGTAAAAATAAATACGTATATCTTTATTTTTTTGTGTCGTCATCTTGCGATCAGTCCAGCGACTATGAGCAGATGTGTCGATTGGAGTTTGGGCAGATAGGTTTATCTACAAAAAGCTTTTGACCACAATGAATACTTCTACTGATACTAATCAGCTACTGCCTTGTTATCGCCGTTGAGGTCGGCTGCAGAACAGCCGGTGAACCGTCAAATGCGCCATCGTTCGGGTAGCTCCTCCATAGTGACACACTGCCCTGGGCGTACAGAGCCCTCCTGTGGAGTAAGCCGTGCGTTACCTGTGCATGTCCTTCAGCAAGTGGTACTGGTCGGTGGGGTCGGGCAGCGCGGCGAGCGCCTCGAGCAGCGCGCGCGCGCGGCGCGGCGAGCGGCGCCACTGCAGCGCGCGCGCCAGACCGCTCACCACGCGCCCCACGCGACCGCACACCGCCGAGTTGCTGCGGCTCAGCTTCACCTGGACACCAGATACACCGTTACATTGAACACTTCACATTACTCATTTATGTTTTACTCTGAACACTTGCTTACGTAACGATCTGTCCCCCAATTTAAATTTTCACCCCATAATATTTTTGTTTAATTAAATTGATCTGACTAAATAAATCTATTATAATTTATTAGTTCTATGACTTGATAGCAAATTAAGACGAACATGCTTTAATTTTTATACAAGGTGTAACGGGTAAGCCCTTTTAATACGAAAGGGGGTTGTTCTAGACGTCTAGGCGAACAACTTTTGTTCTAAGACTTTTGGAAATTCAAAGTACTTTTCGTAAAATTTAGGTGTCAAGATTACTTGAAAATCAGCTGTTTCTGAGAGTTTGAGGTCATTGACCTTATGTAGTCCTTTTATTTAGTTTAATGGTTTACAATCAAAACTTAAATTACCTTTATTTTCAAAAGCAGCTGTTTTTGCAGTGAAACATAAACTCAAAATTTTCAAAAAAAAGTTTGAATTTTCAAAAGTCGTAAAACAAAAGGTTTTCGCCTAGTCGTCTAGAACAACCCCCTTTTGGATTAAAAGGGCATACCCGTTACAAATTGTATTGGTGGGAAGCCCTTACCCGTCGGTCTTAGATACATGAAATTTGAAGAATACATTCTTTATGGTGTAATAATGATATATTTATATAGTTACCAAGCACTGTAGAGCCATTCTCAAAGGTTTGATATTGAGCCCGTCGTCATCGATGCTGGTGGCAATGACCAGCGTCTCTAAAGCCAGCATCAGGTCACTGCCGTCGATCGGGAGGTTCTCTTCGTAGCTAAAATGATGAAAACAAAATAAATATTGTGGGGGAACAATCTTTGTTCTATAAGCTTTTGCAAAGCTACTATAGGTACGTGTGATTTTTCAATTAGTTTCACATATTATCATCTCAGCCCTTATCCCCCCACTGCCTCAATATCTTCCCCCATACGACGCCACAAATAGCGATCCCGAGCTGCATCCATCCAACGATTCCGTGCGACCGCTACAATGTCGTCGGTTCACCAGTAGGAGGTCGTCAACACTCCGTTTCGCATTGCGTCGTGGTCGCCACTCGAAAACCAACTTCACAGCGGTTATCGGTCTTTCGATGTACATGGCACATGAGGTGCACATACGAATTAGCAAAACTCGGGGGACGCTGGATGATTGAAATCTATGGGGGACGACAATGTACAGCAGTGGTAAACCTTTGTCCGATATGATGAAATATGAGTTTTAATTAATTATAGGCTATCCTGGTCAGTGTGCCTTCAAATGTAACAAATAGTGATGCAACGAATACTACTTTTACGAATACGAATATCAAACTTACTATTCGGCGAATACGAATATCTCACCATGGTAATAAAAGACTTATTTATTTGATGAATGTTTACTCTTCTAATAACTAAAATTTACAACGGGCAAATTTTTCTTTAAAAAACATAAAATTCGTAGATTTTCTGGTTTTAGGCGATTTCTTTTTTCAGTCTGGATGTTCCCAGCCGTTCATGTCACTTTGTTCTCGTTTACGGGAAGACATTTTCAACTCAACTTAAACTTATTTAAATTCGCAGCAACCTCAGACAGAAAATAAATAAAACAATACTCTCTTGCTTGACTTGTACTCACGACTGACAAATTAAATTAATGAAAAGAAAGGAATGAATGAATCAATTCAATCAATCCATGGTTCGTAATCGTAATGATAAGGAAACTCCCGGACCCGCAGGAACTGTATAAACTATGGCCGGGGAGTCCCCCGTCGCGTCGCGTCGTCGTTGCGGTTAGGGCCCTCTGCACACGTGCACACGTCATATTTTTACGAGAGTTTTTCAAATCTGCAGTAAATAGAGTTGCGTACAAAAATATTAGTTTTTAAATATTCGTATTAGTATTCGCCGAATACGAATATTCGGTAAATGTCTACTATTCGGCGAATACGAATATTCGTATTCGTATTCGTTGCATCACTAGTAACAAGCTATGTTTCCTCATCAATGTATCACAAAGCTAGCTTTGGAAATCTACATTCAGCTGTGGAAAGCATGTGATGGAGATTGGGTTACTCAAAATAAACGGGTCCGTGTCACAAATTGTAACAAACTTTATTCGCTCACCAATGTACCACGATGGTAGTGAGGACATGTGCCGCGGTCCCCGCTAGCCGCAGGTCGGTGCTAAAGGCCGCCTGACTGCAGTAGGTGCGGAGCGCGCTGGCCGGCCCGTCGCACGACCCGGCCGCCGCGCACACTGCCGGACACTCCACTAGGATCTACACCGCAACATTTATACTAGAAAAGTTAACTTTATAACCAAGCATTACAAGCCAATTACAAGTGAAACCTTCTAATTGGCTTCTGTTTCTACATTTTGTTTTTTTTATCTGTTAGATTTCCAATTAAATAAATAGGAAACTTTCGTTAATGTTTTCAAGGTAATGAATGCAATTTTAACTAGAACAAATTTATGGAGGTACATAGTTGGGTACCTCCACAGAGAAGATCTTCCAACCGGCAGTTGACTTTGCCCGATAGGCCACGACCCTATGAAAACTCGTTGGTTTAATTAGACTTCATATTAGCGTCACACTATCTAGTAGGTTCTGTACGTATCCACCACAAGTTTAATTTCAATGAAACATTATAAAATCTAGATAAAATCTTAGATCAAATCTTCTTTGTAGTATTCTTTTTGCAATGTGACTGACCTGCATAACTTGAAGAGTGAGTAACTCATGCGCGGGCGCGGTCGCAAGGCGCGCTATAGCCGTATGAGGCCACAGTGCCGCGTGCTTCGCTAGGACAGAGAGACCGCCCAGCGCGGCTAGTGCTACGCAGTTCCGGCCGTCTGAACGGGCTATGCTGAGTAGTACTTCTACCTGGAGAGTGAAAATAATTATATTTTATTTATTACTACTATGCCTAACTTTCGGGTTGCAAACTAGACCTAAACTGATAAACCCCGTTGTTGAATTTATCGAAAAATTTTCTGTATGTAACTACATTTCATTATTTACAAACTAGCTGTGTCCCACAGTTTTACCTTTCTAAGTCCCGATCTTGTGGGAATATCGGGATCAACAAGCTAAGCTGTGTTACTCCCTCATAGAGAATGAGCGAGTAACACAGCTTAAATTTTGGTGTGCTTTTCAGGACAAAAACTTATTGCTGTTTTAAAGCCTTGGCACATTTTAGACAATAAAGTAATTTTTTGACACAGTAAACTTTGAAATTGTCGCATGGTAATGATGTTGTTCATCATTATTTAATAGGAAAAGTAGTTAAAATATCTTACCTGATCAGGCACATGCACCACAGTATCTGCAGCTATGTGAGTCAGAGCACTGATGGCTGCCCTGACCAAATTGGCAGACGGATATTTTTCAAGCAGAGATCTCAGTAGTTTCAGTACACCTTCTGCTCTAATTGCTGTGAAAATAATTATAAACATGGTTTAAAGTATCTACTGTCTTTCTGTCACCAGGCTGTATCTCATGACCCGTAACAATTAGACAGTTTACATTGAGAAACATGATGTATTTCCATTGCCCCTCTATCAACAAATACAAAACACGAAATAAAATAAGTAAATATTTAACTGGGACTTCAATACAACATACATATCAACGGGTTAAGGTAACTGAATCAGAGATTCATTTATAATGTTGGTTGACATATTATTATATTTTTCATCTAAGACAAATGTAAAAAGATGTCCTCTAAGAAGACAAGCTATATTAAGATCATACAATTACTTGAAGCCCCAGCCCCGATCATACTTGCACATCTTCAGTGTGAGGTATATCAATATTTTGGCTAATAAAATAGTAGGTAGGTTTATCAAATATCTTACCACCACCGTGAACAGTTCTCAATGCACGAACAAGCTTGGCTCTACGATCAGCAGCCGTGCTCTCACATTCCACCATGTCTGAGAGCTTGTTACACATTGCTACTGCAAATGTACTGAGAACAAATAATTTACATTCTAAAATATGAACGATGTAGGCAAACTAAGAAAATAATACTGAAGTGACTTCAAAATTTAGGTTTACCTATTCGATGTAATAATGATGCAAAGACTCAGAGCTTATAGGGTTATAATACTTAATTATAATGATAGTAAACTAATTAAGAAAACAGTAAAGTAACCATAATATCCTTACTTGGAATGAGCAGCAAATCTCGTAGTAGCATAAATAGCAGCATCAACTTCCACATTATCATGACTGTCCAGCCCTCGCCTTATAGCGTGATGGACATTCTGCCTCTCAGGTATGATGCCAGCCACAGCACCCAACGTTCTGAGCGCTAAGGCTCTTGCGACAGGGTCATTTGAATGTAGTACGCTAAATACACGTCTCAGGAACTCGTCAACGTTCAAAATTTTGTCCAAATGCTTCTCACTCTGCTGACAAACTCGTAAAACCCATAGTCGTAAGAAGTTGTTGCCCATTCGAAAAATATCGGCGAGTTTTAGGAAGGACGAGTTGATTAGTATTGGAAAAGGGTACTTTTCGAATAGACGCGGGAATCGCACTATTGCCTCGCATTGTTCTCCAACTTTTCCAGACCTTAGACCTGAGGAAACGCGACAAATTAAGTTATTAATATATATTATGGGTGATAAAGTTTGTGGTTAGGTTTCGTTTCTACCTTTGTCTAGTTCAGTCAAAGCAGAGTTCGCGTCTTGTTCAGGTTCGCTAGAAGTATCGTTGAATGTATTCATTTTAACTCCGATCATAATAATACAAAAATAACAGGATAATTAGCGTTTTTGCATTTACGAAATTTAACGTAAACAAGCGTCCATCCCTGACAGGCAAAATGACAACAAAGCCAAACACATGACATCAAATTGACAGCGACATTTTCATAAAAATGACGATTGGTTTGGCTTCGGACTTTTGAGCTTTTACTCCGCTAGGAGTGCTTTTGCGCGAGACGCCGTTTATCAAGCTTCTGACCCCTATTGACTGATTAAGGAACCAATGCGGCACTTGTAACAGCGCCATCAAAGTTCCTCACTAGGAACAACGTCGACAAATTTATTTTCTATTCAAAAACGTCGACTTTTGAACAATAATATAGTTTGTAAATATATACGTTGATGGCGCTGTTACAGATTTTTACAGACTGACTGTTGAGGTTGAAATCAAATTAGTTTGACCAAAGAGAATATAATCACTACGTTTTAAGTTTGACCTGTTTGGTTTAGATACTCAAATGTTGCTAGGCAACGTGTTTTGTTTATCTTTTGATGGATGAAGTTTTTCGAAATCAATATATTATTAATTAACGATGTTATTTTTATCAAAATTAAAGTCTGTTATAATAAAGCATTTATTATCTCCAATACGATAAATTCCACACACTGTGCTGTCGATTTTATCTCAATCAGTTATGGTCACAGCTGCAATTTAGCAAAAATAGAGACGTCAACTTTCAAGTACAAAAGTGCTCCACTAGAAGGTAAAGATAATTGGGATACCTTATGTAAGGTTCTAGGTATTGAAAGTAAAATACGTAAACTTGCAACATTACTCGTACTTTGATTTGTATGTACAATTTACGAGTTGAGTATTGGCAACACTAATCTTGATTCAATAATATTTACTCTATGATGAGTTTGAGGAAAATTGGACGAAGGTTCGTTCTTAAATGTTGGTAACAATGGATTTTGACATAATTTTACGTATCTGTAATGTTGGCCAAAAAAGAAAACTTCTTCTGGTTTCGCGCGTTGTGATGGAGGCGAGAAAAAAGTTGACAAGTGCTAGAAAAGTTTTTAAAAACAGTGATCTTGTTACGTGTGCGTAATTGTTTGGGTGATTATTTCTACAATAAACCAAGGAGAACGCTTTATGCGCGTTTGACGAATACCTGCTAAGAGGAAAACGCTAAAATCAAGCTTCGACAAGGAGGCGGCGTGAAGTGGCGGACGGCGTAGGTGACGCGACGCCGCAAAGACAGTGGCGCTTCGCCTTGCTGGAGGCAACGGGTTGCCGGCCTTACAGACTGCGTACGGGTAGACTGGACCGTGTTGGTAAGGAATCTTTCAAGTCAGAAGTGACAAGCGAGCTCATGTGGACCTTTTAAAAATCAACATCGGCTGGTATGTACTTTTTGTTTTCGTGATATCATTATCTGCGTGAATAAAATAGTTGCACCTAGTGTGGTTATGAAACTATTTTAATGTTATCAAGCTGAAGACAGAAAGAAATTGAATTATTGGACTTTTAAGTATCTATATTCTTTCGTTTAACTCTTGTGTTTTATATTTTGATTGCTGTTCTTTTTTTCAAAAAAAATTACTATCTTTTTGGTTTGCCGCCAGTTAATTGTTCTTGGAACTTGTAGGTAAACTAATTTTCACTACATTTTTTTGTTATTACTTCCTGTGTTGGTTACAAAGTATAATTTCCATTAAAAATATACATTTACAAAGGGAAACCAGTATATAATATAAATAAACCAAAAGGTTTCTTGTGTTGATTTGTAAATATGGGATCGTCAGGTAAGCGTAAACGTCATCAAAGAGAATCAACTTCTCAAACTGACTCGAGTGACTCCGGTCGTCGATATAGAAAGCGTTCACGACGTTCTGGGGTGCGTAAGACAGATAGACAGCGCCACCGGGAACTTGTTAATGTTGAAGATCGTGGCCATAAGCAAAATAGGGATTTAGTTGTAACACCACCGATGCCGAAGACACCATCTTCTATGTTAACACATAATATACCTTTAGTCAATCGTGATACAAGTATACACCGTCACGGAGAACCTGTCAATATAGAGGCTCATAGTCATAATATGCTAAGGAAACACGAAGAAATTTTTCAGTTCTTCCAGGCATATTTACTTTTCAAGACGGTAAGGGATTTATAATGATTACAAATGTTACTGGTATTGATGTGGAAATGAAAGCTAAAACTGTAGTTGCTAGAGCATATGTGTTTACAGAAAGTGAACAGTTAAATGTCTTTACAATAAGCTCAAATACTACAGAACAATGTGTTGATAAACCGCTACCTTTAGACAACTTGAAACTGGGCATACAACTGACTAAACGACAAACTGAAGAATTACAAAATTTAATAGTTAAATATAGAAGTTGTTTTGCATTAGATTTAAGTGAATTAGGCAAAACCCATCTGACAGAAATGACTATAACTCTTAAAGATGATTTGCCGGTGGTTTACAATCCATATAGAATGTCAATAAAGGAGAGGGAACAACTTAATACAATAATTGATGATTTACTAACAAATGATATAATAAGACCAAGTTGTTCATCATATGCAAGCCCAGTTATATTGGTAACTAAGAAAAATGGACAAAAGAGACTTTGTGTAGACTACAGGTCCTTAAATAGAAAAACACTAAAGGACAAATATCCTTTGCCCCGAATTGAGGATAAGTTAGATTCTTTAGGTGGAAATAAATATTTTAGCAGTCTAGATCTCGCGTCTGGATACTATCAAGTCCCTGTAGCTGAGAAAAATAAGCACCTGACAGCCTTTGTTACACCTGACGGGTTATTCGAATTTAATAGAATGCCATTTGGCTTAGCAAATGCCCCTAGCGTATTCCAACGGACCATGAATGCTATGATAAAAGGCAATAAACGTGTAATGGCATATATGGACGATCTTTTATTGCCTTCAAAAACCATCGAGGAGGGTTTAGCACTTCTAGAAGAAGTGTTCATTATGCTTAAAACTGCAGGGTTGACTCTGAATTTGGATAAATGTTCATTCTTCAAAGATCAAGTAGATTATTTGGGCTACGAAATCACAAAAGCTGGTGTAAGGCCCGGACAACATAAAATTGAAGCGGTTGCAAAGTTCCCACAACCAAATAATGTTCATGAAGTTCGACAATTTGTAGGACTCGCCAGTTACTTTAGGAAATTTGTCAAAAACTTTTCTATTATTGCCAGACCCCTAACAGTACTCACTAAGAAAAATGAGCCCTGGCAATTTGGACCAAGCCAAAAAGAATCATTTGAGAAGCTTAAAGATATTTTGATTAGTAGACCTGTTCTTTCATTGTATAATCCGGCAGCAGAAATAGAAGTTCACACTGATGCGAGTAAGTGGGGAGTCGGAGCAATCTTATTACAAAATGAAGGAAGGGGTTTCCAGCCTGTTGCTTATTATAGCCGACAAACTTCCCCTGAGGAACAAAAATTTCACTCCTATGAGCTGGAAACGCTCGCCGTTATAGTAGCCTTGAACAGGTTCCGCGTTTATCTATTAGGAATTAATTTCAAATTGATCACTGATTGCAATGCAGTACGGAGTACCATGCTAAAAAAAGACCTAATACCACGAGTAGCTAGATGGTTCATAGCAATGCAGGAATATGATTTTGTTATTGAGTATCGTCCCGGGTCCAAAATGGCACATGTGGATGCCCTAAGTAGACAGCCTGCAGATATGGAAGATCCAGGTCATCATGATGACATTTATGTTATGAATATAGAAATAGATGGTAACTGGTTGCAAACTGTTCAACAGGCAGATACGGAACTGAAAAGAATTACAGATATTCTTAAAGATCCTGATTTAGATAATGTCATTGAAATTAAGAATAATTTCACAATTAAAAATGATCGGCTTTACCGTATCGTTGACAACCAACTTCTATGGGTAGTGCCCAAAGCAGTCAGATGGCAGATTCTTAGACATAATCACGACGAGGTCGGACATTTCGGATTTGACAAAACTTATGAAAGGGTAAAGAAGGTATATTGGTTTAAGAGAATGCGAAAATTTGTCAAAAAGTACTGTAAAGCGTGCTTGCACTGCGCTCATAATAAATTACCCGGAGGGTCCAAAGAGGGTATGTTACACCCCATTACAAAACCTGATAAACCATTTGATACTCTCCATGCTGATCATTGCGGACCTTTTCCTGTAAGTAAACGTCGCAATTGTTACATTCTAGCTATAATTGATTCATTCTCTAAATATATTTACATTAAACCAGTTAAAGATTGTAAAACCAAGACAACTATTGCAGTGTTTGAAGAATACTTTTCACTATTTGCTGTTCCTCGTCGACTAATCACAGATCGTGGAACTAGTTTCACAAGTAAACACTTTAACTCTTTCATTAAGGAAAAAGGTATTTTGCATGTTCTGAACGCTGTGGCTACACCAAGGGCGAATGGCCAAATAGAAAGGTATAATCGTACAATAGTCGAGGCAGTCACTGCAAGTAACCATGGTAAACCTGAAAATAATTGGGATAATGTCATCAAAACGGTTCAATGGGGTTTAAACAATACACTTAATAAAGGCACAGGTCGATCCCCAGCCGAAATCCTGTTTGGGGTATCAGGGGCCGGTATGTGTGATGGAATACTGACTCCTCTAGTGTCTGATGCTCAGGTTGTCAAAGAACGAGATCTGTTGAGAAAAGAAGTTTGCGAAACTATGAAAACTAACCAAGACAAGCAGAAAATACGTTTTGACAAAACCAGAAAAGAGGCAAAGGAATATAAGATAGGAGATTTGGTACGAGTGGAAAGAGAGAGTGGTGGTGTTCAACCCATACATCCTGGAAGCAAAAAATTACTCCCAAAATGCAATGGACCATACAGAGTGTCTAAAGTCATAGGCAATGATCGGTATGAAGTTGAAGATACCCCAATAACAAAAAAAAATTGGAAAGCCCAGCTACAAAAATGTTTTTTCAGTAGATAAAATTCATCCATGGTTGGTTTACTCAAATGATCCCATATCTACTGATTCCGAGAATGACTAGTAATAATAACATTTTAAATTTGAATCTTCTAAATATCTTTTTTTTTATTTTTTTTTTAAGTGATAGAAAATAACAAAATTAGAAATTAATTCAAACTCTAAAATAAAAAGAACAAAAAAAAGTTACATTAATACATTAACAAAAAATATGGGTTACAAAATATCTTTATTGAGACCCTTAAGTTTGGCATAGTTTATGAATGATGCATAAAGTTAATAGTTATGTTTCTGAATTAATAATAATTAAAAAAAAAAAGAGTTTTATTAAATGTGTATGTGGCAAACGTTATTGTAATGTTATTAAATGTTGGTACTATGAGTAAAAGAGGAGATGCCCTGTGTAGGCTTTGAATATTTCCTGGATATGCTCTGTGTAGCATGCCCTAAGGGGTTTGAGTTTTTGATTAACCTTGTTGTGTTGAGTAATTCATTAAAGTAGGAGATGCCCTGTGGAGGCTTTGGATATCTCCTGGTGGTGCTCTGTGTAGCATGCCATAAAGGATTTGAGTTTTGATTAGCCTTGGTGTGGCTAGAAATTGAATAAAGTAGGAGATGCCCTGTGGAGGCTTTAGTTATCTTCTGGTAGTGCTCTGTGTAGCATGCCCTAAGGGGTTTGAGTTTTGATTAGTCTCGGTGTGGCTAGAAATTGAATAAAGTAGGAGATGCCCTGTGGAGGCTTTAGTTATCTCCTGGTGATGCTCTGTGTAGCATGTGTTGTGAGACTTGGAGATTGATTAGCATTGGCTACAATATGTGGCGTTGAAAGTTTCCTAGTTAGTGTCTGGGTACTTTATTTGTTATGTGAACATGTTAAGCCCTGTGTTGGCTTTGATACTTTGATTGCGTCCTGTGAGACAAGCTGGAGAATCACAATGTAGTGGCAGTCTATTTACATTAATACATTGTTTTTTTTTGTTTTTTTTTGATAATTATGTGGTTTTTTTTCATCTTATTAACTAATTATTGCGCGAGGGCGCGACTGATGTCAGAATTGGCCGAATGTAAGGTTCTAGGTATTGAAAGTAAAATACGTAAACTTGCAACATTACTCGTACTTTGATTTGTATGTACAATTTACGAGTTGAGTATTGGCAACACTAATCTTGATTCAATAATATTTACTCTATGATGAGTTTGAGGAAAATTGGACGAAGGTTCGTTCTTAAATGTTGGTAACAATGGATTTTGACATAATTTTACGTATCTGTAATGTTGGCCAAAAAAGAAAACTTCTTCTGGTTTCGCGCGTTGTGATGGAGGCGAGAAAAAAGTTGACAAGTGCTAGAAAAGTTTTTAAAAACAGTGATCTTGTTACGTGTGCGTAATTGTTTGGGTGATTATTTCTACAATAAACCAAGGAGAACGCTTTATGCGCGTTTGACGAATACCTGCTAAGAGGAAAACGCTAAAATCAAGCTTCGACAAGGAGGCGGCGTGAAGTGGCGGACGGCGTAGGTGACGCGACGCCGCAAAGACAGTGGTGCTTCGCCTTGCTGGAGGCAACGGGTTGCCGGCCTTACAGACTGCGTACGGGTAGACTGGACCGTGTTGGTAAGGAATCTTTCACTTATCGGATGAAATGCTTTGAAAAGTAATGCGATTCACATCCGCTAGAGAAATATGGTTAGAGCTACATAGATTGTTCGACGGAACTAGAGAGGATAAAACGTTCCAGCTATGCATGAACTTCTTCAGCACGAAGAAAGATCCGGCTGATGACGCAGCTACCCACATGGCTAAACTGAAAAATATTTGGACCTCGTTATAAATATTACGTTGAATTAAGTGAATTTCGCTCCTCCGCATTAGAGCCAAACTAAACCAGTGTTGTTTTGAACTGAGTGAGATATTGACTCTAATATTATTTTGTGTAAGTTATGAACAAACTATTTATTATGGCATATGTGTTGAAGCAAGGAGTATTTAGTAATACCATTATGCATAAATACTTTCTGGCAATTTTGACTTAAGTAGAATCTTAGTTTTTTATGTGATTTGAATATAGTGTTCTATGTTGTTGTTGTTTGACAAGAGAAGAAAAATATAATATGTTTTTACAAACATTATTTTATTTTAATTGTAACTATGTTTGGACACTGCGCATTCTACTGATTTCATTAGAATAGACCACAGCATGGCCTATTCTAATAATATGCTATTTCAAGAAAGTGTGCTAAGTGTGGGCGTAGTCCCAGACAAGTACCAGGCCTAAAACATTTAAATAGTTTCGTTTCTATATCGTTTAGATAGCTTTGTTTTAGAAATAAAAGAATTTGTAAACAAATCTTTTTTAATTTATTGTTTTCCTCGCCAGAAATGGACGTGGATTTTGTTATTCATTAGATTTATTCTGTTAAAAATGTATTTCTAAATAATGTATTTTTGAATAAAATAAATAAATATATAAATCTTGGAAAAATGAAATAAAAAAAACAACAATAGCGATTCAAATTTTCCCGCTTCTAAAATGTTTTAATAGTGATGATAATAGATGGCGCTGTTATGTAATTAACGCAATATTATTTTGCTCCCTTTGATTTTGTATGCAGTTAACATTCTTCTCCGCTAGGAGTAATAGTGTTCCGTGCTTCTGACTGTCATGTCAGCACCATCTACCAATGAATGAATTTACCACAGTAAGAAAGTTCCTAAGTGATTCAACAGATGACGCTACTAATCCAAAATTCTAATAAAATTCTGATAAAATGGTAGCTGTGATCGGCCAATTCTTCCGAAACAAACCCCCAAACATCAACCAAAGTAAGGGGCTGACCACAGTCTCACATTACTCCTCAGAGGAAGGAAGGAACTCCTGGCGGACCTCTCCTCTGTTTCTAGTAAGAGTCTGAGACATTTCTTGCTTGCCAAGAAGCTAGTTGCAGTCTAGAAAGCGTCTTCATTCGTACCTACTTTGGAAGAAAACGGTCTAAAATTTACCTTGCTACCCTAAGGTAGATTATCTACCCTACTCTATTTTTCTAATAATCTATTTATTTAATAATTTATCTCCTTGTATTAGGTTACGTCTAGCTAAAACGATACGTGTCTCTGAAAGCCGTGTTTAGTTAACTCGGGGCTCAGCTGACAAAGGTAACAGTACCTAGCTCGTAAGCCGCTATTAGCGCGGCGAATTGGCGGGAACACGGTTATTATGGCGGTAATGTACCTACGTACCTGCAAATTAACGAGTATTGTTACAATATCGTCTGCCATTTGAGTTAGATAGAATAGGTACATAGGTACGTCTAACTTTTTGGACTACTTATTAAAATATTTTAAAATTTACTTACCTATAAATAAAGACAAAATACGCGTTAACTTAACCATCACGTTCGCGTTTTTTTTACGAATAAATTCACACTAAGGTTTCTGATACGTTTTTATTGAGAAAAATAAAACATCCATAAAGTATTTAAGAGTGGTGGGTTAATTAATTCAACTCAAAAAGAATCCAAAAATGCATTGACCAAAATGGAATAAGTAAGTAGATATAATTTTATTACAGAATTTTACTTACGCACTGAATTAAAAACTCGAACAAGTACCTACTGTTAGATAGGTATCGTAATGCAGCGAACGTGTGAACATTGATTGATAGCAAATTTTTCTGACTGGATACAATAGGCCCTACCATGATGTCTTATAAGTCGTCGCGTTGTCGTTCAGCTAAAAAAACATATTTAAAAAAAAAACTAAAAAACGAAGATATTTTAAAAATGTCTGTGATTTTTAAAAGTAGTCGGGTATTTTTTATTTAAAATTGACTTTATTTTTTTGAACGACAATAGGACGACATAGCAACGACAAACGAGCATGGTAGCGCGGATTAATGGGCAATTTCTTTTTAACAACATAATCTTAAATTAAAGAATGACGGAGAACATGTAGTTAAATGCAGTTTTACTTATTTTTGAAAACAAAGAAATGTTTTCTTTCAGCATTTTGCCATCATCAATAATTAAGGGTATAGTTGTCCTTTTTTCCCACCCTATATATACTTAGGTATATTTCGAAATTCGATAGGTGTGTCGGAATTTTATCATATCGAACAAATAACATGTTAAAAAACATTAATGGATGAATACTATCTTGGCCATTAGAAGCCAGTGCCTAGCAGGCTCCTAAAAATCCGCAGTCGTATCAAAATAATAGATCATTACAACATGAAAAACTTCACGAAATTCGACATAAATAACTGCAATTATTTATCATCAGATTAAAGTAAATCCAATTCACCATTGTGTATTACTACAATATTGTAACCAGACACTCTTACCCTGGCTGGCTGGCCACAAATAATTGGAATTTTGGAATTCCTTAAAAATATCACAAGAGGAGTCATCTTACTTGTAATTTGATGATAGCGGTGTGAGGCAACAATAGTACCCGTCTAATAAAATTAGATTGTTTGATTGGTGTTGGAACTGCGGGTTTTGGGTAGACGATGCGACGTGCAAAGCCGAACCACGAAAGAAAAAAAACAAACTTTTTTTAAATTGTAATAGCAGTAAGAAGCAGCGAGGCAGCGAGCCCAACAAAATGCTGGCAGCATTACACTTCATTTCAGCAACTGAAGTGCAATGATTCGTTCTTCTAGATTCTGGATGAAAGTGCTATAATATATCTTACACCATACTAG
This sequence comes from Idaea dimidiata, assembly GCA_949358125.1. Taxonomy (NCBI): domain Eukaryota; kingdom Metazoa; phylum Arthropoda; class Insecta; order Lepidoptera; family Geometridae; genus Idaea; species Idaea dimidiata. Next base: position 15,448,734 of record OX442328.1, read on the forward strand.
GGGTGATAGTGTTCAGGTGAGATGATGCTTTTTTTTTCTGTGCGATGTATCTAACGCGGGAATAATGGAAAAGAGAGTAGGTAAGGTAGGTATACAAAACAATGATACATTACGAACTGTTGAAATATTTTGTAACAAATATTAGAATCGAGTCGTGATAGCGTAGCCATTGTAATTTTGATACGTGTAGGTAGTTAGCATGGCCGCCGGCCCGTGTCCACCATCAGATAATGGGGCTTTTATTTCTGAGTATGTAAGTACTTAGTTCGGCTTTTAGATCGTATTGCATTGTTGTATCTACCTATGTAGAGATAGGAGTATTTCAATTCCGTTTCTTACGCAGTCTAAACATTGCTGAAGAATAAACTTCTAATGCTAGTTTTATGTTAAGATAAACTATCTACTTCTTCCCCTATTCCGACACAGTACGTACCTACTCTACCGTTGTCATCTACTAATATTAGAGAAGCTATAGCAACTAATAATAATTGTGCAAGTGAGTCTACGCCTGGTGCATTAATTTATAGGATAGGTGACTGATAAATGTGCAGCAAAAAAAACTCGAGCTCCTTCATGTTTCGGCGCCGCGCCCCACACACTAGACCTAACGACTGTGTCATGATTTTTCTTTCCTAGTAGGATTCAAGTAAATAATACTCACATAATGTCTTCAATAATACCTGTTTACTTGCAACAATAGATCATCTTAATATTAATCACTAGTACAACATTCCTTGTCAACTAAACTCAGATATTATAACCACTACATTTAACTAAACTATCGTAATCTTTATCATTGCTTGACTTTACTAAAAACCTTCCTTTTTTTAAGTCTACAACTAATTTTCCAAACATGAACACACGAATGCTTTTAGGCGCCATTTCATCTCTGTCTTTTTTTTTTTATTTTCTTTTCCGGCCGTCAACCTTCATTAAAAAGGTTGCCACTGTCAAAATCAATTGAAATTATGTCAATATTAATGAAACCTTTACACTCGACCATCCTGGCACCGTGCATGTCCCCATGCACGCATAATAATGTCACACCATGTGACATCAGGGCTAAAACCTTTACACTTAAAACATGTGTGCGGCCATGAAAGGAAAAGAAAAAAAAATACAAAAATATCACCTTAGTATACATTTTTCTAGTACACTTATTAGATTGATTCACAAAGTTGAAACATTGTAACATAATATCTTATGTTAGATTTCATAAAATTAACATTATTTTTATTTTTACCAGATAAGTTACATTTCTTAATTACCTACACTTGGTACCTGGTTCGTATTTTGTTTAAAAATAAAATAACATTTGTTTTTCAGTTGCAATTCAGGCCAGTTAAACATGATATCACACAACATAATAATTATAAATCCATTAGGTATAAGCTTTGTCTTTACTTTATGTAATGTAAATATTTGTATTTTGTTGTATTGTTTTGTGTTGCACAAATAAAGCCATTATCTATCTATCGATATTATAATCAAGACAAATAGATACAGAAACTTTTCCTGAACAGATCATTACTTTTCGAGACGGTTGGTCAATGAAGTGGCTTAGGTTTAGGTACAATTAGATATTACCCAACCATTCATTTATGACAAATACAAGAAAGTTCATCTATGGACTCTAGATAAGATTATGTTAGTAGTATACAGATTTTAATTAATTGAACTTATATGCAAATATCAATTATATTACCAGAATGACAAAATTATACCAATTATAAATTTAAAATATAATAATTAATTATACTTTAATTGAGTTAATTATCAAATTTTTTTGTTTAACTAATAATCAACTAAAATCATAGGCAATTAAATGTAATCATGCACACTTATTGAGAACACGGTATTAATGAATAAAGCATTATTGACTTTGACTTTATGAATATATGTCAAAGCTATTCATATTCTTTCATCAGTAGGTGCTATGTCTTAAAATATAATTAATTTCAATTCAGATTCTCTAAATCAGAAGATTTCCATTGCACATTTTAATTAAGTATGTGTTTTAGCAAACATCACAACTTTTTGACAGTACAGTTACAACATAGTAACAATAAAGAAAAAGTACTTGATTACTTTCATTGCTTAAATATCTTACCTCTCTGCCATTAATATAATAGGGTTATTGAGATTCAGATTCAGAACTTATTTGCCAAAATACAGTCAAGCGGTAACTATTACAGCAGGTCTTTAAAAATTACATTATGTCCTTGTACTATGCTTCATAGAGCATGCAAATGTTAGTTTCATAAAAATTTAATTATAGGTAAGTACAAGTACAGTATCATATAAAATGATAATTAGGTATATTTTGAATTCAAAAATATGTCTAAATCAAAAGAAAATAATAATAATCATTATAAAGTTAAATAGATTCAAATTCATTAACAGATTTGTAATTAAAATAAATAAATTCAATGGTAACTCTTTAAAATGCTCTGGAAATGTAAGGTAATTTCAATTAGAGTTAGAGAGAAGAGTTAGCTAAAATAACTCCTGTCAATTCTACAGTAAATAAAACTACAAATTCCTAAACAAAAAAAACACGTGTATACAATTTATATTAAATCATTATAGATAATTTCAGGTGGAGTTCTGATAATATTCGCCGACAGTTTGTCGTATCTGAAATTGTTTCATTGACAATACTTCATAAATTCTAACTAAATATTAAAAAAATATATATATTCAAAATAACAAAGGCTTTCAATTAATCGGATCAGGTATTCTAATACATTATTCATTTTAATAGACAATTAAAAAAATGACATTGTATGTTAAAACACAAGTACTTTCATTTAGCAAAATTATCATACAATTATTATTATATCCAAAACTATACAGGTTCGTTACTTGACTTAAGTATATGTAAAACATAAGTAAAATTAATTATACGTAAGAAGTTGTCGGCAACGCCCACTAGAGGCTCGGTGCCCAAGATGCTGGCGTTTTGATTGAGAGCAACGTAGAACATTTATACTAAATCAAGAGGTGTAATCTGTGATCTTTAACTTTTTATATTTTTATGAAGTGATGTATGTAATCATCAATATCCTCCAGGATATAACTTTTCAAAAGGAATTACTCATAATAACTTTTTGTCATTTAGTCCAGAAAAATAATATACAACTAAGAATTTTGTATCGGGTTCTGACCCATCCCAGGAGTTTCTAACTATTCTACCACCTCTATTTTACCTTCAATGAATTTTACTTAATTTCATGTCATTGTCATTCGATAGACACATTCCATACAATTCAACCCAGTAAACTTAGTCCAATCACATGAATGCAATTCTCCCAAGTCAATCTGGTATCTACAGTCCAATCATATGGACACTATTACCCAAGTCATTATAGCGAACAAACTAATCTATTTTCGTTTCGTTTCGTTTCGTTTCGTTTCGTTTCGTTTCGTTTCGTTTCGTTTCGTTTCGTTTCGTTTCGTTTCGTATCGTATCGTATCGTATCGTATCGTATCGTATCGTATCGTATCGTATCGTATCGTATCGTATCGTATCGTATCGTATCGTATCGTATCGTATCGTATCGTATCGTATCGTATCGTATCGTATCGTATCGTATCGTATCGTATCGTATCGTATCGTATCGTATCGTATCGTATCGTATCGTATCGTATCGTATCGTATCGTATCGTATCGTATCGTATCGTATCGTATCGTATCGTATCGTATCGTATCGTATCGTATCGTATCGTATCGTATCGTATCGTATCGTATCGTATCGTATCGTATCGTATCGTATCGTATCGTATCGTATCGTATCGTATCGTATCGTATCGTATCGTATCGTATCGTATCGTATCGTATCGTATCGTATCGTATCGTATCGTATCGTATCGTATCGTATCGTATCGTATCGTATCGTATCGTATCGTATCGTATCGTATCGTATCGTATCGTATCGTATCGTATCGTATCGTATCGTATCGTATCGTATCGTATCGTATCGTATCGTATCGTATCGTATCGTATCGTATCGTATCGTATCGTATCGTATCGTATCGTATCGTATCGTATCGTATCGTATCGTATCGTATCGTATCGTATCGTATCGTATCGTATCGTATCGTATCGTATCGTATCGTATCGTATCGTATCGTATCGTATCGTATCGTATCGTATCGTATCGTATCGTATCGTATCGTATCGTATCGTATCGTATCGTATCGTATCGTATCGTATCGTATCGTATCGTATCGTATCGTATCGTATCGTATCGTATCGTATCGTATCGTATCGTATCGTATCGTATCGTATCAATCCGGCGGACATAGCCCAATCATATGGACGTAGTCCACCCGAGTCAATCCGGCAGACATAGCCCAATCATATGGACGTAGTCCACCCAAGTCAATCCGGCAGACATAGCCCAATCACATGGACGTATGCCACCCAAGTCAATCCGGCAGACATAGCCCAATCATATGGACGTAGTCAACCCAAGTCAATCCGGCAGACATAGCCCAATCATATGGACGTAGTCCACCCAAGTCAATCGGGCAGACATAGCCCAATCATATGGACGTAGTCTACCCAAGTCAATCCGGCGGTATAGCCCCATCTGCAGCTACCTGGTTTCATCTGTGCCAACTGGACTCAAGCTAGAGCCATCAATTACTGCTGCTGATAACTGTACTCGTTCGTCCATAGCCGGGTGGCTACTGCTGCGGTTTATCATACTCAACTCTGAACGTTGTCAAGTGTATCAAATTCCTTACTTTCATCGTTAATATCTATACAAACAAACAAAATCCACTGCACAGAATCATGCCCAAATAAAACATAAAATTATGTCAATGCTCAAGTCAAAATATAACTTTAGATTTAGTATTCAATAATCTTAATTAATTATAGGGTACTGGGTAACTTGCCAGTACCCTATAATATTACTAGGGTACTGGGTAACTTGCACAAGCGTACATCAATATTATTATTTTGGTAAAATATTAAAGTAGCTCCACTAGTCTCAGAATATTCAGGTTGTTCTCAATCCTCTAACAACTGTTATGATTTTTGACAGATAACAACAGGGATCAATTGTATAATGTGTCATCGGAAGCACGTGAGGATTCGAAATTATTATTGTTAACCACAGTCTTGGTCACTCATAAGTCATAAAATAAAATTTTAAATTTATTATTCCGATGACATTTCAATGTCCACGCCATGCGTTCCTCAATTCGGACGACTATAAGTCCTTAAAAAAAAATTACTAATTGTGCTTCACTGTAGGAAGACCAATTGCGTGAGACATACCCAGGGTTAATCAACTTTTCACAAAAACTTGTTCCAGTCCAATCAACAACTATCCCTAAGATAAAATCATATAGTTCTGTGCAATTTCACGTCTAGAGTATCGAGTGGAATCGAAAGACCTGATAAACTCTTTCATGGCTTGGCTAACCTGACTAATGTGCATTGTGGTCCTAAGTATTCTATGCAGTCGCAAAAATAACGTTAAACAGTCAAAATGTTATTCTTACCAATATCTACAAAAGCAAATTAATTAGTTATTGTGTGTCACTTCAGATGACAAAATGAATACTCATGTAGTGATCCGGTGCTTCTTAAATTCAATTCATAAGCACTATACTAGGTTTAGAATCCGAATGTACTATCTTTGGTCAATTTACTAATTGAAATTGTTTTACTGTACTTACTTTGTTTAACAGCTAAGCCAAATTTCATAAAATTCCCTCAAATTTTATAATATTCACTCAAATTTTTCTACCCCGAAACAAAATAAGTGTATATTTAAATAATTAAGTTTCATAGTTCATGAAATTAGATTCACTACAACATTTTAAACAGTTTTTTTTTTTTTATAAAATTCAATAAAAACTGTTTATATCCTAACCCTAACGGTGAGGGTGTTGTCTATAATGCATTTCCTAGTTCAATAAGTTCTGGTTGTGTATACATATAGACTGCAAATCTCAACTTCTCTTGTTATATCAACTGAATTTTAAAAATGGTTTCTAGTTCTTAGGTTAATTTTTAATTTACGGAGATACTTATACTCATTTTAGAATGGGCTATCACAATAAACATCTTACAATCTAGATAAACATAAAATATAAGTCCAATAGAATATTTTTGAAGTTAAGGAACTAAGCTATACCTATCTTTCTTACTAACTTTATTTTATTCAAAGACAGGTAATCCAACAAGCATGCAAAAGCACCTCTCAACAGTCTAGTGTGTTGTTTATCCTCTTTAGATAGCATTTCTTAATCGATCTTCACAAAATTTGGTGTAAATGTACTTTGAATTTATAGATTTTCTATTCATTATTAAAATCATAGGGAACTTTCATACTAATTATCATGGGTACTAATTTATAATGTCCACTGCCACCACCGGTACAAATTACCAAAAAGGACATTAATATGCCTTAATATTTATCAGTAAGCGAGTAATCACTACGTTATTTAGAATTGTACGTACAATACCAAGGTTTAATCTACTTGCTTCTACTTAAAATCGTCTTAAAACACGTCTGGTAAATTAAATAATTGTGGGCGTATATTATATCCTTGGATTCTTGTCACTTCTGAGATGTCATGATTTTTCTTTCCTAGTAGGATTCAAGTAAATAATACTCACATAATGTCTTCAATAATACCTGTTTACTTGCAACAATAGATCATCTTAATATTAATCACTAGTACAACATTCCTTGTCAACTAAACTCAGATATTATAACCACTACATTTAACTAAACTATCGTAATCTTTATCATTGCTTGACTTTACTAAAAACCTTCCTTTTTTTAAGTCTACAACTAATTTTCCAAACATGAACACACGAATGCTTTTAGGCGCCATTTCATCTCTGTCTTTTTTTTTTTATTTTCTTTTCCGGCCGTCAACCTTCATTAAAAAGGTTGCCACTGTCAAAATCAATTGAAATTATGTCAATATTAATGAAACCTTTACAACTGTTTTCTCTGATTGCAGAAATATTTAGTTAAGTTTTTAATTTAAAAAATTTAGAAATTTAATTAAAATACGTAATTTTAAGCGACCTGAAAAGACACTTTAACACCAGTACACCACTAGCTACACGCAAAGAAGACGCCTAGTATAAATAAAATCCGTCTTTAAAAAAATAGTAAAGGTAGGTACCTAATACTAATAAAAGATATGAGTAAATCTAAGTATGAGAAATAAATAATAAGACTACGTACTTAGTTGTGCAAGAAATATTTATCTTAAGTATATTTTGGAAACAATTTAACGTATTTATACCGAACAATGTCATTGACAATCTCCTATTGTATTGTATTTGAACCAAACTGTCTGAGTCTTGGGAAATTCGGTGATTATGGTGCAGACGCTTCATGCTCTCTTGTATAAAGAAAAGAGTAGGTATATAAAGTGTTACAAAGAAACCCCTCACCTACTTATGGATGATAGGTAGGTACAGTATAGGTACCTTTTAGTTATAATTGAACTAAGTAGGTATATTTTAAAAATAGTTGCGTTGCGCCCCACAGTTTGTTCGCGTAAGTCCCTATCCCATAGTCAAAAGTACTTAGCCTATTTGTTAATCCAGGGCTCCATCCATTTGAATGCAAAGTTTCATCAAAAGAGTAAGAAACATGATTTAATCCATATTTCCAGCAATCTGCATACTAAGATTCATCGCAATTGGTTCAGTAGTATTTACGTGAGGACGTAAGAAACATACCTACTCGTTTACTTACTTGCAATAATATACCTACTTACTTACCCACATTATTATTGACTAGCTGCGCGGAAGTAAAAAACGCGTTTTCAGCTAACACGGGCGCGGGCGGCCGAGCGGTTCTCGAGCGGTTGCACTTATGTGTTCATTACTCGGGTTCTTGTACTTCGGGTAATTGGATTTTGATGCAAAGTATACAACGACTTTCCTCGAAAATAGAACTAGCCAATATTAAAAACCAGATTTTAATCGGAATAGTTTTTAATTGTTTAAGGAACAGACAGAGAAATCAGAAACAGACAAACAGACAGACATGTTTTATGTATAATTTTGTTCTACTACTTTTTCGAAGTCCCCTAGACTAGACCACCTTTTTTTAAAATTTACTTTTAAGTTCAGAATTTTTATCCTCTCTTCCTTTATTATAAGCACAGATCAATATTTACTAACGTTTATAAGTATAGATATAGATATCTCTAATAGCAGTCGTTAGGTCAGTTTGAGGCCCTAACCGACCTGAAAACTCTAACATTAGGTGAGCCACATCACTCCACAAAAAGAAGAAGAACAGTCAATATTTCACTTTTATAATCCCAGTATATAGGATGTGACGGATTAGTTATAGGTAGAAGCAAACATAGCGGGTAACATTCATTCAAATTCCCCTAAAAACCCATTAAAATAAGTTACTCTACAAATTAAGCCCCAAAATCACTCTACACGATTTAAATATAACGTTATTTCGTCACAAAGCCCTTTTACAGACGCCTCCGAGGTATATTTCGGCCATTTTGTTCTACAACTGCCTTGGTTACATTTGCACCCGGGGTGTCATTGTGCGTGCTGTAATTATGTAGCTATATAAAGGGGGTGTCGCGAAGGGTGTCACTGTTAAATGTGATATTTTTGTAATGTGATTCGTTATATGTTTGGGGTAGCGTAGATTCGTTGACTTTAATGCTTGGTGGGTTAATGATGAGGAATGGCGTTAGATTTTTACGTCCATGTTCTTTTGTTACTTTCATTTGTAATAATAATTTATTTTAAAGTTGAAAGTTTTATCAAACGTTTCGGGGACTTTACAGTTTCTATCGTCTCAAAAATACTTAGGTAGTTACTGTAGGCTTGCACCAGAGCAGGTTACATTTTTTATCCTAAGATCGCTAAGATATTGAAGTCATTTCCGGGATACTTACGAGATTTTATATACTACTAGCTGCGCCCCGCGGTTTCACCCGCGTAACTTCCTATCCCGTAACGTTAATGATCCCTCACGTATGTCATACCAAGTGTTGCTTAACGATCATTCAAAGTACTCCCCGCTCTTTTTCACCAATCACGTATGTTGTACCAAGTGTTGCTTAACCCGTACGATCATTCAAAGTACCCTATATATTATTTCTACCTCTAAACCAACCCTGTACCAAATTTCATTCATATCGGTTTACGGGTTGTTGAGTTAGAAATAGAAATACACGACTTTATTTTTCAGAGCTGCCGTCCCGCAGTTTCACTCGCGTAAAACTCAATACTACACAAATTAGTAACCCTAGCAGACAGACGAATCACGCCGCTTAATCTACACGACCTTAACCCTCAACGAAACGAAAAAATTAAAGACTCACAGCATAAGATTGAAGAATGGAAGCAAAAAAGCCTGCACGGGAGACACTGGAAAGACCTCGAGCAGCCACATGTCGACAAAGAAGCGTCGAACGCATGGCTGCAGCGAGGAGAACTATTCCCTGAAACCGAGGGTTTTATGCTGGCCATTCAAGATCAAACAATAGAAACTCGAAACTACCAAAAGCACATAATCCGTCTACCAAACTTAACCACAGACTCCTGCCGTCGATGCCATGGTTGCTCTGAAACGATCCAACATATAACTAGTGCTTGCAAATCTATTGTCCAAACAGATTACAAACACCGACACGACCAGGTTGCAGCAGTCATACACCAATACCTTGCTTTTAAATATAAATTCATTAGTGAAAAAGTCCCCTACTATAAATATGTACCAAATGCCGTCCATGAAAATAGTGATTATAAATTATACTGGGACAGAACCATCATCACAGACAAAACCATACACTTCAATCGCCCTGATATCACAGTCTTTCATAAACCCACTAAATCTGTATTTTTAATAGACATCGCCGTTTGTAATACTCACAATATGCTGACTACACATACTGAAAAAATTGCCAAGTACTCAGATTTATCAATAGAGTTAAGAACACAATGGAAAGCAACTAACGTAAAAACTATACCAATTATAATTTCAGCTACAGGAGTGATCCCCAAAACGCTACACACAAGCCTAACTACACTTGATTTGCCGAAGTCTATGTATATCTTGTTACAAAAAGCGGTTATACTAAACACATGTCGAATTGTTCGAAAATTTTTGTCCCTTCAACCCTAAATTAAAACTCAAAAAACGCACTTGGCTTTGGCCCGTGTAAAATCCACCTCTTTAAAAAGAGAGATAAAAACATATAAAACGGAAAATAATAATAATATATAATATATAATATATATATATATATATATATATATAATATAATAATATATATATATATATATATAAAATAAAAAAATAATAATAATAAATAATAATAATAATATATAATAAATATAATATATATATAATATAATATATAATATAATATAATAATATATAAAATATAGTAAATAGTATAGATAATATTTTTGGTAAATATTTGTTTTTAATTACGACTTAATATTTCGTCAATAGCTTGATACCTTGCGCCTAAGTACCTAATATTCAATTTATTTGAAACCACCGAAACATAATAAAACTTTTTCAGCCTAACAAACGACAATCGATTAGAATCACCGAAACAAAAATAAACGTGTTTCAAATAAATTGCACAAGATAATCAAACACTTAACAATTGAACATTCATTAACTATTTTAACATTATTAAGTAAGTCTTAAAATCCATCCGGTTTTCAACAAAGCCCTGTTTTGACACAACATTATTTTAGACAATGCGTTTTTTTTTGCACCTACTGTATCTATTCCGGACGTAAGGATTATGTGGTCTTAACCTATATTCATCTTTAGAAGAAAAAAAAGAAACCATGACAGATTTACTGTAAACGAAAATACTTTTAAAAGCAACAAAGTAGAGTTTAAAATTGCACTGAAGATGTTTTTTTAATGGAAGCCACATAATGGCTTCTGTAGAAGTATTGAGTTCATTCATACAATAGTCTATGGATTATGCGTATTTAAGCTCCTTTTAAGGATAACAGATAAGATATTATTAAGGACTCTGTGAATCATTTCGTGATTTAGGTTGCTTACTATGACTTCTTGATAAATAGGTACTTTGATAAGGGCAGGTACCTACGAGTAGTAGTATTGGACGAATGCTTGCTCACATGCAATGACCTCTGTTTTCGCGTCAATTAGAGCTTATGTGGAACCCAAAGCGATTATAAAGCTCTTGAGAACGGCTGCAACAGAATGTAGCGAAGACTTAACATCCTCAGGTGCTTGAATTCCTCAGATGTAGAACCTGTGCGCGTAGATGACACGTTCGGATTGAGAAGACCCAAGAAGCAGATAGATTCATGGCTGACGTCGTAAAGTCTGACATGCGCTCACAAATGGCCTCACTACACAGCATGCTAATGATCGTGTCAAATATAAGCCTAAGCAAATAATACTGTGTAACCAAACAAATAAACCCTCACTCAAAAACTTAACTGCAGCTGCAGTAAGGTCACCACCTAACTTATCTATATCACAAGAAAGATAGTCATTATAACCACTACACGTCATTAAAATAAACTAAAACCCTTATATCGGCTACAGAATTCCCATAAGTAGCATTGATAACCTCACAATATCATCCTCGTCCACAAATATTTGTCTATGGCAATCATCACGCAGATTTGGGACCATAGACTATAATCCGACTCGACATTTAGAAAAAACATCGCTACCCTGCATTAACACATGACAATGATACCACAATGCGCTTCATCCTCTCTATTTACTTATACAGAATAATACACAAATAATAAATACGGGTTTTTGCACCCGGTGGTGTCAAAATTGACGCCGTTTGAAAGTATGGTGGCAAAGAGGATTGATTTTTGGAGATAATGTTTAGTGATCGGTTTCTTCAAGGCGTGTGATTTCGGAAGACCGAGGTAATAATTCAAACTTCAAAATTTCATGATCGTTTTGAATCATTTTACCACTACCAAATTGTAAGATGCGATGCGCCTCCGCCGCGACGCGTGACATAGCATTGCGCGTATAAAGAAATATTTTTTCCTTAATTCCTGGTCACCGTACACTATAAAAGAGGGGGATTATTCCGAGATATCGATCTTTCAACGATACCACAATGAGATCGCGAGACACGGTGCGTTCGCGTCATTTGTCAGGCCACAACACGACCACTGTCACTAAAGAGGATTTACTCAAACTTTAGAAAAAACAAAAATAAATAAAAATAATACAACGATATGAAACCTTATGGTGGTATAAATAGGAACTTAGGGTACAAAATAATCCAAATATTACACTTTATAAAATTGACGAAGCATGATGTTTCAACAACTCAACGCTTCTTTTCTCAGAATAGTTATCTTTTTTGTCTTCATTAAGTTTTCGCAACTAAAACCACAGGTTTTAAGTGGGTTTTACAGTTATTTTGCTAGATTTTTTAATGTAATTGTTAGGCACTAGGTATTATTATTTCTTATCGGTAGTGAACCGATTAAGGCCGTTTGGAAAGTAGTCAGTGTCAAGTAGGTATTATTAATTGCATCAAACAACAAACAGTAAAGTCGTCGTAGTAAAAGTCAAGTCGAGGGAGTCATTGTAAATGGTGGCTCTTTACAATGACTGTTCATGCGTGCTTTGGAGACAACGCGAAAGTCTCTTATAGGTGCTGGGCAAACCTACTCCTCCTAATAATGTCCCGGGCACTACAGCGCCATAAATAGCATGGATTAAGAGTTGCTTGCGCTGTCTAAATCATCTAAAATTAGATGAAAGGCACGTAGAATCCAAAAATCTATTTTTAAAAAGATATCGTTTAATACTTTTTACAGGTAAAACCCATCTCATGTTGTTTAAGCGGATTGAGCTCACACATTAGGCACGGGCCGACGCCTCTAGTGTCCGCATGTCGCACGCCGTAACATCTGCTGGACATCATGATATTGTAAGGAAACCAGTGATGTATAAATGTCCGAGAAATGGCGATCCCGGATGGACTATTTGTAGTTTAACTCATCCATCTATCTACAATGCATGATACATTTATTAATACATTCTGACTAGCAGCGCCCCTCGGTTTTACCCACGTAAGTCCCCTTCCCGCGGGAATATCTAGATAAAAAGTACTATCTATTTATATATTTGGTTATTCATGTATTTTTATAGTATTTTAACCTTCTCCAGTTCACACCTATTCATTGATATATTAATATCATTACTCACAACCTGCCACTCATGCTAAAACAGATCTATTCCATCCAGAGGTTGCCTGGAAGAAATCGCTTTCAGCGATAAGGCCGCCCATTTGTGCAATTTACGTTTAATCTATGTCTTTACTTTATGTAATGTAAATATTTGTGTTTTGTTGTAATGTTGTATGTTGTACAAATAAAGTTATTATCTGTCTATGTTCTTCTCCAAGATACCATCTATCTCTATACAAAAATTCACTAAAATCGGTTTAGCGGCTTAGCGTGAAAGCGTAAAAGACAGACAGACAGACACAGTTATTTTTGCATTTATACTGTATAAGGATAGATGATGCTAGGTGTTCGAAAGTTTGTACGTTTTTCGTAGTACAAACTTTCGAATTGTCGATTCTTCTAAGTAAATTACGTAATTTCTTCTATGGTTTTTAACCATAACACTTTATTTACCGGGTTTAATCGCGCTTTATTCATCACGCTTTTTCAAGGTTGGCGTCAACCTTGAAAAAGCAAACTGTAAAGTTGGCGAAATCTCGGTCGTTTAAAAATCACGAATAAAGCGCGATTAAACCCGGTAAATAAAGTGTTTTATTAAATCACGTAAGCCAATGAAAAACATCTAAGTACATAATATTAATCGGTCAATCCTTTTTACTGTTTTACTGGACTGGCAGACTTGCAAATGCCCGTAGTCCCTGACATCAAGGCGAGTGAGGAACCGGTGGAGTTTTTAGTGGGTAAACCTATGGCCGCCTACCACCCTAGGCCATAGGGAGCCCCACACACCGCGTCGTTCTCCCCCGAGAGTGGCGTGACGGTGCATCAGGCTGCATTTTCTCCACCAAAAAAAAAAAAAAAAGATTTGCTGCCATTTTGCACTACCTTGCTGCTGGCCTGGCTATGTACAGATCAGTCCATTAGGTGAGGGTAGTTACTGGCAGTAGGTACATTCTTACCTCTTCCTAGTCTGAAACTAATAACACTCGTCATATTGCCCTAAAACAGAGCCATTTTCCCAGCTATTGTGACATAGATTACTGTAGTTGCCGTTGTAATCGGAGTAGGCCGGTCTAAACCGGTTTCAACCGGCTACATCCCGAATTATCCACTAATGGCCGGTAATTGAGTTGAAATAATACGTCAACCCGACTCCCGCGCCCGCGCTACACATGTTTGTCTAACGATCTTCGATTTATAATGTTTAAATATATTAACGAATCAGGGAACCCTAAAGGTGTCTTGTTACACGGTTCCGTCTGTAATTAGATAATTGAGTAACATTGTCCGGGATATGAGGAAGTAACGTTTTGTTAGAACTTGAGATTTCAATTCAGTCTTTTCAGTTTAGATTTAGGAATGACTTTGTACGAAGACAGCTTTTGTTTTGCATATGTAATATTATACGTTCCGTGCCGTGTCCGTGCAAATCAAAAGCTCGTCTAGTAGGGATGATTTATGCTAATACGGGCCGTGTCCTGGCCGGCTAGATATGTGTGAAGACAGCACAGGACAGACGCGGCGGCAATGCCACATTTAAAACAAAAGCTGTCTTCATTCTAAAGTAGACCGTCCCCAGTCCGGACACAGTGGATGATTCAGTCCGGTCTAATGAGAATCATCCCTTGAACCACCTTTATTTATTTTACCAATAAAAATCGATATATTTCTCTAGTCAGGTCTACACTTATCTACAAACCAAGATCGTTATCATTACTTAAATTTATCTTTCACGTAAATACAAAATGAATCACTCTCATATCCCTTAACAGATCGGCCAACAAAAGCTGTTACGCAAAAAATCCCCGAAAATATGCAAAAACTCCCCAAAATCCAAGGCACGTTTAACACTGGACAATAAATGAGATAAATGTGGAGATAATCCTGGATTAGACAGTAAAAGGTGTTAAGTCCAGGTAGGTATTGTTGGGGTTCTATGGTGGCTAATACGTTATAGGTGGGTGTCGGTGCGTGGAGTTAAAAAGGAGCAAATATTTAGGTAACTATTTTCTAATTTAAATTAAGTTCAAACACGTTCAAATAAACTAATGATTCCTTAGGGTACCTAAACTAAAATGAGGGTTTAAGAAAGCGTCGAAATGTTTCGAAAAAAGTTGGTACCTAATAGTATATTGCCTATATATGTGTATATTGCCTAGTGCCCGTATATACGCTTCGCTGGCGGCGCTTCTGGCTCTTACTGTCTTACTACAGACTGTAAAATATTTTTTATTTTTACTTATTCCTACTATTTGTAACATAGAAAGTTTCCACACAAAAAAACACGACATCAAATGACGAGGATCGAACTTGCGATTTTCGTGTCAAAGATGCGCTATTTTCATATAGCTCTTATGGTGAAGGAAAACATCGCGAGACAACCTGCTTCGGTTCTTTAACTGTTTTACCCGATTTCGGCGCAGCACGTTCCTCATTAGCACCTAAACTACTGTACCGATTTCAATAAATAAGGTGTCATTACTCATGAGATATTCCAGCATCAAAATAACGAGACCAGCTGGTACAAACCAACTCCAATACCCCGGGTATAAGGCACCCCCTGACAGTTCTGTCAGACGTCAATCATTTTAAGCGGATTGCCAACGCCCTCGCGCGGTGTTCCTTCGGCGCTACCCACTACGGTGCGGTGGTGGAATATTGTGCTCTCACGGGACTGTGGTGGTAGTTCTTACGTCAGAAAGTCATAAAATATTACATAAGTGCTATAGGATATTGTTAGTGGTTTTGAAAGACGGGAAATGGTGTTAAAAACTTACAAGCGTATAAAATTAATTATGCGAAAGCAAGAAATATCGAAAGCTACGAAATATTTGTATCATAGAAAACTTTTTAAAAATATTACCTAGGTACTTTTAATTGTGATTATAAACAATACACTTAAATAAAACTATGTACCTAAATCTTGCAACTAGACTGAAAATGTACTTATGTAAAATGGTACCTATCTATTCTATAAAACTAAAAATATTAAAAAAAATGTCAAGCATCTAATTCAATAAGTATTTAAATAAAAAACGTATACAAGATGTAACGGGTAAGACCTTTTAAGCCGAAAGGCGGTTGTTCTATACGTCTAGGCGAACAACTTTTGTTCTACAACTTTTGAAAATTCGAACTTTTTATTTGAAAATTTTGAAAAGCTTGTTATGTTTCACAGAAAAAACAGCTGCCTTTGAAAATAAAGGTAATTGAAGGTTTGATTGTAGTAGACCAAACTAAATGAAAGGACAACTTAAGTTTAATGACCTCGAACTCTAAGAAATAGCTGATCTTCAATTAAACTTTACACTGAAAATTTTCAAAAAGTACTTAGAATTTCCAAAAGTCGTAGAACAAAAGTTGTTCGCCTAGATGTCTAGAACAACCCTCTTTCGGCTTAAAAGGACTTACTTACCCGTTACATATTGTATTTATCTTGTAATGATATTTTGGATAATTTTAATGCGCGAATAGGTCATCTGGACCCGCTTGGTGCTGGTGTTCTCCGTGACTTATTTTTAGATACTTATAGATTAGTCTGGCGTGTACCTAAAGTAAGGAATTATTAACTAGTGATGTCAATCTATTACCTTTATTTGATCCAATGTGGCGGAAACATCAAGATGGCGGACTAGTTCTCTTAATTCGCAACACTTTATTTTTAAGCGGCTATAGTAGGCCAGAACTGATGTTTCTAGGATGAATAATTACTACAAAAGTTATTTGAAGCAACAGTTTTTGAATCCATATTTTTAAAGTCGATGATATTTAATTTACTAAGTCATGATTGACGTGAAAACACGATTCCTGAAAATTTTCTCGATAGGAAAAAATCCCAAATAAGTGATTTTACTCAATCAATATATTGTCCGTAAACAAATAAAACTTTGTATAAGAACTGAACTTAGCTCAATACAGGTCCTGAATGATTTAAGTAAATTTCAAGATAAACGTTTAGTTATCTTGAAGCTAGCAATTGTTTGAATTTACGCACTAAAATTTTGCATAGCCGCATCTTACGTCCTTCAATTACACATCTGAAATAGCTTTATCCCTGTCAGCATGCTATTAGGGTATATTAAAATAGAATTGTTATATTAGTTCGAGGTGTCTATCTGTGAGTCTGTACATCTGTCTGTTGCCATCGTTGCTCACAAACGGATAAAACAATTTTGACGTAGTTTTTATGGTAATTAATGCACCAGTGTTCTTTACCTTATCGAAATCAGCCTAACACCATAAAACTACTGAATATCAGATTTACAGTGTGAACCATTCCAATGGGCTTTCAGGGGGTATATACTAAACTATGAGAGATAGCGAAAAATGCTGAAACAGAGGCGTCCCCGATTTTGACAAAAAAAAATGGCACTTTATTCATTTTTTGAAAAACTTAGAAAAAATAGGCATTTCTATCGATTTAACACACTATGTTTGTTTCCAAAAAGCAACACTATTGATCGGTACAATAATATACGATGTTTATTTTTTACAAAAATCTAATCATGCCATTTTAGTTTTTTCAAAATCGAGGATACGACTCTTTTCAGAATATTTTGCTATCTCTTATGGTTTAGGATATCCCCCTGAAAGCCCATCGAAATGGTTAACCCTGTAAATAAATGAAAAATAACAAAACCACAAGTTTTACCCTACAGGTCAACATTCGGGCAGCACTCTACGTCGACACAGACGTAGGGTGCTAATCACTACCCTAGTAAGGGTATACGCAGATCATAGACTAATTCATCGGCCGATCAAAGATGATTGGAAAGCTTGCTTAACTTTACCACAATTTATTCGTTAATAATCTGCTTATTTTTCAATCATCTCATTTCAAGTTATGGCTTTTTGTTCTTTCTCCCTTTATAAATAGCTATGGTTTTTTTCTAGAGATTTAAAATCCAGTAATCACACAAAATAATAGTTAATGACAAAGAATTCTACTTTTTTTTAGGTAGGATACTTGATATGACTGTTACACACCAACAAACCTGTCCGCCGACTTCCAGTCCTCAGTTTAACGTCTCCCTCACACACCACACTAGTGCGTAGTAGATGTTATTGTTTATTTAAGGCTTAAGTTAGGGATATACGTGCAATATTAAAGCACAACTAAGCTGTGGTTTGCTGGATTTTCCCATGGGGTGCTGTAATCTGCCACATATTGGATTGAGAGTAGATATTTCCATTATTTCGAGGGAATCCTACTATCCTACTAATATAAATGTGAAAGTTTGTCCTTAACTAAATATAAGTAGGGTCACCTGACGAACATTTAACCATGCGGATACAATTAACCAGTCCTATATTTCTTAAACGTGACGTTGCCAGTTCGTGCCATTCATATGTATAGACCTCAAAACTACCTCAAAAAAACAAACCCCTTTCAATCGAACGTAGTTGTGTTAAACTGTAGTCGACTCGACCGTAGATAAGTTGAAAACAGTGCAGGTGAAAATAGTCATTATGATACGTAACCGTTAATAGTGTAGGTACTATAGCGTGGACACAAATAGCCAATTCCCATTTTTTTAAACTCTGTTACTCGTATATCAAAATCAAAAAATAACAATTCTGATATGCCAAAGGTAGCTAATGACCACAGGCTTTGGCCACAATAAAAAAACTGTTATGAATAATTACAAGTTGTGATGGTTTGAATTTTATGTGGACCCTAAGTAGACAGGTATGTTCAATTTTGGGTATGTTATATTTCATACGAGTACGTAGATGAAACTTGAAAACAGATAGCTGGAGTTCTGGATCAACGCATAAGAGATTTTCATTTAGAGTGAGACTTATCAGCTCGCCCTAAGGCCTCTAACTTGACCTAACGACTGCGATCAGAGATAACAACCGGGACCTCCTGCTTAACGTGTCTTTCGAAGCACGGAGGAACTCAAGAAAAAGTTTATTTTACCATACAAATTATCGGTCACCCATCCAAGTAATGACAGCGCTAGTCGTTGCTTAACCCGCACAATGATAAAAGAATGTCCTGACGAAAGTTAATATAGAATTAGATCAGGAGTGTAGCGGATGGTTGGGTACAAATCTGTCGGCTTGTTGTTACAGGGTATTAACGATTATTGAATGTAAACGCAACTTAATAAGGGGTTGTTCCAGCTAACGGGGTGCTTGGGTTGGTTTACGTTGTCGTACACACCACTGATTTATCTACCTACTATAGGAATGAGAGTAAATAAATAAATTAAAGATTTATTTACGAAAATCGAGTTAAGTGTTGGTCAAATGTGTATTGTGTTGAAATATTTTTATGAGAAATCTCTATAACCAAAATTTCGAGCAAATTATAAAATTCATTCATTCAATCTTTACACAGGTCCGAAAAATCGAATTTATTTGTTTGTTTCTTACAAAAACTTGAGCTAAATGTAAGTTACCTTTAAGTACATACAACTTCAAATAAAAACATTTTATTTTCGAAATAGAATAACGTTTAGGCCTAGTTTTTTATGTAATGTACCTAATGGGAATTTTGTTAAATCATTTTATAATGTCAAAATATCTTGCAAATTCACCAAAATGTGGAGAACCGTTTGCGAAAAAAACTTAGCTAAGACATTTTGGCTTGCTTATAGAAACTAAATACTCGTAAAACATTACAATTTTCAACCTCGGGCGGGACGAATGAATAATTCGCGTCGCAATTCCTCAAACAAATTGTGTATCAATGGAACCGCGCACCCCGGATTACAGTTACTCGTCAAATAGCGTGTGTTGGCGTACCTACCCGGATTGTTTTGCAAATGTTAATGCACTTAGCTAATACGGTTTAACATAATAAAACATACATTTCTTGTAATAATATTCTTGTTAAACAAATACAAAATTTAAACTAAAAAATAAATAAAAAGATTTAGCAATTTACCCTACTAATAATAAAAAGCTGAAAGTTTGTGAGTATGTTTACTCAGTCACGTAAAAACCGCTGAACTGATTGCGATGAAACTTGGAATACTTACTCCATGTTTATTAATAAGGCTAAGTTAGTTTAACTTAGCAAGTCTCTCAAACAATCGAACATAGCTGGCAAAGGTTGCGTTTGACGCACAATTATGAAAACTGGCTTAACTATGTAGAGCTAAATTAAACCCCGGTTTATACCTAGTAGTGCGCTTCAACATCTTAAGGTACGTATTCACAAACGACCCTCTGCGTGGCTTAGTCTTGATCTTTTGATAATCAATCAGTGAAAATGTGACAAAAGTCGAGTCGACGCATAGGGTCGATTTTGAATACGGGCCGTAATATAGTCGTATACACAAACGACGGCTTTATGTCTCTTATAGGTACCTTAGTATAAGTGCTACATTTTAAACCACCCATAACACTAATGAGATGGAGGTCAAATGCTCTCCCATATCAATAAAAAAACTGCTAACGTATTTTTGTTCCTATTTTTTCTCTGCTTGGGTCATAAGTCCTTCACACAGACAACCGCAAGTACCGCACCGCGCGGACAGACGGACAGCCCTACATCGTAAACTAATCATGGTGTGATATACACCGACAGCTAATAACATGGGAATCGGCTATTGTGTGTGGATGTCACGTGAGGCTGTGCCATTACCAGAGTCTCGTCGTGAAGCTATTTTAACAAAATAAAGGTAGGTAGGGTTAGGTGTGGTAAGTGACGCACTCACTAATAAAACAATAAATAAGTAAATTAAAACTCGTTTTCTGGTTTTAATCGAGTTGTTTTAAATGTTTTCAGCATTGTTGTGATGCCGTTTATGCGTTTCGGAGCTTTTACAGACTCCGTCCTCGAGGTAGACAAATACAAAGTCGCGAAAACAAAAGAAATACCTAAACAAAAAATATTAGAGATATAGTCATTCCGGGTATTATAGACCAGCGGTGGTGTACATTTAACCATATTGTTGTCAATTAGGATGAACGAATGAGCATTTCATATGGTCTATATTACTCAGATGGAAAAACAAATTAATTCGTGTGAATTTAAAAAGTTAAAAAGACTAGTAGAGTACTTTAGTACTTACCAGTAGGAACCTCACCTTTTCAATATTCTTTTTTGATTTTTTCTGACTTTCTCTGGTGTTAGTTCAATTAGGAAGTTCAATCGTTTTAGTTTGAACATTTTTCAGAATCCAAAATGACGGCTGACCGTGTACACTTACTATTTGCTGTAAGAACCCGTTGAGCTCTTAAGGTTTCGCAGTTCAACCAGTTCAGTAAACAAAGGTTAAAAAACGGAACACTTAACTTACAAACTCCACTGTCCGACTGTCACCAGGCTAGTTATCATGGCTCATGTCACGCTAGCAGTTTAAATCAAGTTAAAATTATCATCCACGAGGCATTTCATATACCTTAAATTAAATTGAATTAAAATTCTTTATACAAAATTTCATGTTTTTCTTGCCAGGCAGTGCTTATCCCGCAGGTTAGCTCGCACTGTGTTGACAAATCTATCTAGATACAAATTTTATAAAGAGGAAAGATTTGTTTGGTTGTAACAAATAGGCTCAGAAACTGGATCGATTTTAGAAAATGTTTCACCTATTAAAATCTACATTATCCAGAAGTAACACAGGCTACTGTCGATCTCGATATTCGCACGGGGTAAGGAGTTACGCAGTTGAAACCGCGTGCGTGACGCACCTACTACCTAATGTAGAGTTATAATTATTATTATAAGTTTTTAAATGTAAGTTCAATACAATAACTTTTCACATATTTTAGTAAATAATTAAATAAATAAGTAGAGAGAAAGATACAGGCGGCTAGCAACCTAACTTCAAAAGGAAGCTAAACAGCAATTCGAACTAAATATTTCCATGGAATAGGTAGTTTGACAAATATTAGGTAGGTACCTAATGTTTTAGTATGATTGTTTTGTGGAATCTGTATGCAGTATATGTGCGGTGCATATCTGTAGCGGCGCATAAAACAGTAAATTGCTTGTGCTAAACTGCAGTCGCACAAAACGGCTCGTCTGACTATCGATGAAAGTTGTGGTACAAGTAACAGGCGACTGTGATTCTTGTAAAATATAATATTTACATGTTTTTCACATATAGCAGTAGTGTAAGCAGATTTTAAAGTTAACCACCCGAGTCAGACAATAGCGAAACTGTTTTAGTAGATGATGCTGCATTTTTGATGATGCTTTTTTCCTTATGAAAATGATCCTTGTGATTTTTTGGATTCAGAAATCGGTTCTTGTTTGGGTGTGTATATCAATAATTTGATTCTTGGTAGCGATACGCAACGCGACGCGTGGTCGGCATTGCATGAAACTTAAAAAAAAGTGATATGCTATTAGAATCGGTAAAACATTAGCGTCAAGATGGTGGGACCAACTCCCCAATATTAAAACTTTATATTGTCAGATTCAGTACTAAATTGGTATCTTGACGCTAATGGTAAAACATATCTAAATCTTTCTCCGGTTCCAACTTGTACCAAACTAGAAGCTGTAACAAAACGATGCGTAACTACGGAAGGCTTGGACCATCGCTTGTCTCTTTGTGGGGTCCTCCACAATGGGTCATGCTGCATTCCCATTCTATCCTCGTGGACAATACACTCCGTACCTACCTATAGCATCCTATAGCTACATACAAGTATACACTGTTTAGTATGTTCTGGCACATTGTCGGCGAAGAGAGTTTATGGAATTATAGATAAACACACCCTCTCGACGTTGCTAATAAATACCATACCTACTTCGTTTTTCAGTTCTAGACTATATAAGATCTGACGTTTTGGTTTCTTGTATATTTGAATTTCTTCTTTAAACGATTTATCAAATCGTAGTCTGTAAATTTAAAAAAATGGGCAAGTGCGGGCCTTGTCAGGCCACGCGCAGTGTAGGGTTCCGTAGTTTCCAAAAATAGCAGGGATTGCGATCTGGAAAAGTCATTACAATCACCTACCTAGTACGAGTATGTAAAATCCAAAGGAATTTGTTCGAAATTTTGCTTTTTATTTCTTTTAATTACATGTAAATTATAAATGTACCTACTTACTACTATTGTGAATATAATGTGTCCAAGTACAACCGCTTGTTTTTTAGAGGGGGGTACTAATGACTCTAAAAACTAGCACTTTAAAGATAAATATCTCGAAAATAATATCCCTAAAATGAAAAATAATTTAGAAAAACCATAATGATTTTAAAAGAGCTATCTAACAATACCCCGGTTACGTATCATAATGACTATTTTCATCTGCACTATTTTCAACTTAACAACGGTCGACGACTCGACAACGGTGTAAGGTGTGAAGTGTACGCTTTAACTCACTGAAATCCTAATTTCAAGACGTTGTAAGACGATATTGTTTCCATCTTTTAAATGAATAAAAGAATATGCCAAACATGAAGCAGATCCAATAAAGGGTTACAAAACCCGACTTTGACTTGTAATTTCATGTGCCATTACTCTTAACCCTGTGATGAGCGCATTGAGTTTATGGCTAACTAACCGTGCTGAAGGGTTGCCGTATTTGTCATACGTTTCTACATACATGTAATATTAGATACCTATACGATTTGGTTGACCCATAACCATTCCTCTGTATCTATCAGATTTTTTTAATTCAGACATATTAGAGTTTCAAGGTACCTAAGTATAAGTTACTAGTTGCGCTCCGCGGTTTCACCCGCGTAAGTCCCGATTCCGGCCCGATAAAAAATATGTGTTACCCCAGATCTCCAGCTATCTTTATAAGATGTTTCATCGCAATCGGTTCAAAAGCAGTACTAAACATACTCGTTTACTAACTTTTTGCTTACAAACTTGCACATAACATTTCACATTAAAAATATTATAGTAGGATTTCCCAGCCATGTCGCACATTCTCCTAATAGTGGATTGTTATTCCTTTCCAGAACATCTAGAGATAGGAGACTAATTTAATAAAGAATAGAATAGTAATAGATTTAACTACAACTTATAAAGTTCTTCTGTCGAAGTAATGTGCTTTTTTAACTAAGAAAATTCAAATATGGCGTAATCTGCATAGATTTAAAAGAACCCTGTCATCACAAATTTATTTCTAGATTTATCCGAACAAATTGCTTTGATGTATTGCCAACTTAATGTTGGTAGATGTCTTGATAAAGGTAAAGTGGAAACGAATAACATTGCAACATGGCATGCAGTCACGTTGAAATGTCGATGTAAAACGTTAGCTTATTAACGTATAGATAAGGCATAGACATGACATCACACGGTATACAAAAAAGCATACTAACCTTCATTTCATGCTGTGCACACTTGTATGGCTTACTTCCATTAAAGACATCTTAAAAAGGCCTGAACGATTGAAAACCAGAACTATTAAAAACCAATATAAAAATCACGTCTCATTTCCTAAACTATTTCTCAGCGAGAATGATCAATTCATCCGAGGGTTTTAACCCTACACAAATCATGTTCGCTAAGCGACGTGTCAAACCGCTAGCGATACCTCGCGACCATAAACTCGCGTCATGACGTATTACGCATTGTTCAAGGCACAAAGTTAGCGAGGAGTCGGCCAGAAAAAGCACGATAGTATTCGAAGGGTTAACTTGACTGGGTACAGTCGAATATTGTTTGAATTATCTGACACGATTGTAAAGGTTGTAACTTAGTTGCGACACAGTAGCATCAAAGATTTTACTTTCAAATTTACAAATGCAGAATAGCATATTGTTCGAGGTGGTAGGTTGTATTTATAGGGTTATATTATTTCGACGGTTAGACCGATTGAACTCTTCATTGGATGGATTTTCGGAATGTCTCGGATTTGAACTGGGAATAGGGTATTGTGTTGGAAATGAGACTGCTTTTTCAAATGGTATACTTCATAGGTATACCTACTCAGTATTTTTCGAATCATTCGAAATAACTATGGGTGTGTCTCTAGAAGTACTACGAGAAGTAAACTATTCATGTTGATGGAGGTAGGTATTTGTAGTCCTAGCTAGTGGTAGACCCTTTAACTTTCATTCCGAAAGTCATGCGTTCGAAACTTGCGCATTAAGAACCAGTCTGAGGTCTCTAAGGGCTAAATAACACGAAAGTTAGCTTTAACCCTCAACCACTTAGGAACGTTAGGTAAGGTTTCTGCTGATCTAGCATAATCCCACAGATAAAACGACCTCTGCAATGCAGAAGGTTGTGGTTTCGATTTTCACTATACACAAAACAGGTGACAGTTAATAACCACACAGGGTGGCGACGCGCCTCAGCTACGACTTATCGTGCGCGTATAGCCTTAAGTTCTAAGGAAGTTGGCTGTTTATTTAAAGCCGCTATAATCTAGAGACTCCCCCACTGGCTGCTGCGCGCCGCGCCGGCGGAGTTTGAGTGGAAAGTTTCATAAGGAACTGTGAAGAAACCTACCAACAAGTACACTACTTACTGCGGACTTGGGTGTTGTGATTTACCGTCGTAGTTACTTTCGCGCTTAAAATGTTAGTACGGATTGTTATGTAGTATAGATGATTGTTCCGGTTCCACTATATTTCTAAACATGCGACATTGTGAATCACGTACCTATAATATACAGATTCAGATAATGTTAGATTTATATAATTACCAATTTTAATACTGACATCTCACAATATTATTATTTTTTTTGATAGACAATTTAAATTTTGACATTTTATAATATTTTTTTAGTGTTTAATTTATTTTGACAGTTTGGATATTTTATACATCTTAATTTGTTAAATACAATATGTTATTTGCATGTCAAAGTAATTGACTATGTGTTAAGGATCGAATGTAACATGTCTAGTATAGATAGATTGTATTTATTTACGTAGATACATCTAATTTGTACCAACACTTAACGTGAATAAATGAATTGAATTGAATATTATGATTCGTATTGTATTTTCCATAAACAACAAAAGAGACGGACATTAGACAAAAAATCTTGTATGATATTACTGTTGGATAGATGATAGGACCAAAGAAGTTATATTACTAGAACTTGAATGCTCACGTATAGTACTAAAAAGTGTTCCGCTACATTGAGCATGCTGTCCCTATCTAATAACACTATTAGAAAGGGACAGAACCCTACATTGAAGCATGCTGTCTTTGGATAGGACAGATTGTTTTCGTTATGTCTGCTTAAGGGCCTATACAACCCTAATAGCGTGACAAGGATAAAGCCAGCGAATTTCAGATATGTAAGTGACGGACGTAAGATGCGACCTTGCAAAATTTTTGTGCGTAAAATCAAACAATTGCTAGTTTCAAGATAACTAAATGTTATTCTTGAAATTCAAGATATTCACTGCCTGTAATGAGCTAAGTTCAGTTCTTATACAAAGTCTTATTAGTTTTCGTACAATATTGACTGAGTAATATCACTTATTTGTACAATTTAGAGGGAAGTTTGGAATTTTTTTCTATCGCGAAAATTTTCAGGAATCATGTTTTCACGACATTCACGTGTTAGTAAATATCCTCGACTTTGATAAATATGGTTTCAAAAACTTTTATTTCAAATAACTTTTGTAGTAATTCATCCTAGAAACATCAGTTCTGGCCAACTACGGCCGCTAAAGATTACCATGTAGTTAACAGAAGATTTTAAGTGCCTTCCGAAAACGTACCTAGGTTTTGTCTCCAGGTCTCCAGCTATCTTCATACCAAATAGACAGCTGTAGACCTGGAATAACACATACATTGCTACATTTTATCCCGATATTCCTTGAGGATAACGATATAATTAATGCTTTCCTCGCTATATCTGTCTATCGACTGCTATTCGACTATCGACAATAATTATAAATGTATGTAACTATGTAGGTATTACACGATATATTACTAAAGATATCTACCTACCTATACAGATACACATGTATAACTAAGCTTTGTACCTACATTACATACTCCGTGATATCGTTAAGTGGCCGAAGTTACCCAAACCTCCCCGGGTGTGATATTCGGATCGTATTCCTCCGAAGCCTTCTGTTCAGTAATAGGGGAGGCTGGGGTCGATCGATACCACCCCCCCAGAGGAGGCAGGGGTTCTATCTTTGTTTGGATGTTATAAAATCTTGGGGGTGTGGCCACGTCATCTCATGATTGCTACGTTCATCCATTACTATGATTTATCAAGTGAGATATTTATTTGTTGTGGGGTTTTGTACCGTTTTTCTTGAGAGATTACTTCTGAAATATTGTATTAGGTATAGACGCTATGAAGTTGGTTAGTACTTATAACAGAAAATGTACTTTTATGATACTAGCAGCACCCCCGGTTTCACCCCCGTAAGTTTCGATCCTGCTGGAATATCGGGATAAAAAGCAGCCTATGTATAGGTTACTTTAGAATCAATTTATGGCTGGTGTGCAACGATAGAAAAGCGTTACTACAATGCTTGGCACGGGAAAATATCTATAATACCTATTTTATGTAGGTACCTATACCTATACGACTTTTAAACCAGGTTTCCACCCATTTTTCCAGGTTAAAAAATTCTAGAAAAAATAAGTTCGAATTAGTATGTGTTTTTTTTAATCTTAGATCGTCCTTTCCATCACTCGTTCTCTAAAAAATAATTTATGTAAACGCGTACATCCTAAATAATGTTTCACCGTATTATTTTGCTCAAAATCCTCCTGGCGTCGCGTCGGATTAACGTGAGCGGAAGCAGTGCCTATCCTGTAATCAAAGTGGAAAGCGGATCCGAACGCGACGGCAACAAGATCTGATGGAATAATGCAAATATCTAGACTAAATCTTTAGAAACAAGGTAAGGAAAGCAAAATTTAAAATTCTCTCGATTTGTTATTCGCATAGGTAAATTAGTTAAATAAACGGGTCTTACTCACGTAGGTATTATTACTTATTTTCATATCTCGACGTTTCACTCCATTATGTTGCAATAGTCTTTGTCGCGAGAATACTAAATATCAAAATAGTAATACGCGACTAAGACTCGGTAAAATGTAATTATATAGGTATTGTAATATAGTATTAGTATGCTGAAAGAAAAATCAAAATAAGAAAATATATTTTATGGGTATGGGTACTAGACCCATACGCGATTAAGACCCGGTAAAATCTAACTATATTATACTATGAATCGTTAAAAATTCAGTCGATCTGTTAACATAGTTACCCACATTTTACCGGGTCTTAATAGCGTAGCTATTATTATTATTTTTTACCTCGACATTTCAACCATGTTACAATGGTCTTGGTATCGAATAGTTAAATGATAATACGCGATTAAGACCCTGTTTTAATTTTTTTATTTATTTATTTCATCATTATTGATATGACTAAGTTACACCAAACTTATGCTTGAGGAGCTGTGAGCCAAATATAATGTATTTTCGGTCTGCGACTTTTAACAACCCATATAGGCCTAGACCTGTGCTAGGGTATGTTAATATGCTAATATCGACCTCGTTTTATATTACAAGGTATAGTCTTGTATTACAAGGTATAGTCTTCGAATGAACAATGTTATAGGTATGCCAAATCGGTTGAAAATTTGTTACAGCAAAGCTTGTAGGTATATATACAAAAACACTAGTTTTTGTTGTAGTCAAAAATGCTTATTGGTTTTGATTTTACAGGCACTTAATTAAACTTACGATAAATATTAAGTCCCGCTAACAGTCACGTGAGGTCATTTACAACGCTCCGTTAATGAAACGTAAGAGACGACACCGTGCTAAGAGCGCGAAACGAAATATCGTATCGAACTGATACTACACTTGTTGGTATTTTTTATTTTTGATAGAGAATATGGAGAACTAATTTTCATAATTAGTTATTTTCCCTCAGTTGCTTTTTGTTTAACGTTTTATAACTTTATTTTTTTTCAATACTAACGACGTATACCTAAATGAAATAGAATACCCCGAAGACATTTAACACAACTCATCTACACAACAATATAAAAATCCAATATCTTTTTCAGCACGTAATGGTTGGAAACACAGTAACACGACCCACAACCCCCCCCTTAGTCCACCCCCCTGGGCGGATAGGGGGGGTTGGTGGAAAGGGGGCTACCTGTGTTACGTTACAGCCGCTTGGGTGTGGTTTGCCGTTCAATAACTTAATACTCTCGAAAGGCTTTCACGCTGAAATCTCGCTCGACTCTACCTCGTTTCGCTTATCTTGATATTTGAATATTATATTTTGGTAAGTAAATATTTCTGTCTTTTTTGGTTTGTTGGTGATTTGTTGGCTGTTTAAATGTTTACTTACTTAGCTTATCTATGTAGGTATATTTATGTTACCTAGATAAATAAATTTTACATTAATCGATCACCAATAGGTACTACTGCTACATCATCCAAATTAATACATTTAATTGTCAACAGATTATTTTTGAATTACAAGTTAAAGCAATATAGGTACTTTCTTTAATAAAGTAGGTATTTAATGTAAAAATATTAACAAACCGTATAGGTATGTGTGATTAAGTATTAAGTTAGATAGGTAAGTAAGAAGTAAGATACCAAAGTTTTCGAAAGCTTTAAATAGGTACATAAAAAAACTGTTATTGTATTACTAACATTTAAAATATAATTTCCAAAAACCCATACCTAATCAAGCTCTGAGCTAATGTAATGATGTTAGCAAAAAATAAAATAAAATTTTAATGATGTTCTTTACCTAATGTTAGTTTTGCTACATCAAAGAGCCGCGTCAGTGCCCGTTCGTTGTTCATTGTAAATGACAAGTGAAATGATGTTTTGCCGTTAGTGCTTCGATAGGTAGGACAAACACAGGGCGTGTAATCCACCCGGATGGTTGCGTGGAGGCTATTAATTGCAGGTTTGCAGGTAATCGATCGAGGTCGAAGCCGTGAGCTCGTGGGATCATATCGAGTCGGTGTTGGTGTGCGCGGGCGCGCGGTGTGCGTGACGGATCATGGCGGCGCGGGGGGGGCCGAGTTAAACGCGCCCGTCGGATACGAGCTCGAAACCTATCCGGCCCCCCTACGGGCGCGGCGTCTCATTGGCCGGTCCGCCCCGCGCTCGGTAACCGATAGCCAATCGTGTTGCGTCTGTGCGCCCGCCCTCGGGCGCGCGTCGCCGGCGGGTCACACAGCGCGCGACTCCGCGGCGCACACTCGCTTCGATGCGCGGCTCCTGGGACGAGGCCACGACGGCGGCGCTCCACGCGCGTATCCTCGAGGCGCACCGAGGGCCGGCCGCGCCTGACCGCGCCGCCGAGCCCGCGCCCTGCGCCGACCCGACGCCACCTCCGCCGATTGAACTAGCAGCTCCGACGCCGCTGCTGCCTCTCCCGACGCTTTCCTTTAGCGCGGCTCAAGTCGCCACCGTCTGCGAGACGCTCGAAGAAAGCGGCGACGTCGAGCGGCTCGCGAGGTTTCTATGGTCGTTGCCGGTTGCACACCCCAACGTCGCTGAGCTGGAGAGATGTGAAGCTGTACTGCGAGCGAGGGCCGTCGTTGCCTTTCACGCGGGCCGGCACAGAGAACTCTACTCGATCCTTGAACGACATCGGTTCCAGAGGTCGAGCCACGCTAAACTGCAAGCGCTGTGGTTAGAAGCACATTATCAAGAAGCAGAAAGGCTACGAGGTCGCCCGCTGGGCCCTGTGGACAAATACCGTGTCAGGAAGAAGTTTCCGCTGCCCCGGACGATATGGGACGGCGAACAGAAGACACATTGTTTCAAGGAAAGGACGCGGTCGCTGCTGCGAGAGTGGTACCTGCAGGATCCGTACCCAAATCCGACGAAGAAGCGCGAATTGGCGGCGGCAACGGGCTTGACGCCGACGCAAGTTGGCAACTGGTTCAAGAACCGACGGCAGAGAGACCGCGCTGCCGCCGCTAAGAACCGATCCGCGCTCCTCGGAAGAGGTTTCGCCTCATCCTCCACGTACGACGAGGACTCGGTCGACTCAGAAATCAACGTGGACGAGGAGTAGCATCCGTCGGGACCGCAACCGCGACAAACAGACTGATCTAGTGTAAATAAACGTGATACAAATTTTAGAGACGTTTTGAGTGCGATCGATGCAATATAGACGAGATGTTATCTATTATCATAGTTATAATCGCAGAGTCCGTGATGTATGTGATGAATTTTATGTTATGTTAGGTCGTTAAAGTGTCAAAGTGCTTGAAGTATCAGCATTGTCAGTCAGGTATGTACTAACAAATAAAGTTCAACTGTAAGTTCATCTTGATATCTTACCTGCTAGGCCTTTTGGTGGATTAATGTAAACTGCCTTTAATTTCGAACTTTAAAGTATTGCTTGATCGTTGAGGTTAACAGGGTTAATTTTGAATTTAATGATTGCTTCCTTTACTCAGAATCTTAGAATTTAATTTATTTGATTTTGATTCTAATACGGTAAGAGGCGAATGGTTGGGAATGCCTTTCGCAAGCATTTACTTACCTAAATATTTATAATTCCTAAATATTTTACCAATAAATATAGATTTTATTTATCATATCAGTTTTAGTTGTATGTACGTTATAGTTACTACTTATATAAATGTAGATATTTACTTTCGTAGATTATTTGATTATGCTATGAAGGTATGTACCTGAGAGTTTGACTTGCCATTACGCCGAGGCTGAGCCATCCGATAATACCTACTATAATATCTCATATTGACATTTTATGTGTTTCTGTTCATTAAAGCTGTAGAAGGGTGATTATATGGATCTAAAATACACTTCTCAGTTAGGCCTATTTGTCTTTTAACTTCAATTCCACCTTCATGTTTACTTATAACTTCTTTGACATTAGGTACTTTCTTAGAAAATCTTATCTTTATATCTTCATTAGGTAAGCTTTTTATTCTAATCATTTTATTATTTTAATTACACATTATTCTTTATCAAATCCTATTAAATACACTGGCATCAGTTAGAGCTTATTTGGAACCTAAAAGCCATACAGACGGTATTAGGCACTATACCTACAGTCGTTGCTGCAGCAGCGGTAATAAGCACTACAATTTCACTTTAAAAAGCGCCGTTGCGTACTAACTTACGCATATACTGTGCAATTAAACTTAATTTTCGGTTTTAAACGCGTTGCTTTTAATTATATTAGGCATATACGACGTCTGACGTTTTGAGTTCTATTTAGACCTATTAATCACTGGTAGACTGACATGTAACTTAAAAATAAGTTTAATTTCATAAATGTCATTTATAAACCGAAGAAAAATCGAGTAATCTCATTTTAAGATTGATTTTATTTAATTTATACTTCACTTTACTCTATTTGTTCTTCTGTTACTTATATATATTTTGCAAATAAAGCTAAGTACCTACCTATGAATCAAAAGTCATACACAAAACGGTTATTAAACTTTACTGTAGCGTCATTAAGAACACTCAAATTGGTGTCAAAGTGGCTTTTTTGAGAAACGCATATTTGCATAGAAACTTAACTTCATAAATGCTAATTGAATGCTCAAGATCAACATTAATAAATATTGATTCGTCTCGTTTGACAGCTGGCTAGACTGAGTATAAATAAACATTGTCTAGATAGCAATTATCCTATATCATTGTCGTGTCCATCACGGTCTAATCATCAGATTACATGATTATTAATTACTGATCATAGGTTTCTTTCTTTTCTTAGGTATGTCTCCATCAGGGCAATTGTATTCATGATTACTTACGGATCATGGTTTCTTTCTTATGTCTCAGTTGAGGAATAATATTGAAATTTTAAAGAAAGATTTCAAACAATATCATTAATTTTCATTTCATTTTCATCGTTCTGTATTTTATTTTATTTATTATCTTCTCCTATCTTTTCATGTAAGTACCTATAGATGATCTAGAAAATTATGTTCTATGTTATCTTATGATATTTGGAAATTAGCGTCTTTATTTTCATCTTCTAACTTAATATACAGGCCAGTACGTAATTTTGTAGAGCCAGTGAAATTTATTTTACATTTATAATTAAGTTTTTTTTTATTGCGAAATTATAGGTATTAGAAAAGATTTCTTAGAATAAAATTCATATCATCATCAACTATCATATAGGTTTCACCTACCTACCAACCCTTCTACAGCAAAAAGAAATGTTATTGGTTAGAAACGATAAGAAAAAACTTACTCAATTTTGTTAAATGTATTTAATTTGTATATTGTTAAGGTAGATCGGGCGATAGATTAGTTGGCAGACTCGAGAGAAATTTGTATAAATGTATAGGTAAATATAAATAAATGGACGCAAATTGTAAATATTATCGACTTACATTACAGTCATTAAATTAATTAAAATTGTTAATAAAATTATATTCGTAAACAAATATAACTTTGTATTATTTCTCACGATGATTCTTCAAAAATGTCTATGACTCGCTCTTAAGAGTGCTATTTGACGGCCAAATGGATAAGTAATTGTTCGTACATACAACGAGGTTAAAAACAAAAATCTCTTGTCCACCCCTTAATATTATCCGATTCTGGTGTTGTTTTACACCAGTTTCGTAGTTTTTGTGTAATTGCCTCATACAGAACTAGGCTTAATTTTTTTCCTTTTTTTAGTTAAAATAAAAAAATACTTTTGTAGCATAGTACATAACTTTTCTCACTCTTTATTGAGGTCTTAAATAATCGTTTATTATTAATAAATTTTTTTTCCAAGGATTTGCATCCGACAGGACAGTCATTTTAAACACTGATTTTACTTTAAAAAAAAATGCAATGTTTTCGATGCATAATGACGTAAAATATTGGATGAATGTCATCCAAAAATAGAAAATAAATGAAGGTATCTAAGCATCTGATTAACGGATCAAAACATGCTATAAAACAAGAACAAGGCTGAGTGTCAACCGATTGACATTGAGATGTTAGTTTTGTTTTTATTTGGGTCCCAATAAGGCCTAACACTTGATAATCTGTTTCGTATGATGCCATGATATTAGATAAGTATACGACAATCAAACAAAGAGGCTACAAAACTGGAGTCTCTTGATATTGTAAGGTTTATGATGATTTTATTAAATTTTAATATTATCAGTAATTGATGAATAATGATAATATTAAAATTAAAACCTAGATTAAAGAGACCTATTTGATAGATGAGTCGATGCTAATTAAATCTCCATACAACGAACGCAAGAAGACCCTCTGTTTCACTCCCTACACCGTAGTGATTATATTCTCTTTGCCCTACACTATCCAATTTTGAGCTTTTTTGCGTAATTACCCCATAAAGAACTAGGCTTAAGATTATTCCTTTTAAAAAAATAAATAAAATTAAGTAGCAATATTTTTACATAGGTATTTTTATACAATATTTTTACATAGTATTTGGGCCTAGTTTTTTTGCGAAAAAATTACACAAAAAAAAAACCGGAAATCGGATAAATTTATGGGAAAAAAGGTTTACTTACCTATTTGTATGAAGAGTCACGTGTCATGTATAATCCCGTATAAGGAGCAGTACCTAAATTATATTGAAGTTTATAAAATAAAACTCGAAAAATTCTTAATTGTAAATTTTTTGCTATGTAGTGACAATTAAGACTTGAGAAGAAATTAATAAACTATTGAAATTCTTTACGATATGATATACCTTTATATATCTATTACATAAATATATACAACACACCCAACTATTACTCGTTAAATTCTAACTAAGCATTTAACTATAATAATTTTGGTTAGGCAGTACCTAAGTAGCAAAGAACAGAGTAAGCATTAAAATCTAGCTAAAGCCTAAAACACACCTGCCCGGACACATGCTTAAGTCTACAAATTATCTAGACACCTAGAATATGTAGGTACATATTCTAGTGTCCCACGTCACGTCGCAGAACTAATTTATTCTCTCCGCAGACCAGAAATGCAT
This sequence comes from Idaea dimidiata, assembly GCA_949358125.1. Lineage (NCBI taxonomy): Eukaryota > Metazoa > Arthropoda > Insecta > Lepidoptera > Geometridae > Idaea > Idaea dimidiata. Next base: position 15,483,766 of record OX442328.1, read on the forward strand.
CGTTAATTAGAGAACACATTATAAATGATTACAAACTCTAAAAATAAAAAGGATATGGAGCGATAAGTTCAGAGGGTTGGACAAAAACGAATAAAGGACAACTCGTTTTAGTTACATTTTACCGGGTCTTAATCGCGTATTATTCGTATTACATTATTACTCAGTCTACTCGGGAATAAAACTATTGTAACATGGTTAAAACGTCGAGGTAAGAAAATAAATAATAATACGCGATTAAAACTCTGTAAAATATAAAACTGTGATAAATAAAATCGTGTGCATAAAAAGGTCAAAATTAATAAAATTATCAGGTAAAACGGAAAAAAATGTTTCTACTTTACTCCAAAATTATCCGATACCGGCGTTTACTTTTCTGTTCAAAAACTGGGCTTTGAAAAAACAAAATGAAATAATTATGTAAGTAGGTACATATAACTAAACAATCACAGACAGACACAAAATTTCAATACTTACTCGGAAAAATAGAGGAGTAAATTCTGCAATTATACCTAATGCATGAGTAAAATTGGAACGGAAAAATTGCCCTTTTTCCGAAGCTTATTAATATCTTAGAAATGGAGAAGTAGTAAATCGATGTAATAAGACTTTGTGAAGTTTTTACCAATACGTATTAATGTTTTGTTTGGACTAGACGACCATTTATCCAAATAAAAAACGAATCCAATTACCAATGTCTGTTAAAGTTTACCTAGTTGAACCGTCGTCGTCGTTAAAGCAATTAGTGTCTACACATGCGCACGCGCCTGCAATAAATAACCAATGATTGTAATATTAAAATGTAAAATTCTAGGAAGTACAAACAGTTAGTGCGATTGTAACGAAAGGGTAAATATTTTTATTAATGTCTTTCGCGCCTAATTCTCTATTAAATAGTAAAAATCGTATAACTTCCAAAGTCCATTGCGTTGTTTAGGTAGAAGCTTAAAACATTACTTCTAAACATGTTACTAGTAAAAGGAAATATTCATATTTACACATTTTCCCGGGTCTTAATCGCGTGATTTTAACTTTTCAATTTACGAACATTAACCGGTACACCAAAGTTATAAATAGAGAACGACGCGACGCCCGCCGCAGCTCCAGTCCCCTCGAGACCAAGATCATTGTAATATGATCGAAAAGTTGAGGTAAGGAAAATTAAAAAAATAAAATCACGCGATTAAGACCCGGGAGAATGTGTAAAAATATTATCCGAGAATCCGATCTCGGAGACTACTACAGATATTCGTTTCAGCGCGAAAACCGATGAAGACCGAAATGAGACCGATATACCATTCTAGTTATAATTTAAATTGATAAATTGATAATGAAAAAACTTAATCTATATATATAAAAGAAAGTCGTGTTAGTTACACCATTTATAACTCAAGAACGGCTAAATCGATTTGTCTGAAAATTGGTGGGGAGGTAGCTTAGAACCAGGAGAAGGACATAGGATACTTTTAATCCCCGCGGGAACGGGAACGGGTCTTGCGCGGGTGAAACCGCGGGGCGCAGCTAGTTTATAACAAGAATTGAGTAGACATCATGACCAAAATATAAATTAACTCCAGCAGGTTCAAATGAATAACGTTAGTATAGGGGACATTATTAACTCTATTAAAGTATGTAGTAGCTGTTGCGCGATTTTACCCCGTAGATCCCGATCCCGTGGCAGTTTCGAAAAATCCTTTCTTATCGGATGCCTTTGTACATCTTATTAATATTATAAACGCGAAAGTTTGTATGTAAGTATGTATGTATGTATGTATGTGAGGTTGTTACTCTTTCACGCAAAAACTACTAAACCGATTGCGATGAAACTTGGAATATAGGTAGCTGGGGACCTGGATTAACACATAGGCTACTTTTTATCCCGATATTCCCGCGGGAACGGGACTTACGTGGGTGAAACCGCGGGGCGCAGCTAGTCATATTATAAAGAACACACTCTCTGAATTTCACATTTTTACTTTCAGCGGTTTAGGCTGTGCGTAGATACCTCAGTCAGTTAAGACAAAGTAAGATTTTACAGTAAGGTATAGATGACTGCCTAATTTTTTTTTAAATTTACATCTGTATCGTTGTAAAAACAATAAATAATTATGAACGAAGAAGAAAAAATACTTAAGTGATTTCATTTTACATGTTCCCACACTTTCTAAGTTCTAACTGTGGATTACGATGGATTTGGTGAGATTACACGAGATTTGTAAAAGTAATTCCACCTTTTTGTAGTAACATTTTATTCTTGTAACTAATTTCAGATTTTGCGTGATGATTACTGATAGAGATCAGAATTTGACGGGTGAAATTTAATCCGCAAGTAGCGAACAAAGAAGGCTAATTGATACCTACATCTATATAATACCTTAGATAAATTATAGATAATTTGAAATTTGGAACTGGCATTAATGTTTTTCATACGATAATATTTTAAAACTGATACGATTTGAACTCATACTTACATTTTTCATACAGTAAGTTTAAGCATAAACATATAATATTAAAAAATTTGGGCAAGTGCGTGCCTTGATGGGCCACGCGCAGTGTAGGGTTTCGTAATTTCTAAAAATAACAGAAATTCAATCTGAAAAAGTCGTTACAACTACGTAGTACGAGGTATGTAATACCCAACGGAATTTGTTCGAAATTTCCCTTTTTATTTCTTTCAATTACACGTAAATTTGAAGAGACAGCTCAGCTGTTATATAATTTTCCTTTAAACCTAATTATGTGTACTACTATCGTGGATTTATATGATATTGTTTAAAACCACTTAGTTTTCAGAGGAGGGTATACAGATAGACTCTAAAAACTAGCAATTTTAAGACGGACGGACGGATAGATGGACATGAGAAAACTATAAGATGAGACAATAATATGGACAGACGGAAACTATAAGATGAGACAATAAGATGGACAGACGGACATGACGAAACTAAAAAGACGCGTTTATGCATATTACCGTGTCTTTTTCGCGTATTTTCAAAGCTTTAATGTAATGCGTAACTTTAAAGCTTTCTCGTACTAGTGCCAAATTGTCGCTAGTTTTTATGTTTTATTTCTCATCCTTTTTTCTTGCATCTCCTTGAATTACCCAAATTTAGCACAACTAGGTATATAGAATTTTTAGTGCAACATTGTAAAGTATGGAACTTTAGATGGCGCAAAGGCATTTTTTACATTGCAGTCGGCAATATCAAGGGTTTTAATAAATATTCTACCTTAACAGCACCTATCTTCTACTTATAAAGAACATAATTAATTTTTAAAGTCACTTCTGTTATGGTAAGCGTCAACTAATTACCCACGTTCGGACAAGAAACACCTAGAACTTCATCAGTATCAACAATTATACATTAATAATTACTTCATTTTCACAAAACACACAAGGCAATATGTACCTACCGCTAATTGACTGCCACTAGAATGGCGTCTTTTTTAATTATTACTACTTTTATGGCGATTTCCCTCATTGTTTTCGTAATGGTATTTATTAATTCCTTTTCTGGATTGTTTGAATGATGCTCGGGTATTGTAGGAATTGTAAGCTGTATATAAATTATAATGGAAATTAATAAGTGTTTGCGCTTTGCATTTCAAGTTGTCAAGTCAAGTGAATATTGGAGTTTTGGCGGGAACTCGTTGAGGAGATGTGGTGCTAAATTTTCATTTTTGTGAAACCTAGTTCAAATGCGTGCAAATTGTTTAATTTCGGGGGCATATTAATCAATTTAGTTTCGTGAAGGTGTACAAGTGGAATGAAAGTGAAAATCGGTGCAAAACATTGACTTAGTGTTGTCTCCAAAGCTCCGTGAAGAATGTTTGTAAATGGCCGCCGTGTTTACAAATGATTCCCTAGACTTGACTTTAACTATGACGACTTGACTGTTTCGATGCAAATAACTTGCATAATATATTAATAATACTCGACACTGGCTAATTTCCTAATGGCCATAATCGGTTCACAACCGATAAGAAATAAAATAAGTGAATATTGATTTTGGCGGGAACTCGTTGAGTAGATTCTGATGTGGTGCAAAATTTTCATTTTTGTGAAACCTAGTTCAAATGCGTGCAAATTGTTTAATTACGGGGGCATATTAATTAATTTAGTTTCGTGAAGGTGTACAAGTGGAATGAAAGTGAAAATCCGTGCAAAACATGGACTTGGTGTTGTCTCCAAAGCTCCGTGAACAATCTTTTTAATGGCCGCCGTGTTTATAAATGATTCAATAGACTTGACTTTAACTATGACGACTTGACCGTTTCGATACAAATACCTTGGTCAGAAGGGTTAAAAAAATGGGGTAAGTAAATATCTATTTTTGGCACTCCATTCCAATTTTTGGCACGGTACATTTTCCTACCAAAATACAATTTTCCACGAATTATTTCGATTTAATATGAATAAATCTAACAGAAATCCTTTTGATATTTATTTAGATAAGTACTACAAACTTACTTTCTTGCTTTAAGACATATATTTTAATTTTGATGTCAAACGTCAACATGTCTTTCTACTAAACAATATCACTAAACATTTAAAAAAAACGAAATATAAACAGTCTATGTTTGTATCATGGAGGTAAGATAAATAACAGGAGGAAACACTGTCAGAATAAAAACGAGCTGAGCAAGATGGTTGTAGCAAAGGACTTGTGTCATTTTCTAATAGGGTGACAATAAGATTTTTTTTATGTGACAGATGTAAGATTTAATACTGCAAGTGCAATTGTATTATTTACTAGCTGCGCCCTGCGGTTTCCCCCACGTAAGTACCGTTACCGCGAGATTATCGGGATAGCCTATGTGTTATTATAGGTTTTCAGCTACCTATATTCCAAGTTTCATTGCAATCGGTTTAGTAGTTTTTGCGTGATTGAGTAACAAAGCCATTCATACATACTAACTTTTGCGTTTATAATATTAGTGACATGTAATTTGTGCATTGCATTTGCACTATGACTAAATTAAATAATGATAAAATAATATCCGAATCAATACTGTGGTTATGACATATAATATAAAGTAAAATTCGTGCCAACTTACAAATACATAAACATACACACTTTCACATTTATGGTATTACTAGCTGCGTACAGCGGTTTCACTTGCATAAGTTCCAATGCTGCAGATTGTCGGGATAAAACAACTTATTTGTTATTTATTACAGTTCACCAGCTACGTATATTCTTAGTGTCATCCCAATCGGTTCGGTAGATTTTGCGTGATTGAGTAACAAGTCCCATACTTATACAAACTTACACGTTTAAAATATTAGTAAGATGTAACTGTTGGTAAATTGAAGTTTTACATTAGCAATAGACGCTTTTTAAGAGTTAATGAAATAATACAAAAGGACACGGTATAAAACAGTTTTATTACCTACCAGTTTTATTTTATTACCTATTACCTACCTACTCGTACATACAATAGCAATCCCCGTTATTTTTGGAAACTACGAAACCCTACACTGCCCGTGTCCCGACAAGGCACGAACTTGCCAAATTTATTTTCATAAGTACTATGTAATGAAGTAAGAAGTAGGTCATATAACTCTAACTGCAGTATTAAAATACGGGTGTAAGAAGCAGCAAACCAATTTAAAATTTCGCTCCAAATGTATCTTGGGAGCTCTATAGGAGAAGGAACAATACATACACACAAAGACACATACTACATATTGACTGACGAAAGCAAATTTTAACAGACATGACGGTCAATTACGTTGATTATTTACATCATTTTCTATCCGTGACATTCTGTTATTGGCATTCTGTTGCTATTCAGTGTTTTATAAGTATATAATAGCTGTTGGATCTCCGAATAAATAAATATAATATAGTACTTCCCTCAAAATTCATCAAATGTAAAGCTAGAGGAAATTTCAAAAATAAAACTTATTGACTAATTACTTATGTTATCACTCATGTTCAGCAGGTATTGTATTGTATTTGTTTGTCGGGCTGGTTTCCGCACGTCTGAGCGCCTATTTTGCGTCCGGGTGGGATTTGTGCTTAATCGAGCCAACCCAACTCCCCAAGGAAAGCCAAAAGACCAAAAGCAGTTCAAAAGTTCAGCAGGTAAGTAGTAACAGTATTCTTACTACCGGCGGAATTGTTGGTATTGCATCGGCTTTCAATAATCGACGGGAGTAAGTGGTGTAAAAGCAGGAAGGATCGAAATGACGACTGAATTTTTGGTAATTTTCTGTTTCACATCCATACTGCTGAGCCATTTTTGCCGAATTTGTTCGTTTTTTGGAAAACTGAAATAATAAAATGACGGTAAAAACTCTTACCCGAACTCAATACAAAAATCCAAAAATCATAGTCACCATAAATTCTTGTAAAGAACAAAACAGTGGTAGAATACAATAATAAACATATTTTGGCTTACCTATTAAAAGATATATTGCAACCACCATATGATTCACTTGTACAAGTAAAAACACAACACGTTTTCACCATTTTATGCAATTTAACGCAGAAATTTTATAAATTAAATAATTAATATTTTACCGCCATGATGCCACCATGACACTGACGCTTGGGTTACCATTAAAATAATAAAAAGGAAATGGGAGCCAATAATGTACTTGACAACCACTTATTACACGACCCGATAATTAACGACCTGATAAATGGAGGCCAGGATATTCGTGTAAGATCCTATACAATTTGTACGGAGTGTTAAAAGGAGACCCTGGCGTCCAATTAACAGGTCGTGTATTATAGGGACATTATCGGGTCGTGCTTTATCTGGCCGTACAATAACTGCAACCTCTTTTAATGTTTTTTTTTTATATATGATATTTTTTGTAGACTGGCAAGATGAAAGAACGAGACACACTACATCGTCGATTGCTATCTCATTCGGCTCGGATTAGCCTCTGTCTATTGTAAGGCAAAATGTTCAACTAATCAGTCCTGTTTATTTCCTAAGTCCATTGTTTGTATTAACAAATTATTACTAGCCAGTAATATTTATAACAAAATACATCAATTAGATATCAAACCTTATTACAAAGAGATAGAGCAAAGAGTTCGACTAAGATTAGAAACTTTTCGAAAGGATCAGTGAGCTGTCAAATCAAACGTTCCTTTTTTAAAAGGTTGTTTTAGTAAGTAGTCTGTGAAGTAGTGATGGAAAGTAGACATGTTAATTGTAGTTCAAACAAATTAACTGAAGTAGTTAGCTAATGAGCTATGTGGATGACGCAGGTGGTGGGCATGGGAGGACATGTCTCTGGGGAGGACAGATAAAATTATAGGTCTAAGGACAGATTGAGTGACTTATAGTGTACTAACAGATAACTAAAATACTGCAACTTTTGCCTGATTGAATACAGGTAAAATTAGTTCAGGAATCGTTTTACTTACTTACATATTTGAAAAAATATAAATAATGATTATTTATTAATGCTTCAGACTAAAATATAATGGATAAATATAACTAGATAGTTATATTTTCCAGGTCTTTTAATCGCATATATTTATTTTATTACCTTGACTTTTCAACTATTTTACGATAGTCTTTAACACGAGAAGCCAACGAGGTGGAGGAGACGAGGAGAGAAGTTATGTTGGAGTGTCTCCTTTCGACTAAGACCATTATATCACAGTTGAAACGTCAAGGTAAGAAAATAAAATTTAAATACGCGATTGGGACCCGGGAAAATGTAACTATGTTAACAAAGCGTGTCATTTTTAAAGCATAAAGAGTATAGATTGGCAGAGTATATTAAACAAATTTCTTTTGGTTCGAGGTTTTACTTTTGTTACACGACTGCCAAAAGAAGTGTTATGTTTTTGACGTGAGTGAATGACATGTATTTTTATCATCTTTCAAAAATAGGCCTATCGACGGTGCACCGGAGTCCGGCGCCGGCTTTGACATTTCGTTTGACAATTTCGAACTAATATTTTTAATGTATGTGTATGTGGAGGTTATTTTTATCCTCTTTTTTAAGTCGGTTTTATAAATTTTTGTTTCAACTAACATGGTTGTTGTTACTGAATAACTCTAAAGCTAAATAATCCACCTTACCATGATCGTAAATAACTCCCACTTAGAAAAAACACAGATAATCCGCGCTACCATGATCGTTTGTCGTTGCTATGTCGTTCTTTTGTCGTTCAAAAAAAACATACCCCGACTATTTTTAAAAACCACAGATAATTAAAAAAAAATCTTATTTTTTTTTACTGAATGTATGTTAAATTTAAACATCCTAGTTTTTATTATTATAAAAACTAGGATGTTTAAATTTAACATACATTCAGTAACGTAGGGAACGTATAGGGAACGTTATTACGTTCCCTATTTGTCATTAAAACTCGCCAATCGTTTTTGTTTTTTTATAAATATTTATATTCAAAAAAAGTTAATAATGGAAAGTTAATTATCAAAATTAACAACACCTTGGACAAAACGTTTTTTTGTCAATTCATTCATAATAATCATAACACTTTTTAAAGGATACTGGTCATTAGTGGTCTAACATTAACGGTCCAAAAAAAGGCGGAATTAATTCGGATTCACCCCTGAGATGGTAAATTAAGCCGCCCGAGGGTAAACAGTGACGGATGCGTCATCCATTCATCATTGCAACGGACACGCGAATTGTGACGTTAGTACAAATGATTGCACGTAAAAAGTAATAATTTTCTTATTAATTCTGAAATTAGATATAGTGAGAAACTACTGTTTTTAGGATTCTGTAGGTACTTCAACGGCAGCTGCAGTATAAATTCGAGTTCGTTGCTTAAATGTTTATGATGTTTTCGTGTTTCTTTCAAATGGACAATAAGTAGTTATAGTTCTGTATGATATTTAGGCTGTGCGTTAATTGCTATAGTCTGTTAGGATGAAGCAAATTTATAAACATAGATAAGTCATAGACCCTAAAAAGCTGTCTTCAAAAAGGACAAAATAACCTCATATTATTTTGTCATTTTTGAAGACAGTTTTTTCAATTATATTTCATAACAAGCCAGAGGTGTAAATCTATGGTCGAATCGAGATCCTGTCTCGTCCATCAGGTGTAAGTAAGTGTGACAGGTACGATATTCTGTGGCGATGGCAACTGACCGCAGGAACATAAATCCAGACACTTTCCTGGCATCTGTCAGGACAACTGTAAAGTAGCAATTTTATGATACTATTTTGTTCACCATTGTTAGTATCCAATGAATATTTTTAAGAACATGCACAAAAATGTCATTAGAAAAGCTAAGTCTTGTCTCTTTGAACGTCTTTTTACAGCTTCATATACCTACACAAAGGGTTAAAATGGGCACTCCGTATCAGAACGTTTATCAGGAAAATGACGTAGTTTACAAAACTTTGGTATATTAAAACGGCTATATTGGGACAATGTCTTGTATCAAAACGAATTAAGTACTAGTAAAACGTCTAAAATATAAACTTGTCACGACTATGAAGGTTACAACAAATGTATATCTTTTCTGCTCTTCTCTAAGAAGTGGGGAAAATTTTACACGTTTAAGGTTTTAAGTACTACTTCAGATAAATACTCCAGTATTTAGCAACATCCATAGCGACACATGTTCCGCTACCATTAGATCTTTTAGAGCAGATCTTTGGAATAATAATAATAAATAATAAATAAATCCTGTGACGAACACACAGCGCCATCTAGCCCCGTGGTAAGCTGCTAAGCTTGTGTTACGGTGACTATACAACGGATATACTACTTATATTTATTTTTCTTTTGTAAATACATACATATTATACATAGAAATACGCCCAGACCAGATACAAATATTTATTTCAAGCATAAATATTTGCACCCAGCGGGAATCGAACCCGCAACCTTCTGCATTGCAGCCAAGCGTTCGCCCGACGCGCCACAGAGGTCGTCAATGTGAGGAATGGCAGAAGAGTAAGTGCGACATTTCTTGAATCAATGCACCACAGTAACACTCCAGTCTCGAGGATTTAATTTACAACACCCCACTAAAGAGCAAAGTCTGTTGAGGATTCGCCAGATAGGCCACTGTAGACTGGAACCAGGGGCTGGTGTTCAGCGAGAGAGACGAAGACGACGTATTTTGTGCTCCATAGACGCCTTTTCACCTCCTTTGGAAAGTCTACAAAGAATAGGTAGTACCTAGTATACTTCATGTACTAGTAAATATTCGGTGGTGTAACAACAAACTTAATAGATTAATGAATTAAGTAAAGCATACCATTAGAAACCTGTTTAGATTACAAACACTCAATACAAGGCTTAGGAAAATATTTTACAGTGTAAGAGGCCTATTTAGTGTAGAGGTTTCATTCAGGGGTGACGAACCGGGGCACAATAAAGTTGTTGTTAGAAGCAACACTCGACGGCAGGGTTCGGAACCCCTGGCGGAAAGGGTGTGCCGTAAGTTGGAGATGGAAGAGATAGAAACATCTACCACAACAATATATCTAAACAAGTAGCTTCTACGTACAACACTTATGTGCTTAGATACTAGAACTAAAAAAAGACACTCACATATCGAGTTTCATCGCAATCGGTTTAGCAATTTTTGCGCGAATGAGCAACAAACATATAGAAACAAATAAAAATACTATTAAAAACATAGGTAAAGTATTTTCAGAATTTCGTCTTAAACTCCTTAATACTTAATTAAAATTACGGATACAATTTTGTTGATTCTTAGTGGTAGTCGAAAGTAGGTACACTAAGGGTTAAATAAAAAAATTAATAAATATTTAAAAACAGACTTAAAAAAGAACAAAAATAACATTTACAACAATAAATAAAATACCCACCGACTTCTCAAACTACAATATGGACCCAGCCAGTAAAACTGCCCGATTACAGATGACGAAGCAGATAAGTCGGCGGTACTGTATGTAGAAATTATTTTTATTGTTTTTTGACTTAAAATCAAAACATACTTATTCGAAACGTCGAGGTAAGACATTTTAATAATACAAATACGCAAATAGGACCCTGGAAAAGTCTAAATATTTGTAGAGCTCAATTACAAAAATAAACTTATACCTATTTGAAATTCGAGATTCGGAAAAAGAGTAAGCAGGTTAACCCGCTTGTTCTCATTTCTTAGACCAAACACAGGACTCAGGAGTCCATTTTCAATTAACCGTTATTTGTGAAAGGAGCGGGGAAGTGTCGGAAAACACCGTAAGCTGACGTTTAGTACAACTCCAGGACGAGTCGAGTGTTGCAGAGCTGTCTCATGGGATTCCGAGACCTTTGACACTTCCCTAGTGGTGGCTGAGGGCTGATACTAGTTCCTTGCTGTTGGTATTAATTCAAGTATTTGTTTTAAATGTCACAGCAAATGTGTTGACTTCTACTGAGCCGTGATGTAAGTATATATAGTAGAAAATTAAAGAAGAAAAATTAGGTAAGAAGAAGTTTAGGTTTGATTCTAGTCGAATGATAAAATTTGTTATTACAAATGTCACTTTTACTCGACTACGGCGAAATCAAAAAGAAGGGTAATGATTTTCAGGTGTTTTTGCAACTTCATTTTCGTTTGTAAGCAACGTAAGTACCCTATTCTACAATTAAAATGTCTCAAACATTCCTCAGCGCTGTTTTTTTTTTGAGAAAGGTTTCAGTTTATATAAGTTTTTTATACGCTTTTTAGGGATTTTTGTTTTTTATTAATATTAAATTAACTAGGCAGTAAGTAAATAAAAAAATAACTTACTGCCTAAGTGATGTTAATCACCCATGGTGCTGTGTGGTGTTGACAGAATTTATTTATTCTGTAAGTCCAGTCTAATAGGTTTACATTTTAGATCTAAAATAGCTTCATATATAGATACCATAGGTATAGGTATATATAGTTTTATCGCCGGACCTGAATTACATAATAAAAATAAAATAAAATAATATTATTTTCGAAAGCATGCAGAGTGATTATTACGATTTCAAAATTGCATTCTACTAAAGCAATGTGAAAGTAAATATAATTCAATAACGTCTATAGAGACACCCTCGAAGCCCCCGGGCTTTGCCCCTCGTCCCCCGTGGTGACTTCGCCTGTTACCTCTTGTTTCTATTCATTTCTAATTAGATCAAATAATATTTTGTTACTGGTTCGAAATGTTGATTAGTTTTGGTGAAGCATTGTTTTTAACCGAAAAGAATATGATTCCAGAATTTCGTACATATTGTGTTGGATCCTAGTGAAATTGAAGACTTTTGATAGAAAACTACAATCCAGATACAGATACCTGGTGATCCACATAGGTATACATAATCTTTTTATCCCGATTTTCATTTGAAACACTAACAAAATAAAACTCTACATTTGTCATTTACCGAAAATGACGTTCCTTTGTGTAGGTTATATAATAGTCCAAGGGGACACAGTAACCTATTGCCGTCGGCTATGGGGATCGTAATATTTCATTACATCATGATTCGAATATACGCGGGGAATCGTTTTACCAATTTGTCTCTGAGTTTTTGGAGCATTGTTTCTTTTATCTAATAGAAAAAATATTTCTATGTATTTCATTAAGTATTAGGTATATTTTATTGTCACTATGTACTTACTTACTTATTCCGTTCATTCATAATTAATTAACTAATATTTTAAAGACACCTGAGTATTCAAATGGTTAAAAAGTGTTATGATGATATAATTATGTCACTTTCAATTCTATTACTTTGATAAAATGTAAAAGTTGTATGCGTAAGTAAATAAACGAGTGTCTGTTACTCCTTCATTTCAGAAAGCTGGAGATCTGAGTTAACGCATTGATTTTATCTTGATAAACCCGCGGGATCGGGACTTACACGGGTAAAACTGCGGAACAAAGTTAGAGATAAATCAACGAAATTAGTAAAATCTTTTATGAAGTCATAATTTATATCCTATAAACCTATATCATGCTCACATCACACAAATATTACTTACCTTTAAACCAATATTTTCATATCACGGAATATTAATTGTATAGGAATAAAAGCTAAAAATTAACAGTGTGAATATCGGTAGACTATCAACGTCAAATATCCGGTGGGAGATGAGAATGGGTGCAGTAATACAGATAGTAATACCGGGACAATATCCTGCCTTCCCTCGGGCACTAGGCCACTCTGATCAAATACGAGAACTTATGAGTATACTGTAGTAAGATTTAAGGGGTTTATACGAGCTCGGCTCAAAATCCCTGTCGTAAAATGTTGAAATCAAAATGTTGATGTACTTTTGGCTGACATTGTTTCCTGAATTTTGGTGTAGTTTCAAGACTAATTGTCTGTCTAAAACTGTATATACAATAAGGTATGAAGCGAAGAAGTTAAGGTGAATAGAGTGCCAGACTAAACGGTTGGCCAATGAAGACCTTATGCAATGAATTTGTGATCAAAGGTTAGCGTATTTTATACACTAACTATCACATATGGCCGATATTCAAAAGATACAAAAAAAATTTCAACGACTCAAAACTGTCTAGAAAACTGAACAAACCTAATAGTGTGCATTTTCGTTGTAGCAAACTATATCGCATAAGAATGTAATAATAATTTTTTTCATTCAGGTTTCCATGTTCTTCATTACCAGATAAATTTCAAATCACAGAGGCGATGCTCAGTGACCTCAGTGGACGGACGGCTTCGACATAATTGTAAGTTTAATACTCACCGAAACATAATAAAAAATACTACTAGAAATCTATACATAAAATAAAATTCAATGTCCTGACTGACTGAACTTAAAATCATCGCACTGCCTTAACTTATTTAGGTATATATAGGTATTTGGAGAGAGTGTTCTTTGTAATGTTTAGGCATCCACTAAGAAAGGGTTTTTAGAAATTCTACCCCTAAGGGGAGAAAAGGGTGGTCCTATTTTTACCCGGCTGCAAGGAAAGGGTTATGTATAAAACTTTTTATTCAGTTGATCTTTAGACATGCAAATTAGAACAGGTACAAAGGGGGCGGTTAAATCAAAATCGTATAACTATCCCAAACCTATCTTAATCCTGTTTCCTGTATTAGGACAAGTGAGCGAAGCCGCGGGCATAAGCAATTAGCTTATGCCCGCCACAATATGCACATTGCACATGTCGTGTAAAGACTATTCAAATAAAAATAAAAAGTCACTATCGCCATATTTACTTTTTAATCAACATAGTTACAGGTCCAATTTGTAACGGAATGTGTTTCCATCATTGAGTTATTACTGTCTATGGTCTTTAAAGACTTTGGCACCTTTTAGTGTCACTCTATAAAAGGGTTAATTAAATCTACTTGTCACTTGAAGTAATTAATCATTGATTAAATGACTCTAGAGATATACAAGAGTTAATTGATTTTGCAGTGACCACTTGATCTAAATTTAATGCCTTTGTCACTGTTGAAATATTTGAGAGAAAAAAACAATCTGTCTAAGTGTGAGTCGGACTCGCACACGAAGAGTTCCGTACCACTATAACAATTGAGTACGGAACAATAAAATAAACACTGGACCAACAAATTCGCGAACGTTAACATTTATTTTGCAACTGGCGCCAGTCTCGATATCACTCTATTACTAGCAGGGACCGTTTTTGGTTACCCTTATTTGAGTTAAGACGTGGTTTTTTTAAAGGCTTAATCGAAAAACCTCATTCAATTGGTTATCATTTTAATGGGTAAGTTTTTTCAATAAGCTTACACCGGCAAAACCCCTTCAATGGGGTTATGCGATGGCTAAGTAAGTGGTAACAGCATCAAACGAGTTAGTTCATTTTAATAGGTAACCCTATATGATAGTGTAATGCGGTACTAAACGGTAACACTTTGTCTCCCAGTAGTGAAATTTATTCCTTATGGCTTTGGAATTAGGTAAAAAAAGTATGTTTAGAATCGGCTCGGCGAGTAGTCATTATCATGGGTGGCGCCATCTTCGTTGCCTAATTATTAGACGCACACGGGAATTGTTTTTATTGCTATGATCATAGAGTACATTTTATTTTTCTTCCGGCAAAAAGTATTTGGTACTTAAACATTTAAAACAAGTTTCGCTTCTGGTTTCTGTAGAAATAAATTGCAAATAAATACAAGATGTAACGGGCAAGTCCTTTTAATCCGAAAGGGGGTTGTTCTAGACGTCTAGGCAAACACCTTTTGTTCTACGACTTTTGAAAATTCGAACTTTTCTTTTTGAAAATTTTGAGTTTGTTTGACTGAAAAAACAGCTGTTTTTCAAAATAAAGGTAATTGAAGGTTTGATTGTAGTAGACCAAACTAAATGAAAGGACAACATAAGGTCAATGACCTCGAACTCTAAGAAACAGCTGATCTTCAAGTAAACTTTACACTTAAAATTTTCGAAAAGTACTTCAAATTTCCAAAAGTCATAGAACAAAAGTTGTTCGCCTAGACGTCTAGAACAACCCCCTTTCGGCTTAAAAGGGCTCACCCGTTACATCTTGTATAATATTGACTTTAGTTTTATTGTTCAAATTCATTTTTTATTTTATTTAATTGGATGTATTAGATCACTAGGGTAAACCTGGGAGAGTTGCCAATAGTTTTTATAAAGCTTCATAATTTCATATTTACCGGAAGGAGATGAAAACAAATAATGACGATAGTTCAATCATATATTTATTAAAGAGTTAACATAGCAATTATAACAATTAAGGCTTAGTTTTAGGAAATACAGCCTTTTATTTTTAGTCAGTCGATTAGGCATCTGTCCCATAGCTATATGTGAGACGCCAATGGGTATCAGGGAGAAATGCCTAAGTAATTATTAAAAGGAAAATGAGGTTTTATTTGTCACAAGTCATACATTTCGCAGGATCTCCAGTACTTACCATCTTGGTGGAACCATTCCTGGCATTGTATGCATTGCAGCCAGTCACAGTTTTTCTGTGTCGCATGATAATACTCTCCACATGCAATGCAGATATCTCCTAAGATGCTGCGTTCTATATCCTCTGTGAACGAATCGTCATGCACGGAGTAATCAGAATCCCCATCACTCGACTCATCTGATGTTTTTATTTTAATGATCTTGGGTTTTCTGGAATAATTCCTTTTAGAAGCTCCCTTTCTTAGTACTTTCGTTTTAGATTCTCCTTTCTTCTTCAAAAGTCTTGGGGTTTTTGTACGCACAGTCGCTATTTTCTTTTCAGTCTTAATCTTTATTTTTTTAATATTTTCAGGGGTTGTTAAAAGCGTCGCATGTTGCTTCCTTTTAGAAGTAGTTCGCATCGCAAAAGAGGGAACTGGGTGCACTTTATCCAAAACTTTCGAGGGTGTTTCTCCGTCAGGTTTGTTCGATGGATATTTTTTTACTGGCGTTACTTGAATTGCTGGTTTTGATAAGCTGTACCAGTCATTTAGATAAGCCGTGCCAGTAGACGGTCCTGGACCCGTTTCCAATGTATCATCAGAGATGGTTGTTTTGTTCCATGTATTTAACCCGCTGGTTGAAGGCTGTGACGTACCACCAGCAAGTGCTGTACTAACTGACGTCTCACCTGCCTGTGCAGGACTGTCAGAAATAAAAGCATAGTCAGGAATTGCATTTCTGTCAACAGGGTAAATACCGCAAGCTCTAAATCCCGACGTACCATTATTTTGGGTGGCTGATTTACCCCAAGATTTGCCCAATAAATCTCCGAATTGAAGTCTGCCTAATTTCCGAGTTGGATTGTTTCGAATCCAAGTATTGACTTCGCTGTAAAAACTGCTTTTTAACGATTTAAAAAATGCTCTGTCCAAGGGCTGCAAGTAGTGCGTCGTGTAGCTCGGAAAACACAAAAGAATCACTTCATTAACTTCGCAAAACTCGAGCATGTCAATAGAGTTGCAATGAGAAGTGTGTCCATCCAAAAGCAGAATAACTTTTCCAGGCAGTTTTCTTGGCATAAATTGTTCCATAAGCCATTAAAAAAAAGTTCAGCGTTTATGTAACTTGACTTTTCATTCATGTAAACCTGGCTACCAGGAGGCATACCATCAGAAAATTCGTTCTTTTTATTTTTGCCTTTAAATATTGTCACCGGGGGAATAAAACTACCTTCTGCATTACAGCAGCATACCAAAGAAATATTTTCTCCTCTCTCTCTGCTGTAGTTAATTGTGGGACTGTTTCTTCCTGGTTCATTCCTTGAGCTCTGTGTAAAGAAACACCTTCTGATTTACGCAGAGTGATTTCAGGATTTCGTCTCATAAAAGATTTAACCCAATCATAACCTGCTTTACCATTTTCTCTGTTAAAGTTATGCTTGAGATTTAAATTCTCTGCAAATCTAAACGCCATCACCCGTAAATCGTCGATAGATGGAGCAAATCCCCTTGATTGTAGTTTCTTGATATGACTGACTATCTTCTTTTCATTATCTCCAAACAACGAGTTAGGACCTAGACGGCCTTTTTAGTTATTACCTGACTTATATCTACGTTGAAGAGTCCGATATGGGATTTTAAACTGCTTGCTTGCTTGATTACGGTTCATTTCCTTGCTTTTGATCGCATTAATTGCGTTTCTTAAATCGCTCTCTGACCACAAAGCCCTGTTTCGGCCAGACATCTTCCTAACGTAGACCCGCGGCATCTAAAAAATAATATAACAAATAAAATGTATAGTCGTCTTACCCCCAAAATCAATTAGGCGTCTCTCCCAGATGACTGGGTGAGAAGCCTAGAATATTTTAAATTAGTAAAATGGAACGCTCTTTAAAAATGGAGTCTTTGCCGTGACAACAATGATTAATACCATCAGTAAAATTGAAAAAAAAAACAAACAAAAGAAGTCATTAAAATTGTTGAATTTTTTTGGTTAAAATGTTCCTTAGAAAAAAATCATAGGTCTGAGCGATAGTACTTACATTTCAACTCGAAATAAATACAAAAATCACAATTATTTTCGGGAACCACTTGCACAAAAACTTGCTCTTAGGTTTTCGAAATGCAACTGACCCGGTTGGATGCGTTCAGAAATTACTATTTTTTTTTTAATTTGATTTTATATTTTTGTAGGCATCTCTCCTCTATAGGCATCTCTCCAGGTTTACCCTATAAATACGTCGAGCGTTCTTACAACTATGACTCTAGTGTGGCTAGTTAATTTAAATGATTTGATGAAAGATTTTCATCTAAAATGCCACAATTTAATTTAATGTCATCCTGCTCAATAGATCGAGACAGTTTGGTTATTAACCAAGTTCTTGACTGAAATATTAAACAAATAAGATAGCAAGCTGTATTTTAATACAATTATTAAGGTATTAATATCTACCTTTTGTCATATAAAAATGTTTACTAACTATAGAGTTAGTATCAATGATGTCAAATTTATTAATATTACATGCTATAGTATGATTTCGCAAAGGTACTCCAACAATTTTATTTGATTAATAAAAGTTAAATGTGACTGTGTGTTTTTAACGTTGTACCTGCTGAAGAATCATTCAAATACCTAGGTACTTAACCATAATTATTAGAGGGAAAAAATGTCACAACCGAGGCGATATGCAGTACATAGGTACTTTAAATACGATGAAATGACTAGAAATGCAATACGTAGGGGCGGGGTAAAGGTAACCCATTAGAAAGTCTATCAAAGGGTTACCCCATCAATGAGGTTTCCGTAATAAAATGTGTAAGCCTTTTGCCTGGGAAACTCAATGATTCGGTTACCATATCAATAGTGGTGTAGGTAGGTTACCCAATGAAGATGGTTACCTTATCCAGATGGTAAGCTGAGCAAAGGGGTTTGGGTTCGATAGAATTAACTCCAAAGCGGTGTTTTGCGGTCCCTGATTACTAGATGACGCCAGTGGTAAAAATAAATAAATAGGCTACTTATGATCCCGATGTTCCCGCGGGATCAGGACATACGCGTGCCAATCGCAGGGCACATGTAGTTTTGCAAATCTCTGCAGCAATCTGCTAAATAAAGATCCAACTTGATGAAAGTCAAAAGACGATACAGGTACTTAGGTACGTTTGGCACAACTGATTTTATTCTTATCTGCTTTTATAAGTTTTCAGGGTTTTTAACATGGGATAGGCTCATGTCATGTCACCTGATGGCGCGCGATGATGAGGTCGACGCTGTAACATCTCTAAACTTGAAGACTCCATGGTTGTGTTTTAAGAGGGAATTTCGACGCGAGGTGCTTCCTAAAGGTCTGCCCTTACACAGAGTAATACTCTAGACATTTGACTGTCGACTTATTTTTCCTATAAAATTTATCTAAAACTGTCTTCTTATAAACGTCCGTACGTTGGCATAATGTCAGTTTTTGTATTGCTCGCCTATAGATCTTTGACTGTCGACTTGTTTTTCCTATAAAATGTATCTAAAGGTGTCTTCTAATAAACGTCCGTACATTGGCATAATGTCAGTTTTTGTATTGATCGCCCATTCTGAATGCGACTACTATTGCTTGAGTGATTGTTCTGAGAATGTAACGTAAGATAAAGGATATTTTGTTCAATCCTATCAATTTGTATTCGTGTTGTAAGTGATGAAAATATTCTAAACGGAAAATGATAAAATAAATTGTACTTATACTAAATTGTTACCCCAACCTAGCGCAAAGAACATTACGACATAAGTGCGTTAGGATGGTTATAATATAACACACGATGCGGAATTTTAGCCCGAGCCGCAATACTAAAAACAGAATTAAATAAATATTTAAGTGGGATTCCCAAAAAATGTTTTGCTCCCAACTACATACAACAAACGTGACGTGTGCTCACACTTGGCCGGATTTTCTTTATCATCATCATCATCATCATCAGCCCGTTGCAGTCCACTGCTGGACATAGGCCTCTCCAATTGCACGCCACCTAGATCTATTTTCGGCTTCTCGCATCCAGTTTGTGCCAGCCGTCTTGCGCAAATCGTCGCTCCAACGCGCCTGAGGACGTCCTACACTACGTTTGCCGAGACGCGGTCTCCACTCTAGAACTCGTTTACCCCAACGGTTGTCGGTTCTACGGCTAATATGGCCAGCCCACTGGCCCACTACTGAGGGAGCTCCAGAAGCTTTTTAACGCTGTCCTGTTCGAAGGGAGAACTCCAGAGGCGTGGAGTAGGAGTGTGGTCGTCCTGTTCTTCAAAAAGGGAGACAAGACCCTGCTGAAAAACTATCGACCCATATCCCTTCTAAGCCACGTCTATAAGCTGTTCTCTAGAGTGATCACGAACCGTCTTGCGCGAAGACTCGACGAATTCCAACCACCGGAGCAGGCTGGGTTTCGGAGTGGATATGGCACCATAGACCACATCCACACAGTGCGGCAGATTATACAGAAGACCGAAGAGTATAATCAGCCCCTGTGTCTAGCATTTGTGGACTATGAAAAAGCCTTTGACTCGGTTGAAATCTGGTCTGTTCTGGAGTCCCTGCAGCGCTGCCAAGTAGATTGGCGATACATCTAAGTGATGAGATGTCTTTACGAGTCCGCCACCATGTCCGTCCAAGTACAGAATCAGCAAACAAGCCCCATACCGTTGCATCGAGGAGTGAGACAAGGGGATGTTATTTCCCCGAAATTGTTCACAAATGCAATGGAGGATATGTTTAAGACGCTGAACTGGAAAGGACGTGGCATTAATATTAATGGCGAGTATATCTCTCACTTGCGATTTGCAGATGATATCGTCATTATGGCAGAAACGCTGCAGGACCTACAACGGATGCTGAATGACCTGGCTGACTCTTCTGTACGCATTGGCCTACGGATGAACATGGACAAAACCAAGGTCATGTTCAACGAACATGTTCTACCGGAACCTATTGCGATACGCGGCGCCGTTCTCGAAGTTGTTCAAAAATATGTTTACCTAGGGCAAACATTGCAGTTAGGAAAAAACAACTTTGAGGGCGAGGTGAACAGGAGAATTCAGTTGGGTTGGGCAGCATTTGGGAAGCTACGTCGAGTTTTTACAGATCCCGATCGGATTTTCTTTGAATGTTAAAAAATGTCTCTAAATACGTAAGTATGCACCTATATACTAGGACCATGCCCGGACTCAGGACTAAAATTAGGCTTATCTACTAAGTAAAAGTCCGGTCACGTCGATCTGTAGGACTTAAACAAACAAACAATAAAAGTGAGTGTACAAAAACGTAGGAAAAAAGATACACCTTGAACGTGTATGAATTTTACTATTGATACGGTTTTTATGAGATCTTTAATTTTCATTTGTAAAGTCTTTTTAATTATAAGCTCTTTTTTCTTGGCCTTAAGGGACGTTTCAAAATCCCTATCACATAACCACAGAAAAGGCGATAGTTACAAAGGGATTTTCTGACTTTTCAAGGTATCATTTGACGTTACGTCTTTCTTAGTATTCTTTTTTAATGTTTCCCGTGGCAAATACGAAACAGGGTGTTGTGGCGACCTACTCGATATAATACATTCGGAGCCCTAGTGGACGGATAAGGGCTGAGATGACGATAATTTCACTATTTTTTTTTTGTTACTAGAATTTCTTCCCTTTTCGCGATGTTGGATTAAAAATTAAAATCATTAATCGCTCTGATTTATTATTTAAGTTATTTTAACTGCGACTCTAACATAGCAATCCTGCAATGCCAACAGAACAAAATTCTGAGAACGATTTCCAATAGGTACCTACAACATGGTTCGTGAAAAATATAGATAGGTATTCACGATTGTTTGAATGTGAACACGGTCCTATATGACATCAGACCGACTACAAAAAGAAAACAAGATCGGTGGGCCAATCACCTACATAGTCGGGCCCGACAGTTGCTGAACAGAACCTACGTACATCGTTTTAACCAAAAAACTACCTTGGGGTTGAGCGACAACTGACTCCGTACACTTGAGCAGAGAGTCTCAATGGAGGCCTCACTTACACGTCAGATCTACTCCCAGAAAACATCAGCTTATAGTTTGAGAACTGATCACAAATATACCCAGAGAAAAATAAAACAAAAATTATTTCAATATACCACGTTTTGAGACATTTGCAGATCTTATCCTTAGGGGTAGATAAGCGGCCTTACTTTCTTTTAACTTTTCGAAACATCTTTGATTTAAACTGGCCGCGTCGATGTAGGTAGGTACCTAAAAGAAGTAAACAACCTGAAATCCTCTTCATTACATACAACCTCGATGCTCTCACCTAGTTTCCTCGGCGGAAGTGCGCTGCCTGTACCGGAAATACATGAGATTGGAGAAAAATTGCCGCCATTCGCGACCGTGTCGCTCGCTCGATCGATGTTTATCAAATTCTGATTGGCCCACTGCTTCAATTTGTAGATGAAAATGAGAAGACTGGATTGGTTATTTTGTGTGCGTTTAGGGCTCCGTACCTCATAAGCTGAAAAAGAAACCCTTATAAGATTACTCGCTTGTTCGTCTATCAGTGTTACTACGGATTTTCACACAACAGTTAGATCCAGCAAGTTGAATTAGATTGTTAGGT
Source organism: Idaea dimidiata (assembly GCA_949358125.1). Lineage (NCBI taxonomy): Eukaryota > Metazoa > Arthropoda > Insecta > Lepidoptera > Geometridae > Idaea > Idaea dimidiata. The sequence goes on from OX442328.1 coordinate 15,506,190, forward strand.
TTATGGTCCCTATTATGTGTATAAAAATCATGGTTCGAGTCAAGGCGATAAAAATATAACTGAAACTCAATTTTCGGTTTTAGTCGCGTTTTAAATTTCATTTCATTTATTGGTTTTTCTTCGCTTCGACCTTTAAAAGAACTAAGTACCTACCAGTTCTTGACGTATCACCGTAATGCTCATTTACTAACCGAAGTTTCATAACCAGCGACGCCATTACAAAGTTCTAATGTGATTTTAATACCCTCAGACAACGAAGGTCGCTCTAAACGTTCCTATCACGAAATCCATTTGTTCTCCTAAATGCACTGATATGCGGTAATTCTTTAAAAATAGATAGTTTAGTGGTCTTGCGTATTAATATGGTCATTATATCCGACCTTGGCGAATGATGAATAACATCCTAATGGAGGTTTATTATGAATTGCAGGTACTTTAGTAGATAAGTACCTAGTTAATTTAGCAATTTGTTGGTTAAATAAATAAATGTAGTTTTTTGTTTCCATGCTGGGTTCGGCAGTTTCGCCCGCGTGAGGCCTGATCCTGAGGGACTATTCGTCAGCATATTTTATGTCCTTCTCCAAGGTTTACCTTAAACTTATAGATTATTTAGTCTTTTATTTAACAATAATTTTAAATACATGATGGTGTACCTACACCATCAAACTTATATTTAAATAAGTATAATTAATTAAAATTAAAAATCCAAACATGGGTCCCTACGTAAGGTACCCAAAAGGCTAGCTGCATTGCCTCTTTAAATTGCTATACCAATTCGCTGGCCAAAGTAGCTGGCAGCCCTATTGTCACCCGAAGCTAAAACTAATAATTTTGAAATTTGGAGTGGAGTGGACTGGAGGTGGAACTGAAGTGGGAAGCCACCAGCGTATCGACGCAAGTAGTGTCCCACACAAGCGGCTTCCCTTGACTCCAGGGTGTCCACGTCATACCATCGGGCCGCTTGCCATCCTCACGTACAAGACAGTTCGGTACGTTGACACTGACAAGAGCCCGACGGATGATGTCGTTTATAGCGGCATGGCGAGATAGTCTACGGCATGGAGGTAAGATATATAACAGGAGGAAACACTGTCAGAATAAAAACGAGCTGAGCAAGATGGTTGTAGCAAAGGACTTGTGTCATTTTCTAATAGGGTGACAATAAGATTTTTTTTATGTGACAGATGTTAGATTTAATAATGCAAGTGCAATTGTATTATTTACTAGCTGCGCCCTGCGGTTTCCCCCACGTAAGTACCGTTACCGCGAGATTATCGGGATAGCCTATGTGTTATTATAGGTTTTCAGCTACCTATATTAAAGTATCATTGCAATTGGTTTAGTAGTTTTTGCGTGATTGAGTAACAAAGTCACAGACATACATACAAACTTTTGCGTTTATAATATTACTGAGACTTACGTCTCAGTCTCTGTTGGCAAATTGAAGATTTCCATTAGCAATAGACGCTCTTTAAGGATTAATGAAATAATACAAAAGGACACGGTATAAAACAGTTTTATTAATTGTTATAGTATGCTTATTAATTTTTGAACACTTTGATTAATAAGTATAAATATTTTACAAAAAGAAATGTATCATCAAAAATCACCGTATCACGACGGGTTCCCGTGAGGCAAAGATTAGCGCTCTCGCCCGTCATGCAAGAGGCACAGGTTCAAAGAAAGAAGAAGAAATTAAATTAATTTTCTTTGGTGTGAAGCAGCAGCAGAAGAAGAAGAAGGAAAATACATACACACAAAGACACATACTACATACTGACTGACGAAATCAAATTTAAACAGACATGACGGTCAATTACGTTAAATTTAATATAGTACTTCCCTCAAAATTCATCAAATGTAAAGCTAGAGGAAATTTCAAAAATAAAACTTTTTGACTAATTACTTATTATCACTTATGTTCAGCAGGTAAGTAGTAAAATATCTAACAGTATTCGTACCACCAGCGGAATTGTTGGTATTACATCGGCTTTCAATAATCGACGGGAGTAAAAGCAGGAAAAATCGAAGTGACGACTGCATACGACTGATTTTTTTGTAATTTTCTACTTCATCCATACTGCTGAGTCATTTTTGTCGTATTTGTTCATTTTTCGGAAAGCTGAAATAATAAAATTACAGTAAAAAAAACTTACCCGAACTCAATACAAAAATCCAAAAATCATAGTCACCATAAATTCTTGTAATAGAACAAAACATTTGTAGAATACAATAATAAACATATTTTGGCTTACCTATGAAATGATATATTGCAACCACCATATGATTCACTTGTACAAGTAAAAACACAACACGTTTTCACCATTTTATGCAATTTAACGCAGAAATTCTATAAATTAAATAATTAATATTTTACCGCCATGATGCCACCATGACACTGACGCTTGGGTTACCATTAAAATAATAAAAAGGAAATGGGAGCCAATAATGTACTTGACAACCACTTATTACACGACCCGATAATATACGACCTGTTAAATGGAAGCCAGGATATTCGTCTTGTTGACATCCCATACAATTTGTACGAAGTGTTAAAACGAGACCCTGGCGTCCAATTAACTGACATTATCGGGTCGTGCTTCATCTGGCCGTACAATAACTGCAACCTCTTTTAATGTTTTTTTTTAAATATGATAATTTTTGTAGGCTGGCAAGATGAAAGAACGAGACACACTACATCGTCGATTGCTATCTCATTCGGCTCGGATTAGCCTCTGTCTTTTGTAAGGCAAAATGTTCAACTAATCAGTCCTGTTTATTTTCTAAGTCCATTGTCTACGGTCTCTCATGTCGTCGCATGTCGACATGAGAGACCGTGGAAACCGAATGTGTCAGTCTCGACACCACATATACATGTATGTACATGACTTAAAAAAGTTCTTAACCTAAGTCCCATACAGAAATTGATAAAAAAACGTTATCTAAAGTGTGCCTAGATTGGGGGATGGTATTGCTTGGAGCCAAAAACCCGACTCTCTCTTTGCAGTAAGTACCAATAAATCGAGCACGTGTTGATGTATCTGTTGCTGACAACAAAAGAGATTCTTGAATAGCAAAATAAAAAACTTATCTTAATAATAATAAACTTATCTTTCAAAATTCATCAAAATTGTCAGCGGTTTTGGCGTGAAAACGAAACAGACAAAGTTATTGTCGTATTTCTAATAATAGTAGAGATTATTGGAGATGTGAAAATAACAAATTTTGTACACTTCGATCTTTTTTTTATTTCTCCTTTGTTTTTTGTTTTTAACACTTGAAATAACTGCTGCAACTAAAGGAGTGACAACATTTCGTATTAATTGAACTAAAGGATCCTGTTAGATTTAAAATCTTGTTAGAAATCAAAATCAAAAAAGTAAATCTTAAACAAATCTTAAGATATTGTTATTCATGCTTTGGTAGCTTTAATATAAACTATATTCTATATAGTACCATATAGCATCTATAGTCGTCAATCCCCGAGCTCTGAGATTTCCCCTCGATGTACAGGTCAGGTGCAAAAGTCGTTTTCACTCAACACTTCGAGTAAAATACATCTCGATCTCCCATATTTGAAGACTTTTTCAATACGCCACTAAACAGAACTTTTTGCTCGTGTCGGTATGGCCGCTTAGATGCACGTTGTGACCAACTCAATTATATTGTTGTCAATAGATAGGCAAGTTTTTTTATTTGTTTAGTAAGTTTTTTTTTTTTAATTTGGCAGTGAGTATATATTTTAACTTATTATTTAATCTATTACAACAACTGAATTTGGGTTTTACAAATCGTTCTAAATTAACTTGATATTTTAACTGATTCTCAATATACTAGTGTTATTAAATGTGGTAGTAGTATTTTAATTTCCTCACAGTCGAAATAAAAAGTAGTGTTTAACTCGGGTGAACGTCATGCATTTCACCGTCGAACTATTGGCGCTCATACTTTATTCGATAGCCAAAAATACCTCAGATGAAATGACCTTCAGCTCATGTTTAACAATCTATTAATTTGAAAGCATTTTTTAAAACTTAATTTAAAAATAGATACCTAGTCTTTTAAACCTATCTTTTAGAGATTATCTAAGCTTAAAATCCTGTTAACCGTTCTATTAGCAATATCAGAACTCTACGGTGGACGGTGGGCGACCATTTCTGAACTCTACTTACATACACACAACTTCGTAAAACTGTTTTTATGAACTTTTTCTATTTAAATAAGACAGACGCGACGGGGATTAGATGTCTGTGGGATCTTAAATATTAGGAAATTTGCTTCAGTTTTTCAGTAAAGTCTGCTTTTTAGGATTCCGTCCCCAAAATGTAAAAAACGGGACCCGTTTATTGAGACTCCACTGTCCGTCTGTTTGTCACCAGGTTGTATCTTATGAACTGTGATAGCTAGGTAGTTGAAATTCTTACAGATGATGTATATTTTGCGAAATTCGATATAAAATATATAAATACCTATGTAAGTAGGAACCTAGACAATATACGTAATATTTTTGTGAAAATAATACAGAACCTTTCGTGCGCGAATCCAACTCGTAGTTGGCCGGTTTTCTGAGTTGGGAATAAAACTACATAATTTAATACTTACCTACTGTAAAAGTGGCTTAACCATTTGATTTCGTGGTAATTTATTATGAATTTGTAACAATAATTGCATTTAGTGAATGTTTGTCGATCGACAGATAAGATTAGCAATGTTTACGCCTACCTTGATTTGTTAATATTTACACATCAAAAGTCTAAGCAACAAGAATTATTTACAGGATCTTTAAATCCTACTAATATTATAAATCCGAAAATCTGTTTGTTTGTTTGTTTATTTGTTTGTTTGTTTGTTTGTTTGTTTGTTTGTTCCCTCTTCACGGTCAAACGGCTCGACCGATTTGGATAATATTATAAATCCGAAAATCTGTTTGTTTGTTTGTTTATTTGTTTGTTTGTTTGTTTGTTTGTTTGTTTGTTCCCTCTTCACGGTCAAACGGCTCGACCGATTTGGATGAAAATTTGCATAGGGATAGTTTAAATGATGGAGAGTAACATAGGATACTTTTGATCCCGAAAATCCCGCGGGATCGGGACTTACGCGGGTGATAACTATTTATTAGATGAAAATTTGCATAGGGATAGTTTAAATGATGGAGAGTAACATAGGATACTTTTGATCCCGAAAATCCCGCGGGATTGGGACTTACGCGGGTGATAACTATTTATTAGATGAAAATTTGCATAGGGATAGTTTAAATGATGGAGAGTAACATAGGATACTTTTGATCCCGAAAATCCCGCAGGATCGGGACTTACGCGGGTGATAACTATTCAATGAACGAAAATCGACACAGGGGTAGGATAAGTGATGTAGACTTACATCATCATCATCGTCATCCATCGTCATCGTCATCCTTCGTCATCGTCATCGTCACTTACTGATGAAATACAAACTTTAACTTACTTCACCTACCTACCGCAGTGCAAAAATCCACACTTAAACGGACGACCAGGGAAGTACTGATGATGCCAGGCGCGGTAGCGCCTGGCTTCAACAGTACTTCAATGGGCGACCGTTTAAGTGTGGATTATTGCATTGCGGTAGGTAGGTGTTCGAACAACGCGGGATCGAGACTTGCGCGGGTGAAACCGCGGGGCGCAGCTAGTTCAATATAAATTCAATATTTATTTTTTAATTCCAAAGAAAAGTGAAATGGTATATAACAACCATACAATATTTTTTGTTGTAGGAAACATACTTACCTGAAAAATTGTGTCTGATTAAAAAAATGGAATTTTCGTTTTTTTTTTAAATAAGTGAATTCCGAATTTAATTTTTAAATAAGCTTCGACATATTGTTTTCTTTACTTGATTTATTTATTTCAATTCTACAATTTTAACGACTTATTTAAAATATTTTTTCTGTTATCGAGCGACGCCATTTGACTGCTAAAGAAATGCACAGAGTTGTAGGAATGCTCTAAGCGGGAAGAAATCAGTCTCAGTATCTCATAGCATTTTGGTGTCAGTAGAATCGTAATTTAACGTCTTTGGCAGCGTTAGGTATACCTACGTTAACACAGGGAATCCTGCTGAGCAGCACCCAGGACGTGGGAGGAGTACAACCGTTACTGCAAGCTGGGGAGTTAAGTTTTCTTCAGTTCTCTAGCGGTGTTGATGTTAGCCCCTAAACCGTGAGAAATAGACTGCATGAATACGGTCTACGTGCTCGTCGCCCACTAAGGTGCAATGGTGTAGGGAGCGCGTGTTATGGTCTCAGAAACAATGGGACACCATTTTATTTAGTGTTCAGTCCCGGTTTAGATTTAGGCCTGATATCAGAAGTACTAGATTGTACCGTCGCCCCGGGAATGCCGAACGGCTGAGATGCTTCCAGGAAGTGCATCCTTACAGCGGCTGGACAGTGATGGTATGGGCGGATATTATTAAACACAGAATAACTAAGCTCGTTTTTGAAGATGGCAATATGAACGTTGAAAGTTGTGTTCAATGTTTCCTCAGACTTTATGTTCGCCCATTCGTACTATGTTTTGGCTCCGGCTTCACACTGATGCATGACAATGCGCGTCCGCATACTGCTCGGAGGGTTAGAGAGTCTTGGTAATGGAAAACACCCGAGTATTGCCGTGGACTGCGCAGTCCCCTGATCATAATCACATGATCACGCATGGACATGCTTCAGAGACGTGTTTTAGACTTGGACGGGGCGGGGTTGCGTTGCGACAACCCAATAGTTGTCAAACTTACTAAGATTCCAATAGGAGAGGTTAGATTAGATTAGATTAGATTAGATTTAACTTCATTGTACCAAAATATTACAAAACAAATTACATAAACAAATACTTACAGCTAAGGTTGAGGTTGCCGCAAGATCAAATAAATAACCTCATAAATTCTGTGGATAATCGTTGCCGACAAGTTTTAAACATTATACCACACTTTATATTAATTTATGTAATAATAATAAAGTAATAAATAAATAAAAACTGAAAGTAAAGACCTTTCTCCTCCTAGTATCCAGAGACCAGTCTAGTTTTATGAGGCAAATGGTTACATTTTAGATTTTTGTTATAAAAAATGAATACGTTATTATTTTTTTTTGCTTACCTCATTAATGCATTATATTATTATGTTAAAATATTATTTACACACCTACTGCTCTACAAAGTTACTTTATTTGACCAAAGAGGTCAACGTAAAGCGACTCTTTATTCACAAGGTGCATAAAGTGCTCATTATAACCCTAGGGCATAAAGTAATTTAAATTTGGAACTAAGGTTCTGGTAGCATACGGCCATTTCGAACTGGCCACCTAGACATAACACATAAAAAACAAAAAACTGGGCTATTTTTGGTCTATTTTTATTTCGACGGAAGGGTAAGGCAAAAAGTTTTAGTTAAATAAAGCCTCAACTTTTTTTTTATCGGCTGAGGCCGATGTTTGATTTCGTCATTATGAGATAACATTGTTAAATTTAATTAATATACAGCTGCAAATGTATTTCATACACGTTGCATTATTGGTTTGTTGTTACTTAAATACTTAGTTTTGTAACTTTTTTGTTGTCTCGCAGTAGATGTGTAAAGTACAGTATTCACCTCGGTAATAAAGCCTGTCTTTATCTTGGGCGCTTGAATCCCTCGCTTCACTCAGGACTCTAGGTACATAACTCCTTCGCTTCGCTCAGGAGTTAAGTTTTTAACACCCTCGCTGCGCTCGGGAGTTAACTCTCTAGAGTCCTTCGTACGCTCTGGATTCAATATGACGCCCGCTATATAAGACAGGGCTTTAGTACCTCGGTGCATAAACTACTATTATTTAGTCTAAATTACAATATAAAAATCGTATACAAGTTTAAAAAAGTGCAATGTTGCTTTGACTTTTTTGATGTGTGGATGTGCATTGTCTCTTCACACAAATATCACCTAACCGATTGCGATGAAACTAAGCACCTATTTAGGTAGTTGGGGTCACATAAAGATCTCAATATTTCACGGGATAACTTATGCGGTGGAAACTGCGGGACGAAGCTTGTATCAAATAAAAATAATACTCAATAAAAAAAGAAGAGAAATGTTCGATTGCGAATGAAGTTTTTCAATTCACCTTGTGTATTGAAGTTTGCGGCGAGAGATTGAAACAATAACAGCGAGGCTGAGGAGGGAATCCTGAGGGATTGACGTCCCCTTCTCGCGTTCACACCCTCGCAGTGCGATGGGGGGTGTAGGGGATGAGATTGTAGCGATATAAAGGTTTGATGTTTGAATTGTTCAATACCTAATTTCAGTTTAGTTAAAAGGCGAACCATGGATGTACCAACTTTTACAATTTAGTAAAATCTCGGTAACCTATTATACATGAAATAAATTATTAGTTCGAGAAACTTCATAATGTTCCACTAAATAATGTAAATCAGAGCTAGATATAGGACCCTACAAATGTTACCTAGGTATAAAAGACATGGGTTCGTGTGCTTTTTTACGCTGCTCGATATTTTGCCAGGACGAATCAAACAAATTAAACTATGGTAAATTCCTAGCGAAGCGAGGCCTAGCGAGTCACCTAGCTCAGCCCTAACTAGGGACTAAGCTAGTCTTCGGTCTGTGCGGACGTAGCTTTATAGTTTCGTCATTTATGTACCTAGTCAGTCCGTCTTAACTCCGTCGCGGCTTAGCTCAGAGATGCTTAGAATTTGTAACCTTGCGTGACTATTAAATAATATTTGCAGTAAAAACATCCATGCATGTTTATTTCGTATTTTTTTTAGGTACCGCTATAATGCTACAACTTAGACCACAAATAAAACTGTATTGATTCGATTTACAGTACTCGATGTTGATGTAACGTCGGATCAGAACTGATGGCTATTTGCTTATCAACGTTCTTTGCGCCTCTTAACAACTCTGTGATAACATTGCTACAATGTTATCCTTTGAATTATCAATGTAGGATTATAGAAAAGTTGGGAATGATGGAAAAGAAATTCTTAATCTTTAACTTTACTGATTATTTTTTCTGATTGTTCTATAGATGTTTCTAAAGTCGCGTTTCCACAGCCAAAGATAAGTGAGTCTTTAAAAAAACTTGATTGTTTTAATAACTCTCTGATAACAGGGCTACAATGTTATCCTTTGAATTATCTATGTGGGATTGAGGAAAATTCTAAATCTCCTACCTATTCTGATTTTAGATTTTTAGTCTCATGTCTTGGATCTAAAGCTTCGTTCCCTCTGCCAAAAATAAATATGACCTTTAACTATTTAAACATTGATTGACAAGATTGTTGTTGCATGTCTGATTATTTGTTTCGAATCGTTCCATAGATGGGGCTGGAATCGAAAGCTGCGTTTCCACAGATATACATATACCCATCTAAAATTGAAATTATTGACTGATCGACTGACACCTCTACTTTTCCTCTTGCTACATACCAACATAACAAAGGCATTCACAGTTCTACATTCTTTAATCTCAAAATTCCTTACAAACGCGCTAATAGACAGATCGTGAGGAGCTTTCGTCCCGTCACTGGCGCCACGCATCAAATCTACCAAAAGGTACAATTTTCTACCATATAGTGGTAGAAAAAAATCAAGAAAAAAACCTACCAAAACTAGCATTAAACGGAAGCCGTACCGCCGATTACGTCGTTGAGAGGGTTCGGACGCCCACTGGGACATCCACCAATCATCTTATTATAGTAGGTTTTTAAGTGACACAAATTATTTTATAATTTATAACTTGATTTAGCAATTTATAAGCAGGAGATGAAAAACAGTCATTTTAGCTACCTACAGGCAGGTAACCTACAGTACCTAGTATTACTACATTGTATACTGTGGCTAGACGTCGATTTATTAAGTCGATATATATATCTCAAGATATTCCATGTTCCTTTTATTCAAAACTAGCTGCGCCCCGCGGTTTCACCCGCGTAAGTCCCGTTCCCGTTCCTGCGGGGATTAAAAGTATCCTATGTCCTTCTCCTGGTTCTAAGCTACCTCCCCACCAATTTTCAGACAAATCGATTTAGCCGTTCTTGAGTTAAAATGGTGTAACTAACACGACTTTTTTACGACTGTTTTCCGTGTGATGTCATATCTGCTGTTAAGATTGGGATCAAGTGCAGTATAAAATATACCTATGCGCTTTGAAGTGATGACTGGCGATTATGTTCGTCAAAGCAAATGCTGAATTAGGTATAGATTAATAATACGGGTAACATAACAACAAAGTGAACACCGTTTTAGAGAAAAACAGAAATTTTATTATATAGGCTGTCGGTTCGTAAAAAAATGACATATTGAAGTGTCGCTTAAAATTACGCCGCGTGAGGTAAAGTTATACAAAAACAATTACTCTTCCTTTTGGCTTCGCTATAGTCGGGTAAAAAGTCATAAATAAACTGCCTGTACATAAAGTGACATTGTTGCATTCAGGTGAATCCACAATTTAGATAAATTGTTTTATGACAAACTGATTGCCGTACTAGGAGAGTAAAGGAACCGATAACAATAAAAAAACCCCAATCAAGTAAAAATTAAGTTTGTTTTGTTTTTTTCAAAACTGTAACAGTCGATATGACATAAGGAAGACCGTTGTAAACACCCACAGTGGGAATGTTACCACACCACAAACTCACTGATGCTTTTGACGTTTTATTATCGTCACTGATCGACTACATCCCGCATTTCATACTAACAAAGACGTAACTATGTATTGTCACTTCTGCAGCTACTTTTCATATTTAGCCACATATAGGGTCGTTTGTGAATACGGTTATGAAACTCATTAAAGAAATTAAAACGCATTACACTCTAAATTTCGGAAAGGCAGGTAGTCCCGGTTGTTAGTATCTCCGATAACAGTCGGTAGTGCAAGTAAAATTAATTGGCCTTTTCAAATAATTTTAGATGATTTATACAGCGCAAGCAACTAATAATCCATGCTATTTATGTCGCTGTAACCATTGCGCCCGGGACATTGTTAAGTGGAGTAGACTTACCCAGCCCCAGCACATATACCGCCCTCTTAGCCTAGTCAGTCATGATCAGAGGAAAGAACTGGTCAATATGCCTTATGGTAACCTGAAAAGTCGAGAATAAATAATAGTAAGTTAGCTTAGGTGAGCCACACCACTACTCAAAAAGACGAAGAAGAACTCTGGATTTCTTTCCCCTATCCATTTTAGCGATAGGTATGCTATGTCAATTTATGTAGGTACATACCTGTAGGTGTCGCATTAAGACATTCCTGTCTGTTGGGCGGCCATTACGCGGTAATAACGCGCCGGCGCGGCGCGGGCGCAGAGTTGGCGCCGGCGTACTTGCACCGTCATCCTTACACCACAGTGTAGCGTGCAGTAGTGCATCGTCAGTTTACATAGTAGTTTTTCACTTTGCGGAGCTCTTACAGTTGCCCAGCTTTCATACAAATTTGTTTTCCGGAACCGGTCACATAAGTCGTAGGAAGTGTAGGAAATTTGACACATGACTTGTTAAAGCCAAAAAGCAGACAAGTTTGCATATAGGTTTTGTATAAGTACTTCCATCTTATATGGTAAAGCTAGATACAAACCAAAAGAAAGAAAACAAGCTAAGTCTCGAACGAAAAAAAATGTACCAGCGGGTATACTTGTATTTTCCGAAATAACGAACGATCGATAATTTTAAGCCAAAAATTAAAATTCGGTCATCGGATTCATCGAAAGTTGTTGATTATTTTCTGGCGGAATGTTTTTGAATACTTTCGTTTATATTATAACTTTTATAACACATCCTCCTACTACATTTTGGCGTAGTTGCAAGACAAAAACTTCTTATTGTTTTGAGGCCTTTGCACATTTAAGTAAAAAATATAAATATATTGTCCAAATGTGCTAAAGTTTAGATTCAACTTGTCACTCTGACTGAGCTACTGCACTGTGTCCGCTGCGTCCAACAAACTGCTACCTAATCTGTGCCTGTCCACTTACCACCTCAGTTTCCCATGCTCTTTGACAGCCCACTGGTGACGTCATCACACCTTGTTACACTTGGGGCGGATATAGACTGACAACTTCTCCTTTTACCTTTGTTCTAATACACACAACTAGTAGTTCTGGCAAGATAGATACAGATGATTTTGTAGCAGTTGGATAATCCCATTGTTCAATTCAAACCCCTTTTTTAGGGTTCCGTACTCAAAAAGCTTAGACGGAACCTTTTTACTAAGCTTTACTGTGCGTCTGTTTGTCTTGCTGTTACCGCTATAACAATAAGTACCAAAATAAAATTAATAAATATTTAATGAAATCAGTGAAGGCTTCTGAGTGATATTGACGTCAGCGAAAATAAAAAGCTCATAGGGTCGTTTGTGAATACGGCGTAAAGGTATCGGCTGACTGAAAATATTTCGTCGGCGATCGCCTTTACCAGGAGTACCGAAGATCATTCCAATAACAAGCTGTGAGAAATTATTTTATTTTTACGTTAACTTTTACTTGTGGTTTCAACTGTGGGATTATACCTATGTTAACTAGATAGACAGACATGGATAGTTGGACATTGATATTTAACAGACAAGGACATTAGTCACTACTGGTATACCAGTGAGCGAGCCACCTCATCACTGACGTATTCATCCTCGCGACTCCACTCCGACCGGCCGGTAAAGGTAAGCCAAAGGCGAGGAACGCTAATTAATGCGCAGCATAACGATGTATCGTTTGTCTTTTACTGTCACATGAAGTTTCAAAGTTGACCGACAGAGACAAACGTCACATAACTTAGTCATGTGTAAATAATATTTTATAAGTAAGGGAGTCAGTGACTAGACCCGGAGACTAAGTTGGAGGTGGGGAACGGTGACTTCCCCCTGGTGCACTCAGGAGGCCGCTCGGTCACCACTCCCCGACACCTCTCCTCAAGGTGCCCTGCGGACATATCCTTATTAAAATGTTTGTGTTTTTATGAAGCTTTTTAATTTGTCTGTCGTTTCTACATTCCGTGACACACAGCCTGTCCGAACGACACGCAAGCTATCCGACCGCTACGCGTGCAAAATGGCACCATATCAGCCACTATCTCTACACCTAAATAATTACCTGTAACGTTTCATGCTCGTGTGCGATTAATTAACAACATAATTAATAATGTGACAAGTGTGCTAAATAAACGAGAAGTAGGTACCTACTTCGTTTTTTTTTTAATTTAACTTTTTAAGAACTACTCCACAATTTGAGATTTTAACATTTTAGCACAATTAATCAAGCATCAATTATTGTTCATCGATTACTCGAAGATGGCTTGACCCATTGAGAAGCTCCAAGGTGGTTCCATAAAAATTTGGTAAGGATCTGATGAGTATATCTTTGGAATTATGGACAAGATAGTATCCCAGAGTGAAATAAATTACTAATTTTTGGACTTCTACCAAAAAGAAAGAACCAAGACAGATTGATGATGCACTTGAAGCCACCTGCTCATCGGCAAACTCCTCCGAAATTAAAATTACGATACAATTATTATGTTGATTTTATTCGAAAGTAGGTAAGTATACTACACTAAAAATGCTAAGAATAAAAAAAGAAAAAAATTACGATTACAATTTTGTTGATTTTAGTGGCATTCGAAAATAGGTAAGTACTACACTTAAATGGTGAAATGAAAAAAAAAAAATAAAAAAAAAGTTCAACTCAAAAACAAAGAACAAAAATAACCTCTACATACAGTGCCACCGACTTGTCTGTTTCTTCATCTGAAGTCTTCTTCTTCTTCTTCTTTAAAATGGCTTTTCCTTTCGGACATTTGCCAGTGTCAAGTATTATCAATATTTGCAGGTTATTTTCATCGAACGAAACAGTCAAGTCGTCATAGTTAAAGTCAAGTCCAGGGAATCATTGTAAAAAGGGGGCCATTTTTTACAATGTTTGTTCACGGAGCTTTGGAGAAAACACTACGCTAAAGTCCATGTTTTGCACCGATTTTCACTTGTACACCATCACGATACTAAATTGATTAATATGCCCCCGAAATTAAACAATTTACACGCATTTGAACTAAATTTCACAAAAAAGAAAATTTAGCAAAACATCTCCTCAACGCATTCCCGCCAAAACTCATCTGAAGTTGGGCAGCCAAACTACAATATGGACCCAGCCTGAAAATTTTTTTTACTGCCCAGCCAGTAACAAAAATTTATTTAATAATAAAAACGTCATGACTCGGCTACAAAACCAAATATTCCGAGTCAATTGGCCCTAAAGTCAGGCTCACATAGTTACACCGTAAAGAAGGTTCGACAGACTTCGTCCCAACATCATGAGATAAGTAAAGAGAGATTATCTTGAACAGACGAGAACAGAGATAATTAGGTGTTTGTTTAATGAACATTGTTGCCAGTAAGTATCGACTAACGGAAATTGATTTCATTAATTTATAATAATTACTTCTTTTATATATCTTAAAACGTAGAGTTAGAGGATTAATACACTGCAAAAAAAAACAATAAGAGCAAGGCGATTTGAACCGAATTTGTTAGCATTGCGAAACTAGATGAAAAATCGAAATACTTTTTTTTTGCCTATGAGATATAGGCTTGCATGTTTACTGTCAGCTGCAATTGGAATCGACATGACTGAGGTCGACGGTGTACTTGCCTAGAAGAAATTTATTCAGTCTAGAGTTGAAAATTCCGAGGTTGTAGTTACTACAACCCTACACCAACTAATCCAACTATGCATTATCAAATATAGCTTGATTCCTGTGACAGGTCTTCCTTCATCAGGATGAGGTTGTGTTTAATCGATAATAGATCATCTGATTAACGATTATTGTTCCTTAGCCTTTGAATCGATAGTTAAATGTTTACTCAAAATTGTTTTTAAAATTATGTAAAGCTCAAGATTCTGTAAGTGACCATCGTGGATTTCCTATTTATGGATGATAAACTTAAATAATTAACACCGATTTCTTTTATATTCATATTTTGTGTATTCGATTTTGGATAGTCTATGGTTCTTCCCTTCCCTTGAGTGGACGGTGCTCGTCAATCAAATATGGTATTATTGGGTTTTTGGCGGGAATGCGTTGAGGAGATGTGTTGCTAAATTTTCATTTTTGTGAAACTTAGTTCAAATGCGTGTAAATTGTTTAATTTCGGGGGTATATTAATCAATTTAGTTTCGTGAAGGTGTACAAGTGAAAATAAAAGAAAAAATCGGTGCAAAACATGGACTTTAACTTAGTGTTAAAGCTCTCCAAAGCTCCGTGAATAAACATTGTAAAAAATGGCCCCCTTTTTACAATGATTCCCTCGACTTGACTTTAACTATGACGACTTGACTGTTTCGTTCGATGCAAATAACCTGCAAATATTAATAATACATGACACTGGCAAATGTCCGAATGGAAAAAGCCATTTTAAAGAAGAAGAAGAAATATGGTATTACGCGTGGTATACCTACACTTAGCCAAAAATAAAATACTATAGGTACTTTATGACCAGAATGTGTCACAGGAGCTATTATTTGACAACGCAAAGTTACTTAGTTTTGTGTTCTGTTATATTGATATATTAAATTGAACATATTGATACTTAGGTAGTTAGGTACCTAACTAACATTCAAGGTAACATTCATAATAACACAAGCTTGATGATTCAAACTTAGGTAGACACTTCCAAACTTACAACTTTTCAATTACCAGCCGTGGCGCCATCTAAAGTACAAAGGCATATGACAAAAACATCTCACTCACTTTTACCAAACTTAACATTACAGTTACGTTTAAAATAGGTGAATTTTATATTATAGGAAGGATGGTCGATAATTGAAAAACTTTATGAAGCAATCGGAAATCGATGGGATTATTTTGTGGTTTGTGTCACACCGAAACGTAACATACAGAATCGTTCTGCTTAATGGTGGTCGTATAAACATTAATAGCCTTAATAAAACACTTTATTTATCCGGTTTTATCGCGTTTTTATTCATTATTTGAACCGAGCTTTCGCCAACTTTACAGTTGGCTTTTTCAAGGTTGACTTGAAAAAGCCTGTCAACCTTGAAAAAGCCAACTGTAAAGTTGGCGAAACCTCGGTTCAAATAATGAATAAAAACGCGATAAAACCGGATATAAAGTGTTTCATTATGCAAAATCGCGAAAACCATAGAAGAAATTATTAATAGCATTATTAATAAAAGGGTAAAATTGTGTTAGTGAAAAAAGAGTAACTTGACTATTTCCGAACGAAATTTTTTTTGAAACCATATATAGTATAATACCCTTAAAAGTTTATTGTGGTTTCTTCTCATCGAAGGGCGCGTTCCGAAAACACAAATAATTTTTCGTAATTTGTTTTAATGCTCAATGCTAATGCTGATCCAGGGACGCGAGTTCAAATCTCGCCGCAAGTGAATTTTTGAAGATGAATTTTTCCTTTAAAAATATTTCTAACAAATAATTTTGTTTTGATGGCGATTTAAAATGGTCATGTAGGTACATAAGAACGTATACGTTCTCGTGAATAAATAAATATGGCTATGATTATTACAATTAATTTCATAAATATTTATTCTGCGAAATTAAAAACCTTTGCTAAGTATTTTAGCTTTTGACAATTGTAATTTTTTTACGTTTCGTTTAATTCGTTCGATAAATTACATAATTTACATGTCATTTAATTACAAATGTCTTACTATTGAACTATAAAAGCTTTCAAACGTATTATTCGGTGTGATAGCAACCCCAATAAGATAATAAAACTAAGACAAGACGAGGTTGATTTCTAATAACATATCTCTGATCAGTATTTACATTATCCGTCAGTCGTGTCAGTCGGATGGTCAGGCACGACTGACTGACATACGTCTTTATCAAGCCCAACTTAAGCTAAAGCCATGTGAAACGACCTTTATGGGAATCATAAACTTTTTGCTATAAGATCAACGTTTTGCAAATTGATTTTTCTATTGAATTTCAAATCATTCTTTGCCTGGTTTAACTGTGTTTTTGCTTATTATTATGAATGAATGAAACTCTAAACTCATTTATTCCGTCTTATTACAAGTTAGGAATACTGTTAAAAAAAATAATCTTTACACACCTACTGCTCTACAAAGTTACTTTATTTGACCAAAAAGGTCAACGTAAAGCGAGTCTTTATTCCCTAGGTGCATAAAGTGCTCATTATGCACCTAGGGCATAAAGTAATTTAAATTTGGAACTAAGGTTCTTGTAGCATACGGCCATTTCAAACTGGCCACCTAGACATATCACATAAAAAAAATAAAAACTGGGCTAATTTTTTCTATTTTCACGGACAGAAGGGTAAAGCTAAAAGTTTTGGTTAGTATAAAGCCCCAACTTTTTTTTTTCATCAGCTAAGGCCGATGTGTGGTTCCGTCATTTTGATGTAACATTGTTAAATAAATATAGAACTAGCAATATATTTCATATACGTTGCATTAATCTATTTTTTGTTGTTAGTTAAATGCTTATTTATGTAGCCCTTTTATTGTCTCGCAGTAGATGTGTAAAGTAGAGTATTCACCTCGGTACTAAAGCCTGTCTATATCTTGGGCGCTTGAATCCCACGCTTCACTCAGGACTCTAGGTACATAACTCCTTCGCTTCGCTCAGGAGTCAAGTTATTAACACCCTCGCTGCGCTCGGGAGTTAACCCTCTAGAGTCCTTCGTACGCTTTGGATTCAATATGACGCCCGCTATATAAGACAGGACTTTAGTACCTCGGTGCATAAACTACTATTATACTTATTTTTTTTTTTAAATATTTTTTGTTGGTAGAATGCGCACACACACACACTAACAACCTCTCACCCTAAACGCCATACCTTGCTCCGTTCCGATTATTTTTTGAATACCAATTTACCAACCGGAAAAGACTAGTATCCATATTATTTGTTAGTTATAAATTTAATAAAAAATACTTTACCGATTACTATTTTTATCCAAATAATTTGACAGAAATAAAAGGACGAAAATAGGGAAGGTCGTTTTCCAAATACAAAACGCCTCCTATATTCTACGATGCCAATAAAGGCATTTTAAACAGTAAATTGAAAAAGCACCACCAACTTTCCGACCAAATAACCTTTAAAACAATTACAGAAGATAATTTCCATTCAAACCAGAATACACTACAGAGCGATCATCAATAAAAACCGATACACATAAAAACAACGCTGTCCATCAATACATAGAAATCGATATAAACCGAGATAGCGATGGAGCCGATCAAAAAATCACGAATCATTGTAGCTTGATCTGTTTTTTCATCGTCTCAATTTTGGACACAAAATAAATAGTTATATCTCAGCGTGCCGTAATTACGTTGTTAATAAGTACAATGGTGCGTTCCGAATCAATCGGAACGTCATTTGCTTGACGTTTCAATCAACATCGCATTGTTTGTATTGTATGTTTAATATGTATAGATTGTGTTACCGATATACAGGTTTTTGTTCAACCATTGTGAGATGAAGGCTTGTTTTTGTTTAAGAAGGCTCTCGGCGGGCGCTTATCGAAATGTCGTGTATAGAATCAGATATATCTGTAATTTGTTATGAAATATTAGATCGATTGAATCGATCGTTTCGGTTCGACGGTTCGGAACGTCTCTTGGTTCTGCGAAAACATTGACAGTTTGAAAAAAGAAGGACTAATGACTCAATCGCGGTGTTGCCAATTAAAAACGAATAAAGATTAAAAGCTCATTTCCTTTCTTATCATTATCAATAATTCGCGAGTGTCGTAAAATAGCTATCTTTTGTTGTTCATTTACTTACTTTTTTATTTCAAATTTAATCAAAAGCTCTCCTACTGTCTACGTTACGCACCTGACATAAAGTATATTTGGGTCCGAGACAGTGCGACAAAAAACATCGGCCGTTAAGAATTACGATCTAATGACTCCTTCGATTTATTAAAAAAACTTTAAAAAATATAGCTTGCGTCTCAATTTGGAGTCGGCACATGTTGGACGGTGACTTGCAGATATTCAAACCATACTTTATATTGGCCATCCGTCGATCGTACGTTATAATATTTATACATTATTATTTGTTTGTTTTTGAATTTTGATACCCTTTGTGAAATGATTTCTTTGGTACAAACTTTTTTTTTGTGTACGTATATGTAGAGAGTGGTACGATGTGTCATGGTTTGAGAAAAGTTTGAAAAATACGACTTTGGAATAAATAGTTTTAATTAAGTAGAGATAGTAACTAACGTTTGGTGAAGGCATCGGGTGACAGGAATGCTGGCTTGTATTTTGCCCAGAAAATAAGTATTTGCATAAAACGGGGCAATGGAGCCAGGATCCTGGCCACTTTTCCCTTTACCAAGAGCTTAGCTGATACAAATAGTTTAGTGTTTAGTTAGTTTAATTTGAATTTGCTTTATAAAAGTTTGAATATGTTTTAAACTGTAGGTATCTTGACCTATTCTAAAACATTTAAATTATTAATCAAAATCAGGAAATTAAAACCACCTTCATTAGTGTGCTAACTACAAACTTTTATCTGACTATTATCTGATACACTTTTTAAACTTACACGATTTTGTTCATTTTTGTTAGGTATTATATAGTACTAAAGCGATGTAGACCCGAAAATCTAAAACTAAAAACTTTTAACTTTTAACTTTTTTTAATGTTTAAAATGCCTTGAGCAATAAAAACAAAAAAGAAATACTAAAAACTTTTTATCTGATTTAACTAGGTATTATATATACTTTATATCCTGGAACGGGAATTATTGTAGTTAGGTAAGCTACCGTACTTTCCAATCCCAAACAAATCCTTTTCAAAATATTGTATATTTTTTGTTAAATCAAAGCATCCTTTCTTAATCATATAACATTTAAAAAACTGCACAAACACTGAAGAGCTCTTAACCGTTTCAAGTACCAAAAAAGTTGCACTATTAAATAAAATGAAGCAAATATTAAACATGATATATTAATTGAAAACATGTTAGAAATAGCATGAGATGGTGAGATACAGTACGTTTTGAATTTATTGTTCGACCCTCATTATCCACTTCAACCCTTTTGGCTTGAGATATTATTAGTGTAGTAGGTACTTATACACAAATTCTTATCTTTAGATGCTGTGTAACCTTTGCTTTTTCCTTATGATGAGTGATGCTGTTGCTACTATATCTCACTAAGTATATTTTAATAGTGAAAGTATTTGTGTTTGTTGTTTCTTCACGCAAAAACCGATGAACCGATTGGGATGAGATAGGTATGTTTATAGCTGAAGATTGTAGCTTAATTTACTTACTTAAACATAAACTTTCACATTTTCAATTTTAGCAGGATAGAAAACCTATACCAAAACATGCCTCTACTGCACTTCTGTAACCAACAGTTCGTATCTAATCTGAAACGACTCACAAACCCACCCTACAGCCCCAACATGCCCTCAAATTCACGCGGTTTTGACTCCCTTGTTCATATCCAAAGGGATGATCGATAGAGGCTTGCTACTGTAATTTTTACAATAAAAAGGGTTTTCAATACAGATACAATAATGAGATATTTTATATAATATGTTTTTAGATGAATATGCTGTTTTAAAGTTGAGATCAAGTATCTATTGTTAAATATTGTTGTATTTCTGAATCATTTTTTTATTTGTAACAAAATTTTAATAGTGATCAAATATCACGGCTGTCTTTTTAAAAACTTTGCTTGTAAATATTTTTAACCGACTTTAAAAAAGGAGGAGATTTTCAACTCGTCGCGTAAGTATTTATATTATCTTTATTTTTAGTGCTCAAGAAATATACCTAGAAAGTAAGTGCCTAAAAATATTATATGTAGGTAGTATATCGTATATCGGTTGTCTAAGTGTCTATCCCTATACCGGGAATTAACAATTAGGCTTTAACTATTTAAGCCTAATTGTTAATTCCCGATATTCTCAAAGATCGAACTTACGCGAGTGAAAACGCGGGACGCAGCCTGTAGGTATGTACACAATATCTTATCTTATGATGATGTGATAGAAAAGTTAACCAAACACTACAACCGGCGACCATACGCTAGTAAATTAATCAAATATACGCAGTAGGATTAGAACTGAACTAAATCCCCACGCCTCAGTTTGTTATTCCAACTCAATCTGTAATCTCTTACTTCAAATTAACAACATAGAGGGGACAGCACTCCCATTGAGCGTAACTTCGACCTGTCAAACAAACGACACGCGTCAAATACGACAAATTAAAATAAATGACGCACGCTATCTCTTCCCGCCCAATCAGAGTTCGAGAACTAAGTGTTGTCACTTTAAAAAATTAAAACGCAATTTGTGGGGCGTCGTTGGTGCATCTCGATCTGTCAATATAAACAATTTTGTTTATGTTTCGGCTCGACGGCTCCCGAGCCGTTGTTCGTAATGAGTCGAGAGAAGAGCCGATTGTTAGGTTAAATTGGTTTTGCTGTGGCTGATATTATGCTCGCCTAATGTAATTTCGTAATTTTAATATTCTGTAACTGTAACCCATAAACATTTTGTGACTGGCCGTTTTTGCACGAGAGTGCTACTAAAAAGACTTAGAATACTAATAATTTCGTGAGGGCGATACTTATGGAGAGTCAACTGGGTTATTGTCTTGTTACTGTAATGTTAAATCTGCCTATCTATAGATACTACTTACGACCAGTGTACCTATTATATACCCATTGGCCTATATACACACAAACCGGCGCTGGCGGCGGCGGAAAACCCCGCAAATCCCGGCAGAGCGCGCTCCGAGTGCGTATCGCGTTACGTGGCGGTAATGGCCCGTGAACAATCCCCGCTCGTTCTAGCTGCTCTTTATTAAGAGATATCGTACCGGGGGCCCGGGAAATTCGACTTTAAATAATTCAGTTAACTATATCTGTTTCTTCATTATAATACCTTTCTAATTAAGAATCACCACGATCAGGACCTCAGATAGCGTAGAACATCACATCAAATTGATAACCTTCCTCCTTTTTCGGAACTCGGTTAAAAAGTAACGGTGTTTTTTTTGCATTTCGCTACCATTCACCATTATATTCTTTCTTACTACATTTTCGTAAGTGACTTTCTTACGGTACCTATCTATAATTATTATTGATCATGACGGGTCATTTCGACAAGTATTATGGTTTATGTAAGCGTGCTGCATCTTAGACCAAAAGTCGCAGGCTACTCGGTGAGAATATAATAGATCAAAAAATATCTTTGTTTTTTATTTCTATTTGTTTCACACGTATAATAGAAAGACAGTAAGGTAGGTACTAACAATAATAGTTCATTTTAAAACTCTACCGGCCACTTAAAAATAATCAAAGTGAATACCTTCTTACCAGTTTAATTAAGAGAAATAACACGAGCAAGAATTAATTGTAAGCGTAAAGTATGCGACGATTAGCGGGTTGAAAGCGCAAAAAGCAGTCGCGAGCATTCTGAGCAGTTAGCATGAAACTGGGACCTCATTGTCGCCTTCTAGACGTGATTACTATTTTACAACTGGATTACAGGGCTGTGATAGCTTTGCGAGGCGTATTTCTTTCATATTATGTGAGCTTTTTCCAACCTGTTTATAACGAAAAGAAATCCGACGTTATGGACTGACCCACAGCTCCGGGGGTGGCAGTGATGTGTAAAGCTGCCCTGCTGGCTCAAGATTACCCACTAAAACTTCTCGGTGTTCTTCTCTTTCATACTCCTGGGGAAGGTAGGCACTAACACATCCCTGGGTTAATTATTGATCTTAATGACCCTCCTCTCCTATAAACCCTAAAATTAAATCCCTCACGAGAGTCACCGTTTCGTACTTGGACTGGTGGCGGACCCCCACAATTCCATCACCATGGGGCCACGGCAAAAAACCTATCTAGTTGAAAGATCGATAAAAAGTTAAATAAGCAATAACTCAGACTGTAAATTCCTATAAAGTTGCTTATTATTCTTAAATATATTTTTTTTCTATCCTAAGTCCGTCATTCCCAGGTACCTATACACTGTTGACTATTTTTTGCGCGTAACTGTGCGCAGACTCAGACGCAGTTCTCTGTACCTAATTGTGCCGCGCAATGTTAACGAGACGTCGCTCGTCGAGCGCGGCGAGCGAGGACGGTTGTAGCAGATTCAGTCAGATGATAAGAGTAATAGTAGCTTTTACTTATTGTGTTGATTGTCAGGAAAATTTTGGGGGAAATTTAAATGTGTCATATCTGATTTTGGCGCCAATTAGAGATAAGGCGTTTAAAACTTAAGAGTTTAAAAGGCTATAAAGTAGTGGCATAGTTTACCTAGTATAATTCTTTAGAGCCTGAGCGCTTGTAGCGGTGCGTGAATAAATTTTGACCGATTTAGACCAGTAGCGCCTTGTAGTTTCACCCGCATAAAGTCCTCGATTCTGTGCACATATCGGGATATAAATTCTGTTGATCTAATCTAATTAATATTAACTATCTGCATCAAATTTCAAGCAAATTCAATTTAGGCGTTTTGGCGTGATTGCCACAGAAACATCAACAAAATTTGAGAGATCCACTAATAACTAAATCAATACCAGTGGAAAAACTGTAAAATTAGAGGACTGCTCCCTTTAGGTCTAAACGTTAGCTACACATCCATACCTAAGTATGTCTATAAAAGGACAACATTAAAACCATTCATAAAAAACCAACTCTCTTTTTACTTACTAACTAAACTTTCTCCTAATTTTTTCAACATCATGCCATCAAGATCACGATCGTTATCTCTCCTAAACCTCACGAAACCCAATACTTTGCAACTTTCAATGACTTATTACAACATATTAGAACACGATACGTTTCTTTTCACTTAATAATCGTTATATTAATTACAGTAATCGATACCAGATTTCATGGTACGGTTAAACATAATGAAGTTAAAATAACGCGTGAACTGGCGAGGCGTGTTGTGATTCGATGCAAAAAGGACAGGGATATTTAGTTAATGAGACGTAAAATTAGGGTCAGGATGCGGCTATAGTGGAACGAGCGGAGGATCGCGTTACGAAGCCTCGAGGGATGAGCGGAAGCGGCTCTTAAGGCGGCGATAGATGATAAGCAACGGTCCTTGTCCTATTGCATATAAATGAGCGAGATGGAATTGCGTGAAAAATCTACAATTTCTCGTAAAATCAATAATTAACGAAGATTAAAATAATATTTTGAAAAAATGCGATGAAGGGGTTCTAGGTATTGTATTTTCTAATATTATGATGCCTATAAGAAAATATAGCGGTTAAGGATTTAGAAGAAAAATTGATTTATTTTGTAAAACAGGGGTAACTTTGCCTGTATAATAGTGGTATTTAAAGTTATTTTCTATTGTTTTTGAAATGAAGGGGACACTTCTTGTATCATGTACAATAACATAATACATTGTTTAAAGATCTATTTGATACCGGTTATGAATAAAACCATTCCATCGGAAGGGATTTCACATGAGTCGCGTCCTTAATTATCTTATCTTACTTTCGACTAGTACTTATTACCTAATAAACGCGAAAGTTTATAAGTACCTATGTATGAAACTTGGAATATAGTTAGCTGAAAACCTGAAATAACACACAATGAAAACTTACAGCTATCTACACTCCTTTGCAATCTGTTCAGCGGCCCTAGCCAAAATTCTTATCGAATAACGAAAACGCCAATCGACAGATTTTTTGTATGAAATTGACATAAAGTCACGCTTGATTTTTCGCGAGCTTATGTCAATTTCATACAAAAAAATCTGTCGATTGGGGTTTTCGTTATTCGATAAGAATTTTGGCTAGGGCCGCTGATGTTTTTGTTTTAAGAAGCAATTAAGACCATTACTGTAGGTATTTCAATTAGTGATTGATTACTGTAGTTTTTTTCTACGATCGTAACGGTGCTACGAAGTGGTGCTACGAAACAAATTTTAATAATAAGTTTGAAGGGAAAGGTAAATATATACCTAATGTATGTAGTGTATGTGTGTGTGTATGTATACCCATATGTATGTAATGTTAGCATACATATTTTATATAAACAATAACTTAGCCAAACAAGCATGCTCCCAACGTTCCTGATGCAAAGCTGCCAATTAGTTAGAATGGTTTTATACGTTCATTGTTATCTGATTTATTTAATTTTATACAAACTATTATGAAAAAAATATAAAACATACCTCCAGTTTGTATATCGTAAGAGTACAGCGTTTCCACAAACGCCATCATCTCATAACTCACACAGCGACCAAACAAGTGCATTATTAAGAGATTTTACCGCGAAACGGCCGCAGTGTGCCGTGTGCTGCAGATTGTCGGACAGAAACATGATATCGGTATTGTACCGGTACGGGTAGCTTCTTAATACCCCACTGATAGCTGCTTCCTTCACTTAGTTCGGATATGTAAGGGGATTAAATATAGCATATTAATATTATGTACGCAAAGTACGTACGAGTAACTACAGTATGATATTAAAATATTGATATTAATATTTAACCTATAGTATAGTATAAGCCTACTGCTTAATGTGGGGCAAGATTGAGAGATTATCCGCGCTACCATGCTCGTTTGTCGTTGCTATGTCGTCCTTTTGTCGTTCAAAAAAATATAGTAAATTTTAAATAAAAAATACCCCGACTACTTTTAAAAACCATATACAATTTAAAAAAATCTTTTATTTTTTAAAGGATGTATTTCTTTTTTTATAATTATTTGAAGTAATATGTCTTGTAATATTAATTATTTAGTATTGTATTTCAATTTAAAGAAAGGTTAGCCTGATAAATTGTCCCACTGTATACAAGGAACTCCTCTTATAAGAATTAGACAGTAACGACGACATAAGCCTACTGGCCTATTGGCAAATGTTCCATTCTTTCGGACCGTGTCCTAAATATTTTTTTAAATTAGAATCAATGCACAATCAACACCGCGGGTTCTAGAGAAACGAGCAGCGAGGAGAATACGCGCGTGAAACCGCGACGCACTGCCAACATAACGGTGCTGTATCAAAAATCCATGACCACATTCAAATTTCTAAAATAATCACTAAACTGTCTGTCCTGATTTTACATCCCACAATTATGAAGAAAAACTATTTCGAAAATCTAAATGTGTTTATCGACTTTTGGTGCAGACTGTACCTTTCTATAGTAGTTGGTATTAAAAGAAGTAGAGTGTGTAAAAGGCGGTAAACGAGCGAGGTAATGTTACAACGTGATAACCAGTCGTTTACCACCAGGTGGTCGGTGGTCAGTGGAGACGGTGTCGGGTGACAAACACCGGTGGCAGGTAGTCTATAGACCTATTTGTTCGTTTATTGGGTTAATAGGTTGACTGCATGTGCCATCCATCTATCCAATGAACTGAAGACGGGGCAAATCGGTTTAGTTGACATTGGAATTATTTGCGATATGACCTACTTAGTCGTTCATGGACTCATTGCTATACGCATTCATTTTTGACTCCTTCGTAGGAAGACTAATCGCGTATTAAAATTGTGCAAAAAAAAAATTAAAACGCCCCAAATTCTGTAAAAAAGGCGGAGTTGTTTAACCAATCAGAGCGAACTTGACACTCACTTATTATTTTACGCCTGAGGTCGGTAAGTTTATAAACTTTCGTGTGCAAATATTTATTTTTATTTAAAATAAAAAACACATACCTACATAAAAAAGTTTTAGTTTATTATTTGTGGAATTTAAAAGTAGTCAGGGATATTTTTAACGGTACTTTATTACTCAAAATCAAAAAAAATTGTTTCAAATAATTTACGAAATAGCATAGTGTTAAAACGAAAAATTTAGAATACCTAATTCAAATAATATATTTTATTTTTTGAGCGACAAAAGGACGATAAAATAACGAGAAACGATCATGGTAGGGTAAAATATATGTTTGTTATTCTTTTACACAAAAACTACTGAAACGATTGCAATGGCGTTTGGTACTATGCAGATAGCTAGAGATCTCGATTAATACAAAATGCCCGTTAAGTGCAAGGACGTTAATAACGGCATTTTAGATATCTCACGGCAGAGATATACTAGATTAATTTGAAATTGTTAAATATACCTAGTAGTATTAAATAAAATATTTTAATTATCTATTAAGCTATCTATTAGTTAAAGTAGGTACATTATAGATCAATAGTACCGATCGTAGTGAACTGATCAGTGTGATCACGCGCACTGTTCGTTAATTAAGGCGAGCTAGCGGCGCGCGCGCACCGGACAAAGCGCATATTAACGGATCTCAGATTACATACTTAATTCCGATGTAAAGCCGCCACCACACTAGCCGCGAATTTGTGCGATACAAATACGATAGGAAGATGTCCTAGGGTACCCTAAGAGGTCATAAAGTCGCCGAATCGTAGGAAATTGATAAATGCTTAATATAATAAGCAACGCGATTAAAATCCAGTTTAATTTCAATCCAACATCGCAAAGACAAGAAGAAAAACGGATGTTTTAATTATTTTCAATTCTCTATCTGTAAATTTCAGCAGCTTTCAAATTAAAATTATGCCTATCTTAATATGTTTGTTGTCTTGTAATAATATCTTACTTCTTACTAATATTATAAACGCGAAAATTTATATATTATGTTACTTGACTTGTGACTTTGTTACTCTTTTACGCAAAAACTTCAGAACCGATTGCGATGAACTTGGAATATAGGTAGCTGGAGACCTGGAATAACACATAAGCTACTTTTTATCCCGATAATCCGGGAACGGGACTGCCGGACGCTGCTAGTAATTTATAAATGAGAATACCCTTTTCACATTAAGTAAATCGATACAAATATCCCGCGGACAGCAAAATAGAATTAACAAACATTTTCCTGGTTAATAATTTAGTTAGGCGACCTTGCATATTTCAATTAGAAAGGTTTTTAATATCCATAAGTCATTGAGCGTTGTAACGACATATTTTATGCATACATTGCATGCATTTTGCGAAATGTCCTCTGTAAGTAGTTGTTTTCAATAACCATAAAGAAATATTTATTATCGATCGATATATTTACCGATTCAGCGGGATCCGCCCTTTGTGCCGCGAATGTAAAGGTGTTATCCCACTAAACTGAAAATACCTGCACAATTCCATCGGGATAAAAGGTGGCCCGTGTTACTCCCAAAGATTTAATGTATTTTCATATTAAATTTCTTAAACATCAGTCAAATAATTTCGAAGATTATAATAGAAGAAGATAATACAATCATGTTACCCACCCAACCTATTCAGATGGGACTATTAATTTATTAAACCAGATTATACTTTTACTAATTTTGTAACATTTTATTATTGTTAAATATTGATTATTGAATTTTATATTACTTATGGATCGATGAATTAACCTATTTAACGCGATCCGCCCTTTGTGCCGAAGGTTTTATCCCACTAAACTGCCGCCTTTCCCGTCTGCCTGCCTCGCCCTAGGTTACCTATATCGTTAAAAAAAAACACTTTATTTATCCGGTTTTATCGCGTTTTTATTCATTATTTGACCCGAGCTTTCGCCAACTTTACAGTTGGCTTTTTCAAGGTTGACCGGTTTTCAAGCCAACTGTAAAGTTGGCGAAAGCTCGGGTCAAATAATGAATAAAAACGCGATAAAACCGGATAAATAAAGTGTTTTATTATGCAAAATCGCGAAAACCATAGAAGAAATTATACCTATATCGTTATTTAATCAGATGGGACCATTAATTTATTAAGGCAGATTACGTTTTCTAATTAATAATTGTTAGGTTCCTAGTCCTCATTTAATTTATTTTCAAACTGTATTACGACCCATTGTAGAGCAAAGGTTTTATGCTTATCTATCCACTATGGTCCTCATCATCATCAGCTTGTTGCAGTCCACTGCTGGACATAGGCAAATCTGGTCCTGTCTAGTCACCGACCAATAGATTGGTGTGTCTATAGTATTAACTTTCCCGATCCTGTAGGAATTTCCGAAACCTCTTTCTGGATACTGTATAGGTAAGTACAGTGGGACACATTACAAAGAAAACATCTTAGTGGTTTGGGCTGTGATTTGATTATACATATATGAAGAAATAAATGTACCTAAATTTAGATTTAATTGTGTCTAAGTTTGATGTACATTAGTTAAAGATTACATTACATTATATTGTATTGACTGTAGAATCAAAGTTAAATAAATTAATATTTATATAAGACAGTCTGTCAGGACTTTTTATTTTATAAGTAAATACAGATATAGACTGACGTGTATACGGAATTCTGGAGGGGCGCCGCGTCGCATCATTCTGTAATTAATCTATAAAGTTCCAGCCCGTATGTTACAATGTTGCAGCGCTATTCAATGATGTTGACATAATACATTACTTACAAGCTATGGAAGTGCTTATAGGGTTGAAAGAAAATAGTTATAATTATCATGCAGTTAAGGGCTGCTTCCATCTAAACAAACAACTTTAATTATAAATCAGTTTTGCAAATTCCAGTACTTTTAACACCGACACTCCCTACAGTCTTGCCTACAGACTGTAGGTACATCTCGCTGTATCTGGGTTATTTATAGGATTTAAAAAAAAAAAAAAATAATTTATGCGAAATAAATACTTAATAGAAAGCCGCTGAAGCGCTGACTGTTTAGGTACGTCTATCGTCTATGGAAACTTGAATGAGCATCGTTGCAGGCGCTAATATGTAGTCCATGACTTATTGCGGTAACAGCAGCTGATTACAACTGTCATCCTTCTGAAGTCAAATATTATACTGGTGAGTTGGTGATTAATGCAAAAAAAAACTCCAATATCACACAAAATATGCGCAAAATCAGCATTTTTTTTCTACCTTTAAACATAACCTAAAAATGTTATTGTCGAACTTTTCAAAACAACAAACTTTTCAAACGTGGTAACTTTCCAAAAAAATTCATAATTAAAGTTATACTTTCCAAAACAACATTCCTCTGGTATCCTAGCTACGGAGATCATCAGGTTCTCATTTACATCTCACGATAGGTGTTCGGGCTGCGGTAACGACGTGTCATCCGTAACAAATCGCTACCACAACACGTTGTATTAAGAAACGTTTTTCCCAAACTTGTCATTAAGACTCGGATGTGGGACAAGTGATGAGCTGAAAGAGGTATAGTTGTTGTTTTCATGAACTCGCGGTTACGCATGCGCGTACGTATAAGCCTCGAACCCGTGAGAATATCGGGACAAAAAGTTGTCTATATTATGTTTTTCCAGATGTCGAGCCATCTATTTATCAAGTTTTATAGCAATCGGATCTAATTGACTGCCTGAACTCTTCCTGAACTATATATCAACTAATGCATAACTTAAACTTCTGGATCTGGAAAAATGCTATTTGGAAGTTGTGTTATTTGTGATGTGTAAATATTCACTAAGAAAAGGTCTTTGGAAAATCTGAAAAAATGGAATAAGAGGAGATGAAATCGCGGGGCACTGTTAGTTTTCGACAGACATGAAGTTTATCAAAACTATAACTTTGAAAGTTAAAATGACTACTGTCTTGCACCAACTCCCAAAACCGTGTGTCATTGAAGCCGTGTTTTTACTCGTCACCCCGAATTCCCCACGCATTCCGACGCGGCTCGCGCGCTTACAAATGTACCGGGCATAATTTATATATATTGTGATAGCCGTACATAAATTATTATTTTGTCGGAAACTGATGGATGTTCGGTAAAAAAAAAGAAAAGTTTATGGCTTCACGATTCTATTTTTGTAAAGATACGTAGGGTAACAATGGGTATAATAAACCTAATACCTACCAAAGAAGTTTTTTACACACGATAGATGAGTGTTTGTCTTATAGTCGTATCTCATCCGATGGTAATTAAGTCATGAACCAGTCACTGTATCGGAACTAACAAGTCTTTGGTATCCCTCTAATTCCTTTAATAAATTAGGTCTATCTTCCAGTGTCCTTTCGCACGTGTCTCATCCTACCAATATTATAAAGCTAAAAGTTTGTGAGTATGTGTGTATACGTGTGTATTTGTGTTTGTTACTCAAACACGCAAAAACTACTGAACCGATTGCTATAAAATTTGGAATATAGGTAGCTGGATACCGGGAATAACACATAGACAACACTTTTTATCTCAATTTTCCCGCGGGAACGGGACTTGCGGGTAAAACCGCGGGGCGTAGCTAGTTTTTATATAAAATAAAGAGAAAAAAACCCTACGTGATCAATATTTGCAATTTATCTAAATACCAACCAACTATCTAAATTTCACCATACTGAAGGACCAACCTCACATCATGACAAACTTAACGCTTATAATGTTTGGTAGTAGTATAGTATAGGATATAAGCAAAGTCTTATAAGGAGGTTGTGAATACGCCGGCGTTTCTTTGCGATCCTCGTTGATTAAGTTTTTCTGTAGCTAAATGATGGGAGTGCTCGATGTAAGGTAGGCTATAAGACGACTGTATTGGTATTCTGCGTGTGGAACAAAAACTGTCAGTTGCTTTATTTGTCCGAAGTTCCGTCGGGCTTGTGTGACTGTCCTTTTTCGTGTTCAGATGGAATCTGTTGCTGTGAATGATGAATGATGATTGATATATAGGTTTGTAAGATTAGTCAATAGTCAGGTTAGAAATTAAACTCATTATACCTTTTTATTTTTTATTTTTGAGGGAGTATAATTTCAATCCAATATTGCGGAAACAGAAGGAAAATCTAATTGATTTATATTAGGTTAGTTAGTTCGATATCTTGTAGGAGGTATAATGATTCGTATTATTTTGGGAATGACACGATAAACATTAATAAGGCAAGATCTAGTGCTAGAACCTAGGGCATACTATAATACGCCGAAACACCAATTAAAGCTTTTAAGTAAATTCTGGTCATACTTAGATAAGTAGAAATAAAGGTAAAATACATCAAATCAATTCTTATAATAACTTTTAAAGGTAAAAAAACGTAGAAATTAAATAAAGCCCCACACGCACTTAGCAAAAAATAACTATCAAAATCTGATCTGACGTTTATAAAATTGATTACGCAAAAAAACACATTAACGCTTTCAAAAATGAAAGTAGCACCACCCTTAACGTATCAATTTGAACAGATAATTACGATGAAGGCACAGACCACGGATAAAAAATGTATCAGATCGTGGTTCCTCATATGATGTACGACAAAATTGCGTATAAGCCTCGTACCCATTAGGCGACAAATATCGAGCGACGAAATGTCGTCGGAGACATGGCAACAGATCACATGACGTCGGCCGATGTCTTGCCTCCGTCCACACAGTCTGGCGGACATGTCTGGCGAAGTTTGGCTACGTCGCGCGACATCGCAATTATCTACTCTGATACTCTCCGATCCTGCGGCTACGTTTATGTTGCGGTCTATGTATAAGACATGGATAAATCCGCTTGACACTACGATTTTAGCCTTTAGTGATCAACTCAATAAGTTTATACTACTTATTAGGTACCCAGAGGCTTATTCCTACCAACCTAGTCCTTAATTGTTATTGATGTATCCGCATTAAACCACCGGTGAATTAAACCCATCAGGCAGGTGTCAAAAGCTTTCCCGAAGTGTACAAAAAAGGTCATCATTGGCATAAAACCACTCATAGTCTAGTGTAGGAGTGTAGGTAGAGTTGCTTACATCATTTCCTGTGCCAATACGCTGCGATATAGCTTTTTTACTGCCCTTTTACAGCTGTTGTTTCAACACATATAAAATTGCAACGAAAATGAAAGTGACATTATTTTTGGTCAAGTTCAAGCCTATTTTATTTAAAAAAAACGATGAAAATCAGCTGTCTCTTATAGCCTCATTAATAAAATGGTAATAAGGTCGGAGTAGTGAGAACACTCCGACCAAATTCAGTTGAATCATGTGCCGCTACTATTAAAAATTCTGACTAAAAGACCGCTCCACGCTCATTATCTAAAACTGAAAATACTAATTACGACAACAATATTGTTTGTTAAGCCCTACGGGTATCATGTATGTACTTGATCAAATTGTGTTATCTGTAATACTCATGAAAGCAATAAACGAATCTGAATCTGAACACGTCGTTGAAGAATATTTAAGGGTTATTCTGATACCCAGGCCGGTGTTACCATCTCATAAACGAGTACACTATTAAAATAAAACAATATAGCAACACCTCTACTAATTTTATTATAAATTAAAAAAAATGTATAATTGTAATTGTGATTGTTTACAGGCTCTTTTTCCGCAAATAGACCGCCTTAGATTTGGGTCCTTTTTGCGTGATGGTTCATTACGTTAGTGGGAGAACCAGCCCAGCTCTTCCATAAATTTTGCCACAAGATGTGGCTTCTTGAAAATTTGTGGGAGGCTTTTTACGTCACCAATAATTCCGAGTCTAATATCCGCCAATGCAGGACATTCCAGAAGTACGTGTGCGGCCGTCTCCTCTGCATCCATGCAGGCTCTGCATAGCGGACTATCTGTTAAGTCTAGGGTTTGTAGGTGCTTGTTAAAGGCTCCATGACCTATAATTGCGTTTGTAATTAGTCGTACATTCGTCCTACTTAGATTTAGAAGCATTTAGTAAATTTAGTGTTTAAGTCTGGAATCGCCAATTTGGTCTGCCAAAAAATTGTGTACCTAAATGAGTAAGTAAACGATATGATTGTAACTCCTAACGCAAAATCTATTTCATTAGTTTATACCTATAGCTGAAGATCTGAATTAACATAGACTATTTTTTAGTATATTATACTGATATTCCCACGGGATCAGGACTTACGCGGGTGAAACCAAGGGCGCAGCTAGTAAATAAAATAAAATGACTTAGGTATATTAAATAATGGATAAAACGAAGTTGTTATTTAATGTTATAACTTCACAGCTGCTTATTAGACACCGGGCGGGCGTTAACTCAGGCTTTTTTATTATTATGACAATATTAAATCAAGGGGTGGTCGGACTTGGATGATTTATTGGGTCTTACGATGCGTGGACTGGACTGTGATCTGACATTTAGGTCTAAATAATTTCTGCAGTTTTTAAGCAGGACAGATTTGTAAACTTTTTAAACATAGATACACGATTTGCAATACGCGAATTAGACCCAAGAATAATGTAATCTACATTTTTTGGGTAATCTGCATTTTGACTGTTTGATAAACTAGCAGACTATTGGCATCTGCGTAGGTACTTCCTGATCCCGTGGGAATTTTGAAAAATCCTTTTTTAGTGGAATCTAATTAAAATATAGCCATATTTATTGGTAACAGCTGCACCCGTTTTATCAAAATCGGTTCAGCATTGGCTGATTCATTTTTATAATAAGAAAGATAGGTGTGGTCAATGGCCTATAATTGCACCTACCTACTATAATAATTTGGGGTTTTGCGGACCTGAACTCCTAAAAAATACGCTATCTGAAACATCTCTGAGATAGGAAGAACAAAAGGTGATTTACATACCCACAAATCTCATGGTGAGACGCTTTGATTCATACTTGAATCTAAATGTCTTCAAGTGTAGGCTTAACACCCACGATGGAATTAGCAATTCCCACAAATGGTTACTGTTCTGTGTTCGATAGCTTTGTAAATACGCAACCAGTTGGAACTGCCAGTTAGGTTTGTTTAGCAAATAGGTAATACGCTTTATTTGAACTATAGATCCTCTTTTACAGAGACTTAGATCAAAAATGTAAACGTAGAACTGTCAATTATTTAAGGAAAAATTAAACAAAGAGCTGTCACTTTCAATCAAATACGAGTACTTATATGAGTTTTTTGTTTACCTCTTTGATCTAAGTTTCTGCAAAAGTAGGTAGGTAAGTTTGATTTTATGAGTTATTCATAAAAATTGATTAGATATTTAAAGATGGAGAAAATATACACCTCTATAATAATAATAATAATATTTATTAATCTAAAACTATATTCAGGGTTTTATTATACTATTAGTGACATAAAATCAGTGACGTGAATCGCTCTTCCTCCACTTTCCAAGTATGTATTAAGAAAGAAGAAATCAATAAAAACACTCCCAAACAGTCTTCAAGACATTGATTTCTTGTCCAATTAGTAAGAAAAACAACACGCTATTATCGACGAAACAATGCTAGACACTGACACATTATTTCGATTGTATTCCGAAATAGCCCCCTTTTAATCCAGATATGATTCCATACTTCAACAGAACATTTTGAACTCTATGTCTACTATTTTAAGTTCAAATTCAAATGCGCGATCGGTGAGTAATTCTGTTGTTTAACCAGTAGGAGGCTTATTATGAGAGTGAACGTGTGAACGAATGAGTGCGTTTGACAGTAGTGAGGTGACCGGCTTTGTACCGCAGATTGACCGATGGGGACAACAGATGATAAATATGATTACGTGTCCAGCGAAATTAGTTTGTGGTTGTGAAGGAACCTGCCTGTAGTAGATTAACGGAACTAATAAAATAGACATTAAAAGTAGAATAGACAGTTTTGCAAAAATAAATGGCAGTAAAGGGTTTCACAACATTTTCAGAATTATAAACGCATTAGTTTTTTGTATTAATCGCATACTTTTTTTTATTTTAGCATTTTCTTAATGGCCGGTGGCCCAGGTTTCTAGGTCTTTACAATCTACTGATCGCAGATAAACTTCTAAAAATAAAAAAGCAACGTGATTAAAACCGAACGTTTTATTTTATATTATCATAGCGAAAATTAAAGAATATTTTTTTTAAAGAAATTATTTCAGAAAACAAAAATAAACAGATTTGGTAAAACCTGTTTATTTTTGTTTGGTAAAACCTGTTTAGTGTTGTTTGGTAAACCTTTGTAAACGAATATAAGATTAATTTAATAATTGTGCAAGTTCTCATCCGTCGAAATATCGGAGCTAAAAATAATTTAGGTACTTCCTTTTCCAATTTAATTGCGGCTTTAAATTCGGTAGCAAAAGACACGCAAACATATTAAATAGGATTTTACTGCATCTACTGCAGATTCAACAGGTTTTAATTACGTATTCAAACAATATAAAGCCTAAATAATACCTTAATAATTTCGTATTATCCATCCATATGTGAATTAATTTCAATCGTGCTGATTCCATCCGCACATTAGCATGCTCTCCGATATCGCATTTCGATCCTTTCAATCATTCAATAGAAACCAACTCATTCGTTCTTTATAGACGGTTAATTTCTTAGCGCTAACAAGTCTATGGTGCATATCAAATATCATTCAACAAATGAACGAAAATAAAATAAAAAATAATTTCGATTTAAATAGCCAGTATTTAGAAAAGTTCGTCGATGCTGAGCCATTTTTAATGAGGTTTTAATAAGCAAATGTTTAGTAATAGGATTAGGTTACATGTTTTATTTATTGTAATGTATTAATAATAGCGGTGTTTGATTTATTACTGCATTCATTATTAGGAAATGGAGGCTTATGTTAATAATTTCATATTAAATGTAAAAGTAGGTAAGCATAGCTTACTGTAGCAAATTATAGCTAATATATTGATCTCAACCATAACAGTAAATATGACATTAGAAAGAAGACAGTTGTAAAAAGACAATGGGGTTACGCTACCGATGATGCTTTGTTACCCGCGATTTCGTCTGCATATAAATAGTACATGGTCGACTTTTTCGTTCATTACTCGGGTTCTACTAATTGGATTTCGATGTAAAGTATACCACGAGGGTTCTCGAAAACAGAACTATCCAATATTGAAAACCAGATTTCAATCGGGTTAGTAGTTTTAAATTGTATAAGGAACAAACAGAGAAACAGACAGACAGGCATGAATTTAAAAAAAATATAATAATTTGTTCTACTACTTTTCCTAAGACCCCTAGACAACCTTTTTTTAAATTTAATTCCAAGTACCGACTTTTCCTCGCGATTTAGATAGAAGATTCATCGAATTCATCTTCATTACCTACTTTGATAGGTGACCAATAATGTGTGTAACAAAAAAACATTTTTACGAGCTCCTCCACGCTTTGGAAGGCAAGTTATGCATACTGTATAATGGTTTTAATAATACAACAGTTTACAAAATAAATGTAGAGTTGGCTCACCTGGCCACAGTTAGTGAAAATGTGAAATACCTAGACTTTAATACTATACAAAAATCACATATGAAACAATTTATAGTTGATGAAATTGTAAGAAATAGTACTAACTTCAGCAGTTCTACATGTCTCAAATTCATAAAACCAGTGTATAATTTTTCAAATTTTCGGGACAACAACCTACTGATAATAAATGGTTAGGTATTGTACATACTAATATCCAAAGCATAGGGAATAAAATTCTTCAAATTGAACTGTTGACTGAGAATACGAATTGTGACATTCTTTGCTTATCTGAAACGTGGTCCAATGACCTTAAATTAGAAACAACATCTCTTGTGGGTTATACATTGGGTTCCTACTACAATAGGAAAATTTTTGAACATGGGGGCACTGCAATTTTTTTAAAAGATGACATAGATTTTAAGGTTCGACATGACATTAATAATTTAAGTTTTGAAATGAACTGTGAGCTATCGGCCGTAGAATTAAAATGTAGTAAATTGGTAGTGATTTGTGCATATAGACCTGACCATGACTACAAAATTTTTGAGGATATTTTGACTAAGTTATTGGAGAAACTTTTAAAAGAAAAGAAGAAATTTATAATAGCTGGTGACTTTAACCTAAATATAATAAAATCAAAACTAGACAAAAACACTAAACATTTCTTAACTTTGTTAGACAATTTTAAATGTAAACTTGTACTAAATGAACCAACAAGATGTCAGAAAAAATCAGCAACATGTATTGACAACTTTATTGTAACAAATGATGAAACTTATAGCTCACACAAAGGTAAAGTATTGTCATCAAAACTTTCTGATCATAATGCTATTCAGTTAGAATACAGAATTGATAGAAATAGAATAGGAAAACGTATTTATACCCAGAAAATAACAAGAATAATGTCCAAGCAAAATAAGGAATATTTTCACTATCTATACAATAACGAATATGAAAATGTAGAAAGTGATGTGAATATGATAGAACATGCAGATGAAAAGATGAATTTACTAATTGATCATTTTGTATACTGCTTTTCCTGTGCTTTCCCACTAAAAACTATTAAAATAAATAGGAACAAAAAATACTTTCTAAATACTAAAGGCATCAGAACATCACAAGGTAATCTACAAAAGTTACAAATTATGCTGAATGTCTGTCCGAATGAGGAAATAAAATTAAGAATTAAAAAATATAAAAAAGTGTTTAAAAAAGTATTAGAAACGTCAAAAAAACTGAATAATGCAATACGTATTAAGAAGTCAACCAACAAAATAAAAACGACATGGCAAATAGTTAAAGAACAAAGTAATAAAAATCCAACACATAGTGCTAAGGTTAAATCGATTCGCAACTCAGAAGGACATATTATAACTGATGAAAGGGATATGGCTACTGCATTTAATTCTTATTTTATAAATATAGCATACAGTCTGACTCAAAATTTAAAAATTGACATATCCAAATCTAATAAGTATCTTGACACCGTACCCAAACCACTGACTAAAATAAAATTTTCACCAATAACGACGGATGAATTCAGAAAGTTAATTAGCCAGATCAAAAATAAGAACTCCAAAGATATTTACGACATAGACCCAAAAATTACCAAAGAACTAATTTCCCACAATTCAAATTTATTTAATATAACACTTAATGTACTAAATGCCTGTATTTCTCAGGGTGTGTTCCCAAAGTGTTTGAAGATTGGTAAGATAGTTCCCCTCTTCAAAAAAGGTGACCATCAGGACATAGGAAACTACAGGCCAATATGTATTTTGCCAGTTTTTTCCAAATTATTGGAGCAAGCTTTAAAATCTAGAATGTTGGAATATTTTGAATGCAATAATTTATTTACAGAGTGTCAGTTTGGATTTAGAAAAAATATGTCCACTGAAATGGCTATCAGGAAAACTATCTACTATGTACTTGAAGCCTTGGACAAGTCTCAGAAAGTAAGAAGTATATTTTGTGATCTTTCCAAAGCATTTGACTGTTTGCGACATGAAATCCTATTAATTAAGCTAAAGTATTATGGCTTTGAGGGTAAGGAGTTAGGTATGCTGGAATCTTATTTAGAGGATAGAATGCAACGCGTTAGTATTAATAATAAAAATTCTAACAAAGCTACTAGTACTGTAGGAATACCGCAAGGTTCAATACTGGGACCATTGCTCTTTTTAATATATGTTAACGACCTTGTGAATTGTATACCCAGCTGGGCAATGATTACATTATTTGCAGATGACACACATATAGGGATTACAGATAAAAAAACAGAAGGCATAGAAAGTAAAACCATAGTAATAATAAATACACTTAAAGACTGGTTTGCGGCTAACGGTATTATGCTAAATTCGGAAAAAACAAGTATCTTAAGCTATAGCTGTAAAAAAATTAAAAACTTGAATGTGAACAGTAATGTAAAATTATGTAGTGAAGTGAAATTTCTGGGTTGTATTTTGGATTCAACTCTGACTTATGAAAGTCATATAGACAACATCTGTAAGAAACTGACGAGTGCCAATTACGCGCTATTTAAGTTACGAAATATAATTGACAAACAAACGCTGATTTCAGTTTATTATGCATACTGTCACTCCATCATAAGCTATGCGGTAACCATATGGGGAAACTCAACCCATATAAAGAAAGTACTTATTTGTCAGAAGAGATCGATTAGGACAATACATAACTTACGTAGATTGACTTCGGCTAGAGCATACTTCAAAAAATCTGAAATTATGACTGTCATTTCTCTATTTATATACAAAGCCCTGCTAGAGGTTCATAATAAAAGAATATTAAATGAAATACCTAGGAAAATGGACAAACATAATATTAACATTAGAAATAAAGAAAACTTAGTTAAACCTAGAACTAGATTAGTTAAAACAATGAAACTAGGTTTAAGTCTCAAAATTGATCTGTACAACCATCTTCCTCACCTTGTAAGACAACTTCCGTTTAATAACTTCAAAAATAAAATTTATAATTTCTTTAAAATTAACCCCTTTTATAATATATCCGAATATATGGCTTGCTCATTTCTTGACATATAAAGACGCGTGATCTAATTAGTACCATTCATCTCTTTACGTAACAACCATTTTGACTTATTTACTTGCTTTGACATTATTATCATTTAGTATTGTATGCTATTGATTTGACATTATTATTTAATATTGTATGATTCTATTATTTGACATAATTATTTATTACTCACTAATTTATTTTATTATTATTATTTTTATTGTATGATTTGACTTGCCAATATTGCGAAATGTAATGACATGGCCAATAAATGATTTATGTTTATGTTTTTTAAGTTAAGCAGTATTTCCGGTTGATATCCAACTCCAACATTAGGTGACCCATTTCACTCACCTGATGTTAGTTACACGAAAAAAGAAGAAGCGAATAAAACCTAGAGGAACACCTAGTATAATAAAGTACCTAATTTCATAAAAAGACCTGCAGTAGGTACCTACCTACCTACACAAAAGAGACGTGCAACAAAAACCGACTAATTAAACAAAAATTCATTCGTTCACGACCGAATGATATTGAACGAATGACAAATGGTGCGGATTGCAATCACGAGTCGGGACTAACAATGGTTTATTAATCCAGCGTTGTAAAGGTTCTGTACAAATGTTGCAATTAAAGAGTTGTCAAATGAGAGTCGAAGCTCACCTGCGCGTCTGTCCGTTTGTCCTCGACGCCTCAATTAATCACTGTGCGCAGTTCTTGTGGATGACAGTTAATATTGGCTGGGGTGGTGGTACAATTGATGAGATAGGACCGGTTGATCCTTTTTTATCCGATTGTGACATAAAGAAGGGTATGTTTATTACTTAAGTGTCCTATGTGGCAATCCACGGGCCAAACGGATGGACCAATTTGACTGATTCTTACTACCATTACCAACATACAACATACGTATATCAAACTGCGACTTCTCTAATTGAGAGAGAGAGAGAGAAGGCGACCCTAAATTTTGCACTATCGTGTACGAACTGAATTTCGAATGCTTTAAAAATCCATCCCTGAACTTTATTTATTTATTTATTTGGGGCAAAGCAGTTTGAAAGGTTATACAGGTTACTAAATTTTCTAAATATGGTGTGTGCTGAATTATACTCATTTTTATCACCTAAAGTAGGTTCACCTAAAATATGCTAATCTTACACTAACTGTCCTACATCAATAATAATGAAGGCGTCTTTTTAAGTTCTGTTAACAACCGCCGCCGCCGCTTAGATCTTGTTCCACGTCCAATCTAGTAAGTACCTCGTCAGTTCGAAGTTGTGAATTTGAATCAGCTTTATTCTCAGTATGAATACCGACTGCGAACACTTTATACAGAGCTTTATTATTCCAAACTTCCCCCAAACATTGCCCATTTCAGTCCTTTTTCCTTTCTTATCAACTTATCTGTGGTCCACAGACATAAATAACATAGTAGAAAGAACTAATAGTATGCAAATAAGCCTGTTTTAAACGGGCTTTGACAAGTCATGTGTTAACTTCCTATATTTCCTACAAGTCCTACAACTTATGTGACCGGTCCCGGGAATACTTTTTTTTTTTTTTTTGCAGGACATTATTTATGAAAACTGGGCACATTACCCAGTACCTGAATAATTGGTGCCTCGCGGCGACTTTCTCTGTTATGTGACATGCTACACATCAATCCTTTAGATTTAAAAGAAAACTTCAAAAGTCCCGGAAGTCCACTAAACGCCGGAATCCCCTATCAGCAAACACTCTGTCAGATTACTCGGCAGTACCTCGCTTAATACGTCACCATCAAACCCATTGACTTGTTTGCCAAACATTTGTCGTTTATTGATTCCGGTTTAGTTGGATTTTATGTGTTTGCTTTTATAGTAATTTAGGTGGAAGTGGTCAGGATACTCTTGAAAAAAATCTTACTTACTCTTACTTGGAGTCTATCAGGAGAGGACAACGTAAATTAAAATAATAATGGCTACTAATGTATTTAGCAGCACAAATGTTTATATTCCAAAATTGAATGTTCCCTGCGGGACTTGAATGACCTTACTCCTCTTTATCGGGGATTTACTTGGTTACATTTTGTCATTTTGTGTAAAAGAAATATATTTTATGTGTGGGTCTGAAAACGAGCTCTGAAGAATTCACGCTAAGCAGTTGGTCTTGGTTATTATCTCTGATGAAGTCGTTAAGTCAAGTTAACACTATTTGTAGGAAAAAAAGAAGAAGAACGCTTTAATCCGAAAGATGTGTCACACCATGTCCTCAGAGCTATCGTATATTCCATCAGTTATCTATTACCATGAAGCACCTCTAGCACTTGACAGCCAACAAACAATACTCGGAAAGCTAACTCAGTGAGCACACTTCACATCTATTGTCTTAACTCGCCCCTCACTTCACTTTAATGCGATGTACATTTGAAACGCGCTGCTCGTTCCGACGCGAATGGAACCCTCTGTTTTTGAAATATTTAGTGAAATGTAATCGGTGGCTAATGGGCGGTATTAAGTAGTTTTGTTTTAGAAGATTATTATGTTTGTTTGCCTTTTTGGCGTATTTTTGGTGTAAAAAATGGAATCTTTAAATAATTTTTTGGCTTTATTGGCGGGATTTATTAGTTTAGCATTACTTCAACGCTCGAAGTTTCGAGAACTATAAAAACATCTCTTTTTCAGGCTCAAAAACAAAACAATTCAATTCACTCCAATTTTAATCCAACATCACGAAAACAGAAGTAATATCTAAATAATATCCTTTAACAATATCACAATCAAGCCGTTTTTTTTTAAATTGCAACAGCTACAATGTCAGTTTCATGTAAATTTATAGGTACAGATTAAAAAAATAGCACGAATTTCTGAGTAACTAGCTCAAGTTCGTCCTACGAGCTGGAGACGTTGTGTCGAAAGGAAAGAAAGTCAAGACTCTTGGGCCAAGACTCTGAAGAAGAAGGCGTAGTAGAAGAAGAGGTTTGGACGTATGATAAGGTTATGAAGATATCCTACTCAATATACATTTAGGCGTTTAATAGAACTTCTTTTGAACTCACAGATATTACTTCTATCTCTTCTCCACAACTTAATAAAAATCAAGTGATAAGCAAGTTTGCACCATTAATATCGCAATTAAAGATCACCAGAACTAATATTTTGAAGTCTTATAGCTTATCTTAGCATTTAAACGATAGGTATCTTTTCAGGTAGGTGTTGCTTCAACATTCTAACTTATTAATACCAATCCTACTTGAAATTCAAACCTCAAAGGGTTCTAATCATAACGCACTGTATTATTATTAACAAAGAAAGCCCCAACATTTTCCCCGAAATAACAACTTTTCATCTGTCCACTTTACTTCCACTAAGTCCCTCTCTTTGATTCCTTATCCTACCCCTTTCTCTTTCACTTTCAATGCGTGCTCTACAAGCTGGAACGAGAGAGCGAGTTACTTGGTAGCCGAAATGCATGAAAATTGAATGTACAGCTTTACACTGGCGTGTTTGTAAATAAATTGAATATTCTGTGAAAATCACGACTATCCGACCCTGGTCGGACTTTGGACATCGCTTCCATTACGACATTAGAAAAAAATATATAAGAAATTTATCTAAAAATCACCTCATAAGAAAGCCAACTCCAATAAACGTATATTTTACATACGAGTATATGGTATACCTATATTTTGTAGCAATTCATTATTTAAAATCGACGTCAAAAGGTGACTTGTGTCATTTGTGACCTTATTTTTAATCTAGCTAGAAGGACACCAAAAATTGTAACGCATACCTACATCGGAAAAAAACTTTTAATTTTAATTTAAATATTTAGTGAATTAAAGAAACTAATTTTCC
This sequence comes from Idaea dimidiata, assembly GCA_949358125.1. Classification (NCBI taxonomy): domain Eukaryota; kingdom Metazoa; phylum Arthropoda; class Insecta; order Lepidoptera; family Geometridae; genus Idaea; species Idaea dimidiata. The sequence goes on from OX442328.1 coordinate 15,550,144, forward strand.
TTATCTTTAATGCACGTATTCACAACCCCTCTGCAGCTCTTTTAGCGCTTGCTGGCGATAGCCATATAGTGATAGCGATAGCGATACCTACGTACTGCCACACGTAATAGAACCCAGTTCATAAGCCACGGAGTACCCTCGTTTTCTGATGGAGAGTAAATTAAATTTCACATCTCACCGTTCCGAGGTGACAGCCATTCTTCGTTTTAAAGGTGCTGGATCTTGGGCTTGCATTGTTAACTCCTTTTGTGTCATTTGTAAGAATTAGAATATTATTATTGCCATACCTGTGTACCTTGGAGGTGAATCCTTATCTATACCACGGTCTATTATAGTTTTTCCTTGTACTTGGGTCTTTTCTATCTATACTTATAATTATAATCAGGTGCATCAGCTAAAGAAAACGGACCTATATAGTCTACTAAGTGAGTCTGCTTCGTCTTAGACCTATAGTCAGTCGTTTAGTGAACAATTGAAAAAATAATTATCGCCTCATAGATTAACTGGACTGGTCTCTATTAGAGACTAGCTAGAAGTATGGCCACCTGATGGTAATGCTTGCCTCCGACCATGTATTACCGTGCTCTGACGGACGAGCTTCACCAGTTCCAAAGTCAAACTGTGCGGGAAATTACTCACACACCTTTAAAAAAGACAAATCAAAATTCGAAAGAAGACGCGTGGTCGTTATTAAAATAACTAAGTATCACCATAATAGTAGGAATTTTCATGATTCTAGGTTCGGTAAAAATAAGATCCAAATGCGGATATAAATTTTCTCCAAAAATATCAAACGTGAAAAAGTTAAAATATCCACTTGTCAGCTATAAAAAGTCGATTATTTCTCCCCTACAATTTGCGAGTCCATCATAGCGGGCCCATTTGAAAGGGAATTTAATTTATTGGAAATTATTCCCAGTGGTGGTCAATGCAATGGTAGGTACCTTACCTACGTCGGTGGAATAGAGCCACAGGGGTGAAGGTTAGGGGTGGTTTTAAAAAAGAATTTGTTAGACATCACAATTTAAAAATACTTCTAAAACATCTCAGTGTGTAGACGTAGAATTCATTAAATTTTTACAAAGATGGAAGAACAATCATAGGAAGACATTTTATTACCTGGTTACGAAAGACGATGTATTTCTGTTGCCGCTATAGCAACAAATATATTAAAAACAAAAAAAAATTGGTAGGTCTCCCAAACAACAAACATAGCGCGATCTATTTTTACCACTGGCGCTATCGTATGTTATTCTGGCGATAAAATAAATGCTTACATTCCGTTTACGGATTTTTAGGCTTCCCAAGTATGATACGGAATTCTTAGTGCACGAGTTCAACTCGCACTTGACCGGTTTTTTAAACCTTGTACAGGTAATAGGTTATAATTATTGAGAGCTAAACCCAACAATAGTGACTAACAAACATTATGAGACACCAAACCTATTGTTAATCCGATTATTCACTTAACTGACAAAGAAATCGATTCTATCGATGAAAACGATCGATGATCCGCATTCCCAACGTTAGCATAGAATCGAGACAGACAAACAGAAAGTTTTTCTAAACGATTCCACGCAATTAGTCGACGGATATTAAGTTATGGGTTTATGTCGTGACAAAACTGTCATGAATTATGATAACGGAATATATACCTATACGGGAAGAAAAAACTTGCAGTGATGTTTAGTTACATAGATAACTATTTTCATTTTTCTCGTGTCTTATTCGCTTATTGTTATTTTTAATCTCTTACCACGACGTTTCGACTATATTACAATATTCTTGATCGCGAGGAGACTCCTCGCTTCATGAGTATACTTTTCTGTCATAAATGAACAAGTATTGTTATTCCTTTCCGAAAAAACTACTGAACCGATTGCGATGAAACTTGGTAAGCATGCAGACATATATTGGGCTTTTTTCGTTGTTCCCATTGGATCAGTACTTATGCGGGCAAACCGCGAAGAGCTGAGTGTTCTTGAAGTAATTAAGCGGAGTGTTTTTTTATTAGAATTTGCGTGTTAAAGTTCTAAATAATAGTCATGTTTAGTTACCAGTATATTAAACTAAGAGTTACAATAATGTCCCATCACTATAGACCTCGATTACTGCACAATTATCAGAGTGTGCGAAGTTGTGAACACAATCCCCACTGCAAACATTGTATGAGTTACAGATCGGTATAGTCACTGTATATTGTTATGACTTTTAATTAGGCTTAGGTGCTTGTTTTGTCTATTTTGATTGTAACTTGTGACGTCACTAGGCTATACGAATTTTTAAACCTACAAGGCCAAACGTCGAATTAATAAAGCGTCGCAGTACAGAGATATCGACGAAAAGTTATCGAAGAAACAAGATTCGATTGTACCTTTGTCGCAGGGAAATAGGTATCCCGGCCAATATTATCCACATTGAAGACACTTTACTTATAATAGAATAATGTTAAAAAAGTAAAAAAATAAATTTATCATCAATCATTAAAACATAATTCGTGGCGCCAATGGAGATGCCATTATCCTCATACCAACGTCTTCCATAGCAGGGACTCATAACACCTGTCGACCACTGTCGGCATCTTCTAGAACGCTGTTGTCACTACTCAGCACCCTGCTCTTCAGGGACGCAATTTTTTGCGTAGTATATCCAACATACCAGAAAAGCCTAAAGTCATAGAGACAAATAAAACTTATTCAGTAAATTTAAACTACAGGATAAATCAATACGCAATGATGATCAATGCCAAATCTACTAAATAATCATTTAACTTTTTCTCTCAGAATTACAAACCAACAAATAAATAAATAACTTTATAAGCTAGCTATCTGTTCATCTAGATGTAGGTCAGTAGAAAGGGCACACATGTACTGTCTCGTGTACAGACAAACGTACACCGTTACTTACGGCTAGCTATCGAGAAACACCCATATTTGTTCGCGCGGCGCCCGCGCATCTTGCTCACAAGCATAATTAACCTGTACGTAGCGAAGATGTTTAGATTATTGCTTTATTTTTATCTAAACATGGCCAACAAAACATAAGAGGATTCCTACACAGAACCGTCTAAACTGTGTCCTGCCTGGCATAAGGCAAACCTGTCACATAAGCGGAACTGTCAATTATCAAAGGAAAAAGTATTATATAATAAATAAATCATTTAATATATGATTTATATAATAAATCATATATTATATGAGTTTTTGGTTTACATTTTTGATCTAAGATTCTGAAAAAGGTTAGTTAGTTTAGTATCCTCAAAATGCTCCATCCAGATATAAGCGACTACAGGAGCAATCGAGCTACCCATCGCCATACCGTTAACTTGAATAGAGTGTAACAAAATGCAACCAACGACTTATTAAGGAGGTAGTGCAATATGGATGTCCCTAACTGTCATCGACACATCACCTACACGCAAACTCAGTTTTAATAACTGGCAAAATATCAAGCTCTGTTGAAAACAAATTTAAACATAGTGAATACCTCGTTATTTAAAAAAAGTTTTCGTGTTTTTCCGTTGGGTTTGATTTAGTTATTAGTTGATTATCCCCTTAATTTAATATTTTTAGAGACTTTTTCATGTTTTGTTCTTTCTACTCCCGTCCAATGTTAAATCTCTTTACTAGGTAGGCAAGTACTTACCGATCTGATGGCGGCGCGCGCGCAGGGTAAATGTTAATTGTTGGGGAACGAAATAGTGAGATAGCCTTACACGGGATGCTGGCTTAGGATTTAGACACAAAGATCAAATAATATATTTAACATCAACACACTATAACTCTTGCATAGGTCAATTGATAATTGAATAATTGATTGTTGTTTTTATTTATAAAAAAGAATAAAAAATAACAGTAACTTAATTAAATTAAACCCAATTAATTATTCCAAATCCTACTTGATAAAAATTAACAGTTATAATTAATTATAACCAAATATTTAAAAAAAACTTATTAATTTTAACTAATTTAACTATAAGTACTATTGTAGACAACGGAAATACAAGATGTAACGGGCTTACCCGTTACATCCTGTATTATATTTTAATATTTTTTTAAACACTTTTTAACCTTGAAAAAGCCAACTATAAAGTTGTTGTAAAGCTCGGTTCAAATAATGAATAAAAACGCGATGAAACCGGATAAATAAAGTGTTTTATTATGCAAAATCGCGAAAACCATAGAAGAAATTAATTTTTTTTTTTGTATTACGACTTTTGAAAATTCGAAGTACCTACTTTTCGAAAATTTTAAGTGTAAAGTTTACTTGAAAATCAGCTGTGTCTGTGTGGCTGAGTTCGAGGTCATTCACCTTATTTTGTCCTTTCATTTAGTTTGGTCTACTACAATCAAAACTTCAATTAGGTACCTTTATTTTCAAAAGCAGCTGTTTTATCGGTGCAACATAACCTCATAATTTTAAAAAAATAAGTTCGAATTTTTAAAAGTCGTAGAACAAAAGTTATTCCCCTAGATGTCTAGAACAACCCCCTTTTGGCTTAAAAGAGCATACCCGTTACACTTTGTATATTACACATTTTTGTCTAGAACCAGAAACACACACCTAAGGTCAGCATAAAAACTTATCCCTGACGGAAATAGAACCCGTTAGAACTTCTGCGTTACAGCCGGGAGAAGCGCCACGTCTTTTAATTTTGTTCAGTTTTAGAAGGTAATAGTCTTTATTGCCTATACTATGTCTTTGATACCGGTCTTATTCTATCGACCCCCAACAACCCATCACAGAAGAACTTTATACTACCATCACTCGCAAGAACCTTGCAAAAAACATGTTCTACACATAAAGCCCATAGTTTAATACCTCAAACAGGCTAAACATAAAGCATTGTCCACTGTCAGTGTGTATACTGTCCTAGGCATTACGACAGGGTTGCTCAAACTGTTTGTGACATGGCCGACCCCTATTGGAGTTCTCGGTATTAAAGGGATCAAAAGTTCTTGGTGAAAACGTCAAAAGGGGAAATTACAAATGTAAATTGTAAATGTAATTGCAATAATTCTGTTGTAAAAATTGCGTGTTGGAAATCACCTTCTCATTTGAATTAATAATAAAGTAAAATGTTTTAAAGTTGTTTCTTCTGTTTTCGCAACTTGTTTTCGTTTATCACCAGCATTGTTGCCATGCCGCTTCCAGGTTTCGGAACCTACTTCCGACTCCTTTTTCAAAAAGATATAAGTATTGACATGACATATTTTTTGTCAGTAATGTAAACTGTAATCTTTCATTCGGTTTAGAACAGCGTTCACAGGGTTCCAAGTTTGCGTACCACTGAGCCCACATCGTAAAACGCATACGGAAGTCGGTTGCGGCATCAGATGCGGCATGCACCTAGACTAGAGATACAAACGACGCAATAAACTATACGGTGTGGTGCCGCGACTCCGGTCGGGTTATCGCACATTGTATATTGTTTGTTAACATGCCGCAAGTTTCTCAGAATATGTTTGTAGGGATCGGTTTATTGGTTATTGATTTGATAGTTATGAATACAGTAGTATTGATATTAGATTAATCTGGGTACAAAAAAAAATCTTTTTGACTAAAAAATACCTAAGTTTATCTTTTTAACCGACGGCGTGACGCAATAAAGGGTTATGTGTATATCAGTCTATGTATCAATTTATTGTTGTTGCTGTTGGTAAATGATGCGACGGAACGGTCTTAAATACAATACGTTTATTTTGAAGAGCTGAAAACCAGTTGGTTAAATTAGGTAATCAATTTATAAAATACAGCCTGGTGTCAGACAGAAGACTACGCCCAACTAGCAAAATATTGTCTTAGAAATATCCCAAGACCAAAATTTTTAGTCACTTATAAGGCACTTACAGACATCTGTAAGTGTCGATTTGGGCGCAATTTATAAGGGAAAACACCCTTATTGATGTCTTACAGTTGTTTTCATTAAGATTATTCCATCTTACAGCTATTTTGCTAATTCCAAAATAAGAACATTTTGTACTTAGATGAGCCTTACATTAGAATGTCGTAAGGGCAATCACTCTTAGAAATTTCGTACTAAAGCCACCGTAAGAGTGATTTGAATTCGTATCACTCTCGGTAAGTTAATTGTGAGTTTATTTTCTAAACGGTATACTTAACGTTATGCTGTGTTGATGCCACAGATTATATTGAAATGTACTTAAGTTTTTACTTAATAATAAACTTTCATTGCCATTTTAATAATAATTGTAAATATATCGTGCATGCTTTTAATGAATTATATATTTGATATTGCAAGTAATAAGCTTGCGAAGAAAATTTTTTCGAGTACTTTTCGAAAGTTATTGTTTAAATTTTCATGGGCTCTCTTCATAATATATTTAGAGAAATAAAATTTTATAAACTTTGTTTCATAATTTGATTGTATAGAAAAAATAAATATGGCCGACCATTTATAAGACTTACTGTTCTTCTCTAAGATAAGCTTAAGGCTAAAAGATCTTTTGTAATACTTAATAAGTCACCTTAAAGAATGTCGGTCTTACACAACACTTGGATGAGACAAATTATTGTAGCCATTTTAATAATTTTAAGGTTCCGCCTTAAGCTATTACAAAATTACAAAGTAGTAGGTCTTCAAGTACTTAATTACAATATTATGATTGCGAAGGTGGGTCATGTTTTGTTTTATTTTATTTGTTTGTTTACTGTTATAATTTTTTAATGTCGTTTTAATAGTAAATACCGCCAAGCTGAGTCAAGATTATTATAATGGTTATCTTAATGGGTGTTGACTGTATTAGGAACATTTGGTTTTAAATGCTTGACAACGTAAGATGGTCCTGGATAATAACGCATTTCCTATTTTCGGTAAAATGTGTTGCTTGTGCTTATGCTTCTAATACTTTCAATATCAACGTGCCTTAAAAACCTTTACCTATTATTAAAACTATTGCATGACAAATAAGTACTTTGTAATAAATAAATAAGTAGGTGACGCTAGACATTATCCGTTCTATCCGAATCATCTTCACTACTATCATCTTCTGCTTCGTGACTTGAACTATCAACTATTCATTTCTATATTGTACGGAACAATCACAACCATTACCAGCTCTAACTTCAAGTGGTTCCGCTAAGATTTGTTCTTATGCAGCAGATTATTACTTATGAAAGAATTTACAAGACAATTGCCAGTGACAATATTCTCATAGAACCCTTATGAAAGAATTTACAAGAGACAAGCTAGATAAAAAGTTCTCAAGCAACGCAAAATAAAGACAAAATGACCTTAAACAATTCTATTTACATACCTAAGTTCTTAAATACGACTCTGCTAAGACAAAAATGAATTTACTGATTGTTGCTCTTACAATTGTCTTAACCAAAGATTTAGTAAGAACAAAAGTATTATGGGGCACTAAGTGCAGTCTCTAGTAAGAGCAAATTCTCTTCTAAAATGCTTAATTAAGTGTCCATTAATTCTGAAGATCAATGAGTCTTATTTAAGGTAATTGTAAAACCTTTATTCTGATATATATCTTTGAATGAATTCTTTTATACATCTATAAACGTAGGTATAAAGTGCGAATGGTCTGTAAGTGCAAAATGTTTTAATCTATGCATTAATAAGATTTGATCTTTTAGTCAAGATACGTATTAATATTTAATAATACTATAACACTTAAAAGGATTTGTTTCCAAGACAAATTTGCTAGTTGGGCGGAGTCTAGTAAAAGGGTCCCTTTTTACTATTTTGATACGGAAAACGAATAAGTACTCTATGATACATCGTAATCACAGCAAATCTTCACTCTCTACTTCTCTGAGGAACCAAGTGAACTCAATAACTAATCGGTTAACTAGAACCGGAGCCGGGAACAAAAAGTAGTCAGCGGTCTGTGGTGTTGCTTTCATACCATTTGCATATAATGTGGGTAGAAGCAAAAACAGAGCCGATATGAGCCGCGCCGGCGCGGCGCATCGACACGGTCCCGTGAGATTGCGTGCGCGCATAGACAGCGATATTCGTACAAAGTACGATGGAAAATAAACCTTAGTAAAAACTTTACACTAAATGAAGAGCCACCTAATAATTGATTAGTAACAAATAACTCTACTTTTTTTAACAACTCGTGAGTTTAAACAACTAAACTTAATTTGAATTCGCGTCTCTTAAGTTCACTCTAGTGAATTTTTGAAGATTAATTTATCCTTAAAAATATTTCTATAATAGGTATATAGTAGAAATAGTATAAACGCCTTGAGCTATAAAACAAATTACGAAACTAAAAAATCCAAAATCATGAATTCTAGCTTTCTACTATAATCCAGATTGAAGCTAATTAATCGTGTGTGTTTGAAATAATATGCAACTATTTTATTCATCCATGGTAGTGCGAACTTAATAAAAGGTCAACTTAAACTAGGTAAATGACTTTCAACTTTAGAAACAGCTGATTTTCAAGTAAACTTAAACTGAACGGATTTAAAAAAAAAATCGTAGAACAAAAGTAGTTCACCTAAAATAGTAGAAAAACCCGTTTTAGGTTTAAATTATCGTCCTCGAAAAACGTTAAATAATTAACTTCTGATTCCCCAAAATCGCTAAAACACCCGCCACACCTCAATCAACCAATCTGACTAAAGAAAATATTCAATATACATAATTTAATTATTACGCAACTTTACGTTTTTATGACTTCGGTTCTAGATTACCTGCCCCGTTAATGAAATCAATTGATTTTCACATCTGCACGTGCTTTGAATTTATAGGGGATACCTACTTTAATTATGATTTATATCTAATATACCTATAACGGCGTTGCTCTAGTAGGTAATAGATACTTTAACTCATTCCGATGGCCGTGGGTTCGTATCTCGACGGACCGCACACCGGTGATTTTTCTGAATAACATATTTCTTAATGTGCAGGAAAACATCGTAAGGAAGATAGAAAGAAAACCTGACCTAGAACTCAAGACGGTTCGAAGACATGGACATTCGCCAATTCGGAGTAGGTTAACTCCCGTGGCCTTACTGCCTAACCCCTCGAGGAAGACTTGCCCTACAATGGGGCAAATTTATGGGCTAACGAAAAAAGAGAGTAGAAAGAACTCTAAAGCTAAAGAATAAAGTTTGATAATCCTCCTCTAACTTCTACAGTAACTTACGCCCGAATACTGAAACGCCATTAAAATTTGAGGGCTACTTAATTAACCAGCTCCTGAACACAAAAAAAAACACATTCTAATTTTAAATTTAAAAACCTCTCAATTATTAAAGTTGCCAACGAGGTAGCATTTTTCAGTTAGTCTCACATAGCTTTGCGTTGATTAGGTAAATATTTTGGTTGTGTCAGTTCGAAAGTTTCAGTCAAAAATAATGTTGACTGATTTTTTTTTAAATAAAATTAGGCTTAACGACGAGCAATCTTTTTTTCAATGATTTCGATTTGTTAAATACCTATACTATACTATTTAGAAAAGGCATGCACCCGCGCCGGCACGGCATCGATAGTTCCTCATCTAATTAAAGCGAAGCGCCGGCCGGGGCGGCGCGGGCGCAATGCAAAGGACATCAATCGGGAGCGACCGACCCAACAATTTTGCATTTAAATAGAATATTATCTAGCTTTCTTATTTATTTTCTCACGTGTAATAAATAAGTTATACGAATCTCGATATCTCGACTGAGATGATGAATGTCCCAAATTCTTAACGAGATGTTCTAAAATACAGGTAAGTATTTAAAAAGAAGAGTCAGAGTTATTTGTGAAAAATATTTGTGGGTGATTGTAGAGAAATGTACCTAACTATTATAAACACCTTACAAAGTTGTGTACAAAAAATTCGCTCGCTCTACACGTTTTTTCTCAGTCTAGGACTATTTATAAATATTATTTACAACTAGTCCCGTTTCCGCGGGAGTATCGGGATAAAAAGTGATCTTAAAATCCTAAGTAGTATTCCAGGTACTTCTATTTTAAGTTTCATCGTAATCGGTTAAGTAGTTTTTACGTGATACACACATACCTACATAGTTTTAGCTTTATAATAGGTATTGTTAGGACATTTACAATACTATTCTATAAGAATTATTTTCAATGTACCTATGAGGCTAATATAAAAATGTTACAGTGTGTACTTTTTTATTGATTCTGTCAAAATAACTATAATACGTGAATGTTGAGACATCCTGTAGAAGTCGGCTTCGTCCGATGCAAGCGCGAGAGAGCAGTTACAGGTCGCCTTATTGATTCGCAGAAATAAAACAAACAGCCGCTTAAATGGAAGCCCTTCTCTCCGATTAAGTTGTATTTTTCATTTTGATCTGTGGTCTAAGGTTGTGGTTTGGAGCGGGTTCGATAATTGATAACATCTTCTGAAATTCGACAAATATTTATTTGGAATTCTATTTAATATACCACGTTTACTTATATACATAAAATCAGACAGCCCTAGTGCCTAAAAAACAACTACCTATGTTAGTTTAAAATCGTATAAGACTGTTTTGAACTTCGTGCAATTTCTATTATTTCTGTAAGTTTTACAACAGTTTAGTTTAGTATCTTTTGTTTGTGGAGCTGCGCTGCTTTACTTAAAAAAGTATGTTCTCATGGCACGCACTGGTACATTTTTTGGCAATATGTAAGAATTTATCGTCCAATATTTACGCCTTGTTCCAACATCATAAATGTATCGTATAGGAGTGTCGATCGATAGATCAAGGCAGTGCGCACAACCGGCGCCTGGGCCTGCGCCTGCGCACGGCAACCGCAACACCCGATTTATTGCACCCGTAACGTTTAATTTGAACATAATTTAATTTGAACACGCCGCCATACGACTTAATTATGATATCTAAAGATACTGAGACTTTCTGCCGTGTTAACTAAATCGTCTGTGGTCGTAAATGTCAGTTTTTTATTTGATCTGTGGTGGATGCATGTTAAACGCAGCGCGGTGCCGTTTTAAAAGGAAAAATCATTCGTTTATCGATAATGGCGGGTTAGGGTATCATAACTTCAATGTGGAGTGATGAGACATTTGCGGAATATATATTTATTGAAAGAGCAAAAGACGTTGATGGAACTCTAAATGTTCTAGATAATCAATGATACGCGAATGAATAAAGAGCTACTTCTAATTGGCACATAAATAAAAAGTCGGTATCTCTAGGTTCCTATACAGTGTGTTTCAAGGATGGTAATTGTAGCCAAAAGGATTTGTTGAAGAGATTGTTCTCCTAGACCTTTAGGCGAACTTTAATTTTTTTTCCATAATTATTTTGATAATCAATTATTCACACAAATTATTGAGCTCTATTAAATCAAAACGATCGTTGGTTGTTAAACTGAGTATTTAATTCAAAAGCTGGCGCGAATTTCCTACAATTTTAATAGTGTGCCAGTTTTTGTTTATGTGCTAGTTTTTTATAGGAAATTCGATACAGTGTAAACTCGCTCACGTCTTATAGGTAAGCTACAGCTTAATTCATTTCTTATATTGCATTAAAAGAAACAGGAAAGATGGCTATCCATAACGTTGCGTGAATTCCAGTGCAATTTGTCATGTTGCAGCAGATATATCGCCGAATGTAACGTGTGGTAAATTCATAATTAGATCAACCGGCTTCGAAGATACGCCGCGCCGGTCTTTGTGGGAAGGTTACCGACAACTGTGTCCTGTGAAAACTTGTGACATTTACAAGTAGGTCCAAGTGTTCGATAATGTTTGTGTCAAAAAAAAATCTAACACCTCCGTGCTTGATAAGGCAACCTTAAGCAGTTGGTGTTTATCTCCTATTAAACGACCCGAAACTCCAACACTAGCTGAGACACACTATTTTATAAGAAATGAAGAAGATTACGCCATTCTCAAAAAATAAATTGTCTATTTTAAGTACCTAAGTAATAAATAAATATCCATAGAAATGATCGGGTCAATTGGTTTGGAGTTAACTAAGTCGTGGGTTTCAATCCCGATGTTTTCCTTCGCCATATAGGAGCGACCTTAATAGAGCTCATAACTTTTTCGCAAGGATAAATTTCGGACTAGGCTGCATGCGAGAGAGTCGTGGCATAGGTGATGACGACTGGATGCAAATAATTATGCTTTAAAAAAAAAAATATTTGTATCTGGTCTGGGTGTATTTCTATGTATAATATGTATGTATTTACAAAACAAAAATAAATATAAGTAGTTGTATATCTGTTGTCTAGTCACCGTAGCACAAGCCTAGCAGCTTACCATGGGGCTAGATGGCGCTGTTGTGTTGGTCACAGAATTTATTTATTTATAGGTGCTAGTGAAGCCTACTCCACCGAATTGTCCGAAGTACTACAGTGACATACTAAGTATCGATTAAACGTTGCTTGCGCCTGTTTACATCTAAAAATTAGAATAAAAAGCCTAAGTAAAAATAAATATTTTGGGCTTGAGCTTAGCCCCTTCCTGCTGCATAGGGAGGATCTTATAAATGCTACAAACGCCTTTATACGGATGATTTTTTGGTCCGGGATCAGCCATTGACACGAAGAAGATAAATAATCTATAAAAATAACTTCCCAAAGAGATCGAATCAAATAAAATTATAAGAAACAGTTACTCGTATTCCAAAATCCAAGTGGTGTATAGTTGAGCAAACCCGGGGCTCATCAGATAGTATTAAAACAAATTAGTGTAAATAAATAAACAAATACCAAAGAGTAGGCGGCTTGAGTTATGTCTTATAATTAAACCCTACTGGTCTCATGCTGGACGAGTTTTCAGACGTTCATTAGAGATTGGGACTTGCCCTACTATGTTGAGATTCTGGTATCGATAAAAATTGCCAATAATACTTACAGTTTACAGAATCTTAATAGGAAAGGATAATTACTGTTTTCTCCATACAAACTTTGTCGACTGTTTCCTCTCTGGACAAAGACATTATAGTTTAAATTTGTTTCTCCATAAAACCTATAATATCAGTTCCTAGGAACGTTTTGTTTTTAATTGCAAATTCAATATTATATTTCTATTGTAATTATGAAAATAAAAACAATAACGAAATGTAGGTTTTGCGTGAAGGAGTAATAAACATAGGTACATACTTAACTTGCACATAAATTTTATATTTTAGTACCTACGCTAAGCTTCCTCACAATAACATTGTTTCAAACACAGTAAAACAGGAATACGCAAGCAAATCTACTCTATCGCGTAAAATATCGACATCGATATCTCACGCGGCACATCCCTAAGACTAAATAACTCCATTTGGCTCGATGGTCGATAAACGTTCGTTTGGACATCGATAATTATTTACTGGTAAATTGGCACCGCACTAGCGTTATTGATGACTTCATACAACGTAGGGATACCTTTTGAGATGTATCCGTAAATATTCGTAGCGATTATTGATTTATTTTTTAATAAACTTACCCTTACCCAGTTTCTTCATCGTACGTAAATGTCAAAGAATTGAGAGCTCTGGCGTGAGCAGCGCATTTTCGTTAGCGTGTTAGCAATACCACCAATACTGCCTCGAAACGCATGCGGGTTTGTGCCACAAGTTGTTATGACACGTTATGTAGTTAGGAGACGCGCCGACCACTAGATAAACTGAGGCAATGGCGAAAAACTTTAGCGTGTTAGCCAATACTGCCTCGAAACGCATGTGGGTTTGTTCCACAAGTTGTAATGACACGGTATGTAGTTAGGATACGCGCGAACCACTATATAAACTGAGGCAATGGCGAAAAAGTTTTTAACGGCTATTAAACACTGACTTTAACAAGCTTAATATAAAACAATTTCAAAACAAACTTTCATCTATATTAATTTAAAATAAACACTAGTACAAATTAAAGTCGTTTTAGACTAGTTTTTGTTAGATAAATAATTAGACATTTTTGATATTGGAATTTGACAACAAAAAGGGTGGGGTGGGGAAAAAGTTTTCTTTTTGTTGGAGAAGGAGATGTATAATAAAACACCCAGGAATTCAGTGCACGATGCACCTTAGAACATTGTCCTAGGTCCCAACACTCAGACCTAAAGCTAGATAACTTAGCATGCAGGCTACGATCCAGCTACGGACGACTGCCCACCCTCTTGCATCTGCAATAATAATCCACTTAGCATTAAATGAATAAAATACCATTTTTTTCGCCATCAGTTGCTTGCAATACTTATTTGTATTCTACAAATGTTGTCCAGTTTAGCTGCTGTTGTTGGGTAATTTGAAATTTATTACAGTTGCAAAATGTGTGAAGGTTTGTCTGTTTGATCGTAATTATATGTAGCGATATTCCTGGTTGTATCCCTCTCAGAAACTATGGGTACGTACGCTTTCTCTGCTCATCTGTCGTTTCTAGCTCCTTCCCAGTTTATCCTTATTTGTCGGTGGGAATCCTACTTCACCCCCTTATTTATATAAAGATAGTTTATTCACTAGAAAATATATAATTTAAAAACAAGATTTGAAAAGTTTTAAAATTGTTTTCTACTGAGCTCGAAATTCCGTAATACAAATTAGAACATGGTAGATATGAATTCAGTTTTTGAATAACAAATATTTATTTTACACCTTACTACTTACCCGTTAATAAGTACTTTAAAAAATTACTTATTAACGGGGTATTTACCATGTTTAATAATTTATTCGCGGAGCTCGATATTTCCCTAGTAATTTCAACCAGCTTGTTCACGAGACGTCTCGTGACGAGTTTTAGTAGTAAAAATAACCATGTTAGTTTAAAATCGTATACTTTAAAAAATTACATCAGTCAACCAATCTGCGCTACCGTGATCGTCGTTGCTATGTTGTCTTTTTGTCGCTCAATACAATAAAGTACATTTTAATTTAAAAATACCAAGTCTACTTTTCCAACCCACATATTATTTAAAAAATATTTTTTTAAGTTGGTTTTTATTTTATTTTGATTATTTGATATGTTTTTAATTTTATTTTTTTTAGTTGAACGACAACGCGGTGACTTATAAGACATCATGGTAATGTCCGTGAGTCATTTGCAGAAATCGAAAAAGCGACATGTCGTTTTTAACTAAAATAGGTTTATCAATCATTTATGAATAGCTTAGTGTGGGTAAGGTTTATTGCTTCGGCTCAGCTAGTGTTTATTAATAACTCAGGCGTACATGACTCATTATAAATTCATTATTGTCATTACGTTCTCTTAGTCTCCACAAGGTGGTTATGAACTTATAATAGCTTTAATGTGATAAGAATAGGTTATAATCTGCATAATGCTTCAAATGTTGGATACAACTTCTAACAAGGTATTAAACGAGAATTTAAAAAGTTTATGGGCTTTATTTATTTATGTATGTATGTCTAAGTATGCAATATCCTGTAGATAGGTACCTAATACTTACAAGGTACGTGTCTACCTCTACCTACCTACCGCATGCCGGAAAACGCAGCTGCAGGTTGTGAGTTCAATTCACTTTTGTTGAGTTTTGGCAAAAGCATTATCATCTCATACTTTTTTTTATTCTTGATTATAAAAAATAATTTAAAAATTAAAAAACCGACTTCAAAAGAGAAACAAAAAAATAATTTAAAAAACAACCAAAAAAAAAAGAATTGACAAAAAATACCAAAATAATCTCTACATAGGTACAGTGCCAACGACTAATTCATCTGTTTTATCATCTGAAGTCGGGCAGTTTTACTGGTTCCATATTGTATTTTTTATTTATTTATTTAATTAATTCAGTACACAAGAAACGTTCACAAAAAAACAGTCAAATTACAAATTAATACTAAGGTGAGTCTAACCCTGTTGAGAGTTCTCTGCCGACAAACCTCAGTGGAAAGGAAAGAATATAGTGGAAGGTAATTAAGTGTACAGAGAATACAGCAAAAAGAAATATTACAATTTTTATAACCCTACATAATATACTATAATTTAAAGAGAGAACAGGAAATAAAAATACAAGCAAACAGGCATTTGCATACACATACATAAATAACTTATAATATACATACATATATACACACAAAAATACATACCTAAATACATAAATAAAATAACATATACCTACAGAGAGGACAGATAATGCTCCTTAACTCTTTTTTGAAGACATTGAGAGATGAACTCGCCCGAATGTCCGGTGGAAGATTGTTCCAGAGCCGCACTGCATGAATTGTGAAGGAGCCATTATATTTAGCAGAAGTGTGGGGAGGACATTTAAGAATAAGTTGTTGAGATGGTCTGTTAGACACACCTCGGGCAAAGAAACTGAAACGCTCACGGAGGTAAGAGGGGTAGGAGGGATTGAATAGAACCGAGAAGAGGAAAGAGAGGACATGTAGATCATGTCGACGGCGAATAGGAAGCCACTTCAGCCTAGCACGAAACTCGGAGACATGGTCGAACTTACGCAAGCCGAAAATGAATCGGATGCAGACGTTCTGCAGTCTCTCGAGTCTGTCCAGGAGGTCTTCAGTGGCATCCAGGAAATACACATCGGCATAATCCAGGAGAGAAGAAGAAGAGACTGGGCTAAAGTAATCCTGGTGTCAAGAGGCAAAACGGTTTGAAGTTTTTTGAGAGAATGGAAGGTCGCGAACACCCTCTGGCTTATTAGGTTGACATGCTTCTCCCAAGATAGACGATTGTCTAATATTATCCCCAAATTTTTAGCACTGTCGGTGTAAGGAATATCAAAGCCATCATACACAATTGCAGGCAGTGGTCCTCTAATGATTAGGTTCTGATAAAAAGTATTTCCTACAATTATCGCTTGTGATTTAGAGGGGTTGACAAGTAGGCCAAAGGACTCAGCCCAGGCGGAAATGTTCTTCAAGTCACGGTTAATAAACTCTACACCCCCATCTATGTCATCGGCTGGAAAATGATGGTATATTTGCAAGTCATCAGCATACAGGTGGAAGTGAGATGATAGAACATTAGTGATTGTGTTGATGAAAACACAGAAAAGAAGAGGAGATAAAACTCCACCCTGAGGCACGCCCGCAATGAGATCACACCAATCAGAATAAGAGTCATCATGCCGGACACACTGCGAGCGGCCCCGAAGGTAAGAGTCAAACCAGGAAATTGCTGCTGGCGACGTATTCATAGAAGAATGTAAGTATTCATAGAATAAGTAATTGTACTTAGTTTGGCTGCCCGACTTCAGATGATAAAACAGATTAATTAGTCGGTGGCACTGTACCTATGTAGAGGTTATTTTGGTCTTTTTTGTCAATTCTTTTTTTTTTGTTGTTTTTTAAATTATTTTTTGTTTCTTTTTTGAAAGTCGGTTTTTTAATTTTCAATTTTTTTTTTAATTTAACCTTTTTAGTATACCTACCTACCTAAAAATCAACAATATTGTTACCATAATTTTAATTATTGAGGAGTTTGCTGATGAGAAGGTGGTTTCAGATGCCCAATCAATCTGTACTTAGTTCTTTAGGGGTCTAATTATTTTTGGTAGAAGTCCAAAAATGAGTAATTGATTGAATTCTGGGATGCTATCCTGTCCATCATTTCGAAGATACTCATCAGATCCTTACCAAACTTTTATGGGGCCACCTCGGAGCTTCCACCTTTCCATTAAAAAAAGAACTATATCAATCGGTCAAGCCATCTTCGTGTAATAGATGAACAATTGAATTGAATACAGCGTTTTAAGGAGCATTCCCGGTCCTCACTACGAAGATCTTCATCAATTCTCATCAAATTTTTATGGGACCATTTCGGAGCTCCCATCTTTCCATTAAAAAAGAATTATCTCAATCGGTCAAGCCATCTTCGAGTAATCGATAAAGAATTGAATTGATTAATGCGTTTTGAGGAGCATTTCCGTTCATCACTCCGAAGACCCTCATCAGATCCACATCAAATTTTTATGGGACCATCTTGGAGCTCCCATCCATCTATTAAAAAAAGAATCATCTTAATCGGTCAAGCCGTCTTCGAGTAATCGGTGAACATACAAAAAAAAAAAAAATATACATACAGACGAATTGATAACCTCCTCCTTTTTTTTTTGAAGTCGGTTAAAAAGTGAAAATTAATGTGTATTTATTGCTCCTTCTAGCAAAAACTACTGAACCAAGGAAACTTGTTTTGTAGACACCTGGAATAACCCAAAGGCTACTTTTTAACCGACTTCAAAAAAGGAGGAGGTTCTCAATTCGTCGCGTATATTTTTTTTTTTTTTATGTTTGTTTACTGATTACTCGAAGGTGGCTTGACCGATTATGATGGTTCTTTTTTTAATGGAAAGGTGGAAGCCCCGAGGTGGTCCCATAAAAATTTGGTGAGGATCTAATGAGGATCTTCGAAGTGAGGACCGGGAATGCTCCTCAAAAACCTGTATTTAATTCACTCGTTCACTGATTAGGCGAAAGTGGCTTGACCGATTATTAGTCTGATAATTCCACGGATTCGGGACTTACGCGCGTTCTAGTAACTTTATAATGTACAAAAAAGTCCCCACCACCCCAGTTAACAGGACATACAATTTCGCCTACACACAAAATATTAATTAATTAAGCAACCATTATCTGTTTTCTTGCTTATCTCTATAGAATTTCGCAGTGTCTACACCGGTCATTGTTATCATTGGCCATCGCAAAAACTCTGGATGTCGCCGACAAAAGACTATAACATTGCTGTGAAGGAATCCAAAGGAACCTCAGCTCATTAACGCTTGCCTTCTGCATCTCTCTATCGGAATTATAATCGGCCTATCTTAATTTTAAAAACACATTGAAATACAAACCTTATCTACTAAGACCAAGGATTCAAATTGATGTTCGTTACTAGAGATATTGTTACCGAAGGCGCAGTGACATATCTTTAACAAACGCTACTGGTTAAGCAACAAGAAACTCTGGTGATACTAGAATAAGGTTGAATTTTAAGTTTGTGAACTATACAGCGTTACGATTCTGATATCAATGTACGCTTTCACGACAAAGAGATGTAAATGCGAAATACGCGTGCTCGATTTTACACCCTGTTTCAAAGTAGATCGAACAGATATCAGAGTGATCGCGGTTTGTCTTGTAAGTAGATTTAATAATAAAGTGATAGTGTACGATTACCGTTTTTGCGTCGGCGGCGTAATTAGGTAGGTCGTATTGGCGGCGCGTATGAAGACATAAATAAAACGAGATTGTCTGAATTAGCGACTTGCAACGCAACCCGGGTCCACTTCAATTTCAATCGATCGTCGACACATTTCTCCTTTTTTTCCAAACTATTTTATAGCTAAAGCAAGCGTGTTACAACCGCGGTATCGTTAAAATGCTTCATGGCCACCTTTACAAGCTAATTGTAAACTTTATAGTAACTAATTAGATGACATTATTACGTGAAATGAGATTTTGTACAGTGAAACTTAATTCGCTAATAGGTGTGTGTTACTTCTGCTATTTTAATGTTTATTCAATGTTGTACTGACCTCCGTAAATGTCAAAAGAGAAAAAACATCTTTATCTGTGTAATTGTGTTGGAAATCTTAATAAGAAACTGTTGGTTTGTGGTTATTATTGATCTCTTTTTGTAATACGTATATTGCTATATCATGCACATCCTTTTTTACTTTTTTTTTCAATTTAATAAGTGATATTTCTTAATATAAGTCATTTATCATACTAGGATATCAAATCGAATTAGCCTGGTGCAGTCCCAAAAGGTTTACACGCAACGATAAGTCGCGACGCCGCGCCACCCACTCGCTGCAGCGCTGACAATATTGTTACGTCTATCGTAAAACTTCAAATGCAACATTGAGTTTGCGGGAGAGTGTTACCACAGGGGCTGTTTACAGTTACTGTCTTCCTTCTGATCTTATATCTACTGTTAAGGTTGAAATGCTTTTTTGACGGCCTCTGTGGCGTGTCGGGCGGACGCTCGACTGCAATGCAGAAGGCTGCGGGTTCGATTCCCGTCGAGTGCAAATATTTTAGCTTAAAAATAAATATTTGTATCTGGTCTGGGTATCTTTCTGCGCCCCGCGGTTTCACCCGCGTAAGTCTTTATCCAAAATTCAAAAAATTCTGGCATGAGATCCTTGTCCTGATCATAAGGAAGACAACAAAAAAAGAATTATCGAAATCGGTCCAGCCGTTCAGGCGTGATGCCGTGACAACGCGAAATAGGGATTCATTATTATATATAAGATTTACAAAAAAAAGTATAATATGTAGTACATCCGTTGTCTAGTACCCATAGTACAAGCCTAGTGCTTAGTTTGGGGCTAGATTGCGCTTGTGTGTAATGTAGTGAAATATTAATATTATATTTATATATAAATCAATGTGTTGTAGGACGTATTTAAGGATTAAAAAGAAATTAACAACCTGATATTTGTATGTAACTTTAATAAGACATTATTCCAAGCGTGTGCATGCGCATAAATTAACCCATTAAAGGAAATTAACCCACTAATGTGGGTTCTAAACTTCCTAGTAAAGAAACCAACTTCCTTCACAATTTACTGAACAAATATTTGCAATAACAATTGCAAATGAAGTGAAACATGCTCAATTTAATGTTAAAATTTATTTATGAATGACGTGTTAAGTAGTTATAGTAGATTTACTGATAACCCTTTGAAATATTTGTCATGTGTTATAAAAATCTTAGTTTATTTGCAACGGGTGTGTTCATTCCATTTTTGTATAAAATTTGCATTAAATTGCAGTTGTAAATATGGTATTTTTTGTTGTCTATGCATAGGTATATATATAATTCAATTCAAAGTCCACAGTGATTGGTTGAATTTCTGACTGAACTTTTTTTTTCTACCCTCTACATCGTGTTTTTTGTACCTGTTATCTAAAGAAAATAGGTAGTTCATTTCTTTGATTGCACGTTTTAACGTTCTTGATGATGGCTTTTTAAAGCCGAAACGCGTCGTTGCATGGTGTCACTAATACTAAAATAATATTTAGTTTTAACATAATATCTAATTTTCTGCCGCATGCAAGGAGCGGGAGGAGGGATTTGTTCTTTGCACGCGGCAGACCGCATGAGATAGACCGTAGTGATATGGGTCAAGGTGTCGGGACTAAAAACTAAATATTAATTTTCAACATAGTTGATGAGTTCCGAAAAGAAACGCCTAATTCAATCAATTACCTTTAATTGCCGTTTGTTTAAATTTAGAAAATAAAGGGGATCAATACTTATTAAGGGTACTTTTTCTCCAACCACAGTCTTATTTTGTCACCTGTGTATCAACGTTGAGCCGAAACCTCTGATCTTAGAGACAAATGGAAAGTACGTTTTTTGTAATGTGTCCACATAGAAACAGCTTTCTGAAATTTTCAGTAAATACATGTAAATGTCAGAGCCCTTAGTATGAGTTTTGATAGTTTGTCGTCTCGATGAAACTGGCAGTTTACTTCATACATTTCCCATCAGCGCCCCTATCGTTAACTATTATAAACTAAAATAATTTATGGAAGTAAACTGCCAGTTTCATCGAGACGACTAACTATCAAAACTCATACTAAGGGCTCTGCTAGTCTATACGTTCTAATCCAAGTACTGACTGATTGACATAAATATCAACACAGAGCCAAAACCGCTAAAGATAAAGTTTGGAGAGTGTGTTCTTTGTTATGTATACCATACATACAATAAAATTATAAAAATGATTTTTTAATATTCCCACTGAAGAACGCTAGCGATCAAGGATCGGCTTAAAAGTCTGCGTTCTTTTTACGCAACCTCTACCCGGGTGAAACTGCGGAACTCTGCTAGTCCACCAATAAGTTTCTAATAAGTATGGGTGGTAATTAGTGGGTATGCAAAATAGACAATACGCGGTTGTTCAAAGGTAAAATGTTGCGAGCCTAACATAATTACCTCAGTATTGTTGCGTTTGCGCATCATTTGCTATGATCTAGTGACCATACGTTACGTCGGAACATAGGGAATAAATAACTTTGGTACTAAATTTAAATAAGCTTCGAAATTAGCTTTTACTATATGACTAATTTTATCTTCACTGTAAGTAGTGTCTTATTATTATAAGAAAAAAGTAATAGCGCAGAATATGCAGATTGTTGAAGTTTATTTGAAGCAGCGCTGCTTCAGGGTTATGGGATTCCAATCCGAAACTGTACTTGACTGTACTTAACTGGATGATTCTCCACATCAAAAAACAAATAACTATTGTTTTACGACTTTTGGAAATTCGACAATGACAATAAAGTTGTTCTAGACATCTAGACGAACAACTTTTCGCCTAATTGTCTAGAACAACTACTTCGACTGTTAAAATTCGAAATAGTTTCGAAAATATTGTTGTTAAAAGTTTACTTGAAAATCAGCTGTTTCTAAGGGGTTCCTCTAAGAGTTTGAGGTCATTGTTCTTTTATTTAGTTCGGTCTTCTACAATATAAACATTAAAATTGCCTTTGCATATTTGAAAAAAAAACAGTTTTGTTTTAGTAAAACATACTGAACCTTAGAATTTAAATAAAATAAAAGTTACATATAAAAAGTTGTTCGCTGAACGTGTGTGTAACGAATATCATTATAATCAGCTGACCCATAAACTTCAACACCCTGTATAAGTAAGCAAACTGCAGCTTGTTTTCATGTGTTAAATTTTCTATAACTTGTATGACCTATCCAGCTATCTTAGGTACAACTTATGTGACCGGTCTCGGGAAACATATGAGTATGAAAGATGGGTAACTGTAGCGCCGCGTTCATAGAATTGAAATAGTGCCTAATTCTATGAACAGACCACTCCATTAGAGACTAGAAGGTGGAAAGGCCGCCTGATAGTAAAGCTTGTCGGCCCAGACGGCTGAGTTTCATAAGTTCTACAGTTAAACTGTTTGGAAATTTACTCACACACTTTTAAAAAAGTTGATTTATGTATGTTTTTTTTAAGTACCTATATATGTTAATTTTTCACACGACTTCTAAACATATTTTTGCCTGTCTCATTGCATTATATTATTGTCATTGTGTGTAACGTCCTACAATACTTATTTATACAAATACAAAACTTTATTAATAACCCCACGGTTACATGGCATAAATCATACAATTGCTACACTATTTAATTAATAATATCTATTATTATCAATTTTATTATATCTGTTATTGTCTATTTTTAATATCTTTTATTATCTATTTAATTATATCTGATATCCTCTAAGCACACATGTTATTGGTAACCCTACTCTCAAAACATGGTCACCTGATTACCGGTGCTGCGCGTACGCATGCAAATCGCGATCGATGCCGGAACGCGCGGGATTTCAACTGGACTAGATTTATTGCACTTACATCACTTATTCGCTGAAAGCCTACGATTAGAAAACATAGGTGTGCTTATAATTAGGGTTCCTTACCCAAAGAGTAAAACGGCACCCTTTTACTAAGACTGTCACCAGGCTGTATCTCATGAACTATGATAGCTAAACAGTTTACATTATTATTCTAGTTATAATACCTTTGGTCTATGTAGGTAGGTTTAACAAGATCTTACAAAATCTTTAAAATTTAAACCAAGTTTAGAGAAAGAAATACGAGCGGTAGAGCTTAGGAGGCGCAACATAGGTACCTACTGAAAGACGAAATAAATATTTGCCAGACCTAAAACAGAAACGCTTCACTTGCTCGGTCAATACCGTAAGTCTGGTTGTTATGAACTCACTGTATAATTAATATTAAACACGCCACTTGTATTCAGACTATACCTTCTGATATGAAGAAGTATTGGTTACAATTCATTGCATTTTAATTCGTTTATTGCCTACTTACTTTAATATTATGATTAGATTAGAAGCCTAACTTTCGTTTTGTATTAAAAAGATAGCGTTGCATGTTTTGCAATCCTCCTCTTTTTTAGAAGTTTTTGAAACTCTTAATTATAGAGCTTTGCCAAATAAACAGTCTGTTAGGTCAATAGAAAGCTTTGTTCTAACAAAATGGTGAACTTTGACATTAAATTCCGAAAGCTGTCTTTTTCGCTCTCTCTTAAAACGACGTAAGTACTTCTTATACTTCAAGCAATAAAAAGTTAACTATTTTTAAAGGTTAATCAACAGATTGTAATAGGAATAACTTCAAGTATACTTATTATTACAGTGTGTATTAATATAATCGATTAGTGTAACCACACAGCTGAGAGACAAAGGACAACGGCCTGACAGTTGTACGCAATTACTCAGTAATTAATAGTTGTATAATAGCAACAGTGCCTTTCATTAACCGTCGAGTTAAATGATAGGTGTGAAATCGATCACGTACTCGACTGTAAACTGCTCACTTGTGGGCGTGGGAGTTGCTGTCTACCTGTGGGCTTACAAGAATATTAACTACTGGCTGCGTCCCGCACTTTTACCCGCGTAAGTCCTGATCCCGTTGGAATATCGGGATCAAAGTAGCCTATATTACTCCTTGACAGCAGCACTATCGATTAACATGATACCAATAAAAGACGTTAGTTTTTTGGCTTGGTTCGGGAGTTTTAGGATACCCAATGATGTTTTTTTTTAAATATAAACATTTTTATTTTTTTTATGGTTTTCGCGATTTTGCATAATAAATAATACACTTTATTTATCCGGTTTTATCACGTTTTTATTCATTATTTGAACCGAGCTTTCGCCAACTTTACAGTTGGCTTTTTCAAGGTTGACAAGTCAACAAATAATGAATAAAAACGCGATAAAACCGGATAAATAAAGTGTTTTAATATAAACATTCTGTTATACGTGTGTTCAAAATCGGGGACGCATCTCCTTTCAGCGTTTTTTTGCAAAATCATACAGTTTAAGAAATCTCCCATAAGGCCAGGCGATAATTACCTTGTATAATACCTTGCTTAGATCTAGTTTAATATACCAAAGTAAAAACAAAGGACTATTTATGCAAAGATTATGTAGATGTATACCTATAATAACTACTAAGCGCATAGAATTAATAGCAGACAAGAGAGCAACTTTAAACTGTTTTTAAACAATTACCTAATTGTATGGAATTGATCTAAACACTTCCTCCATTATACTCACATATCCTAGTGTAACAGTTACAGAGTTTTGTTGTTCCCTTAACTTAGTTTAGCTTTTAGGACTATTATCAAATACGTACTAAGGTTTAACTAGCTGGTCCAAGTCGTTCTAGCGGGAATATGTTTGTTTTCATCTGGCAACTTTGACAATTCTTGATACAAATACCGAAACACAAACATTTTGTTTTCACTCTTATAGTTTAGGATCTGCCCTAAAAGTTAGTATAGTACGCTAAGTCGCTAATTTTGACTGAAAACCACATCCAAATCGGTAAAGCCGTTATGAAGATGAATGGGATTCGGCGCACAAACTAACGAACACCCTGTCACCTTCTCACCCTCTCTCGTTCCATCGTTGGTAATGGAATTCAAGACACAATACGTTAAAACGACCTTAGTCCGTGTTAACGAATGAAACAAATTTATGTCTTCATCTGCCCATCAGTAGTCAGATGGGTGCTCGGTCGAAGTCAATTTTCCACTCAAATAGCTACGAAGATGTGTTCAGTTATAACTACTTACTAGTAGTACTCAAGTAGTA
Source organism: Idaea dimidiata (assembly GCA_949358125.1). Classification (NCBI taxonomy): domain Eukaryota; kingdom Metazoa; phylum Arthropoda; class Insecta; order Lepidoptera; family Geometridae; genus Idaea; species Idaea dimidiata. The sequence continues at coordinate 15,575,665 of OX442328.1, forward strand.
TTAGCTAAATATCGGGTTGTTGCGTATTAATTGCATTACGTAGGTTTTATGACCGATAATTAGTGATTATACTACTGTATAGCTATGCTTCATTGAATCGACCTTTTCTTACCTCATTGTGTAGACAATAATATCTACTTATTGCTTATTACAACTAGGTTTTACCAGTGACTTTGCTTCGCGTATATAATTTGCGTAGATAAGTAGTAAGTAAATTCTAATGCCGTCTTTCTGCTTGTAAATGAGCGTGTTTCATTTTATTTTCATCTCTTACCATCAGGTGAGATAGTGGCCAAAGGCTCATCTACCGTGTGTAAAAAAATCATCATCATATCAGCCTTTATCCCCCGTGCTATCTCTTGTAGTATGTAAACTACAAGAGATAGCACGGGGGGTGCAATGGAATAAAGGAGCAGAGAGATTTGATTGCGTGTCACAGTTTTGCCTCAGCCGTCGCGCGACTGACGACTAGAGGAAACAAATTACTTTTTGGTTGTCAAAACCAAGTTCTTTCGTTCGACTTTTGTTTGTGATTTTGTCTTTATGAAAACAGATACAAAGATGAGGATTTTACCTACTTTTATGTTAAATCTATAAAATATCAGTACATGCTATCTACCTAGATTTTTTGTATTTTCTTGGCGACTGTTTTTATACTGTTATTAAAAAAATAAACTGGCACAACTAACTGCTCCTTTGAGCTAACCGTTGGACTTATTAAAAACACAATTTTAGTATTCAAACGTAGACAAATATTTACAATGTTTTAAACACCATTTCTTCTAGCTAAGTGACAAATTTTAAGAATAATTGACGGTCAAATGAAAATTGGCTCAACCGTACCCAGTCTATGTCACATTTTCTTAAAAATAACCAAAGCTTATCTCAAAGCGAAGGTATCGTGCACCTAACATACCTAATTCTAGCATTACAAAGAAAGGCAAGAAGGAGAAATTGTGGTCCTTTCAAAAAAGAAAATAATGACATATCTCACAGGTTTTCTTACCGAACAACGCTTATCTCAAAGCGAAGGTTTTCAAATATGCGAGAGAATCGTTCGCGTCGCGATTATGTCATTATACCGGCGGCTTGGAAAAACATAAAGGCCATTTTAGTATGCGATGATACGCAGCAATTAAATGTTGGAGTAAAAACATATTATGGTACCTATATAATGCGAATTGTAGCGCTGCTGGTTTAGGGTTCCGCGTACTATTTGATTAAGAAACCGTTTTTTTATTTGCTTTGAGTTTAGCTGAATTTGTTTGATATTGAAAAGTAGAAAATGATTCGTAAATCATCAAATTTTTTGCTTAAAACTAGCTGCACATCACGGTTTTACTAAGCCCCGATCCCGCGGGAAAAATAAAGCCAATTGTTGTCGATATCCAGCTATCTGCATAGGTACCTTACCAAGTTTCATCGCAATCGATTTAGTAGATTTTGCGTGAAAGAGTATAAGAAACATAATTATATTGTCAATGCGACCAGCATTTTGGGCTCGCTGCCAAGTTACGAAGACTTGAACTTGTTTGAATAAGTTCCTATGTATTGGAACTCCAATTTTGAGTGTTTATAATATTCGCTCAGGAGTTATGTACCTATAGAGTCCTAAGTAAAGCGTGGGATTCAAGCGTCCAAGATAAATACAGGCTTTATTACCGAGGTGAATACTCTACTTTACACATCTACTGCGAGACAATAAAAGGGCTACAAAATAAGCTTTTAACTAACAAAAAATCAATAGATTTATGCAACATGTATTAAAAAAAAATATAGCTTTATATTAATTAAATTTAACAATGTTACATCAAAATGACGAAACCAAGCATCGGCCTTAGCCGATGAAAAAAAAAGTTAGGGCTTTATATTAACTAAAACTTCCGTCGAAATATAAATAGAAGAAAAATAGCTCAGTTTTTATTTTTTTATTTTTTATGTCTAGGTGGCCAGTTCGAAATGGCTGTTGCATGCTCGCAGAATCTTAGTTCCAAATTTAAATTACTTTATGCCCTGGTGTATTATGCGCACTTTATGCACCTAGGGAATAAAGACTATTAACTTAAAAAATAAAGACTACTAAGTTTGTAAAGCAGTTATAGGTGTGTAAAGTATATGATTATATGAGTGTAATCAAATATTTTTTTTTATGATCATTACATCTTCTTAATCTTAAATCTACTTAATCTTTATTATTTTAATAAGTTACATACATTAACAATTTTCATTCATGCATTCAACTGGGGAAAGAAACAAAAACGTTTTTCCTACCTATGATCATGGTCACCACGACAGGGCTTTCTGCCGTTCTGCCAAAAGAAAAAAAGGAAAAAAAATTCATGGATTCTAATTTTCACATTTTAAACGGAACCTTTTAATTTAAAAAAAAGTCAACCTCGCCGTGGTATAGTCAGACCGAAACGCAGTATTTTTGTGCGGGTGCCCGCGCATTCCTTCGTTCGTCGATATAATTGTCGCGATTTTGCGCGACAAGTTTCAGCTACTTGCACTGGTCGGTAATACTTTGTGTATTGTGCGTTGTAATTACTTTACTTATCTTAATGATGATGTTAACAGCTTTTTTAGAGTTCCGTAATCAATTTAATTTACCGTTAAACTTCTTTGCTCTTTTTGTTTTCAGGTTGCTTCCTGTTTGTAATTTCTGAATTGGCGCAAGTTGTAGAGATCAATATGTAGATTATTTTTATTGCGGAATATTATTTTGGTGTTATCTAGAAATAAAAACATGGCTTAGGTAAAGATTAAATTCAATTAATTGCCTTAATTAATACGACTTGGACTTCGCTTTAATGTTAAAGCCGACAGAATTAAAATAACCCTAGAATTCATAAGGTATTTTAATTTAAGACCTAAAAACTAGGCAAGGCGACCATTCAAGCCACGCCGTTACTTTGAGCGGCCACTTTGTGATAATGATTAGTCCTTAATTAAAATTACGGTAGGTAGCTCTAATAGACCAAGAGCCCGTCGTTTCAATCGCTCGTCGCAATCGCTTGCCAGATATCTTTAATGTTATCCGCGTTAAGGGTGTCTGGCAAACGATTACCACGATTTTAAGTGTCTGGCAATGTATGACGTGATTTTTAATAATTTTAAAAGGAATTTAATTACCGAAAAATCACATTTAATTTTTTGGTGATTATTTTTACACATCATTTATCTGCCTAAGCTAATGTAACCCAAACTTCATATAAGTAGTCCATCGTTCTTACTTCTATTAGAAGCATTTGCTGACAAACTTTCAACTTTTACGAGCTCTTGGTCTATAAGCCAGTGTAGAAGAATACATTGTAAGTTAGCCTGCCTGTTTTATGAAAATTGCCTTTTGCAAGTAAATGTGTCAAAGAAGTGTGAATTTTCGCGATAGGGTTGTCTCCTCATGTTTTTCTTCCAGTTATAGCAAAAAAAAAATATTTAATAAAATAAAAAACCCGACTGCTGTTTTAACAGAAAAGTGAAAAACAAGATGCTTCTAGTAGCTTTAGGAATGGTGGATGCAGTCGGGCAGGACTCCAAATAACATAAAGATAGTATACCTAATTATATAACACTAAGTATTTGGTGTTATTAAACTTATTCACCTTTTATTTGGAGTCCCACCCGACTGCATCCACCATTCCTAAAGCTACTAGAAGCATCTTGTTTTTCACTTTTCTGTTAAAACAGCAGTCGGGTTTTTTATTTTATTAAATATTTTTTTATTTATCGCTTTTTAGTTTTTGGAGATCAGATTTAATTACACCAGAAGAAATTTATTAATTCTAGATGTATATACTCCAGTAGCGAGGACGTGCATTGCTTGTTTTTGCTTTCCTATCCAGCGCGGGAACGCCGCCAGCATCTTGGGCGCAATGCCTCGGGTTGTTGTTGCTGACAACTTATTTTAGCTTTCTAATTTTAGATTATTACTTAGGTATTGTTTTCTTTGAAAAACAAAGTGGTTATTTAAGTCCACAGACTAGTAAGAAGATACTTAAGTATTTTATGTCATGTCATCTCTGCCAATTCCTTCAAACTCGGCGTCAAAGTCAAATCCATAGATGAGATATTTATACGAGTCAAATCGAAAAGTTTTTAATTAACGTTCCGTTGTTCTTGCGAAAATTACCTGCGTAATCATAATGTCATGTAGTAGCAACATAACTTTCGAAGATTAACCATTATAATTACTATTAGAATACATTATTTCTACGCGGATTGTTTTCGCATGCGAATATTGAATTTCTTTGCGAGAATTCAAAAATCCCAATCCAGAGGTAGTGCAAAGCCATAAATTGAAGTAAGTAAAAATAATATATAAACGTCATTAAAGACAAGACAACCGAGCCGAAGGCAAGTGACATCTTAATGAAGACAACCTACCTAAACGACTTCCGATAATTTTATAATTAATTATTTTAATACTTAATTGTAAAACTTTACAAGCAATACTTTTCAAATGTAAATTTACGAAAGAATAAAACATATCGTTTGAGTGAACAATGTTACGCGTTTTCTCTGTTTTTTATGGTCTTTACAAATCTTGGTTAATGGCGTTTTACATCATTTTTTTTATTTATTTATTATTTTAATGTACCCTATGTCACTCTCACGGTCATGACGAATCTAACGACGTATCGTTTATCTAAATCGGCCCAGCCGTTTAGGCCCTACGACGGCACAAAAATAGGTCACATACATACATACACTCACGGCAAAAACATAACACTTCCTTTGGCAGTCGTGTAAAAAGAGAGTTGGCTGTGAAAAAATGCGATTATTCTAATAGGTAACGCACAACAGAATGTGGAAATACCACTAGCATACTGGACGCGAGCCCAGCACCAGTATTATATATCTAGTTGATAACTAAGTCTTATAGGCATTATATAATAGGTACATTGCTGCTTTGCGGGAATCTCTAGAGATTACCTTGATAAGTCAAAGTAGCGATGTACTGTATGTGCCTATCAATCGGAGTTACTAACTAAATTTCGTTTTGTAATTGTAGACTACGATATCACACACAATCCTCGAGAAAAAATCTATCTTCTATACTTATAATAAAATCGTAACTTAGCGGTGTCTGTTTTTGAAAGATATTTTGAAAAAAACTATTTTTAGGGGTATGTACTAACGTAACAGACCCTATTTCCGTGTTGAACTTTTTGTCTGTTTGTCCGTTTGGATGTTTGTCCGTTTGCCCGTTTGGATGTTTGTCCGTTTGTCTGTGCGTTTGTGCGCGCTAATCTCGGAAACGGCTAGACCGTTTTCAATGAAATTTAGTATCCAGAGAGCTTAAGACTTCGATTAACATAAAATAGGCTACTTTTTACCCGGATATCAAGTCCGGATATCCGGATAAAAAATAAAAATTGCGTAAAAATTCGTTGTTGAACCATCGGCATCCATCGTCATCTATCGTCATCCATCGTCATCGATCGTCATCGATCGTCATCGATCGTCATCGATCGTCATCGATCGTCATCCATCGTCATCATCACTTACTGACATACAAATTTGGCCTTACTTCACCTACCTACTGCAGTGCAAAAATAAAAAATTCAACAGAACTTCAATGGGCGACCGTTTAAGTGTGGATCTTTCATTGCGGTAGGTAGGTGTAAGAACAACGTGGGATCGCGACTTGCGCGGGTGAAACCGCGGGGTGCAGCTAGTGTCAAATAAGTACAAAGAACCGAAACGTCAGATTATTATAAAACGCTAGAGAACGTCAGATTATAGTCTACTAGCTGCGCCCCGCGGTTTCACCCGCGTAAGTCCCGTTCCCGCGGGAATACCGGGATAAAAAGTAGCCTATGTGTTAATCTAGGTCCCCAGCTACCTAAATTCCAAGTTTCATCGCAATCGGTTCAGTAGTTTTTGCGTGAAAGAGTAACAATCTCACATACATATACAAGGTGTAACGGGTAAGTCCTTTTAATCCGAAAGGGGGTTGTTCTAGACGTCTAGGCGAACCACTTTTGTTCTACGACTTTTGGAAATTCGAAGTACTGTTCGAAAAATTTAGATGTAAAGTTTACTCGAAAATCAGCTGTTTCTGAGAGTTCGAGGTCATTGACCTTATGTTGTCCTTTTATTTAGTTTGATCGTTTACACCCAAAACGTCAATTACCTTTATTTCAAAAGCAGCTGTTTTTTCAGTGAAACATAATCTCAAAATTTCCAAAAAAAAAGTTTGAATTTTCAAAAGTCGTAGGACAAAAGTTGTTCGCCTAGACGTCTAGAACAACCCCCTTTCGGATTAAAAGGACTTACCCGTTACAAATTGTATACATACATACAAACTTTCGCGTTTATAATATTAGTAAGATAATTTAAAAAAAAACGTGTTATAAAATAGATAGATTATGGTTTGCTGAAAACTGGCGACATGGAACCGATGCCTTGTTGTATTTACTGACAAGAGTGATGGTAGGATTCCGTGGGCATATCGGGATCAAAAGTAGCCTATGTTACTCCTTGATAATGAAGCTTTCAATTTGTGATAAAAAAATCGAAATCTGTCAAGTAGTATCAAATAGGTACCTAAACTGATTTCAAAAATTCATTACAAAAAAAAAAAAAAAATCTTTGCTTTAGATGTATTGTGTTTATTTATTTTATTTATTTATTTTGTACACAATAACAAATTCACAATATAACAGTCGTAATTAGATACATATACAAAGGTGAGTCTAACCCTGTTTAGAGTTTTCTACCGACAAACCTCAGAGGAAAGGAAAGAATATAGTGGAAGGTAATGAAGTGTACAGAAAATGATGAAGAGAAGAAAAAGTACAAGTTTTGTAAATCCCTACATAAGACGTGCTTTAAATAAAAATAATAAATTAGGTATGTAGTAATAGGATTGAAATAATAAGTAGTTGAATAGTTCCGAATGACCGATGAACGAACGGCCGCAGGTAAGTGTTCAATAATGAATGGGACATCGCCACAGCCGCGACTTTATCTTCTAATTAAATGTTAATAAACAAAAACAATGCGATTACGTGGAGCAACACTGACAGCGAGTTACTTTTTAAAATAAAGTTCATGTGATAGGTACAAATCAATAGAACATTTAAAGCATTTAATATGAGATATCATATTAAATGCTTTAAATAATAAAGATAATAATAAATATGAGATATCACATTAAATGCTTATAATAAACATAAAGCGCAATTATTATAAATTATCTAAAATTTGATGAAAAGGACATCTTGATGGAAAGCTTCGGCCACGGTTTGTTACCACCTGTGGTTACCATCTATTATACTGGTCTAAATCGTAGGTAACATAAGTTTTTTTTTCTTGTCTTTTTTTTCACCTTCTTTTTCTTTCCTTATCTTTTCTTTGTTTGTTTTATCTTTTACAATTTATTTTAACCGATAGATAGAATTTGGAAACCTTCTTTGTTAGTAAATATTATGGTAGAATATTGCTCCAGCGTTCCACTATAGCCCTAAATATGCGACAATGAGAATAATTTATGATCATTGTAAAAAAATGTACTTTGTATATATTTTGACAATGTAGATAAGAACTTGATCACTAAAAACCTATGAGTTTCTTGTGGCTTATTCTCATCGGAGGGTGCGTTCCGAAGCCACACTAGAGTTATAATTGTAAGAACGCTCGACGTACCTATTTAAATTGATCTAAAACATCCAATTACATTAAAAAAAAATGAATTCTAGTTTGAATTTTCTATTAGGTAGGTAGGTACCTATATGTTAACCGATGCAGCCTCTGATTCTGGATTTTGATTGTCTTTATCCAGATTCAATAAGAAAAGTTATATTTATGTAACACAAACTTGATTCTTCCCAAACAATGTTTAAATTTGGGGCTTTTTTTACTTTTTCTGGCGTTTTTTTTTTCAATATTTTATATGCACACCATTATTCATAAGGTTTCTAGGTTTCCGATCAAAATCATATTAAAAAAGTTTGAAATAAAGACAAACGCAAGTCATAAGCCAATTTCAAGTTCTAAGTTACAAGCGAGAGCGATTTAAACCCGCCGCCACTACGACCACACAATAAACCCGCTACAAAAACTGACCAGACGTGTTGTAACTTTGTAACGGCCGCGATCGACGCGGGCGCACCGTGTCGCTCGTCACGGGAACTAAATTCGGATTAAGTTATTGAATTAACACGTTAACTGCTGAAAACACTCACGTGTATGACTGAGATTTTAATTCACCGATTTTACGATTTAAGCGTGGGGTAGAATTTAATAGAATTACTTTGGAACCTTTTGTTATTATATTAGATATTACTTATAGTAGAATATTGCTCCGGTTCCACTATAGCCATATGCGACAATGTGAATCATATTATGATCATTGTAAAAAAATATATATGTTGACGATTGTAAATAAAAACATAATCACAAAAAAACCCATGAGTTTCTTGTGGCTTCTTCTCATCGAAGGGCGCGTTCCGAAGCCACACTAGAGTCATAGTTGTAAGAACACTCGACGTATGTCGAAAAATGTTTGACTTTGGTACTGTTGCAATATTTAAATCCGAGTGAATTGTGTTTTAAAGTCGGTTTTAAAAATGAAACTGTGAGATGTGTGGTTAAGTCCATTAATAACTAGGTCAATCCCAAAGGAAAAACACAAAAACACGGCACCTACCGTCGTTGTCGATTATATCATCATCATCATCTTAGCCCTTAACCTTCCACTGCTGAACACAGGCCTCCCCCATACGACTCCACAAATAGCGATGGCGAGCCACCTCCATCCAACGACTCCACAATGTCGTCGGTCCACCGAGTAGGTGATCTTCCAACACTCCATTTCGCAGTACATCGTGGCATTATATTAGCTACATAATTTGTAGAGATACCATAACTAGAAAGCAGAAAGAGATAGAGATCTGCCAGTGAATTAAAGGAAATAGACAGAGAGTAAGTTGAGCCACAGAATAGGAAATAGTTATTATACGAGTTGTCTTTTCGCGACCACGGGAAGTGTAACCCGTTTGCCATAACGTGGAATTAATTAATAATAATGATTATCTACAACGCGAACCCGCAACTAAAAAATAATGATGGACGGAAATTGTGTAAGTTTAAAAAGTGTGACACGAGTACTACCTAACTATTGCTAATATAGGTCGATTAACTATCAACAATACATAATAAGGTATATAAGTAACCTATATACCTAAGTAACCTACAACCTACCTATATTATTTTCATAAAGACCATACCTATACTGACCTTGGATGCAATGCAAATTTAAGTAGGTATGCTTATAAATAAATATTTGTATATCTCTGGGTGTATTTCATTGAAGCTTCTATAAATAGGATATTTCGTTCTACATAAAATGTAAATAACTTAACACTAACTTTATGTACCTATATTATTGTATACCTAACCCAAACTTAAAATATTTCCCACACGAATTGTCGTAACAAACTTTTTTCTGTATCTACCCACTGACATTTCTTGCTTACGAATTAATTATAACCTACCTAGCTACTCAAGATTTAAATTAACGAACGATGAATGTTTCAAAAGTACCTACATTAAGTTTAAGTTATTGTTATCACATAAGTGACACTTGTGTCTTTGTCGATAATAAAATTCTTTAAACCTATTTCTATGTTTATTAAGTGTGTATTTGTAAAATAAAAATAAGTAGTATATCCGTTGTCTAGTCACCGTAATACAAACTTAGCAGCTTACCACGGGTCTAGATAGCGCTGTGTGTTGATCACAGGTTTTTTTGTTTTTTTTTACCTACTTAATATTGTTTTCTCATTTTGTACCTATATCGACTTCAACAAGAAATCTTAATAATTTTGTCTAGGGTTTTCGCGATTTTTCATAATAAAACACAATATTTAACGGGTTTTACTCGCGTTTTATTTAATAACGGAATTATTACAAAGTACCGAGATGTCCATCTCGGTCAACCTTGAAAAAGCGAACTGTAAAGTTAGCGAAAGTTCGGTACTTTGTAATAATGCCGTTATGAAATAAAACGCGAGTAACCCGGTAAATATTGGGTTTTATTAAGAAATATTAATTTGGTAAGTAATAGTATTTATTGTGTGTGTTTCTATAACAAAATATAATACCTAGTTAATAATAATATAGCGTGTACAATACAGAACGATTAAATTATAATTAAGTTCAAAATGTACCTTGTAATTAATTAAAAATATTGTTAAGCAATTTTCTGTAATCCATCCTCAATCTAATACTTAGTTATTGCGTATTTTATGTTCTCGTATCACGAACCAATTAATTACAACAGACAGATATTATCGGTATTTGAGGCTGAGAATTATTAAAAACTCAGTCAATCGTGTCACATTTACATAAGAAACAAAAACTCTGTAACGCGCTATGTTTGCCGCCATCTTGTTAAGATAATTGTCACAAAATGGCCGCCGATTGGTGCCCGGGAAAAGTGTTAACAGCAGTCAGAAGCACTTGTTTAATAGAGTTAATTACTCTTGATGGCAATTATTGTGTGATACACCGTGGGATTTGTAATACAGTACTGTTAAGACTTGTAATACATATTTACTATTGTTCATTGTTTTGTAAGTATAGGAACAAAGAATTGGATTGAGTACCTAACTAAATGATTCTGAGATTTGTAAGTGTGATTCGGAACACACTTAGGGGAAATCTGAAGCATTATGTTAGGTGCATTCTCTCATTTACTACAGTTAGAAATATGGGTCTGGATAAATCATCATATAATAAGACATCAGAATGAAGATAGCTGTTGTAAACGGCCACTGTGGTAACGTTACCACAAATTCAATGATGCTTTAGACATCTTGATTCTTATTAGAAATATTTTTAAAGGAAACTTGCGTGGCCGAGCGTCTGAGGCACTGGGGTACTGATCCAGGGACGCGAGTTCAAATCTCGCCGCAAGTGAATTTTTGAAGATAAATTTTTCCTTTAAAAATATTTCTAATAAATATGCCTTGAGCAATAAAAACAAATTACGAAATCTTGATTCTTATTTCATTTTGACGGAGACGTTATATTATCAGTACCACAACTTTTATATTATTTTGCGTAAAAGGAATGTGTATTATGTTTGAGACATCAACTTTAGTAGCTACTAAGTAGTAGGTAGATAAATAATTTGCTCTTTCTGATCTTTCCCCATCATCTTTTATAAGTCGTCGCTAAGTCGCCGCTATATTGTTTTGCTAAAAATAATAACAATTAAAAATACATCAGTAGCTAAACCATCTCAAAAAAAAAGTTTTCTTTAACTTTCTGTGGTTTTTAAAATAAGTCGGGGTATTTTTATTTAAAATTAACTTTATAGTAAAAGTATAGTTTATAGTATAGTCTTATTTAAAACTTACTTTCGCTCAAAAAATAATAATATTTTTTGAGCGAAAGTAAAGTACGGTAAAGTAACGAGAAACGGTCATGGTAGGGCGGACTATCGGATTGAGATATAGAGTAGGTAGTTTAACTTAAATAAACTTAATTCGGTTTAAGTAAAGTTAATAAACTAAAATTAAATAAACAAACCAAGCACTAACCAACACCTAATACGTTTTAAAGCAGAAATCCTCTTAATTACCAACAAACTACTCTTTATAAATGATATTAGATCAAACACCGCGCGACCTTTTCACTTTGAAAAATGAACCTTATGTCTGAGAATTAAAGTAGTAATTAATTTGATTGAATGTCTAACTAAGGCATTTGTTAATTACTCGAGTCTGACACGCCCCGTGTCAAGTGTACCCTAATATGGACAGAAAGGTGAGTTCACATTATTGAAGTGGTGTTGGGGTGATTGGTAGAAATCGTAACGTAACAGTGTGCTAGATCTGTAAGTTCTAGATTATGTCTTGGAGCTGATCAAAGAAAATTGTACAAACGGGACCCTTTTACTAGCAGCACTCCACTGTCTTTTCGTATGCCTGCCTATCAACAGGCTGTATCTCATCAATTATTTTAGCTAAATAGTTGACATTCGTCAATTATTTTAGCTAGATATAAACCTTCGTGTTCGACACGCACTTAGCCGATTCTTTTTGTCAAAAAAGAAACAGAAGTTTTTGTCGATAGAGAAGATGTTTCTCGTGCTCTAATGCTAGCACTGCCGGAACATTCTCGGCGCGGGCGGCACCCAGGCATGTGTGTTCTGTACTTAAATAAGTACAAGTTAAGTAAGCATAAACATATCGTTGTAGTTGCATCGTTCGCTTGTAATGGGGTCCTAAGGTGGATGTCTGCTGAATTATGAGGTCACTCGGGGTTCCGTATGGTTAGTATGGATATACCTGAATACAAGTTAACAATAAACATATCGTTGTAGTTGCATCGTTTGCGTTGTAATGGGGTCCTAAGGTGGATGTCTGTTGAATTATGATGTCACTCGGGGTTCCGTATGGTTAGTATGGATATACCTAAATACAAGTTAACAATAAACATATCGTTGTAGTTGCATCGTTTGCGTTGTAATGGGGTCCTAAGGTGGATGTCAGTTGAATTATGAGGTCACTCGGGGTTCCGTATGGTTAGTATGGATATACCTGAATACAAGTTAACAATCAACATATCGTTGTAGTTGCATCGTTCGCGTTGTAATGGGGTCCTAAAGTGGATGTCTGTTGAATTATGAGGTCACTCGGGGTTCCGTATGGTTAGTACGGTCAACCTGAATACCTGAATGAGAATAAACTATAATGCTGCTAACAGTACCAAAAGCTCACTATCACTTACAACACTCTGATAAAGGAAGAAATACCCATGCACCTATTAAAAATCTCTACGACGAGAAAAATCTATAAATTTTAATTACCTATAGGTATTACCAAGTTTTGTGAAGATCAGTGGGGAAAAACGACCTGTATAGAGGAAAAGCAACATACTGACGGATGAAAGAAAATCATGCAAGACTTGAAGCAGAGATGCTTCACTTGCTTACATCACTCGATCAAAAATACTTTATAAAAAGCTCAAATAAAATCATAAATTTTCCAAACACTTATGAAATTCTAAACGCGCATCCACACTAACATATCTCAGAGCGGCGATTCGCTAATGAAGATATTCGGGTCTCTATCTCGTTGTCAATAAATATAAAGCAGCCCGCCTCCGCCCTCGCCTCGCGTCCGCCCTCGCCTCAGGCGACGGGCAACGAGCTAATGTTCTTCCGCCCGCACTTGCCTTTTATTACATGCTTTGTTACGAAATCGATATGTGAACACACCCCTTTAGAATGCAATTGAGAACACGCAATCGCGATCTAGAGTTTTGAACTAACTTTATTGACCGAGCAAAGAAGCTTCTTTGCTTTAAGTCTGGCAAAATTGTCTTCCGTTTTTATTTTTTATACCTGGTCGTCGACTTTTATGCTGACTGTTCATTATCATCAACATTATCTCAGCCCTTATATCTACTGTCTGAAATATATATCTGTCTGAGCCCCATACGACGACGCCACAAATAGCGATCGCGAGCTACCTTATCCATCCAACCACTCCCCACGACCGCTATAATATTTTAATAATATAAGTTAGTCCACCGAGTAGGTCTTCCAACATTCCGTTTCGCATTGCATCGTGATCGCCACTCAAGAACTTTTACACCCCAGCTGCTATCTATCCTTCAAGGTGGCAATGGCCTGCCCATTGCCACAAGTCTATTAATTGTGAGAGCTATATCGGTGACTTTGGTTCTCCTCAGGATTTCCGGATTTTACGATACCGATTGCGATGATACTTGGTATGTGGATAGCTGGAGACCTGGAATAAATCACGTAGGTTTTTATATTCACACAGGATGAAACCGCGGGTACTGCTAGTAGAAATTATTTTTATCCTTTTCTTTGTAGATGACGCGATCCGGATCGTCAAAGCGGGTGATCTACAAATGTTTTATGAAGATATAATACGCACGTTTTTAATCAAACTCGTTATCAAAACATTTCGACGTTAACAAATTCCAATCGATTCCGAAGCAAGTCTCAAAATTCCAACCTTCACAACACTTTAAAATCCAAAAAGCACAACAAACGGTTCAAAACCCGATTTGATTTATACAATAATTGTCGGTAATAGCTCTGTTATTAAGATATGGATGACTTAATTACTGTAACAGTGAGATGGTTTATCTAAGCCCTTGGGGTATAAGATGTAACACCTCGGTGTGTTATTGCCTGATTCTGGTGTGATTGTGATTTGCCGTCGGCGATGACATGTGGTTCCAATGTTTTGAGACTATGATTCTTATTTTTTTTATTCTCGCTCTTTAGCCGAATATGTGTAAAGTAACATTATTTTATAATATTAGCAAATTACTTGCAGATAAGAAATTACCAGTCGTAGTTAAAGTCAATCATGGAAGTAATTGTAAAATGGAGGCTACAATTAGCTTTTTATCTTTTTTGGTTGCGTATGTAAAAAGTCCAGGTTTAGAACTGGTTTTCTAAGATTCTGATAAATTCACTGAAATAGATCCGAGAACAGTTTGACTAGAAAATTAAAATAAATAGTTACAAATGAAAAGTAACCTCTACTTTTAAGTAAAAATAAATAGTAAAAAAATAGTAGAGATAAGAATGAATTTGGTAATTATGTTAACTTTTAGATTGACGCTTCGATGCGCTTCGTCTTGTGTTTCTTCTTCTGCTTTTCGTGTAATGGTATATATTTGTGCTAGTATAATTTGTGAATTGATCTTTATACTCTCCCATAAATTCCTTCGCTCCTCATTAAAAGCCTGCAAAATTCAAGGAACCGGTAAGCAATTGGTACCTTTTACCGAAATACGTACAGACCCTACCATCTGATCACCAGATATGTGGTTAGCCATGATATATCATTGCAAGCGAGTTGCCCTGGGATGTAATTAGGAATGTATTCTAGGGGCACATTTACGGCTTTCACACTTAAAGAAGCACTTAGGTACCAATATCAAGACTCCAGACGATAATAAAACGTAATTAGTTTAGTTCCGTACTATTATCATAAAAAAACACGTTTGTTGTATGGGAACCCCATTAACTTTTTTATTTTATCCTGTTTTTAGTGTAGGGAACTAGAAACACATAATCTGTGAAATGTTCAAGTCGAGCTCAGATAGCTAGTCTAAATCATATGAGTCTAGCTATCACGGGTCATGAGGGATAGATAGCCTGCGGTGACTGACAAAAAGATAGAAAAAATATAAAATAATGGAGTTTAAATCGTGTTAGTTTAAAAAGAGGCATTGACAATCATTCACTCTGCACTCCTATTCCAGTTTATGATATAACATACTAATTATTCGACAGATGGGTAGACAGTATATTTAGTCTTAGTTAAATATACACTTCTTTACCCTTTTTTTTACCTATTTAGAGAATTTTCAGGTCGCACTTCACCTAACGACTGCAGTCATACCTCTTAAGAGATAACAGAGACAACAACCGACACCAACTGCTTAACGTGCCTTTCGAAGAACGGAGGAGCTCGAGAAAATGATTTTATGCCACACAATTATCGTTCGCCTATTTTTATAGTTACCCTAAAAACCTGTCAGTTTTCGAAATTGCCAGGTTGTTCTCGATTCAATCAGTCAAGCCGTGTAGTCGGCCCAGCTTTGCCCCCGCCTAAATCCGTCACAGCAGGCGGGACCACTGGAGGTGCGGAATAAATCCCGATTCCTATCACCGACGTCTGTGAGATCCCACTTTGTGATTACAGCGACCGTGATACTGATATTAGAATACCATAGGTGAGATTATATTAATGATGTTGTTTTGAGGTACTTACCAAATATAGTTAGGTACTAATATTATTGTTTTTAAACTTGTCAAGCTCGAGTCGGACTCGAGACGCAGAGTTCCCCATGTCATTATCACGAAAAAATCCCAGTCGTAGTTATGGAAGCTCACCTTCAATATTTATTTTATTGTATTTAGTTCTACGAGTTCTAGAGTGGAGACCGCGTCTCGGCATACGTAGTGTAGGACGTCCTCAGGCACGTTGGAGCGACGATTTGCGCAAGACGGCTGGCACAAACTGGATGCGAGAAGCCGAAAATAGATCTAGGTGGCGTGCAATTGGAGAGGCCTATGTCCAGCAGTGGACTGCAACAGGCTGATGATGATGATGACCATGGGGCTAGATGGCGCTGTGTGTTGGTCACAGGATGAATTTATTATTTAACATGTTTTGGGCCCTGTAGACCGGGTCTAAAGAATATGGCTACGGTATATGCCCGTATGTAAAAGGCGACCAAAAGGGGTTTGTTGGTGAAGGCCTAGAGCCAAGGCCTAAAGACGTCGTCGTACAGATTTGTCCAGAACTGTCCTATTTATCTTGTGTTCAATGAATCTATAAGTTTATTTCAATTTAAGAAAAAAAATCCACTTCAGTTGGTTTTCTCAGAAGATTATAATAAGGCAGGTCATACACTTAACCCGTGAAAGTCCGGCGACAAATTGTCGAAGGCGTCAGTTGATCGCACTCCACCACCGGAAACCTATCAATTAATTGCAAACAGTTGTACTCACATCACTGCAAATTGAGATGATGACATTCACAAGACAATTGTACTGAATATTAAGTGTGAATGTTTAGTAACTATGTTTTGTTATGTGACTCTACAAAGTTAGTTTTTTTTGACCAGAAAAGTCAATAAAACTAACTTTACCAATAACAACTTGGCTAATTTAGCCTCTAGGGGTTTAAAATTAGGCATGAAACCCCTAGTTCTATAAAAAATCCTTCAATATTTCTTGGTTTAGGACTACACGGTTACCCACGCTCTTACAGTGTCCTATATATCTTTCTTACATTTTTTTTCCATAACCAGTCACATATATACGAATATAAGTTACTAGCAGCGCGGTTTCACCCGCGTAAGAGTAGAGTAGAAAGAGTAACAAAGTCACATACATACATACAAACTTTCGTGTTTATAATATTAGTAAGATAGAAAAGGTCACTAAGTTGTAGAAAATTGTAGGAAATTTGACAGAACGCTTGGTTAAAGCCCTTTAAGAAAACAGGAAAGCTTGCCTACTATTACCCGCGTATTAGTTTAATCATAGCACAAAGACTGCTATGATTAAACTAATACGCATGGACTGCGTTTCACAAAGGTAATAACGAATTTCGGACCCGTCTTCCTTGATGACAAAATGATGACAAATATAAATGCGACGAATTCAAAACCTCCTCCTTTTTATTAAAGTTTGTTAAAAATATAATAGATTTATAAGGCGTTAAAAATAGCAAATAATTACTTCAAATAAGGAGATACTACCTACGTACCCACTCAACAATATATAGATTACAATAACTTAGTTTAACCGCGTCCTAAGGACAAAAAACCACCATCTGCCACTCGCCTAATACGAGCCCTTATGAATACAATATTTTATTGTTACACTCATTATGTTAATATAGTGAGAATTGTTGCTTTATTTTCTGCTACAGGGTGTGTGTGTGTGTGTGTGTAGGATGTTGTAGGAAGACAATTCTTAAGGTGAATGTTAAATTACCATTTTATAATACCTAAAGGTACCGAAATCAAACAAATGATGCTTTATCTGTGTTGAATTTTAATTTGAAATCCCACAATCAAAGCCCACAATATTATAAATGTGAAGTTTGTTTGTATGATGTCCGGTCCGTTACTCCGCCGTTACTCCCCCTATTCCGCTGGAAAAATTCAAATCCCTCCTTAATTTATAAAAGTTAAAGTTTGTTTTTAAGTAATCATCATCATCAGCCTGTTGCAGTCCACTGCTGGACATAGGCCTCTCCAATTGCACGCCACCTGGATTTATTTTCGGCTTCTCAAATCCAGTAAGGTAATCCAGTTTTAAGTAATAAGTATGTTAATTATTTATTCATGCAAAAACTACTGAACCGATTGCTATGAAAATCGGTATGCGATAGCGGGAGGTCAGAATTAATACTTAGGCTTTTTTTTTACTTTTTAACCGACTTCCAAAAAAGGAGGTTTTCAATTCGTCGCGTATATTTTATTTTTATTAGGTTTGTTCACCGATAATTTAGAAATGGCTTGACCGATTAAGATGGTTCTTTTTTTAATGACAAGGTGAGAGCTCCAATATGGTCCCATAAAATTTGGTGTGGATCTGATGAGGATCTACGAAGTTATGAAAGGGAATACTCCTAAAACCGCAGTTCAATTGAATCAATTCAATTGTTTCTAGATTAAAAAAATTGAAAACCGACTTTAAGCCAAACAATAATAATAGGTATAGATCCAGCCAGTCAAACTGCCCGACTTCAGATGGCAAAACAGATTAGTGCACTGTATGTGGAGGTTATTTTTATTATTTTTTTAAAGTCGGTTTTTAATTTTTTTAATTATTTTTTTGATCCCCGGAGATTGGGACTTTCGTGGGTGAAAATGCGGGCCACTGCGCACTGCTAAATAAAAATAAAATTAAAAAAAAAAGTACTTAGTCTAAGTACGTCTAAGTCTCCAGCTATCTACATAACTACTGAATTTCATGGCAATCGTTTCAGTAGTTTTTGTGTTCTGAAACAACATTACTACAAACGTTCACCTTCATAATACTTATTTATTAGTAGGATGGTATAAAATAATCAAATGACTTAAATAGCGCGTCCTGTATACGTAAAATGATCGCTATAAGTTCATATCCTTGTTGGGAGACAATTACGACAGTTCGCAGCTCATATTTCATTACAAATAGGTACCTATCGATACACCTACCTACGTTTTTCAAGCTCGCCCGAGTTACTCGCTTTGTTAGCCGTATAATAATGAAGCCATTAATTCTCTAAAAGATGTGGTTTGTTACACGCTTTTGACGTTTTATAGGAAAATTAAACATTTTGAGCAGAATTTATGAATACGAAAAGGTAAACTGGCATTTTATACGATGGTGACTTGCCATAGTTTTTTCGGAGTGAACTTCCATATGTAGGTATAATGATAGAATAATGACTTTAGGGAAGGGAAATGCATTATTATTACTGAACTAATACAATATGTCTAATGGTAAGGTTATGTATACGCGCATAAAGAAGTCGCAGCGAACGCGAGAAGGACAAATATAGCAGAACATTTCACACAACACATTCTATTGTTTTGTTGTTAATTAAATGCTTATTTTTGTAGCCTTTTTTATTGTCTAACAGTAGATGTGTAGAGTATTCACCTCGGTAATAAAGCCTTTCTTAGTCTTAGGCGCCTAAATCCCACGCTTCACTCAGGACTAGGTACATAACTCTAAGCCATAAATTTTTAACACCCTCGCTGCGCTCGGTAGTTAACTCTAGAGTCCTTTGTTACGCTTTGGATTTAATTTGACGCCCTCTACATAAGATGGCGCTTTAGAATACTTATCGAAAGCGCCATCTTATGCGCACAAACTACATTAAACTTTTTGTAACGTATATAAGACACCCAGATCCAGAAACAAACATTTATAGCCAGCATAAATAATTGTCCCCGGCGGGAATTAAACCCGCAACCTTCTGCGTTACAACTGAACTTCGCCTGATGCACCACGAAGGCCGTATAACCATAAAGAAGTTATTAAAACCTTTCAACCAAACAATACCTACCTAAATCTACTCCAAATTGTAATTTACACGACAATTCTCCGCTAATGACAGCTATCAGTACTCTCAGTCGTGAGTTAACCGAATCATTAACGGCTCAGCCGTTCCTCGTCAGGGCGGACTATCAAAAACAGCTCTTTGAGTGTGGTGCTTAAAGCGTCTGTTTCTAGTTTAGAAGTACAAGTATGTTGAAAAGTGTTTTAATTTTTCGCTAGATTTTAAATTTTACACCTTTCGGGAACCCGGGGAACCTGATATGTCTACTGTAAATAGATTTGGCAATGTTTTGCGGCCGGTGGTTTACCTGACACCAACGCTCCCTGGGACGTTTCTTAGTGCTATCTGAGCCATACCATCATTCGACGCAAGCAATTATTTGTCATGCCGACTTTCATGCAAGGGGCATGACAAACAATATGATGCTCCACCTTCCAGTGTTGTATACAGTGGATAAGTGGAAACTGGACAAGTCTGCAAAGGTTTACATTGATCTCGCCCTTGAAAAATCACAATTATGGTAGGTACTTGCACATGCAATAAATAAAATGGCATGTCTTATTCTAATCTTTTCTTATCATTACAAATGTGAAAGTTCGTGTGCAATTAATATGTTTACACACCTACTGCTCTACAAAGTTACTTTATTTGGGTCAACGTAAAGCGAGTCTTTATTCCCTAGATGCATAAAGTGCTCATTATAACCCTAGGGCATAAAGTAATTTAAATTTGGAACTAAGGTTCTGGTAGCATACGGCCATTTCGAACTGGCCACCTAGACATAACACACAAAAAAATAAAAACTGGGCATTTTTTTTCTATTTTTACGTACGGAAGGGTAAAGCAAAAAGTTTTGGTTAGTATAAAGCCCCAACTTTTTTTTCATCGGCTAAGGCCGATGTTTGGTTTCGTCATTTTGATGTAAGATTGTGAAATTTAATTAATGTAGAGATGTTTATACAAGATGTAACAGGTAAGCCCTTTTAATCCGAAAGGGGGTTGTTCTAGACGTCTAGGCGAACACCTTTTGTTCTACGACTTTTGAAAATTCGAACTTTTTTTTGAAAATTTTGAGATTTGTTTTACTGGAAAAACAGGTGTTTTTGAAAATAAAGGTAATTGAAGGTTTGATTGTAGTAGACCAAACTAAATGAAAGAACAACATAAGGTCAATGACCTCGAACTCTAAGAAACAGCTGATTTTCAAGTAAACTTTACACCTAAATTTTTCGAAAAGTACTTTGAATTTTCAAAAGTCGTAGAACAAAAGTTGTTCGCCTAAACGTCTAGAACAACCCCCTTTCGGATTAAAAGGGCTTACCCGTTACATCTTGTATATTCAAACACGTTGCATTAATCTATTGTTTTGTTGTTAGTTAAATGCTTATTTTTGTAGATTTTTTATTTTCTCGCAGTAGATGTGTAAAGTAAAGTACTCACCTCGGTAATAAAGCCTGTCTTTATCTTGGGCGCTTGAATCCCACGCTTCACTCAGGACTATAGGTACATAACCTAACACCCTCGCTGCGCTCTGGAGTTAAATCTCTAGAGTCCATCGTACGCTTTAGATTCAATATGACGCCCGCTATATAAGACAGGGCTTTAGTACCTCGGTGCAAAAACTACTATTATTACTCCTTCATGCAAAAACGATTGAACCAGTTGTGACGGTACTTAACACATAGACTATACTTTAATCCCGAAGGATCGGGACTAAAACGAAAAAAACTACTGTTCTAAAATTATGAGCTCGCCAGTACAAACGCTAGAAACCCTCTAGGCACCCATTACATCGACAAAGGTGCTCTGTGTCGCCAGTTTCCTGAAACGAAACATTGCTAACGTAATTCTCTCTATATTACACTTCAGTCGACGTTCCAGGGCGGTTTAATAACTTCTTAATTACGTTACTAAATAGGGCCGGATAATACAGTAGGCTTGTGGAAGGTTGAAGACATCAATGTTATACGTTTTGGGGGTTTCTGGCGCTTGGGTGCGTTCGTGAAATATTTAGGCATTAAGAGATGATTCTCATTAGAACGGGCCCTATCCGGGCCGGGACAAGGACGTTTTATTTTTGTATGAAAACAGCTCGGACGCGGCATGGACGACATGCAATACAAAAGCGGTCTACACACAAAAGCAGCCCGTCTCCGTCCTACCCCGGCCCGTCCACGTCCTGGTCTAATGAAAATCATCCATAGGATGTATGTAATCTCACATGTGACCTTTTTGGTGCTTGCCGTAGTAAATAAATCGCTTTTCACATGCGACACAAGGTCTAAAGTTTGCATATTTCTTTTTACTATGCTAAAGGCTAGTTCAAATAATTATTATATGTATATTCATTCTATTCCACAAGAGACCCGACTACGACTCATCTGCGGAATAAAAACAGTGGACGTACAAAGCGGGCTGCATAGCCCGAGGGCGCGTCTCCAATCCGAAACCGGCGGACCGAGGCAGATCTCATTCGGGAGAATATTGTCACTTTATTACGTTACTCACAATATCTCATATCTCGGTTGAAGAGCTCAGCGTTTGGGGGGTTATTTAAACTGACTGGCTCTTTCATTTGATTTCGTATTTGGGAATGGTAATCTGGGTCTGGGTACCTACTTTAAATATATTATTTGTTTGGTTTACGGCAGGTAGGTACCAATAATAATAAATTGGCCTTTTTATCTAATTTAGGTAAATCATATTTTAGCAACAACAATTTTAATCTATGCTATTTATGGTGTTATTATAATGCTCGGGACATTTTTAGATTGAGTGCCTACCCTATCTTACAACATCCTGGGCAAGCCTTTGCCCAGCACCTCCTAGCACCCTCCTAGCACATTCAGCCATGCCCAGAGAAAATAATGGGTCAACATGTCTGGAGTTAAATAAGCCATTTGTTTTCTTACGATTTTTAGCTTCACCATGCCTACGGTAAACCACGGTATATTATATGTCATTTTAATGTCTTTGGTACACCTACAAAAGATGTGGTCTTCAATCTATACGGTCTATCTTCACGGTACCTACAATTACCAATTTGAATGCATTTTTAACTGAATGTTACCGGATTTATCCTCAGTCTGAGGTCCGATCGTAACTCTTTTCCTTTTTATTATATAGGCTACTTTTTATCCCGATATACGCGGGATCAGATCTTACGCAGGTGAAACTGCAGGGCGCTGCTATAGTAGACAAATAATAATGTCTGGCAAATGATATCTGAAATCCAGCCAAACTGTATTATAGCAGAGCGCAGTGTAATCAAATAAGTCTGAACCCCGTTCCCAGACATGCTTCTACGAATATCGTCAACTCAATATATTCTAACGTAACTGAGATTTGAGAACAATTGTATCGTAATACTGATATATTGAATTGAATGGAATTTAATTTAATTTATTTATTAATATGAAATCTTACCAAACACTTATTAAATTACATTAGAAATCGGCTCTACACTAAGCACAAGCTTGTATTGCAGGAACTGAGATACTAATACAATAACACAGAACATTTGATAATAATTCAAATTGTAAATATATACCTATACCTTACAGACTAACATACATAAAAATATATAGATCTAAAATTAGGTTTTAGGGTTTTCTATCTTCGGTCGCGCTTCCCGTGGTTATATTATCTGCCGTGGTTTCACCCGCGTAAGTCCCGATTCCGAGGGATTATCGCGGGATAAAAAGTAGCCTATATGTTATTCCAGTTTCCTCTCTACCTATATTCTAAGTTTCATCTCAATCAGTTCAATAGTTTATACTTGATTGAGTAATAAAGTCACAGACATACCATACTTGCAAACTTTCGCATTTATAATACCTATTAGTAAGAAGTAAGATAGAATTGATAAGAAGTAGGATAAAGGTGGAAGTTCGTGAATATTGTTTGATGGTCAAAGTAAATGACAAAAAAACATTACAGTTACAGCAGGCTTACATTTATTTAAAAAAAAAATGTTTTCGGGTAAATGATGTATATTATCTAAAAGCCTCACTTTCCTGTTGGCTTCCCCGTAGTAGGTAAAATAGACGTTTCATTAGAAAAAAACCTACAAATTTTTTTTGTCATAAAAACGTCAATGACAGACGAACAAGCGAAAGGTGGGGGTTTCTTTTTTTACCTTTTGAGTTATGGAACCCCTAAAAGTCCAGGGGAAAGAAGCATAAAGCTTAAGTAATACGATAATGCAACTTTCACAATTAAAATTAGCACTTGTTTTGAATTTATTCTCTCATTTTTCTGTTTTAATCGCGTTGTTTTTATTAACGGCATTGTCGTATTTGCAGACACCTTCCATATGGTAAGATAGGGTAACGTGAGTTATATTAGGGGTTAAAGTATGAAATTGGCGATTTGTACTGAAAATCTTAATTGTATATTTTTAAAATTTTTAACAAATTTATTTAATCAAAATAGTTGCCATTATTATCTATACATTGCTGCCATCTAATGGGAAGGTTATTAATGCCTTTGCGATAGAACTCCGACGATCTAGACTGCACAAACTGTGTGAAAGCATTTTGTACTGCCTCCTGGGAAGAAAACTTCTTGTCTCGTAGATAATTGTCCAAATCACGATAAAAATGGTAGTCCGTTGGAGCAAGGTCTGGTAAATATTGAGGATGACGAATGGTTTCTAAGTGCAGTTCCTGAAGGGTCAAAATGGTTTCTCGTGCTGTGTGATTTGACGCAAGTGAGTCAATAAAGTGGGTAAGGTAACGTTAAACCATGCCGCTAATTCCTGGGTAGTTTGACAAGGATCGGCTTCCACTATCTCTCTTAATTCATCGTTATTCACCTGTGTGGGCGGTCTTCCTCGTAGCTCGTTCTTTAAGTCGAAATTTCCATCACGAAAGCGTTTAAACCAAAATCGCACGGTGCGTTCATTAGTAGACCCCTCTCCAAACGCAGCATTGATATTGCGGGCTGTTTCTGCCGCGTTAGTTCCGCGTCGGAACTCGTATTCAAAAATCACTCGAATTTTCGCAGTATCCATCTTTCTTGTCTAAATTGAATAACAAAAACAATTGAAAGTCGATATTCAAATGTTTCACATTTTTAAAAAAAAGAACATCACAGAAACCATTTGAAAAAAGTTTCATTCGAAAACCTCAAACCATGAAGATTCTATGTCAATTCAAAGAACCTATTGCAATAAAACGGCAATTTCATACTTTAACCCCTATTATTTTAATTAATACAAAGTAGCGAAAACAGAAAAAAAACAATGAATTACAGTGTATTTTTAACCGGCTGCAAGGAAAGGGTTATTCACGCCTATCTTGTAAGTATGTATGTTTGTAACATTCTTACTCAGCTCGTATCTTCCAAACCACTCGATGGATTTCTTTAATTATGGTATCGTTAGATTCGTCTCATTTCTCCAATGGTTCTTAGATAGGTGACATCAAAATAAAAACAAAATTGCGCCCATGCGCCATAATGTTTAAACGAAAAAAATGACTATGTCGAATTCTTAGGTTTCTTCAATCATTTCTCATTTAATGATACCGCTTAGCATCTACAATGATTTAAAGTTGGTGGCTGCAGTATTTTTATGAACGGCTGTTACCGTTCATAAAAATACTGCAACCTACTTACTACAAAATAATTCTCAATTAAGTAACTCCCCCAATGTAAAATACAATTAATAAAATTAAACGTCTTATGATGACTAAAAAAAGATCAAAACATTCTTTTTAAACCCGCCTGTGTTAAAACTAATTAAACCTAAAAGGTGATAAAAACTAAAAAACAATAGAACAAGTCCATCAGTAGCCCCGAAATACAGCTACTTTAACAGTCGGGGACCAGCTGTTAACCAGCATTTATAAGTAAAGGGGTAAATGTCTAGAATCTAGACCATCATTCTAATCATTCATTATTTAGAATCCTCTATTCTCCAATGAGAAGAAACCATGATTGTGTTAACTACAATCATCATAACACAGATATCTATAATTCGAACAGGAGCAATGAATAATCATGTCTATGGATTCAGGGACAATCAATAATCATGTCCATAGATTCTATTCATTAAGATATAGCAAAGATTTTCACTTTCACTACACTTGCACACCTTCACAAAACTAAATTGATTAATAAGCCCCTAAAATTAAACAATTTACACGCATTTGAACCAGGTTTCCCAAAAATGAAAATTTAGCAACACATCTCCTTACCGCGTTCCCGCCAAAACTCCAAGTTCGTCATTCGATTATGATACTTCTATTTCTTATCGGTTGTGAACCGATTATGGCCATTAGGAAATTAGCCAGTGTC
This sequence comes from Idaea dimidiata, assembly GCA_949358125.1. Classification (NCBI taxonomy): domain Eukaryota; kingdom Metazoa; phylum Arthropoda; class Insecta; order Lepidoptera; family Geometridae; genus Idaea; species Idaea dimidiata. The sequence continues at coordinate 15,601,542 of OX442328.1, forward strand.
ATGTATTCTAATTTATTATGCAAGTTATTTGCATCGAAACAGTCAAGTCGTCATAGTTAAAGTCAAGTCTAGGGAATCATTTGTAAACACGGCAGCCATTTACAAACAATCTTCACGGAGCCTTGGAGACAACACTAAGTCAATGTTTTGCACCGATTTTCACTTTAATTCCACTTGTACACCTTCACGAAACTAAATTGATTAATATGCCCCCGAAATTAAACAATTTGCACGCATATGAACTAGGTTTCACAAAAATGAAAATTTAGCACCACATCTCCTCAAGGAGTTCCCGCCAAGACTCCCATTATGATACTTCCACAACACCAATAAACTGTCAATGATACTTTTCCACAGATGATGCTGTTGTAAATGCATTGTAAATGTCAAACAAACTTAATACAAACGGACTTTCTATGAACTAAACTTTTTGTTCCCATTTATTTACATGGATACTAGAGCCACTATCAACTGTAAAGATAATTTTGCCGGAGGTCAAAAAGTCGATTCTTTAGTGTGGGAACTGTAGATTGGTATCGAGATCTTAAGATTTTTGAGATTGAAAGAGATAAAATAACTATGCATCTACATGACCACAATAGACATTTTATGTAGACATAGTAGTTCATGATAGATGATAGGTACTTATATAGCAATTCGGGGTGAGATGGACCACTTTTGTTTTGAATTCATAACTTTAAATGGAAAGTAAATAAAACAAAATATTTATTTTCATAAGAAAGTCGTTAATAGTAGTTATAGAAACATAACGGGACTACGTTTTTGACAATAATAAAAAAATATGTCGAAGTCGAAGAGAGACCCTTTTACTAAGATTCCATGTGTAATATATGGAATCTTAGTTAAAGGGTCCGTTCTTACCTCTTTAACTCTAGAAAATGTTTGCAGTTTCGGATTTAGATTTTTTGTAATGTAAAAATGTTGGCACAGAAGCTAAAGAATTAGAGGGTAACAAGCTTAACTACCATTTTGGAATGAAGTAAAAAACTATTGATTATTCTTGACTGAAAAAAACCTTTTGTACTCGTGTGCTCCATCGTAATCGGTGCATCCGTTATTTATGCGTAATGAAACTACAAACACACAACTTTCACTTTAGGAATATTAGTAGGATATGGCAGTAGATACTACAAGTAGGTACTTCGTGAAAAGTGAAGGTATTTTATCTCTACTAAAAATGTTTGATAAAGATGCGAGTTCCTTTTCGGAATTCGTAGGTCAAACTGTGGGTTTTAATGGGTTGTATGACTGTATGACGGTTTGACTTTAATTCCCGCAGCGATGTTTTTTTTCTTTTTCACGATAGACATAACAATATTGTCTGCGCTACAGCGGCTTTTTATATTTATCTATTTCGGGTAATAATGAAACAATGATTTTCCATGTTCATATTTTGCGTTTCAGACGTCATCTGTTGTACAGACCTACTAGTTCATATTAATATCTTAATGTGCTTGACGGTGGGTATTCTAACAACGAAATTCGATGAATTTTTTTGTAGTGTTTCCTACACTTGGATGACTTTGAAGAAATGCCTTCCAAAAATAACAACCGACAGGACTTGAACCTGCAACCTCGATATTCTGTAGTGCACGCTTGCCACAGGTGCTTGCTCTACCGTCTTGCCTGAACAGTTCTACTTTGGAACTGGTAAAGCTTGTCTGTCAGAGACGAGTTTGAAATGCACCATTAAAGGCTACGTTTCTTCTTCTTTTTATTCTCCAATAGAGACCAGTCCAGTTCTATTCTTTCTTATTAGTTACACATGCCTACAAATAATTTGGGTAGGTGCCTGTTACCTACCTCAATCAGTAGGAACCACCCTTCATACCTAAATGTAATAGTGAAGTAGAAGCCGAGCGAGCTCTTGAACATTTAACGATGCAGCACCTCGGTCCAAAATCTCAAGCATTCATTAACAGAGGAAAAACGGGTCAAAACGAGAAAAACTTCCATTTTGTCACACCTCGTTAGCTGCAGAATGAGAGACAATGTACCTCCGTGTCTGATTGTGGTTGCATCTACTGTTCAGGTAGACGGAATTCAAATTAGATATAAGTAATTTCTTCTGTGGTTTCCGCGATTTTGCATAATCAAACATTTTTTTACCGGGTTTAATCGCGTTTTATTCAAGATTTTTAAACAACCGCGAGCTTTCACCATCTTTCCCTACAGCTGACTTTTTCTAGGTTGACTGAGATGTCACATCACATCTCAGTCAGCCAACGCGATTAAACCCGGTAAATAAAGTGTTTTATTACATAATTAGATATTTTGAAATAATGGTTTTTTTTTTTAAATATGTTATGTAATAAGGCACTTCCAGATCAAAAATAACAGGACTAATCTTAGGTTTCCTAAATTAGATTTGGATAAAAAAATTATTGTTTTACCAAAGCTTACAAAACACATTATAACTTATACAATAACTTACATAAAAGTCGTAGAACAAAAGTGGTTCGCCTAGACGTATAGAACAACCCCCTTTCGGCTGAAAAGGGCTTGCCCGTTACATCTTGTATTTTAAAAATTCATTCGGTCTTTGACATCTGCTACCAAAATGAAAGACTCGGATACATACCTAAATATAACAAATAAATAAATATAGCTATTACCTATTTCGCTAGTGCAGTGCCCTCTGTAACGAGAGTAACAATACAGCTCTATAATAAACTTAAAAAGTAATGTGTTTAGTGTTTTAGCTTCTTTTTCAAAAATCTGCTTTTTAAGTAGTTGAAAACACTAAATTTTGAAACTCTGTAGTGAATTGACAACTTTTTTTTTAGGTATTACATACCTCTTACTTTATCGTTATAAAAAAATAAGAAATAACTTCCACAAATCAATTGAATCAAAAAACATTCACACGGTAGCTACAAAACATACCTATACAATTAAAAACCGAAATCGAGTTAGCAATTACTGTACCTACTAACCTTTCTCACGAGCAAAAGTCAAGAACTTAAAGTTAAAAAAATTCAAAGACAATAAAACAGTTCAAAAATTAAAAACCTATTTAAATGACCCTGCAATTGGTTACAAAGTCATAGGTCAATTGTAGTATTGAATAACCCTCAAAGCCCTCATGATGAAGTGGCCCCACTCCAAGACATCAAGACAAAGAGTTGGCTTTTCTACACAATTTAACTGTATTTTGCAAACAGCTCTCAAAGTCAAGTGGCGTTTGAGTCGTAGTGAAATGATTTTGTTAATTTGTTATATATTTTATTAATTTTTTCACGTGGGAAAGGGTTGATTGTAATGTTTTTAGGGTTGGAGACTTTACTTTTGTTTTTGATTTGATTTCTTGAAGTTTAAAGGCATTTAAAGTTACAAACGATACTAGGTAACTGGATGAAACCGCTGTTGTTCCGGTTCCATTGGAAATCAAGAACTAATAGGTATGCCAAATATTTTAATTATAGGTATGCTCAAAGAAATTTGAAGTATGTTACAATAAAGCTATACGTAAACAAATACACTATTTTTTGTTGTAGTCAAAAATAACTATTACTTTTAATTTTACAGGAATTTAAACTTCAATAAATTATGAGTCGAAATATACAATATGTAACAGGTAAGCCCTTTTAATCCGAAAGGGGGTTGTTCTAGACGTCTAGGCGAACACCTTTTGTTCTACGACTTTAGAAAATTCGAACTTTTTTTTTGAAAATTTTGAGATTATGTTTCACTGGAAAAACAGCTGTTTTTTAAAATAAAGGTAATTGAAGGTTTGATTGTAGTAGACCAAACTAAATGAAAGAACAACATAAGGTCAATGACCTCGAACTCAAGTAAACTTTACACCTAAATTTTTCGAAAAGTACTTCGAATTTACAAAAGTTGTTCGCCTAAACGTCTAGAACAACCCCCTTTCGGATTAAAAGGGCTTACCTGTTACATCTTGTATACGAATTAACGAAAAAAATATTTTGTATTTTTGACAGAGAATATGGAGAGCTTAATCAAAAAATAATAATTTAAAAATTAAAAAACCGACTTTAAAAAAGAACAAAAAATTATTTATAAAACAACCAAAAAAAAAAGAATTGATAAAAAATACCAAAATAACCTCTACATAGGTACAGTGCCACCGACTGATTAATCTATTTTATTATCATCTAAAGTCGGGCAGCCAAACTTAGTACAATATTTTTTTTTAAATATTTTTTTATACGTAATAGGCTAGCATATGGAACCAACCAGTAAAACTGCCCGACTTCAGATAATAAAAAAATTTAAAAACCATTAAAAAAAAGAATTGATAAAAAAGACCAAAATAACCTCTACATACAGCGCCACCGACTAATTAATCTGTTTTATCATCTGAAGTCGGGCAGCCAAACTAAGTACAATATGGAATCATACAGCCAGTAAAATTGCCCGACTTCAGATGATAAAACAGATTAATTAGTCGGTGGCGCTGTATGTAGAGGTTATTTTGGTATTTTTTATCAATTCTTTTTTTTTTATGGTTTTTAAATTTTTAAATTATTTTTTGTTCTTTTTTTAAGTCGGTTTTTTAATTTTTAAATTATTTTTTTTATTTCACCCTTTTTAGTACCTACCTACCTACTTCCGACTGCCAAATAAATTAACAATACCTATTGTTACCGTAATTTTAATTATTGAGGAGTTTGCTGATGAGAAGGTGGTTTTAGGTGGGCCATCAATCTGTTCTTAGTTCTTTAGGGGTCTATTCTTTTTGGTAGAAGTCCAAAAACGAGCAATTTATTACATTCTGGGAAGCTATCCTGTCCATCATTCCGAAGATACTCATCAGATCCTGACCAAATTTTTATGGGACCACCACGGGGCTTCCACCTTTCCATTAAAAAAAAGAACCATCTCAATCGGTCAAGCCACCTTTGAGTAATCGGTGAACAAGTGAATTGAATACAGGTTTTTGAAGAGCATTCCCGGTCCTTACTTCGAAGATCCTCATCAGATCCTCACCAAAATTTTATGGGACCACCTCGGGGCTTCCACCTTTCCATTAAAAAAAGAACCATCATAATCGGTCAAGCCACCTTCGAGTAATCGGTGAACAAACATAAAAAAAAATAAAAAAATACGCGACGAATTGAGAACCTCCTCCTTTTTTGAAGTCGGTTAATGAGAACCTCCTCCTTTTTTGAAGTCGGTTAAAAATAGATTAATTAGTCGGTGGCACCGTACCTATGTAGAGGTTATTTTGGTATTTTTTATCAATTCTTTTTATTGGTTGTTTTTTAAATTATTTTTTGTTTCTTTATTGAAGTCGGTTTTTTAATTTATAAACTATTTTTTTATTTTTCCCTTTTTAGTATACCTACCATATTGTTACCGTAATTTTAATTATTGGGAGTTTGTTGATGAGAAGGTGGTTTCAGGTGCCCAATCAATCTATACTTAGTTCTTTAGGGGTCTATTCCTTTTGGTAGAAGTCCAAAAATGAGTAATTTATTGAATTCTGGGATGCCACCTGTCCATCATTCCGAAGATACTTATCAGATCCTTACCAAACTTTTATGGGACCACCTCGGAGCTTCCACCTTTCCATTAAAATAAGAACTATATCAATTGGTCAAGCCATCTCCGTGTAATCGATGAACAATTGAATTGAATACAGCGTTTTAAGGAGCATTCCCGGTCTTCACTTCGAAGATCTTTATCAGATCCTCGTCAAATTTTTATGGGACCATCTCGGAGCTCCCATCTTTCCATTAAAAAAAGAATCATCTGAATCGGTCAAGCCGTCTTCGAGTAATCGGTGAAATACAAAAAAATTACATACAGACGAATTGATAACCTCCTCCTTTTTTTGTCGGTTAATTAGTTTTCATTCTTAATTACTTGCGCTAAAACAAAAACATCACATTTCAAATTACATGCAACTGGCATAATATGGCATACAAGTGAAATCACTTGCCCGTATTTTTACACTACTGCCGAAGGAAGTGTTATGTTTTTCATAAACGATAGATGAGCGTTGGACCACTAATGATCTCATCTGATGAAATGATAATGAGTCTAAGCTAAGATGTAGTAAACTCTGCTACAAGAGGGAAGACTCTACTTTCTTTTTAGTGGCTGCACTGACGTATTTACGCGCAAGTTGCATGCAAGACTTGTCCAATGTGACCGAAAGACTTTTAGAACGCAATTGCACGGCTTGCAAAATTCGCCGAGATTCGAGATCATAATATAATTTGGAAAAGACACTTTTCAATTTTAGAATTCCATTTATTCAACTTTTGTAAAACCTACAACGTAAACCTTTCAGGAAGAGGGTGTAAAAAGATTTGAAAACGCGAATCGATTTGAAAATAAAGTGTAAACTCGAGATAAAGGCTGATAAAGAGTGAGTGCACCCTCTCCCTCCGACTTGTACCGTGTGATTGAGCAAATATCGTAATACGACTGGTAGATCACGACGGACGACTGATGGTGCATAAAATATACACTGTACGAAAAAAATATGGCAGATTTATGAAAGAGTGAAACAAGTATAATTTATAAATAGTTTAAGTGCTTTGCTTATGCTAATTTATTTTGAGAATCTGAACAATTTTTTTCTCTCAAAATTAAGTAGGTAACCTAACAGCTAGACTTTACGCGCACTGATAAGTTCCGGAGGAGACGCTTCTTGAACTCCTTTGTGGGTATCGCCTATATGCTGTGTTTATGTCAAAGGAATTTGTAACGCACCTTTGCTGTGAGTGCTCATATAGACTTTTAAGTATAAAGAACTACCCAGTACTACCTACCAACTTTTATATTCACCAGATAAAATAATTACCATTTATAATTATCTGGCAGGTCAGCACCAAATTGCATTCCTAAACCGCACTCTGCCGCCCGCTACGGGGCGCTCAGAGGCTTCATATTTTAGTTGATTTTAGGCCTACCTAGCTAGCAACATAGACCTTCAGAAAGTAATAAATAAGTGTAATAGGAATAACTATACATAAGCTCCGGTTTATATTTTGTGAGATTCTGCACTTTCGCATACAACCGTCCCGTTTGCATAGGTAAATCCATTTTGCATCCCTCATCATACCTTTCGTTTAGCTAACGTGATTCCGGACAGAGTTCCGTAAACTCTACCTCCAGGATTTCACTCGGACGGAACCAACATTTATTAGTATCTTTTTTATAAAGGCGTCGATCATGATTTGGTGAGGGTGAAAAACAACCCTTGATAGATAGGTACTACTTCTACAATTTTAACTGCCAAAGTATCTGCTAAAGTGTATGTTATCATCAGACAAATAAATTGTCCATTTATTCGAAATAATAATATTTTTAAACCTCTTCCAACCGCCCATACATAATTCAAGACCTACTATTTTTGTAAGAAAAAACTGATGGGAAATTCTAATCACAGATTTATTTTAATCTACTTTTTAAATATTAAATTTTGAAAGGGCCAACCAACGTGAGAGAAAAAAACATTATATTTAAGACACCTCAAAGTAAAACCACAATCTTAAAGATTTCCCGTAAATATAAACATTTGTATCAAAGAAAACACCGTCTGGCCATTACACAAATTAGAAAAAAAAACTAAATGCATTTCCCGCCGTTTCGTGTTGCTATTCAAAATACGAACGTATTACCAGCCAGTGAAAAGAACTGTCTCAAATTACTTTGCATCGTTCGTCTTTTTCACTCGCGTATTTACGTGTGTTTATATCTCTCTCTAACGCTATACAAACTCAGATAAACAAATACAAAGGCCCTAATTGAGTAACTAGTAAAACGAACGGCTGTAACGTCCCTTCGAATAACTTGACAATTTAACATTGCCGCTGCGGATAGGTTTACCATTGAACTTTGAACCGTACCACTGAGACATAAAGGATATGTGAGAAGTTTTAAAATGTATAACAACGTGGGCTGGCAGTCAAATTTCGTCGAGTTCTCAAGTGGTAAGGGTGTTCGACTCCGGACAGGGAACTTAATTTGTCAACAATTTTCGATATTTGAATACGTTTTGTTCAATGAGCTTCTGTCAGCTTTAAATTGTTTTTTCTTTGTGCCTTTTTATAATTTGGTTTGATAGACACGTTCCTTAGCTTCTGTTTGGTTAAGAAATTATACGTTCCTTAATCAAGGGACAAAGGAAATGTTACGCTTATTGCTTTGTTATCTTTGTTATGACTTCCTTAAAATACGTAAAATGTAGTGTTGATAGGTGTAACAAAGGGCTTGTTCTGCATGGCAGAATTCTGTTCGCGGTGATCACCAGTCAAGGCTCCTTGTCCAACTAGAAGGACAGGACCACTACTCTGGCACAGCATTAACAGTGTTAGATATCACAAAGTAAGTAAACACAATAAACGCTTTTATTTATTAAAGTAAAATCATTTTCACCTCACAACCTCGGAATGATTCTGTTCGTTATTAGAAACTTGCACTTTTTGGGCCTATCTAATCTGCCATTGCAAGACGCTTGCCCCTCACGAAACTCTGGTTTTCGTTAGTCGACTGTTTCGCCTGTCTTGCGAAGGTCGAAATCATTCCAGAAAGCTAACATTGAACTTAAGGTAGAATTACTTGATGGGTGTGTTTCAACTTCCTACTGGTACTATTCCACTGTTAAGGTTAGAATCAAAGTGCCTATCACCTTTATAGGTACAGTTACAGAAGAATAAAGATTGACATTGGCTTGGGGAGGATCCACATCCGCCAATCATCATGATCGGAGCATCCTCATTGCTGCGCAGGATATGGTCAATTTGCGACTCCTACTTGCCGACTATTGGTCGTTCGACGGCAAATTAGCTGGCTAGATCTACTGTGGTATCGTTTTAGGAGCCAGTACAATACTTGGTCAGTTAGGCAGATATACCTACCTTCTTAGGCAAAAGTCAGAAATCAAACGTCAATTTTTTTAATTTTATTTAGTTAGATAGGTACTCATTATTCTATCATACATTTTGAACAATATTTTGAGATTCAAAATGGCCTGTGCTGTATGAAATCATCCAAAATTAGTGCCTGCCAATAATTAATATCGGATACATTCACACATGATCGTTCTGAAACGTATTACAACTTTACATTTAAGATGTGTGTGTTCGAGACACACCCTCTACACCGCGTCTGATGAACCAAAAACTAGGAAACAATGTCACCTATAAACCCTAATATTCATAAACTTCAAGACCAGGTGTCAGGAAATAATCACCAATTTTCTATGAATCAGATAGAGATTCTGAGTTTTAGTCTTATGGGGATAATGCCCATTACTGGAATTCCTATTATCGCCCAGTATCCTGTTTCTAATTAAATAAAACTATCGAAAGATTGCTGTCAGTATAATTTCTGTTTAACAAAGCGAAGGTAAGTAAACCGTCGGTCATTAAGGCACGTCTCAAACCGCTACTCATTGCGAGCAGCAGCGTCGCGGGCGCAGGGCAGGTCAGTCTAAGAATTATTAATATAAATAGAATAATAATTACAGGGCTGTATTAAGGGTGGGGAGGAATGTCTAGAAAAATATAAATGTTCTCTCTTTATTATTTTTTTGAAAGAATGCTTTCCAAAACTCTGCACCCGACAGGACATGAATTTGCAACCCTTGCATTCCGATGATACATCTCGATTACATCGACTTTACTTTGGAATACGGCCATATTATGTGTCGCTAAGTTTTTTTTTTCAAATTCATGATATTTTTTTTGTCGAGTAGAAGAAAAAAGACGCATTCTTACTAAAAATGCATGAGTTCGTCGTTGTACAAATTATATAGGTGTGTAATAAATAATACTAAAGAAACAGCGAATTTTCAACAATAAGCAATCAACAAAACGAACCTCATCATAACCTCATTCCTCATTCCCTTTAACCCTCCAAATCCAGTACTAGAAGTTTGTAATTAAATGCCCACAAACTTCGCACTAGTTCCTCAGATCCGACCCTGGTAATACCCCGGGCTTCAGTAGCCACGGCAGGCTGTCAAGCTTCTTTGTCCACCCGTCACCGATGACTAAACAAAATATCTAACGACCAAACTGTTTTTAGAAAACAATTTAAGAAGCTTCCGTTTAAACTGCGTTTATTTTATTTATTGTCCAACTTTCGGATCAGTGGTTCTATAATTTAACTGGCCCGTTTGTGTGTATTTTTTACTCATATCAAATAAACATCAATAATATTTTAAGGTTCAAATGTTCGGAGTAATTACTGTGGGCTGTCGTTGCGTTGGTCGGAACGGTTTTTTTATTTGTGACGTGTAAAACTGTGATGGTAGTTTTACCATAATAGGAATAAGTAACAGTATGCAATTTAAGCTTGTCTGTTTCCTGAAAACAAGCTTTTACAAAGCCAAACGTGTAAAAAATCTACATTTCCGGCCTTTCCTACAATTTTTGTGGGAATTGTATGGAAAGATGAGCTGACTATAAAAGCGCAGCTAGACGCCAACTACTAGGTTAACTGTGGTTTTACGTAGTGGTTTAAAGTAAGCTTAGGTATATGGTAGTCACATTTTAGTAATTTAGCGTTTTGTTAATACGATGTCCATTGCGTCAAGTCTAAGGATACTGTATAAGGATTAAAAACTACGAAATCTTAACACTGTTCTTGACCAGTGGCACGAAGACACACACTTAAATTGCCTATTACGATATTTTCTTAGGGTCTGAGGAACCATAACACCTACACAGTTCATATGTAATAAACTAATATAAATAAATATATACATATGTATTAATAAACTAAATAGCCTCATATTCTACTTAACTATTCCAAATAGCAGCCATCTATTAACCGTGAAAATAGTTAACAAGAGTTATTCACATAGTTAGGCCTTTCGATACAAACTATTTACTTAACTCCCAATTAAAAGTTTATCGTAATGAACACAGCTGCATTATATCTAATTTAGTTTTCTACTAACGTTCTTATAAATAATTGCAGGATGGACCGCCTCACGACATTTTAATCAGCAAATGTTTGAGGCAATTTTACATTTTTCAAGTTGTTAGTGTTAAAATTGTAGTTACAAGTTTATTTATTTTATGGACTGTGTTGAGGTAATTGAGTGTTAATAAATGTGTTTAATCGTGTTTTATGGTGAGAATTACCATTTACTTAAGTAAATGAATATGCTTGTGCTATAAATTGAGCAAGACTTTATATCACGTAAAACTTTTTACACGAAACTTTTCATGTCCCTTGTTTTTATCCGACTACGGCAACACAGCAAAAGGAGGGTTATGTTTTTGATCGCGATCTTTGTAGGTACCTATATATACCTATTTATGTTCCTCCTGGCCCTCATAACGTCTAAAAAATAATTTAGGCCTGATTTTTTCATTCCACGGATAAAATATATCTGTCGAATAAGTTCGAACCCAACCAAATTTAAAAGCCTTTTAATTTTGATCTTCTCAATTTAGATTTGTTTTCTTTTTAAATATTATAGTAACGTTTTTATAGTGACGGTTCTATCTAGAGATTTGAAAAATCAGCCCTAAACAAATTAGCTATTAAGTTGTATTAAAATTTAAAACTAGCCACGGTTTCAACCGAGTAACTCGCGATTCCGTGGGAATTTCGTAAGAACCTTTCATGTCGGATGCCTGCGTCATATAAAGAACACACACTCTAAATTTCAGCTCTCTACCAATAGCGGTTTAGGCTGTGTGCTGATCTATCAGTCGGGTAGGGTAAAGCATTTTATAAATATTAAATTAAAATAATTTAAACAGTAAAATTAAACATACTACGTCTAAAAACATCAGTAGGTACACCAACCTAAACTCTTTCCCTAAAAAGTCATTTCATACCGTTCCTTTTCTATAACATCATTATTACAATCGAACCCCAGACCCCAACGAACGTGTAATTGTATACGAAACTTATCACATTATCAAAAACGCGTCGTTTCAAATCCTTTGATCTGGTGCACGGCTCGCTAATTTGACAATTACACCCGGAGATTGACGTACGAGGGGTTACTTTGACTGATAACTTGTGGCGGTAGCGACATCTGTTTCTTGAACATTGATTTTTGTTGTATCTCTGGGATTTTGTCCTTAGTTCGTTCCTTTGAGATCGGTATTATCATATCATGTACTAGTGCTTAGAGGTAATGTTTCAAACATATATGTTACTTTAACGCGAAATAAATATAAAAAGACGCTGCAGCGGCAAAGTATCATTGAATTAGAAATAGCCTTACTTCAGTGACTTGTTTCCTTAAAGCTTGTTTCATTCAACTGTCTCCCTTCTGATGCCATCATATCTACTGTTAATGTGGAGATCAATATGCGTCCGAGGGAAGTAGTCCGGAGTTGTTTTCTTGATTTGTACTAGAAAAATAATTATTGGAGGTTGTGGGCGTGACCGTAAGTTGTAAAATCAAAGGAGCCGTTTGTGTTCTCTTCGTAGGCCGTGCAGCCACTTAGGCATTGATCTGACCATGTTCTGCTGCCATCTTTCGATCTTCTAAATAGGCATGCTTGTTACTTCTTAATTCTGTCGTCTAGTCAGTCAGACGAAAATAAGGAAGAATAAATAAAAATTAATAAAAAAAAATATAAATATTACGTTTGTTTATTTGTTTATTATTATACCATCTAACGAAACCAATAACAATCCAATTTACCTCATCAAACAAGCCCAAGAATTCATCCGCGTCTAGATTCCACCGGTACTTAACTTATCTGGGAAAATTGTCTAAACTACACCTCAATTAGCAACCCTTTACCCAGCAATTTAGTTCTCATATATTCTGGCAACCCTGTTACAAAAGGACGCTGACGAGGTCGGCACGTGGCGCCATCTATGAAACGCTACTCGACAATTAGTTTAGAGGTAATCAAGCGCATGATACTCGATAGCAACATTAGATCAGATAATTGCCCTATACTAGATTATGGCAGCTTTTTGATCATCAAATATTCATGGTGGGAATGTGTGTAGGAACTTTTGTGATTATACTGATGATAGAGAGTTTTAAAAAGCTGTTAGGTAGTTTAGGCAAAATTGAATAAATGCCAGCCTACGTACGGAAAAAATACATTTCTCACAAACTATTACTGATGCTAATGTATCGTTATCTACTTAGTATTTATTTTCTTCTCATTCATTTAGGAGCGACCAGTGTCGAGTATCTTATATATTTGCAAGTTACATGCAGAGGTTTGGAAACAACGGAAAAATCCATCCATTTACAGTTGTACACTTTCATGAAACTAAATTGTGTTGAACCTGAATAAATAATAATAAACTAACTAAACTACCAAAATAAGATATGCTGCCAAAACAAAGTCTTGATTTATCTCAATAAAATTGTTCAATAATTTCGTAAACGGTTTGCTGCACTTATTACTGAACCGTTTTCCAAAAAAATCTGACTCTTCAGTTATAGAATACATGCTCAGAACGACGTTTAAGTATTATTAAATTACCAATAACTCTGTTAAGCAGAATTGGACTTGTTATTTTAGGCGTTAAGTTAGTAATCCTTCACAATCAAAGGTCTTTAAAGATTTCAATACAACCCATAATTAATCAACCTAAAGAATTGTGGTTGCAATTTCATATTGCCCATCTCACAGCCACACAATACCATTTTATTTCTTAATCAAGAACAAAGATAGTGTGAATGCGATTCACATCAAAAAATTAAAATAATCCGTCAGTCATTGAATACCAAAACAGAGGCCGAATGCTGACGAAACCTGACCACAAAACATGAGGTATTCATTGAGAGCCCGTCGTAGTCGCGTCACCTGAATGCTCCGCGAAATGCGATAACCCTCGCCCACAATACAGCGAAGCGACAACCATTCCTACTAATTTCACCTACCAATTTGCCGTGCTCATTTGTTCGCTAAAATACTTTAATACAAACCGGCATCGTTTGACGTCGCACAATAATGTTCGTTGCTCCGTTTCCTCAACACAATACCCTTTTCATTGATGAGAAATCACCGCGGCCATTATATGCTCATTTGGGGTTGCATTGTGAGTGCACTCGGCGACACTCGCGGGCTTCCGCCCCGTAATACTAAAGCTAAATACACACGTCTACGCATCAATTAGCTGTTGGTTTAACGAGCGGGCTAACGCAGCGATGCAGTAGATATCAAAAGAAATTGTTCATTGCATCTCATTACCCCAGAAAAAGCGCTATGCGTTCATCATAGTTCCATTTTAGGTCCCCGACAAAAAAATCAATTTCTCTGGAACACCTTTCGACGCTGATTTGCAAGTCCTATTGCCACCTTATTAGGGAATTGTTCGCAGACGCTTTTATAAATTCGCTCACAGACGAAATTAACTCAACAGGAGTTTATTTACGGTGTCACCTTTTCGCTTTGATCAAGCGCAAGTTATTTCGCGTGTCGCAAAAGGATTTTTCCTTTGTCAGTGTTCGTATCGCTGTGATGATTGACGGCCCGATTCGCGGCGCGAGAAATCATATGACGATTACCGTTTTTCTTCACAAAAAACTTGTCGAACAAGCATGGACCGTAATTCAATTACATAAGTGTCAAACGGAGTCGTGTTAACTGAAAACGTAGCGTTGTTGGCGGTTAAATGTCAAGAGTGCAAAAGTGTCGAGATGGAGGAAAGTCGACCTTGTGTTGTAGGGTTTGGTGAAGAACAGGATGAAGGGATAAAGTTGTTGCGGCCTAATAAGAGCGCAGGTTGAGTCGGCGTTGGAAAATGAGTTTCCTCGCGGGTGTGGGGAGTGGAGGCAGGTGGAGAGGGGGTAATTGTGTCGGGGATCAAAGAGCGGTTCGTCGGATACAGCGGCGGCGCGCGGTGCCTTTTGATTGTTTTTCTCGCGAACGATCGAACCAAGCTTTTTGCGCGACCACCTGTCCACGTAATGGTGTAATCGCGTATTATTTACGAGGTCGAATCGTAGTACGATGTTGTCGTAGAATGACACCGTTTCACTAATATGGGCCGCGGAACTTGTATAGTCGTGCAGGTTAAGCAACGCTTGGCGCTGTCATTACTTGGATTATGTGTGAGGCACAAAGTCATTCTCTCGTGTTCCTCCGTGCTTCGGAGGATACTGAAAGCAGTTGGTCTTGCTTGTTCTCTCTGATAGCAGTCGTTAGGTCAAGTAACGCCTTAGGGCCTGGAAACTCTAAAACTAGGTGAGCCACACGACTTGACCTGACGACAGAGAGATCTGATTATTATTGATAACAATCGGGACCACCTGCTTTACTTTTTACTTAAACACGGAGGAGGTAGAATTGGTATTCACTCATCTAAGTAATGAGCGCGCCAGAGGTTGCTTAACCCTCAGGATTATACGAAATCGGCGGGCGCAGCTAGACCAATGACATTTTTGATTAATAGCAAATAACTTCATATTGTTAGTAACTTTCTCACCATTTGTTTGACAGACCCATTTGGACTCACTTTCAAGTTGCTTTGTTTTTTGTGATCTTTGTTCACGTTTTGTTTTTGTGAGTTGTTTGCTCCGAGGCGCCTTACACGGGAATATTGTTTAAAATCGATCTGTAACTCGAGACCCGCGTATTTACACAGTTTTAAAGATATGTCAACGGAGAACATCGTCGTTTTCAGGGTTGGCAGCGGATGCAGACTCGGACTATAAAATGAATAAATATTGCAGGACGTTGAACGCAGCCCAATCTAGCCCCACACTGAGCAACTAAGTTTGAATCTTAGGCTATTCGAGCTCGGATAAGTCGCAGCGTAGATGCATCTCTGTTGCATCGAGAATTTACACAGGTCTTAGACACGAAGTAGTCACAAAGGAATTTACGACGCAACTGTGTCGAGCCTTGTCCAGAAATTATTAGTGCGCGTACTAGGTACATTGTAACAATCCCATTAATAAATAAAACCCGAGTAAAACCTTGAAATCACATATTCACTCGCGGTTTGAAGCAAATCTTAAACACACAAATGTTGATGATGATAAAATCTTCTAGGCCGAGAAACACAGTATATGGCTCACTAAAAACAAATTAGAAGAAAAATTGGGGAATGATTTTTTTAATAATAAATATTCCATCAAAGTCGTTAAGAGTTATAAAATCAAAATTCTGACAACCCTAAAGTACAGTAACTCGAGATAGAGTAGAGCTTTGTTTTAAAACAGCGCGAGTGAGTAGTGTAGAGTCGTACAAACATGCGGATCCGTCAGTTTGTCCACTGCATTTGTCTACACTGTGCTACTTGAGTACCTCTAGCTGGCTGTTGGAATCATTTTCTCTTCAGCTTCACTACTTATACTTTTCAATTACAAGACTAGCTGTGGCCCATGGATTAACCCGCATAAGGCCGGATCCCTTGGGGATATCGGAATCAAAATTAGCCTGTGTTATTACTCCTCCGATAATTAAGCTTTAATTTAGTAAATAAAATAAGAATGTTTTAATTCGGTTCAGTCGTTTCGGAGCATAAATTCATTATTTATTATATTACAAACAAACGAATAAATGTTTCCGTTTTATAATACCCGTATTAGCATCCTACTAATTTTATAAATGCGAAAGTTTAGATGTTTGTTCGTGTAACAATCACGCTAGCTGGAGATCTGAATTATAACATAGGCTATTTTTTATCCCGATATTCCCGCGGGAATAGGACTTACACGGGTAAAGCCGCGGGGCGCAGCTTGCATTAATTTATTGTACTAAAAACACAAATAACATCAAATTATACAAAGGGCAACATAACACCAAAGTCGCACAATGGGCGGCCTTATCTCCTTTGAGCGATCTTTTCCAGGCAACCAATTAAACTCCGTTTACCATCAGCATTTTCATTAAATTCTCACAAATTCATTAACCAGCGACCTCCATGCATTCCCCTACATAATTACAAAAGACAACTTCATTTCGACCTCATCTTTTTGCAAATAACTTGATACGGTGGCCAAGTCATGATGACTTTAAGTTTGGTTTTATGTTTTAAACTGACATGTTCATTAACGGTCCCTTTTCCTTTATAACAAAGTACCTATAATATTAATATTGTATCATAATGACCTGTTTTAGTGACCCTTTGATGGGTTTTATCTTTTGATTGAATCTGTCTGATATTTTGTGTAAAATGGTGTTTTTTAAGTTGATGACTACTACGACTCTTTTTAATATTTTAAAAACATTACAATAGCTAAACATAAACATAAATAAACAAAACATTACATAAACATAGGTACAGCTTATCTTATAGTTAAACATAGCTTAACTTATAGTTAAACACAGATAAACCACATATGCAAATTAGATGACAGATTACGATAAACCTTGGTGTACAGCTGGAGATCTGGATTAACGCATAGGGCTTTTCATCCAGATATTCCCGCAGTATAAGAACTTACGCGGATGAAACCACAGACTTCTGCTGGATAATATTAAGCAATTTTATTTAGTTTTTTTTTTAAATAAAAGCAACACAATTTAACCCGCAAACTATAAGGGTTCCTTGTTGACTACGAAACCCCAAAAACGGTGACAAGCTAATCATACCGAATTCCAATATAATTGTGAGAATCACTCCTCTGCAGCCGACATCCGTACGTCTTTGACTTCAAAATACTTAAATAAACATTTCAAATATATTAAAATAGATGACAGATTGAAGCAAACTGTCATCTCACGCACTTGATCCCCAAAAAAAGGTGGCGCCACGAAGCCCTAGAGCGGCAACTACCCGTAATTCAATATCAAGAGTGAGTCCCATAGGGTCTGCATGTGGGTAAAATCGGAACTAATCGTTGTCTTCTAACTAAGCTCACAAACTATTTATTAAACTGTGCCTAACGTAAGACAGTGGCGCCCCCAGCCGTATCCACATTTGTTTGGCACGCACTCTACCTACTTTATATTTTTGTTTTTGCAAAGTTTAATGTCACATCGGAAGTAAGCCGTGTTTGTTTAGGCTTTTCGACTGTAATGGACGATAATATTTGTACGGAACCGTATCTAAATATTGTAGAAATGTTGAAATTGTTTTTATTGTAAACATGGCGGATGGATACCCATGGGATACCATGCTTCTATGTCCTTGTTATACCGACCGTTCCTCTTTTGCAAGTGTTATTCAAATTGGTTTTAATTCAAAGGGTTCTTTGTGAAGAAGATTCATGAAGTGACGATGTAACGAAATTAAAATTCTTTTTTTTTCTTTTTTAAAACAAATTGTAAGTTTTTGGAACAATTCCATTGAAGTTTAGAAAAGTAAATATTTTTTAAAGATTTGCATATATTTTTTCATTTTTGGGGATTGTAGTCATTAATAAATGCAGTTCCTAGTACTTACCCCAGAATCTATCCACCAATCACATAATCACTATAGCCCATGTTGTTTTCATCAATAGTTCTTTCCGATCGGGTGGTTATTCTTCGCTGCATTTTATAGTGCAGACAATGATCATCGTCGCGTCGCCATAGTGTCCACTTCCTATAGTTTGCCAATAAAATTGTTAATGTAAACGCTTCGACTCCACGCCTTTTACAAGTCTGGGGCTCTATTAGCTCCGTTATGCCGTTATGGCGTCCGTTATGGCCGCTCGAAGGGAACTGCACATTGCGTGCATGCATGGTAAAGAGAATATTAAGGAGCAAAAGGCCCACTTATCTATATTCTTTGTTACACTGGAATTTAAAAAGCAATAACCTGGATCACCGAACTCAGAATGAGAATAGGTTGAAGATACCGTCTCACAATCTGGTTGGGTTCGAGGGTGGTTTCAAATTCAGTGCGGCAAAGATCTGGAACGACCTTCCTCCACCGCTGCGTAAATGTGAGATGTCTTTGTTTGCTTTTAGAAAACAACTGCGTGCTGCTTATTTGAAGCAGCAAAGGACAAGCTTATAATTATTTCAATGTTTTATATTGTTTATGTTATTTATTATGTTTTTTTTTAACACACGTTTTAGCTATTTGAAATTTATGTTTTTAATTTTAATTTTAACGCTGTATACCTAAACTACCTAACTAATTTTAATGTTTTTTTTTAACTTGTTATTGAAATAATTGAAGTTATTTATTGTAATGATACATTGCACTGTGGCCTGTTGTTTTTTGTTTGTTTTTGTTGTTGTGTTTTTTTTCTTAATGTTTTCGTGTTTTTATTAATCTTATATATTTACTTATTCATGTTTATGTTAGTTCATTTGTAATTTTTAATGTTTATTACTACCCTTTAATTAAGTCAAAATGTGAGAAAGGGGCAAGCTGAAAACCAGCGCTGTGTAGATGCTCATAGCTGCGTCTTGCAGCATTTGCTGAGCTTGCTCCTTTTGCCGTTTGCGTTTACCTAGTTCTAAATAGTTTAAGTTGTTTTTTTTCTCTTTGGCAATAAATACTTTTATTATTATTATACTGGACGTGGGTAAAACCTGCACAGAAATTATAGTACTTAAGTTTAAAAATTAGAAAGAGAAATCCATTAAAAACTCTTCCCTAAATATTTTTTGTTGTCTTCTCTAGAGTTGAAAGTACCTATAATAGTTTTGTTGGATATACCTTAGATACCGAGTAATGGTACACTGATAGTCTACCACGAGTTTGACAGCTCCAGTGAGGATGACACGACGGATGCGTGGCGCCGGCGCGGACGCAGTTGGGACGTGTCGCTTGCGTACACGCAGCAATTGTGGGGTAAACTTACAGGAGAAAGCGGAAATCACATTTACTGAAGAAAGAAGAGTCATTATTAGAGGTAGAGTCTATCTCTATGCTCCTCTCAACTTAGAGGTAGAGTCTTCCTCTTTGTCCTTAAAATTCATGTCGGGTTACACTTTTTTTTTGTAAGGACCGCCGTAAGTGAAATTTTTTCCAACATATTTTTTTCAGTAAATTTAAATCTAAAACTTCTTTGTGGTTTCAAAGCCTAGATATTCTCATTACCCCGCATACGCATAGTTAAAATAAGAAAAGCTGTTTCTATTTATACTAATGAATGAAGAGTTAGCTAATTAACTTTCTGTTATTCTTTTTTTTATATCTACTTAATAGGCTAGCATTTGACCTCATCTCACCTGATGGGAAGCGACGATGAGGTCGACGATGTAGCATGCATACCTAGACCTATTTACTCGAGACTTTAAGACTCCAAGGTTGTAGTTTAGGGGAAACAGCGGAGCGGGCAGCGACTTATTGGCAGTACGCACAAGGAAGGTGGAGGTGTGACGCCGTGACGCTTTGTACGCACGCTTGGTCTATTCATTATCATACCTCCTTGGCCTTTTCATCTAATTTTAGATGATTTATACAGCGCAAGCAACTTTTAATCCATGCTATTTTATGGCGCTGTAGTGCCCGGGACGTTGTCAGATGGAGTAGGCTTGCCCAGCACCTATACCACCCTCCCAGCTTAGTCAGCCATGCCCAGAGGAAAAAACTGGTCAATAAGTCTGGAGCTAACTAAGCCGTGGGTTTCCTCACGATTTTTTCCTTCACCGTATGAGCGATGTTATTAACGCACATAACTTTTCCGCAAGGAAAAAGACATTGATGCGCGGCCGGGATTCGAAATCACGACCTTCGGAATGAAATTCGGGGTATCTACCACTAGACCAACATCGCACTGCCTCTATACATACCATACCCATACACATACCTATACTTATAATAATGGAACAGAGGACAAAAAGTCTGTACTTGAAAGTAAATTAAAAAAAAGTGGTCTAAGGGACTTAGGATAGGTAGTAGAACAAAATTTATATATTTTTTAAAATTCTGTCTGTCTGTTTCTCTGTCTGTTCCTTATACAATTAAAAACTACTAATGCGATTGAAATATAGTTTACGATATTGGATAGTTCTGTTTTCGAGAAAGGTCGTGGTATACTTTGCATCGAAATCCAATTAGTAGAACCCGAGTAAGGAACGAAAAAGTACAACAGCTCGGCCGACCGCGCCAGAGATAACGCGTTTTTCACTTTCGCGGGTGAAACCGCGGGGCGCAGCTAGTCAATAATAAAACAAATCACAATTGGAAAGGTTGATAAAACCGCGTCCGCTCCTAAATTACTCCAACCCAGGTAACCTGATCACTCAGGATCAGAAGGTGACGCTGACGAGCTCAGTAATGAACTGCTAAATGCGGTGTCAACACATCACCAACTTGCATGGGTAAATATAGTCAAATCACTGGTGGCTCACACACACTACATCTGGTGTTTTCATTAAGATAGTCTGCCCTACCATGATTTCTTATAAATCATCGCTATATCGTTCAGTCAGGTATTAAATGAAATTAAACTAGGAGTTCGCCCCGAACTGAGACCTCACGACCCCCTATCTCCCCAACCCCTCTACCGATCCGGTTCATCTTCGAAATCATAAATTCTATTGAGCTAAACTACGCGCATACCAAAATTCATGAAGATCGGAGCTACGATACTCGAGTTATCGTCGAACAAACATACAAAGATACAAGCGCCAGGCCAGTCTACACTGGACCTCACTCGCTTCGCTCGTTCGGTCAATCACATAATTTGAGGTAACGTTACTTCAGTGGCTAGTTTCAACTGTCTTCCTTCTAATTTATTCTATGGTTTTCGCGGTTTTTTTTCGCTATGGTTTTTTTTTTCTCAGTCAACCTTGAAAAAGCCGTTCGTTTAAAAATCATGAATAAAAACGCGATTAAAACCAGGAAATAAAGTGTGTGTTCCTTTTGATGCCATTTCTCTCTATTTTATAAATAGTTTAGGTACAATTCAGCCGTGTAAGTGCCGATCCCGAGGGAATATCAGAAAAAAAAGTAGCTTACGTTCAGCCGTTTATAGGCGTGCGAACTTAACAGACAGACAGAGTTATTTTCGAATTTACGATATTACTAAGATAAGTAGGTATAGTTAGATGTTATTTTTCTACAATAAAGAGCTCTGTCTATCTACCTATGTTCTATTCTAACAAAACTAACCGGTTACCCAAATGAACCCGCCAACCGCATACAGACCATCTCACGCAATCACCGCCAAATCATCGCAAAACAGACAGAATCCGCGTTAATCAACGGTCTACAAATTACTAGAAGCACGACCAAAACTAAGTAAAACACGCCATTTTAAACACCAAAAACAAAACCTCTCATAAAATCCTGCTTCTCTTTTTAACACGTCAAAAGCTGCGACCAATTTTGGCACGGATTAAACCCAGTGCATAACCGGTCTGTGCATTTTCTAACCCTTCAAACGTCGGTCTAGTTTCGGCCATGTGGGTGAGCGCGGCAAACAGCGTACAATCAACCCTTCAGTGTTTGCGCGGCCCGCGCGGCCCCGTCTGAATAATTCATGCGATGTCACAGCTAATTGTAATGAAATTTACGCCCCTCACCTCCTGTCTCGCCCCACTTTGTAAACGGTCAGGTTTATATGAATACGTCACGACACTCTACGTGAACGTCACGCTGCACTACATCTTTCTATTTAAATGAATCTTTTGAAAATTGTGTACTCGACAACATTTGAACCTGCAACTCTTACAAATCCGCTTGCTTTCGCCACAAGTGCTTATGCCATCTAGATAAAATTAAGGACTGCATCTCATCTCATTCATGTTTTCCACTGAGGCACGATGAGTGACATCTACCGGAGCAGATTACCGGCTTGCGTTTTCCTATTTATATAGAAATATTATACAACAGTGAAATACAATTAATACAATATTTTAACTGTACTATCCTTCAAATATAAGAGCTCACAAACACAAAGTAATATAAAATAACTAGGTTCAGAAAATTATGACACCGTAAACAAAAATACATTCCCTTATTCACCTATCTACCCTTTGGCTCACTTCTTTAGGCAAGCCGTGCTTTACATTCTATGAAACTTTTTAAAGTTATACGATTTATACCTGCTCACAACAATAAGCAACAACAACAACAGCAATACCCGAATAAGACACGCACGGGAAATATGTAAATATCTAACATTCTAGTAACAGAATTGTCACCATATAAACCAGTCCTAACATCAAGCATTAGAGAGCAGAGTCTTATTATTTTATTAGTTCACGCGCGATTTAATCACGATTGTTGGTTTTGGTAAGTTAATAATCAGGAACGGGTTGTAGCGCCCTCTAGCGGGCGAGTGACAAGTGCGGGGTCGAATGTGACCCACAGATGTGATCTACAAAGTTAATATTGACTTTTAGAGGTTAAATTGACTGGAAACCTACTAGTCTTTGACTAATAGATAGTTAGTGATGTTTTAGTAAAGGTTTCAACTCTATAAAAAATATAATAAAAATATGTAGAAATAGTTATTTTTACCCATAGTTACATATTGCTTATTTTTCTTCTTGTTTCAAGTATTTATCTCTGAAATAAAATGATATCAAAAATCATTCTTACCATTTATATTTGCTAGTCTTTAAGTTTTTGATCGCCACCTTCATAGAAGACAGAAAAATGGTTACCTACGTCAAGCATATTATCTGACAATCTGTTTTATAGTAAAAACGCACTAAAGAGCGAACATTTTCCGTCTTTTAAAAGACGGCGACGACGTTCAAAAGGTTAAAGTAGGTACGAGTATTAATTTAATTAATTAAATCAAGATTATTTGAAGGGTTCAATTATAACAAATCGTTTTAAAAAGCTTCAAATAAAATCCATTACAGTTAGGTACTTAAACCACAATAGGTCAACTCTGTAACGAAAAAAATCATTACAAAGGGGGAGGTAAGGCACACCTGATGCCGGAAGTCATTAGTAAATAGATGGACACGATGGCGATAACCTCCCCCCAAAATTATACAAAACAATATAAAATTAACCACTTGTAATATACCATAATACTAACTTGAACTTTGAGGTCTTAGCTTTAAGGTTTGGTTTTGTCTGTTCTATTTGTATTAGGTGAATGTGAAAGTTGGGTAGTGGTATAAAAAATGATATTGTATGGCAACACCGTACCCTAATGTTAAAGATCCATTGTTGCGATATCTTTTTATGTAGAAATGTTTTTGAGAGATTAGAAGAAAAATGTTATGTAGGATTACTAGCTGAGGCAGATGGTTTCTCCTGCGTGAGTTACCATCTCGGAATAATGTCGGGATAAAATTGGGTACCTACTTAGAAATAGCTCAAGTGTTGATCTCAATATCCAGCTGCTTATAGGCCGAGTTTCGTTGCTATTGGTTTTGTAATTATATACCTAATATAACTTACTGAAAAATAGGGTATTATAGTAGGCAGATAAGAATCTATTAACGCATTGTCATATTCTATTAAAATTAATAAGATTTAACCTAACTAGTATGATAAGCATAGTTAATTATAGGTACTTACTACCCAAAAACTTAAAGGTTTCGCTAGTCGTTTTCCGTAACGTATATATAGCCTCATAATTAGGTCATGTAGGTAGGTTATCTACGTGATTTTAACACGTGGGATTCCTCATGATATTTTCCTTCACCGCAAAAGCGATGTTAATAGCGCACGTTATAACCTAATTACTAAAGTTAATGAAGTCAGTTAGTGCGTGAACTACCACTTATCTTAACTAATTTTACTAGACTGTAAAATTAGTTAAGATTAGTGAAGTTTAGTGAAGATTAGTGAAGTTAGTGGTAAGTTAATTAACTTACCACTAACTTCACTAATCTTAACTAATTTTACAGTCTAGTAAAGTTAGTTAAGATTAGTGGTAGTAGGTGCGATTATTTATAATAAAATTAATAGGTAGGCAGTAAGATTAGTAGATTGAGCGTAATGGGGATGGTGGGCACTTCTGGACTCAATGGTCAATCACCTTAGATTATTTATATTGGTAATTATCTTTGTAGTATTTATTTCTTGTGTAAGTATTTAGTTTACCTGTCTGAATAAAATATAGCAGTAGTTACTAAAAATTTATATCTAACTACCTAGTTATCCCTAAACCTATATACCCACAAATACAAAAATAATAAGATTAATAAATAACATACATACCATAAACTTAAACATACCATTATTCAAACAACACCAATTTTCGTAACATATCAATTACAACCACATCCCAATCCAAACCCAACCGTACCCCAACGACACAAGCTTGAAACTTCTTTATAAGCCTTTAAAAAGAACTAGGGTATCGTTTTCAAGATCCCTTTGTAGCGAACATGAGAAACCGACCCTAAGATAGAAGCTACAGGGTTTAAACTTGATTGTTTTTTATTAAGAAGAAGTAGAGTATCAGTTACAGGATTGGTTATAGCAAACCCCGCCCAGTAGGGAAGGGTATCTATTACACGGACACCTACCATTCGGTAGGTACAGAGCTAGAGGCGTCCCACGGTATATGGTGTTTGTAATCGATATGGGTGCGAAAGCGGCCAATCAAATGCTTTGGGCTATTTTGTTTGATGATAGATTGGTATGGAAAGTGGAGTAGAGTCGTAGAATAAAGGAAAAACTTTCAATAAAATAGTATCCCTACATACTGAAATAGGTACTTAAACGTTTATTAATTAAACACTATTCTATTACAATATGCGGCCAAAAGATATACAAGATGTAACGGGCATGCCCTTTTTAGCCGAAAGAGGGTTGTTCCAGACATCTAGGCGAACAACTTTTGTTCTACGACTTTTGAAAATTCGAACTTTTTTTTTGAAAATTTTGAAGTTATAGTTCACTGAAAAAACAGCTGTTTTTGAAAATAAAAGTAATTGTAGTTTCGATTGTTGTCGACTAAACTAAATGAAAGGACAAGATAAGTTCAATGACCTCGAACTCTGAGAAACAGCTGATTTTCAAGTAAACTTTAAACTTAAAATTTTCGAAAACTACTTCGAATTTCCAAAAGTTGTAGAACAAAAGTTGTTCGCCTAGACGTCTAGAACAACCCCCTTTCGGCTTAAAAGGGCTTACCTGTTACACCTTGTATACTAAATTAGAAACTACAAAAGAAACACAAATGAATTTATGATTAAATTGGAGAAACAATGAAAATAATGAATGTTACTAATATTTACACAATTATTAGAATAAAATCTTAATAGTTCTATCAGATGCTGTGGTTGTTCTTGGCTGCATTTTAAAAGTTTTAAGATTAATCGGTAAACGCCGCACTGCCCGCGCCGGTATGCATGAGTTGCGTACACTTCATAGTTTGTAAGTAAAATTATTATTGGAAAAGAGCCCCTAAGTGTTGACTTCGGCTCCACTCACGCCTTACAAAGTTTCGGGGCTCCATATGGGCCAATTAAGTCATTGTAAGAAATCTTGAATCACATGGGCACAATTGCCCAATGAGGCTACGTACGGCAAACACCATTTTTGTACCTTTTAGGTAACCTAGGTAAGTACCTGCTGCATTTATAACCTATTTAAACTACATTACAATAACAAAGCAGAATAAAATTCATAAATACATTTATCTAGGAGTCCATAAACAATCGCCGTTATTAGACAGGGCATAGATAAGGCACGTCTGCACCGGAAACGGCAGCCACTTCCGGCTGATAAAACCAGCTTATAAATACTGTACAATACCTTTATGACAAGAAAATATAGTGTTCAACGCTGTTTCTTATTATTATAGAATTTAAAGAAGTTCGTATTAAGTCGGTAGGTAGTGAGAATTATAGAAAAATATGTGTAGGTATTAGTTACTCTTTCATATCTATACCTACACCTTCTACATATTAACAAAACTTAATATGAAAACATATCCTGATAAACACGTCATACTCCTTCTTTGCGTCGCGCAACCGGATTTAAAACAAAATTATTTTTTGGTTTTGGCAGAACTTATTTTTTCGGCAAAACAGCGTTTTAGTATAATTTCTTTCATAAATCATAATTATAGACAAAAAAAAAATTTTGAATCTTGAAAAATGATCGAAATTAGACCAAATTCTAAATATGAATTTAAAATTATCTTATGAAAATATAAGTACCTAGAAGTGGGATCTCGTGCCTCTCAACCACAGCTCTCAACAAATAAATCATTTGAAATCCAACTCGATACAGAAACCCGTTACTCTAGGAAACCACTCTAGTTTTGGCACCATTGTCTATGGTCACGTCCGCCTTTGTCCAAAATCTTTAAGGTAACACAACACAACTTGCCACCGGCCATCTGTTAAAAACTGGACACGCGAAGGGTTGACAATAACATGACCCAAAAAGTGGCCAGTTTAACAAAGTTACCATGCGTAGCTCACATGGCGCTAGTATCTACGTCAGTATACCGAAAATTTGACACTTTTTTTTTGTTCTGAAAAGATCCGTCTGTTATTTTTAAGTTTGTCGTATTGTAGTTTGTTTATCCATCCCGTATTCATCTAAATCATAATCAAAATAGACTGGGATGCTGTATTTATTCAACTGGACTGTCCGTGAGGAGTTTGTTATGATATAGTGACTTGAATTTTAATTGAACTGTAGTGTTATTTAAGTTTTTTTTAAGTAAAAATATAGTTATGGTCAATTATGTCGATACGTTTGCTTAAGAGGACAGTAGGCTAGTCAATGAATGACAAATTAATAATGGGTTATTGAATAAGGTATAAGGACTAAATACAAATAGGTCTTGCAGTTTTACTCGCATTGTTTCAACGCCGCTCGCTGTTGGGATTATGGTTTTAAAGGATTTTTGTGATAATTTTAATGATTTATTGCATCAGAATGGATCTGAATTGGTATTTACAGAGTGAGAACCAATTCAGATCAGATTAAGGGCTCTATTTTAAAATCGCTTGTGGCATTTCGAGCGATTTGATTAGCTTGATTTCTTTTGATTTTCATTCGATGTCGGTATTTTTTCTATGTTAATCGCGCGCACGACCACAAATGGTCTCCATCCACTTGCCGCTAGAGTCTGATATCTTACAAAAATAAGCAGAAATAAAGATAATAAAACACTTTATTTATCCGGTTTTTATCGCGTTTTTATTCATTATTTGACCCGAGCTTTCGCCAACTTTACAGTTGGCTTTTTCAAGGTTGACTGAGATCTCAGTCAACCTTGAAAAAGCCAATAATGAATAAATAATGAATAAAAACGCGATAAAAACCGGATAAATAAAGTGTTTTATTATGCAAAATCGCGAAAACCATAGAAGAAATTAGAAATAAAGATATTTAAATAATTCAAACCAGCACGAGCGATTCAAAAATAGGTCTCCAGACCATTCAGACTATAGATTTAAATTCAGATGCATTTTCTATATTTAAATTCAGATCATCTATTCAGATGCATTTTCAAAGAAAATGTTATTTTCTTATGTTTCGTTACATTCTTCGTGTCGTGTGTTAGATAACTGAAGATACCAAATAAATAGATTTATTAGTTAAGAACACTGAATCTTACTAATGTTATGAAGCTGATTTTTTATGTAAAATATGTATGTTTGTTACTCAATCACGTTAAAACCGCTGATCTGATTGCGATGAAACTTGGAATATACCTAGATACCTAGTTGGAGACCTGGAATGACACATAGGCTTTTTATCCTGATATACCAGCGGGATCGGGACTTACATGAGTCAAACCGCGGGGCTCAGCTAGTAGTTTATATTATTGTACTCATAATCTGAACCTAATACTGCTACTGCCATCTGTTATAGATAGTGAGAACTAAATCTACTTCGGCCGGTGGTAGAGCGAGTGACAAACCCATCGTTTTTATTAGTTAGATAAAACATTTTTACTGAACTAAGTAACGTTATATTACTTACTACATATTTTAGGTACTTAGGTAGGTATACTTACATTTATTTTCGTCGCTTTATTGAATTTGTTTGCTAAGAAAATTTTAGGACTGAGCCAGTTTAGGTGAGCTTACCCTATAATTCTTTTTACATTTTTTTTATCATTGAAATTTCTAGGTCAATTATTAGCACACGTTACTTTACAATCTATGAAATTCTACTAGTATTATACATGTGAAAGTGTTTGATTGATTGAACATGTGTGTGTTTGTTGGCTCTTTCACGCCAAAACCACTGAACCGATTGCAATTAAACATGTAGATAGCTGGAGACAGAACTATACATAGGCTACTATTTACTAATAATAATAGGAATGAGTTATCAAACGTGCCTACCTAAAGATATAAATGTAACAGGCACTCTACGGGATAGCGTCTCGGGAAACTGAAGTACTCTTGGGATAACGAAGCTACTCGCTTGACTGCCATCTGTCTGTCACAATATTACATTGTAATTAAAAACTTTTGTGTATTTTTTTTTAATTTTGTTACTTGTACATGACACTGGTTTACCTAAGTATTAGGTATATATGTTACGTAGGTATAGGTACTTAGTTTTCTAAACCGCACCGATGACTTCAATGTCATACAAGAATAATCGATTTATTTTCATACTTACCAGTAGTATTATAGTAGGTAAATTGGTTTTACTACATATTATGGTTTTACTTGAAAATTATTGTGAAGTGACGATAATAAAAATATAAGGTACCTACATTCTCTATTAATTAAAAACTAAGTTATAATTAGATATCAACTAAACAACAGCCAAGTGTTTTTTAAGACAAACGTTTTAAACTACAATATTTTTAAGACCCGGTAGACAAATGGTATAGATACAAATACAAATACAAAAGCACTAGGTACTAGCTGCTTCTAGGGTAAGTCCCGGTCCCGCGGGAATATCGAGATAAAAAGTAGCCTATCTGTTAATCTAGATACCCAGCTACCTATATTCCAAGTTTGATCGCAATCGGTTCAGTAGTTTTTGCGTGATTGAGTAATAACAAACTCACAGACATACATACATGCAAACTTTCGCGTTTATAATATTAATAAAAAGTAGTATGATGTGTATTTCTTCGTTTATCTATCTTCTATTTATAATACTATACTTACAATAAAGTATGTACTTGGAAGTAAATTAAAATAAAACTTGTCTAGGGGACTTAGGCAAAGTAGTAGAACAAAATAATTTTTAAAATTCATGTCTGTCTGTCTGTCTGTTTCTCTAATTGTCCAATTAGAAGGCCCGAGTAATGAACGAAAAAGTCGGCTATGCACTATTTTTACGCAGACGAAGTCGCGGGTAACAGCAAGTTAAGGTATATGTAGGTACTTACCTTACCTACCTATTGTGTCCTGTCTAGTACCTACTGACATAAATTAACAACATTTATTTTGATATAAAATGTTTAAATACGAGTAATATACCTAGTTGATTTATGTATAGGTCGCAGTCAGACTTTACATTTAATATTTATAGATTTAATTATAAACGTTTGTGAAACTCATTTATAACCTAACAGATAACACAAATCTTTGTACATTTTCTAACCCTTTCCATGCTTCTTCTTTGACAAGTAAACCTATATAGTGTTCCGCGGTTTTAGCCTTGTAGGTAGATCCCACAGAAATATTAATCCTTTTTTTTTTTTTTTTTTTTTTTAACGAGGGGAATCGCCTTAAGACCTTCAGGCCGCTCCCGGGGGAGAGCGGCCCGGTGTGTGGGGGTCCCTCTAGCCTGGGGCCGTGTTTCGGCCAGAGGTTTACCCACTAAACCCCTCGGTGTCCAGCGCTCCGCAATTGCTAGAGCCCACCGGAATTCCTCTCGGAGGTTCATCGGTGAGCCCCAGCGGCGGGTGGTCTCGTCAGACCCCTTCTCCAAAACCCACCAGGGTGGGGAAAAAATCCCTCTTCGAGAGGCGGCGTGGACACGCCGCCGCCATCTCGGGCTCATTGTTTGGCGACGGACTCCCCCGAGTCCGCCGCCAAGAGCCGCTTAGGGCGGAAGAAGGTCATTTCTGACCCTTCTTCTACGCCGGGTGCGCGCTACGCGGTTCGGGTCGCGAAGGGCCTCGCGGTCCCGTTCCGCTGCCTCCTTCCGGCTCATTACGGCCTCCGCAAACTGCCTGACGGCCTGCCACGCCTCGTCGCCGCCGACCATAGCCGAAACCACGGCCGGCAACGACAAGTCGGGCCCTTTTTCCTTTAAAAATATTTCTAGTAATATTATGTTGTTAATTTACATAGGTCTCCAGCTGTCTGCATTGCAATTGGTTCAGTAGGTACTTTTACTTACAAACAAACTTTTACGTCTATAATATTAGTACAATTCCAATACAACTTTAGCTACCAATTACGATGAAACTTGTTAACTTACATACTTAATTACCTATTTAGCTGGAAACCAAGTTACTTTTTAATAACTCTTTATTAATATTCTCATAAAATCGAGCTAGCTGCTAGTTATATCTAACATGAGCAAAGAAAAGTAACAAACCTCAGCTCAGTCTACGCCTGAGGTAAAACACTTAAACGTAGGGAATTGATGAAATCTACACTAATATTATAAAGCTGAAGAGTTTGTATGATTGTTTGTTTGAACGCGCTAATCTCAGGAACTACTGGTCTGAATTCTAAAATACAAAAAAATCTTGTCTTTGTGTTTGATAGTCTATTTATCGAGGAAGGTTATAGGCTAGGTACATAACATCACACTACGACCAATAGGAGCGGAGCATCCATGAAAAGTGTTGCAGAAACGGGAAAAAAATGCCCCTTTACAGAGCTTCTGTCGCGTGTGCTTTATAATTACACGCGGGCGGCGACGGGAACGGGGCTTACGCGGGTGAAACCGCGGATGCTGCTAGTGTTTAATATTTAAAGCAACGCAATCAAAACCGGAAAAATGAGTTTAATTTCAATCCAACATCGCGAAAACAGAAGAAAAATCGTCCTCGCCCGGTGTCTGTTAACGAAGGTAATTTCCCGCCCATCGTCACCCGCCACCGCCCGCCCAGCACCAGCCACCGCCCGACCAGCTTGATGCCCTTTTAATGAACCACTGCTCTCAAGGACTGTTCATTTCGTCTTTTTTCTTCTATCACCACTTTGGCCTGTATGATTCTATTTCGTCAATAATTAGAAACTGTTGTTTTTTCCTTTTGGGGTTTTGTAACCTATACTTAGTTCTTAGCCATAAGTATAGATATATCCTTACATATCTAATAATATTATAAATGCGAAAGTAACTGGTACAGTAACAGGGGCTGGGGCTGGCTGCTACTTTGTTCAACGAATAGATGGCCATCCGAAGACGCAATGCAGGCAGCCTTTTGAGTACCATACCTTGGGACTCATTTTCCTATATTTACTTACTAGCTGTGCCCCGCGGTTTTACCCGTAAGTCCCGATCCCGCGGGATTGTCGGGATAAAAAGTTACCTATGTGTTATTCCAGGTTTCCAACTACCTATATTGCAAGTTTCATGGTAATAGTTTACATACTTTCAGCTTTATAATATTAGTAGGATAAATTATATACTTATTTTATTATTTTATAGACTCCGGGATAGCTTTTTTTATACTAATTTTAGTTCTTTCTAATGCACTACTTACCTATAGCAAAAATAATTATGACCACTAATACATATAGTGCGTTGGAGTTGTCTGAATCAAGAATTATTTGACTACAACTTAAAACAACTTTTTAAATAATTTCCAAAATACAATATTCATCCTACTAATGTTAATCTAACACAAGTCGCGTACCACATTACCCACTCAATCTAACTCAATAATACCAAACCAAGTCAACGACAGTTTCACACCACCCCTCAGTCCAACATGGCGTCTCTGTAATTATACCTACTACAGACCGCTCACAATCGGATAAAATACTTTCTTATTAAAGTTGTGCTGTGGTGAGAATTCATCTCGGGAGCTTTAGCGTGGCGCTTCGGTGAAGACTCGTGGTGATGCGGTGAAGCCGCAAGGGCGCGCAGCTTGAAAAATAACAAGTTTGATCAAAATGACGAATTCTGTTTTGACGCTTACAAAGTCACATCACAACTCGAGCTAACTAGCTTTTTAGTTTATCAATGCGTCACCTTAATTTGGTATAGCAGCTTTTGTCTGAAGCAGTTCAGTAATACGCACTATATTACCTAACTTCCATCATCACGCTTTTATAATACTTAGTATGTTTCTACAACAAATATATTTGTTCATAATTATATTATATAAACAATTAGGAATGTGATTTGGTTTGTTCAATTTATATTGTGCTTATACATTTATCTAAATACAATTTTTCTTTAAGCTTAGCTTCAACTAATTATACTAACCTTATTATAAGTCATCTCTTTGTAAACAAAAATAACAATCTACACATAAGAGAATAATCGTGGTTGTTACAGCGATGAAGTATACCTAGAATGGACAATGTAGATAATCATAATATAATATAGAATAAATATTTCCGAACTGCATTTTCAAATACAACGCAACTAAATAAAATACAATGTCGACGCAATATGATTACAGATTACATAAAGTTATATGCACACAATAGAGCTCAGTAGGTGGAACTCTGGATGCTGGGTGTAAAATAACATTTTGAATAAATCTGTTAGAGGGGGCCGCTGTAATAGACATTGCGCCGGTGACGCACCCTTGATGAACTCAACTGTCGGTCTGGGTGTTCGAGTTTTAAGGACATTAAAGGCCACACAGCCGAATAAAGAATAGCGGCTCTAAAACTGAAAAAATCCCATACTAGTTTTAAATTTAAAAGGGGTCAAATATCTTTAGGTAGGTACGTAAATAAATACCTTCCCCTTAAATTTTAGGCGGTGTTGCTGTATTCGGTTGCAAAAATGTAACCATAAATTAGCGTGAACATAATGATGTTTTTTTTTTCTTTTTTGGTCTCACTTAAAATGACATATTAAGTAGAATACGTTAACTGATTGTAATTGTTGTTGGTTGTGCAAATAAAGGATTAATCTACCTATCTAAGATATCATTTCGCTCTTGCTTCTTAGATAAATTACCCGCACATTTCGTGACCATTAAAATCAAGGATAGCGCATATTATAAAAGTACTTGTTTAATGACACATATCACTAGGTTTCACGATAATTTAGCAACCCATTTACTCAACATGTTCCTGGCAAAACTCACAACATTAAGTACAAAATAAAAAAAAATAGGTTCTCAGGTCACTGAAGTGATATTATATTATCTTTGGTTAAGTTATTTAAAAGCAACATTACCTAACCAATGTTACCTACTTTTTTCTTCTTTTTCTGTATCTGTCAAATTTGATCACGTGATTTGTTATTAACTAGTGCAATTTGTCAAATAAAAGTGTTTTTCCTTTCTACTTATGTCCAATTCGCTCTACGGCACAGCACCACGAGTTGACAAACGAAGTTACACAGTCAAGTAGGTAACGAGAGCCCTACTACCCTATACAGTCAGTCGTCACCACCGAAACACAACGCAAAATACACCATATATCTTACATTTTAAGATGTAAATTCCCGTAGCTTTTTACGAGTAAAAAGTTTGCGGCTGCCTGAAAGTCGTTTAATGCGTTTATAGACTTCGCTTGGTGCATGTTAAATCTGAAAAAAAATTGATGTCCGTCTAACTTCCGTCCGCCATTTCAGTACTGCTGGTTTAATGGTGCTTCCATACATCAGTTGGTTTTGTAGTTCAAGAAAAGATTATGTAACACGGTAACATTAGTACGGAACGTTAGTAGGTACTTTAACTGAGATATTAACTTTAGACGCGGGTAAACCTGATTGTTGGCGTGGCGATACAGGCCGTGGCGACGCATCCTCAAGCTATATGAAAACATAATGTCATTAAATATGATATTATTATTATACTAGTAGGTACTAGATATACCTACATTACCTACCTTAATTTGTCTCTCTGTATCTCATGCATGCAGGTGATGTCCATGCTCTTCCCCTAAATAACTACAAAAGAAAAAATATACAAAGATCCCATTTCGTATATTTAACGACGACGATAGTGACGATTATTAAATTAACCTAAATCTCTTTAAAATTAGAAATCCTCTGATATTTTTTAATAACGTTAGTCACGTTACAGTATTATGTTTGACACCCGTCCTTACCTGGGTTTCGCTTGCGGTTGTAACATGATAAACATCTCAATATCTCGATTTATTATTGTATAGTTATATTCTATTAAATATTATATGGTTTGAAATATGAGCTCGGGGTATGTTTTATACCCGCATTGCGATCTTTGTTGTCTGATAAAGATATCCATCTTTATAGATTTTGACGCACATGCAGTCTATGCCATAATTTTTTACGGTGTTCCCTTAGATTATTTGTATTTGATAAATGAGAGGGATGGACCACAATCTTGCTTGTGGTAAGTGGATCTAAGGTGTAGCATGTTCACCTAGAATATCGTCCAGCGATTTTTGCGTGAAAGACCAACACGTATATAAACACTCACAAATTTTAACCTTTATAATATCAGTGAGTATTCATATATTCACTCACTGCAAATGTTTTTTAATAAAAAAATACCTCGACTACTTTTAGAAACACCTCAGATAATATAAAAAAAACTTTTTCTTTTTTGAAGTTGTAGGTATTTACTTTTAATGTTAACACATCAAATAATAATTAAAGAATAATACAACTCACAAATCGGCATTTGTGTGTGACGACGACTTTGCGACGACTTATTAATACCTAACTCATTATAATCCATCATGGTGGGGCTGGATGTCTTAAAAACATATTAAGTATTCCAAGTTCCTTTTACGCGATATAAATATAAAAAGCCGCTGCGGCGCTGACAATATTGTTACGTCTATCGTAAATATAAAAATAGTTTGGCTGCCGGCTCTAAGATGTAGTCGATATCAAAAGCATCATTAAGTTTGTGATTCTTAATGATAATGTTAGCACAGTAGCTGTTTACAATTGTTTTCTTTTTGATGTCATATCTACTGTTAAAGTTGGGATCAATGAGTACCTACCTATAGGGATACTAATTCTTAGCTACTTAAACGTACCTATCAACTGTATCTAAATTAAGATGCGTAGGTACATAGTATCAATAGGTACTTATAGTATCCCCCTGTCCACCGTAATGCTACATACCCGACTCCCGAGGGACAGATTGGGATGTACCTAAATCTAAGGACGGTGACAGCTACCCCGTGGTGCCACTCGATGCCCCCGCCGTGATCCGTGACACGAATCGTAATCATTATGGTGATAGGCAACTACATAGCATGATTGTCTAAGGATATCTACTGGCTATGGCGGCTGGCAGCCGTAAAATCATTGTCAAATCTATTGCGATATGGTCAATAAGATTTAGTGGCTCCCGTAAGTGATGCAACAGGAAACATCGCTCAGATAAGGATTTACCTACATTGCCATTGATTTTTACGATAGACGTAACAAAATTGTCAGCGCTGCAGTGGCTTTTTATATAAAAAAAAGAGAAATCGTGAAAGGAACTTGGAATATGTTTGAGACATATATCTCAACAACATATCAGGGACCTTGAGAGTCAAATTAAATGTGAGCAAATATCACTGAATATATTATTATATCGGAATCTGATAAAAGAAATCTTATTTTGTGTTCTAACATAGCTGTAGATATAACAGTTAGTACTTAGATTATATATTATTCTATCGAAGAATAAGAAGACATAGAACGGTGAAATCGTGCGTAAAATAATGAAATACTTTCATAATCTGCGGGATGGGATCTCCCCTTATGTATTCCAGACAAGCGGGCAGGAAGGCAGAGGGTTGCGATTGCGACGTGCCCACGCATCTATTGTATCCACTTTGAGATGGATTCACAAATACCTGTCTATACATATAAGATTCAAAGTCCTAGGTGACTGACTGAACAATGTAATTATATACCTAAATATTGCACAACTTTACATAGCACACTCAAGCCCCCAACTAAGCAACTAGACTCGAACTCCATAGTTACCCAGGTACCTACTAGTAACATGTACCGTGTAATAGTACCCATGTGAGTAATACTACTTGACAACTACAACTACATTTTATACTTTTCTTTGTAACATGACATACATACATAACATGAAAATACCCAAAACCAGAAACAAAAATTATGGTCAGCATAAAAATATCTGACTTTTCGGCTGTTTTTACGATAACGCTACACACAAACCACATTTTTTTTATTAGTTTAGGTACATTCTAGATTCTATACTTTAAGGACCAAGTTCGGCAACATAAATTACTAACAAGCTAAAGTCACTGAAGTTAACAACATCAGACACTCATCATTCCAAGTTATACGATGAATACTAAATTGATTTCACAATCAAACGCCTTTTGAAATGCAAGAGCAATTTGTGGTCGAGCAAAATAAGTATTATGACCATCGCATCGTCCTCTATTTGTAGGTCTATCTACACAATCTACAGGCTACAGTAGTATTATGGCAAGTCATATGTCATAACGTCTTTGTAGACCTTTTTAGCTGTAATAGTCATTTCACTGCTGATGAAGTGAACTGATGATTGCAGAAAAGAAGCGAAGCATTTTTTTGTGTTTCATACCTCAAAAGAAAATTCCCGCCGAGGACCAGCCCCCTACCGCGTAACTCCCGCCGAGTTTAACTCGACGTCGATTTGGGAATACGATGCTATCGATGACAGGGTTGGAAAAAGCTACCGCGTAAGTAGCGAGCAGAAATTGTCGAAGTCAAACCGATAGACAATTTCTGCTTGCTCCTTGCGCGGTCCAAAAACAACCGAGAAGAGAAGATGTTTGAACCCTGTAGCCGGGGTTTAGTAGATTATGGCTAAAAAAGAGGTGACCAAAAAAGTTACCTTGCTGGGAGACTTCGGCAGCAGGGTTACCACACATAATGATTAAAACAGCATAAAGCCCTTGTTAAACGTTGCCAAGCGTGCCTTAGCCGAAGATACGATGCCGTCCAAAGCAAAGCATCTTGATGTATCCTTTGACGGTTCCCGAAAATCAATTTTGCGAATTCCATAACTAAATCAATCCCAATGGGAAAACCGGCACTGACATAGTATTAGGAAAAATATCAAAGTAGTAATAGTATTTACAGTAAAGTCAAGATCAACGGATAAGTAGGTACAGTGCATATTATAAAGTGACCATTCCTTTACATCCTGAGACATCGTTAGCCGCCATGACTGGACATTTCGCATTTGTCATCGCTGTCATTACACTGCACTCGGCACTTGGTACTGCTGTGCTGAGAGGTGGAAGGCAGCTTAATTTGTTATTTAATAAAATAGGTACCTTACTCGGTTCGGTCCCTAGCAAAGATGCCAAACGAAATTCGGCGGCAGTGAAATAAACTCGATTTATGCATTTAACAGTGACCATAGATACAGTATCATTGTACTACATGTTTAACCGATATGATAATCTATTGGTTTAAAAAAATAGCTTTAATCATTTCAGAAATGAAACATGAGAACACAGAGAAGAACTTAAAATTCTTCATAATTAGAAATAGTGCATTGAGAATTATTTTTTGCAAAACTGTAGTCGTTTTCCTTTCCGCCAAATGATGGTCGTCACTATAATAATGCTCGCCTTTCTTAGGACCTGTCATTTGGCATTGAATGGGATATAAATTGATGGTTTGGCAGTGACAAGCATTTGCACTAAGTGGACTTACTATACCTAACCATTGGTAGGTTAAAGTTAAAAGTAAAAAAAAATACTGCGGGTTTCCGCAATTAGCCCTAGAACTGAACCTTTGTGCGTGAATTTAAGCCGTGGATTTCATCACGATGTTTTCCTTTACCGTAAGAGCGATGTAAATAGCGCACATACATTTATCTTAAAGAAAAAGGCATTGGTCAGGATTCGAAACCTAGACCTTCGGAATGAAAGTCGGGGTATCTACCACTAGACCAACACTATTAGTAGGTAGGTATAGGTACTTGCAGATTGTCTATAGATAAATATTTTAGTACCAAAAACCTACTCAAAGAGTCGCGTCACCTATACCTAGACTTATTCTATGAATATATTATATAGCTCTATTCAGAGAATTACGACCTAATCTGCGACGTTGAATGTTGTGGGTTCAATTCTCGCCGTGGACCAAGTATATGTAAGTATATCGAAGTTCATTGTGCCATAGTGATAATAATTATTATAGGTAAGTATATTTTTCTTAGAGTAATTTATCTCCATAAGGTTGCCTTGCACGACTATAGCCGTAGCCGGCTTAGTCAGAGCTAACTAAATAACTAACGTGCTAATTCTGGTGGTTCGTTGTGCACTGAGATTTGTGTCAGTGCAAGACCATATGAAAAGTTTTAGAATATAATTGATACTCGATCTAGGTTACCTAAGTAGCAGGGTTAGATGCTCGGTGCTAGATCTTTTGATCGTGATAAACTTAATTTATTAATCGTCCCTCAGGTATAGTACCCAATAAAGGTACACAAACATAGTTGTCAAACCAATCGCATGCAGGAAAAACAAAACGCACGGATAAAATTTAAAAAATACATCACCTACCTACCCTACATTCTCAATCGCAAGCAATGAAAACATTGATAAACAACATATAACCCGATAACTGGCCGATCGAATTATTTCTTATCATTCACAGTCAGACCTTTGAGCTTGTCAGACCATTTTTTAATCGTCTGTAGTTTTTAATCGTATTTTTTTATCATGGGTGCGAGTAAAAATGTTCTTGAAGTCGTATCAGGGTGGCCAGCTGTGGAACTGGTGTTAAAATGTGTTTTCTTCGGCATTTGGCAAGTTATCCAGATTGCAGTAAAGAGTTTGTGGAAGGGACATAGAAAGAAGAGAAAGGATAACCCTTCGGTGGAGTTAACTGTCGATTCGTCTATTGGAACTCATTGTTACATGATGATTTTGGTGAGTTCACTTAGGCTAATAATCCTAATTATCATTTCAGTGTACTTACTTATTTGATAAACCTATGTATACCTACTAAGTTTCAATATATTTTTATAACCTCACTAGACATTTTGATGTGTTAGATATTTCTTCAAGGGAAAATGAACTCAAAACTTAGGGAGTAGACATTTGCACATCAGGAATAACACACATAATTTAAAAATTGTATGTGTTTTTTCCTAAAGTGCAATTCCGAACTTAAGTAGCTAGTCGCAATTTGTAAGCTGGTGAAAGTAGCCTATATCTATAAAAGGAAAAGCTAGTAGATATCGTCCTGGTATGGGCGAAAAAGCCTATACTTTTTTGTGATTCTTTCCATAATTTGAATTTATAACTTTGGTGCAATATAGCGTTAATCTATATACCTATCTATCTATTTCAGGGCGTGAAATACCACTACGTGGAAACGGGTCCAAAGTCAGGTCAAGTCGTCATCATCCTGGGAGATGCTCCCGACTCCGGGAACCTGTGGTGTCCCACTTGGACTAATGTGGTCCGGCGGCTGGCTGAAGCAGGTAGGATTTAAAGAAACAGGCAAAGTGCGAGTTGAACTCGCGGGTTCGCGCGGTCGAAGGGTTCCATAATATTATCTTACTAATAGTATAAGCGCGAAAGTTTCTATGTGTGTGTAACTTTGTTACTCTTTCAACGCAAAAACTATTGAACCCATTGCGATGAAACTTGGAAACTAAGTAAAGTCTTCAAATCGTCCACAAGGTCAAATACACACAAAACATGTATGTTCACATTCCCTTTACTCTAGGTCATCATGTCATAACCCTCGATCTTCGAGGCACGGGCGGCAGCGAAGGTGGATCCAGGAATGATCTGTCTCCTCCAAGAGCAGTGGAAGAGCTGGCGACGCTGATGGATGCGCTCGGAGTGTCACAGGCGAGACCTGCAGTGGTCATAGGGTTCGGGATCGGAGGGATGTTGGCTTGGTAAGTGAATAAAATATATCTCGATACTAAATTCTAATGAGCTCATTGGACTTGTTGCGCCTCCATAGCGAGTTAAGCAACGCCTAGCGCGGTCATTAAGTTCTCCTCAACGCCTACTTGGAGCTCTTGCGTGCTTCAAAAGGCACGTCAAGCAGTTGTCAAGAAACCAGTCGGGAGGTTAAGTTTGGGGAGGCCTTTGGGCGTACTAGCAACTGATTCCAGTCCCTCATTGTCGTGCAAAACGTAGGAATGCATTACTAAATAGTCATCCAAATGCCCTGGAGAAGTGGTCGGGAGTAGGGATTGTTAGACCTAGAAGAAAGTCAAGAAAGTTTGAACTCAACATTTACGAAGGTTTTATTGTTTTTCCAAAACTAGTAAAACAAACGACTCGTCTAGACGTCTAGAATAACCCGCTTTTGGCATAATTCGTTCATAAACCTTTATCATTTCATGACGATAATGTGTTAACTGGGAATAATCGTGTTAAATGACGAATGCGTGACGCGGCCGTGGATAAACGTACGATGTTGCATCAAATACCTATATTGCCTATAATACTCGCCTACCTAACAGTTTATCTCATTAGTTTATCTTTTAGTAAGTAATTGAAATATTTTTATTGGCGATGAATCGTTGATCTTTGACCGTTTAATACTTTAAAATATGTTTATATAGATTAGGGGTTTGACGCCGTGCTTCGAGACACGTTCAGGTATGCGGAACCATAAGCGCCTAGAGATAGCACCCGGAACGGTGCTATCTCTGGACATTCATGGTTCCGTTAGTAAACTAAAAAAACTTGATTTAAAATATCAAAACTTTTTTTTGCTTTAACTTGTGCGGTAGGTCTGCAGGTCTCTTTTACTAAGACTCCACTGTCCCTCCGTCTATATTACGCGTGAACCGCGTAGCTATAGACAGTAGAAATTTTGGCAGATGGTATATTTCTTTCTGTTGTTTAGTGTTACCAACACTTCAGGGAAACTTGAAGGAACTGGTGAGCTATCTTTTTCTTAAGCAACAGTCACTCATCCATCAAGTCAC
Organism: Idaea dimidiata; assembly: GCA_949358125.1. NCBI lineage: Eukaryota > Metazoa > Arthropoda > Insecta > Lepidoptera > Geometridae > Idaea > Idaea dimidiata. Next base: position 15,643,198 of record OX442328.1, read on the forward strand.
GGAACTCCCTTGAACCTTATCAACGAAAACAGATAACCCTTTAGTACTTTCATTATTCTGTCTTTACAAACGCGTGGTTTTATCGTAAGTAATTCGTAATCTATTAATAATTGCGTGAATCCTACACATATTACCCGTGGCTGTTATTATCATGTAGGTACTACATACTTAGGTACAGACAGTGTCTTTGAACGATTGTATCAAAAATCGATGACCACATTCGGATTTCCAAAATTGCTTTACCTACCTACATCGTAACGGTGGGGTGTCAAAACAGGACAGATCTTCTGAAAATGAAAGAGAATCTAAATAGACCCTGAGGAAGAGACCTATAAAGATCTCGAAACGTTGTGCATTGACACAATACTAAATAAAAATTAAGTGGAAGGACCGGAAGGTGACTTTAATTTCATGCAACTATCTTACTAAAAACTAACTTTGGATAAAACTAGAATACTAAACTAATATATAACTAGGTAGCTAAAAATTAAAACAAAAATAAATAGTCCACAATGCCCACCCAAAGCATGGTGCCTAAGATGCTGGCAGCGTTCCCGCGCTGGATTGCAAGGCTTATGAGATGATGGTCAAACGCTTACCTGTACCTCTTACAAATAACCCTACATATTCCAGGTACTTAACCCACTGCCACGGTAACCTGATCAACAAGCTGGCTGTAATCGGGGCTCCTCATCCGAACCTCTACTGGCAGTACCCCCCGACGCTGTTCTGTAATGGTGCCCTACATTTCATTCAGGTAACAGAGGTTTTCCTTCCCAAGTAAATTTAAATTCAAAGTTAGAATTAATGCTTTATTGTACCAAAACATAAACAAATAAAAATTGAAAACTAAAGTGGCACAATGGGTGATCTTATCGCCTAGGCGATCTCTTCCAGGCAACCACATACATATTTTTTTATAAATTCAAAATAAATCACCATAAAATTACTTCACCTGGACTTTTTGTATTAGGTATAAACGTTTATGGATATATTAAGTTTTAAGGATGAACATACTTAATAGTAGCAAATTAAAGCTACTCAGTCTTTATTACAAAATGTTATTGAAAAATTGCCGAGTTTTTTACAATTTGATTTTATCTTCAGACTCTTTAATAGCCCTTCATAAATCAGGACAATCGAAGTAGCCTGTACTTTGTACCGGTATCTATAAAAACGATAAGTTACCTATGACACTAATTAAAAGGAAAAATATTATCATCAGGACATTAATGAAGAGCTTCTGAGAAATTAATTGCCAAGTACTTACGACGTTTTGAGCTAATTACTAATTTAACAAAAGATGATCAATTTATTTTCCTTTCCAACTTTGCTGTAAAAAATTAATTGCCTGCAGTGATTCGGTATTATCCCATTTTGGCTGCTGTAGGTCAGTACCTATATCTATAATATGTATATTGTATACAACCTCACAGGACTTCAGTCGGTCTACCTATTTCGATAAGGTTAGGAGGCACTCTATTAAAATTTTAAAATGTAAAAGTTTGTAGCAAGTAATTAGGTAAACGAGTATGTTCGATACTTCTTCACGCAAAAACTATTAAGCTGATTGTGATGAAAGTTGTATGCAGGTAACTGGATTAACACATATGCTACTTTTTATTCCGGTATTTATATGGGAGGTTGCCTTACGCGAGTAAAACCACGGGACGCAGCTCGCCTTTAGGTTGGGTAATAAGATCGACTGGATGGACATATACAATTAGGAATAATAATAATTTGTACCTAGGTATTTATCATAGGTAGATTGCATGATATCTTTCCACGCGGTTTTTCTCTCAATTTTGAATAGGCCGTTGCATGCATAGTTGTGCATTACTGAGGTTTAATAACCGTTAGAAACGGACATATGAAAGTAATACTCTCTTTCATAATTTCAGTGGCCCATTCTCCCAGAACGATGGTTGGCCGAAGGTGAAATACAAAATGAAGGCAGAAGCAGTAGTTCCCGCGCTTGCGACTGGAATGGAGCTCTTAACTATGTCAGAGGTAAGTAAGGGAAGAAAAATCATTAGATCGCGCTAACGAAATATATTAAGGTATATTTGGTATTATCTGAAAAATTAAAATCAATCAATGAATTCATTCTTCTATCCTTGCAAAAGAATCTAATAAATGACATCGATTGCTATATATAATATGTTATATAAGTAAGTAGGTATTTATAAAAAAACTATGTAGGTAACTAATAGTGCAGATAGGTAGGTACCTAGCTAACTCATCATCCGAATTATCAATTAAAATTTACCAAAGTCCAATGCTTGTGTGGATTATGGATCAAAGGTTACCTAGCTAAAAATACAAATAGCTTGTCATTCAAAATGCCATAAATAGTCATTGATACATCTACTTACCGTATTAAATATCTCTTTTTAAATAATGTAATTTTTTACTTTTCTTCTATGGTTTTCGCGATTTTTCATAATAAAACACTTTATTTACCGGGTTTTATCGCGTTTTATTCATGATTTTTAAACGAACCGAGCTTTTGCCAACTTTACCGTTGGCTTTTTCAAGGTTGACTGTCAAGTGTAAACCAATCTTCAGTCAAATCATGAATAAAACGCGATAAAACCCAGTAAATAAAGTGTTTTATAATGTAATTACTTATAATTATTACATTAAATCAAAATAAACAACATTAACAAGTTAATACTTAACATACTTACTTACCTAATTTTATCAATCAATATGAACCTCAAAGTCCAATTTAAGGATCAAAGGTGACTATTTGTTAGAAATAAGGGACTTGACAACTTGACAAAGCAAAATGAAGACTTGATAAGACCTAAACTCAAAATTCTTTGCCAAAATGTCATCTAGGTAGTTACCAACTCTTTGAACAAAAAAAATATAAAAACATTAAGTCTGGAAATATTCAACAATTTTCGATAAACTGGGCAGGAGTTTGAGTTTAGGACTTTATACTCCTTATTTGGCCTTTTCATCTAATTTTAGTACCTACTTTATGCAGCGTAAGCAACTCTTTAAATCTATGCTATTTATGGAGCTGTAATGCCCACGACATTGTTAGGTGGAGTAGGCTTGCATTTTAGTGTAGTTTCAAGAAAAAAACTTATATTATACTTAAAGAAATGTTTCCCAAAAATTTCGCACGCAATCGAGTCGAAAGTAAGGATTGCATTTCTTATTGTTTACGTTTTTGGGAAGCATTTCTTTAAGTATAGTCATCCAAGTGTAGGAAACACTTTAAAAAATATCAAAAACGTGAAAACTTTTATTGTTTCGAAGTATTTCGAAGCATATTTTAGTCAAAAACATACATTTTTGCCTGAACTGTGCTAAGGCTTCTATCAACTTCAGGCTGACAAACATGTACAAGTTTTTGTCTTTAATTTACACCAAACTGTAGGAAACATTGTTAACTACAAATGTTTTTAACAAATATATTCAAAAACTTTACGTCAGGAAATAATTGACAACTTAATAATAATGTAGGGTTTATCAAAAGTCTTATACTCGTATACTTACCCATTAACCTAGAATTATATCTTTTCACCTCCAGGAGGCGCCTGGTTCCGTATCCACCCGAAGGCCCGTATCTCCGCTCCCACTCTCCTGGTGGGCGCGCAGCACAGCGCGGCACAGCTGGTGTCGAGTGCAGCTCACTGCCACACCTCTACCCTGAGACTTGTGACCAGCCCTGAGCCGCAGGACAAGGGCTTGGCTAGTGTCATGCTGGACTTCTTAATAGGTAAATATTTTATCGTGGTAGAGAAAAGTAATGGTACATACGTAAACTTGCCTGTTTTCTGAAAACTGGCTTTGACAAGTCATAAACTTCCTATGATTACCAACAACTTATGTGAGTTTTCCTACAACTTATGTGACAGGACAGCAAAACAAAGTATAAAAAACGGGCAACTGTAGGCAACTGAACGCCGCGAGGTGCCAGCTCCTAGGTAGACTGTGGTTTAAACCTGACTTTTCAATGCGACTTATCTCAATATTCCAGGTAGAGAAAAAGAGAAGGCAGTAGAGGAAACAGTCCCTCGCACGTTGGTGGGCCGCATGCTAGGTGCCGTGGCAGGGCGCGGCCGCGAGCTCACTGCCAGGCTCGTGCTGCAACCGGCGCAGGCGTAGAGCGGGACGCACGCTGGTGGGCCGCATGCTAGCGTAGAACTTGCACGTTGGTGGGCCACATGCTCACGTAGATTCTGCATTTTGGTGGGCCGCATGCTGGCGTAGAACCTGCACGTTGGTGGGCCACATGCTGACGTCGACTCCGCGTTTTGGTGACTCACAAGCGGGCAACCGTGGGGGTCAACGAATCCGCGCATATCTACATCTGTTACTTATCGTTTGCTAGGTCTGTTACAAGTCCTAAGGGCGTTTTTATCGTCACGCGAATTTGCTTACGCAAATCCGGGTGACACTAAAAACGCCCCAAAAATGCAACCGCTTGTGATCGTAGGTAGTTGTACGAACTAATTAAAATTTTCAAATTTTGTTTACTCTTAGCCCCTTAAGAATGATGGTAAAAGAAAGTTAAATTGCAGCGTTGTTCCTGCACATCCTACCAACGCAACTTTTGATAGAAAGTGGGTACCTATACTATGATAATCTCGAATTAACCATGGCCATGGAATTATTATTTAATCTTTAATCTAGTGATAAAATCATAGATTTTTTTATATTTAGGTAAGAATTTGAAAGGTTAGGCTGATATTAAAATGCCATTGAAACTTTACATTTAAATTTTACTATCAAACTACTATTGTTACGATAAGATAGGAGTCGTTTTTTAATATAAGTAGGTCTAATATATCCCCGTATTTTTATGTAATAAAATCGGTAATCAATGGTTTTGGAGTTTATTGTCCTTGGTGGACTCCTAATTGTAATGATTTACAGTTCCAATCATCAAAGAATGACCTAAAGCTAATAAATTAAATTAAAATTAGAAATCCCAAAATGCTCAAAAACAAATAGTCGTTTTTTTTATTTCAAGTTTTTGAAGAACAAATTTAAGGACTCTGGAATTTTGATTCAATTAATTAGTTTAACGTTTTCGGTCCTGCAATGACGAGACACGGTAACCCATTGTTGTAAAGTATTATCATTCTACAACTAATATGTTTAATTATACCTCAGCTCAGTTCAATTTTGGTTCGAATTAAACACTTTTTGCAAATTTTACACGGTTATGCAAAATTATTGCAGTTCGTGATTTCTTGCAAATTTACCAGCAATTACTCAACCATTTTCGAAAATATAAACTTAAAGAGCTGCGACATGGTTGAGTGGTAGAGTAAGTGCTCAGTTGTCTTATCATCACCTGTTTAATTTATAATCCTGCATTTCATTTATTTATTTGTAAATTATTAATTAAGCTGTGAATGCACATACATTTTGATATTATTTTAAATAAAATGCCATATAAAGTGCAAATGCCTTTTATTACGCAAAATGCCTCACAAAAAGCTATTCATATATAAACTTTCACTATTCATATAGTAATACAAAATCAGAATTAATACAAACGTCTAGTATTAGAGTACGAAACGGTGGAAAACCGTTAGGAAGATATTATTTTATCACAAAAGTTTGATTTAACTTGTTACAATAGATCTATTTGTTACAATTCTTCTACAAATTGTGTTAAAATACCAATTTCGGAACAATTTCTGCCACAAAAATAGTGTTTAAAAACAAATTGAACACGTTTTTTATAACTAACTAAATCGTAATTAAAGAAGTGCTTTCTAAAAATTTCCGCTTTTTTGGAGTTTTTTTGGAAAGCATTTCTTTAATTACAGTCATCCAAGTGTAGAAAACACTTTAAGATATATCAAAAACAACAAAATCGTCTTTATAAATAAATTGTTTCAACACCGCCTTAGCATTGTTAGATTTTTCTCGAAATGGTTTAAATTTGTTTGGAAATATTACATAGTAGAAATATTTTAAAGGAAAAATTCATCTTAAAAAATTTACTTGCGGCGAGATTTAAACTCGCGTCCCTGGATCAATATTCCAGTGCCTATACCGCTCGGCCACGCAAGTTCCCCAAGTACCTAAATATGCCTTGAGCAATAAAAAACAAATTTAAGAAATATTACATGGTTTCGCTTTTGGCTTTTTAAGTGTTAGGTTTTCGAGAAAAATTTAACAATGTTGAGGCGATGTGGAGACGATTTATTTATAGAATAAGTGCCGCTGTTTCCAACATGTATTTGAAAAAAGTTGTAAACGTTCATGTAGGTATGTCTAGTCTATCCGTTAAGTTGTAGAGTCAGCATCAAAAGTAGATCATTTTCAGAAGTAGACTATAATATATACGCTATACATCATGTTTGTGAGATGCCAAAACAGAACACTCATACTGAAAAGAACTCTCTATCGGTTTTTTTTTCGACTTATGATACTGACTGTACACATAATAATAAACCAAGTTGTTGAGATACCCATCCATAGTTAATGGGGAACCATCAACTCTAATTGCGGATGGTTTCCGGAATTAGATTGGTTGGAAAAAATATGATATGCATCGCCAGATAATGCTCTAAATCAAAATTACAATACATTTATGTTTCAATTTTAAGCAAAACTTGCCAAACATGATAAAAAGGCAACAATAGGCCAAAAAACAACATTGATAGGCACACACGTTTATAAAACATTTCATAATTCTATTGAAATTTTACTCTCTTACTAATGAACGTTGAATAAAGCATTAATATTTCTGCAATGTTATAATAATAAAAGGATTTATTTGGTGGGGAGGTCCGCGGCTTGTTACCATCCACGGGCCAAGTCGTAGCGGCAATCGGACACGTCTTTGCTCCGATACGTAAGCCGGTGCAGTCACTATGGAAGTCCTGCTTCTAGATGAGCGTGCTACATCTTAAACCATATCATCACTTACCATCAGGTGAGATACTGGTCAAACGCTTATCTATTGTGTTGAAATAAACGGAAATAAAACATTGTACATATAACTACTTAACCCTTATTCAATGTTTATGAGTAAGATGGTTGTTTAAATTACGAATTAGGGAGTAGTTATAGTTTTACAAATGGAAATGTTTCTTAGTAAAACTTTAGTTTAATAATGCTTAGAATACATAAGGTCCAGCGGGGCAATCTCGACTTCGAGAAATTTCGACTATTCTTAATAACTTCTGCATTTTACTTTTTTTTTAAAGTGCCATCTATGACCGGATAGCGCAAAAGCAATTTCATAAATTTCTACATAGATGGCACTGTTTCATAAATCTACACAGAAGTTATTAAGAATAGTCGAAATTTCCCGAAGTCGAGATTGTTCAGCTGAACCTTAAGAGTTTTTAGGGTCCTGTACTCAAAGGGTAAAAACGTGACCCTTTCACTAAGACTCTACTATCTGTGTTTCACAAGATAGGGTAGCATGACAGCACGAGAAAAAAAATGTCGCTTAGAGGATCTGCCTCTTTTTTGTCGTTTGAAATCTTTTTCTGTCATGCTAGCAAGCAGGCTGTATACAAAATTTAACTAAAGTTTGCCTTAGAAAATTTTCAGTTTGTCTATTATTATTTACGTTAATAATTTTAAACATTGTTTTCTTTGTGAATTTGATTAAAAAATCAACATCAATCTAGAAGACTAGATAAAGGCGAGAATAAATATACAGTCAAATAGTCAGTCGTTTTTACATAATGAAAGATGCCTAATTCCCAATATACAGTATTGTGTAAAACAGTTATAAGGGTTTTTAAAACAATTAGTGTAATTTCTATTAATTGTAAGTGCTTAAGCCTGCACCTAGCTATTCTAGAAATATTTTAGAAGAAAAATTTGTCTACAAAACACAACGCAAAAGAGAGACTCGAACACACGTCTCTCAGTTTTCTTTACCGAGCGACTTCCCCTTTCGTTTACCCGCGTCGGTGACTTACGCTGTTAAATGAATACAAATATTACAGGACGTTACAAACACCTCAATTTAGTGCGATACTAAGCAATTAGGCTTGACAAAGGACTAGACGGAAATACTACAAATCTACTTTTTGTTTATACATAGATAATAATATGATACATATATAAAACAGCGAGAACCAGGAACAAACATTGATGGTCAGTATAAATACTTGTCTCAGACGGGAACGGAACCATTCTGCGAATTTGCAAAGGCCCAAGCTTTACAACTTAAAAAGTTTTTAAACTCACACGATTTGTGCTCACGACGACGTTTCGATCATGTCGCAATGATCTTGGTCGCGAGGATACTCACACAACTTCGGTATGTTTGCGTTGTGTTTTTGAAGGTTTAATTTTCCTTTAAAATAACTGTGTAACATATACCTTTCGTTGCATTGAACACTTTAAAATTTGGCACGTAAGTAAGTCTCCTAATACACGATACAAAAAGAATGATCTTTCATACAAACATTGAACAATAAAGAAACTAAATTAAAATCAAACTTACAATATAACTGTACAACAGCTACAGTTAGGGCGGCTTACACGAGTTTGTGGTTTAACATAATTATATATCTAACTACACCAATGTTAGAAACCCTCTTTAACGTTCAAAAACCGCAAACTACATGCATTAAAGACAACTGTTTTTTTTTAGATTTTCTAACTGTTGTAATTGTTTTTTCATTAACCTTTGGTACGTGCTAGTTTAGGATCCTGCCATACTCCGTCGTATGTGTGTGATACTGATCCTTATCATTACCAACATCTTTCTATTTTTGCGATTTTAAGATGTAAATATATTGAATTAAGGTTTAAAACTGTATGAAAAATAAAGTGATTGAATGACTTACCATAGACCACAAACATTAAAATACAAAATTCAAATAGTTCAACGAGAAAGAGCTGTCAAAGTTACTAATCGACCGTTACGAGTGCCGTGAGTGTCGTGTTGAGAGAATTATGCGTTATTTAGTGATTATTCATTGAGTTTTAGTAACTAAATGCTAGTTTTATTGTTTATTAGAAATGTAAGTTCAATTATACATAAATACTACGTGCAAAGTGTCTTTTATTTTCGAATTATTATAATCACAAAAGTGCAAAAGTTTCTGACTAACACTTCGTCTTTTTTTCTTACAATAGTTTTGTTGTTTTTTCCTTTAGAAATGTTTCGTAATATATGTATATATTGTTGGAAATTTTATAAAGATTCTGGATTTCTATTCCGTGTAACACAATCATTTGAAAATATTTTTCTTTATTTATGTTTTCGAAACTATCTAACGGTTTCAATTGAAAAATGCACTCACACATGCGCAAGTTCAAAATGGCGGCGTGTATACTTACATGGTTACTGCCATTTTATACTCTGATGTGTATGATACAGATCCTGACAGACAATACAGGGGATGCTACTTTTCTTCACATTTGAAAAAAAAACGAGATTTTTAGTTAGGATTTTTTAAATTTTTGTTTGTGTATATTTAGGTTTATTAGTTAAATTAATTATATTTCTGTAAACATATTATCAAACTCTTTAATTTCATACCCATCCCTTTTTTTAAATATTTAGGTAAGATAACAATAACTTCAACCTAAAATTTCAAATCATTTCAAATCGGTTCAACCGTTTAGTCCTTATGAGGTCACATATTGTATACATACACATCACTTACATACATACACGGAAAAATCATAACCCTCACGTATAGTCAGGTAAAATATTTCATTTTTATTACACCTCTGAATAAAAGTGAAACATCCTTTGTATCTGTCAGGATCCGTAACATACACAGACTACTGAATCTTGACTGAATCAATAATTAGTCAGGATCCGTATCATGCACAGACGAACGTATTTGAAATGCACACACACATGCACGTCTTTCTTGGCCCAAAAAACTTGTCATTCCGGAAATCGATCTGTTTATTTATTTTTCCATGGATTATCCAATAAAAATACAGGTAGTATGATATATTGTTAGAAAGCCCTATTTTTGTAGTTTATGGTCATGTTCTATCATTCGAAAATACTCTATGGTAGATTGCATGACATTGATTTGAAAAAAAGCTTGGATATTGCCGTGTTTTCATGTTTATCAATGAAAAAATAAGTTTAGTTACTTAGATGAAAGCTTTTTTATATCGAAATGAAAAACTAAATATATTTTCTAAATAAATAACTAATCAACATCGTCCTACACTAAATTTTCACGCATAAATCGACATGTAAAGTTGCGTCGTAAAAATGACGGAAAATGGCGGACCTTCTCAAAAGTGACACAGACGGGGGTGGGTAATTTTTGCAGTGTTTCCACAGACCAAAGGTTAAATACTCGGTCGGCCGGAATTAAAAACTCGATCGTTTAAAAATCATGAATAAAACGCGTTTAAACTCGGTAAATAAAGTGTTTTATAATGCAAAATCGCGAAAACCATAGAAAGAAAATTAAATTATTTTCATTAAATAATCAAATTTCATTCAAATTATGATAATCGTAAATCAAATATCTCGGAATAACAAACTATGGTTGCAAAATGATAATCTATTTCATAATCAATATCCCTGATATGATATTTCATTGATAGAAGCCACCCTAACACGTAGAACACTTCAAAATTAGCAAGAGATAGGTCAGTCAGGTATATACGATACAAAAAGTACATTTTTGATAAAATTTTCACTGGGTTAGAAATATTTCCAAAAATCAACAATGATTTCTAAAAAACATCCAATTTAATACTCCATAAAGCTCAAACAAAATCAACCTCTATTATTGTAAAATTTACATTTATTTTACACTTATTTTTATAGCTGCCGTTAATACTTCTGGTTTTAATAATAGATCCCAGTTCATTCTATTAAATAAAATTATCTATTTCTTACAATAATAATCAACCACAAAAGCCGCTAGATGGCACTTTACACTTCATTCTACACAGAAAGCTAGTCCAATAAACTATACAGTTATAATAACTCTAGGTCACACTGTAGTTTCACCTTTGATTTCCACGTCTGACACTGCTTCGCTGACACAACTGTCACTGTCAGCTTTTAATGTCACGTCACTTGTCAATGTCACATCTAGGCCCGTATGAGGGTCTTTCCTTGGCGGCCTATCTTTCTTGTCTCTACTAGTGATTTGCGTGTAAAGTTCGTCTAATTCACTAGAGAAAGACACTGGACTTTCTCGGTTCACTTCTGGACAACTAACTGCAGGAGTGGGCACGTATTTACCTAATTTAGGATTGCTTTTGATTGTTTTTCTCCAGCCTGGGTCGTAATTGACGTACTGGCTTTCTATATTTGATACATCTTCGTTGCTGAAACTGATTTCGTTTGGACACATTGAGGATGGTGAAGGGGCATAAAGCCCGTGACTTCGGATACTAACTTCGGACATTTGGTAGTTCGGGCAATAGATATCACTTTCGTTTTCGAAGCCTTGTTCGCTCGCGTTTGTACTACATGTTTCGAAGTCGTAAGTAGTTTTACTAAAGAACCCATCTTTATCGTCATCTAATTTATCTTTGGAACCGATTTCTTTATCGAGTAACTTGTCTAACTCCCCAGATTCAGTTTCTATCTTCTGCGGCGTACTAGATCGGTTAATTTCGTCGCTGTTCATAGTGCATTCTTCAGAAATATCCTGTAGAGATTTGTCTAAAGCCTCTTTGTCTTGTTTCGAAGGTTGTAAATAATCTATGTACTGTCCGAAACTCTCAGTGTCTGTGATTTCGTTTGTGGAACACAAAGCGCTTTGGGTTTCTTGGAAGGACGTCAGTTCAGAATGTGTATTTAAAGTTTGGTCTGAACAAGTATGAGGCATAGCTATTTCCGATGCAGAGCTGTATTCTAAACTGCATTGTTGGGATATCGTACGCATTTCCGGTTGCTCCGCTTGACTTTGCAAGCATTCTTCGGAAACGCTGCTCCTTTGCCCGTTAAACGTCTTCGGGACATTAGACTTTACAATTTGGTGCTGTGGAATTTGCGTTTCTGGAACGTTAGTGTAGATATTCATGACCTGAGACCGACTGGATTTGGGATCTTCGTTCTTGTTCCAAGATTTTCTGTCGATGGAGTAGTTTTTATATTCTTTCTGATCCTCTTCTAGTAGGTTAGGATTCATGGTATGTCTAGTCTCTTTGATGCCGTTATTTGATCTTTCCACATGGATGTTGGTATTGTTCACTTTCGAGCCTGAATTGATGATGTTAGCAACGCCGTTGTAGGCCTCTTTTGTAGGTAGAGGAAGAGAGAAGTGTGAGTCGTTGTCACAGTCACGCCTTGTAGGTAACTCTAGGCAATTCCTCTTCATATGCTGCCTTTGCTTCTTGAAAAACTTCTTAGCAACATTCATCTGATTTGGGTTGTAGAATATCTCTGGGCCCATCGTCCCGGTGTCAGGATAAGTCATCATTGAGTTATTTGATCTGTATTGTTGACGATGCAGCACTACCAGGTTAATGTTTGGAGTCTTTCCGTTAGTATTTTTGAGGTCTTTATTCAACGTTTGCCCATTTAGTTCCGCGCCACCTTTGAAAGTACCACTGTTGTTGGTTTTTGAGTTGGTTCTATTGGAGCTTCTGCTGCCAGAGCGTGATCTGTTATCGTTGGGTATGGCCTGTAAAGTCTGCATAGGAGCAGGAGGTGCTGTGGTTTGCTGGTTGGTGTCGAAAACACTTCTGTTTCGACAGCATTGTTTACTCTTTTGGAAGTAGCAGTGCATCATTGACCATTGCGCCCTGACGTCACTCCGCGCTATTCCATAGAAGAACAGTATAAATGTCCCGAGCACAGTCGCGCACACTGCGTAAATAATACTGCAGATATCTTCTTGGTAGGGTAAGTACGCTGGGAGAGGGCGATAGACCGTGATAGCACCACAGAACCAAACGGATAAATACAGGCACATGACAATGACTTGTGCTCGCAACTGTATTATCGGAGTATGTTCTACATCCTCTATTTCAGAATCCAAAGCGGATTTGACACTTCGCCTATCAGCTCTATCATTAGCCTGAGGCTCCCACATCTCCAAATCGACATTCTCAGTCGCTTGCGTCCCTTCAGACAACTGCACATTCATGTTCCTTATCGTACATCTTATTAACAGGAACAAGACTAAAAGGAACACTAGTAAAATCCCTCCCGGAACAAACAACGCTGCCAAAGCCGGTGCAGTACTCAGGAAACATTGGGAATAACCGGCGTAATCTTTCAAGTTAACAGCTCCGGATATACCGCAGACTATTAAAGCTATACCCCAACCGACTAAATACAATCCCAGGATAGGTTTTTGTACTGGAACATCTGGTGGCAACTCATCATCAGGCGTTCTTACAGGTCCATGGGTTTTCGTCACCCACTTATACATATTACTGGCAGACACACACATCCACAGCAGAGATGACAATGAAAGATAATGTATTAGAAGTCCTAGAATTTGGCATAATTTGACATCTTCCGTTTGGTAGATCCCAAGCGTGTATAGGAAACATAACAACCCAATGGCAATCCAAGTGTTTATTAGGGCGTGCTTGGTCTTTTTAGCCATTTGTATGGCCGGATAGCACATAATATAAGTCAGGGTGGTAAAACTAAGGCAGCCGATCAGAATCAAGCTTCCAACGTAGACGGCTGGGTGAGAGACTTTGAATCTCGCGCCGTCGGTTCGAGCCCCGTATATGCCAGTTTCAACGTTCTGCAAAAGGCCTACATAAGCCAATTTTGTGCAGCTTATTATTATCATCTCGGATAGTGTGTGGGTTACTTTGCAATCTGAAACAGAAACAATTGGAAATGAAAACATGTCAACTGAGCAGGTGTAAACATTTGCCGTTGACGAAGCTGTTGTATCCTGTAGGCCGTACTAAAAGAATATGGGTACGATATCCCTTGCTCCTCATAAAAGGTTACCAAAAAGGAGTTTCTTGGTCGGAGGCTTCGGCCTTGGCTTGTTACCATCCACTGGCTTGTTCCATGCGGATTGTATGTCGTGTTCTGATTTCTGATAAGTAGAACTGTGGAGCCACGTAGGCCAGACCTAGCTTTTCCTCTGCATAATTTACTAAGAGGGGTAGTAAAGGTCAAAACTTTCCTTGTCCAGCGGCAAGCCTATTGAACCTAAAATATCTCCAAGCCATGACAACGACACGAATACAAGAATTTAAATCGCTGCGCTGCATAAACCACCTAGACAAGACATAAGGAGCGGTATGATCAAGCTCACCAGTAGAGTTATCCAGCCAGCGGCGCGTGCGCACGTCCCAGACGGCCGCGCGCGCGTCGCCCCCCGCGCCGCGCGCGCGCACCGTCGCTATCACCGGCTCCAGTAGCTCCGAGTCCAAGGTTACGCCGGCTGCGGGTACAACAAATATCAAACTAAAGTCCAAAGCTACCTGGACAGTTGGGTATAAGAGGGAACATTCTCTCAAGCAAATAAAGGTTGCTCTCCAGGGTCACTGCTGGGGAGTTGCGGTAACCAAAGTCTGGTGTCAACAGATGACGTCTTCCATCGAAACGTTTAAGAATAACGTCATCTGATGACATCGGAATGGCATGCCAGGCTTAGTATTTTATTGTGTCATGAAGTAATTTAACATACTGCAATGCAGCCTCATTAGTGCCGTGTGCTTCGCTGTCGCAGCGTCAACAATACGTAGTTTTAATTACATGTATTTTCCCTTTTTTATAATTACTTGGTGCTGACTTACACACTTATTCTGCTGGCGAAATACATCATGAGAGGAAAAACAGTTTCGTTTTTTGTCCTTATTTGTCGTTGAAGGAATTATTCAAGACAGTTGTCTCCAAGAACTTATGGAGGCTACAATATCAAGACTTACGTATCTGAAAGCCGACAACAGCGGAAGTGATCTCCAAGTTCATGTCTTCCCGCTTGGTCTTCCGGCCGTAGTAGTCTTTAGTGCGGTGTCCCGTCAGTCGGCCGTCGTCCTCCACCACGGGCAGACGTGGGAACAGCGCTCCGCCGGAGAACATGGAGACGACGAGCGAGCGCGGGGCAGAGTGGAGTGGGGAGCCTAGGGTGGTAGTGGAGTAGAGGAGGGATTGGGGGATCTGGAAACAGAATATTTTATTTGTAAAACAAATATAATTTACATGCGTATGATCCTAAAGATTTACAGCCAAGCACAGAAACGCCACCTAAAATTTGAGGGGTAGGTAGGTACTTGAAACAATTGAGCATCTTCTAAATTTAAAATAAGAGAATTTGTGCGTTTGAGAGCTGCTTTAATGTCTAGTAAAGTCTGTGTTCGGCTGTAAGAATGTCTTCACATTTTACCAAGAATCTGGTGTACAAATATGTTGGTAAGTATCCATCTTTTATTAAACGTTGAAACTAACTTGTACACTGGCGTAGATGGCCTGGCGGTGCGCGGCGAGCGAGGGCGCCACTGTGCGGTTGGTGGCGGTGCAGTGTAGCCTCCGGGACACGTCGCCCCACCACACGCATGTAGCGCCGCCGAAACCTTCCGTTACGCGGAAATGTTCCACTACTAGGTTTTCCTGTAAAAAAAACGTATAGAATATACAATAATGAATTTAATGAAAAAAACATCAACAAAAACAGAAAACAAAATCAGTTTTCATGGCTGAGCCACTTAGCGTTCGTCCAATCACATTGAGATATATCAAATACATTTTACTTGTCCTTAAATCTTGATACAGCTACTACACGCACGAAGCGTGAAGCCCCAGCGTGTACATTACTCGAATGGGTGACCAAAACGTGTGTGACAAAAAAAATCCTTCTCCGTGCTTCGGCGGGTCACGTTAATCAGTTGGTCCCGATTGCTACCTCCGAGTCGTTAGGTTAAGTTTGAGGCCTTATGGCGACCTGCAAAACTGTTACAGTTACACGAAATAAAGAACAGTCACCTTCTGCCCCTGCACGTCGGTGATGTATGCAGATATCTCCTCAGCAGCGTTGACCATGTCTGTGCAGGAGGCGTACAGGGTCTCCGCGCGCGCCAGCGTTGACATCGTGATGTTCATTGTGGAGCTGATCACCTCCATTAAGGCTGGACCTGGACATTACAAATGAGGTTTAGGCTAAATAGTGCTGTATAAAAATACACCCTCACTGAACTAAATCTATAAACTAACTGACTGATATGATCTATCAGTCAGTTAGTTTATGCACAGCCTATCCCACTGATAGTTCAAAGCTAAAATTTGGAGTGTGTTCTTTATATGATTAAGGCATCCAATAAGAAGGAATTTTTCGAAATTCTCAAGAGATCGGGACTTAGCAGGACTTCGCGGGTGAAAAGGCGTGACCTAGCTAGTCTATGCATATGTATGAAATTCTAAGTCCTAACTGACTGATTGTATTTAATGACTGAACTATATATCAACACTGAGCCGAAACAACCGGTCCTAGGAACATGAAATAATTAAAAGACTTTTATATTTTTCAAGATTACAACGGAATCGGGACTTAAGTGGATTAAACCGTGGGGCTAGTTAAACTATAAATTGATTCTTACCCATCTACATCTTACCCAGTTCTTTTTCCTCCTGAATGTACTGCATATAATTTCTTATAGCCTGAGCTATAAACATAACATCATCGGGATCAGAAATATCGGCCACTGGATAAGTCTTCTCCCGAATCAACATCGCGAGTCTTTCCGTTGCATTGACTGCTGAATACTGCACTAGACTCACATTTAACAGTGCAAATTGTTGCAGTAACTTGGTCACATTGCTCAAGTATGAGCATTCGGTCGTGTTTGCTTCATTCCATATCGCTTGAGCATTGCAATGTCTATAGGCAAACCCTTCTCCGCTCGAACAGGGTACTGTAGCCGTATGGTTCACTAACAACATAGGCCAGGAGTAAAGCCCCTTATTGTTAGTACTATGTGTGGTATTACAGTATTGTGTCTGGTTCGATAGTACAACTACTTGGATAGTGTGATTGTGGCGTATATGATTTTGATCAGAGTACACACAAGTCCAGTTTCCCATATGATGATTAGTTATATTAGGAAAGTATGCTGTAGTCTCAGCCATTCCTTCCTCTTGCATTTCCGTGTTTGTAATGTTAACGTCGCAGATCTCAAGCATTGGATGGACCCATTTTAACTCGTACTTTGCTATAACTGAAGCAAAGGGAGCATTGCAAGATATTACTAAAGTATCCCCTTCAAATACCACTTGGTCATACTCTGGTTTTACTATCAGAGTGTTTGATGGTAGAGCATTAGCGCAAGCGGATAGATCTAGGAATATTTTGAGTTTGCGGACTGTTTTATTGGCCATGTTTTCTGGGAAGGCACATTTGGGATTGCCGACTAGTTTAACGCTTGTGTTCCGTGACCAATCACCGACCCAGAGCAGTTCACAGTCACATATTAGAGGGTTCTCTGTTATGTCTCTGAAATAAAGTTAAGTATGTGCTTTAGTATGCAGTGTATAAAGTTCTAATGGTTTTATTAGGTCTAGACTAGAAAAATAAGATACTAGTGACAATTTATTTTATACATTGTGTCTTACTTTTGGGTCTAGCTAGAAGACCCTTTGCAACTTCACACCTAAATATAAACAAAAATCTCTATATACTTTCTATGCTTTTAGGACCTTGAGGTCCCTTGAGAAGTCCTTGAAGAGTTTTATGGATTACCTTTCTACTGCTTAGAGGTTACTTAGAATAGAACTTACAATTGTTTCAATCCAATCAAATGATCAAATGTGCCAGCACCCATTGCCGATATGTGATTTTGTGTCAAAATAAGCCGCTCCAAACTAACAAGGCCTTTAAACATCTCCTTATTTACATTACTGATTTGATTATAGGATAAATCAAGCCTTTGTAATGATGTCATGTTGTAGAATGCATCAGTTTCTATCAGAGTTATCTGATTCTTGCTCAGGTCCCTGAAATTAAAGTTTGTTTTTAAAGGGTTTAGTTTATTGCTTTTTTACAGTGTTTCAAATAATTGATTACTAAACTTTGTTTCAGCAAGTTTTTCTTTTCTTACGTGTATCATTTATCAGATATTTGCTGTATAATAATTACAATGGTTTGTTGCACTATTTCTAAGTGGGCACTATGATCTTTATACTATGCATAATATAAATTGCTTCATTGCACTTGGAATCAGCAGATCTACCAATACCAATCTAGCCAATGGATTAAGGTGGTGTACAAGTCGATTTTTAGTCAAGAATTAAGATTATTTCCTAATCAACATTGTTTATGCCAAGAACTTATATTACATGGCTATTTTACATTGATTTAGCAAGGACACATGACTGTTATGTATGATAAATTTTACAAATTAACAAGATTAAGTTGAGTTATAGACAGAATATAATAGATTTACTCACAATTTCTGCAGGTTTGGTAAATAAAGTTCTCTGGATAAGGTTGAGATAGCATTTCCTGATAAGTTCCTAGAAAAAGAATGCAAAATTATGATATACTATTAAAAACTACATAGTTTAAAGGTTTCATACTGGTTATTGGTTTGATATCCAGCTGACCAATTTACCAACCACTCTCTTTTTTAACCGGCTGCAAGGAAAGGAAAAGGTTATGTTTTTAAGATACAAACTTGATTGTTATAAACATCGCTATCATGGTGAAGGAATACATTGTGAGAAAACTCATGGCTTAGTTTGCTTCAGATGTGTTATTAACCAGTTCTTTCCTCTGGACATGGTTGACTAAGCTATAACAGTTAACACCATCTAGTACATGTCCCAGGCGCTACAGCACCATAAATAGCATGTCTAAACTTATAGATCATGTAGTTTAGATGTAAAGGCTAATATTAGTAAAGGTGTGTCTTTACTCATTTATTTACTTACAGGCTGACAACAACAGTCCATAACTTTGTGAGGTCTATATCTTTAAGTTCAGTGATCTGTGTAGGGCTCCCTCCACACTTCAGCCTCAGCAATTCCCCCGGCTGGGGCTCCGCTAACACCCCGTCAGACCCCTTGCCACTCTTGCACGAACATAACGAAGGACAGTACCCAAAAACACCGTGCGCACATACCGAAGCCAAAACAATTACACAAAGCCACTTCATTATTCCTATTTCCGTTAAAACTTCAATTAAAACTATGGCACCAAGCCAAATACGAAAAACTATCACATTTTCACAAAATCTTTGAATTCATAAATGAAAGAATTCATGTTTTGATCGTAAAAGACCGAGGGCTTTTATAAATTAATAAAACAGTTTAATTGCAGTCCATGTTTATAAAGTGAACACAATAACTAGGCTAAAATCACAAAATAAACAATGATACAATGCACATTCACGAGAACATCCATCCGTCCATCCGGAATTCCGACATTTGTGTATTGTGTTTTTTAAGTTTTTTTTTTCTTTTTTTGTGATATTTTTGAACGAAATGTAATTTTTTCTTTACTGAAGCCATGGAGGTAAGATAAATAACAGGAGGAAACACTGTCAGAATAAAAACGAGCTGAGCAAGATGGTTGTAGCAAAGGACTTGTGTCATTTTCTAATAGGGTGACAATAAGATTTTTTTTATGTGACAGATGTAAGATTTAATAATGCAAGTGCAATTGTATTATTTACTAGCTGCGCCCTGCGGTTTCCCCCACGTAAGTACCGTTACCGCGAGATTATCGGGATAGCCTATGTGTTATTATAGGTTTTCAGCTACCTATATTCCAAGTTTCATTGCAATCGGTTTAGTAGTTTTTGCGTGATTGAGTAACAAAGCCATTCATACATACTAACTTTTGCGTTTATAATATTAGTGACATGTAATTTGTGCATTGCATTTGCACTATGACTAAATTAAATAATGATAAAATAATATCCGAATCAATACTGTGGTTATGACATATAATATAAAGTAAAATTCGTGCCAACTTACAAATACATAAACATACACACTTTCACATTTATGGTATTACTAGCTGCGTACAGCGGTTTCACTTGCATAAGTTCCAATGCTGCAGATTGTCGGGATAAAACAACTTATTTGTTATTTATTACAGTTCACCAGCTACGTATATTCTTAGTGTCATCCCAATCGGTTCGGTAGATTTTGCGTGATTGAGTAACAAGTCACATACTTATACAAACTTACACGTTTAAAATATTAGTAAGATGTAACTGTTGGTAAATTGAAGTTTTCCATTAGCAATAGACGCTTTTTAAGAGTTAATGAAATAATACAAAAGGACACGGTATAAAACAGTTTTATTACCTACCAGTTTTATTTTATTACCTATTACCTACCTACTCGTACATACAATAGCAATCCCCGTTATTTTTGTTACACTGCCCGTGTCCCGACAAGGCACGAACTTGCCAAATTTATTTTCATAAGTACTATGTAATGAAGTAAGAAGTAGGTCATATAACTCTAACTGCAGTATTAAAATACGGGTGTAAGAAGCAGCAAACCAATTTAAAATTTCGCTCCAAATGTATCTTGGGAGCTCTATAGGAGAAGGAACAATACATACACACAAAGACACATACTACATATTGACTGACGAAAGCAAATTTTAACAGACATGACGGTCAATTACGTTGATTATTTACATCATTTTCTATCCGTGAGATTCTGTTATTGGCATTCTGTTGCTATTCAGTGTTTTATAAGTATATAATAGCTGTTGGATCTCCGAATAAATAAATAAATATAATATAGTACTTCCCTCAAAATTCATCAAATGTAAAGCTAGAGGAAATTTCAAAAATAAAACTTATTGACTAATTACTTATGTTATCACTCATGTTCAGCAGGTATTGTATTGTATTTGTTTGTCGGGCTGGTTTCCGCACGTCTGAGCGCCTATTTTGCGTCCGGGTGGGATTTGTGCTTAATCGAGCCAACCCAACTCCCCAAGGAAAGCCAAAAGACCAAAAGCAGTTCAAAAGTTCAGCAGGTAAGTAGTAACAGTATTCTTACCACCGGCGGAATTGTTGGTATTGCATCGGCTTTCAATAATCGACTGGAGTAAGTGGTGTAAAAGCAGGAAGGATCGAAATGACGACTGTATACGACTGAATTTTTGGTAATTTTCTGTTTCACATCCATACTGCTGAGCCATTTTTGCCGAATTTTTTCGTTTTTTTGGAAAACTGAAATAATAAAATGACGGTAAAAACTCTTACCCGAACTCAATACAAAATACCAAAAATCATAGTCACCATAAATTCTTGTAAAGAACAAAACAGTGGTAGAATACAATAATAAACATATTTTGGCTTACCTATTAAAAGATATATTGCAACCACCATATGATTGACTTGTACAAGTAAAAAAACAACACGTTTTCACCATTTTATGCAATTTAACGCAGAAATTTTATAAATTAAATAATTAATATTTTACCGCCATGATGCCACCATGACACTGACGCTTGGGTTACCATTAAAATAATAAAAAGGAAATGGGAGCCAATAATGTACTTGACAACCACTTATTACACGACCCGATAATTAACGACCTGATAAATGGAAGCCAGGATATTCGTGTAAGATCCTATACAATTTGTACGGAGTGTTAAAAGGAGACCCTGGCGTCCAATTAACAGGTCGTGTATTATAGGGACATTATCGGGTCGTGCTTTATCTGGCCGTACAATAACTGCAACCTCTTTTAATGTTTTTTTTTATATATGATATTTTTTGTAGACTGGCAAGATGAAAGAACGAGACACACTACATCGTCGATTGCTATCTCATTCGGCTCGGATTAGCCTCTGTCTATTGTAAGGCAAAATGTTCAACTAATCAGTCCTGTTTATTTTCTAAGTCCATTACTGAAGCATGAATGTAGGGCTGATACTGATAATTAGACCTTAGTCGAGAAAAAAAAAACATTTATTGCCACAGAGCTACGACCAGGGGAGGCCAGCTCTTTAACAGACGCATGCCAACACGAGCATCAAATGAGGGTGGGATATTTTGAACTGAGATAAAGCTCTACAAAAGAGCAAGACAGCAAAGATTATGCTTCAACTTACTTCATTTAATATTTCGTCTACGGTTGGAACTGAAACATTTTCAAACAAAATGGCGTTTTTTGAATTTTCAGAAACTTTTCATTGTGTTGTTTTGTTTTGAGTTTTTGCTAGAATTTATTATTGCAGAGTAGTGGTACTATGAAAAAGAGACTCAATTAAGATAATATTTTCGATGTTTATATTGTGAGAAAAGACTCCGTTGCGAAATTGACGATTTTTGTTATAAGTGTGGTATTCCTGCAGAAAGAAGACTCTTCGGTGACTTTTCACCGATTTCCCGAGCATTCTGTAAATAACTCTTTGTAGTAAGTATCCTTTGCTCCCTGTACACAGAAGAATACCTCTATAAAAATTTCAAGTTTTAAAACAAGTGTTTTTATTTTAGGGCTAAAGTATGGTCTACATTTTGTTACCCTGATGAACATTGCAATGATGAACATTGCGTCTTCTGTTCCATCATGGATCAGGTTACACAAACAACACAAAATTCTGTGTGGTGGACATTTTGATAATTCATCTTACACCAGTGATGATAGGAAGAGATTGATAAGTTTGCCATACCTACTGAGGCTCGACACATATTAGTCGAGTTACGAAGTAAGGAGCTTCATTCGTCAACAGCACCACCAACACCAAAAATACAAGTGAGTTGTAACTACGTACATAATATAACTACCTACTTACTTCATGGTCCTATTTCTTTACTAAGTATAGTAAATTTGATCTAATTCTATATGGATACTAGATGCGCCCCGCGGTTTCACCCGCGTAAGTCCCGTTTCAGTTCCCGCGGGATTTTTAGAACCTTCTCCTGGTTCTAAGCTATCTCCCCACCAATTTTCAGACAAATCGATTCAGCCGTTCTTGGGTTATAAATGGTGTAACTAACACGACTTTCTTTTATATATATAGATAAATATATCAAACTAGCTGTGCCCCTCGGTATTACTCAGAATTGGAATCAAAAGTAGGTATGTCCTTCTCCAAGGTCCATTTATCTCAATACCAAAATTCACCAAAATCGGTTCAGCAGTTTAGGCATGAAAACAACACACAAAATTACTTTCACATATGATATTAGTGGAATATTCATAAAAAGATGGTCGGCCACAACAACTCATACAAAATGTGCCTATGTGTTTCAGATCGTTCCTGTTGCTAGCACTTCACAAGGTTTAATGTCATTAGAATAGCCCAATAAAAATATCCCAGTAACCCAAATCAAGGTATTTGGAATTTATTTATTTGTTTATTCTAATTTCTTCTATGGTTTTTGCGATTTTGCCTAATAAAACACTTTATTTATCCGGTTTTATCACGTTTTTATTCATTATTTGATCCGAGCTTTTGCTAACTTTACAGTTGGCTTTTTCAAGGTTGACTGAGATGTAATTTGTCTATTTTTAACATTCTTAAAAGTTACAGTAAACTACCGCCTCATAATTATTGCAATAAAAACGTTCCAGTGTACGCAGACTATAGAGTTATTGTAATAGTTTTCAATTTAAATTATAATTATTTTTATCCCTAACTAGCTCAAAAAAAGCGAAAGCTCGGTTTAAATAATGAATAAAAACGCGATTAAACAGGATAAATAAAGTGTTTTATTTTGTTTATCCTATTTATGATATTAGTAGAATATTCATAAAAAGATTGTTGGCCACAACAATTCAGGGATGATTTATATTACATTGTCACCGAGCCGAGACGGGCCGATTTTTGTATGAAAATAGCACAGACAACTTCCCAAAACGACAACTTCCCTAAACGACAACTTCTGAAAACGACATCTTCCGAAAATGACAACAATGTCTAATTTATAGGAGTTGGCATACTAATGCCGTTTTTGTCAAATGCTTTGGTACAAAAATGCCGATTTTCAAACATTTTTGTTGTGTTAAAATGACTTAGAAATTTTCTAGTAAAAAGACACCTGTAACTCCAAATGAGTTTGGTTATTGACAATATACCCTTTCTTAGCGTAAGTGATAGAGGCTAGGCTTGAACTACGGGATATTTTTGTAGAGATTATATAGTATTAATCTATTTCAGACGAATTACAGCAAGAGGCTATTGCCACTGCGGCTGTGGTTTCTATACATAAGACTCGTTAGTTGACCGAAAACGAAGCAAACCCTTACTTACAAACGTACCACAACAAGCCTACATGGAACATGCTTCGATCTAAATAAATAATTTCATCATCGAGACTATATTTTATTTATTTCCAGCATTAGTTTGGTTTATAAGTAATTATAACATTATACTTATACCAAACTCGTGGTGCAATCAAACTTGAAAACTCAGTCATCGAACATTTGACGCATAGAGTCCACAAGTAATATTGATTGTGTTATCCAACCCATTCATACTGTGCTATGATTCAAATGTTCAATCACTAATTGCCGCACTCAGATTCGTTTTATGGTTACTTACAACTATCACTAAATAAAGAATTTGAAAATCTTTACGGTAATGATAGTTTAACCAATAAACGTCTCTGAGTGCGGAAGTAATACTAGCATTTAAATTTCCCTAGCGTTTCCCGCGCGATCGTAGTTCATGTGGGCGGGAACTGCAGCGCTAGGGGGCGCTATGTTCGCATATCGAAAGTATGAACCTATAGTTCTTCTCCGCTAGGAGTAATAGTGTTCTGTGGCTACGACACTATTTCTATTTTTCATATCTGGCACGGCAATTAAGTAACACCAACCTCAGAAAACCAATTCTTAATTATTTGAAAAATTGTTTTGCGGACAACCGTCAATTTGTTTTGATTCCGTCCGTAGTTTCACTTGTTTTCTATCAAAAAGTGATCAAAATCCGTATAAAATATTGTAAATTGGTGTGCCGTACATAAATCTATGTAATTTAGTGTTATTTTATTTGTAAACGATGACGGAAACTAGTATATCAGACGACGATCGTTACGAACGGATGATTCCGTCGTATATCGAACCTAGGCCTCCGCTGATAACGAATCCTTTTATGAGGCCTCGGCCGCAAAAGGGGACAAACTTAATGGAATTGTTTGAAGAAGACTCCGAGACAGACGAACCAGAATTGGTGCAAGTTTACTTGCGGATGAGATCGTGCAATATACCTTCTAATTTGTATGACATAAGATCAGACAAGTGCCTTGTTACTTGCCTCGATACGACGACTGCAGGACACGGGCGTCGGACACAACATAATTTATCGAGAATGTATACTTTCTCCAAGATCTTTACAGCACAAGCTACACAGAAAGTAAGTATCTTTTCTACCTAGCTGTCTGGGTAGAAAAGTTTAGTTAATTATTTGATTCGATAGACTGGACTATAACACTGTAAGGGCCTCATATTTCACAATATATACTATAATGTATAGTAAATGTACCCAGTGAATGTATAACCAAGAGCTGTAGCTAGAATGTTTCTAACATACAACAATGTCCACAGGAATTATTCGAACAAGTGGTTAAAGAAAATCTGCGAAAATTACCCGAAGGCCAGAGCTATACACTCCTAACATATGGGGCTTCAGGTTCGGGCAAGACCTACACTTTGATGGGAACAGTGGGTGCCCCAGGGCTAGTACCTCGATCGCTTGAATATGTATTCAAACTAGTTGATGCAGCTCAGAGACCAGTGTACAAACCATCTGATAATGGAGCTGAAATGTTGAGCGAAGGGCAACAGGAATTTGAAATACAGGTGAACAATTGAAAGGGAATATTTTTGTTGTTACTTCATACTAAAAAAAAATCATTTTGTTTCAACTCTACACGAAAAATGTACGAAACAATGTCATCTACAAACGCTTTGAACAAAAATATTTAAAAACATCAAGTAAAAAAAGAATCAACAATTTTTGTTGACTGACATGGTCTTGTTTTTTTTTACTACAATTTTAACAATTCAAGAGTTTTGTAACAGTAATACATCTCTATTTTCAGAAAGTAAAACGGCTTTGCCAAGTATCGGGTCCACACAGCGACAAGTATAGAAGGATGAGTGCTCAGTTGCACCATGACCTTTATGACAGCAGTTTCTCTAACAGAACAAAACATTATGTCTGGGTGAGTAACTTTTTCTCAATTTACTTTTAAGGTTCTTGTAGGCAAGCCCCTTTTACTAAGACGCCACTGTCCTTTCTGTCAGTCACCAGGTGGTATCTCATGAACTGTGATTGCTAGACAGTTGAAATTTTTACAGATAATGTAGTTCCATTGCCGCTATAACAACAATTATGGGTCTCGCATAAAATAAATGCAATTGTTTTGTGATAATGGTACATGGTTTATGTACGCAAGCCCGACTCGCACTTGGCCGGTTTTTTAAATATATAACTGGCCAAGTGTGAATGACCATAGGAATTACAGACAAAAATTAAAAACTGTATAAACTTCTACATAATCATAAACCTAAATTGTATGTAATAAATATGGTATAATATCCTTGTGCAGGTATCGTTCCTTGAGATCTACAATGAGACAATCTATGACCTGCTGGCACCACCATCGTCGAAGAGAGCAAAGCTTCTCATTAGGGAGGACTCTGCGGGGAATGTTTATGTCAAGGTAACAAACAACTTGTTTCGATCATCTCTTATTTTTACTTTGATTGTCTTCTGTTTCTGTTTCAAAAGAAAGTTCTTTCAATAATGCAATTCACCTTCTGCAATATTTCTAATAGAATGCCATAAGCAATAACAAAAAAGAAATAATAATTCTAATTCTGCCCTTGTTTAAGAAGCCCTTAAATTTTGAATAGTGTTTCGGTATTTGGCTGTAAGTTGCTTGATACAAGTAAGTACTAAATTAATTATGCTTCCCGTCCTCGACGCTCCGCCGAATAACGCCTAGCGGTAATTTTTTTTTTTTTTTTTTTTTTTTTCGCTTTTGTTTTATACGCATCACGGCAATCTGTCTTTACGACAATAAGCCCTTCCTGTGTCTTTTCTTGGGTTTTATGTGGTAATTTCAGGTGAAGAGTCCATTGACTCTTCATTCTCCTGCTGAATAGACAGAAATCTGTCCATGAGTGTAGGAATGCTGTGTCTCTTCAGTCGTCTATATTCCGTGCTTCCTGAACCACACAGCTGAGCCGCCAATTCATTCACGTGGCTTGACAGTCTGACTTGGTATTTTTTGCTATGAATTGTAATTTCTTGGCTTACGGTGTTTATATTTAGATCCGCGTGAATGTATTTATTGCTGATGTAGTAGGGAATACCAAACATGGTTCTTAATGTTTTGTTTTGGAACCTCTGTAGAATTTCGATATTACTATTGCTGGCCGTGCCCCAGAGCTGTATGCCATATGTCCAGATTGGTTTTAAAATCGATTTGTAGATGGTCATTTTGCTTGTGAATGAGAGCTGAGATTTACAATTTACCAGCCAGTGCATGTTACGCAGTATCGTGTCTAGTTGTCTGCGTTTGGTCCAAATATGCTTTTGCCATGTCAGTCTTCGGTCAAGATGCATTCCCAGATACTTTGCATCCTCTGCTTGGGGAATGTCTCTGCCATAGAGTTTAACTGGTGGACATGTGTGTTTCCTCAATGTGTATGTCACATGAGCGGATTTGCTCTGGTTTGCCCTAATTCTCCACTTATTTAGCCATGACTCAACC
The DNA here is from genome assembly GCA_949358125.1 of Idaea dimidiata. NCBI lineage: Eukaryota > Metazoa > Arthropoda > Insecta > Lepidoptera > Geometridae > Idaea > Idaea dimidiata. The sequence continues at coordinate 15,670,759 of OX442328.1, forward strand.
TTCTCCAGATGCGCCTGAAGATATGAAGAGGCTAGGTACGGGTCTTCGTGTACTGACAGGAGAGCAGTGTCATCGGCGTATGTTGCTGTTGTGGTCTGGGCATCAGTTGGTAGGTCCGCAGTGAATAATATGTATAATACTGGCCCCAAGATACTTCCCTGTGGCACACCTGAGAGTATTTCAACCATTTGTGAAGTTTCATTATTCACTTTAACCTCAAAGCATCTGTTGCTTAGATACGAGGTCAGAATCTCATAGAATGAGTGTGGCAGAAGCTTCTTCAGTTTAAATAGTAGACCCAAATGCCACACTTTATCAAAAGCCTGTCCTATATCAAGGAAAACAGCTGAACAGTATTGTTTGTTTTCTAGGGACTGGCTAATTGTTTGCACCAAACGATGCACTTGTTCTACTGTTCCATGTTGCCCTCGGAAACCAAATTGATGTGTCGGAGTTATATCCTGCAGGTGTGTTTTCATTCTATTCAGTATTAATTTCTCCAGCAGTTTTCCCAAAACCGATAGAAGGCTAATAGGTCTGTATGAGCTAACTTCTTGGGGTGGTTTTCCTGGCTTAGGTATCATAATAACTTGGGCTATTTTCCATTGGGAAGGAAAGAAACCCGACCTGAAGCAGGCATTGAAGATGTTTGTAAGAAGGACTACTCCTTTTACAGGAAGTTGTTTTAAGAGGGTAGCGTCTATCATGTCGTATCCCGGTGTTTTTTTGTCTTTCAGACATCTTATTTCCCTTTTAATCTCTGCCGGAGAGGTACTGCTTAGTGGTAAGCACATTTGCATTGGCGACCCCAAGTACTCAGCAATATTCATGTCGTGTTCATGGTTTTCACTGGGATGTGGTTCGAAAACCAGTTTTAGATGTTCTGCGTAGACTGTAGCTTTTTCCGCATCCGACCTAGCCCAACTTCCTGTTGGTGTTTTGATGGGAGGTATTTGTTTTTTAGGATGTTTTATATCTTTAGTGACCTTCCAAAGGGAGTAGTTGGAGTCTTTGTAAGGGGTTAAGTCTGCTAGGCGCTTTTGGAGATTTTCATTTGTAATCTCATTGAGCTTATCTTTCAGATTTTTGGATGCTTTATTGAATGCAGTTTTGTCTGAAGGATAACCAGTTTGATGCCATACCCTCCTTAATCTACGTCGCTCCTTGATCATATCTTTGATCTGTTTTGTGTTGCCCGTTTGTCCACTAACTTTACTCCTAACCAGTGGTGTCGCCACTGCAGCTGCGCGATGAATACGCTTATTGAGGTATTCAATTGCCTGTTCAATGTTATTCGTACTTTTTAGGTTTATCTTAAGGTCCAGTTGATCAGCAATAGCGTCTTTATACTTATTCCAGTCAGTTTTATGGTTGTACAATTTCAAAGGTACCTCTTTTGTCGGAATTTTTGTATCCAGGTTTAGGAGGACTGGTGTGTGGTCAGACGAAAGGTCGATGCATTCCTCCACAGTCATGTAGCATGTTGATATGTTTTTTACTATGTAGAAGTCCAAGAGATCTGGTTTCTTCGTTTTATCTACAGGCCAATGTGTGGGTTTTCCATGTGACATCCAATGCAAGTTAAGCTCACCAGTAGCTTGATGTAGTTGTCTTCCACGTGGCGTGGTCGAGCGTGAGCCCCATGCTATGTTCTTGGAGTTATAGTCTCCACCACAAATAAATCTATTTCCCAGAGTCGAGAAAAAGTCTATGAAATCGGCCTTTTTCGTGTACTGTCTCTTTTTCCCTGGAGGGCAATAAACCGATGAGAAGGTAGTTTCAATCTTGTTGTCTTGTACTTTCACCGAAGTTGCCTGGATTTTTTCAGTACAATATTCCTTCATTTGGTAGTGTTTAATATTTTCTTTTATGATTAAAGCTGTACCTCCATGAGTATTGCCAGAAGGATGGTTCGTAAGGTAAACATTGTACCTCTTAATACGTAGAAAGCTTTTTGGGGTGAATCGGGTTTCAGTTATCATTGCAATATCTATATTCTCTTCTAGTAGAAAGGCTTCCAGTTCTTGTTTACGTCCCTGCGTGTTAAGTCCATTGGCATTCCAGAGGACAGCTCTAAGTCTTACGGGCATTTTGGAATAATGTGGGTGATCAGCTGGATTATGCGATCCATCATGTTGTCTATCATGTTAGTCATGAAGGTTTGTAATTTAGTGAACATGTTGTCTAGTAGGTCAGTTAGATTATTGTGGTCCTTTGAGATTGTTTGTATGACAGGTGGATTAGACGGGAGGTTGGTCTTAGTAATTGCTGCATATGTGTTGGGCTTATTATAATACGGTTGCCTCAAAGGTGGTTGCAATTCAGTCTGGTCTAAATTTTTGGGTATTGTAATGTTTTGTGTTATTTTGTTGGGTTGTGTTGGTTTGTTAGGTTGTCTTGGTTTGTTAGGTTGTCTTGGTTTGTTGGGTTGTTTACTTTTCAATATATGTTCTCTGTATTCTTTGTATTTTTTACAGCCTTTGTAGCTTGCTGAATGTTTTTCTTGGCAGTTAGCACACGTTGCGTCTGTGTCAGGTCTTTTCACACATGTTGACGTGGGGTGCTCTTCACCGCACTTTACGCATCGAAAGGGTCGGAAACACTGATTTTTTGAATGGCCAAACCTTTGGCATCGTTTACACTGCAGTATCTCTCTAGTTTTATAGGGGGCTTCAAAGGAAACTTTCATGTAATTATTTATCTTAGTAACTTTAAAAATGTCTTTGTTATTATGTTTAGGTTCTAAGTCTATAAAAAACAACGGCAAGGGCTCTTTGGTTGTCTTATGTAGCTTCTTTTATTATGTTTTCTTTATTTTCAGATGAGTGTATTCCTCGTAGTACGACTCTATAAGCACGTTCACTTTTAAGTTTGTATGTATAATGGCTAACATTTTCAATGATAAATTTTTCTCTTAGTAATTTGTATGTTTCGATATCAGCAGGCATTATTTTGATGATGTGTCCGGTTTTTAGTGTTGCCATTGTATATTTACTTGATTCAGTTATTTCGGTTAGAAGTTGTTTGAGGGGTTCTACGTTCACAACGCCAGTTATAAATATAGGTTCGGGTCTGGGTGTGTAGTCTCTAACTTTGTCCTTTTCCTCAGGTTCTTTCTCATCGTCACTGAGAATCTCAAATTGGTTATGTATTGGGATTGAATATGTAACTCTCTTACTATTCGGTTTATCATTAGTGTTTGGACTAACTTCATTTCTTCTTCGTTTCCTTATTTCGGGTGCTTTGTCCTTTTGCCAGTTGTGAGTAAAATTTTGCTCTTCTTGTACATGTTCTTCATGTTTTTGTTCGGTGTTGTTTTTGTTGTTCTCAACATTGTGTAGAGTTCGTGGTGCGCTGGTGAACATACCCCGATGAAATAGTTGCTGGGTAAGAATTTTGTGTTGCGAAATTTTGCCCCCCCCAGATACGGCGGGGCTGCCTGAGCATAGCTCAGGGAGGGATTCTCCATTGCTGGTACCCTCCTGGGGTAATACTGTTTTTAATTCCGCGTCCATTTTTGTTGTTTGTACACTTTTTGGAAAATAGCCAGGGCCTGTACTGAGCCATGGAGTAGATTGTTTGTTTTTTGTCTCGGGGTTGGCTCCCCTTACTAGGTACTCGGTTTTAAGGCGCCAAGGACTCGCCTTCACCTCACACACTTGGCTATTACCATTAAGGGGAAGGAGTGGTGCAAGACCCATTAATGGTAACATTGGCCGGGGGGACGACCCACATGTGAATGTGAGCCCACATGGCGTGCGGAAGCGCGGCTATACCAGAGGTGGCGTGGACGTTGTGTGTGAGGTTTGGTCGATGTGCGACCACTCCTGTCTTGCACTAGCAGAAGTGGACACAAAGCGGCATTACTCAGCTTTTTATAGGTGTTCATCTCCTAGGGCGATGATCACCACTGAGACCCAGCATCAACCCCCCCCCCATAGCAGTAATAACCAACATTGCTCACTTATGTGTTTATCCGCAGGATGCGATCCAAGCATTCGTGCGGTCAGGTGAGGAAGCTTACAATGTGATGGTGACGGGCAAGAAGAACCTGGTGGTAGCTGCTACTGGCGTCAACGCACACTCTTCTAGATCTCATTGCATCTTTACCATAACCATGCTGACGCAGACTAGTTAGTATATGTTTTGGTTTATACATTTAAAATTATTGGTTAATTGACTGACTTAGTACTGAACTGAGCTAGGTTCTATTTATTATGCTTATCCTAGATATACGATTTTGCGGGAATTAAAGCTATAAAAAGGCCTAATGTTATTTTTTGCCCCTATGAGAATGGAATTTGACTTTTTCTCGAACTGAGACGCCCGTGGTCAGCGTTGCGTAGTGTTGGCAAACTTACGTAGAATCATGTACTTTGTTCTTCAAGCTTCCGCCTTATTCTCATGGCGCGCGGGTTATAATGAGCTCCATGATACATTATAGAGGGCGAGGTGTACACATCGCACGTCCGGCTGTGCGACCTGGCGGGCTGCGAGCGCGCGCGCGCCACGCGCAACACGGGCGCGCGCATGCAGGAGTCGCGCGCCATCAACTCCTCGCTGCACGTGCTGGAGCGATGTCTGAGAATGCTGCGGAGGAAGCAGAGGAGACATCCTGCCGAGAGTGCAAGGCTGGTGCCTTACAGGTAGGAGTATTTGGTCTCAATCTCAATATTAAGTTAGTTATTTTTTATTTTAGGCTTGAACTTGACCTCATTTTACCTGATGGGAAGGCATTTTATAGGCAAGTCATGCAACTCTTCTAGTCACCCTAGGCAAGCCCCCCTTGCCTAGAAAATAGAGGATTCCTAACTTTGTAGTTTCAGTGAATAGCGACGCAGGCCAGACTTTGGTCAGTCGGAACTAACCCAAACTGTGTAACTATTATGAATTACTTCTCTGATAAAATAATCTCAAATTCCAGAGAATCGAAGCTCACCCGCCTGCTAGGCGCAGGTTTATCCGGCGGCCGCGGTGAGGCAGTCAGTATGGTAGTCACTCTCAACCCAGAACCACAGTTCGCTCAAGAGACCAAGCATGTGCTATCTCTAGCAGCTGTTGCAACAGACATTCATATAAACAACACTATGTTCACTGGCTCTACACTAAGCCTCGAGTGTAGTAGCAGCCAAGATACGACCATGGAAACCAATGCAGAAGTCATGAGACTTAGAGCTGAGAATGAATCACTACATTTCGAAATTATGCAAGCAGATTCTCGTTATCGAGAACTGAAATCAATGATGGAAACATCACAGAAACAATCTGCTGACACAATGAGGGAACTGGTAGAAGAAGCAAAGGCTGTGACTAAAGACTATTACGAGATACAGATCAAAATGTTGCAGTCCAAAATAGAGGATATGAAAGAGACATATGAAGCTAGACTAGTCGAAGTTTCTAGGCCTGGGACTCCCCCAAGTCTAAATGCTAACACTAATGATGCTGTGACACTTTTAAATAATGAGATCGCTGATCTAATGACGCAAGTCGCAGTGTTAAAGGAAAAATTATCGGTGGAAAAACTCGCCAGGTCCAGAGCAGAGAAAGAGGTTGAACATCTACTTGCTTGTCTTGAAGAACGTGATGTTGAAGAAGAAATAACTGATAAAAAAGTTGAGGAAAATCAAGAAGATGACGATGACGAAATTGTGATAACAGATAGTGAAGATGATGACCCTTATAATCAAAGCCTCGATCCGATAATGAAGAAAAATACAAGTAGAATTAAGCATTTGCTGAAAAATGATGAGGCAGATAAGTCTTCGGATACAGAGAATTTTGAAGACTGTGATACGTCTAGGAACTCCATGTTTGATGAAACACTGAATGAAAAACTAGATACAACTATCCATATGAATGACAAAATCGATACTTATCAAAAACTCGATGTTACTGACAACAATCTAGCAGAAGATGTTACAGAGAAGAGCGTAAATGATGCAGATCTAAATAAAACATCGGTAAACGAAAGTAAAAATCATATCGGAAGAGGTACTTATTTCGTAAAAGATACAAATTCATATTATGAGAAATCTTTTGATTGTGATTTGAAATATAAATCGATGGGCACAGATGTAATAGACAAAGATAATTTAGTTGAAGAAATGTCTTTGGAAGTTGTAAAAAAATTTCACGATACTCCAAAAGATAAAGTAGAGAATATAAGCCAAGAAGTTTCGGATACAACAATCAATAAATCAGTAAATAACCAAGACTCAACAGATAATTCTTTAACACAATTTGAAAAATTCGAAATAGCTGCTAATGACTCTCCTACAGAAAGAATTTTAGATGAAAATCCTTCGAGTATTATTGAAAAATGTGTCGAAACAATTAAGAAATCAGTAAAACTAAACTCTATTGATAACTCTTTGACACAATTTGAAAAACTTGAAGCAGATGCCAATGATTCTACTGCAGATAAAGCTATTGACAAAATTTCTTCTAAAATTATTGAAAAAGATGATGCAACAAATAAAATATTAAAAACAATTAAAACTCAAGGCTCTATCGATAACTCATTGACACAGTTTGAAAAACTCGAAATAGCTGCTAAAGTCAAATCTATTGATGAAGTCCATCCTGTAATTACTAAAAAGAATGCCGAGTCAACCAAACCTATTGAAGAAAATGATAATGTAAATCCAACAGTTAATAAAAAAGAAAGAATACTGGTATCAAGTCCTTTAAAACCAAAACGAACGTATTTCGACAACTTAACTATGCAAATGCATACTGGAGTTAAAGATACAGACATTAAAGAATCTAAAGATGTGGAAAGATCGCCATCTATCGTAAAAGATGACATTGAAAATAATTATGAGATTGGTGCTAGCAAGAAACTTCTAGGTGACAGAATATCAGTCCAGAAGCTGTACAAAAAACACGAATCAGTTGACTTATTCGAACCTGATTCACCGTATTTCAAACTTATAAATACAATACAAGAGAAAGCAAATGAAAAAAAAGAAATTGATGTCATAAAGGTCGACAATGTTGCCAATGTGGAGATAATTCGAAAGTCAATTGAAAATATTGTCATAGACAAAGACACAAGAAACCAAAAACCAGACAGTAAATTGAATTTGTCAATAGCTGAAACCGATAAAGCAGTTGAAATCACCAAATCAGTTGAACCAGTAAAAGCCAAACAAAATAAACTTGACTCTATAGAACCTGATGTTCCAAAAACTAAAAAAATCGAAAATGTTACTAATGAAAAACAAATTGAAAATCCAAAAGTTATGATTACAGAAGCAACGTTTCACGAAACCGTAAACACGACTGCCGAATTCGAAAATATTTTTAAAGATGTTTCAAAACATAGAGAGACCGAATTCGATCTACTCGTCACCCAAGATATAAGTAATACTGTAGACAGTAATGACCCTAAACCTGAAACTGTTATGAATAAAAACGAAAATACTAAATATAATTTACGAAAGAAAGACAAGAAAAGTAAAATTGATGCCTTAGACAAGAAAAAAGATAAGCTTAATACTTCAGACGACAAGAAAACTAAAGTTGATACTTTAGATGATAAAGAAAATGAAGTAAACGCCTTAGACGAAAAGAAAACAAAAGTTCATGCTTCAAATGACAAAAAAGCCAAAGTCGAATTCACAGAAATTCTTGCTGAAAGCTCATCCAAATGCGAAAAAAGACCTAAAAGAAATCTAAGACTACGTAGACGTAAAAACCAAGACGACGAAACTAATTCCGACCCCGATTTCGAATCAAAAAGCGAAAAATTAAAAGACTTATTGAATTTGAAAAAAGAGTTTTCTGATGTGACTATGGGGTTGCCAGTAGTTGAAAAGGTTGTTCAAGATATACCGTCGCCTGAAAGGCAGTATGAACGGGAAAATGTGCCTCCTATAGGCATACAGAGCTGTCCTACTGCAAGGTTGGTATTTTTTAATTCACACTAATATTATAATTTCGACGACCTCAAGGCTCTCTGAATACCGCAACGGAAGCAACATTATCATTTGTTTTCACCCCTAAACCTCTGAACCAATATCAATGAAATTTGGTCTTAGACACATTTGCCTGAAACAGATCGCTTTCCCTTCCGGGCAACCTTCTCATTATTATCTAAAATAAAGTGTTGTAAGAATGTGTCAACATTCCAGCGTGGCCCGCAGCCGTCGGAAGCTGTTTACACCGCGCGCCGAGCCGTTGGAGGAGTCTCTCACAGGCGCGGGCGGAACCAGCGCGAGCGGAGAGAAGGTGTATGTACCGCGACCTTCGTACCATCGCGGCAGGGCGCGTCGCAAGCTGTAGCGACCTCTAACAGAATTAAAGTATGCCCATACGAGGTCCAACGAATCAGCTTAGTTTGTAGGACAGGCTGCAGGGGTCATGGTACTTACTGTATCCCATATTGAATTGTTATTGAACTGTATGCCTCTTATTGTGCTGCATGCCCCTGTTTCCAGAGCGCAAATTGATCATTTTCCGAAATTACCAAGCCCCAGAATGTTCATAACAAAAGACAATCGGAATTGAAACGAAACAGTCGGAAAAGAAGCAGAAGACGGGCGAACCAGGAATAAGATACTATAAATGTAGATTTTATTTGGCGTTACCATAAGCATAATTAAAACTGACGTAGAAAAAAAGACTTAAGAAATAAAAACAATGGTCTTTTGCAATTTAAGTCAATTTTGTTTCTATTTTGATCGTTCTTTATTATGAATTTTCTGGGGTTTGGATGTTTTGGGGTGTAAATATTTTGAGAAATGGTTCATAATATACTCAGAAGCTGTATTGGTCTATCTATATAACAGTTTTATAAGTTGGTGGCACAATTTTTTCTGAATTTTTTTAATGAAATTGTAGTTCTAACAATTATTGATTAACTGATGTATAGATGTACCAAAGTTGTACCTACAAATAAATGTTTATTAGAATTTTATTGGACTAATGATTGTTATTATTGATTATGGATTTATTCTAAGATTTACTTTTATTATGCAAATAAATTATCTTATGCATGAAGTGCTTTTCAATAACGCCTATAAAATAACTCTCTTACTTATAAAATATTATTTACACATGACCAAGTTATGTGACGTTTGTCTCTGTCTGTCAACTTTGAAACTTCATGTGACAGTAAAAGACAAAGGATGCATAGTCCATTGGTTATGCTGCGCATTAACCTCTCGTTTACCGAAGAGATTTCAAACTAGTACCCCTCGTTTGCCGCGTATGGACCATAACTATTGTTGTTTCAAATGCTCAGATAAATGCTACGTATCTTACTAATATTATAAACGCGAAAGTTTGTATGTAAGTATGTATGTATATAGGTATGCGAGGTTGTTACTCTTTCACACAAAAACTACTGAACCGATTGCGATGAAACTTGGAATATAGGTAAGCTGGGGACCTGGATTAACACATAGGCTTCTTTTTATCCCGATATTTCAGCGGGAACGGGACTTAAGCGGGTGAAACCGCGGAGCGCAGAGCTAGTCTTATATATAAAAATGAATCCTTATTTCGCGTGGTCACGGCATCACGCCTGAACGGCTGGACCGATTTCGCTAATTCTTTTTTGTTGTGTTTGTTACGATCAGGAAAAGGTTCTTAGGAAAGAAAAAACGCTGAACCGATTTTGATAAATCTTACGCGCGCGGGTGAAACTGCGGGTCGCAGCTAGTTATTATATAAGTTTTAGACATGTACGAACTTTTATTTGTTTTCTAGGCAGTCGAAAACACAAATTTGTTCGAAAAATCCATTAGGGACGAAAAACTACGAAAAATAAATATTTATAGAATATTTTGTTGATCTAAGTTAAAGATTGTGTTTATAAATAATAAAGCTTTTTTACATATCGAAAAATCCCTTGGTTTCAAAGAAAATACCACATTAAATAATTTGAAAATAAGTTTTATAGCACTAAAGACGCATCAAAATTTGAATGACCAAAATAACCAAATTTTTTCCAAACCAAATGAGTGAATGGTGTCTATTCTATGGATAGACAATTTGTTATAATCACAGAGCAGCTGATGATCACAAAGGGTTTATTACGATTCGATGCGATCGAAACCCAGCGCAAACGAAACCATTCCACATACTTTAGTATCTTCTTACTAGTCTGTGCATTCCACAACGCGCCTCTGCGGCGATTTATCGGGAGAGTTATTACACTTTAAACTCATTGGTTATTAATGTAAAAAAATTGTCCAAAATTCTTGCCGAAACGGTCGTGGGTGTAATGCGACGGTGTAATGCTAGGCGACGACGCGGCGACGTGACCTGCCGTAAACGATGTCAACTTGCTTTCTAACTCGATAATAAGTAACTTATAATTATTTGTTGTAGCTCCCCCAGATATAAATTTAAAAAAGTGGTATTCAAGTTTTAAATAAAAAATACTTATTTTTAGGGATTTTAAGTAATGTCATTTTATGCTATGGATGATAGCTGACATTCTTTTATATGTTGCATTTTTTATATTTAATGAAGCTATGCTAGCTCGATGGCGTGACGTCACTGCGTAAACAAAAAGTAAACTTTTAAGGTTTCTAGATATCTCTGGTTTCTAGACTCTTATTAATAACTAGCTGCGCCCGGCGGTTTCACCCGCGTAAGTCCCGTTATCGCGGGAATATCGGAATAAAACGTAGCCTATGTGTTATTAAGTTGATTTGTGTTAGATAGAGAGCAACCGATATTAGAAATAAAACAACACCAGTCTTTCTTACATCGTATAATACAATTTACAACTCAATCCGCCCCTTTTCCCTTGATAGGTACCCCCTACAATATGAACTGGTTCATGGGATCCTCGTCCCTCCGACGCTTCATCTGGAAGGCCTCAAGCTCCTCCTCGGTGGGAGCTCGCACCTCGTACATGGAGTTGTAGGGCCGCTTGCGTTCGTCCACCGACAGCAGGTAGCTGGCGTGCTTTTGGTGACGCTCTTCCGCTTCTAGAGCCTGGGGGAGGCAAATACATACGTGAGGAACGGCCCGATACAGAAACGCCATAAACAATTTGAGTGGTTTCCACATTTACACATTTTCCCGGGTCTTAATCGCGTGGTTTGGTACAACGATCGAAACGTCGAGATAAGGAAAATTAAAAAGTTAAAACCACGCGATTGTAGTAGGCCAGTAGACCTAAAAAGGTCCTTATAGCAATTCTGCTAGCAATATTGCTTTTAACAGATTCACAATAAACGTCCACCTGTCATAGAACAAAGCGGTGAGAACCAGGTGCAAGTTTATCGTAAATGTGTCAAAATGCAATATTGCTAGCAGAATTGCTAAAGCGGCCTTTTTAGGTCTACAGAACTGATGTTTCTAGGATGAATTACTACAAAACTAATTTTAAACAAAAGTTTTTGAAATCATAGTTATTAAAGTCGAGGATATTTTACTAAGTCATGATTGACGTGACAACACGATTCCTGATTATTTTCTCGATAGGAAAAAATCCCAAACTTCCCTCTAAATTGTACAAATAAGTGATATTACTCAGTCAATATTGTACGTAAACTAACTAAACATCAAACTTTGTATAAGAACTGAACTTAGCTCAATACAGGTCCTGAATGATTTGAATTTCAAGTTAAACGTTTAGTTATCTTGAAACTAGCAATTGTTTGATTTTATGCACTATAATTTTGTCACGCTATTAGAGTTATATTGGCCTTAGGACCCAGGAAAATCTATCCGTGGGATTTTGTTATTATCTATGCTAGCTATGTTTTATAAGTATATAATAGCTGTTGGATCTCCGAATAAATAAATAAAAATAACAAATTTGTAAATATGAGTTCCAATTGTGTTAGTTTAAAAAGTTTATTTGAAGGGTATTTTTCTAAATTTAATATTAGGGGTTAAAGTATGAAATTGCCGATTTGTACTGAAAATCTTAATTGTTTATTTTTTAAATTTTTAACAAATTTATTTAATCAAAATAGTTGCCATTATTATCTATACATTGCTGCCATCTAATGGGAAGGTTATTAATGCCTTTGCGATAGAACTCCGACGATCTAGACTGCACAAACTGTGTGAAAGCATTTTGTACTGCCTCCTGGGAAGAAAACTTCTTGTCACGTAGATAATTGTCCAAATCACGAAAAAAATGGTAGTCCGTTGGAGCAAGGTCTGGTGAATACGGAGGATGACGAATGGTTTCTAAGTGCAGTTCCTGAAGGGTCAAAATGGTTTCTCGTGCTGTGTGAGGTCTCGCGTTGTCGTGGAGCAATAATGGTGAAGATCGATTCATGAGTCGGGGCTGTTTTACTGCTAGTTTTGTCAACATGGTTCGGAGTTCGGCACAATAGACATCTGCCGTAATTGCTTGACCAGATCGAAGAAAACTATAGTGAATAACACCATGCTGAGACCACCAAACAGTTACCATTACCTTTTTATTGGTAAGTTTTGCTTTAGGACACTGTTGTGGCATTTGACCTGGGGTCAGCCATTGCATTTTTCTTTTCCGGTTATCATAAAGAATCCACTTTTCATCACATGTTACAATTCGATCCAATATTCCTTCATTTCTGTACCGGTTCAACAAGGCAACACAAGTTTCAACACGCGTTTCTTTCTGCAGATCAGTCAAATCATGAGGCACCCATTTTTCGTATTTTTTTATTTTATTGATTTGACGCAAGTGAGTCAATAAAGTGGGTAAGGTAACGTTAAACCATGCCGCTAATTCCTGGGTAGTTTGACTAGGATCGGCTTCCACTATCTCTCTTAATTCATCGTTATTCACCTGTGTGGGCGGTCTTCCTCGTGGCTCGTTCTTTAAGTCGAAATTTCCATCACGAAAGCGTTTAAACCAAAAACGGTGCGTTCATTAGTAGACCCCTCTCCAAACGCAGCATTGATATTGCGGGCTGTTTCTGCCGCGTTAGTTCCGCGTCGGAACTCGTATTCAAAAATCACTCGAATTTTCGCAGTATCCATCTTTCTTGTCTAAATTGAATAACAAAAACAATTGAAAGTCGATATTCAAATGTTTCACATTTTTTAAAAAAAGAACATCACAGAAACCATTTGAAAAAAGTTTCATTCGAAAACCTCAAACCATGAAGATTCTATGTCAATTCAAAGAACCTATTGCAATAAAACGGCAATTTCATACTTTAACCCCTATTATTAGTATCGAAATTTATGAGTTTGAAAGCTGCATAATAGTTTAAATAATATTTGTGATTTTGGAAATGGATTCCAAAGTGTTTAAACTCATTAGGTTACCGTAGGCTAACTAGGTTCGTCATAAAAGGAGAGACCGGCCTTGTATTGGGAGAAATTAGCAGCTTACAATATAAACGTAAACCCTCTATAAAGCATTCAGATATCGCAAATTACGACCTGAATTAAAGTGAACTCTTGTTACAATTTCGGCGTAATGTACATATTTAGACACTAAGACGAGTCGAAAATTGTTCCTGCTTCGTCTTCACAAAGGTAAGGTGCTACATATTAGACCGCAACGTAATTTTCCGTCTAGTGAGATAGATTTCGAACGTCATTAGTAAGTATATGAAAAAAAGTTATTTATCTGTAACGTACCTTTTTCAACTTATCCTCCTCCTTCTTATCTTTTTTCGCGTTTTTCTTTTTCTTCTTCTTTTTAGCCTTCTTTTTGTTCTTCTTCTTTTTACTCGTCTTCTCAGTTTTAGATCGGATTTCCTCTTCGGACTCCGAACTCGAACTTGACGATGATGATGATGAGGATTCGTCTTTCCCTTGGGACTTTGGTTTTTCTTAAAAAAAAAACACTTAAAAATTAAAATCTAAGAAAAGACATCTTGGCTATTTTTAATACGATTAAAGACTGATTTTTCATTCTAAGGATAAAAAATATCTGTCGAATAAGTGCGCTATTAACATCGCTCTTACGGTGAAGGACAACATCGTGAGGAAACCCACGGCTTAAAATCACGCACAAAGGCTCAATTTTAGGGCTAATTGCGGAAAAACACAGTTAAAACTAACTTTAAGTTCGAACCCAACCAAATTTAAAAGCCTTAAATTATTGATCTACTAAATTTAGATTTTTATTCTTTTTGCGGTGGTGTTACAAACGGGGTTTAAAAACGATGTTTTAATTTGATATTAATGATCTCGATATTTCGTCAGTAATTGGAACCCCCGGAATGGTAAACACCCCGTTTTTGAATAATATTCATGTACTTTTTATTCATAAAAAAAATAATAACTTAACTAATAAGAAAAAATATAAAGGTGATAGTGTTACCTTTTTCAATCGCTTCTGTAGAAGTAGATGGTCTATTTGCTGCATCAGGTACTTCTAAAACGACTGATTTACCCGCCTCCCCAACGCAATATGACATCTGAAACAATATTATAAATAGTTAAGTGCATATCAAACTCAGTTGTTAACGAGATACATAACACGGGTACAGAAAGCCAGTAAAAAAAAATATAGATTAGCAAAAAAGGGCTTTAAAATCCCCCCTGTGTATTTTTGATTGAATTTGCTAAGCGGCTAGGCTGTTAATTGATTGTCTGGGTGGCTTTCTATGTATCATATGTATGTATTTAAAAATAAAGTATAATATGTAGTATATCCGTTGTCTAGTACCCATAGTACAAGCCTAGTGCTTAGTTTAGGGCTAGATTGCGATGTGTGTAATGTTGTGCAGTATTTATTTATTAATTAACTTTTTAAATTGACACGACTTGTTATCATATTTACATTTTACCGAGACTTAATTGCGTAATATTTTTTATTTTCATGAAATTTTCATTTCAAGACCAAGATCGATTGTAACATGATCGAAACGTCGAGGTAAGAAAATAAAAATAGTACGCGATTAAAACCCGGTGAAATGTAAATATGTTTATTTATTAATTATTTAATTGACCGGCTAGAAAACAACCTCTCTTCTCATTGGAGGTTGCATTCCGAAGATAAATTTTGTAGTAGTATCTATTGACACATACATGAAATGACTGAATAGATCAGGGGAAAGTCGGCATATTAGGAAGATACCACCACCATAACTAATGGCAACGCACCATAACTAATGGCAACTCACCTTGATGTAGGAATGGCAACACTTGTAACCCCACTGGCCATCTCTCCAGTACGAGCCCCACACTCGCGTGTGATTGTTTATCAACACATCCTCTTCGTATTTACTCCTGTAACAAACATTTTTATATAAAAACACAGAATACATTTAATTTTGGAGAATAATTATCTAATAAACTTTTTAAATTCATACGATTTGTTAACATATTTACATAGTACGCGATTAAGACCCGATAAAATGTAAATATAATAAATTATCTAATTACGAATAAAGGATAACTTGAAGAATTTCATACAATTTCATAGGAAGTATAAAAAGTAATAGGATTTTAGGTCATGTAGCTCCGAGTCTAAAAGAATATGGCGGTATCCCCTATCCATCGTAAAAAGTGACCAAAAGGGGTTTCTTCACTCTCTAACACTAGGTAAAGAACCCGATTCGAGACACCACTATTTATTTTTTCCTCGGCTGTTATCTCTGATAGAACATATAATAATAAACATAAACATACAATTGGTTTTTAATTGTATTTTTTACTCAATCACGCAAGAACTACTAAACCGAACGGATTTGGATGAAATTTGGAATATAGGTAACTGGAATAACACATAGACAACTTTTTATCCCGATATTCCCGCGGGAACGGGACTAACGCGGGTGAAACCGCGGGGCGCAGCTAGTATGACAAATCTGACGGGTGAGAATCAGCCCGCAGGGTGCCCTGGCAACTGTAACACTAGAACAATGGTGTCACTCCATACTTAGCCAGTATCTTCTCGGGTCCGTGTACGAGCGTCCCGTCCCGGTTGTACCGCGTGAACACCTCGGTCTGCGCCAGCAGCAGCTCGCGGGGCGGCGCCTGCAGGTGCTGCCCGCCGCCGTACTTCTCCAGGATCGATTCTTTTACCTGTCATGTTTATTTACACAACACAATATTAGTAAATACCACTTTTAAAAAAAAATTCGTTAGTGAAATTTTGAATTTTTAAAAGATGAATTTAAATAAATGACACTTTTAAAAGAAAAAAACATCTTTCAAAAATTCACTCGCGACGAGATCTTTTTGAAAGATGACTTTTTCCTTTAAAATATTTATAGTTGATATGCCTTGAGCAACAGAAACAAATACGAGATGTAACTTTGTTTAGTCGAAATCTTACTTCTTACTTATATTATAAACGCAATAGTTTGTAAGTATATATGTGACTTGTTACTCTTTAACTCAAAAACTACTGAACTGATTGCGATAGACTTGTAGCCCCTGGAACTGCATGTGAATAGATTTAACGTTAGCGATAACGTTCCAATTTCTGCAGGACATTCCAAAAAAATTGCGGCCGTCTCCTCTTACATGCTTGCACGTATGCGTAGTCTTTGCATTCGTGAGTGGTTTTACTCGAATATCTGGCGACGTTACAGAGTCGATATAGTGAACGCATACCCATAGAACTCCGTATAAAAAATAAATAACCGCAAAGCTGAAGCTATCGTCATCGAAATCCGCTACGTACAAAGGAATAGCGTGCGCGGTGCAAACCACGACGTTGATTTTCTTTCGTGCATTTTAAGCCGATGCCGTCGATTTGATCTGTCATCGTAATCCACGTCTCTCGAGCTATCGGCTTAAATGACAGTTCAAATCGACGGTGTCGACTTCGATCTGAGGTTATTAATTGTAAAATATCTCGCGCGTAGATCATTCTTTTGTCTCAAGTCGACGTCGGTACTCGCGCGGTAGGTCTGCTTTCATAGATTCCTTTGAATTGATTGGCACTTTATTGTACCAAAAACACAAATAACAACAAATTAGACATAGATAAACTTAAAAACTGAAGTAGCACAATGAATGAATGAATGAATAAATAAATTCTTTATTATACACACCAAATACAAATACATACAAAGAAAACAAACAAAACTTAAAAATAGGTGGCACAATGGGCGGCCTTATCGCTTAAAGCGATCTCTTCCAGGCAACCTTTGGATGGACCAGAAGTCAAGATAGGTGAAAGGTAGGGTGTTTACACAGGAAAAAGGTACTTAAGTGAAATATATATAACTAAAAACAATTAAAACTATAAATTATACATACATATTACTACTTAAATAATAATAATAATATATGTATATATATATACCTATATTACATGTAAATAAATGAAATAAATATCTTGTTAGAAATGAACATGATCATTAAATACATCAATCTCAATTCGTAAAGTGACAGATTTAAAGGACTTAACGTTTGACACAATGGGCGGCCTTATCGCCTATGGGCGATCTCTTCCAGGCAACCAATTAATGGATAAGACTCGAGGAAGGGGGTGGGTAATGTGTTTTTGAAATGGGAAAGTTTGATAAAAGATATATACTTAAATTGAATTTCGTAAATTTGTTTTTATTGCTTAAGGCATATTTACTAGAAATATTTTTAAAGGAAAAATTCATCACCAAAAATTCACTTGCGGCGAGATTTGAACTCGCGTCCCTGGATCAATATTCCAGTGTCTATACCGCTCGGCCACGCAAGTTCCCAAACTGAGCGAGTTCAAATCTCGCCGCAAGTGAATTTTTGGTGATGAATTTTTCCTTTAAAAATATTTTTAAATAGAATTGTTAAGTATAAAGTTAGGCTAGTAGTGTACCTGCGACTTGAACTGGTCCTTCTTCTCCCTGTACTCGTTCTGCAAGAGCTGCAGCTTGGTGGGTTCGGCCAGCAGATGCACGTCGAGGCCGCGCGCCGACGCCTCCCACGCGAACACGGCCGACGCCGCGTGCGCGCGCGTGTCGCCGCTGAACCGAGCGAAGTTCTCGCCGAGGTACTCCGATCTGGAAACCGATCCGTGACTCGACCTCTAAACCTGACACAATTCACTAATAGAAGAGGAGTTCTCACTTGCGTGGCCGAGCGGTATAGGCACTGGAATATTGATCCAGGGACGCGAGTTCAAATCTCGCCGCAAGTGAATTTTAGAAGATGAATTTTTCCTTTAAAATATTTCTAGAGGAGTTCTCACCCAGGTATGGTACTTAACAACGTGGGGGTCTTCAAGTGGCGAGTGAATAGGTTTATCTTCTAGGTAAGCGTGCTACAACTTAGACCACATCGTCGCTTTCCATCAGGTGAGATAGAGGTCAAGCGTTTACCTATCAACTATATAAAAAAAAAAAAGGATCTGGAAAGGTGAGTCGAGGTCGAAACCTGACAAAATTCAGTAATAGAAATATTTATTCATTGTATTATTATGAATTATTTTTTGCGTAAATATTTTTATTTCCTCACAGTGTAAAGGAAAACTAGAATGTTTAGCTCGGGTGAATGTCACCCATTTCACCCTAGAACTATTGGTGCTGTCACTTCGTTCGAGCGCCAGAAATATCTCAGGTGAAATGCATGACATTCAGCACTTGTCTAACAATCTACAATTTACCTTTTAATCCCATAAAATATATTTATAAAATGTAGGTATCTTACTCAGTCTCAGGATTGGGGTTATCTCTCATAGACCTCGTCTTCGGATCGTAGTAGGCTGAATTAGGGTCCAGGTTGCGAAGGTACTTGGCGGTGTCTTCCCGGATACGCAGGTTGCGGACCGTGATACGTTGCTTGGAGTCCACCTGAGACAGTACGGGATATTTTAGTCTATGGACTATGACACTTCATGGGTTATGAATGCTGAATAGAAATTATACAGGGCAAGAGGGTGGATGTGGATAGATAAAAAATATTCATATTTTTTGTCAAAATAAAATATTGTTGGACGCAAATTCAAACTTTCTTATGATTCCCAAAAAAAAAACTTTGTTATATCTTTTCAAAAGCAATAGTGGTGTAGGTAGCTGATATACATTCTATTACGAAAATATGTAAGGTTCATAAGTTACCTACCATATGGATGCGTAGGCCCGCGAAGCCGGATTTTGATATACCAATACCCTAGGCTTATGCCCACGACCAACCCTAAACGGACCAGGACTCTACTAAAGCTGAAGAAACCTCAACTTCGGATGGTAACAGGAGTTCTGGCAGGTCACGGTTCTTTAGGCAAACATCTGTTTACATTAGGTGTTACAGACAGCCCCCTCTGCCCTGAAGGATGGAAGAGGAGATGGCCGCACACGTACTTCTGGAGTGCACCATCGTGGCTCTAAGCAGGGCAACTCATCTCGGCGCTCCGAGGTAACAAAGAACATTAAGGGTCTTTTGGCTTTCCTTGGGGAGTTGAGATGCCTCGATTGAGCTTTAATCTCACTTAACTTGTGGGAATCAGCCCAACAAACAAAAACAAACAGATACAATTTGAATATGTCCACGGTCCCGATATACAATATAAAGATATGTGCCGACATACAGGAATGTGTGTCCGTCACATCTGACAAAGAGTAGATTAAATCATACCTTTGTCCCCGGCATGTCGACTTCGTCAACGTATTTGTCTTCGTCTTCTTCTGCGTTATCGTCATCTTCTGTCGCCGTCGGGTCTGAAATTACAGTTTTATTATTCAAAAACAAAGTTTTGACTCAAACTCGTATAATAATATATAAAACTTTTACGATAAGTTACGTCGCAAAAGACGACAAGCTACGTCGCAAAAGGCGACTAGAAAGGTTTCTAGGTAAAAGGCTTCCCACTGGACGAAGTCGTAGCGCGAAGCGGTAGTCTATGTCTAGGCACGTTGACCAGTGCTAGAAGTTTCTTCTAGATGATCATTCTACATCATAAACCATACCTTCATTGAAATAGCGGTCAAACGGTTAACTATCGTGTAAAAAGCCCAGGGGATCATTTCTTCATCTTAAACCCTCACCTTGTTCAAGTTTCTTAGCCCTCAGCTCACGTTTAGCCTCCTCCACCTTCTGATACTCCTCGATGATAGCCTTGTGTTGGCTCGGGTCGTACCCATTCCACCGATCCCGTTTACCGTCGTAGCTGAGGTTTAGACTGGGCTGACTGAACTCGTCCGCTGATATGCCAGCATTTGTGAACTTTGCTCCAATCTGTCGAGTTAAAAAAAGTAATAAACGGGATGCCGAAGAGTGGAGACGCTAAGTAAAAAAGTGGACTACGGGTTCACGAAAGATATTCTCCCAGAAAAATTGATGGGATGATGATGGCAGTATGAAATATATCTAGTACCTACAGATCAAATTTATTTGCTTAGTTTGGGGCTGGATGGTGATGTGTGCAATGTCTTGCAATATTTATTCATTACAAAAATAAACTAAAATAAATAACAAACATACTTTTCTGGGTCTATCAAGACAGTCCTTTTTCTTGTGTGTCATTGCTCCACAATTTTCACAAGCACCCTTCCTGTATTTTGTTGATACTTTAGTCTGAAAATAAGATGAGTTCCAATAAGAAGAAAAATCCTGAATAATGTCAGCAAATGGCAATGCAAGACCTTGTATGTTGCCGCCTTACTTATAAATGATGATTAACAGATGCTTATACTATGTTTCATTAGTCTTTTACTATAAGTACTGTGTATTCAAAATTGACAGCCTGAACGTAATACTACATAATTTAGCCTCACTTGTACAGCTATTGTCATCAGACTAAATAATTAGTCTAAATATAAACTATCCTTGACCATGCATGAAGTACAACATTTACCAGTAGTACATCATTAAAAAAATAATTACCAACTTTGTTCTTTAGGATAATCACGACATTTGCAAAATTTAAAGAAATGCTTTTCCAAAATTTGCACCCGACAGGACTTGAACTTGGATCTTTGGGGATCCTCCATAACTCCTTATCCATTTTGGCCACAGGTGCTCATCTAGCCGAGTTTAAATTAAGAATTGCATCTCTTTTTAGCTATCCAAGTGTTTCCAAAATTACAACATTTGCTATTCGTTTTTTTACATCTTACACTCACTATAAAAAACAATAGAAATAGTGACTCACTGTGTCAACCCCCTTATTATAAAAAGTATCAAGTTTAGTAAACTTGGCTTCGGTATCTTCCTGAGGTCTCTGATGCTTGAGTGTGGGACCAGCTGTTCCGTAGTACCATGGAGCAGATGAAATGTACTGAGGTATGTGAGGGTTTATGTCCTTTCCTGGAATATAAATGAACAATGTACTGTAGGAACACATCTCATCTCAGTTTTGTTGCAAGAAGATGAACTGTGTTATGTAATATTTACAAAGCGGTGTCAGGGATCCTGTTAGAGAACACTGAAATTTAACTAGGTATAGAGTGACTGTGATACTCCTGCTTTTGCACCAACAATATAAAACTACAATCTAAGAACATAACAAACGATTAATTTAGTGTTGTAGCACTAAATTAAAAATTTTCTGTTCTGTTTGAGTCATGTGTTTCTATCAGGGACCGTTTTTGGTTACCCTTATTTGAGTTAAGACATGGTTTTTTTAAAGGCTTAATCGAAAAACCTCATTCAATTGGTTATCATTTTAATGGGTAAGTTTTTTCAATAAGCTTACCCCGGCAAAACCCCTTCAATGGGGTTATGCGATGGCCGAGTAAGTGGTAACAGCATCAAACGAGGTAGTTCATTTTAAAGGTAACCCTATATGATAGTGTAACACGGTACTAAACGGTAACACTTTGTCTCCGAGTAGTGAAATTTATTCCTTATGGCTTTGGAATTAGGTAAAAAAAAGTATGTTTAGAATCGGCTCGGCGAGTCGTCATTATCATGGGTGGCGCCATCTTCCTTGCCTAATTATTAGACGTACACGGGAATTGTTTTTATTGCTATTGACATAAAGTACATTTTATTGTTCTTTCGGCAAAAAATATTTGGTAAACATTTAAAACAAGTTACGCTTCTGATTTCTGTAGAAAGAAATAGCAAATAAATAATAAATAAATAAATCCTGTGACGAACACACAGCGCCATCTAGCCCCGTGGTAAGCTGCTAAGCTTGTGTTACGGTGACTAGACAACGGATATACTACGTATATTTATTTTTCTTTTGTAAATACATACATATTATGCATACAAAATACGCCCAGACTAAATACAAATATTTATTTTAGGCATAAATATTTGCACCCAGCGGGAATCGAACCCGCAACCTTCTGTATTGCAGCCAAACGTTCGCCCGAAGCGCCACAGAGGTCGTCGAATATATTGAGTATAATTTTATTGTTCAAATTCATTTTTTATTTTATTTTATTGGATGTATTAGATCACTATAAATACGTCGAGCGTTCTTACAACTATGACTCTGAGTGTGGCTAGTTAATTTAAATTATTTGATGAAAGATTTTTATCTAAAATGTCATAATTTAATGTCATCCTGCTCAATAGAAACAGTTTGGTTATTAACCAAGTTCTTGACTGAAATATTAAAAAAATAAGATAGCAAGCTGTATTTTAATACAATTATTAAGGTATTAATATCTACCTTTTGTCATATAAAAATGTTTACTAACTAAAGAGTTAGTATCAATGATGTCAAATTTATTAATATTACATGCTATAGTATGATTTCGCAAAGGTACTCCAACAATTTTATTTAATTAATAGAAGTTAAGGGGCCGTAGTAGGCCAGAACTGATGTTTCTAGGGTGAATTACTACAAAAGTAATTTGAAATAAAAGTTTTTCATATTTATTAAAGTCGAAGATATTTACTAACACGTGAATGTCGTGAAAACACGATTCCAAAAAAAATTCTTGATAGAAAAAAATCCAAACTTCCGTCTAACTAAATTGTACAAATAAGTGATGTTAGTCAGTCAATATTGTACGAAAACTAATAAAACTTTGTATAAGAACTGAACTTAGCTCAATACAGGCAGTGAAGGTTTTGAATTTCAAGATTAACGTTTAGTTATCTTGAAACTAGCAATTGTTTGATTTTACGCAATAAAATTTTGCATAGTCGCATCTTAGGTCCTTCACTTACACATCTGAAATTCGCTAGCTTTATCCCTGTCACGCTATTAGGGTTATATAGGCCCTTAAATGTGACTGTGTGTTTTTAACGTTGTACCTGCTGAAGAATCATTAAAATACCTAGTCACTTAACCTTATTAGAGGGAAATAATGTCACAACCGAGGCGAGATGCAGTACATAGGTACTTTGAATACGATGAAATGACTAGAAATGCAATACGGAGGGGCGGGGGAAAGGTAACCCATTAGAAAGTCTATCAAAGGGCTACCCCATCGATGAGGTTTCCGTAATAAAATGTGTAAGCCTTTCGCCTGGGAAACTCAATGATTGGGTTACCATATCAATAGTGGTGTAGGTAGGTTACCCAATGAAGATGGTCACCTTATCCAGATGGTAAGCTGAGCAAAGGGGTTTGGGTTCGATAGAATTAACTCTAAAGCGGTGTTTTGCGGTCCCTGGTTTCTATATAAGGTAATTAAGCTTATAATAGCTATTATTTCGCTTGTGTTCTCTTCATATTTTTTCCTTAGGGTATATACATGAAATGATAGAAATCGATTTGCAGTGGAATAAGCAGAGTACGGCATGTTTCCAGTTTAGTTAGTGTCGCTATATATACCTGTTTCATCAACGGCAGCCGGTGCAGTACCAGCTTTTCTCGCTTCTTCCAGCTCCTTTGCTTTCCTCCAATCCTCTCGGGACTTCTTCTTTGGTTCGTCATCTTCTTCAGCAGTTTCATCTTTATTTCGCAATATCTGCGATACGGCAAGTCTAGTACTTGTAGTCATTTTATTAGTGTACAAGCTACATCTATTTTAATAAGAATTTATTGAATAACACAATTGCAATTTAACAAAAATCTAAATTAACTTCTACGCACGTAAATAAAACATTTTGTCACCACATGAAATTCCATTTGATTGCCAGCTGCCAGGTACAAAAATCGAAAAGTGTACTTTTTTGGTTTAAAACAGTAAGTACTGCTGAAATGACATATTTTTTGAGAAAACGTACACTTGGAAATATTTTTAGCAAGGAAATATATTTCCAAAAAATCCCCATGACAGGATTCGAACCTGCGTCCTTTCGCTAACCAGGCGAATGCTCTAACCACTGAGCTACACAGGAATCACGTGACATGGTATAATTTCCTTGCTAAAAATATTTCTATGTTTAAAATGCCTTGAGCAATAAAAACAAAAAAGAAATATTAGGGGTTAAAGTATGAAATTGCCGATTTGTACTGAAAATCTTAATTGTTTATTTTTTAAATTTTTAACAAATTTATTTAATCAAAATAGTTGCCATTATTATCTATACATTGCTGCCATCTAATGGGAAGGTTATTAATGCCTTTGCGATAGAACTCCGACGATCTAGACTGCACAAACTGTGTGAAAGCATTTTGTACTGCCTCCTGGGAAGAAAACTTCTTGTCACGTAGATAATTGTCCAAATCACGAAAAAAATGGTAGTCCGTTGGAGCAAGGTCTGGTGAATACGGAGGATGACGAATGGTTTCTAAGTGCAGTTCCTGAAGGGTCAAAATGGTTTCTCGTGCTGTGTGAGGTCTCGCGTTGTCGTGGAGCAATAATGGCGAAGATCGATTCATGAGTCGGGGCTGTTTTACTGCTAGTTTTGTCAACATGGTTCGGAGTTCGGCACAATAGACATCTGCCGTAATTGCTTGACCAGATCGAAGAAAACTATAGTGAATAACACCATGCTGAGACCACCAAACAGTTACCATTACCTTTTTATTGGTAAGTTTTGCTTTAGGACACTGTTGTGGCATTTGACCTGGGGTCAGCCATTGCATTTTTCTTTTCCGGTTATCATAAAGAATCCACTTTTCATCACATGTTACAATTCGATCCAATATTCCTTCATTTCTGTACCGGTTCAACAAGGCAACACAAGTTTCAACACGCGTTTCTTTCTGCAGATCAGTCAAATCATGAGGCACCCATTTTTCGTATTTTTTTATTTTATTGATTTAACGCAAGTGAGTCAATAAAGTGGGTAAGGTAACGTTAAACCATGCCGCTAATTCCTGGGTAGTTTGACTAGGATCGGCTTCCACTATCTCTCTTAATTCATCGTTATTCACCTGTGTGGGCGGTCTTCCTCGTGGCTCGTTCTTTAAGTCGAAATTTCCATCACGAAAGCGTTTAAACCAAAATCGCACGGTGCGTTCATTAGTAGACCCCTCTCCAAACGCAGCATTGATATTGCGGGCTGCTTCTGCCGCGTTAGTTCCGCGTCGGAACTCGTATTCAAAAATCACTCGAATTTTCGCAGTATCTATCTTTCTTGTCTAAATTGAATAACAAAAACAATTGAAAGTCGATATTCAAATGTTTCACATTTTTTAAAAAAAGAACATCACAGAAATCATTTGAAAAAAGTTTCATTTGAAAACCTCAAACCATGAAGATTCTACCTATGTCAATTCAAAGAACCTATTGCAATAAAACGGCAATTTCATACTTTAACCCCTATTATTAAAACGTACACTTGTTTACAGAAATCTATGGTATGTTCGGAAACAATATAAGCACATCCCGTTTTAGATAAGAAAGCTCTGAAAGAATCCTTTGAAATGCTGTAGAAAATGTCTCTCTCTTGCCCATAACGTTTTCGTAATGGTGTGATGAGCGTTTTTTTATATGTTAATCATTTCACAATGGACTTAGCAAATAAACAGGACTGATTAGTTGAACATTTTGCCTTACAAAAGACAGAGGCTAATCCGAGCCGAATGAGATAGTAATCGACGATGTAGTGTGTCTCGTTCTTTCATCTTGCCAGCCTACAAAAATTATCATATTTAAAAAAAACATTAAAAGAGGTTGCAGTTATTGTACGGCCAGATAAAGCACGACCCGATAATGTCCCTATAATACACAACCTGTTAATTGGACGCCAGGGTCTCCTTTTAACACTCCGTACAAATTGTCTAAGATCTTACACGAATATCCTGGTTTCCATTTATCAGGTCGTAAATTATCGGGTCGTGTAATAAGTGGTTGTCAAGTACATTATTGGCTCCCATTTCCTTTTTATTATTTTAATGGTAACCCAAGCGTCAGTGTCATGGTGGCATCATGGCGGTAAACTATTAATTATTTAATTTATAAAATTTCTGCGTTAAATTGCATAAAATGGTGAAAACGTGTTGTGTTTTTACTTGTA
Source organism: Idaea dimidiata (assembly GCA_949358125.1). Lineage (NCBI taxonomy): Eukaryota > Metazoa > Arthropoda > Insecta > Lepidoptera > Geometridae > Idaea > Idaea dimidiata. The sequence goes on from OX442328.1 coordinate 15,696,883, forward strand.
CAAGTGAATCATATGGTGGTTGCAATATATCATTTCATAGGTAAGCCAAAATATGTTTATTATTGTATTCTACAAATGTTTTGTTCTATTACAATAATTTATGGTGACTATGATTTTTGGATTTTTGTATTGAGTTCGGGTAAGTTCTTTTTTTTCCTGTAATTTTATTATTTCAGCTTTCCGAAAAATGAACAAATACGACAAAAACGACTCAGCAGTATGGATATGAAGTAGAAAATTGCAAAAAAATCAGTCGTATGCAGTCGTCACTTCGATCTTTCCTGCTTTTACTCCCGTCGATTATTGAAAGCCGATTAATACCAACAATTCCACTGGTAGTACGAATACTGTTAAATATTTTACTACTTACCTGCTGAACATGAGTGATAATAAGTAATTAGTCAAAAAGTTTTATTTTTGTAATTTCCTCTAGCTTTACATTTGATGAATTTTGAGGGAAGTACTATATTAAATTTAACGTAATTGACAGTCATGTCTGTTAAAATTTGATTTCGTCAGTCAGTATGTAGTATGTGTCTTTGTGTGTATGTATTTTCCTTCTTCTTCTGCTGCTGCTTCACACAAAAGAAAATTAATTTAATTTCTTCTTCTTTCTTCGAACCTGTGCCTCTTGCATGACGGGCGAGAGCGCTAATCTTTGCCTCACGGGAACCCGTCGTGATACGGTGATTTTTGATGATACATTTCTTTTTGTAAAATATTTATACTTATTAATCAAAGTGTTCAAAAATTAATAAGCATACTATAACAATTAATAAAACTGTTTTATACCGTGTCCTTTTGTATTTCATTAATTCTTAAAGAGCGTCTATTGCTAATGGAAATCTTCAATTTGCCAACAGAGACTGAGACGTAAGTCTCAGTAATATTATAAACGCAAAAGTTTGTATGTATGTCTGTGACTTTGTTACTCAATCACGCAAAAACTACTAAACCAATTGCAATGAAACTTGAATATAGGTAGCTGAAAACCTATAATAACACATAGGATATCCCGATAATCTCGCGGTAACGGTACTTACGTGGGGGAAACCGCAGGGCGCAGCTAGTAAATAATACAATTGCACTTGCATTATTAAATGTAACATCTGTCACATAAAAAAAATCTTATTGTCACCCTATTAGAAAATGACACAAGTCCTTTGCTACAACCATCTTGCTCAGCTCGTTTTTATTCTGACAGATTTTCCTCCAGTTATTTATCTTACCTCCATGCATTTCACTGATTCTATTGTTTTTTTTTTAATTTAACATACTCTGCTAGACCCTGACCTTAGCCTGAACAATATTGACACTCGAAAATATTTTATTAAGGCTTTAGTCGAAAATTTTCTGAATTATAAATATTTTATTCAGCTACAAATTTATGGACAGGAATCAACATGACAGGTGAAGCTACATTTTTGGCTTTCATTAATAAGTTATAAAAACTTGGGAAATGTTATCATCGGGCAACACTACAATGACAATTAGTTTTATTAGGTTGTCGTACGAATGGTCATAGATTATAAATTTCCACAGATTCAAATTTCTATTTCATCGACTAAGTTCAAACTTAGTCGAGAAAGTACAGGCATTCTTTTTCAGATTGTAATTTTCGGATATTGCCCGTGTGCGAATCAACTTAATTTAGCAATAGTTGCCACAATAGAGAAATACATTAATGGTAGATTTGTTTATCGCCAAATAGTTTTGTAGAGACATAAAGTATATTTGAAAGATACCCTTAATATTTCTAATCTAAAATATTTTTGTAAAATAGTGCAGCCCAGGCAAGTCGTAGATAATATTATACTTCTGGATCTTCTGGATATTGGTAGATTTTTTAGTTAATTTTCGTAGAAATCGGCTTTTTGACAAACGCCATATTGTTCAGGCAAACGTCAACGATGTTTCATTCAATTCTGTCATTTTTCGTTTAGTTTTTGATTTGTGGGCCGTCCTATTCATATTTTTGTGATTGTTTTACTAGATAAATCGTAATGATGGCTGAGGATACAACAGCCGACGCTACAAAGCGTTTGAACGTAAAGAAACAGACCCTCGACGACGCTTACGCTGCGCCAGCAAACTTCCTAGAAATCGACGTAGTAAATCCAGTCACGACTATGGGTGTAGGGAAAAAACGCTATACGGATTACGAAGTTCGCATGAGGGTAAGTATCTGGTGCAGTATTGCATTGTTAATTGAATTAAGTGGTTTCATTGTGCACGCAAAAGGGTCGATCTCGGCACGTTTGGTGGGCGGATGTGCCATGCCGACGCACGCTCAATATCAGTCTATCAGTAAAATATTAAACCTCGTATGTTCCAGACGAACTTACCAGTGTTCAAAGTAAAAGAATCCAGCGTCAGAAGACGGTACAGTGACTTTGAATGGCTGAGAAATGAACTAGAAAGGGACAGTAAGGTAAGGTCGCGGAATCATTCTAATTGATCATGAATCAGACTGAATTACCCGTCGAATACGTTATCAGTGCATTGAAGACAATAGTTTTTGTTCAATGAACAATGATCTTGAAGTTTTTAAACAGATGTTGCATGCATGTTACTAGATTATAATGGAATTGGTTTCGTTTTTGTTTACAAGGCTAATGAAGCTACATTGATAATAACAAAGCAGTCAATGTTGCCAAATTTACTCATATCTAATCAATTTGTGAGTGACTAATGATATAAGTATATTACTCATAAAGTTCAAGGCTAATGAAAAAACATTTGCAGTCCTTGTTTTTTACTTTATCCTTACTAATATTATAAATGTGAAAGTAACTCTGTCTCTCTGTTATGTTTTCACGCCTAAACCTCTGAACCAATTTTAATGAATTACGTAGAGATGGATGAGACCTTGGAGAAAGATATAGGCTACTTTTTATCAGGCAGTGGACTTGTGTGAAACCTAATATGTAAAGCTAGTATGTTCTTTATTAAATTTTTCACATAAATTACATTTATGTTAGTAGTCATTATTTTGTATATATTGAGCTGATATTCTCTGAAAAAAAATCAGTTACTGGATTTTTGTTGGTTAGTTAAATGTTATCAAAATTACCCTGAAAATTACTGGTTTTTTATCTCATTCTGGGAAATTGCATCCACCCACAGAAAACCAAACCAAATAGCTGAATTAGATTAATCATCAAACCGTAAGCAACCCACAGACCACAGTTTGACATTTACTTTGTTACCTTGTTACCGAAAATAGTAAATTGTTGACCGTTTTCTCTATGTGATGATAAATCACTGACATGGCCAAAGACTCGCCACGGTCTTAAGGCATAGTATACTCATCAATTGTGGCATGTTTCTGCCTAATCCCTCTGACACACAAACAAAAGGCTTTTGCCCGACAGTAGAACAAATTGTTGGACCCACAAAAAAATCCTAGTCACAAATATAGATGTCTTAAATATGTTTTTTGTTTGCTAAATAGTTTAAAAAGTTAAATTTCATCTTTGTTGTTGTTATGATAAAACTTTCTCTTATCTAGAAAAATGTATAAAGTACAGTTTTTGTTTGTGGTATAAATGAAGGTTATTTATTTTTGCCAATACTAAAGTGTGGTAGATAAACCACGTAGGTAGACAAACGGTAAACGTATGTAAGTCCCGACCCTGCTGAATATCGGGATAAATGGCCTATGTGTTAATCCACATCTCCAGCTATCTGCATATCCAGTTTCACCCAATCCATTCAGTAGTTTTTTTCCTTAATGAAACACAAACACATCAAAATGGCATTTAAAATATTAGTAGGATTTTCCTGGCAACTAAAGGTATGCTATAATAACTAATTGAATAATGTGATTATACTAAGCTCATTATGCTAAAAATGTATGATAAATGAACCTTGGTATAAAGAATTGTACAAAGAATTTAATACATTAAACCTCTGTCTTTGTCACTCCTGCGTAAATACCGCACAGTTTATATGAATCCAATAAGAAATGTTTTTTCTAAGTTCCTAATGGATCGAGATTACGTGGTTAAATCTGCAGGATACAGCTAGTTAGTAATATTACACATTTTGAATATTTTTAACTTGTCTTCTCGCAAATATTATTTCTATCATTATATCATGACACTTGCAGTATTGCATTTTATGCTCCTCCTTTCCAGATTGTGGTACCCCCTTTACCAGGTAAAGCTTTGAAGAGACAGTTGCCGTTCCGTGGAGATGATGGCATCTTCGAAGAGGAGTTTATTGAGGACCGCAGAAAAGGTGAATGTTTTTTTAAACAACATCAATTAAGGGACATAAGTCCAATCCCATGGAAACATCAGAATGAAAACTAGTCCATGTTTCTTTTAAGGACACAAAACATCAAAATACCAAATATTTAAAACATATCCTATGTTTTTTTTAAAGTAATGAGCCCCTTACTTATATTACGGCCTGTGTGGCGCGTTAGGCGAACCCCCGGCTCCACAGAAAGTTGCGGGATCCAGAGGGGACAATAATTTATACTGATCACAAATGTTTATTTCTGGTTTTATCTAAATACGATAGGCATGATTTTAAACAATAATGTAATGGTAAATGGCACAAGATGTAACAAGGACATCCTTTTAAGCCGAAAGGGGGTTGTGCTAGACGTCTAAGCAAACAAATTTTGTTATATAGCTTTTGGAAATTCAAACTTTTTTAAAATTATTTTCACTGAAAGAACAGCTGTTCTGAAAAGACAACTTAAGATCGATGACCTCTAACTAAGAAACAGCTGATTTTCAAGTAAACTTTCAACTTAAAAGTTTCGAAAGAAACTTAGAATATCCAAAAGTTGTAAAACAAAAGTAGTTTACCTAGAAGTCTAGAACAAGCCACCAATTAGTTACCCAGTTTGGCGCTAGATTGCTTTATGTGCAGGATGTTGCAAAACTTATTTTATTTATTTATTTATTCCAGGTCTGGAAGTATTCATCAATAAAATAGCCGGCCACCCGCTGGCACAAAACGAGCGGTGCCTTCACATGTTCCTCCAGGACCCTACTATCGACAAGAACTATGTGCCCGGAAAAATCAGAAACACATAATGATAGCTAACTTTAAAATCAGTTTTACAATGTTTTACTGTTTGTGAACTTTAAATTGGTAATATTTTAACCGAATACAGAAATACTACTCGAAGTTTGAGTCCTACTCAAATAATTAAGCAGCTGACTGACAACTGACTGTCAGACTGATGTCTCAAACTTTTCCATTCTACTTTAAGTTTTAGAAGCTGCCCAATTATTTAAGTCCCCCTCAAGTTTTAAGTGACGTTTCTGTATTAGGCTGTTTGATTGGGTATCAGTTTGTTCTTTAAAATGAGATTATGTAATTGAAATTAATCTCAATTTTCCGGTTTTAAACGCGTTGCTTTTTGTATTTTAAGCATTTTATCAATGCCTTACGTTTCGAGGTCTTTACAAAGCTCTTGTTCAGGGGTAGGGATAAAATAACAATGAAAATTGATGGTGACTGACAGACAGATGGACAGATAAGTGAATGATCTCTCATCAAGGGTTTCTTTTAAATATTACGTATTTTTTTATGTTGCTCAAGGCATATAAATGCAAATATTTTAAAGGAAAAATTCACTCGCGGCGAGATTTGAACTCGCGCCTCTGGAGAACCTCCCTGCGAGTATACTGATCCAGAGGCGCGAGTTCGAACCTCGCCGCAAATGAATTTTTGAAGATGAATTTTTCCTATAAAATATTTGCAGAAGGGTTCCTTTTTTTACTTTTGATGTAGGTGCTAGGTAAGGAATGGAATTTGTAACGAGGGTTCCATACGCGAGTAGGTATGCATTTGTAAACTATATGGTATACCTACCGGTCTAAATCGTAGCGTCAAGCAACGTCATCCATGTTCGGATACATAGACCGGGTCAGCCTCTATAACGGTCGAGTCGGAACTGCCGTCTTCCTATCTTGTAGATAAATGTGCTACATCTAAGACTCCATCGTCACTTACTGAGATAGTGATCTCACCTATCTTTCTTCTTCTTCGATACAAAATCACTGTCAAATATGACAATAAAAACTATTGCTCTTTTATAATATAGAAAATTAATACCCTCAAAAAAATTTATAAATAAGGTTCACAAACAGTCAAAACTATGAATATTATTGCAAATTGTGATAATTACTAATAAATCCGCGGTATTCCTAAATGACTAGATATCAAAAACTTACTAAAATGTGTTTATAAAATGCTTATGAAAAACCATTTGTTATTGGATGCCTATATCATTATTATAAAGAACGCACTCCAAGTTTCAGCTCTCTACAATCAGCGGTTTAGGCTGTGCGTTGACTGATCAAAGTCAGGAGAAAGAAAATAAATTTTATACATGATATATTATATCTTGGGGTCATATTTTAAGCGCGAAATATTATTTATTCTTGTCACAATTTTCATTAATATTTTTCAAATAAAAATAATACATTAATACCTAATGCAACTTGAGATAAAAAACAGCACTGCATTCCACAGACTATATTTTGTACAAAAAATAGTACATTTTTAATTTAAAATCCTGTTTACACTTTGACAGAAAGTGCATGAATAATGGCCGAATATAGAATCGCTGCTTATTTTTTGAGAGCTACTTAAACGATTAAGTAGCTCCTTAACTCAAATTAGTATAATTATTTTGAATTTAGAAGCTGCTTTATTTAAGCAACCCTCAAATTTTAAGTGGCATTTGTATATTTGGTTGTAAGCGAGTCAATAACCGACTTAAAAAAATGGAGGAGGTTTAATCTGAGTGTCGTGTAAACGGGATTTTACTCAAAATAAAACCATCACACATTTTGTAAATTAGATCAAATTTTATTATTCTAGTTAAATATGTCATTATTATTGCAAATTGTTAAAATACGATCCCATGTTCATTTAGAATTTATGTGGATTGCCATTTTATATTTAATTATGCCTAATAAATCTCATAAAATAAAATATTATAATTATTACCTAATATTGTTTATTTCGAATAAGTTTTACTTGTATTTATTGGATTTTGTGTAAATTGGCTGATAAAAGCAAAAAAAAACGGAATTAAAAAATAACGAAAGCGTTTTTTAAGAGTTCATCTTGGTTATTATAAAATGGTTTGGTTTGTGCTGGGTTTGTATATTAAGAAACTATTCGTTTTATTTGCGGGCAGTAGGTAGTAAGGCGTAATATAATTTCTGCAAGGCAAATCTCAACAGGGGAGGTTTGCATTGATATTTTGTTATTTGGCTTGGATTCTACATAATTATAAGAAAAAATCCGAAGAATGCATACTGCATAGTGGTAGCGCATTTGCCTAACAGGCGAGGGTTCGGACCCTGTCACAAGAGGATTTTATGATACATTTTTCCTTGAAAATATTTCAAATGATAAAGATTTACGAGTATATTGAAGAATAAACTTGTCGCAACTTATACTTTAAAGAGAAATTATGCAAAAGAGACGTTTTACGACTAGGAGACTTGTAAGACGTACCAAAACTACAAGCGTTGGAAATAGACGAAAAAATGTACAAAAGTTATTAGTAGCTGAATCTACTAATAACTTTTGTACATGTTTTCACACTGTTCGTAATATTTGGGCTAGTTTTGAGTTCGTATTGTAGATAACAATACTTTACGATAAAACTGTACGTAACTGTCACGTATTTTTATTATAGAAACCCAGCATTCGTGGCATTGCAACCGCTAAAAAATATCCAGTTGGCATAGCAACCACTAAAATAGCCGGTTCATAGCCCGCCAAGGAGAATCCTTCAAAAATGTATTTCCAAATAAGTTAGTTAAATTAAATTGATTATTGTTGGCAATACTTAGGCTACAATGTTCTATGTAACTTGAGATTAACTGTGACATGTTTATCACCAGGTGATAAGTCGGACGGTTATTATAATTATTATAATTACAAAATGTATAGTTTTTGTGATTATTTTTGTGTATTTGTTAACACCAGTTTTGGTCCCAGATGTGTGTTACGTCGATCGTAATAAGATAAAATAAATTTGGTATCATGTCATTTGTGTTTTAATATTTTAATTAAACAAATTTAATCATCCAAGGCTAATATGCGTCAAAAGATGTCTTTAAAGTCATCATTGGGCCATTCCTGATGCATATAGATTTGACAATTTTTTTACGGGACCGCCTACCTGACGCCGACCCTCCTAGGGACCAAGCAGTTTATCAACCACCGCGCGGAAACATCTCTAAGTTTGCTAGTGTCCCCTAGTCGCCTTATACGACACCCCCGGGAAAACTCTATGCCGGGGCCACACGTCGGCCACACTTTGAAATTCTGTATAGGGTATCTGGCTGGCGCAATTGGGTAAAAGTTGAATATTTAATAGCTATAGTGTTTTGGTGGGTTTATAAAAAAAATACAAGATCTAAGGATTTAATTCACACGAGTCACTACATCTCTACCCTTTGGCATAATACGACTACCTATAACAAAAAGCTGACTAAATTGTATACAGATAGATAAACAATTATGTATTCTATTTAAATGAAAATACAAATCTATCAAGTAAATAAGTCAATAAAAAACGGGAGTAGCTTCAACTATAGCGTTTAAACGGCCTATAACTTCGAAACAACTAATCGATGGAGTCTGCAGCGACAGACTTGTGTCGGCTAACAAACGGCCTGTGTTGTGGCAATGAATCCTCTTGCTTCCACAACTTCTGGCCTCGGATCTCGATCTCTTCATGCCATGCTGCTTGAGTTTTTCTGGAACAAGGGATTTCGGCAGAGCTTGATCACTATAGTGCGGGTTGCGCGTTATTTATTAGTCTCAACTTAGTCTTATGCAAGAAAGTCGTATTACTGGAATGTGCACGTGGAACTAAAAAAACAAAGAAAATAGGTCCGATCCGATGAGGAATTCTGTCCCTTTCTAATCCCTTTCTAATAGTGTAATTAGAAAGGAATAGCATGATAGCTGGGAGCTCTGTCCCTTTCTAATTCTTTCTAATGCAGGTAGCTCTGTCCCTTTCCCGCACAGACCACTTTTTGGCCTCTTTGGTCTTATGTCAGTCTCAACTAAATCTTATGTTAGTCTCAGCTCAGTCTGTCCATCATGTCATCAGTCTACTGGCAATGTTATATCAGTCTAGTATATCACCTGGCGTTCTCGGTGAGCGGCGCGGTGTTAGGGAAGACGTTCTGCAGCAGCAGCAGACACGGCAGCACCACCACTGAAAGGAACTGGATCTGTTCCGCTGGCTGGTTCACGCTGCGACGTCTGTCCATCATACTTAGGGGAGTGTAACCCATTTTGCGTTCGCAATCACCCTGGAATTAGAGAAGTGGGTCTTTTTTTGGGTCTGCCGGTGAGTACCTATAATGTCTATGGCACTGAATATAGGTCTACCAGAATATCATGACAAAAAAGACATTGAATTCGTAATGAAAATCACAAATTCAGTTTCACTTTTTGTCATGCATGATCATATCCTAAGTACGTACGCTTAACTAGTTTTGATATGTTTTTCATTCATACGTTGTTTAGGTACCTATATTGATATTAAAATATCAAGCAAGATGGTAGGTTATTTATACTAAACCGATTACCAAATGTTGCTGTATAAAGTTTTTATTTGTACTCGTACCCTATTTGCCATCAGATTATGGTAGGTACCTATACCTATACATTGTTGAAAAAAGAAAACTGAGATGATGATAAAACTTTTTAAATTCAGACGATTTCTTAACATGCTTAGTTTAATTTTTTAGGTTCTTAATCGCGTATTATTAATTTTCTTACCTTGAAGTTTCAACTACGTTACAACGGTCTTGGTCGCAAGGAAACATTCTCGCGACGAAGACTATTTTTAGAATATATATTATTATTTTAAAAAAGATCCAGTAAAATGTAACTGAGAAGATGAAACACTCACTGCAATTGAGGAACTCTCGTAGAAACCTTGTTCATACAACTCCTAGTAGGTACCTAGGTATAAAAAGTAGGTAATTTACAGATATTACCTGATTATAAAACTCTTCATAAACCAATCCAGCAATAGCCTTAGATACTCCGAAAGGTTTGCAGCATCCTGACAAATCGCTGGTCGTCATTAAAATACCCTAAAACATAGGTACGACTTAGTATACCAGCTGTCGGTAGTTCAGAGAATATGCTGTCCGTCCATCCGTCTGTTGATCAAGCTGTATCTCATGAACCATCCTAGCTAGAAACTTGAAATTTTCATGGATGATGTATTTTGTAGCCGCTATAACAAATTACTAATAAGAATATAAAACAAATATTCCAAAGGGCTCCCATATAACAATAGTAGTTTATGCACCGGGGTACTTAAAGCAGTGTCATAGAGGGCGCCATATTGCATCCTGAGCATACGAAGGACTCTAGAGTTAACTCCCAAGCGCAGCGAGGGTGTCAAAAACTTAACTTCTGAGCGAAGCGAGGGTGTTAAAAACTTAACTTCTGAGCGAAGCGAAGGTGTTATGTACCCAGAGTCCCGAGTAAAGTGTGGGCTAGGACACTAAGATTAGGACGGCCTTTATTATCGAAGTGAATACTTTACACACATCTACTGCGAAAAAAAAACTACAATATAAGCATTTAATTAACAACAAAACAATAGATTGATGCTACGTGTATGAAATACTTCATAAAAAATAATGAACTTGCCCTTCACTTAACCGATTTAACTGACAAAAAATAACCGCACTTGTCCGGTTTCTTCTTACGTTTTAGATCTTTATAATTGACATTTATTCTCCACTAAAATGTGTGAAATCGTACTCTGCAATTAAAAATTGGAGTATAGAAGTAAAGACATTAAGTACCTTCAGCATTCTTCGATGTGAGTGGTCACTCCAGTCGAAGGCACGTTCTGCTATTAGGGGAGTAAGTTGCGCACGCACCTACAAAATATTGTATATTTTACCCAAGGGTTATAATTTACACATTATGGGTTATATGTTTATCTGTTATCTGTGTTCTTAAAAAACACTACAAAGGCCAAACAAAAGGACCTAATTTGATGATTCTTACGAAGCTCGATTTGTCTTAGTTTTGCGAGTGTCACTAAAGATATGACTTACTAAAATTCAAAAAAGCGAACTTTACACCAGACGCCACATTGCAAAAAAAAATTTGTCTTACCTAGGTTTTCGCGATATTGCATAATGAAATGAAACACAATAGTATTTACCGGGTGATACTCACGTTTTATTTATTAACGATATTGTTATACCTAATTATAATGTACCGAGCTTTTTTTGTTTAAATAAAGCGCAAGATTATACCTTAGTTGTAATTTAAAATAGTAATTTAAAATAGTGGGCGTGTTGGTGTATACTGTAAGCTACTATTTGTCTTAAATACATAAATAAATAAGTATAACCCGGTAATTTTGTGTTTCAAAACGACAAATTTGACAAACTAAGTAGGTAACTAACCTATATGTTCCCGGTCCCCTCGCGATCAAGACTAAGTATATTGTAACATAGTCGAAACATCGAGGTAACAGAATTTATAAAAACAAACCGAAAATAAGACTTGGGAAAAATGTTCGCACAAATCGCGTAACTTTTTAAACTTGACATGTCAAGTATTCAGAGGGTTTTTTTTGTATTCCTATAGAAGTGTCAGCGCTTGTATGTGTCGGCATTCTAATGAATGGATACTTACTTGGAAGTAAACGGCTAAATCTGTGCATAGGATGTCGTATTTCATCTCTTCTAAGATTCGATCTCGATCGACGACTGGTAGTTTTGACAATAACTGTTTATCCTATAAATTGTAAAGAGTTTTGTCACGGAAGAAATATATATTTCTTCAGTTTAGTTCTGCGATTCTTGAAATTCGAATCCGCTGAAATATCGGGATAAAAAATATCCTATATGCTACCTAATATCTCCTGATATCCATACTAGGTCTCACCGCAATCGGTTCAGTAGTTTTTGCATTAAGGTCAGTCATACTCGGATTACTTGGATATCTAGATTCGATTGAACAACCTGATAAAATAAAAAGGTTTTCGGAACAAGATGTGACAATCAATTACCTCAATGATGTTCTTAGCCAGAAAGAAATGGTGATACTCCAGCATAGAAGAGTTGTACATCCTGGAGAGAGGATGTTTGGTCAGCGATAGGAAGTTGTTGTTGTAACCTGGGTGGTCCAGGTCGTGGCAAAGACCTGCCAGCATCATGGCGGCTGTCTGAAGAGAAAGACACACTTAGAACTACAAATATTATTTAATAACGGAATATTTACCATTTATTAGCGATGAGACCGCCCATTGTGCCGCACTAAATTAAAGTTTTTGTCTCTGTAATGTTTGTTCAATTTCAGTTTTTGGTCTATTAAAGAATAGTATGGCATATGTGTGTTTTCAGCAGTCTAGAATCCGTCACCATGTTCGTCTGTCTGTTCATTCAATTATTAAGTAAGTAATCCAAACTGAATAAATTCTTACTTCAATAAAATCAAAGAAGCCACAGTTGTTCACCAGTATCAGGAACATTGTGTGCGTGAAACAGAACGCATGTTCCGCGTTATGGTAAGGATTGTTCCTGTAACAAATATACCTCTTGAATATTTCATGATTTTACATAAAGCGACTAGTGACTCTAAACTAAGTAAACTAAGGTTGACCTGCAACATTTTGTATTGACATACTAATTAGTGCCATGTAGATCGAATTAGTTTAATGTAGCAGTGCAATCTAGCTTATGTCGGTTATACCAATGCTCAATTAAGAGCATATCTCGAGGCAAAGAGTCAATGCCTATAGAAAGAAATATATGTACTTTACATGTAGCCAGGCTCTAAAATAATGGCTCGACCAGATGATACATACCTGTAACACCTAAGCGTGGTAAGGGTAAAGTCCGCCAGATGTGTTCGTTCAAAGTTCCTGTCTGCGAATGTTTCTGTGAACATGTAGCACGTAAGGCCGGCCATGTCGTCTTTGGTGCCGCTCTCGCTTATGTGATAGTCGAAACTGTTACGTAAATTTAATGTAGGTATTAAACTTAAAATCATCATCAATGATGTTTCCGGTTGCATCCCGTTCGGGTGCCCATGGTCCGCATTCCTACTTTTGCGTCTCCATTTCGCACGATCTTCGGCATCAGGTATAGGAGGCCGTTTATTTAACTTAAAATATATTTACCTTTTTAGCTGCACCGGTCAGCTGTCAAGTTTTACCTGCGTTCGTCTCGCACCTAGTGCATAACACTGAAGTTAGCACAGAGCGGATAGCTGGCTCTATAATCTTCAAATTTAATGAAATATAATTTCTTTTCTTATTATAATTTATTATATAATTTCTATATTTATTTATTACGACATTTACGTGATCGTTTTGAATCGTCAGCAATATTGTGTTTTTGGAAAGCGACCTCCAATGAGAAGAATACACAAGAAAGTCGCAGTATTGCAGTCATCATGTGATTCACATTGTCGCATATTTAGAACTACAACAGTTGAACTGGAGCAATAATCTATACCTACTATCAGAGAAGTGAAGGTTCATTAGAATAAAGTACCTACATATTGTTATTTAAAACAAGGTCAAGGTAACCTTCTGAAATTGGCAGGCGGTAATATAATGCCGTTGGTGTCCATGATCTCGTCCATGTCATGTCTACACGGCTTCAGGTGGAGGCTCATCAGAGTGGAGTAAACCTTGTTCAGATTCTCCTGTTACAGAATAACAAGGGGAGATACAGGAACATTGTTATTGCTAATGTTCTTACTGATTTTTTCTAAAGTTTTTATTTCGTTGCTTTTATTATATAAGGCATTTTTCTGCGCCGGAAGTTTGAAGTTTTTTCTACTATACAACGTGAGCAAGAGGTCTGCGGCCCTAGCCAACATTTTCTTATCGAATAACGAAATCGCCAATCGACAGATTTGTTTTTGGATGAAATTGACATAAAGTCACGCTTGATTTTTCGCGAGCTTATGTCAATTTCATACAAAAAATCTGTCGATTGGCGATTTCGTTATTCGATAAGAATGTTGGCTAGGGCCGCTGGAAAGACTTCGAAACATCGCTATTAGTTGTTTATAAATTCTCACATGGTAAATCTTTTTCCGTTGCATATTGTAGAAATGTACGATGAGAGAGCAGTAGCTCATGAATACAGTAAATATCGCTTCATCTTCCTCGTTGAATGGCAGGCCGTTGCATTTGTTGATTAGCTGAACTATACCTGTGAAATAAACATGAAAAGGATCCGTGTATAACGGATATTGATACCCCATCTCTTCCCGTAGATGTCGTAAAAGGCGACCAAAGGAACTGAGGAAGATCAGCGAATCTTGGAGTTTATCCACGCTGTGGCAGGTAAATTACTTGGTCCCAAAAAGTTTCTCATGAGCTTCGCGAAAATTTTGGTATGAAGTAAAGCTCTTTATCAAATTACCTACTGCTATATAGTATCAGAGATTACAACCGAGACCAATTGCTTGAAGTGCCTTCTAAAGCACGTTAGACGATAATGCAAATAGCTGATTATCTGGATAAACACACCATTTTTTTGATATTCTCGCGGGATCGAGACTTTCGTGGGAAGTGTAAGTACCTACAACTAAAAGCGCTTAAGAGAACATTATCGGTCACCCATCCTTCGGTATTTATTTTGATGGTGGTACGAAGCAAGTCATCAAGCTTCTACACTGACTCAGATAAGAAAATCTCATCGGCTCGGGGTCTAAAAAATCTTACCAATGACATTCTCCTTATCCTTGATTGGAGCAACGAGGCATGTCCTGACCACAACCCCCGTAATAGGGTCGATCTCCTTCTGGAATCGAGGATCTTTGTATGCATCTCTCACGTTGAGCATTTCACCAGTCTTCATGACGAGACCTACTGCGGTTTGGTCTAAGTTTATGCTACAAAACAAATGCTAAATATAGGTATAAAAAATTGTAAAACAAATGCCACTTAGTGGTAATGTGTATCAAGGCGTTATCAGTTATATGTTTTTAAAAAATGGAACGACTTGCGATCTACTCGTTAGTTGTATGTCTGTCTATGTGCACCATTAAGCCAATAATGAAGTCGTCTGGAAGGACCCAATTTATTGGCCGTAAGTGATAATAAGTCATGGTCTTGAAACGTGAACCTACATAACTTTAGTCTTCTTTTTCGGCATCGTGAACTTGTCGATGGTCCATCCTTCGTCCCACATGTCGGCGTATACTTGCTCACCTAGGTGGTACTTGTCTATGATGTAGAAACTGCTTCTCATTGCACTCATGAAGGATTTTACTACGGCCTGTTGGATACACCAAAATGGAGCACTTTATTAATATATAAATAAGAACATAAATATTGTTAAGTTTAAAATGTTGTATACCCTTTAGCTATATTATAAATAGCTATAAGGACCTAATTGATATAAATGTATGCAAATCCCAAATATAAAAGTTTAAATGCTTATTTGTTTCTTTGTGTTTTGATCACAACACAAACAAAGAAATGAACTACTGAACCGACTTCTAAGGAACTTAGTATGCAGGTAACTGGAGATCTGGATTAATAATATTATATAGACTACTTTTATTTTATCCCCATATTCCCGTGCGATCGGGTGATACCGCAGCTAGTCTTCAGCAACAAAGTCTCCAAAGTTCTAACCAACATATCAGTAAGCATGGTGTCAATAGAAGCGAGGTCACAGAAGTAGTTCTGCAGCAAGGTCCTCAACTCGGCGTTGAGATGGCTGGTCTTCTGCAGCGTGATGCGAGCCTGGGCCTGGTGGACCCCGGCTCCGGCCCAGCAGGCGACGCTGACCAGTGTATACAGCGTGTTCTGGGGAAAATAATATATCAAAATCGAATTGTAATTCTTCTATTCCGGGTTTATTTATTTTCGTTCTATGGGACTAGGACTTATGCGAGTGAAACTGCTAGACAGTCAGTGATACACAACTAGTAGGTACAAATCAAAATATTCTAACTGTATAAATCTCAAACTAACATCATCATACGGTTCCGAATAAGTCCTGTACAACTCCAGCACAGCGTAGCACTCTCCATCAGGTTTGAGCACTGGCATACAAAGCGCAACCTTCGCATCAACCCATTTTAGTCCTTCGGCGAACCTTCTGTCGCGTGGCACGTCCTCTAGCACTAAAAACTCTTTGGTAGCGGCAACGTGCGCTGCTGGGATTTTGCCTTCCTCTGGTAATAAGAACAAGATCCTTTTTAATGATAAGATAATAAGATGTAGCCGGATCATCTATCTAGCTAGATAAAGAAAGGCAGCAGTGAAACAAAATCCGACCCGACTTCTTTAGTTGCTGCACCGGTCTATGTATCGGAACACGGACGAGTCCACTGGCGCGACGACTTAGGCCGACGTGGTAACCCAGCCGAAGCGTCCCACCAAGAAACCACAATGTTCAATTAATACAGAACTACTAAATTTCGATGAAGTTTATTTTCCATGAAGACTAAGAATTTGCCAAATTCCAATGAGAAGCTTATTATGGCTTAGCTGCGCCTGCCGATCATGTATAATCAGGCGAGTTAAACAACGCTGGTCGGTATTACTTGTGTGGATATGATCATTTTCTGAGCTTCTCCTTGCTTCGGAAGGCACTTTAAGCAGTTGGTCCCAGTTGTTATCTGTGATATAAGTCTTTATGTGAAGTTAGAGGCCTTAAGGCGACCTGACAACTCTAACACTAAGTGAACTACACCACCACGAAAAGAAGGACAAGAGGCTACATTCACGGCGATGTCAGAGTGGACTCGATAGGGACTTGTTGGATTTCTGTGCAGGTGGGTAAATAAGTAGGCGTCCATCATATCCTGTAAGTAAAAGCAGGTAAGTACCTATACTTAATGATAAAATGCTTAGATACTTTATTTGCCATAAAACTTCATACAAACCAATAGGAATATTAACTTCATGTCGTCCAGGATTCTTAGTGTTCTGTGACATCAAAACTATTTCATTTTTCACAGGATCTACTACATAGACGAAAACGCCTGTACAAAATAATGTACGTATAAGAAAAGTTGAATGAAGCTATTCGATCCCCTAATCTTCTGAATGAAAGACGGGGTTATCGGAGACCTACACGTAAAACACACTCTCCTTCAACTAAAATATCTGTGTTTAGTCTTTCTATGGTCTATCTATCTATCTATAGGATCCATACAAATATTATAAAGAGGTAGCGTTGGCAACTGGAATGTAGGTAGGTATGTACGTACAGTGTGGGGGACCTCCGCAACCACTGGAGCGATTTTAATGACATTTAATATGAAGATATATTGCATCTTTAAGAGTATCCTCATATTTAAGAGTACCCATATCCGTTTAATCCTTATAAGTATTTTCACAAGATCGGGACTTACACGGGATAAGTCGCAGCGCAGCAAGTGGGTAAAGAAACATGACTAACCAGAACTCTCAGTGACAGTCTTTAAAACGCCCGCAGTTTCATACAACAAGGAATCTAAATCAACGGTATCTTCTAAGAACACGTTAAACCTATTTAAGTCTAAGTATTTTCCTCTCTCTTCCTCCTTTACCCCTTTTCGTTCTATTTGTGCGTACGGAGCGATAACACGGCGGGTTACCTTTAAAAAATTTCAACCTGTAGTGATACGAATTCAGAACACACATACTTACATACATATGTAAAAAATGACGATAGTCTGGAAGAGATAGATTTTAAGCTATAAGGCCGAACTGAACTAATTACATAAAATAAAACTTCGTGTGCAAACAGCTGAATTTGGATTATTTTTTCCCGTAGAATCGGTATACTTACCCGAATGAAACTGCGGGGCCTGACTAGTATTACAAATGTAACGGTTTGTGCATAAGTAAACGAGTACGTTTGTTACTACTTCACGCAAGAACTACTGGACCGATTGCGATGAAACTTGAAAGGTAGATAGATGGAGATCTGGATTATTAACAAGGCTACTTTTAATTTCGATATTCCCACCAGTTCTAGACTTACGGCACTTAAGCATTTGTTCCCGGTTGTTATCTTTGATAGCAGTCGTTAGTTGACCTAACAACTAACTATAGTCAGTCGCCAAAGCACTCTAACAGTAGTAAGTAAGTGCTCTGGGCAAAGCCCTCTAACAACAGTAAGTAGGTATGTTAGAGTGCTTCGGCGACTTTAACACTAGGTGAGCCACACCACTACACGGAAAGAAAGAAAGAACCTTGTCTAGTTTCTCTGAAGGCACCAGGAAATGCGAGTGTGTTCTCGACATCGTCGATCGAGCATTAAGGATACCATTCGCATTTGGATCTGTGTCCAGCTGGCTTTTTACAGATTTAATCTCTCTAGGCGCTATGTTATACATTGTGTTTTATTTTTCTTTCTATGTTTGTAAAATAAGTAAACATGCAAAACTTTTTACAGTTGTTTGATTGATGGTGTTTGTTTACTTTTTGAGAGTACGTGACATTTTTCTGAATTTAAGAGGTAGTGTTGAAAGAGTTTATTATAAAATAGGTTTATAAGTGTTTATTAATAAATAGTTTAAAATGGGTAGTACTTACGGAAGTTGTACCCCTAGACTAGGTTGTACCTAAATGAGAGAATAACCTAAGGACCTTTTCCACAACGTCATTTTCCAAGCCATTTGATTTACAAGGTAAATCACAAAATATATTAAATAGAATAATAATACTAAAATAGCAAAGCGCAAAAAACAGTTTTCTTGCAGATTGTAGTGCTTAATAAATGTAGAAAATGAGAGATTATGTGAAAATTTTCATTGAATTCATAGTTAAGACAATATCTAAAGTAGGTTTTAGTTTGCACTCGACAGGACTTGAACCTGTATCTTTGCGGAGTCTGGCCCCAATGTCTTAGCCTTTTTTATGGAAAATGAATTTTTTTGGGGCCAAATTTTGGAAATATTTTCTTTAAATTTAGCCATCCAAATGTAGGAAACACTTTAAAAAATATCAAAATACAATTAGTTATTCATTTATTAAAATCCATTTTACTTACAATTTTTGCATGTGAGAATTTAATCAAACTCTCGTCAATTTATTCATAACTAAAAAAACATTGTGGCTTGGTTAGTCTGAATTCATTCTGATGAACCCTCGGAATGATAGTGGGGGTATTTACCACTGAACCAACACAGCACTGTCCAACACTAAATACTGCTTGCCCCAACTTAACTTTTGTAGTTATAAAAGTGTTTGTTTTATTTAAATTCAATCCTAGTATCTGTATCTAATTATTTGTTAAATTGATAACTATTGTTGTTAATGTTGGCCTTAAGGCCATGTTATTGGTTTTCTGTCTTTCTTCAGTGGTGGACTATCTACTGCAGACGTCTGAAAAGAAAATTATGTTTCTATGATACCATTATTTTATTAAAAGAGCTTTTACAGAGCCAAATAATTGTATACTTAGACAAAATGCCGTGGAAACCACAACAGACGTAAACCAGGACCTCGAAAATGTGACTCGGATCCTCAGGGAAGAAGGTACGAGATTTTGTAATATGCAGCGTAAGGGCAAAAAGTCTAAGCTGTCAGAAGGGACTCTAGGGCTAATGAAGGAACGACGTGAAAACCCACCCATCACTTCGTCAGAAAAGCGGACTCTAAACCAAGAGATCAGCAAACACGTACGACGCGACCTCCGGCGCTTCAATACTCTTTTAATTGAAAGAGCGATCGAGCAGAACCAGGGGTCAAAAGTGTTTGTACAATCTCTTGGAAGAAGCCACCTGACGAAGTTGACCACAGCAGGTGGAGAAGTCGTTGCTTCGAAGCCGGCAGTCCTTTCGGAGGTAGAAGACTTTTATGCCCGATTATACGCATCGCATGCATCTCAGCCGAATCCCGAAAATGAGGATCCTAGAGCAACATTAACACGCCATTTCACCGAAGACCTGCCAGAAGTCAGTATTGACGAAATCGAGATCGCTCTTAGACAGCTCAAAAATGGAAAAGCCCCTGGAGAGGATGGCGTTACCACAGAGCTGGTGAAAGCAGGAGGTAAACCCGTGCTGAGGGAGCTCCAGAAGCTTTTTAACGCTGTCCTGTTCGAAGGGAGAACTCCAGAGGCGTGGAGTAGGAGTGTGGTCGTCCTGTTCTTCAAAAAGGGAGACAAGACCCTGCTGAAAAACTATCGACCCATATCCCTTCTAAGCCACGTCTATAAGCTGTTTTCTAGAGTGATCACGAACCGTCTTGCGCGAAGACTCGACGAATTCCAACCAC
Source organism: Idaea dimidiata (assembly GCA_949358125.1). NCBI lineage: Eukaryota > Metazoa > Arthropoda > Insecta > Lepidoptera > Geometridae > Idaea > Idaea dimidiata. Next base: position 15,717,113 of record OX442328.1, read on the forward strand.
CGGAGCAGGCTGGGTTTCGGAGCGGATATGGCACCATAGACCACATCCACACAGTGCGGCAGATTATACAGAAGACCGAAGAGTATAATCAGAGTGTCTAGCATTTGTGGACTATGAAAAAGCCTTTGACTCGGTTGAAATCTGGTCTGTTCTGGAGTCCCTGCAGCGCTGCCAAGTAGATTGGCGGTACATCCAAGTGATGAGATGTCTTTACGAGTCCGCCACCATGTCCGTCCAAGTACAGAATCAGCAAACAAGGCCCATACCGTTGCATCGAGGAGTGAGACAAGGGGATGTTATTTCCCCGAAATTGTTCACAAATGCAATGGAGGACATGTTTAAGACGCTGAACTGGAAAGGACGTGGCATTAATATTAATGGCGAGTATATCTCTCACTTGCGATTTGCAGATGATATCGTCATCATGGCAGAAACGCTGCAGGACCTACAACGGATGCTGAATGACCTGGCTGACTCTTCTGTACGCATTGGCCTACGGATGAACATGGACAAAACCAAGGTCATGTTCAACGAACATGTTCTACCGGAACCTATTGCGATACGCGGCGCCGTTCTCGAAGTTGTTCAAAAATATGTTTACCTAGGGCAAACATTGCAGTTAGGAAAAAACAACTTTGAGGGCGAGGTGAACAGGAGAATTCAGTTGGGTTGGGCAGCATTTGGGAAGCTACGTCGAGTTTTTACATCGTCAATCCCACAGTGCCTAAAGACGAAGGTCTTTAATCAGTGCGTCCTACCCGTCATGACATATGGAGCCGAAACGTGGACACTAACGGCAAGGTTGGTCTACAAATTCAAAGTCGCTCAGCGAGATATGGAACGAGCTATGCTCGGCGTTTCTCTGAGGGATCGCATCAGAAATGAGGTGATCCGTCAGAAAACCAAAGTCTTCGACATAGCTCACCGGATTAGCAAGCTGAAGTGGCAGTGGGCTGGCCATGTTAGCCGTAGAACCGACAACCGTTGGGGTAAACGAGTTCTAGAGTGGAGACCGCGTCTCGGCAAACGTAGTGTAGGACGTCCTCAGGCACGTTGGAGCGACGATTTGCGCAAGACGGCTGGCACAAACTGGATGCGAGAAGCCGAAAATAGATCTAGGTGGCGTGCAATTGGAGAGGCCTATGTCCAGCAGTGGACTGCAACGGGCTGATGATGATGATGATGATGATAGACAAAATAACCTTAAAAAAATAGTAATATTTTTGTTGTTCCTTGAAGTTGCCTATGCTAACAGTTACTTAAATACTAGCAGTTTACATTAAATTAAATAGATAAATACATATACTTACAGAATCAATGGACATTTTTCTTTTACAATTTTTATCCTCTTTATGAATATTATTTTCTAGCTTTATTCTCTTCATATGGCCAGAGAGCAAATCAGGAGGTGGTTTTAACCTTTCACTGCCATCAATTGACATCCTTCTAACCCGGTTGTGGTTGAAAACGTTTAATTTTGGCGCCGGTTCCGGGCATGGTCGAGTTTTGTTAAAAACTTTTCCTCTACCACTATCCCTATATTTTCTTTGCCCGTAAGGTACGCAATAGTTCTTGAACAATTCAATAAGCTCGCAGCGGTCCATTCTTTCCATGTTTTCTATCCTTAAATGCCTCTAAAACAGAAAAAATAATTAGAACATTTTTACGAACTTAGTTATAATGATTACACTGATACCTCATTGATTTCTTACTAAATTACCTCTCGTATGATAGTTATTAGTTGCTCATTAGTTAATAATTCAGGATATAATAGCATTTCACAAGGAATATCCATAGTGTACGGTGAAACTCGTTAATTTTTGGAGGCATTTATTACAAAACAACAAACAAAACAGCTGATCACAACACAACAAAAGACAGTGACAGGCTAGCTGACATTTTGCAGTTTTGACAGATCCATCAGTTTACGGAGTAAACTTGATTTTCAATTTGGGGCCATTAGACTCTTGTACAAGGAACTTGAATATCATTATATTGTATACTTCCCTAAAACTAAATTTTAGAGCTTTTCCTATGGACTCTTCGTGTTTTCTATTTTATTTCTTTATTATTTTGTTTATAAAAAAATTTTCATTAACTCACAGGATTAAATTATGACTTATATATGAATTATTTACTAGTAGTTCGCTCCGAACTGAGACCTCACGACCCCCTATCTCCCCAACCCCCCTACCGATCCGGTTCATCTTCGAACTCATAAATTCTATTGACCTAAACTACGCGCATACCAAAATTCATGAAGATCGGAGCTACGATACTCAAGTTATCGTCGAACAAAGATACAAGCGCCAGGCCCGTCTACACTGGACCTCACTCGCTTCGCTCGTTCGGTCAATTATAGTAGTAGGAACGACGATGACTCGTTGATGGAAGCTTATCAAAGTACATAAAAAATGACAAACGCATTTTCTTTGCTTTAACCAATTTAACCATTTGTCATTTTTTATTTACTTGAAAAGGTTCCACAAACGAGTCATCGTGGATTGCTTTGACTATAACCGTCTTTGTAAACTCTATCAAATAGAGAGTGCTGCCAAAATCCGGAATACGCCGGAACTTCTCTTCTACCAACGTTGTATCGTTGTATCTGTCTACCATTGTCTCTAAAAATGTAGTAGGCAAGAAACTTGTATGAGTTTCTTGGTAGTATTTTATTTATTTCTTATTTATTTTTTATTTTAAACTGAGATGAAAACATTGTCCTTTTTTACATAATAAACAAATTCCAGACAAAAACAATCATGAGACCATTTTCATTCCGGTAATCGGCACCGTGGTTGACGGACATCCCTAAAATTTTAGTTGGCTATGGTTGTTGACATAGATCGGTGCTGCTTGTCATTTTGTGCTTCGATTGTTTGCTTGTATCTATTTTCTTATCGCTTTCGTTTTATTTTCGACTTCGGTCGAATTGAAATTAAAATATCGCGTTATGTTGAACATTAGTAACTCATCTGCGGCACCTGTCCCACCCTCTCATAGGTTTTACATGCAGTGCAGCGCTAAGGTTTTTTAAATTAATTGATGGAAATAAAATAGGTACTCGTTAATATTTTCTTGGTGAAGATCAGCTGTGATAGTGAAATTAGAAGTGTAAATAAACAAATGGTAATCGCGTGTGGTGTATCGATGAGAGGTTTTGTTGAGGAGTTCGGGGGTTCGCGGCAGGACGATGTTATTCGTGAGTGCCTTAGCAATTGGGATGTTGAGCGGGCTGGCGAACGTAACAACAGAAGTGCCGGCCACTGACGTAACAGAGCCCATTGGCGCCAGCGGCAGCGGTAGCGGCATGGGGCTGGTTGAAACAACCAAGCTTGCAGGCGAAGCAGCTGACACGGACTTCGTCAACGTAACACTACAAGATCAGCCTTCAATGTGGGATATGTACTTGAACCACTGCCCCCGCTGGCGTCCGATAAACCACGTATTTTTCCAAGTGGCAAATGTTTTCTTTCTCCTTTCTTTCCTGGCCCCTCACACGTCGAGTGGTCTAATATGGCTGCGGGCTGCTTTGATGCTTGGATGTGGATTCTATGGACTCTGGGCCATGAGTGTGGAGTGTTATCTTGACGCAGTGTTGTGGAACAGTGCATTTGTTGCAATAAACTTTATTTACTTTGCTGTGCAGTTGTATCTGATGAGGCCTATCAAATTTCATAAGGAGATTGAAGAGGTGAGTTTTTACTCTATCTTTAAAGTGCTATGGTAATATTTATATTAAAACTATAATAACTTGGGTTTACTTTATTAAAACCAAAATATATTATTGGTTGTTTGTTTCTGTATCTTCTACAATGGTTCTATTTCACCCCTCAATTGTGAATGTTCGATAATTGTTTGACACCTATGGATTCGAAGTAAGTGATCTGAAATAAAATATTATATTAACTATTAGTGGTAAAATTTTTTTTTTTTTCAATTATTGATCATTTGTTTGTTCCAAATAGCATTTAACCTCTCATTTTACCTGTCCTGGACCCAGATCAAACCAAATGTACATGAATAAAATAAGGAGTACTATATTTAAAATTTATTTGAACATAATTTCTTCTATGGTTTTCGCGATTTTGCATAATTACCGAGCTATCCGAATTACCGATTTATTGATTTTACCGAGCTTTCGCCAACTTTACAACCTTGAAAAAGCCAACTGTAAAGTTGGCGAAAGCTCGGTTCAAATAATGAATAAAAAACGCGATAAAACCGGATACATAAAGTGTTTTATTATTTATTAGAACAACCAATTTTTAGAATTTTTGTACTCATACTCATGCTCATTTATTCAGACCATGGGACACTTGTAAATATGCCTTGAGCAATAAAAACAAATTACGAAACACTTGGTCAAAATATACATGTATATAATTGAGTTTACAAGAAAAAAGTGAGTTTCAGTTGCTGCATTGTCAGTATAATAAATGATAATTAATTAATTGATAGCAAAGCATGTTAAAATAAAATAAAAATAATGTCAATGGTTATTTGCAGCTGCACAAGGGCTGATGTCAAATTATGTCATAATTAGGTATTTTACCTAACTTAACACAACACAAGGAGTGAGAACACAATTAGGGCATTTCCAAATAGCTACTGCTATTAACTATTAATGACTGTTGGACTGTGTTTTGCACTTAAGACCTAATAAGTAGTCTACAACTTTTCTAGAACTAAAGCTATGTCCAATCTAATACTATACCATAATACTACAAAACATTTTTAAATAAATTTACATTTTATACCGGGTCTTATTCTAAAATTGTTATATTTAAATTCTTTTACCTCAATGTTTTAACTATATTACAATAGTCTTGGTTGCAAGGAGGGAAAATTTACAATTGTGAATAAGACCCAGAAAAATATGAACATACCTACATATAAATAGCCACCTTAAATACATCCTTGTCCAATTTGCATTATACTTATCTAGAAATTAAATTTCAAGGTAAAATAGATAAAGCATTGGAATAATCCATTATTATTTAGATTATCCAATATACAACAGGCTATGGTTACAAAATGTAATTGTTATTGCACTTGTAATGAATGGGCTCTGAAGCTACTGGACTGATTTTTATGGAACTTGGAACTAGTTTCATTAAATAACTTTGTTATTTTCAAAACAACTATAAGTGGTTGACCTAAAACTAACTGCATAAGATTATTTTATCTTTTGGGGTTGCTGTTAAATCCACCCAAATATGTAGGTACCTACAATTATTCAAAGTAAAATATGACCTGCCTACCTATTTATTATTATTATTGATCAAGTTGATATTTAAGATGCCATATTTTGGCAGCCTTCATATAGTTCATTATTGACTGACTCATTGACTCTAGAAACTTCTTATTATGTACCTGATATATTCTGGAGAATACATACTGATTGAAACATATATTTTTAATTATGAATTGATTTGATAATTTGTTAATAGCTATTTATCATGTTCCTTAAAAATTGAAAAACTATTACATACACAATGCCAAATGAAATGGGGAGTAGGTGGTAACCTACTCACATATTATTTTGCATTGTGTTGTGTAGCTATTGTTGGATCATAAAACCACTAAGATAATGTGTAATAAATAAATAATAATAAAATGTATAATAAAAGTGTGATAAAGTAAGATGCCAGCCTATTGAAAATAATAAATTTTATGACTAGTAAATTTTAGGTAAGTATTTGGCACTTGGCACTTGCCATCAAGTGATTATTTGGTAGCTAAATAGTGTTTTATGGTATCACTGAATCTTAACTAGCTATAGCAATAGTTAGGTTTTTATTTTACCTTTGTTATACATTAAATGTATTTCTATTGCTGCTATCACAACAATACTAAAATAGATATTTAAGTAGGGCTCATACATATAAACGTGAATTTTCAAAAGACTACCTAAATCACATAGCGTTGTTTTGTATTTCCTACTAATGGAGATACAAAACAACGCCATGTGATTACCTACTCTTTGACTGCTGATGCTGAAATCGCAAATCGAAAAATCAAACGCAAAATCGAATAACACCTATGCTGTTTTCGCCTTATTTTCCAAACCAAAAATACCCCCTCTCTACTCTGCTCCGAAATAAACTTTACCCCACACAAATGAAAATGCAACATTTAACTTCAAGCTCAAAGGAATCGATAAATCCATTCAGCTGAAAGCAATACCTACATCGGATTAATGAATCACCAGTCACCACGTCCCACTTCTAAAGCATCGTCTAGATACCTACGTATACCTACTACCAAAGACGATGAAACTATTTGACTGCTCATAAGTATTCCCCCCTTCACGAAAATAGAATGTCTTTTTAGTAGCAGCACTCTCGTGCAAGAACGACTACTCACAAAGAGTATATTTATAGATTATAGGTCAATCACGAAGAATCTTAGTGTAAATAGGCAATGGATAGCCCCTGCTGCCAGTAACAGGTGTGCCGCAGCGGTGAGTCGTGTTTTGTAGAAAAATTCGTGGTATGAGGAGTCAATTGGCTTTATTGTTTTTCCTACTACAGTGTCGTTGGTAGGTATTTAATTACACGTGCAAAATTCAATTGTCGGCGTTTTGAACACAATTCTGTCAAGGATAGATTCGTAATTTGTTTTGTTAATGTTCTAGACATACCTATTTAAAAAAAATTAAGCAAAAATACGTAAACCATAACCATTTCCTTGCAGCCGGGTAAAAAATCACTTGCGGCGAGGCTCGAACTCGCGTCTCTGGGCCTGTCTGTACCCCAGCGTCGCGTGGTCTAGTTCGTTAAGACGCTCGCGCTGAGGTTCAGTCAGACCTAGTGACTATTTAAAGATGTATTTTTCCTTTAAAATATTTCTAAGGTAAGATATTTTTAGGTTTCCGTACTCAAAAAGTAAAAGCGGGACTTTATTATTGAGACTCCGCTGTCCGTCTAACTGTCCCTGCGTACGTTGTTGTGTGACGGAATTCGCTTGGTCCAGTGTTTTTATACATATCAAGTGGTTTTGACTGAAAATTAGATACCTACGTACATAAAATACGTCTTTACATAAAAACGTTTTATAATTAAAAGGAACTATTAGAATTTGCCTTGAACTTGTTTTCAAATTCTAGAGTTTCTTTTCGCTAAGTAAATTAGTTTATATAAAAAAAATACTTAAAAACAGTCTAATTGAGAATTTAAACGTAATTTTGTTAAATGTTCGAATGTCAGGCCAAGATATGGGTTTCATGGCATAAACATATTTAATTTTGCTCTAATGTCATCCAGCGAGGAAACAGGCAACTACGTTTGTATGGTAAAAAAGGAAGTATCCTTTCCTCTTAAATGATATACCTACTCATTCATAAGATTCCATTTTCTCCACCTTAAAATAAAATTATGTCTACCTCCAGCATCACGGGGATATACATAGAGCCCCGGACCTTTGGAAGGCGTCAATAACAATTGTACTCGCAAACCGCAAACGACGAAGTGGACGCCAAGCCGGCGATTTCGCTGTCATGTCCGCACTACAAAATGCAGATAAGAAGATTACTGCTTCGCCCTGCGTTTTCATCCGCGTAAGTTCCGTTCCACCTGGAATATCGGAATAAAAAGTAGCCGATGTGTTATTCCAAGTCTCTAGCTTATCTATATTCCAAGTTTCATCGCATCCGGTTAGCAGTTTTTGCCTAAAAGAATAACAAAGCCACTTGCATTCTTACAGACAAACATACATACTTGCAAAACTTTCGCGTTTATAATATTAGAGTAAGATTATCCGCTAAGCACAATCACTGCACCACAAACATTCACCGCCTGCGCTTTCATACCGATCCGATGTTGCATCAGAATAAGTCACTGACGACGTGACGACGACGCAATGCTCTTTTACTGACTTGCTAACTAACTGCTACCACAGCTTATGAAGTAGGTATACCTACTTCTGAGTAGTTGCTAACGAACATTGTGTAGGTGTGATTCATTCAAGCTTATATTTATTTACCGTACTAATTCTTACCATTTATTTTCACGTAAAAAGTACTAAGTCGATTTCGATGAAACTTGGAATATAGGTAGGCTGGGGACCTGGAATAATACATAGGCTACTTTTTATCCCGATATTTCGCGGACTTCGCGGGTTAAACCTCGGGCGCAGCTAGTAGTAAGTATTATAAAGTGACAATGTTTACTTGCAACGAACAGCCTCCGAAGCTACTCGATAGATTTTTAAAATTCACCAGAAGAAAGCCACATTATCGTAACATAGAGTTGCTTTTGATCCCGATGTTCCCACGGGATCGGGACTTACGCAGGTGAAATAGCGGAACGCAGCTATGACTAGTATATTAACAACAAGAAATTTTTGTTTGTTTCCAATAAACTGTCTCCGAAATTAATGGACCGATTATAAAAAAAAATCCACCAATACAAAGCTATACTCGATATTCCCACGAAATCTGAATTTTCGCGGGTAAAACTGCGGGACCTAACTAACTATGTAGTTTTTATATATACCTAGTTAGTTACTAACGAGCAATGTGTAGGTGATTCATTCAAGCCAGCATTGATTTACGGTACTAACTCCTAAGACGATTTATGTGAATAAATGTGGGAACTTTGTGGTATCCATCCTTTCTTTGTTTGGTTCTTGTAAATTATGCTCTGGACCATAGGTAGTTTGACCTTTAAATTTACATTACACATGCAAAATAACTGTATTATAAATGCCAATAACCCTGTCCGTTTGTTACGTTATTAGGCCTAAATGGCGAACCGATTTTGATTAATTTTACATAGGTGACACTTTGGAGAAGTTCATAGACTACTTTGATCCAGATATTTCTGCGGGATCGAGAATTACGCAAGTCAATTCGAGGCGCATAATTGAATCTTTTGGAGCAAAATCGATACTCATGATCTCTCTCCTACCTTCATCTAAAGCAATGTAGATTCTGTTATCCATCGGGTTTTTATTTAGACAATTTTTGTCGGAAGGGTTTACAGACCTACAATGTCACTTCAGACCTCGAAAAGTGCCTTGAAAAATGCTTATTATAATAACAGCAACGAGTTTAACACTTATAAAATGAATTTTATTTCATATCAACATCGGGAAAACCGAAGGAAAATAAATAAATAAGTAAATTTTGAGACCAACACACAGTGCCATCTAGTCCCATGGTAAGCTGCTAAGCTTGTGTTACGGTGACTAGATATCGGATATACTACTAATATTAATTTTTCTTTTTTAAATACATACATATTATACATAAAAAATCTAGGTTTATATACACTAAATTAATACTACACGTACGACATACGTGCATTTAGTTAGCAAGTCAGTAAGAGCATTGAGTCGTCTGTGAATTATTCTGATGCAACATCGGATAGGTATGAAAGCGTACGACAAAGAGTTACCATTTGTGGAGCAAGCATTGCCAAAAACTGCATTAACAAATCATGTGAGGCAGAAAGGCGTATTCCATTTTTAAATGGGGACAGTTGATCACATGCTCGCTCGCTGCAGACTTACCGCAGCATACTATAGGTACGTAAATTTCCATTAAAAGGTCGAATCGAAGAATCTATAGATTTCGTTATCAATATTTTGGTGTTTCATTTATCCTTATCTTGGTAGTTGATAGTTTTGTTTTTTAAACAACAATTTAAACAACCCTTTAAAATTAGATTTTTCCATTTTACAACGAAACTAAATATATATATTTAAAACATTGGCTTTTCTTGTATTGATAAGTATGTATGATAAGTATTAATCTTTTATGACTGCACTTTTACCTAACACACAGTTTTACCTAATTAGCAATAATAGTTTATATTAAACGAGAATTACTGTTTTAGCGCTTAGTTACGAGACGTCGCAACTCGAGCTAGCTAAACTAGCATGACTTTTTAATTTATTATAGTTATCAGAAAGTTTTGGCGGGAACAGATTAAGGAAATTCTTGAAACCTAATTCAATTACGTATAAATTGCAGTTATACAATTTATGTGGGGCATATCAGAGATATGTAAAAACTTCTAGATACGTAATAGGGCAAATTTCTTGGCAACACAAATGCAAGCTAGCTAGCCAGAGAAGTCTTAGTTCCATCCCAGCTCACGTCACGATCACCCGCTTGTTATCACACAGTACATTTAGTTCACTTTCACAACATTATTCACAGACAACAATGCCTTCGGGCGTATTTAGGCGATGCACGAATTGTACTTCAAAAACTGGCAAAAATATTTCATTTTATACGTAAGTAAAGCTGTATTTAATTATTTTAGTTTATTTTGTGAAAAAGTTTTTTTTCCAAAAACTCAACGAAGTTTTTGACTTTGACGTTTTATCATTCTCTCCTAACCTCTATGAGATGTCATAATAATATTATGACATCTCTTTCTTACGTCATGCAAGTAGCATTGTATCTTATGTTTTAGAAAGAGATAACAATAGTTTCGTCTATTTCTTCTTTAAATTATGTGAATGAATATAAATAATGAGTTTGTATAGCCTAGTTTGTGGCGCTTTTCAATGATGATTTGTTCTGCAATGGCGTCTCTATAACTTTAATAGACTCATTGGGGCATATGATCAATTTAGTTTCATGAAAGTGTACGAATAAAATAAAGTAAAATCGTGGACTTTTCTGTTGCTTCCAAATCGCGCAAAGTTATTGTACATACAATAGTCGCAATTTACTCTCTAGACTTGACTTATACCTACAAACGGCGACTTGACTGTTTGTGTGCAAATAAACTTGAAACTATTATAAAACTGGCTGTGCCCTGTGTGTGCGGTTATACTCGCGTAAGTCGCTATCCCGCGGAAATATCGGAAACATACAAACTTTCAGCTTAATACCTACAGCTTACTTTCAATCTTAAGTAGGAAGGATGGTATACTTGACACTGGCTTATTCCCACATGACCGTAACCGGTTTAAGATCGAGAAGAAACAGTTCGTAGTTTGGCACGACTGAAAACCGGTGAGTATAACTAGGCCATGAAGCTTTTTAAATAACCTACCTATATGATGCAACTCGAAATCCAATATTGGTAGGTAACATTGCATCAATTAAAACTATGATACTTTACCCATTGTTTACCCCTCGATGGGGTGCACAGCAGGCGAGAAATGACGTCATAATCTGTGAGGTCATTCACACCAACGAACCCGCCCCACTGACCCGGTCTAGAACTAACGCTTACAAACTGATTCCTGTACTTTTAAATCTAGCCTCATTTAACTCAATCCATCAAAATGTTCTGGTAGTTGGCAGGGCGGTATTACTGACGGCGACGCGGACGTTTGGTTTACATTGACAAAGTACGTTTTTTAAGTTATATGAAACTAGCCGGTTTCTCATGGGTGCAAGTAGATACATACATAGGTATATTTGATCCCGATATTCCCACGGGAACGGGAGTTATGCGGCTTAAACCGTGAAACACAGCTAGTACCTATACAAATAATAAAGGTCCAGGAAATAATCGGATTCGTGTTAAACATCGAATGGGTGCTGTAAGGGTGACTAGACTATCGATTTTATGCTAAATCTTTGTAGCTGTAAACCAAATCTAATAAATTCTGAGAACAAGCGCCTGATGTCTTGATTAGGCACCGCCTGTGACAGACAGGCAGCTACCTACTATAGCCGAAGAGCCCGGGAACGCCAGACCTTCGTTATTTTGTAAAAGCTGAAAGTTTGTCAGCACATACTCCCGACACGGGTAAGAACAATGGCCAAAGAAGTTTGGGTAACAGTTGCTTGGGCAGATAAACGGTAATAAAGATGTGTAAAAAGTTCATCAAATGTTAAAGTGTTATTTTTCGATAATTACTCTAATATTATTAAAAACCACATATTTCATTGCTAGACGCTTTAAATAACGTCGTGCGTGGCAACCTCTTGTCAAACAACGTTATGTGGGTAACAATTGGGTATGTAAGATTTTTTAAAGGTGTGTAAATAAAAAAAACCCTTTAGAGACATTTTAGTAAGATACTGTATTTTCTTATTTTGAGCTCGAAATAGTAAAAGATTACAAAAAAATATCGAAAATACCATTGACGAAGATGTGACGTCAAATGGTTGCAGCGACCCTTAATATACTACCAGATATAGCACGACCCTATATTTTACGGTATGTTGTTTCAGGTCGTACATTATCTGCCCCCCATATTATCTATCCAGTGGACGTCAGACAACAGTATAAATTGACAGACATTTTGCATTGCTGCTATGACTTAACGTGGTTATTACCGGCAATAATACTTTTCTGTACGGGGTGTTAAAAGGAGACACTGGACTCCAATTAACATATTGTACATTATCGGGGGTGTGATTTATTTGGCCGTAGAATACTTGGTTGTACAATTGTACATTTTGTGACCATATGACGTCATCAAAATAATATTTTCCAAAAATTATATAAAAATAACTACCGATCTAAATTTTATTACAAAAGAACACAACTAGTTTTATAAAATAACACATTCTTTCATATGAAAATAATAAATAAGATACTTTTTTTTCCTTTACATACCCAATTTAACATTGTGGCAAGGGGTAACCCAAACTTTATAATGATCCATCGTTCTTATCTGTGTAAGGAGCATGTGCTGAGAAACATTCAGCTTTAACATACAAAATAACGAAGGTCTGAAGTTCACGGGCTCTTGCTCTACTACCTACCTACTATGATTGTTGTGCACGGAATTTCGTCGTAGAACCTTCATAACCTTGTCGTTGCTGGCAACATCATAATTGGGGTAGGATGGTTTCATTTTGTAAGTATGAAGATGCCCCCATTTAAGGCTGTTTCTCGGAAAATGTTGTGTTTTGGACTAACTAATGATGCTATCTCAGGGTTCAAGCAAACAGGCTATACTGTCTCAGAATCTTAGATAAAAAATGAAAACAATAAACTCGTAAGTTGAAAGTGACAGCTCTTTGTTTACTACTTCCTTTGAATTTGACAGTTCTATGTTTACATTTATGTTCTAAGATTCAGTCGGTCTTTTTTTTCTAAACGAATACCATAAAAGAGATAATGTTGGTGCCACATATGTATGTACCCCCAAAAGGGGGTAATCATCATTTTGATGAAATTTAACATGAAACTATTCCATCATTGGGGTGGGAGCAAGTTGGGAGTAAAATAGGCTTAAATTTTCACGGGATCGGGACTTGAGTGGGTGAAACCGCAGAATACGGCTAGTCAGTTAAGGTATAAAGCCTTCGAGGGCATTAAACTTTTATATCCTATTTCCTATCCTACATTTCCTATTAATATTAGGGATTGAGGCTAGATAGCGCTGTGTGTAATGTCAAAAAAAAATCCTCGGGGCAACACTAGTGTTATAATGTTCGTATACCAAACGCGACAATTTAAAGCTCTCGGGAACCAGCTAAACCCATCAAAGCCATTAATAATTTAGTACTCTCTCCAATTTGTTTCTGGATAAGTAGAGCCTTAAGATTTGGGAATAAAACCATGCCACGATAAACTGATTATTACTGTATACAGTAGTGTTGCAGAGAAATCGTTTTCGTGCATTGTGTAATATAATATACCGGAAAGAGAAGGGAAGAATTCGATAAGTTTAATAGGAAAAATTCGAAGGTTTTAAAAATGTTTGATTAAAATAAAATGGTAGTACAAGGGGGCGCAGGAATACTGAAAAATGTAAATACACAGCAATAAGTTTCCAAAAATCAGCCCAATGTGTCGAACTTGGGTAAGATAGGTTCCCTACCATAATCACAAAAACGCGTTTGTTGTATGGGGTTGTTAAAAAACCGTAAGTAATAAATATGTTAGTACTTTGTTTTACTCTAAGTTTGTGTAGTAAGCAGTGAGTAAAACTAATATACCTGGTATTCAAAAAGCAAATGGTTCAGACTGATTCAGGGTTTTAATGTCCCTGTTTTATATTGAATATTTCGTAAAGTGTCTGAAGCTTTTAGTCGTGGGTTGGGTGTTACTTGTTTATAACATTTCGGTTCATATTCCCATCATTTCAAGCACGCAAATGGATTCTACAATTTGAGCTGTGATAATGCCATTTGACGGAGATGAAGGTGCTGCACTGGATGTGTGGAGTTTCGCTAACCGCTATAAGATCGCGTTAGGAAAACGCGCATCCGGGGCAGCCTTCGTGTCCGAGACATTGCGGATAAACAACATTCATGTAGAATGTTGTCTTCGCTGGTACGGTCACGTATTGCGAAATCCGGCAAATGTCTAGCCATGGCGCCTTCGCCTGGCCGCGGTAGACTGGATAGACCCAAGAAGTCCTATATTGACGTTGTAAGGGGTGATATGCGTGCCAATGGTTTCACTACACGGGATGCCGAAGATCGTGCGAAGTGGAGACGCAAAAGCAAGAAAGCCGACCCCGGGCTCTCGAGAGGGATACATCGCTCGGATGATGATGAATGTTTTCAACAAAGTTGAAAAAAACCGCAGAATACACGAAAAAAGTCGGACCTTACCTCGCTATGTTTCTCGTTTTTCAACCTTTTTGCCTAATGAATGATACAGCAAAAACTGTGTTTTGCATTAGGAATTTTTCTACCTGTTTTATTTACCTGAGCTACCTAATTCAACAGAAATCGGTATTCTTTATATCTTACCGTTCTCTATAAAGTTGTGGTGAAGTCGAGAGGTTTATATCAAGCAAAACTTAGTAAAATATGTATGAGTATACTTATCGACTTTATTATAATGTATACTCACTGATTAAAATAAATATATGTATAATATTATACTAGCTGCGCCCCGCGATTTCATCCGCGTAAGTCCTATTGAGAATCAGGATGTGTTTAACATATAAATCTTCATATTGAATCACTATTGATTACTAAAAAAACCGCATCAAAATCCGTTGGATAGTTTTTTTAAGATCTAAGCATACACACTAACATCCAGACAGGGAAGCGACTTTGTTTTATACTATATTATCTTACTTCTTTCTTACTTATATTATAAACGCGAAAATTTGCATCTATGTATGTATGTCTGTAAGTTTATTACTCAACCACGCAAAAACTACTGAACTGATTGCGATGACACTTGGAATGTAGGTAGCTGGAGACTTAATTGGAATAACACAAAGGCTACTTTTTATCCCGATATTCCCGAGGGAACGGGACTTACGCTGGTAAACCGCGGGGCGCAGCTAGTTATCCATAATTATATTAATGCGTTGTCTAGTTACCGCAACACAAACTTAGTAGCTTACCGCGGTAATATATCGGTATAAAAAGTAACATATCCTAATTCAGATCTCTGCATCTCTCTGCATACCAAGTTTTATCATTATCGACTTGGCAGCTTTGCGTGATTGAAACACAAACAATCATCTAAACTTTTACATTTATAAATTTTGTGGAATTATTGTTTTGTAAGTACCTACTTACTTACTTACTTAATGACGAATAAAATAAATACTGATGTACTTAAATAAAATAACACAAAATCAATAGTGTCTGTTCTATTTTCAGTAGTATAAGTGGTTATCTGTTCCCTACAACACAAATTTGCCCTAGTTCCTCACGCCACAATTCACCCAAACTTTGTTAAGAGTTATTGACTGTTGGATGCATTGGTTAAGATATGTTTGTCTGAGTCTGTAATCAGTTCACGATAAGTTGTAGATTGTTTGCATGATTTGATTCTCTTTGAATTTACTGTTTTTATACGATTTTAAACTCACGGAATATTTCCCATGTTTTAATTTGTTTTTCCGGAGCTTGATATTTCGCCAGTGATGGCCTAGCCTTGTCTAGACAAGCCTGGTTGCAACTATTGGCGAAATATCGAGCTCCATAAAAACAAATTAAAACACGGTAAATATTCCGTTATTAAATACTTAATACTAAAAAAAATATAGACTTTTAAAAGTTAATTTAAATATCTAATCTACTAACGTTCACATTGGCTAGGCGAGGCATAGCTGTACCTATTATATTTTAATTATTAAGACCATTGTATTAAATATGTTTATGGACGAATAAATGAATCTAAATTTGAATATTTCTATTTTAACTATATTTTTATTTATATAGTTTTATCAATTTTTAAAACATCATTGAGTTTACGATAGCTTTAACGCAGTGGCTATTTACAAATGTCCACCTTCTGATGTTATATCTCTACTGTTAAAGTTGGGTGAGTTCAATGATAAAATATAACTACAGTTGTTTCATTGACATTTATTGTCAGTTCATATAGAAGTTGATTACAGTAATAATTGTTCACTATTCTCTTTCCCAACAATTCTTCTATTGTTCCTACAGTACCGTGACTACCCTTTTTGTCAATTTTCATTTACATGCGCCGGCAGTAGATCTGACAATGGTGCCGTTACCGTTGCATTCGACTAAGTTACGGTTGCATTGTGTATTTAATTGGATATTTTCGTTGAAACAATCATGTTTTTATGCGGTACAGATGCTTATTATCAATTTTGTTTTTAAGATTTTCAAATAATTATTTACTCGTGGCCATGCTTCGAGTAAACTTCAGGGTTCAACTAGTTTATTTACTAAGTTTGAAAGCCTACCTTCATTGTTATAGTCATTAGCACTGACCTTATATCACAAAAGACGGCTCAATATACCCCGACAAATACTGTAGCTACGCCCTTTAATGGCATTTCTCAAATAGGTTAAATCAATTTGCACTGCTACACTGCTAGGGTAAGCTTGTCAAAATAAACATGTTGTAACAAAATAAAATAAATTACATAAAGATGACACAAAGCAATCTCGCCCGTGCCGCCTAGAATTTTGGGGCTACTTCAATAATTGAGCAGCTTCTAAATTCAAAGTTGTATGCGAGTTTTGAGTTTAGGAGCTGCTTAATATTTTTAGGTATCTCTCAGACTATAAGGTGTTTCTTTATTCTGCCAATACAAAGATAATAAATACGTGTACAAAGGTAGTTTATCATCGGTAAGTAAGACAATATACAAAATCCGCTTATGGTATTGACCCCGATCTTTTGTCGGTTTAAGATTATCGTCCTTATTTAATCGAATTATTGCTTTTTATTCGATGTTGCGTGTTTCATGTATGCTCGATGTCGGTGTCGTATTTCTGATGAATTACACAGATTTATTCATGCCAGCTGCAATAATGATTGAGTTTCATATTTCCTTGCATAAACTGACATAGTACGTTATTGCCTACGAAGGCTACGAATATGTTGTTCATGGACCATTTAATGCATAACAAATTACTGTAATTGAATATAATTTAATTAACCTATTGTTTATTGTGCCACAATATGCCGATTCGATAGTCTACGATTTTAAACTAACATGGTGGTTTTAGTTTCACTACAATTATATTATTTAATAACGGGGTACTTATTTACCATGTTTTAATTTGTTGTTTTGTTTAATTTGTCTCGTCGTTTGTCAGTTGTTTTCAAATTAAACCGCTAATTAAAGGCTACTTTTAACCCGATTTGCTATGCTAAGTAGCACGACAATTTTAGTAAACCGGTGTCCTATAAATGTACCTATTACATTTATATGTGTATATGAAAAATGTTTTATAGGTTTTTATAGGTAAATAAAGGCTATTATTAGTATTTTATCCTGATAATACCGTGGAATCGGGACTTACGCGGGTGAAAACGCGAGGCGCTGCTAGTACTAGATATTATTTGAAACTGCGTCCCAGTCTTGCTAGTCAATATTATTCTCTAAAGGAAGTAAACAGTCGCATCCCGTGTTGACTCGAAATGAATATTTTCATCGCTCTCAGATCAGATACAGTAGCGTAGGACAATATGGAGTCTGGAATTCGACGTAGGTACTCTAAAAAGGTTCCATTGTTTTGATTCTCAGACGTAGGTGCCTGTGCAGCGCAGCGCTCTGCAAGATTAGCTTTTATGAGTAGATATCTACGTTCTAGGTATCATGGGAGAATGTAATTTTGACGCTAGATCTTTGTTGTTTTCAAGTTATTGCAAAAGCTCACAGAAGTCACAGACATGTGTATAGAAATTGTCACTTATTAACGTTTTGAAATAGACATTGGACGTACCAATCTGACCCATCTCTTGCCACAGTTTTTTTTTAACCCATTTGCATTGGTGCAGGAACAAAATATTTAAGTATTGATTCTGAAATAAACTTTATATGCTCTAGCTAGATAGCCACACTCTCATCATCCTTGTCTTTTGAGGGTAAGTAAAAATACTATAAATAGCAATTTTCTAAGAGATCTCCTTCTTGATGTATTTTCTTAGAATTTGCTTCCGACCGACAGACGTGGCGCCTACGCCTAACTATGGCAAATAAGTACCATTCATCTTCACATACACAATAAGACGACAATTACCTTCTTTCGGTAGTCTGGTAATAAGCCCTTTGATTGATGTCGCTAGAGTAAGGTTTAAGCTTTGATCTCTCGGGAAAAATAAGTTGTTTATCTAATTCTACTTTTTTGTTCGACAACCGATATTTTATTTCATTTCTGTTTAAAAAAACATGTGTACGTTTGTTCAAGGATATCAAGCCTTTTCATACCGTTTTGTTAATCTTAGACAGTCGATCGTATTCACTAAGAAGTGATATTTATTAAGCGACCCTAAAAAAGAAGGAGGTTCGCAATTTGGTTGTGGTTTTTTATGGGTGCTCTCCGTTTACTCCAAGATGAGAAGCCCGATTTTTGCTGGCCCTTTTTTGTTGGGATGGCGCGAGGGGGTGATCCCATAAAATTTAATGAGGATCTGACGAGGATCTTTAGAAGTGATAAGCGGAATAGTTCCTCAGGTCGTAGTAAATTGCTCACTTGTGCAACCAGGTTAGAGATGAGAGCACCTGAAACCACATTTTCATCACAAAACTTCCTAATCTATAACGTTATAGGTAACAATTTGGTGATAATACTTTTTTTTTTTTTTTTTTTCTACAAAATCTCTTCGTCTATTTAAGTTATTAAACAAAATAAAATCAATTAAAAAGTTTTTATTTATTGTTTTTTCCTCGGTTGGATATGAATCCACAATTTCCGCAACTGTAACGAAGTCCCACCAAGTCGAAAAACTGAAATAAATAAAATCTTTATTAACTACAAGTACCCACGTCCACGTCCCACCCAAAAATAATCCAAATAATTTTTCACAAGACGTTAACGTCAAAATCTATTCAGTATCAACTAAATATCCTCCAATTCAATATTTCTGACACAAATTCGTTTTCTCCCTGAGGATCAGTAATGAGAATTCGGCGAAATAATATTATGTCCGATTCTGAAATAATTCAGATCCATATCGGGATCACGAGGGGTAATATTGCTATTGAAAATTCGGTCACGTCTCTGCGACCAAAAGAAAGATTCAAGAGTCTAGCGAACGGTGCTGAACCCCAGTTTTCCACACAAGTGAAACTTTGTTGTTGGGTACCTACTTGTTTTTTCCTTTTATGGTAGGTATTGCAAAATACGTTCAAAGTTTAAAGGTTAACTGAAATATAGGTTCCCGTGTGATTTTGTATCATGTCTAAATTGAAACACTTTTTTTTAGGTTTCCGAACCGTTTTGACATTTTTATTTAGAAAGACAGTTGTAAACAGCTACTATGGTAACGTTACCACAACTCTAATGATTTTTTGGATTTTTCATTCATCAATCATCGACTTATTGTCAGCGCTGCAGTGGATTTTTATCTATTTCTCGTAAAAGGAAACACAATATTATTATGTTTGAGACAATATCACTTCTAGTAGTTCATCGTAAGAGCATCGTATTATATGTTTGTAATCATATAAAACATATTTTTTCCTGAACTAATTATAAATGAATGATACAGAACAAAGGTACTGTACTAAATCTCAGTAAAAATAACCTTTTAATTTTGCTACTAATAAGGTTAAAGGTAACAAGGCTTGTTTGTCTAAACGAGAATAAAATGTGAGTTTATAGCATTACGAAGTTAAGGTAATGCTTTTAGAATTACTCGTTTGGGTCCTTAAGTAGGTAATTAGATCCGGTCTTTGTGTTGGGAAAATTAGTAGTCACACACAGTACCTACCTTTCCTAGGCTGGAATATACAGAATGCACCTAATAAACGATATTCTATAAATAATCAGGCTTCGCCATCTGGGTCATCATCATGCGCATCAATTTATCTCACTTCTTACTAATAATATAAACACGAAAGTTTGCAAGTATGTGACTTTGTTACTCTTTCACTCAAAAACTACATAACCGATTGCGATTAAACTTGGAATATAGATAGCTGGAGACCTGGAATGACACATAGGCATTTTATCCCGATTTCCCGCGGGAACGAGACTTACACGGATGAAACCGCAAGGCACAAATATTTAATCATATAAAAATCTTCCAAGTCCTTACAGTAATTCTCTCAATCTTCCCCAGGTATACGTGGCTTTGTTCAAACCGCTGCGGGTGTCGCGACGGCAGTTCCGTCGGGTTCTCATGTGCATGAGGAATGTGAGGCATCTCAAGTGCCACGAGCTCTACGCTCATGAAAAAGTCACCAAAGTGGACAGCCTCTCGCTGGTGCTGTCTGGCAAGTAAGTCGAATTATTCAAAGAATTGTCATTTTTACTAACAATATTATTTAAATTTATTTATTTTTATTATTTTATTTATTTTAGTGTTATATTTACCATGTTTTTTTATATCCGTTCGTTTTCTTTTCGCATAGTGTTAGTATTTTCAGGTCGCCCTCAGGCCTCTAGCTTGACCCAACAATTACTATCATCTCTGATAGCAGTCGTTAGATCAAGCTATCTATAACAATCGGGACCATCCACCTGCTTAACGTGTCGTGCCGAACCACGTAATTTGATTATTTTAAGGAGCTCGATATTTCGCCAGTTACTTCAACTGGCTTGTTCACTGAGATAGAGATTACTAGAGGCGAAATATCGAGCTCAGGAATAAACAAAGTAAAAACATGGTGAATTCAGACTGTGTAACTTTCAAACTCGTCTAAGAAGCAAAATGCCTAAAATATATGTCTACAAAGCAAATTACCTAAGTTGGAAATCGCCTAGAGATCAAAATAATCCCATTTTAGAATAATATTTGTATACTTAGTAAAAACAACCAAGGTAATTTATAATCGTATAGCCGTGATTTTGTCCCATTAGCGGCTACTAACTCTGTGGTTCCAAATGATAGAACACCTACTAATAAACAATTTTTATTGTAGTTGCGTTTGCTCCTTATATTTTAGTATTAAAAAAAAGTTAATTAGCCACTGTCCTTTTGGAATATGGACTATTATTGTAAGGTCAGCAAAGGACTTAGGGTATCAGGTGCATATTTTAAAGTTTTAATTTTATCAATAACGGTTTAGTATTATTTGGTTATTCTGCATGAAATTACTAACAGTTCAGACGCTTTAGTGATATCATGCACAATTATCAACAATTACTGAACCATTATTGAAAAACATAAAACTTCGAAATATGCACTTGGTACCCTCAGTACTTTTCTAACTGTACCTACATTGTACGAAGTTAGTCGAATAAGTAAGTCAATGCAATAATTTTTACTTTCTAGATTGGTTTAGATAATTCGGGAATCGATGCCGTAACTTAATTTGTATTAAGATAATCAAATTTATTTTTATCTTTACCTATTCAATTTGGCTTAATAATACCAATTTAAAAGCAAATAAGTTTTCGGAAAGGCTGTTAAATTGTTATGGCGCATTGTCTTTTATTTCGACGCTAGTCATTTAGGTGGGCGACACAGTAAGGGCATAATACCGACAGCGGCAACAAGATGTTACTTTGGTGCTACTTGTATGTTTGTCGTTGCAAAATGTATATGGGGAAGGATACCAACTGTTGACACTCCATCAATTTATTAACACACGTTTTCCTACTAAAATTTAATTTTAGTGTGACTTGAAGTGAGGCTTACAAAATAATTATTAAACATAGACTAAGGTCAATGTTATGTAAGATGGATGATATTGTATTATATTACCTGTAGATTTTGTAATAAATTTGCGAAAGTCGCGACGTAATTTGATCCAAGCGATGACGACAAACTTTTCCGTTCAAAATGTGTGCAAACTAGGCAGAAGCAATTTTAGAATAGCCGCGTCGCTCCAGCATAGGTAAATCACGTTGCGTCTCTCACATACATTTTGTATGGGTAAGTTTTGAAGCAATATCGTGTCGCTATAAGCCTCGTACTAAACCCATTAGGCGACAAATGTCGAGCGACACGTTTTGCCAAAGACATCGCAATACATCGCACGACGTCGCTTGTGTTCGTGCACATAAGACCTGCACCTAGACAAGTTGCGTTCGCTCAATAACGAAGCGATTTCTACAATCGCTAACGCGTTAACGTTTGCGATTATAGAAAAAGATAAATTGGTAGACAAAGTATCAAGTTGTTAGCGAACGCTCATTCCATCAGTCTATTCGATAAAACTCTATGGTTTGCGTCACGAAAAACGTCAGTTTCAATTTGACAGCCGGGCAAACACGCGCGTTTCTTCAAATTTCTTCTAAAACAAACAGCGAAGTTGTATTTGTGATTGTTTTTTGTGTCTAAAGGATTTTAACTGTGGTAAGTGTTCATCTATTTGTGTTTCCTAACTATAGTATGTTGTAATAATGAAGATAAGAATGTAACAGAGTAGTAAATATATAGAATAATAAATAAATTTGACTCGAAACATATTTCAGCAATGGATGCGAGATCGCGAACGAGCGATTCACAATTTGCTGCTCTTATTGAGTTCATGGAGAGGTATGTAACTAGTGTAACTCTTTTCATTTGCTTTATTGTGATTAATTATCATATTAAATGAAATATTAGTACCTATCAAATAGAATGTTTGCCATAGCATTTCTTCAAACAACGCTGTATCACTTTGCAACAGGTACTTGAAAAACCACTTGAAAGAACCCCACACTTAGTAGTGACACGATAAGCAATTGAATATAGGTAAATTGTTAAGCAACGAATAAACGTTTGTGCACATTATAGGAATGGTGACTTAGGTAAGCCTCAGGCTGGGGCCCAAGGGCGCCTAAGGGCGGACCGGCTATGGCAGCAACTAGCTGACCTCCTCAATTCGATTGGTGGTGGTGCTCAAAGAACACCCAACAAATGGAAAAAAGTAAGTCAGTTAGATGTTTTAAGTTTTAGATCATTTGGTGGCAGTTCTAAACACTTGTTGGCGATTTTTATTATAAATGCTTTAACAGCATCTTTAACTACCTACAGATTTGGGCGGACTGGAAGTCAAAGACGAAAACAAAGGCTAGGGCAATAAGGCAGCACGCTGCTGGCACTGGTGGCGGTCCTCCGTCAAGGAAAACCCTTTCGGCCCTAGAAGAAAGGGTTGCTGCAATTTTGGGAGAGACTGCTTTAAGTGGGCAGCCTGGAATTCAGGAGCAAGGATTACATGTTAGTTAATATTATTTTGTTTGTCACATAACTTATTTTTTAAATTTATACAACTTCTTCTTTTAATTTTACTGAAGGATGAATCTTTATTGACAATACTAGTTCACCTCTAAATTCTATTCTTCTTTTTTTAGAATTTACTTGAGCCAAATGTTGGAGAGTCCGAGAGGGGACAAATTGAAGATGCAGGCACCAGCAGTAGCGCGCCGCGACCGCGACCTGCTCCATCACCGCCGTCCGTTGCGAGCAGCCCGCGCCGCCGCCGTCTACCGCAACCGCGGCTGAATGCATCACCGTCATCCGTTGCGAGCAGCCCGCGCCGCCGCCGCCGCCACCTACAGCCTCGCCAGCTCATGTCTCCTCGAAGGAGGCCTACTCGGACACAAACACCGTTTGAACGGGCGGCGGGGGAGTTTGCGGCAGTCGAGATGCGACGCCTGGAGCTGGAGCACGAACGAGAGATGCGCAGAATCGATGTGGACAGGGAGCATAATGAGCTATTGCGTAGAATAATTGATATAGGTCAAACTCTAGTTGAAACCCTCGTCAACCGGCGCGTTTGATAGTACCTACCTATATTAATTAGTTTATGCAATAGCTCAATAGTCAATGTTTTTTTTATTATTTAGTATTAGTAATAAGTACATTTACAAACTTTAAGACTGAAATACCCCTTTCTTCCTTTTTTAAATGTTTATTAAACATAGTATGTAGTCTTAGTTTAATATTTTACATAAATCTTGAACACTGATGATTTGAATGATATGATGATTTTAATTTTGATAATGTTATTTTAACTTTGTTCCTTTTTATTTGTAACTGATATGGGTAATAGCCTGAAATAAACGATTTTTTTTATTTTATATATACATACTTAAAATTAGGTAGGTAGATAAAGTAAAAAAACATTTGCTATTTTTGTTGTTACTATAATTTTTGTTCTTACGGTTATTTTAAGATTTATATATGTTAGTTATGTAAGTAGCAAGTCATTGTGTTTAACAATTTAGTTTGTTTAATAACTTAAATAGACGAAGAGATTTTGTAGTAATACTTTAAGTGCAATGAGATTATAATAAATAAAACAATTTAGATGAAAACAGTTTATATTTTCAATAGTTAACTTTACTAGTACCTACTTAGTGATGCAAACATTAAAAAAGTATTTTACTGAATGTTGTGTTATTATTGTTACTCCATTAGGCAAAAACTACTGAACCAATTGTGATGAGTCTGTCTATTGGTCTAAATATTATAATATTATTAGTATACATGCTATCAGCTACACCTATTCTATTATTTTACATTACTTGACCACTAGGTAACGGATCTACTGTGTATAGGCTTGTTCTATTATGTAATCTGTGGTATGGGTAGGAAGGAATTTAATAAATAAAACACGCAAGAAAGTTCATCACAACATACAGTTGCCTTCGAGCAGCTAAACCACAATGCTCGGTAGACAGACAGCAACCAACTCTCCAAATCCTCCTGTGATATTTATTACATATTTACCTATCAAAATAAAACATTAAAAAAGTTATTAAAAATTATTAAACAATACAATGTGTTGTTCCCTGATATTACTAAGGTACATATCGACGCTTAAAAGGTAATAGGGGATAAGCGACACTTTGGTCCAAAACGACTTAAATGCAGTCTTACTTGAAATTTTCCGCTCTATCGAATGCGCTCACTCCCGTGGCTCTACGTTGATCTTTTTGTCGCTTGAATCCAAGCACTTTTAAATGTCATTTTGGTATTACCGACCGTATTTTAGGCCTTTTTTACTATAAAGGTGCTTGTACCATCGTAAAAATAGCACTATTTTTGACTTGTAGTCGGTAATGTCTCTTTACTTTTTACCGATGTAGAGATTCGGGGTGCTTATGTTTCGCTACCATAAACACGTGTTTGAAAAGTTAGAACTTATACCTCTTTACCTTTGTCATCAAAAGTATTAAGCATCGGTTATACCTTACTACCATTCATAAGTTTACAATGTAGTTGCCGCTTATACATAACTACCAAAATCGAATTTAGTATGACCTGTCAC
This sequence comes from Idaea dimidiata, assembly GCA_949358125.1. NCBI lineage: Eukaryota > Metazoa > Arthropoda > Insecta > Lepidoptera > Geometridae > Idaea > Idaea dimidiata. The sequence continues at coordinate 15,742,589 of OX442328.1, forward strand.
TTATACCTTACTACCACTTGTAACGTTACAACACCGTCGACGTTTATCCACTATTACTAAAATATAATTTAATATTGAAGTGTCGGTTATATCCTACTACCAATTACTATTATAATACAACACTGTCGCTATTGCTATACTACCTCGAAATGATCATTCGCTAATTGGTAATTACGCAAACATGCATGCGTGTCCACTCCTTTTCTGAAGTACCTTTTAAGAAGATACGCCTAAGTAGGTAAAAGAAAAGAAAGAAAAACATTTCAGGTACAGGTACATTATGTTATTTCTAAAACTTTATATTTGTAACTCTGTAACTACTTTTTATAATTGTCTTTAGGTCATCATCATCATCATATCACCTGTAGGACATCCACTGTTGAACATAGGCCTCCCCTATCGATTTTCAACCAAGGCGGTTGAATGCAACCTGCATCCACCACTGGCTCGCGGTCTTAACCAGGTCATTCGTCCATCGCGTCGGTGGACGTCCTACGCTTCGTGTTCCGGTCCGTGGTCTCCACTCAAGAACTTTTCAGCCCCATCGGCCATCCGTTCTCCGCGCTATTTTACCTACCCATTGCCACTTCAGCCAGCTAATCTGTTGGACTATGTCGGTGACCCTTGTTTCTCCACGTATCTCCTCAATTCTGATTCGATCCCGTAGAGAAATACCAAGCATAGCCCTCTCCATTGCACGTTGAACGACTTTGAGCCTGTACATAAGGCCTATCTATGGTGAAACACCACGTCTCAGATCCGTATGTCATCACTGGTAACACACACAAATTGAAGACCTTTGTCTTCGGGCACTGAATTATTTTGGACGAAAAGATGTTGGAAGTTTCCCGAACGCTGCCCATCCGAGTTAGATTCGACGATTGACCTCTTTCTTGTCCAGCTAGATAGGTCCAGCAACATGGTCATTTCACATGACTTTCGTCTTGTCCATGTTCATCCTAAGGTCTACCCTTTAGGAGACTCGATTAAGGCCTTCTAGCATATTGCCGAGCTCTTCCATCGTCTTTGCCATGACTACGATATCGTCGGCAAACCGAAGACAAGTGATGTATTCGCCGTTAATGTTGATGCCAAGTCCTTTCCAGTCTATGAGCTTGAAGGCGTCTTCCAGAGCGGCCATAAACAGTTTCGGAGATATGACATCTCCTTGTCTGACGCGTCTCTTTACGGGAATAGCCTTCGAAGTCTGTTCCTGTACTCGGATTGGCATGATGGCGTTTTTATACAAGCACTTCAATACTTCGATGTGTCAATAGTCAATTAGGCATCGCTGGAGAGATTCGAGCACAGCCCATGTCTCGATCGAATCAAAGGCTTCTCATAGTCCACAAACGCTAAGCAAAGTGGCAAGTTATACTTTTCGGTCCTCTGTATAACTTACCGAAGCGTATGGATATGGTCTATGACACTGTAGCCTTTTCGGAACCCGGCTTGTTCGGGCGGCTGGACGTCATCAAGCCTGCGCTCGAGACGATTCGCGATGACCCTTGAAAACAACTTATAAACATGGCTCAAAAGCCAGATGGGTATTTAGTTCTTTAATAAGGTGTTGTCACCTTTCTTAAATAACAAAACCACCACGCTTTTGTTCCATTCTTCTGGCGTTGTACCATCAAGCAAGACGGCATTGAAGAGTTTCTGAAGGACTTTAAGTACCTGTGATCCACGCGCTCCATTCAGAAGCTCTGTTTTTATCTGTTTTTATTCTAATCTCGTACAGACTAATGTCCGGGATATCCTCGGTGTAGTGTCGGGTCATTTTGACTCGCGGGTCTCTAGCTAAACTGCTAGCAGGTTTAGCGAACGAATCGTATAGCTATCCATAGAACCTTTCGATTTTTTTATTTATTTTGTTTATTTATTTACACACAACAAAAATTGAACATAACACACCCTAATAATTAGGGTGTGTTATGTTCAATTTTTGTTGTCAATTATTGAGAGTCGAACCTTCGTATAATTTTCAATTATTAAGGTGTTTTAGACTGTAGCCACCCATATAGATCAAAAGATCTGTGCTTGGGTGAACCACCGTAAAACGACATTTTCCCTCAACACTTCGGCTTTAGTGGAGGCTACGCTGCCGTCATCTTTCTTCAGCTTCGTCATCTGGCTTAGCCCAAAAGACATATCCCTTGCGAACACTTTGGAGCCCTTGTTCCACTCGATCGTATCCTTAATACGCAAGGCATTAAGAAACCGATATCGTGACGCAAGGATTTCCAAATTCGTCTATTGAGCCGCCTATGTGAGTCCACATCATCGGGAGACTGCAGTCGCAGTGATCTCCGCTCAGCCATGAGGTTAAGGGTGTGATCAGAGAGTTTCTGAGGCCTATTTGTACGGCGGGTCTTAAAGTACTTAAACCCCGCCGTAGGGACAGTTTCTACAAACTTGCTATTTATATCGTTCACCAATGCAACATCAGCTAGGCAGTCGAAGCGGTTGGAAAGCTCAAGTTGAAAGCTTTTGGATATGGGCACAAGTAGGACGGAGCGTGGACTTCATCAACCGAGACCGTTCAAGTCTAACGTTCATATTCAATGTGCTGCTGGTTTTCACTCTGTGGATCACAGATAAATCATTGAATAATTATCCGTTTCTTGTTGGTCATGATGAAGTCAATCTCATTTTTCGTGGAACCATCGGGACTCATCCAGGTCCATTTCCTGTGAGGCGGCTTCTGGAAGAACGAATTCATCATAAAGAGTCCCACCTTCTCCAGAAAATGGGCCAGCCTGTGTCCGTATGGTTGCGCTGCTCATAACCAAATTGCCCTACTGTCAACTCATCATCGCTTCTCTTACCCAGGTTTGAGTTTGAAATCCCCCATAACAACAGTGAAGTGAGTTTTAACGATATGGTAACCCTATCATCATGTCCTCATACATGGTCTCAACTTCCTCATCTGAGTGTGTCGAGGTCGGTGCATATACCTGAACAACTTTAAGGGAATATCTTTTGGATATTCGAAGTGTTAAGTATGCGACCCTGCTCGACACACTTTCGATGGTAATAATGTTGCCAACGAGGGATTTGTCAACGAGAAACCCTATCCCATTTTGGGATTTTAGGTATCCTTCCCGGTAGAAGAGCAGGTTGCCGGACTTTAAGATTATCGTATCCCCTCCCTCTCGCCGGACTTTCGATAAACCTAAAATGTTTCATTTTAACCTACTCATTTCTTTTTCCAGTTCATCTATCTTTTCGCCTTCCCTCAAAATGCGGATGTTGTGTGTTGCCAGGGCTAGTGGTCTCGGTTGGGGGTGATAGCGCGGCGTCTGCCGGAGATTGTTAGCACCCCTAGTCCAGCCTTTACCGTGGCCACTACCGTAGTCAGGAATAGCGAGTCCGCCAGGGACTCAGCCTGTTTTTTGTCTGCATAATTATGAAGGGGGTTGCCAGTACTCGCCACGCTTGGCAGGCGGGTTGGCGAGCGCAGTAAATGATGCGATGTAATACGCCGGAAGACACTGCTGCCAATCTTCTAGTGTTTGTCCCTCAGACGAGTCCTACGTCTCCCACGGCATTCTAAAGCCGGTACCCGCGGCATTTCTTAAGCCGGTATCCGTGTCTTTAGGTACTTTTTTTTTAAATATTAGTAAAAACGTACTTTTGTTTTTATTAACTAACTTTAATAATTAGGTAACACCTATAACACCTGCTTCTCCATCCTTGGATTTTTCCAAGTACGCAGGGAGTGTCGGCGGCGCTATATAGGACACTAGGTGTATCTGGGTTAGGTGTAATTTTAAGGAAGAATAATGTTGCTTGTGAGTCTAGTGTTTTTAAGACTTAACGTTTAACCCACATTACCATATGCCCTGATAATGTCGTATGTTAGATATCCTTCTTTTCCTCTTGGTATAGAAATTTTAATGTGCGGATGTACCACATTACCTTATTAATTAAGCCACTTACAGTGTCGTTAATGTCTAACTTCCTTAAAATGTTTTTGCTAAGCACTGTAGTTTGTCCTTTATTACCCTGTGGCATAATAATGCGAATAGTCTCGTATCCTTCTTTACCCATTTAAGCTACTCTACAGTCATGTGACTTATGCCCTGTTACCTTATCGTATGTGGATATCAAATGATACTAAGGCTTCTGTACTCTTTGATTTTTTCTGGGTAGATGTAACTTATGCCGTATTACCTCAAATGAAAATCAAGACCATTTGATTTAAGCGCCATCAAACCAGGTAATACAATGGTTAATCAAATAAAAGAAAATGCCAATTAATGCTTGTCTTTCTCTTGATTTCAAAACTGTTTCCATCTTACAGATATGACAATTAATTTAAAAGTTATGGCCATTTTTCTGAAATTTAAAACTTTAAACTGCTCTCCTGAACAATTTGGTTTTTGTCGCTTAGCCCCTATTACCTTTTAAGCGTCGATATTAATATGTAAAACAATTTTTTTATTAAAAACTATAATCTATTAATTAACGAATTTAACATTGCCCTGCCTTGAATTAAATCAATGTCAGCAGTGGAAATGTTTGCTCGCTGATTAAAATCTTCATTACCATCATCATCAAGTACTGCGGTGTCAGCGCTCTCACTCGGTGGTGGTAAACGAGCCGCTATTGCTATGTTATGTAGCACACAACATGCTAGGGTGATTTTTGCAGCAACTTGAGGATGATAATGAAGAGTTCGATCTTTAAGCAAACACCTCCAGCGGCTCTTAAGGAGTCCAAAACACCGCTCTATACAATTTCTTGCTTGTACATGACGACTTGTATAAGTCTCTTCTCGAGACCCTGGGGCAGCATTAAGGACTGGAGTCATTAACCAACTTCTTTGCGGGTTGCCAGAATCACCTAAAATAAAAAGAAAGTCATAAGTACATCACAATTAAAGAGAAGTTTCTAGGTTAACTAGATAATAGCTACTTTAATATGATCTCCTAGGTATGCTGAAGTCTAGTCTCTGACATACCTAAAAGCCAAACTAGTTCTCCGTTTTATATGGTTCCACTTCACTGGACCCAAATATATAGGAATCATGGGTGGCTCCTCCAAACTTGGCATTTACATGTAATATCCGCAAATTATGGTCACATATCTGTAAAAAACAAGTCAATGATAAAGCTGCCAAAAGAATATTAAAATTGGGTATTTTAAAGATAAAACCATGGTAAAACTTGATATGTTTGAACTCACCATTTGAACATTTAGAGACTGATAGCCCTTTCTATTAAAATATAAATGTTCTTCATCAGTGGGCTTTACAATAGCTATATGGGTGCAATCGATGCATCAAATCACACCCGGTAGATGAAATTTCCTTTGAAATCTGTAAATTATATTAATATGTCAGTTTTAATTAGGTATGTTCGTGAAACATTTGCTTTTCATGTCAGCATATTATGTTTTGACCCTTAGCTTAGGTTCGTTTCTTTGTGATCATTTTGGTACGGGTACTTACTCTTGTTTTATGGAATTCCTTTCACTTTGAGTTTGAGGAAATGCTATCCATTTCATTATGTTCGGGTGGTTAATTGCATCCACAACTTGCCTTATACAACGACTAGCAGTCCTTTGGAGCAAATGTTGACTTAAGCCTACAATTCTTTGGTAAGATCCTGTTGCAAAAAAGCTTAATGCACATAGAATCTGTAAATAAAAAAATATCAATTTAAGAAGGATAACCTCTAGTGAAAAGAATGAAAAAAAAAGTACAATTTTAGTTCTCACACAATTCTTACCTTAATTTGTAAAGGTATTTCTTTGGTTCCTCTTAACCCAGTATTATTTCGAAGCTCACGGCAAAGATTCCTAAAAGTTTGTTTATCAAATCTATATCGTTCTTTAAACAATATCTCCGGCATTTCTTCGATTATCTCTAAACACTTCCGTAAATTAAGTCTCCTTCGTCTTCTATTCCATATTTCTTCATTTCTAGCAGCCCACAAAAAGTTTAGTTTGTGCATTATTTACAATCACTTCACAACAAATGATACTCAAATAAACAGCTGAAGACAAACGCGGCCATATTTAAGCGTTTTCTACAAGTGTTTTGCGATCGCTAGAGAGCGAACGTGAGAATCGCTAAATCAACGTTATCGCCTGTCAAAACTAACACTTGTCTACCAAATGCACACGAAATGTATGGGAATTAGCGAACGACGCCATCGCTAACGGAACGTTTCGTTTTTTCGAATAGAAAGATGATACTTGTCTACCAATTTTTTTCTCTAACGCAAGACCACGTGACTTTTCGATAGACTATGTCAATTTCATTCATAAAATTTCTAGCGATTGGCGATTGCGATAATAGAAAGTAATCTTGTCTAGGGGGGCAGTCTGGTCGCCACGTCTGGTTAAGGTCTCGCGAAGTCGCCCGATGTCTTTGAGGACAACGTGTCGCTCGACATTTTTCGCCTAATGGGTACGAAGCTTTATGTTTTGCACCCTACAGTTATCGTATATGAGCCAATATGAGTGTGTTATGTAGGCCATTTAGTACCTGCTGACTCACCGCTAACGTACCTGTGAAAATGTTATACCCATCTTTTTCAAAATTTAGTTACGTACCTGTGAAAATAAGCGAAAGCAGAGTTTGAATAGGCTATTTATTTCATGAGCCAGAGTTTCACCGCTATCTCATTTTTTTCACATCGTACAATTATTTTGACAGTGATAGGCACAGTTATTTTCCTAATCGGTTTCGGATCGAGGGCTTGCGGAGTAAAAGTTCTCGATGGACGACCACGATGCAATGCGAAATGGTGTGTTGGAGACCACCTACTCGGTGGACCGACGACATTAAATTATTTTGCTAAGATAATATGCAGGCGAGAAGAGATAATCTAACGTCGATGTAGCTTGAAATATCGAATTTACATAATATCAAATGTAATTTTTTCAAGAAGTTATCATTCTTTCCTTTTCCCATTAAATATAATGCTAATAGAACTTAGCGAGGAAAACTGCTAGAAGTAGCTTATGTAAAAAAATGTCCGTGATCGTGAATCAAAATAAGCCTCAGATTATAAACACAGGAAATGCCAACGTATGCGTGATTCGTATCTGACGCCCAACTGCTGTAGCCCGATAGAGTGTAAAAAGAAGCATTAACCTTTGTTGTGATTCATCGCTCTTTTTCGGCTCAAATCCCATTTCTATTGTAGAAAATTCTTCAAAATAATTAACTTCCACTACAGCTATTAAGTCTGCAGACTTGATATTGAATTAAGGCTTTTTAATTTAATCTCTCCTCATTTTCCCCAAGGCTTTATGTAACTTTGAGACGTTTTTCTCGACTGTCGTCAGTCTATTGTGGAAAATAATCTTAGACCAAACAAATTATGTGGAAGAATATTGGGTTTGTTAAAGTAACAAATCCATTAGTAAACAATGTTTGACGTTATGGTCTTAAATTTAATTCTGGGGCTTAAGATAATGACAGCATTACGTAATACCAAGTAACAACCGACAATTATTCTGTTGAAATTGAGTTAATAATGCATTTTTGATAAGGAATCATGTGTTTACTTAAACAACTAAGTACATTGAAATTTTACTCATTTTCCGGTTTAATCGCATTGCTTTTATTGTATCAAGAATTTTATACATTCTCTCCATTTTGAGGTTCTTTCTTCGTCAGGTGGTAGACACCCCCTTCCTCTCTTCTTTCTTCCTATCTATCCTGAGGAAGAGATCTGTAAAGATTTCGAAATGTAGGGCATTGATAAAATGCTTAATAGGTAGATATAATAAAACCAACGCGATTAAATCCGTAAAAATGTGTTTAATTTAAAGTTAGAGCCTTAGGACGGCCTGAAAACTCCACCTCTAGCACTAGGTGAGCGACACTATGAAAAGAAGTTTAATTTCAACATCGAAAGCAGAAGAAAAATCTATAAGTAATTACATTTTGCAGAAAGATAAAACTAATTATCATTTCTCTTCATGAAAAACTGTCATCGGTGCAAAATTAATTATTTAGAGCAACTTGGCAAAGTAACCTAATTTAAATTGCATGGCTCGATGCAGGTGCTGCTAGCGGCATGAATTTTGATGTTCGAATCAGTATGACCCTGATTTGAACACCTGTTTCGTGTTAGAACCATTTTGTTGCCATTTTTAGCATTTTTGGCTCTGGTTTAGTATTCAAATAGGGCACCAAATTTATTTTGGTGCTGGAGACGGCTCTGTTTGAATGTTGTCTTGTCTTGTCTGTTAAATTTTTTTTTCTTGTTGACTTTGGTTTGAAATTTTAACGTTCCTTTGTTTATCTTATACTTGTAGGTAGAATCGTTTCCTTTATTTTTGGGTAGCGTACCCAAAACAGCTTCGTTCAGATCTTCCTACAGTCTGTTAATTTTGTATGTTGTTAGTTACATCCTTATAAATTGTTAGACTATAAACGTGACTATAAGTAATTATCAGTTTAGCTACTAATGTATGAATAACGCTTTCATTTCATTAGGTAGGTATTACTTGCGTGACATCATATCTAGACTGTTACGTTTAATTTACATTGTAAATTAATATTCGATCACCTGTTATTATTACTTGTTTAAAAAAATCGGCCAAGTGAGAGTCGGGTTCGCGCACGATAAGTTACAAAAAATATCACGTCTGATCATTGTAGCATTATCGAAACGTCGAAGTAAGAAAATAAATAATAGTATGCGATTAAGACCCAGTAAAATGTAAATATGTTAACATATCGTGTAAATTTAAAAAGTTTATATCACGTCTGATATTCCACTTCAATATATACAAGATGTAACAGGCAAGTCCTTTTAATCCGAAAGGGGGTTGTTCTAGACGTCTAGGTGAACACCTTTTGTTCTTCGACTTTTACAAATTCGAACAATTTTTTTGAAAATGTTGAGATTATGTTTCACTGAAAAAACAGCTGTTTTTGAAAATAAAGGTAATTGAACGTTTGATTGTAGTAGACCAAACTAAATTAAAGGACAACATAAGGTCAATGACCTCGAACTCTAAGAAACAGCTGATCTTCAAGTAAACTTTACACTTAAAATTTTCGAAAAGTACTTCGAATTTCCAAAAGTCATAGAACAAAAGTTGTTCGCCTAGACGTCTAGAACAACTCCCTTTCGGCTTAAAAGGGCTTACCCGTTACATCTTGAATATATATTTATTTCTTTTTTTACACACAATTGGACCACTTTTTTTTATTTTGCGACGCTCAGCAATCTGTTATCACATTTAGCTGTTTCTGTGTCTGGTCATTTTTATGGATTCTGTGTCTGGCGTCTGTGCGTACAGGAGTCAACCACTGATTCCCCCTATATCAGTTGACAATTGTTGAAATTGAAATTTAACCACTAACTCACCTGATGGTAAGTGAGGATATGGTCTTAGATGTGACACGCTCATCTGGTCGAAGGAAGACGGCAATGGAACAAGATACAACCCGATTTTTAGTAATATGTTTTATAGTATTTGTTGTTAAATCAATAACAGAAATGATATCATCTGTGAACATTACATGAACATGTCTAGCTATCACAGTATATGAGATACAGCTTAGTGTTAGACAGACAGACGGACAGTGGTGTCTTAGTAAAAGCGACCCGTTTTTACCGTTTAGGTACGGAACTCTAGAAGTTACTATCCAATGTCAACACGTTTTATTGACCAGTTTTATAAGTTCAATGTCACCGTGATATGAATTAAAATTGCTTTCGTGTTTTATGAGTACGAATTCCTTATTAATTATACTGTACTTAACAATTTATTCTTATTAATATTTATACTGTTATCCACATGTACATCAGCATCTACTTTTATATATCCATCCCTAATTTGAATAGTGATGATCAGGGTGTTTAAGTTTTACAAGAATCTCATAGATATAAAATGTACTGCTTATCTAGAACTAGCTGCGCTCTGCTGTTTCACCCGCGTAAGTCCCGTTCCCGCGGGATTATCGGGATAAAAAGTGCCTAGGTGTTATTCCAGGTTTCCAGTTACCTATATTCCAAATTTTATCGCAATCGGTTCAGTAGTTTTAGCGTGAAAGAGTGACAAAGTCACATACATATTTTCTGCGCTTAAAATATTAGTAAGATTTTACAAAAATAGACATCACAAATTATAAATGTGTCTCTATTAAAGTAACTCTGTCTGTATATTACGCTTTTACGCCTAAAACGGTATAAAACCTGATTTGATTAATTTATAATATTCCCACAAGATCGGGACTTACACGAGAAAAGCATGGAGCCCCGCAAATAATATTTAATTTGTACAAAAGCACGATATAATACGAAATAGATGTTACATATAGGCACAATATAATACGAAATGGAAATTAATTGCCGTACCTTTGAAATTTGTAAACTCATACCTAATTGATCGCTTGTTTCAAATTACTCTTGATTGTATTGATTTTGTGAGAGGTAAACAAGTATTAAAGCGTTCTGTGATCACCTTGAGGGTTTACACAGACGCGTTTTTATTAGCGTTTTTTGACATGCGTTTTTGCGATAATGCGTTAAAAGCGCATCTTCGGATGCAGTTATCGCTGCAGTGTGTTACTACGTAGCCGTCCGTTTACAAAATGTACTGGAAATCAATATCGCAAAAACACATGGCCTTTTTATTGTAATGCGTGTATTTGACCGCGTGTAAACCAGACCCGCGTTCGTGCTGCGGGCCGTAGCAGAACAGAATTTTACACCATCCCGCAGAAGTCTCAGCCACGCCCCGAATTCACTAGTTAATATAAACACGCCTGCGAGCCTAACCGCACGCGGGCGCAAACAGGCATGATAATAATAAAAAAAAAATATTTAAAAAAATAAAAAAACCCGACTGCTGTTTTAACAGAAAAGTGAAAAACAAGATGCCTCTAGTAGCTTTAGGAATGGTGGATGCAGTCGGGTGGGACTCCAAATAACATAAAGATAGTATACCTAATTATATAACACTAAGTATTTGGTGTTATTAAACTTATTCACCTTTTATTTGGAGTCCCACCCGACTGCATCCACCATTCCTAAAGCTACTAGAGGCATCTTGTTTTTCACTTTTCTGTTAAAACAGCAGTCGGGTTTTTTTATTTTTTTAAATATTTTTTTATTTATCGCTTTTTAGTTTTTAGAGATCAGATTTAATTACACCAGAAGAAATTTATTAATTCTAGATATATATACTCCAGTAGCGAGGACGTGCATTGCTTGTTTTTGCTTACTCAGGGTGATAAGTACAAGAGCTGGCGGTTTCCTATCCAGCGCGGGAACGCCGCCAGCATCTTGGGCGCAATGCCTCGGGTTGTTGTTGGTGACTACTTCTTTTAGATTATTACGTAGGTATTGTTTTCTTTGAAAAATAAAGTGGTTATTTAAGTCCACAAACTAGTAAGAAGATACTTAAGTATAAAACGTAGTGATTATATTCTCTTTGCTTAAGTATTTTATGTCATGTCATCTTTGCCAATTCCTTCAAACTCGGCGTCAAAATCAAATCCATAGATGAGATAAATATTTATTCGAGTCAAATCTAAAAGTTTTTAATTAACGTTCCGTTGTTCTTGCGAAAATTACCTGCGTAATCATAATGTCATGTAGTAGCAACATAACTTTCGAAGTTAACCATTAGAATTACTATTAGAATTGGAATAGGAACACGCGGATTGTTTTCGCATGCGAATATTGAAATCCAGAGGTAGTGCTAAGCCATAAATTGAAGTGAGTAAAAAGAATATATAAACGTCATTAAAGACAAGACAACCGAGCCGAAGGCAAGTGACATATTAATGAAGACAACCTACTTAAACGACTTCCGATAATTTTATTATTAATTATTTTAAAATTTAATTGTAAAACTTTACAAGCAATACTTTTCAAATGTAAATTTACGAAAGAATAAAACATATCGTTTGAGTGAACAATGTTACGCGTTTTCTCTGTTTTTTATGGTCTTTACAAATCTTGGTTAATAGCGTTTTACATCATTATTTTTATTTATTTATTATTTTAATGTACCCTATGTCACTCTCACGGTCATGACGAATCTAACGACGTATCGTTTATCTAAATCGGCCCAGCCGTTTAGGCCCTACGACGGCACAAAAATAGGTCACATACATACATACATACATACATACACTCACGGCAAAAACATAACACTTCCTTTGGCAGTCGTGTAAAAAGGCCCTTACCGCATGCGTTTTTGCGGTAAAAACGCAACTGTGTAGGAGGTCTTATATTGTTTGTTTACATTTACCTTCGTTATAGGGTGATTGAAATTTTTATGTAACCAGGTAATTTGCTTGATCGGCATTTATATTTCATTTTCATTGAAAGTAAATTCTTTTTTGTATTGTTGATGATATGGATCACCGTTTTGAAATGTTTTTTTCTGCTGTTTTCGCGATGTTGGATTGAAATTAAACCCATGCATGTTTGAATTTTCATAGTCTTATCTCTGAGGAAAAATTCTGTAAAGATTTCGAAACTTTTCGTCCAGTTTGGTATTTATTAGTTTTTATTCATCTTCTTGCATTGCCACGCTTTCAACCGATACCTAGTGAAGTTAGCTTAAATTAAATTGATGTTTGTGTGCTTTCCACTTTACTTGGAGCTTATTTACCAGCTACTCATTCTATAGGTAATAATGACGTAACCGAACACGTTTCGAGTGCCCGACCCGACTAGCCGGCTACCTTGCATGAACCGATTGCATCCTTCTGCGAAGTCGTATCGAATTGTGTCACCGAGTCTGTGAGCCCTTCGGTCACTATCTGTCGAACAAACTATGAATAATGCATTATTTGTTTAAAATGTATCTGGCTTTCGGATGATTGATTCTTGTCGATTGCGTTTACTAGTTTGTGATACTTTTACTAAGACTTCACTGTTCGTCCGTCTGTCAACCGCAGTACTCGCAACGCGACTAGTCGCCAGAAATGAAGATGACTGCGAGACGCAATTCTGTACATCGACAGCTACGACCACTCTGCCAAGAGTGCCCGACTAAGAAGAGATAGCTAGGCAGTTGAAATTTGGAACACTTCGTGCGCGACTCCGGCTCGCACTTGACTGTGTCCTTTAATTTTAATTTTATACTATTTACGGCCGATTTTTCAAATCCCTTGATATATCTGACAAATAAAATGTAACACCACCTAATAAAAAACGTCACTATGATAATAAAAAAAATCAAAATTGGAGGTTAGTTGGATTCGAACTTATTCCATAGATATCTTTTATCCGTAGAATGAAAAATCGGATTTAGAGACGGATACATTACCAAAACTGGAATATTCCGGGACTTCATGAAAACACGAACCAACCCTTAACTTTGTCCTCATCGTTGAAAATATTATAACGAAGCAACTTCGCCTATAAGCAAAATTCTTGGAACTGTATCGTAAGAGATACTCTAACGAAGAACGCTTTCAAACTCATGCCGCCTCTTCTGACGTGATACCTTATTATTTTTTGTTTCAAATATTTTTGATACCTAACATTTTTCGTCCTCAAGAAATGGGGTGATATTTTTACCCTATTTGAGTGTTTTCTTTTAACAAAGCAATACCTGTCTGTGCATTGGTGTGAATATAATATGTAAGTGACCAATTTAATTATCAAACCACTATATTAAAAAAAAAATTAGTTTTTAGTCCCGATACCTGACTAGTATCACTACGTATCATGCGGTCTGCCGCGTGCAAAGACGATACGCATGATACGTAGTGATACTAGTCAGGTATCGGGACTAAAAACTAAATACTAATTTTTAATATAGTTGATATGGAGTTCCGAAAAGTAACGCCTAATACAATCAATTATCTTAATAATCATAGGCTGGATGTTTGTTAATCTCGCAACAAAAATGGGTATCCATCGACTTACTTTATACCTTTACTTATCCTTATTATATTCGTTCGAAGTTTGCCTCAAAACGCGCCCGTCGCCGATACATTGATGAATTTTCCTTTGATAAATGATGAGAAAATTGAGTAACATCGCAGAAAAGCCTTCCTTGAAGCCGACGCGACGCACGCTTATCCCCGATCCCGATATATTATTGTCGTCACGCGCTCTTTAACCTATATTGAAAGTCTCTGTGAAAAATAAATACAATTTTCACCAAAATATGATGAGAAGCAAAGATTTACACTTGATAGAAAGATTAAATAGCTTTATTATACCAATAACAGATTTGTATCTGTTGTCATCGAATTATTCAAAGGAAAACTTAAAACTAAAGTGTCGCAATGGGCGGTCTTACCGCCTGTGGGCAATCTCTACTAGGCAACCAATTACTGCTTCAAAACAGTTTCCGTTTTTCTACTTCTACATAGGCTTATTTGTTACCCTGCAACCAAGTTTTTTGAAATAAACCTTTAATTGCTCCACTTCTACCACAATGTCCCATAATTCCACATTGTCCCATAAAAAAACGTGATTATTTCATAACAATTATAAGAAACCTTCGAGTCCAACTTGCACTGTACCAGTTCTTCTTTAATTATTTTTTAACGCGATTCCATTTTGTGATTGCGATCTTTTACTTTACTTACCTGATATTCTCAAGGATTTTTCCAAACAATAAAATGTTCGAAGTGCTTCAGTGAGAGTGCTTCGTTCGTAGGATCATCTTATCTATTGAATTTAATCTTAGGGTTTCCGGAAATCGTTGGCTGTTTTAGTCCACTCGAGCGATCTCTATTTTCTCTATTTAGAATAGAATAGAAAGGTGGTAGATACCTACTATTGATTTTAAACCAATATTAGTTCTGTTTGTACGTCAAGAGGTTGGATAGATTTTGCCAATGTTTTTACCTTGCTTTTGAATAGCGGTGTTGGTCTAGTGGTAGATACTCCGACTTTGATTCCGAAGGTCGCGCTTTCGAATCCCGGCCGCGCACCAATGTCTTCTTGTTTAAGTTAAAAAATGGACACACGTGCGCTATTTAACATCGCTCTTATGGTGAAGGTGAGAGAACTTACGGCTTAATGTCACGCACTAAGGCCCAGTTGTAGGGCTAATTGCGGAAACACACAGTTAAAACTTTTAAACTTTAACCTTACATTTGTTTGGATGTTTGTGTTTCTATCACGCAAGTACTACTGAACCAATTGCAATGAAATTTCGTATGCATATAGGTAGAGATCTGGATTAGCACATAGGCTTTCCAATATTCCAGAATATCCTTATTAATTTCGAAATTCCTGCAAAATCATGACTTGGTGAAAACGCGGAGCGCAGCTTGGTATATATTATTATTTAAAATCAGGACATTTACCAAGTTTTTACGGATATCGATATTTCGCCAATAATTGCAACTGGCTTGTTTGCGAGACTGAAGATTGCGGATATAGTTTTGTAATATTAACATGGTAGATACACCCTGTTATATAATAATATTTGTAGTAAAAACAATCTTGTGAGTTTAAAATCAACTACGTACTAAACGATATTTTATGTATACACAATACACACCCATCTCACTCGTATTGCTCAAGTTCGAACATATGGCACGGGGTTGCCTTGAAATTGGTTACCGATTTCGGTCGAACGACTTTTACCGACTCCCAATTTATTTGGAGGCCTTTGCTGGTTTTTTTTGCTTGTCCGAAATTCGAAATAGATCAGTCAAATCAGATAATATTGGTAAAAAATGACAAAATAAATAAGTATGGTCGTTTTTACTACAAACATGAACTGTCTCGTTACAAGCCATTTGAATTGACTCGGTAAAAATCGGTACCTAAATATCACGATTATAAAAAATATCAGCTGCGCCCCGCGATTTCACGTATCGGGATAAAAAGTAGCCTACATGTTTATTTAGTTCAGCTATCTGGATACTTGCTATGAAACTTGCTTTCATTGCAATAGAGCATTCGGTTAAGAAGTTTTGCGTGAAGGAGTAACAAACATACTCAAGAAAAGAATAGACTTACAAACCAACTTTTACATTTATAATATTAATTAATAGAATTTCTACAGAAACATAAGAGATTCGACAATTTCCCTGGCGACATAGCTTACCTCCAATGCACAAAAGGTCCGTTTATTTTTCTCTCTACTTGTTTGTTTTCAATATCCCTATCCCTTCTCTCGTGTAATGCGATTCAAACATCTGCGTTACATTACCGTCCCACGATTCAGCCCACACTGCAGTCTCAATTTCATCAGATCGCAGGCGTGTATCTTAACCTAGTTTTTTTAAATGTAACTTGTAATTAATTGGCATTTATTTGATTGATTAGTTTGATAAAAAGCAATTATCGTGCAAGACGTTAATAGGTAATTAGATTAGCTGATACTTTGTATTGATGTTTTGAACTATTAAGACTGTATTATTAACTTTAAATTTACATGTAATCTAGATGGTGCCCACTCACCCTCTCTCATTCTTACTCTATTGCCTCGCCTCTCATGCCTCCTCTATCTCATATTTTTTTGTCTCTGTCTGCAATGCCTAAAGAAGAAACATTATGTCAATATTTTTAGGGTTTCGTAGTCAACATAAACCCTTAGAGTTTCGTCATGTCCGTTTGTCCGTCCGTCCGTTCGTTCGCGGCTTAGCTCAGAGACGCTTGGTACTAAGGAGCTGTAACTTTGCATGAGTAGTTATACATTGTTCACGCCAATAAAGTGCTATAAATAAAAATAAAAAGCATTTTTTCGGGTACCTAAAATAAATATAAAAAAATCATTTAAGTATGTAAATGATTTTTTATTCTTGTTTACTTTATCGTGAATGGTATCGTTAGATACTTCTTTTAAAATAGTTATGGGTTTTCTAAAACGGTTTTTCGTTTTAGGGTTCCGTTTTCGAACTATTTATCTTTAAAGTGCTAGTTGTACCCAAACTTCCAAAAATTGTAGAACAAAAATTATTCGTTTTGATGTTGAGAATCACCCCTGAACGGTTTTAGATTTAAAGCCCATAACTCCGTAAATCAATAATATTCTATAAAATGATTTTTATCAGAAACATTATCGACCACCAATCCAAGTTATAACAGCGGCAGACGTTGCTTAACCCCTATGATGTTCAAAATCGGAATTAGAGTAAAAACACCCAATTTTATGCTTCAAAAAGTATGATGTTCCTTACTGTCGTTACGACTATATTTACGAGGCTTTTAAAGCATCGGCTTACGGGAAAGTGCTTTGACATAGACAACGAGAATAATAGCCTACAGTTTTTACTATAAAAGACGTATCTATCGAAGATATTAAATACTATATTGATATAGAGAGAACAGATAAATAAAATTTCGCAATGCAAAGCTAATTATTTATTACTTTGGGTAAGCTGAACCCTGTCTTGCTTTTGTGAGATTTGTCAGCGAATATGTGAGAGAGACATTACTAGACAAGTAATTAATTAAACTTGACTATGAATACGTTATAATATAATACGTAATATGTTGGACTCTTTGGTTTTTTTAGAATATGTCAAAAACAATGCCCGTTGTTTTATTATGAGATTCAGATGTTATCTTTGTTTCCGTATGTTAAATATCTCTGTTATCGGAACAGTGAACTGGGACAGAGTAAGTGCTAATTGCGAAGTTTCATTGCCTTGCTTTAAGAGTATAAGCTTTTGTAACTCGTTAAAACAGATAAATCGGTGGCCTGTACCTATGTAGAGATTATTTTGTGCCCTTTTTTTAAAGTTGGTTGGCAAAGCTGGCTACACCCACCTACTTTCAGTTGAAAGAGTTGAGTTGAGTTGAGAGTTGAGAGTTGAGTTGGGTTTCAGTAGGCAGTTGCCTACTGCCACTAAAATAATCAAAATTACAACTGTAATTTTAATTACTAAGGAGTTTTCTGATGGTAAAGTGGTTTCAGGTGCTCCATCAATTCTGTACCTAGTTCTTTAGGCACCCATTCTTTTTGGTAGAATTCCAAAAATGAGTAATTGACTGCTTTCTGGGATGCTATACTGTCCATCATTCCAAAGATACTCATCAGATCCTCACCAATTTAATGACCACCTCTTAGCTTCCACCTTTCCATTAAAAAAAGAACCATCTCAATCGGTCAATTAGTCGTCTTCGAGTAATCGGTGAACAATTGAATTGATTACCGCGATTTGAGAAATAGTTTCGTACATAACTTGAATAGAAGAAGCTAGGTCCACTTAAAAAAAGGTGGCTTGTTGTAGACGTCTAGGAGAACAACTTTTGTTCCATGACTTTTGGAAATTCGAAATAGTTTTCAAAATTTGACAACCGTAATTTAGGACTGATTTTTCGCAGGCAACTCTATATCACGTGGTTCATAATGAAATAATCTTTACTTTCATTTAAATTTGTTTAAATTATCAGACCGGTGCAAAATTTTATACTATCAATTTACCTGTTTATACCTGGCAACCCGAGAGTTATGACTGGAAAAGAATAGGCATCGTGACGTTTGCATAATTCTATGGGCTTCATACTTTCGATTGGTATGGAATTTGTTTAATAGTCAAACCGGTGAAATATAAAAAAAAAACTTTTTTAAATTATTAATTAATCATATCCTGGACTGACATTTATTAGGCAACCCATATGCAATATAATTATAGACATATTAAATTGAATATAAAATATGTTTCATCGAATAAGCATCTCGGTGAAGGTCGTTTTATAGCGGGATCCTATATACTATTAGAAAAAAGGTCGTGACACACAGACAGACGGACGTATAAACGCACGCCACGCACACTCATATTATAAGTGTCTTTTTTAAATGAGCGTGCTACTGTAATGTAAGTTAGAATGTGGTATCCTAACTTACATTGGCAAAACTATTTGCTGTAGGTATGATCATTAAGACTACTTTGTTTAAGCTACTTATAAAGCATATGAAGACAAATTGAGAACCTCTGCCTTCGGTCTTTTGGAAGTCGGTTACAAATAAAATTATTTTGTATTTTGCTGCTACAAGTTTTTAGACCACTTTCTTTCCCTCGCAAGAGATATTCAGATTATCCTGTATATACATTATGTAAACCTTCTATATTTCTCTCCTGAGAACCTACATTTTAGTAGAAATATTTTCTTTCATACAAAAACATCGCCGCACCTAATCTGTACTGTTACTGTAGATCCTTACAATAAGGACAATAAGGTATTATTACAAGTTCGAGATCGCTAAATAACAAACTGGAAGCTGAGAGCTTAGAAAACCAATCTCCTTTAGAAGCAATAGGCGTTTCAAGTAGGCTTCGTTTACTTTCTTGACCAGATCGATCGTGTTTAGATAAGGGATTGGATCTCTTATACAGTTATACTACTTCTGTACCTTCAATCTTTCGACAATGCTTTCTGAACGGTTTTGGTTCTTGAACCAGATGAAAATTATCTTTAATATTGAAAATATTTATGTTTTCGTGATCGGATATAGTGCCCCTAAAAATGTAGGTAAAGGTAGAATTATGATCGAAATATTTTAAAGAAAAGCCTCGCAGACAGGTTAGAACTCGCGCCTCTGGGTCTGCGTGTTAGTCATAAAACATCAATCTGTACCTATTTCTTTAACGTACGCGTTGTATTTTTTCTTTAAAATATTTCTAGTAAAATGCCTAGATCAATGAAAATCAAATTACGAAATTAGATTACAAAAATGATTGGATATTTAGTCTAAATCTAACTATCGCTAGTTTTAGTTTTGTTTGGTGTTAGGTTTCAGTTTTTTTTTTTAGTTTACACTTTCTAATTTGCTTATTTGTTCCATAAGGTATATGTCCTGTCCAAAAAAAAATTGTCGGTAACCTAAATTGTCCGTCGAGTATAACAA
This sequence comes from Idaea dimidiata, assembly GCA_949358125.1. Lineage (NCBI taxonomy): Eukaryota > Metazoa > Arthropoda > Insecta > Lepidoptera > Geometridae > Idaea > Idaea dimidiata. Next base: position 15,762,353 of record OX442328.1, read on the forward strand.
TATGTTTGCACGTTGTTTCGCCGAGATGCAAATTCTCAGACTTTTCACAGATATACAAAATGTGTTATCTCGAGAACGCTGGTCGCTTTGCTTTGCAAAGAGAAATTAGAATTGGTAAATGTTATTTGAAAACGGAGTATTTCCCATGTATCCACGATAATTTTGCCTCTCGTGAACAAGCTAATGCAATTGAAATTACTAGTGAAATATCGAGCTCCGTAAAAAAAAACAAATAAAAACATTAAAACATGGTAAATACTCCAACTCAAGTAGGTAATATTTGTAGTGAAAACAACAATGTCACTTTAAAATCGTACCTTTATAGAATAGGTAATCTATGTTATGTATGTAGGTATGTATGTATACTTATATAATTTCGCATCACTCTATATTCGAATAACTGTATTCCAAGGCAAGATTGCATGAAAGTCAAATAGCAAATAGAAGACGACATTTTCGTGTCGAGGTTTCACGAATTGTGATATTAAAGCCTCCTTATGTTGAGGATCGCCTCTGACCCACTTAACGACCGGGAAACCGGGATTTATTTCGAATTTAATTTATGTTTGTGGCCTAGGATCCAGAGATATTATTAAGTTAAGTTACTGTTTTTCTTTTTTTCTCTCTCGTAAATTGGCTTTTGTAAAAAATTAGCCCTGTGCAGGTCTCTTTGGCCCCTGTAGCTCGTGTATAAAAGAATATACGGTACACTTTTTAAACTTACACGATTTCCGCCCATCATTACTAAAAAACAACGGGTCTAGATTGCGTTGTAGATAATCATTGCTTTAATCACCTCTACGTTACGACAAACGGGTTACACCCGCCGTGTTTGCGAGAAGACGTGTCTTCTATACCGATGACTGAGAAGTCGTGCTGTCTAGACTGATAGTTTTAATAAGTATTAATAATGGCTACGGTACTAATGGTAATGGCCCGTCGCTCTTAACAGGCGACCGAAAGGGATTCTGATTCGACCGCGGCTTGTAAATAATAAACCTAACCTAACCTATCCAATATTACGGTTTTATAATATTGCCACAAAACCGCTCAATTTCCAAACGGCTTCCACCACAGTCTTCATGTCTACAGATGATGTCGTTCCCCGATACGGTTGTGGTATACTTAACGACTTTAACTAAGTAGGTAATCAAATCACATAAAAAACGACCGCAAGAAACTATAATATCTTTTTACGAGATATTATGAAAGTTTTATTTGAAAGTTATTGCTTTTAAGCTTGTCTAATGTTAATGTTATTCTTTGCAATTCATGTAATCACGATTGTAATTCTTTTTGCAAGTTGAGCACATACATAAATCATAAATTTGCATAATGAATTGTAGCTAAATATGATTATAACTACTTAGTACTTTTTCCACTCGCTACACACTGCACCGGTCATTAATCATAGTCTATCAAATCTACGCTAAAGCATGGTGCAAAACAGACTTTATAATACGATTCACTCGATTTTAAACATTGCAATAGTACCTAGATGCCATAGCTGAGGCCACGTGGTCGTTCAAGGAGAAGCGTCTCGATGCATCCTTTAACCGTTCTCAAAAATTATTTTTGCTAGGTCTATTAATAACTAAACTATGCCCAACGGAAAAACGAAAAACTTGGGGACTGCACTTTCACTAATAAATAGATAAGTAGGTTAGAAGAATACTTAAATCTGCAGAACTCAAATTTTTACAAATCAGATTATTACAATACATTAAATAAAAATAAAATCACAGAAAGCCACTAACACTAGACTAGTCGCTAACTAAACTCACAATCATAAAACTGGACTATTTACTCAGCCAAGTTTGGTTTTACGACACTGTTTGGTACATTCCGAAAAACACCATCCTTATTCTTAGACCAGCTGTTGAATATTTTGATTGGAACACTTAAGGAGAAAGGATACCAGCTCGTTCTCCATACATTGTAGTCGACTGTTTCCTCTCTGGATTCACATAAGAGCAAATATGTTTTTTTTTTCATGGATTGTTTTTCATTGTTTATTACATTTTAATGTAGTTTTTATGCAATTATGTCGAAGGGTGTCGAGCTTTTAGCCAAAGTAGACATTTTGGTCTAAAATGCGAATGGACGAAAATTACCAACAAAAATTAAGCCTGAAGTTGTTCTAGCTAGACGTCTTACGTTTTATTCTACCACTTTTGGAAATTCAAAGTAGTTCACGAACATTTTGAGTTTAAGCACCGTTTAACCCCTTAAGCAAATGCGATCATCAAAGTTTAACAGCCAATGGTCACACTGAACCTAACCCGAAAGTAAAGTAGGTGTCTACGTAATATACCTAACAAACATAACCATTAACATTTAACACCTCCGAAGGGAGAAATACCGGGCCTAATGAGGGACGTTTCAACCCTTCGCGGAAAAAACGAGAGAGGGAAAGTTTAATAAGCGAAGTTTAATAAACTCGCAATTAGATGGCACTAATGAAAACTGTGTGAGTGTGAAATGATATGCGCAGTGCGGACTTTCATAATGGCACATATTTCTCCGGGTCTAAAAGAATATGGGAACCCTTGGCTGTGGCAATAAGCGACCAAAAGGAGTTTTTTGGTGGGAGGTTTCGGTTACAGCTTGGTACCACTCACCGGCCTAAGTCGTAGCGCCAAACGGACTCGTCCGTGTTCCGATACGTAGACCGATCCTGTTCAGAAAATTCGTCTTTTCAGAGCTCTACAAACCCATTTATTTTACCGTATTGGAACTACAAACTCTAAAACTAATTTATCCTTAGGTATAACCAACTTACATAGATATTTGTACTGAATGTCTGTGATTAATGCGTTGGCTCTGTAGGGTTTAGAGATCCTGCAGACTAAAAATTTTGCATGGCAAATCCTAGTTGTATATCGATCCTGTTGGCCTGCAGTGGATCTAAGGAATAGTTATGGCGCGGAAATTCGTCAATAGTGATAGATTGATTAATTCTTTATTGCAACACACCTCAATTAAATAAATGCAATAAGAGGAAAATACTTAAAAATTAGGTGGCACAATGGGCGGCCTTATCGCTTAAAGCGATCTTTTCTAGGCAACCTTTGGATGGACCAGAAGCGAAAGAAAGATGAAAGGTAGGGTGTTAAGACAAGAGAAAAACAAAAACTACTTGAATAAAAACACAATAACATTATGACACATACAATTAATAGAATAAAAATACTAATAACACATACATATATATAAATATATATATATACACATAAATATACATATAACCATAGATAAATACGCACAGATCACATAAAATATACATACATAATAATACATACATCTTACAACCTAACGTTTTTCAGCAATCTCAAGATAGTATTTGTAAACGCTACTTTTGAACACCGTTAAAGACTTCGACTGTCGAATTGAAGTAGGCAAAGCATTCCACAGCTCCACAGCCCTAGTTGAAAAGGAATCACCATAAAAGGTGGAAGAACGCGAAGGAAGTTTAAGAAGAAGGGCTTTTGAAGAGCGAACAGGTAGATTTGCCGTTTTGCCGTTCACGTTGGTTGGGCAACTTCCATATTCAAATTTTACTTGTCATGAAGTGGTTTTACTTGTTTTACAGTAAAAATAAATTAGATACTTTTACTCTAATAAACTGTTATTGAGTATTTTATTTATACCCAGAATCCAAGCTCCAGATAGTCATAGTTCACTCAATAGCTTTCCACTCACAGAGTAACCACACCGACATTAAAATCAAGGACAACTCCGCAGGGTATCATTACGCGGTGTCCACAATTTACTACTATCACAGAACGGTCCCACCTACTAAGTGTAGGTAGTTCACCACTGAAGGCTTTGTTGGTCTTGAGGGCCTGACACATTTTCACACATACACAGATCACCGGTAAATCTAAGCCCATCGAATGCATGGGCAATTAAAACAGGAGTAAATAAAATAGCGAAGTTTCTACAGCTTGAATGACATTTATAGCAGTGTCTCGCCATTTCACCTGCGTCGCGATCCCGCGGTATTTTCTACACATCACCAAGGACTGAACCTCCAAATTTCATGAAATGGCAGAATAGAGTATCTATGTGCATGAATTTAAATTTTTCTATGTATATAAATAAATAATATTTAATTTATTTCCTACGTTTCAGATTAGTGGTGTCACAAAACCAGCGAGCTTTGCACATAGTGTTCCCTCACCACTTCTTGGACTCGCCGGAGTGGTTTGGGGTCTCGACTGACGAGTACTTCCAGGTAAGACTTTCATACTTCTTTTTACGAGCTACAACTTCTTCTAGTTCGTCGTGTCAATAGCATTTGTAGCTTTTACAAAGGTTACATTTTTGAGGATCAACCACATCCACCGCGCTATCAGCGGCCTCCATCAGGGCGCTCCTAGTGCAGGCACCTGGGCAAAGTGGGAAATAGAGTAAGTGAGTCATATCCTGCACAGGGGCACCACAGTCGCTATCTTGGACTATGGTTAACCAGCAGGCTTTGTGTTGGTGGCACAGGTGCCGTGCATTAAACCAATTTTAAATACTTTTTACCAGAAATTTATCGTTTTCTGTTACACCAATTTCTGAACAATACTGTAACCCTAATTTATTTATTTTGTAGAACCAGATTTGGAGTGCGTTTTACTAAATTATTTTTTGGGTCACACGCAATAGTTTGAAAATGGTTTTCTTTTTATAAAGAAAGTGTAATAATTTCTAACTACAAAATTAGGTAGTTTTCATTCTCACCAGATTAAGGTCGACAAACAACCTCAACTTTAGCTTTTAGAACAATTACTGTGTTCACTCCATCTGCCGTCTATCTCCCAAATAGATTAGTCTCAGCAGAATTAAAGTCCCTGCTTTTAAGTCATGAGATATTGGAGTAAATTCCTCTTCGGTGACACTCAAAGCTACTTCAAGATACGAATTATTTATCACTCAGCCTAGTTAATAGAAAATGAGAGAGAATATATATCGCTCAGAATGAAGATGTTACAGTTAAAATCCAAAAGCGGTCAGAAATAGTTTTGACTGAAAAATTAGTTTTGATCGAGCGTGTTGATCAAAATTAGTTCTGACCGATCGATGATTGCTAGTCAAAAAAGATAGATACCTTATTGTACCAAAAACTAAATATAACTAACTAAACTAATTTTAAATATCTCCTAAATTATATTATTTGACAAACAAATATACTGGTGTCGGGCCAAAATGATTTAACAAACAATATTTTTCACGAAAACCGACTAGGATAGATTAAGTTGAAATTAGAGTTACGATGGGTTTCTTTGTGGATTCTGAGGAATCAATCAAAATCCGTTAAAGTCGATTGCGTCTGAAGTGGCTGTTTCGTGACTACATAACTTGTGTGGTTGTATTTTTAGTTTTAACTTAATTTTAAGTTTTTTTTTATTTTAAGTCTCACGCAGTCGGTTTTTTAAAATAATTTTTCAGTCTCATTTAACTAGTTTTGACGTTCACGTTTTAAGTTTTGACTGCAACATACAGCCTTTGAAACATGAAATATCTTACCTTATGAATAAGCGATTTCGTTCCGTACATTACTTAGTGTTTTGGAATTCATTAAATGTTTTTACGTGTAGCAATATTCTTAATATTTATCTCCACGAACTTGGGACCCCACTTATGATTATTGAAAAGAGTTAAGTATGAGGCCAACCATGCTTTAGGTAAATTAAAAAAGGTTTATTCCAATCGATTTTGGTGTTACTAATTTAGACATTTAGATTATGTAGACTAATTTCGATTTTATAAAACTTGATGTTTATTTTCTCGAGCCTTTAAACTTCATTTTATCTAAGATGAGCTTATAAAAAAATAGTAATGTGGGTATATTTAAACAGACGATTTTTTCAAAATATCCATAATTCAGTTAACTTAAGAAAATGGCCAACTGTCTTTTAAAAACTTTCATATTAGTTACATATTAATAGATTAACATTTAAAAATAATAGAAAAGACCGTTACTACAATAGAACCATACATACAGGATAATTACACACCATCTCGCTTCCTTTCTATAAGTCGGGAAGGAAACTGCTTTAACGCGGAAATGAGCACATCTCTGCGAGACTGTAGTCGCTCGATACGTATCTTTTCGGAAATAATATGTTTCATTGCGCCCAATTTTTTTTCTTGTCAAAAAGCTAAAATTATTAATAGTAAAAAAGCTTAAATCTTGAAAGAGATCCATTTGTTGAAGTGTAACTTAAACATCATCTTAGCCCTTATCCGTCCACTGCCTGCCTGACATAGACATTCCCCATACGACGACGACGACGCGACGACGCTACAAATAGCGATTCCGAGCCAAACCATTATTCGACTCGCCACGATCGCTACAATGTCGTTGATCCACCGTGTAACTTCTAATATCGTTAAAAACTCGTCTAATTTAGATGATTTTTTTTATACTGTGCGAGCAACTTTTAATTCATGCTTATTTATAGCGCCTCATATTTTCCATTTTGGCATGTCATTAATCATTATATAATTTAAATAATAATATCGTCGGTCACTGCAATCTGATAACTTCCATAATGAGGGGTCTTATGTTAGTTCGTATATTTTAACTAGTTGTTACCTTATAAAGGTTTCTACCAACACAAATCCAATTAAATATCGTCATGGGAAATGATCAGGCTAATACATATCTTGATATGATACGTAATAGTATATGCCAGAAGAGGTCTTTAATCGGCTTCTAGAACTGTCTAAATACCATCGGCTGGACTAAGTTGTAGCGCCAATAGTAGGAGCCTTGCTACCCAGAACTTACATATTTTTTAAGTAATAATAATGTTTCTTATAAAATATTAACATAGGGTTACCAGCGTTTGACCCCTATCCCACTTGATGGTAAGAGGTAGCACGCTGACCTAGAATGTACTTGTTCAAACGCGATTTAAAGACTGCCAAATTGTACCCGCCGCGGACAATTTGGCGTCTAAGGCAGCTGATTCCAATCTCTCGGTGCGAATAAGGAATGAAGAAGCAAATCGCTTAGTGCGGGTCTCGTGGACCTCCACTATAAAACTGTGTCGCATAAACAGTGTCGCACTTAAATGTTAGTTTTTATTAAATGATTAACCACAACGCAGTCAGAGAGTCCAATTTCAATCCTTCGGCGGTGAGTCTAAATGCACGCTCGATGCAAAACACTCTTTAAAATTATAGTGTAATAGTTACATGTAGTTATTGTTAACGACTTGTTACAGCGGCAGTAATCCAACATTATTTCTCTCAGTAATAAAACGGCGGAAGTTGTAACAAAGAACGCCCTCATGGAGATTACTTAATAGGTTATTTTGTTCCGTGGGTGGTTATAGCGATTGTCTGTACTAACTACCTATGCATTAAGTAACCTATGCATATAATATTCAAGTACTAGCTGTCTCCAACGATGACACTCGCATAAGTTCCGGTCCTTAGGGAATTTCGAAACCAGTTTTTTTATCGGATGCCCACATTATATTTTATAAAGAACACACTGCAAATTTCAGCTCTCTAGGTAAATAACGGTTTAGGCCGCGCGTTTCTCAGTCACTCGGTCAGGACTTTTATAGACATAGATAAAGTACAGGGCTCATTGTGATATTATGTACCAGTACCAGAGGTAATGTGTTAAACATATTCCATGCAAAGAGAATATAATCACTATGATTCCATGTTTCTTGGACTCGGAATAAAATAAAAAGCTGTTGTAATCGCCAAAACTTAAACAATATTTAGCGTTTTTTTCGGTTTTATAGTCGCGTTTTTGGCGCTCGAGGTCACATGAGATTATTCATTAACCCCACTTCCTAAACAAGCCTGATCACAACAAATCACAGCTACCAGATTTAACGCATACGATCCCATACAATTTTACTGGACTACTCTGTAAGAAAAAGATAGGACTTAGGTGTAAAGTCTCATCTAAATCTGTCAAGGTTTAAATTCTTCTGAGTAGGTCTCGAATAGCTATCATAATATAACTACAGGAATTTGCCACTAAAACTGCTTAAAAGCAATTAATAATTCAAACATAAGTGTATGAAATTGTGTGTAATACTGAAGGCCATATTAAGTTAGAAACTCATTAACTTCAATCCCTCAAGGGAGATGTTCTGGTGCCATTACGTTCATAATTAAAAACAGCAGTTAAAAGACATTTTACACTGACTGATTTCAGTGAGATGAGTTACATATACTACAGATGTATTTTAAAGGGAAAGGATGCCTACTCTGTTATCTATACAAACGTATTTGACTGTTTCCCCCCTGGATAAAGACATTACAGAAACTTTGCTGAACAACCTGAATTGCTGAAAAACCCCGTCCCGGCCTGTTCTAATGAGAACTATCCCTAAACATAAGTATGTTTAGGGATAGCTCTCATCATTCTTAGGCCGGGGCGGGACGGGGTTTTTTGTATGAAGAGAACACGGCCGCGGGACATAACGGCCGTTCTTATTAGAATAAATCCCTTAGGCCATTAAACCTTTATCAGCCATGACCATAATATGTCCCCTAGCCCTTATCTAAATTCTGTATTAAATTCGAAAAAAAAACATGTTCCACGGTATAACATATGATCGACCTTGGATCGACCAATGGCGGACGATTTTTAGTGATAGACTGGTGGGCGAATCATCGTTCTAGCCCCGCAGCTACCATTTGGGTGGAAATTTTTTTCAAAGGATTGCAAATTACATTAGGTATATAATCGAGTTCGTTGTATGTCCCTATGTTTTAATTTTTACATATTCTAATTTTAATTTTAGTCTAATGGCATTTGGTTAGGTTAGGTTAGTCTAATGGCATTTGGTTATTGGTCATGGCAGATATATGTAGGTTTTATGGCATTAAACATATTTTCTCTAAGTCTAATGTCTTTACCCAGGGAGGGCAGTCGACTACATTTGTATTGAAAACAGAGTAGGTATCCTTTCCTCTTATCTTGAAGCTAAATATAACCATTCGCTCGTGTTTCTATGCAAAATGAACGCGTCAAGATCTCTTCAGGCGAATAAACGAGGTTTGACGTTTTCTCGCGTTTATAATAGGCGACGATACACATTATGTTAAAGTAATTAATTTTGTAAGTGGTGTCTTAATTGTAAACAAAATTTGATTTTGTGCGTCATGTACGTAGATGTTAAAATGTATTTACGTATTGTCTTTTAGCATATTTAATCTTCTTTTTTTACAGTCGTCTCATTAGCCTTAAGTCTTTATTGAATTGACCATAACTACTGCAAATAGATTTGGCAATATTTTTAAGACCATCCCTCCTTGGACCCAAGTAGTTTGCTTACCACTGCGCGGGCTCAAGATTGGCTAGTCTCCCGTAGATCCCTTAGTAACCCTATTCTATGACAGGGCTACACGATGTTTAGCATACATCTATTATATAGGAGGCTTTGTTCTTCTTGGTTTCTTTTCGAACCTACGACAACTGAGCACAAGCTAAGTTATTTTTACAGTTAAATAATACTATACGAAGTGCGCCGGGTCAACTAGTTTTACATAAAGAGTTACTTGTCAGGGCAAAAGTAAGGCCACATTCGAAACTAGATTATAAATAAGCATTGCACCATAGGAAGTAGCGACCTACTATTGTCTTAAATCATAACATAAATTAAATTTATGCTATTTCATTGAAACAACAGTTTTCGAGTTGGTATGCTTATTTTTAAGGGGTTAGCAGTACACAATGACGCTTTATACTCGACTGCGAGAAGGTTATTTATAAAATTGATTATTTGTTCACTGGAAAAGATCACCAATAGGCGATAAGGCAGCCCATTGTGCCACCTTTTTTGTTTGCATTTTGAATTTTTGGTTTTGAGACAATAAAGCGTAAACCCATCTGTCTTGATAGGTGATTGACTTTTTGGCCATTGTAAACTTAGTCAGATGGCAATTAGACGAGTTCTAACCCCGGCCGTGTGTAGATTCCGTATCGGCGATTTCCGTTTGTCTGTGGCCGCTCTTAGGTCGGTGGGCGGTAATAAACTGTGCTCGATTTATTGTTTGTCTCTGGTAAGTGAAAATGTACGGCCGAGGATCTTTGAATTTATCTTTATCTGAGTATACTCATTTTATAGGAGTGTATATTTGTGTGAATTCTGTCCATACTTTAGCATTGACCGGTTCTAGTACCATGAAAACCAACAATACCTAAATATATGAAATTGCTACGTCTCGCGAATTCTATTCCTTCGCCTATGTTACTCCTCGATAATGTAGCTTTCTATTGGTGATCGGTCCAGTAGTTTGCCTTTTCATACATTCTCTTTAAAATATTTTTCCAATTCCGCGTTGTTTTTATAATACCTAGCTATTATCCCAAGCAGCAATTTATGGTCATATTAAAGGACATAGAACGTTTTGGGGAACACCTTTTAAGTTCTGTAAAACCTCTAAGAACGTTCACTTTATTCGAAAGTGGACCATTTTTATCACTGAACAGAGTTAAAACGAATTCATAGCAGTATCAGCCATGTCAAATCAGTCATATACAAATTATGTAAACGTAGCAACGCGTTTCAAAATGATGACGTACTAGTCACCGAAGGAACTTTTATGGTACTTTTTTATACTATACATAAACTATAGAAGAGTTTTCCGTGCCTGAACAGTTTACTTTTCATTCTTTAACAAAAAATGTATGCAGAGTGAAAATTTATAAAAAAAAATATTGAAAGATGAAACATAATTTGAGGTGTCGACAGCCATGATTTTTTATTAATGTTTTAAATTGTAACACCTACGATAGAAATGAAAGTCTAAATGTGGGAGCGCAGTTTTACTGACAAACTAGGGTAATGTTTACAATGAATTTTAAGAGCCCCCCTCGAATTATTTAGTTTTTAATAAAATATTTATTAATTAAAATGACATGAAGTTTATAAACACCGCTATAGCACCTCTCGTTGTAACGAAGTTGTCAGCGAAATTAGGGTTCAGCAGTTTGGGTTCGATGGATATTTTTTTAAATGATGAAATATTATTTATTGTTAAAAGTTTGTTTTATTATGTCAAATATATTTTATATCCTAAAATATTGTTTAATTTCATACAGAATTACACTGAAACAAAATGTCTGATGGATGACGTTGTATAAGCGAAATAGATATCTTTTGTTTAGAATCGAATTGTGATATAATAACAACATTGGTCAACCTTTTTGTACCATTTTGTATTATCAAAGAGATTTAGAAGCCTTAACAGTACTAAGTGTGTTATAAAGGTATAAAAAAACGTTTGTGATCAGTTCTGCTCTAAAAAGGTATATTTTTGTCATGCTTACCTGCGACCTATAATCTATACTAATACTAATAATATTATAAAGCTGAAGAGTTTGTTTGTTTGATTGTTTGTTTGTTTGAACGCGCTAATCTCAGGAACTGCTGGTCCGATTTGAAAAAATATTTTTGTGTTTGATAGTCCATTCATCGAGGAAGGTTATAGGCTATATTACGCTACGACTAATAGGAGCGGAGCATCCATGAAAAATGTTGCAAAAACGGGAAAAAAATCACCCTGTTCCGAGATTCGGTCGCGTGCGCTGAGTAAACGGTCAGAGTTACATAAAAACCATATATGACAGAATTCTTCCTCTAAAAAGGATCTAATAAATAGTCCGCGACAGCATATGTCTAACTCTTAAGGTTGACTCAATATAACATATTTTAGAGTAATGAAATTTGTTGTAGAACAATGCATTGTTTCCAAAGGTAATTTTGTAAATATGATATTAATCCTTATCCAAATAAATACGTTATTCAATAAAAGTATTTAATTTTAAACATAATTGTCCTTAACATCACTTGATTTCAATGAATATCTCACGAGATATTACTGTTTTAAAATAACTCCACAATAAATAATTACTAAGTACCAAGCGTGCATATATACACGTAGCGGGCGACGATGATGAGGTATCATGCCGCGCGGCTCAATCAGTCGGCTCCATGCGAGACGGTTGTCACCAAACTGCAGTGCTTTTTTAAAATTCTTTTGCAATATCTCATTGTGCTTTTAATTCTTAATATTTTGTTTTATGTTGGTAAATAATATTATAAAGAGGTTACGTTGGTAACATGTATGTATGTATGTATTTTGGGGGTAATCTCAGAAACTTCTATACCGATTTCAAAAATTCTTTCACTAATAGAAAGCTACATTATCCAGATATGACATAGGCTACTTTTGATCCCGATATTACCTCGGGATCGGAACTTACGCGAGTGAAACTGCGGGACGGCAGCTCTGAAAAATAAAGTCTTGTATTTCTATTTCTAACTCAACAACCCGTAAACCGATATGAATGAAATTTGGTACAGGGTTGGTTTAGAGGTAGAAATAATATATAGGGTACTTTGAATGATCGCACGGGTTTAGCAACACTTGGCACAACATAAGTGATGGGTGAAAAAGAGCGGGTGACCCGATATTCATAAAACTTGGTACAGGGTTGGTTTAGAGGTAGAAATATTTTAAAGTACTTTGAATGATCGTTAAGCAACACTTGGTATGACATACGTGAGGAATCATTAACGTTACGGGATAGGAAGTTACGCGGGTGAAACCGCGGGGCGCAGCTAGTAGATCATATAAGACTGATCAAAGTACAATTAAATCACACTAGCTGTGCCCCGCGGTTTCACCCGCATAAATTCCTATCCCGTAACGTATGTGACGCATCACGTATGTCATACCAAGCGTTGTTCAACCCGTATGATTATTCAAAGTAGGTAGGTACCCTATATCTTATTTTAACCACTAAACTATCCCTGTACCAAATTTCGTTCAAATCGGTTTAACCGTCATTTTTACCTATCACGTATGTCATACCAAGCGTTGCTTTACCCGTACGATCATTTAAAGTATCGTATTTATACCCTTAAAGTAATCCCTGTACCAAATTTTATTCTAATTGGTGCGATCGTTCCTGTTGACCCATCACTTATGTGTCACGCCAAGCGTTGCTTAACCCGTACGATCATTTAAAGTACCCTATATCGTATTTATACGTATAAACTAACCCTGTACCAAATTTTATTCTAATTGGTGCGATCGTTCTTGTTGACCCATCAAGTATGTGTCACGCCAAGCGTTGCTTAACCCGTACGATCATTTAAAGTACTCTATATTTTATTTAAACCCCTATACTAACCCTGTACCAAATTTCATTCCTATCGGTTCCGCCGTTCTTGAGATATAAATAGTGTAACTAACACGACTTTCGTTTTTATAGCTGCGTCCCGCGGAATTTACCCTCGTAAGTCCCGACTCCGTAAGAATATCGGGATCAAAAGTAGCCTATAACCTTCCTCGATAAATGGACTATCAAACCCAAAAAGAATTTTTCAAATCGGACCAGCAGTTCCTGAGATTAGCGCGTTCAAACAAACAAACAAACAATCAAACAAACAAACTCTTCAGCTTTATAATATTATTAGTATTAGTATATTAGTATTAGTATAGATAAGCGTAACCTGACATTCATCTACACGTCAAAAACGCTCTGTAGTAGAATTTTGTAACTATTATCGTACTAGTACTACAACAATACTCCTTTTATCCATAATAGCACAATATTGTCGTCTAATTGGGTTCTCATCACTGCTATAACAAACTACGTGTAACAGTTCATTTGGAACCTTTTTTAGCTCAAATATGGCCAATAAAAGCACCTGTAAAAATGTATATAAAGCAAATTTCTCCGGTAGTAGTTACATTTAACTATGTTAAAGTACCATACTATAAACGCTGCATAAAAATGTGTTGTAAACGTTTATATCGATCGGTTATTGGTCATTTTGGTTCTATAAGTTTTAAAGCAACAATGTGTCGACGAACACTTATAAAACGCATTGTCTTAACTAAAACCATTATAAATCGTTTTCAGAGCTATTTGGTGACATATTTTGAAATTATTGGACCAGTTTGCTGCTTGGGATGTACATTTTAGGGTTCCGTACACAAGTGGTAAAAACTTTTGTTTAGGTTCATAATGTCCAAATCCCAAAATGTTTACTAAGATTCAACTGTACGTCTGTATGTCCGTCATCAAAGCTGTGTCAAAAATCGTGTTGGTTTTATTAACTGAAACTAAATCACCTTTTTTTTTTACATCACCACAAACTTTTGGTGACTCTGACAAACCTGTTTTCTTTGTTGAATTTTGTCAGCGTAGCGGCAGCGTGACAAAAATCACAAAAAGTGCCTTTCACGAGAAAACATCATTGCAAGCTCAGCTATAAAATCTACTACACAAAACAAAAGACTGCTAAAACCAAGCTGAAACACAGTTTATACATAAAAAGATCGAATTCCCAATTCTGGAAAGGAAATTATAAGACATTTTTTATTTGGAAAGTAATACAACATTGTGACAACAACATAGATGACAATATGATTCACAGGATCACAGCAATAAAACCCCCATGAGATTCTTGTGTCTTCTTCTCATTGAGGTCACGTTCGTTATTTTAAATTTTGTTATATACAACTTTACTATATCAACCAATCGTTCGAATGTAAAAAGTTTGCAAAATGGTTTTGTTGTGCACTCTTTTATCCACATATTTCAGAGTCTTTGTTGATGACCCAAGCTGAAGTGCGATTTTGTCTAGTTTATAGACTTACTAGCTGCGCCCCGAGGTTAGAGCCGCAAGTAAATTCTAGGTGGAAAAATATTTCGTTTGACTTTGTAAACGAGTTGAAATATTTAGAATGCTAATAAATACCTACACTATACAGAAATAACGTTGGTAACTAGTTGGTAACATGTATATGGGTATATTGGAGGTAATCTCCGAAACCACTGCGCCGATTTTGACGAAATTGAAAATTAACTTTTTTGGAGTAACATGGGGGCCATTTTATCCCGATACTTTCACGGGATTGGGACTTGCTCGGGGTAAACCGCGGGGTGCTAGTTAAATATAAAGTGATATATCAGAAACTTATGAGGGTTTCGCTTTCATCGATGAAATTAACCCATTATAGTAGTACTTATTTATAGGTTTTTGTTATCAAACGTTTTATTAAAGCCCCTATACGCACTGAACTGAAAATCCCTGGGAGTTTTCAATTCTCGTTTGTAAATATAATAAACAAGAAAATATTCTATAATATTGCGTCAGAAAATAATCAACAATTTTTTATGAATCCGACAGGGATTTTTAGTTCAGCGGGTATAGGGACCTTAAAGACATTCACAATCCATATCAGATTTTAATGCAGTCTTCACTTTTCATTATTAGTTAGATTTTTTCCTGGCCTATGGCTGTCCTTCTGTATATTGCGGGCACAATTTTTTTTAACGGACTTCCAATAATGGAGGTTGTGGCAATATTTTTTTTGTTCTACAATATTTAGTAACGAAGGTGGCGTATCGTAGTAGTGTCAAGTTATATTTTAATACAAGCGATTGCGATACAAGTTCGCCGGGTAGTTTTATATACAAAGATTTAGCTTTAGTATAACTTACCCATCAGAGAATAAATGGGCTAGGACAACGATGATGATGAATAGTCTCGTCCAACGTTTTCCAGGTGTCAATAATGGCAATGGAAGAGTCTCGAGTGCTGGTGTGGCATCGCGACAAGCTAAAGCTGTCCATCATGTCGGATGCGTTCCTGCAGGCGGTCTTCGACCACATATTGGGAAGAGACGTCGTTCATAAACTAATGCAGGTATAAGCCTATTTTTTATACTAATGTTTTATTATAATCCGTCAGAAATCTCTCAGACAATCTGAGCACCTTTAGTCTCTAAATAAATAGTCACCACCATTGTTAGATTTTTCCCCAAAAGCTATGTATTGGAATTTTGAAAGAAATTCTTATCATTTTAATAGCTATAGTGAAATTTTGCAAAATTCCCATAAATTGTTGAATTGGTCTCATCTCACCTGATTAGAAGCGACGATGATATCGATGGTGTAAAATGCTTGCCTATAAGAAACCTATTCACTTTAGACTATACTGAACTGCGGTGTTGTCAGAACAAAATATGATAACCTTCGCAAACAACAGATTAGCTAGCAAGGATTTGTTAAGCGTTTATAACGGCTAAAAACTGAAACGCTACTCAAAACAATTAGGCAGGTCCTAAACTCAAAAATTCCTATACTAATTTAAATTTAGAAGCTACTCAATTATATAATTAGCTTTCAAACTTTTAGTGGCGTTTACGTAATCTGCCGTAAAAAGATTTTGTATGCATTGAATAAGATTTATGAGTAACATAACGACTGATGTATTTTTTGAGATTTTTATTAGTAAGACTGGAAGACTCCAAGGTTTTATTAGTACATGTTTTTATCTTGTAACGGTACCAGGTGAGCGAAACAATGGGGGTGAGCAACGGCCACCTGCCTAACAGCTACGAGGAGGGCGAGGACAAGCCGATGTTGGTCGTGAAAAAGGCTGGCGACGGTCCCGGCATCACGGCGCTACTTAACCGGCAGTTACAAGGTACAGTTACATAACAAGCCATTTACGGGTTAAGACTAAAGACTCGCTAAAAATTACTCAATATGTAGTAGTAACTAGGTCAAGTTTTTTCTATAGTTTATTTTCTGGGGATGGGATACCGAATGCCTGAGACAAACTATGTTTTACGAAAAAAAAACGCAGTAGATTTTTTTTTGCTATTCGCGATTTTGATTTGAAATAAAACTTTTTTTCGGTTTTCCAGACCTGTGTTCGCAACGTGATTAAAATAAAACCCAATAAATAGTTTTATTTAAGTACCGTTATTTATTTTTATATTGAATACCGATACTGAGTGATTCTTCATCTAGCATAAATTCTTTATTTCTTCAAATTCCATCCAAATAATATTAGCCCACAATAATGCTCGCGGGCATTCGATATCCAATCCCTTAAATAGAGTTTAAATACAGTAATTACTTTGATTCCTAGGTACTTTTAACAATTACAGTGCTATAGCAGCTATCCACATAAAGCAAAACTGAATGTTGGCATTACATATTTACATTAAAAATGCTTTGTAGTATACCATTTCATTTAGATGTACTTCAAAAGTGAATTTAAACATTCAACCTGTATTTATTTATAGCCACGATACACGTTTCGAAACTTTATTACAAAATAAATGTCTATCGGCCGGATACTGAAACGCAAGTCAAAATTTGAGGGCTTCTTAAACAATAACCAGCACCTAAAGACAAAAAAAACATGAACTAATTTTCAATTTGGAAGCTATTCAAATAATTAGGTACTTACCTTCAAATAATAAGTGTCGTTTAATATTTGAAAAAATAATATCCAATTAAAGGCTGAATACTGAATGAAACGCCACTTAAAATTTGGGCTAAATAGTTGAGCAGCTTATTATGTTAATCGAATATTTGAATTTAGAAGCTGGTTGATTGATTTAAATACCCCGTAAATTTTGCGGAGCATTTCAGCAGACCATTATACCCAGTAAATGTAACGATATTATCTAAAAAAAAGAAATCATTAATAAAATATCGGATCGTGTATCGTGTCGATGTCGTATGTCGTGTCGTTGTCGTCTGACGTTGTGTGTTGTACGATGTACAGAGGAGCGGTCTCCGTTGCTCCGCGCCGCGCCCGCCTCGCACGCCTAGCGCCTCCCCCCTACCTAGCGCCTTTATCTTAGCCCCTCTCTCCTTTTTCCATCGTACCCCGCTCTAATTAGCCTAGCCATTGCCTCTATCTATACAGTGTGTCTTTTACAGCCGAATAAAGAAACGCCACTTCAAATTTGAGGGGTACAAACAAACAGCTTCTTAATTTCAAATTAGCGTGGATTTTTTTGAGTTTCAGAGATGATTGTAAGCAGCTCTCAAATTAAAATCGTTTAAGTAAAATTTTGATTAGCTTTCTGTATTCGGCCGTAAATAATTGTGATGTAGGCTTATTTCTTAAACATTAAGTATCTTCTTTATACAGTGGGTTTCGAGGATGGTGAATTAAGCTGAAAGGGGGTTGTTCTAGAGGTGTAGACGAATAACTTTTTATTTTCGCTTTTTGGAAATACAATCTTATTTTGAGTTTTGGTACAACCAAACTGCGGCCATTTTATTATATATTTGTATAATAAAACGGCCGCATATTCTTACTGTTTGAGTGGCACGTTGCTTGTCCCAGTCCTACGCCAGAAAGTTGTTGATTGCACGATAATCTATTCAATTTTATTAAATGACCATGTATATTTTGACTGTTTGCTCTGTATTTTTTATGAATACAGGGTGAACCATTTCGATGGGCTTTCCTGCAATTTGAGTGGTTTTACAAATTAAGTGGCACGTTTTTCCGGTCCTACGCCTGGAAGCTGTTGATTTCACGGTAATATATTTGCCAATCATTAGTAACAACCTGTATTTTTTATTCTTTCTGGAATAAAGTACAAAACACATTAATACTACTGTTCTACACAAAAAGTAGTTTATAAAGTGATTAGTAAAACTACAAAACAGCTATTTTGTAAAGATTTTGAATGTATAGATTGTAGTTGTCCAAGCTATATAATGGACAACTTAAGGTCAATGACCTCTCCCTCTAACAATCAGCTGATTTCAATTAAACTGTAAATGTACGAAAACTACTTGAAATTTCCAAAGCCACACATAGAACAATCCACTTTCGGCTTAAATAGATAAAGAAATATGGACAAAATAAAATAATCGTAAAATGTCTAGCGATGCCTAGACTTAATGACAGACACACTGTATAATGCCATTGTAAGCTTAATATAACTTAAGGACGCGACTCATGTGAAATCCCTTCCGATTGAATAGTTTTATTCATAACCGGTATCAAATAGATCTTTAAACAATGTTTAATGTTATTGTACATGATACAAGAAGTGTCCCCTTCATTTCAAAAACAATAAAAAATAACTTTAAATACCACTATTATACGGGCAAAGTTACCCCTGTTTTGCAAAATAAATCAATTTTTCTTCTAAATCCTTAGCCGCTATATTTTCTTATAGGCATCATAATATTAGAAAATACAATACCTAGAACCCCTTCATCGCATTTTATAAAAATATTATTTTAATCTTCGTTAATTATTGATTTTACGAGAAATTATAGATTTTTTCACGCAATTCCATCTCGCTCATTTATATGCAATCGGACAAGGATCGTTGATTATCATCTATCGCCGCCTTAAGCTCAGCTTTGATTATAATTATATGTATAGTATACTTAATAATGTTTCTAATAAATGTCTTCTACTTCATAAATTTTTAATACTTACATTTAAAGTAGTGACTTGAATTTAATAGTAGTTTATGCACCGAGGTACTAAAGTCCTGTCTTATACATATAGCGGGCGTCATATTGAATCCAAAGCGTACGAAGGACTCTAGAGGGTTAACTCCCGAGCGCAGCGAGGGTGTTAAAAACTTAACTCCTGAGCGAAGCGAAGGAGTTATGTACCTAGAGTCCTGAGTGAAGCGTGGGATTCAAGCGCCCAAGATAAAGACAGACTTTAGTACCGAGGTGAATACTCTACTTTACACATCTACTGCGAGACAATAAAAGGGCTACAAAAATAAGTATTTAACTAACAACAAAAAAATAGAATAATGCAACGTATATGAAATATATTGACAGCTTTATATTAATTAAATTTAACAATGTTACATCAAAATGACGAAACCACACATCGGCCTTAGCTGATGAAAAAAAAAAGTTGGGGCTTTATACTAACCAAAACTTTTTGCTTTACCCTTCCGTCCATGAAAATAGAAAAAAATTGCCCAGTTTTTATTTTTTTCATGTGTTATGTCTAGGTGGCCAGTTCGAAATGGCCGTATGCTACCAGAACCTTAGTTCCAAATTTAAATTACTTTATGCCCTAGGTGCATAATGTGCACTTTATGCACCTAGGGAATAAAGAGTCGTTTTACGTTGACCTTTTTGGTCAAATAAAGTAACTTTGTAGAGCAGTAGGTGTGTAAAACCTTTTTTAACAGTGCAAGAGTTATTATTATAAGTTACATATTTTTATGATATTTACGTACTAACGTAAATCCCGTATTAACTTACCTATATTATTATTTTATAATTTGACGAAGTACATAAGTATTAAACTAGTCGTTATACCTACTAATGGCTCTCTATTTAGTTAAATAAGTACAAAAATATTTTAAGTATGGTATGTATGTCGTTTATGCATGATAATATTAATATTAACTAAGACAAGTTACAATTAATCAGAAGACAAATTGTAGCTTTAAAATTAATTCATTAAAAAAAACTTTCTAAGCACGCTTTAGCGTTAGTAGCTGGTTCAAATCCTGCGGAGGAGATAGTTTTTATAAGACTATTTAAATATATCTTTTTTCTTATTAATTGTGAATTTGTAGCTCAGTTAAACCCTAGATAGTCAGATACAAGTATAATTTGTAATAAATGTCCCTACATATTTATTTACTTCCATCATCCATGTCATTCCTTCTGTCCCAAATATTTCCGAAAGCATGAAGATCAACTGTAAGAGGTAATTATGTTTTGGTTTTTTTTTTTCATTTGTTTTACATCCCATCAATTTTTTTATCTGCGTTTTTGTCAATGTTCGTTGTACTTGCACAGATTTAAAAGTTATGTCATATTCATATTGTAACTGTTTATAAACGTTAGAAACGTAAACGTAACGCTTGCGCAGTAAAATAAGGGTTTTTTTTTAGTTTCGAGTCGCGTTATTGGGTACCTATCGTAGAAACACATTTTGAGTCGCCCCGTGTAGCAAATAGGGGTTTTTGCTTGAAACCGAATGTATCAGAAGTGCGACTTTTAACTAAAAAATTAACGCTCGTCTGGTCTCAACTTAAGACAAAACGTTTTTTCAGTTCTACGTAAATTAACGTTTTTAATTAAGCGCTAATAAAAAAATGACATAACTTGATTCTGTTCTGCGCAAATTATTCATTTACTAGTTTACATCCACACAATTTTTGTCTGCTTTAGCAACAACGCATATCATACAGTTTTATCTTTTGTCGGTTAGGATTTTTCAAATAGTCATTTAAACACATGCATGGAACCAAATACAGAAAGTTTTGCTTTGTGTGAATGTTGGCTAGTAAAATACAGAAATTGCTAAAAACACTTAAACTACACAATTATTTGAAAACAATTTTTATTAATCTACTATATTTTACAAGCAAATGCAAGAAAATGCAGCTTACTGCACTCGGGTTGCTTTAATTTAAACCCTAATAACTTTTGAATGTCTTACAGTCGCGAAAAATTTCGAATGACTAGGGGTATTTGATTAACCTCATATAGTTCTGCTAGTTTTAAAAACAGAACTAACAAAATTTCACTACAGGTAATTTCACGAAAGGTAATTTTAACATTATATATTTTTCAGCGACCGACCCAAACGCATGGCGTTTAGGTCGAATAGAAGAAGCTGATCACGAGACGCCCGTGTGAGGACGCGCCTTGCACGTTTCCGTGCAACCACCGCCTGTGGCTGTGGGGCCGCCACAAGTGACTGTGGCACTCCCACCACACATCTCCATCGGTCGGTCGCATCGCGGCAAACGTGCCAGGCGATAGACGCTTAGAACATTTGAAGACAAAAACCTCTAAATTAAACACTTGTGCTATACGCCTATACGGTAAATGAAATAAACTATTTCAAGGTATCTAAATGAAACCATGTTGGTCTGATGGCCCCGGTCGGGTAGACTAGTCACTAGTCAGTATTTAGGCTGCGATAAAGGTTCTAACGAACGTTTTCTGTGAAGGTATATGATATGTGTCTATTTCTCGTTGGTTATTTTTAGCATATTCCAACTGCTTAAACCATAGACTGGATGGTCTTGAAACCATAATAAAATTAAATGCACCGGTAAGGGATGATTTAAGGGCGCTCGTGACGGTCTAATATAAATCATCCCTCAGTGGATACATATAATACCGCTGCATCACAATTTGGGGTGCTTGAAGCTTAATATTTCCTTCATTGGAAATGTTTCAAAGTACAGACATTGTGCTGGCGCTCAGTACATTTTCGCGCTTAGCGACGTTCGTTTGAATCTTTGTCGAACTGTAATAATTGTGAATTGAATTAAATGTTCCTGATTACATTCGATGGTTGGTGTTGAATTGTTTATCTTTTTACGCCTATGTCTTGTGTGTGTCGCTCTTGTGTTTATCTCAGGGTGAAATTGCGTGCTACTCAAAGAATTAAGCAGCTTCTAAACTAAAAAAAACATAAGAATGTTGAATTTAGGAGCTGCTTAATTATTTAAGTAGTCCTTAAATTTAGAGAGGCGTTTCAGTATTCGGCCGTATGATCCGAAAAATTGTTAAGTATATGTATAAAACTAGACAGAAACATTAAATCCATAACCTTTAGCAAAGCGAGTGAATGTTTCCACATCGCCACAGACAGAGGTCATCAAAATGGCTGTTTTTTTTGTCATTTTTGCAAATCTTGGCGACAGACATAAGTATTTGTAAATTCGCAGTTTGTGAATTCGAGCTCGATTTCCGCAAATAAATTTCTTTAAATTGGGTTCTTTTTGCGTGATGGTTCATTTTGTCAGTGGGAGGACCAGCCCATTTATAATTTAGTTCCTCTATAGGTGTTTTTTTCTTCTAAATTTGTGGTTATTTACGTCAGCAATAATTTCCAGTCCAATCTCCGCCAATGCAGGACATTGCAAAAGAACATAGGTAGTTCAAGGGTTTTGGGGACTTTGGAACATGGTTTTATATACAGGCTGAACCATTTCGATAGGTTTTCAGGGAGATATCCTAAACTATAAGAGACAGCGAAAAATGCTGAAAAAAGTTGCGTCCCCGATTTCGACAAAAACTAAAATTATTTACTAGAATTATTAGATTTTTGAAAAATATACCAAGAATCGAACCTTATCTTTTTGCAAAAGGCTGGCTAGGATAATCATTTTTCAAAAATCTAGTATAATGCCATTCTAGTTTTTGTCAAAATCGGGGACCCAACTCCTCTCAGCATTTTTCGCTATCTCTTATACAAGATGTAACAGGTAAGCCCTTTTAATCCGAAAGGGGGGTTGGTCTAGACGTCTAGGCGAACACCTTTTGTTCTACGACTTTTGAAAATTCGACCTTTTTTTTTGAAAATTTTGAGATTATGTTTCACTGGAAAAACAGCTGTTTTTGAAAATAAAGGTAATTGAAGGTTTGATTGTAGTAGACCAAACTAAATGAAAGAACAACTTAGGTCAATGACCTCGAACTCTAAGAAACAGCTGATTTTCAAGTAAACTTTACACCTAAATTTTTCGAAAAGTACTTCGAATTTTCAAAAGTCGTAGAACAAAAGTTGTTCGCCTAAACGTCTAGAACAACCCCCTTTCGGATTAAAAGGGCTTACCTCTTACATCTTGTATAATTGTTTAGGATATTCCCCTGAAAGCCAATAGAAATGGTTCACCCTGTATAGGTAGTTCAAAACAAATAGTTTATATCAGTCGCCACTTACCACCCTTATAACATTGAGTTAAATTTATTCAACAGATAACTGCAATTGTAAAGTAAATTAATGGGTTTACTGAACTACATAAAAGTAGAAAGTCGATTTAGTTTTCTGTTAAGAACAATCATTTTGACAAACACACTCGTGTTAATACCTATCATTATAAAACAGTCACATAAACTAATATTGTGACACTAAAACATGGTAGTCTTACTTGCGCGCTATATCGAACTAATTAATACGGATTAACGAGCACCGAATCATCATCAATATTTTCGGCTTCTTGCATCCAGTTTGTGCCAGCCGTCTTGCGCAAATCGTCGCTCCAACGTGCCTGAGGACGTCCTACACTACGTTTGCCGAGACGCGGTCTTTACTCTAGAACTCGTTTACCCTAACGGTTGTCGGTTCTACGGCTAATATGGCCAGCCTAATGCCACTTCAGCTTGCTAATCCGGTGAGCTATGTCGAATATTAGTCGAGCACCGAATAGGAAATATTAATACAAATGATCGCGAAATAACACTTATTTTACAGTTTTGATCTCGTTGTTTTTATTATCAGCATTGTTGCAATGCCAATCCGGCGTGTCGTAGCCTAGGCGTGTTGTAGACTTTATTTTTCCATGTAGACTCATTTTTTGAGGTTGGTCTGCCTCGCGTGATTATGCGAGCTAAACTGGTGTAGTTTAAAGACAAACACTTCTTATTGTTTCAAAGCCACAACACATTTTAGATAAAACAAAAATGTCTAAAATGTGCTAAGGCTTTTATTTAAAATCTTCACCAAAATGTAGGGAACAATATCATTTACAAACGCTACAAACGAAAATATTCCAAAACATTGCGTCAGAAAATAATCATCAATTTTCGATGAATCCGACAGGGGTTTTCAGTTTAGCTCGTATATATACCTCTTCAAACCATAAAATGAGTTTAGTCGAGAAAAAAAATAGAAAAAAACTATGTCGAAATCTCGTAGCATTATGTTTGGAAACCTTTTATAACTACTGTAAGTGCGCACCATAACTAACTTATAATGTCATAAAATAGCCAATAATGTAATTTTCTATATCAGAACTCGACAAGTTTCAATCTAAAACAATGAGCCACAATGTGTACCTGAAATTAATATTGAATCTGAAACTTGGAAGAGTCTTGTAAGTCACAAATGTCTTGATAATGCAATTGCGTATTGAATAGATATTTAGAAATGTTACCTAATTCAAATAGGCTAATAATTTGCAATAGAAAACATAAAATAAAAATATAAATTACTTAAGTAATTAATGGACCACCTATAAGGCCAGAAAAAAAAACAAGAAAAAGACGATCGAAAAGAAAACAAAATACGATAGAATTTATTTCCAAAAGCTAAATAGATGTTTTTTTCTCTTACATTTCCATCTTGGTTTGTTTAATTAGTTAATTATATTGAAGGTTTTACGTTTCTGTGTCACCCATACTTCAGCTTCTGCATACTGCTTTTTAGTGTAAAATTCAATTATCTCCTGCGGTACTTGAACCTACGATCTCCTGTGCTTCGTTCTCTAGCGGGGTTAACTAACCAATTGCGCGACTGAGCTCAAGCCAGAGGGTTGGGTTGAAATACACAAGAGCATTGACTTAAGAAATTTCTTGGTTTCTAGGAGGGATGGTATCAGGCAGCTAGCCAGCCGTAAAAATATTGCCTAATCTATTTGCAGTGGGTATGGTCCATGACGATACCTGCAGTGCCAACCTAAATTTGAAGACTTAGCGAAACCCGGGCATTGCATATCCCAAAAGGAATATGCAATTTCGAAACAAAAAGCATTTTTTCTTTAAACACTTATTGCAATTCAAGAAATTAAATCCGAAGCTCTGTAAAGTTTTGATGATACTGACATCTATTGAGACATTAATAGAACCAGACTTTTCTTGGAACTCGCGTATTGTTCGGTGATGTGAAAGTGTAGCTAATCGAAATTGCAACTAGCTGTTTTGTTATTTGTCCCGCTTCACGGTCTGATGATTAGTATTCAAGTGGCAGTCTCTTTAATAGAATTGATACCTCTACTACCTACTGCAGTTGCTATCATTTTCATAGCGATCGATATTTGAAATACCTACTTTGAAACTGCTATTTCTATAATTGAAATGTTCTCTTATAATATTGTTGTTTTATTTTCGAGTGACAAAATATCTAAGCGAAGCTCAGGGACTAATGATTCCCCATAAAAACTAAACTCATTTTCGGTTTAATCTAGTTTTGTTTATTATTTTTACGCTTTTTTTAATGCCCGACGATGCGACGTTTCGAGACCTTTACAGAACTCGGGCTACCGAACCCTGATGATAATTATAATAATCACAACGCGATTGAACCGAAAAATAAGTTTGTTTTCCTATCCAACTTCGCGAAAAAAGAATCTCTCATGAAAAGAATTATCTCGTTTATAAATAACTTTATTAAAAACCGTGTTAGTTTGTCCGGGGGTGCGATACGTGACTTCGAAAAGTTTCGAAAAGAAAGTTGTTACGTATGTTGAACTAAAGTACCTAAAGTACGCGTGTACGGTGTACCTATAATGAATTGTCAATTTATTTTATACCTATAATAGCAAATAGCAATCACCTTGAAAGAGATAGAAACTGTGTTAAGTAGAGAGGTGTTGATTTCTTAAGTTTATTCAGTTGGTTCTATCATTAGCATTACTTACCTAATTATTGTGATATTTATTTCAGTATTGACGATGTAATTACATTTCTAAAGTAGGTACCTATTTATTTTCACAGAAAACTGTTTTTTCTTCTTGAAGTCATAGCGATATGTGCGTAGGTATATAATAATATATTTTTGATAACATTGATTTGACCTCTGACATTCAAGATTTTGCATTCCTAACAAAAATAAACTCAGGTAATCTGTGTTGTATCTTGCCAAATATTGGCTTGACATTAAATAATAAAAAAGATAATTGTATTATTGTTGTTTAAAATAAAGTTGAATTGAAAATAGGTTTCAGTCACTAAAATATAATAGGTAAACTAAACTAGGTTTCTATGTAAAAAAAAAATGTTTATATAACACTAGCTGCGCCCCGCAGTTTTACCCGCGTAATACCAGGTCTCCTGTTATCAATATTCTACTTTCTGTATTCTGAGATTCCAAGTATATTCATCGCAATCGGTTCAGTAATTTTTGCGTGAAATAATACATACAAGATGTAACAGGTAAGCCCTTTTAATCCGAAAGGGGGTTGTTCTAGACGTCTAGGCGAACACCTTTTGTTCTACGACTTTTGAAAATTCGAACTTTTTTTTGAAAATTTTGAGATTATGTTTCACTGGAAAAACAGCTGTTTTTGAAAATAAAGGTAATTAAAGGTTTGATTGTAGTAGACCAAACTAAATGAAAGAACAACATAAGGTCAATGACCTCGAACGCTCAGAAACAGCTGATTTTCAAGTAAACTTTACACCTAAATTTTTCGAAAAGTACTTCGAATTTTCAAAAGTCGTAAAACAAAAGTTGTTCGCCTAAACGTCTAGAACAACCCCCTTTCGGATTAAAAGGGCTTACCTGTTACATCTTGTATACAAAGAATATAACAAAGTCACATACATACATACAAACTTTCGCGTTTATAATATTAGTAAGAAGAAAGATGTAAACAACATTTTGCGATAAAATTGGTGAATTTAATTGGCCCAGTTAACATTTTTGCCTCAGTTTAAACCTTATGACGATCAAAATGCAAGACTTGCAGTAACAGTCTGTATCTCTAAACGTTATTTAACTTTTGGCAATATTGCAGCAATATAAATATGTGATTACAGCTGCTATAGAGCTTAAGTTAATAACTGCTATAAGTTCTCAATAAACTGTACAAACTTGACGCTAAAATGTTTATTGGGTGCTGACATTCCATGAATTATAATAGTTATTCACCATATAAAAATATGTTTTACTGATCATTATCAAAATGCACTGCCAATAAAAATAATGCATAAATGTAAAATAAAAGTCATGTTGTTTTAGATCTTATGGACTTGTATAAGAAGGCTGTTTTATTTGTGTTTTATGTATGATTAATTTACTTGCCTTTGTAAGTGTGCAGAGCACAGTGTGATGTGGATTATGTATATGCCTTAATGCCATTAAAATTTGTGATTGAAGTGAAAGCAATGTGTGTATGATATTATATTTTAATTAATTGATCATCTTAGTACATGTTGAGTTAGTTAGATATAAAAGGAAATAAAGTAACAAATTGTGTATAAGGAAATTGTTTTATTAACTCTTTTAACCATTGCCAATAAAAAAGATAAAATTTAAGATTTCTGAAATTTCAGAAATCTTGAATCTTTAAAATGATGGGTTCAAATCTTGAAGTAAGATAGGGCTTACAATAGTAGTACTTATAGTAAGACCTAGACTTTATAGGTGTAACAGATATGCCCTTTTAAGCCGAAAGGGGTTGTTTTAGACGTCTAGGCGAATTACTATTGTTCAACGACTAGATTGTATCCTAGATTGTAATGGTAACCTCGAAAGATGAGAATTACACTGGAAGTCTTATCAGTCTGCCACAGTTAATTTATTAATAGAAAGGAGAATATCAAAAAGAAATATCTAAATATTGTCTCGATTTTAATGATAAATAAGTAAAAAATTTGTACATGATCATGAATCATCAAATGTCATTCTACCAACACCATGTTGTTTTATATACCTTCTATATTGTTTATATTTATTATTCTCTGCTAATGCCTTTTTCGCTTCCTCATCTTTGATTTCTTTCCAGGCTAGGAAGTTTTCCTTTACCCATAATTCCTCATCAAGGTACTCCTGTTTTTCCTTATCTTCAAGGGCATTAAACTGATGCCGACCGAGTTTCATATATTTCCTAATTAAGTATAATTTTTCCTCTTCTCCATAAGGCTGTTTTAAAATTGTAAACTTCCATATCCATCTTAAATACCAGTAAATGTAACATGCTACAGTGTAGGGCAATATCAATAATTGGACCCATAGTATGTCTATGATTTCAGGCTTTGCGTAAGCACCTTTGATATCCATATTTTCCTCGATAACTCTTCTAATTATCAAATCTTGTTCTTCTTTCTGTTCTGCTTTTGATTTTTTGTTACCCTTTCTTGAATTTGATTCCTTTTCTTTGATTTCTGCTTTGGCTATTTCAAGAGCTTTGTTACGATACTTGGGGACAGTCATGAAGTATTTTATAGCAGTGTCGTATTTCGACCAAGCGCTATAGTATTGAATTATGGATATGATTGTGATAGTGACGGCTAAAACGATGCGTACATCAACTTTCGGTGCCATTCGCCGCCGGTAATACCTGTAATAATGCGCGTAGTACTCCTGGGGATTGTCCAACATGTAATCGTAGTCAGATCTCTCTTCATCGTCTCGTAAAATCTCGTATGCGGTCGCTATCTCTTTGAATTTCACTTCCGCGGCTTTCTTCTCCTCGACACCTCTGTGCATGTCTGGGTGGAACTTCTTGGCGAGTTGCCGGTAGCTTTTACCGATTTCATTCTTCGTAGCCTCTCTTGTGACTCCAAGAACATCGTAGCAGTTTACTTTTCCACAGTAAATACCTTCGAGTAAATGGTCAGCACCGAACACGTTTAAAAACTGCCACTGAAGGTATGTTAAGAAAACCCATTTGTATTTTAGATCCATATTGAAATTAATACATACTCTTATTGATATAAATGCTGAATTCTGTGACTAGAATTAATTTTACGAACTTTTGAGATTACGGTCGAACGACTGCCACGATAGAAACACACATCCAAATTGAATGAATTGCATGACATTGACAACGTCATTGAGGTAACAACATTCTGTCTTCAAAACAAAAAATGCAGTCAGTCGATCGACTAACTTATTCATTTCTCTCATTTATGGTTTGTTTAAAAATTTGACCAATACGAAAATCCTACAAACACTACGAAAAAACATATTGAAATGAATAAATATTGTATAAAACAGCACACATCGACTACAAACAACCATGCGTATTTTAAGTTTCCTTCGATTTGTGCTTTACGTAGAAGGAATGATTTTATTAATATCATTCCGAAAACATCCAGTGTGGGATGCATAATAAATAATGTTGATGTTCTAGCCTTAGTCTAGTAGGTGTACAAAGTTGTCAAAAGAGTGACGTCTTGCTTTTGACGTTTCAAAGAAAAATGTTTGTTTTCTTTCACGGACTTTTGTTTTTTTCGCGTTAGTGAAATGTCGTCCTGAATTTTCATTTTTACAAAATCATGGTTTTATTGCGTTTAAATTGTTTAATTTCGGCGGCAAGTTACCAATTTAGTTACGCGAAGTTCAACGAGTTAAGTGAAAATAAAAATACCAGTGCCAAACACGAAATTAGCACGTTACAAACAATTGTCCCATAGGGTTGGAGAAAAATCGTCGCCATTTTTTCTACAGCCGTCACGCATTGAAAATTATTTCAAACGATTACAGTACAATAGTGGTAGTTCGCTATTCGTACGAGTATTTGGCTAAATTGTCCTATATTGCTGACAGAAGCCATAACTAAGAAAAAGAAAGAAAGAAGAAGTTTTCTTTCACGCCTAATGTGAACATCATAGTTATATTGGATTTTCAGATCAGAAGAAAACCAAATAAAACAATGTTGCAAAACAACGTAGAACAGTTCATCGAAAATGTATTCCAATTTGTAACTGGCAGGTCAGAAATTAGAGGGCTGTTAGTAAAGAAACACTCAGAAAACTTTCGCAGTCATGGTGAATTCAGTTTTACGAACTCACTGAAGTCCTGGCATGGCTGTATCAACCCTGACGCCGATTTTGTGAAAGAGGAAATTACCTTACTACAGCATTTGAACAAAACTCAACAGAACATAATAGAGGAATCGAAAAATTGGAAATTTCAGTTGAGACATGCTAACATAACCAACGATAGAGTTTATTTATATTTAGACCGGACTCCAGCTATTATTACAGGTTTAAAAGAAGGGCTACATAATAATTTGATAATTTCCAAGAACGAGCGAAGGCCTTGTTACATAACAATCGATCCAGAGTTCGAAAAAAACTTCGACATAACCTCTTTGCGTGTGAAATATTTAGCAAAAGTTGTAGAAAACATTAGTACTTTAACAAATGACTGTGATAATTTACTCGAGTTCGTAGTATCATCAAAAAACAGTAAAAGTGGTAGTAGTAGTATTATTTGTGGTCCTGTATTGAACGCAAAGACAAATCTCAAGGAATCTGATATTAATGCTGATGACTTTATCAGGTAAGGTTTGATTTTTGGAGATTATGATTGTATGGGTTTATATTTATCCAATTTAAAATATCATGATTAGAAAGTCATGTGTGATTTTATTTCCTTATATGTTTACTTATGTAAAATGGTCAATTATTTTTACATCGAAATTTAACAGCTCTCTTTGCTTGTATTTAAAATGACATTAGTTTTATCTCACTCTTGCTTCTAGATATTACTATCTTGATTTACCCTCACTTTTTGTAGCCATGAAAAATAAAAGAACACACATCTATCACCACTTGTTTTATTTGACACCAATATGACACATTGCTAGTGCATGCAGTGGTGTAGGTGCACTACTCTGTTTATAAATGTGTAAAAAATACCAAAATCTAAAACCACCATTCCAGGTTACGCCAAACAGAAATGACCCTTATAGCCCAGCACAAGTACGGAGCAAGAGTCTCTACAGACAATCAATGGAAGGAATTCATTAATCACCTCGGAGAGTCAGCTGTGGCATTTGAACTGCTGCAGTGTAAGCCTTCATCCGCTGTCAAAGTTAATTTTGAGAATGTCTCTGCTGGGTCAAGTAAAGGTATAGAAAACTATAAATGTTTTAAATGTGACAGTTTTTAAGTAAGTATGTTTGTTACTCCTTTACTCAAAAACTACAGAACCAATTACAACGAAATTTGGTTAACAGTAAGCAGGGGATCTGAATTAACTAACTTATGCTCCCAATATATCCACAGAAACAGACTTATGTGGGCGAAACTGCAGGCACAGCCATTAATTTATATCATTGGAAAAATGTTCTTGTTTTTTAAATCATACAAGTTTGCAATTGTGTAATCAAGTTAAGGTTTTTGGTTAATCAAGTTATTGCAAATATAGTACCTGTAATTATTTATTTAATAATTAGATGCTAAATTGAACATTCCAGGTGCATCCTTCATACTATACAACTGTGCTAGATTGGAGACCATAATAAGGACTTATGAGGACAAAGTTGAAGAAGGATCCTATCCACCATTACCTGAATTTGATGACACAGACTTCTGTCTGCTTACTGAAGAGGTAAATACAGTTTGGTATTGATCCTCACCCCCATTTTCGCATTTTCTTTTGGAATGTCGAGTATTGGTAGAGATTACCTGGCAGAGGATTTTACGGCACAAATAATTGACAAAAGAACTGCCATAATAATAAAAAACAAACAAATCTTGTAGCACATTTATGGAAAAGTTAGGCTGGTTTTCCCATTGAAAAAGGTACCATCATGCAAAAAGGACCCAATTTATAGAAAATGAGCCCATGAACGAATAGAATTACCCCCATGCAGAAGAGTGTTAGTTTATTCTACTACTGTTTTCTTGTATTCTAGCATACTAATTACATTGTCACTTACCATCCGGTAAGAAAATAATCAAATGTTTGTATGTATGTAAGTAAGTAAGCAAGTATATAGTAAACAAGCAACCCACTAACAAAGTTTTGATATAATCTTAGAAATATTTTTAGCCAGGAAATATATTTCCAAAAAATCCCAATGACAGAACTCGAACCTGCATCCTTTCGCTAACCAGGCGACTGCTCTAACCACTGAGTTACACAGGAATCACGTGTCATGTTATAATTGTTCGGCCATATCTCTTCTTGCTAATTGTTTTACCAACTATGGCTTGAGCAATAAAAACAAAACAAATATTTTGAGATAATGTTAAGAAACTTCTCATGCACAAGTCCGATTCACACTCATTATGAGATGAATTTGTACTTATGTTTACTTTTTTTTTCAGGATGAATGGCACCTTATATTCAACTACATACTAAGTTTTCCATCGATGCTTGCACAATGTATGTATGTCAACCCGAAAGGTTGTGAATTCAGACCTCATTATATCTGTCAGTTTTTAAATGGAATGGTGAGAGTGATCAGTCAGTACTATAGGAGAACTAGGATATTACTGGTAAATATATTACTATTGCTGTTTTATATCCAGTATTATGGGGCTATGGAGTCCCGGACCTTTGGAAGGTGTGCATGGAGGAAAATTCAACATGTCCTCCCTTTTCAGTAACAATTTTACTTGCAAACTATTAAATAGACACCAATTACTATTACTGTTATTAGTCATGTTTTTGGCTGTTTTTTCTTATTTTAGTCAAATACTACTAAAGGATACCAATAGTTGTTGAACAAAAGTTGTTTGCCCAGCTAGACGGCTAGAACAACACGCTTTCAGCTTATAGTACCATCTCTGATACACATTTCATGAGTTTTTATTCTTATTTAATAAAGCACTAATTTTAGTACTAGTTGCGCTAAATGCTGCGGGAATAGTGGGAAGCCTTTGTGTTACTCCAGATCTCCAGCTATCTGCAAACCTATTTTTATCGCAATCGGTTCAGAAGTTTTTGTGTAAAGGATTAACAAACATACTTGTTTACTTAACTACAAACTTTAATCGGTGTGGGATAATTATTTATTTTTTCTTTCTTACAGGAACCACGGCAACATCTTTTACCTTTAGTTTTCGCCAGGATACACCTGATGATGATATTAAATGATATCCTAAAGAATTGTTTGAAAATACTAAACATTAAAAGCGTCTCACAAATGTGATTTGGTTTTTATTTTTAAGTTATAGAATTTAATGAGTAACCTTGAATTTTTATAAATAATAATAATTTATTGTTTATTGTCAGACAGACAGAGTCCCATACATGAACTATACAGCACAAAAGAAATATAGAAAATAGTTTTATAACTACTTAGAAAAAATAAATAAAGAAAAATTAGAACTTACTATTTCTTCTTTTTCGTGTAGTGGTGTGTCTCACCTAGTGCAAGAGTTGTCCCCTAGTGGTAGTGTTGTGTTGCTAGAGTGCTTACGACTGCTATCAGAGATAACAACCTTCTTCTAATGGTAGGTATATATTTTGCACTAAATTTGTGCAGAAAAAATGTGTTGGAACAATTTTTGTCCAATCTTAACAAAAATGACTAGATAACTATCTGAAATATCTCGTATTCGAAGAAGAGATACCGCCCCTTTTCGTAAAATGACATGAAAGCCATTTATTTAGCCGTGCATCGGCAAACGAAAGTTTTTTGTTTAGTAGTCGTCTAGAAAAACATCCTTATTTGATTGATTGCCAATTTGAATAGCCTCGCCACTTTTATTAAGTAGGTAGGTACAATAAAAAAACACATAGGTAGGCAGAGATATGTAAAGTAGGTCACCTTAAACATCTTAAACCTAGACAGCACAAAGGACGGCCTTATCGCCATCTCTTACATACATGCCACCCTTGAAAGCGAAAGAAGTTATCAGAAGGTTTGGTTTGTTGTTGTGTAAGTAAAAATAATCTTTATTGCTGAACATTTCGAAAATAATAGAAAACTTAAACACTGCACCTATTGACATAGCTAAGTAGGTAGGTACACTTTTTTTAATAGATTGCCGACATGCTGTCTATTCATATCGCATGAGTGATAGCAGGTACCGGCCGGCGGGCGATATGCTGTATCGTATTATGCACTATAAAGCTTAAAAAATAAGTATTATCAACCACGAAACACTGCACTGTGTTCCATACGTTTCACACACTCGTGTAGGCAGAAAAAAATGTTTTGTTTGGAAACAGTGGCTCTGTTTTCACGTGATTGACTGGATTGACCCAGGTGGCGGCGGCGCGCGGCGATTGGCCGACCGCGCCCGACCCGCTCCGAGCGCGCGCTCGGCTCTGAACGAGAGAAAACGCGCTCGCTCGCCCAGTGTGTTTGTGTCGTTCGGTACACGCAGTCACCGATTTCGGTCGCGCTCCGATACTTTATTTATAGTTTTAATCGAATAAATTCGCGTTCCGTTCGTGAATACCTGTGCCGACTCCCGGATAATAAATATGAGTATTGCTGACCTGATCCAAGCCGCTGAATACCTAGAGAGGCGCGACAGAGGTGAATTGGATTTTCTTTGTTTGAATTGTCAATTGAGTGCAGTATACGCACACGTCAGGTCAACATGGCTCCCGTCTATTTTTGCCGTGGCGCGATCAGCTGATTTTGACGGAATATCAGTATTGTTTGTTGCAGAAGCGGAACACGGATACGCATCGAGTTGGCCGGTTTATGAAGAACTGCGGGCTAGTAACAAGCGGCCGAAGACGAAGAAATCACAGGGAAGCAGGTGAGGAAACGAACTACAAAATAGTTAAATGCCGAGTTAGGTTAACCGGCTACTGTGTGGAGTTTATTCGATTCGATACGCGTGATGTGAAAGTGTTAGTGAAATAAGTGTTCAAATGTGTCGTTTATGTTTCAGGACGACCCATAACGAGTTGGAAAAAAACAGGTGAGTCTAAGCAGAGTTATTTATTATTAGGTAGTAACATTGTGATGGTATAATATGCCGGCGGGCATGCTTTCGCGTATCGTATTGACCTTGGTACTGAGAAGAGTGCATTGAGTTGTAATGTCACAAGAGCGGGGGCTTGTAACCCATTTGGCAGCACTGCCACGGCCGCTCGCGTCTTGGTGTTACGTCAGGCGATCCAATAGGTTTCCTACATCGTAGTCATCTCACTACACCCCCAAACACACCTTCCATCCACGTAGGTGTAACTCATTATAGGTAGGTTTTAGGTATAACAAGCCCATTTGAATTCCATTAAGTAGATAGATACCTAGAACGGGTCTATTTCCAAAAGGACTTACAAAACGAGCCCATTAGTTTCCTCTTAGATTCTAGTTAATGTCTAATTATTAGGTGCAAGAAACCGAATCTTGAATTCTGAACTCCGAAATTCTGTTGACTTACCTTTGACCACTACCAAGTAAACGCTTTCAGAACTTATTTAAAGCCTATTTCTAATTCATAACTTTTGACTTTATCGTTTATTTATATGTTATATTCTAACCCTATAGCGCCTTATAACTTTACCCAATTATCTTAAGTTTTACATAAGCTCTTTCTATAGTCAATTTCTTTTACGAAACTGTAACTAGATACTATGTGGGTAAATAAAACGACATTGTAACTCCCACTTCATAATCGCAAAAAAATCTAAAAAACTTAGAAGGCAGAATCCTGCCCTCTAAATTCGATTCGTGCTACGCTAACTTCCGCCACAGTCGCAGCTTCCGCTACACTTATTTTACAGGACTACGTGGCCTAAAACTTTAAATCTTTATTAGGTAATAACAGATAGGGACGTACCTACACCTAAATGAATGGAAAAGGGAGTGACCGTCACAGCTCTTAATTGTAGCAAAAGCTAATTACCTAATCACCTAATCACAAGCTATTTAAAAGTCCCCGTTCTTACATAGATGTTAATATAGGTAGGTAAAATTGTTGACACAACGCTCTACACGTATCTAGACACTATACGAACCGTGTTTGGTTTGGATAGGTCGAATAGAGAGTCATCGAGATAGTTTGTGAAACAAAGCCAGTACCTACCTACCTACATACATACCTAGCTAGCTACGTGTATTGTATATTCCCCGTAGAAACAATGATTTAATTGAATAGTACCTGCGTACTTGTGTATTGGAGTTGGAGTACCGCTAACTCGCACGTTGTAGTAGGTACATACCTTACCTATTATGTACGGGTATTGTTATTATATCTACAGCTAGAACTAGCCCATTAAACATTTTGGAGTCCTATTAGAACCTAATTTGATAATGAGGCGCAACAGCAGCTATGTTGTTAAAACTTGTGGACGTATTTCCTAAGCACTTTTTGAGTTTTTTTGCATAGTCGCATCTTACATGCTTCTTTTACACATTTGAATTTTCCTAGGGGTATTTCTGCCCTATCATTTGGGGATGTATTTGCCCGTACTAACTTTTGATTCATAAAAGATAGATAGACGACGGAGCTTAATAATAAGCTCTAATGGCCAAACATAAACATTTATGTTATATTTGATCCAATAACTACCTACATCTTGTATTGTGTGTGACTAGGTATGCGTGAAATATAGGTGCATTTAAAAATCCGAACAAAATAAATTTGCGCGCTTGCCCCGAAACGCCTTCAGTTTAGTACGCGTAACGTACCTATGTGGGTTCTAA
Source organism: Idaea dimidiata (assembly GCA_949358125.1). Taxonomy (NCBI): domain Eukaryota; kingdom Metazoa; phylum Arthropoda; class Insecta; order Lepidoptera; family Geometridae; genus Idaea; species Idaea dimidiata. The sequence goes on from OX442328.1 coordinate 15,799,193, forward strand.
TTTATTCCTGCTTTTAGATAGAACACACTGTAGCTAAAACATGTTTTCATTGAGGATCTCTGTACTATATCGAGGTTTTAAGGAACTCCTTTGTATCGGGCCCGTTTTTATAGCTTTATCTCTAAGAAGGGAACTTTAAGTAGGCTATACCTAGGCATCGTAAAGTTTTATCGTTCCTTTTGTTCTTTCGGTATGACTTAGAACAAGTCACTCAATGACTCATGTTAAGTCATATTATGGTTGTCTAGAAATAAGTAGACAAAACTACTGTGGTTTTACAGGATTTATTAGTGCTGCTTTTACAATGTGAAATATATGAATGCTTATGATATAATTACACTCTTTTGGTTATACGCGCGTCCGACCATCTCGAATATTAGATGGGAAAGAAGAAGGAATGCCAGTTCGCTGGCGAGTGAAGCTCGTATGATAGTTGATATTGCGAGATGGGCTTGACCTGCGTATTCACCGCGTAGTTCACGTCGATCGCGCACTATGGCGCGAACATCCTCCCCGGCGTTGAAAGCTCAATCTGTAGCTTTTCAAACATTTTTCAATCATCAATATTCGGCCCTGGTAGCGGGCATATCCGATTGAGGGCCCTTCTCACGGTGCCGTGTGGCGTGGCGACGTCAACAACTCTAGGTACACCATCCACTCCAGGAAATAGACGGCTGACTCGCCCTAGGCGCCATTGCAGGGGTGGAGCATCATCCTTGATGAATACAAGGTCATTAAGTTCGATAGGTGGCATTTTGAAGCGCCATTTTGTTCTCTGCTGCAGCTCAGCTACATATTCCTTGGACCACCGTTTCCAGAAGTGATATTTCGCTTGCTCGATGCGATGAAATCGGTTGACGAGGGGCTTGTCATCTTCTTCGTAATCCGCAGGCGGCAGCGTTGTCAATGATCTACCAATCAGAAAGTGAGCGGGTGTAAGGGCTTGGAAATCATTAGGTAGTGAGCTGAGAGGACACAGGGGTCGGCTATTTAGGATAGCTTCAATTTGCGCAAACACAGAAGTCAGTTCCTCGAATGTTAAGTGAGACTGGCCTATGATGCGATGTAAATGAAATTTGGCAAGTTTCACGCCGGCTTCACTTAAGCCATTGTGATTAGGAGCGTACGGTGGCGAGAATTTGAACTCAATACCTTGACTAGTGGCAAAGTCGAGTAGTGAATTTCTACTTGTATTTAGTAAATGACCGATTTCCTTGGCGGCAGCTACGTAGTTGCGACCATTGTCGCAGTATATTATCCTAGGCATTCCCCTACGGGATATAAAATGCATCTTTACTCAACTCACTTACAAGTTCTAAATGTAGGCACTTATATCTAAAGCACACAAATAAACACAAATAACATTTTGTTATTTTACATCCCCTCCCCTTACGATCAGTTATTAGGAAAGGCCCGGCAAAGTCAGTACCTACAGTACTAAATGGGTAGTCAGGCTGGACGCGCTCGGCGGGTAAATCGCCCATGATATTTATCATAGTATTCCCTTTGAACCGGCTGCACACTAGACAGTTTCGAGCCACGTCTCTCGCGAGTTTTCTACCTCCCATAGGCCAATATTGTTCGCGAATAGATGAGAGTAGATGCTGGGGGCCTGCATGTAGTAAACGGGAATGTTCAGCTCTGAAAATTAGTTTAGTAAGACAGTGCTTGGAATCTAAAAGAAGGGGGTGTTTTTTCTCATATGGATAACCTGATTTATTTAGTCTCCCTCCAACACGAAGTAAACCGCTGGAATCAACGAAAGGGTTCAAAGAGCAAAGATTAGATTTTTTGTTTAAAGTTCGTTTGGAAGACAGTAATTTAATTTCTAAGAAATAGGAATCTCCTTGTGCAATTTTGACAAGGGTTAAACGTGCATCGTTGAGTTCGTTGACCGATAGCGGACCGGTTAATTTGTTTTTACTATTTTTACAGTTATGTACGAACCTAAGAACCATAGCATAACATCGTTGAAGTTTATGTAATTTTGAAAATCTTTGAAAGTCATAGCTAAGGGAATTAGTTTGAGGTTTAGTTATCAAAACTGGAAATGCCTTTAACTCAGGTAGTACAACGTCATCGTATGTAGAATTGAGCGGCCAGTTCGTTTCTGGCTGCTTTAAATAGGTAGGCCCAGACCACCAGAGGACAGCATCTTTTATGTGCTGAGGGTCGACGCCCCGCGATGCTAGGTCGGCCGGATTGTCTGAGGTAGGTACATATCTCCAATCGGAGATACTTGTAATATCAAGTATAGCCGCAACTCGATTGGCTACGAAAGTTTTAGTTTTATTCGGTGATTTTAGCCATGCTAGGACAATTTGTGAGTCAGTCCAGTAATAGGTTTTATCTATGTCTAATCGAAGAGCTTTAATTACAGCTCCGCTCAGCTCTGCACCGAGCAGTGCGGCGCACAGTTCTAAGCGAGGGATAGAACACGGCTTGTTTGGGGCTACGCGTGTCTTAGCGCATAATAGATTAATTGAAACGTTATTATCAGAATCGATTGATCTTAAGTATATAGTACTACCTAAGGCTAGCTGGGACGAATCAGTGAAACAATGTAATTCTACTTTGATGAAATTAGGTATGAGAACGAGTCTAGGTAAGGTCAACGAACTTAGCTCGTTGATATTGCAAGCGAATTTCTTCCACGTGTTACTGATGACAGTAGGCACGGGATCGTCCCAATCTACTTTCTCTGCCCATAGACGCTGAAGTAAGATTTTTAATTTAATTGTACATAAGGATAGTAGTCCTAGCGGATCGAAAATTTTAAATGTTGTAGATAGTATAGATCGTTTCGTAAGTTTCAAGTCGCTAGAGTACTTGAAAGGGAAGTGTATTTTGTCTGTAGAAGGTACCCAACCTATACCCAATGTACTTGTGGAATTGCTAATTAATAAATTGTTATTCATAGTCTCTTTACATTGGTTTAATTCATCTGGAAATAGTATATCTATAATATTTGAACGATACTTTCTAAGTGGAAAACAACCTTTAGCGAGTTCGCTAGATACGGACCTTTGGATGTGACGTAATTTTTCGATTGAGTCACAGCCCGTTAACAGATCGTCACAGTACATATCTGATTGTATTATCGTTTTGATGAGGGGGTCACTAACCTCCTCACCTACCTGCCAAATACTCCTAGTACTAAGAAAACTGGAACTCGCGAGACCATACGTTACTGTATTTAATCTTAGCGTGCGTAAACGTTCATTTTCGTTATCCCGCCAGAGTATCAGCTGTAAATTACGATCCGATTCACGAAGTGTCACACAACGATACATTTTTTGGATATCGCCGGACAAAACATACCGATGTTGACGGAAACGCAGGAGTATATTGAAAAGTGAATCTTGTACCGTCGGCCCTATCATTTGAAGGTCGTTGACCGACAAGCCAGACGTCGTGCGTTGATTCCCTTGAAACACTACGCGTAATTTAGTTGATTCTGAAGTTTCCTTGAAAACAGGGTGATGGCACAAGAAGTATGAATTTTTTGGTCTCTGTACTAAATATTCAGATAGGTGACCCATTTGGGCATATTCTAGGATGAATTGAGAATAGAGTCTTTTTAATTCGGGATTCTTTTTAAATCGAGATTCTAGATTAAAGAAGCGTTTTTTAGCTATGAAGTATGACTCGCCTAAACAGTCCGGCTCGTCTTTCAACGGTAAGGCGACGATGAATCTACCATCACTGTCTCGTTGTGTAGTTGAAATGTAATGTTTTTCACACGCCTTTTCCTCGGCTGTGTAGGGTTTTGCATGAGGGACATTTTCTAAATCCCAAAAAGAAGATAATTGGTGATCTAAGTTTTGTTGTTCGGATTCACAATTTAATAATAAATTGCAGGAAACGGATTTATTTGGTTTCGAAATTATGTAATTAGGTATACGACCCGCAATAAGCCAACCAAGTTTAGAGCTTTGGAGGTTTAGGTTATTGGGGCCTAGCGATTGCTGTTTATTATCCAGCAAATCCCAAAATAGATCGGCGCCAATCAGCATATCGACGGCGGCCGGTTCATAGAAAGTGGGGTCAGCTAACTCGTAGCCGTTTAGATTGAATAGACTTACGTCAAGTACGGTCGTAGGCGTGTTGCTAGTGATAGTATTAAGTACTAGACAAAACATAGTGACCTTGAAATTACTTGTATTGGAATGTAAATCAAGAGAGCATCGCTCGAGATTTGTATGAAGTTTGTTGTTACCTATAGTTTCTAAATCGATGTGTGATGGCTGAGTAGTCAGACCTAGTTCCCTTTTTACCCTTTGGGAGATAAAGGACGTCTGGCTACCGCTGTCAAGTATGGCTCGTACGGTCATAACTTGATTTGAATTTGGGTTAGATAATAGTACCTTTGCAGTACATAGTAGAACCTTTTGGTTGGAAAATGCAGACATAACCACAGCACTGGTGGCGTTGTCGTTGGTAGTAGAGGACATGTGAATTAGTGTGTTATGTTTTTTCTTACATATACGACAAGTCCCGGGGAGTTTACAAGCTTGTGTACTGTGACCACGTCTCAGACAATTGTGACACAGGTTTAAAGATTTTATTATAGAATATCTTTGCTCTGGGGTTTTTGATTTGAATGAGGTACAATCAAAAACGCGATGACTGCCGCTACAGACAGTGCAACGAAAGTTAGTGGAGGTATTCTCCTCAGAATTTACTATAAGTGATTTGAAATGAACTTTATTTGTAGTAGGCAGTAGCTTATTATTAGTCCTATCATTATTGATACTACGTTGGTTCGATACTTTTGAGATAACGTTAATTCGATTTTTAAGGAACGAAAAGAACTCTTCGAGAGTAGGTACATCAGACGACAGACTATTTAGATGCTCTTCCCATTTGTAGTTGGTACTGCTGTCTAACTTTGCCGATAAAACATGAATTAACAAGACATCCCACTGGTCAGTAGGTAGGCCTAGGGTGCGCAAGGCGCGTAAGTTTTTAGTTACTTGATCTATCATTGATTTTAAGTATTTATCGGTGGCTCTAAAGGGTTCAAATTGGAATAGTGAAGTTAAATGGTTATTAATTAGTTCCTTAGTGTTATCAAACCGGTTGCAGAGTATAGACCAAGCTACAGAATAATTCTCCTCGTTAAATTCTAAGTTACTAATTGCGTCCGCGGCTTCCCCTTCTAAGTAGGAGTTCAAATAATGAAATTTATGAACATTTTCTATTTTTGAGTTATCGTGTATTAGTGATAGGTAAGTTACTTTGAACTGTAACCATTTCGACGATGTACCGTTGAATTTAGGCACATTAATTACTGGTAGTCGAAATTCTGAAACTTTATTATAGTGACTACAATTAAGGTTCGAATGAGAACACTCAGAGTTAAACCTAGTCTCCTGTTTAGACGGGGGGCTGTGGGTTTGGATAATATTCTGTGCTGAGGCAATACAATTATCAAACTCGTTTTCAATTATATCGCGAATGTTAAGTTCACTCGAAAGATTATTTTCGTCAAAATGTTGTTCTATTCGACTCTGCAACTCGTCAAAGGCACTAAATAAGGCTTCCATTCGTGATAGCTTCATCGAAAGTTTACTGAGCTCGATGCTTGAGACAGTGGTCAAGGTCAGCAAATTATCTAGATAAGTTTTAAACTTAGTGACGCGACCCTTGATCGAGCCACGTTCTGCTCGTAGTTGCTTTAGTTCAAGGTCACCACTCAAGTCACCGGGTTTCGTGTCAGTAGCCATCACGATGAGATATCAGGAAGGATTATAAAACACTATAAATACCGTACGCCCCTTGTTTCACTGCTGGCTGGGGAGGTGAAGCCGGCGCTCACTCACGAAGTGGGTTTGGTCTGCGCGCCGACTGCCCTGTATGGTGGCTGCGGTGTAGGGTGACGCAGGCCGTCTCAACACTGGAATTGATAATTAGATAGTGGTGAATAATCACGCACTGATGATAACACAAGGGGCTCGCTCTATAGGTTGAAACTAAATAGGGAGTTTGCGATTTGTAATGTAATGGAAATTATGAAGTATATTTCCTAGATATGTTTCGGCACTTGTTATGCTGTAATGTTAACAATAATTATAATGATAGGTTGCTATTCTGCATGAAATTTGTTTGTCGAGTGGTCGGATCGATGAAATTGATGAAGTAATAGTATGGGAAGTTGATTTTAGCTTGTAATATACGATGATTATGAATGACGAAGCTGGAAACTTGAATTATGTACGTATGAAAATTAGTGCATGCGTACTGACTTCCTGTAAAAACACAAATAAAGTGGAAAGAAATTAGGAAAAGAAATATGGAACGGGCTCACTTTCAGGTAGGTAAGGATGGGAGCACGTGGTAGCACGTGGTGGGTGAGCACGGCGGTATGGCTGCGGTCAGGGTGGGGCCACACGTGGGTGGCTCGTGACCGCGTGGCGACCCGCAGGCGTGGTCTTTTCTTGGGTGTGCACGCTCTAAAGCACGCTGAAGGAGGCCCTCGGCTTGCGCCTGTGGCCCCGGATATGCCCTGGTGGCACGTGGTCGTGCGCCCGGGGAATTTGCCTTCGGGTACGTGGTACCGACCACGTCGGTGCGCTGGCGTCTTCGATGCAGGCGCGGCTTCAGGGCCTGCGTAGGCCCGTCAGGGGGCCTTGACGGCTGCTGCTTCGGCAGGTCACCGGGACCGGGCCACGCGGCCGGTCTCTGGTGGTTATAAAGTACGACGCAATTAAAAAAAAAAAAAAACTTTTGTCTAGAAATAAGTAGACAAAACTACTGTGGTTTTACAGGATTTATTAGTGCTGCTTTTACAATGTGAAATATATGAATGCTTATGATATAATTACACTCTTTTGGTTATACGCGCGTCCGACCATCTCGAATATTAGATGGGAAAGAAGAAGGAATGCCAGTTCGCTGGCGAGTGAAGCTCGTATGATAGTTGATATTGCGAGATGGGCTTGACCTGCGTATTCACCGCGTAGTTCACGTCGATCGCGCACTATGGCGCGAACAATGGTATTTCATGAATAATATGCGAGCATTGAAGAACATTTTACGTAGACCATTTAAAATAAATACGTGTAGATGTAGCCAAATTCTTTATAAAATAAAATTCATAGTCCTGACTGATTGACTGGGTGAATCCCAGAAACATGAAATTTGGAGGATGTTATATGTTCTATCTGATAGGTACCTAGGTTATTCAATAAGAAAATGTTTTCGAAACTTTAACAGGGTCGTAGAATAAACGGATGAAACCGCAGACACATCTAGTATCTAAAATGAAAATAATACTTACCTAATAATTTTAAGAACATCTAAGGATTTGTCTTAATACTTGGAGAAAATGAGATATTTTATGGTTTACAAGGTAATAATATGATCATCATGTAGTGCCTGAGGTACTTGATAGTTTTGGTTTTTTAAAATTCATAATAATGGCTTATTCGAGAAACCGTTTTTTCCATAACAAAATTGCATAGTTTCAAAAATTCAACAATTATTTGCATTAAACGTTTAAAATTGCAGCGAATACGTAGGTAGATGTTAAAACTGAACAAACAAACTCGATATTTTTCGACACATGTTTGCGCATATCATTTCACACATACATTCCACATGCAATGGAGTTGCATGCACTGACGATATAACTATATCTACCTACGTATCTATCTACACGTACAACATTAATAATATAGATGTGTAAGTTGGACTGTCTGGAACGGTATTTTTGAATCATCCAATTTTAATACGAAGCTCGAGTATCGAAATGCACGAGATGTATATTTCAAAGGTATACATTTAATAAAGACTTGAGGGTCCCACGTTAAGCGTCAGGCAGGCGGCTGGTTGTAAAACATTGCCAATTTTATTTGCAGTTAGTGTTGTCAATGATAACCCCGGACTTGCGAAAGGGATTCAATCGCGAACATCTCACTGATGAAAGAGACAAAGCACATAAAATTGCGAAGATAATCTTATTAATGTTATAAACGCGAAAGTTTGTATGTATGCCTGTAAGCTTGTTACTCAATCACGTGCAAAAAAAAAATTGAACCAATTGCGATGAAATTTGGAATATAGGTCCCTTAACCCAGCTAGAGAAATGGAATAACACATAGGCTACTTTTTATTCCGATATTCACGGGAACGGGACTTATGCAGGTGAAACCGGATAAAGGTTAATAGAATTAAACATTTTATAACATGATTTAACTTTTCATTATTTGATTGAGGAATCTAAAGCATATAAAACCGCAGTTCAGATCTAGCTTATAAATGAATCAGTTGGATGGACGAAATGTAGACAGCCGGTACATCTGTTCAAATAACTCTGATGTTGCTGGAAATAATACTTTCAGTATGATTAGATTGATATTCCATTGACTTATTGTATTTATTCTGTACCTATAGACTTGACATGGATGGACGTCAGTCAATCGAGCCACGCCCCAACCTGACAGACTTTGAAATCTATAGGTATTTACAGATTTACGACTATTATAAAGATGTAAAACAAATGATTTGTAGTAATTTTTCCGATAATCTCCGAAACCACTAAACCGATTTCAGAAATTCAGCTAAGCTACATTATCGAAGAGTAACATAGGCTACTTTTGATACCGACAATCCCACGGAATTGGGTCTAATACAGGTGAAACCGCGGGACGTTGCTGGTGTTAAATAAAAATAATAAAATAAGGAGGCACGCCCCTAAATACTTTCAAATATTAGTACAAAATAGACTGGACAACAATTGCGGCTACGTAGATTTAGTTCACTGTGATGAGACTACACGACGACAGTTCTAAGCAACAGAACTGTCGTGGAAATCGAAATGATAAATCCTGTTGTAAAAAGGCTAGTTCACTGTGATGAGACTACACGACGACAGTTCTAAGCAACAGAACTGTCGTGGAAATCGAAATGATAAATCCTTTTGTAAAAAGGCTACATATAACATTTCAGAGTGATCAACAAAATAGTGCTTGTTACTTTTAACATCTAAAGAGTAGAAATTCGGGTTGAAAGAAAACAAAATGATGTCCAAGGTTTTCGCGATTTTGCGTAATAAAACAATATTCCAGGTTTTACTTGCGTTTTATTGAATAACGTCACTATTTTTAAACGACCGAGCTTTCGCTAATTTTACAATTGGCTTTTTCAAGTATGACTGCGATGTAATTCGTTTATTTCAACATTCTAAAAAGTTACTGTAAACTACCGGCTCATAATTATTTGTATCAAAACGTTCCAGTGTACGCAGACTTTAGAGTTATTCTAATAGTTTTGAATTTAAATTATAATTATTATTATCCCTAGCCCCTCGCTAACTCAAAATAAAACACGAGTAAAACCCGGTAGGTATATATATTGTGTTTTATTATGAAAGGAAACATTTCGAAGAAAACTTTTGGCTGCAATGTCGACAGCAAATATGTTCGGACGGGCGTATCTATAAATTTAAATCTATGAGATATTGTGCAACCTTGGATGACCTAGAGTTAGAGACTAGACGGTTGCACCGCGATATCTTTTGCCACTCGTTTGATAATATAATTATGTACTTAAATTACGCAATGAAATACTAATTATACCTACTTGTGTGTGTTTCTATCTATACTATGAGACTATTCTGGTGGTTTTCAAGATGCGATTCGTAAGGTGGATTTATCCCTATCGACATCCTAACCCATGAAAATCCACTCTCCCAAAACTCAGCCATTTTTTCAATTACTTATCTATTTTTACCAATGTTAAAAATGGCAGTATCAGTCGCAATTAACTCATCGTCTCGTCTATTCTATTATAGCGGCATTTATCGAGCGATTTGAAACTACTTATACGTCTATTAGTTTTAGACTAAAATCTGACGTTTTGTATTTGGCATTTTTTCTTCAAAAAGATGTGTCAAATCGTAGTCTACGATTAAAAACGAAGTATAGTTCTAAACTAACTAGTGTAATATCGAGCTCTATAAAAACTTAATAAATCATAGTAACATAGTAAATACCGCGTTGTTTATTTATATACTTATATTTGCAGTAAACAACCACGACATCGACAGTTTAAAATAGTATAATGAACTTAAACTGATTTCTGAAAGGCCATCGTGATACTAAAGGTGGCGCAGACTTCACTATGCCTGCCTACCTAATACTTATAGGTACAGAATATATATAATAGTTTGTTCGTATACGTACAGTCTTGGCTTTGTATTGTCACTTCGATACATGCTATGTTGTCTACTCTACGTTGTCCATTGTTATAATAAATCTAATGAATAGGTGCCACTGACGTAGCTTGATTTACTGCAATCGGGGTTTCTCTACATATTATTATCTATGCATACAATACTACTTTACCTACACTATACAGTTATTTATAGCGGATATTATTAATTAGTGAAGACAGGAATAGATACTGTAATATGTAATAGGCGTTTATGTTGCTTGTCCTGCACCTCATGGCGGTGCTCTAGAAGCAAGCAGTTGGTGGAAGACTCAAATACAGTAACGCTACTCAATATATGAGTGCTACTTAAACAATTTAGTAAATTTTAGTAGGTAGCTCCAATAGTTAAAAATCCAATACTAATTTCACATTTAGAAGCTGCTCAGTTATTTAAGTCCCCCTTAAGTTTTAAGTGGTGTATTCGGCGGTGAGTCTACTATGTTAGTAAGCTATATCTTAATATTTGGTATGCTCAATAGTCTAGGTATACAAAAAACTTTCAATTAAAGTTAAAGTTTTATCTGTGTATTTTCCGCAATTAGCCCTACAACTGGGCCTTTTGTGTGTGATTTTAAGCCGTAGGTTTCCTCACGATGTTTTCCTTCACTGTAAGAGCGATGTTAATAGCGCACGAACATATTTCTTAAAGAAAAAGACATCGGTGCTGGGCCGGGATTCGAAACCACGACCTTCTTAATGAAAGTCGGGGTATCTACCACTAGACCAACACCGCTCTCCCAAGTAATAAAATGTCATACAAAATAGTAAGTAATTTTCGCCGAGCACCGTCTCGTGTCTAAACAATTATCTACGTAAATCGAACTCGTGTACCCTCGGATTACACGTGTAACTAATGTAGTAAAAAAATCGTCATTACTCATTATATAACTAACGTCATACTGTTATCGCAACCTACCTACCTCTGATAGGTAATGTTAGAGTTGCGTTTCGAGTTAAGATTATTTAAAACAGGACTATGATTTTTGATTAGAAGTTCACATAATTTTGTCAAAAGGTTTTCGCGATTGTGCATAATAAAACACAATATAATAACTATATACCGGGTTTTAAGTCCGGCCGTTTAAAAATAATGTCGTTAATCAATAAAACGCTAGTAAATTTTATGAGAGGTACAAATTCATTATTTTTGTTGCTCAAGGCATTCTAAAAATATTTTGCAATAAGAATTGCATTCAGCAAAAATCTTCTCATGACAGGATTTGAACCTGTGGCATTCGCTTGTGAGGATAGTACACCACACGAAAAATAAAGCGGGTAATGCATAATAATTGATTCACCGTGTCACGTGTGTCCCCGTGTGGTCTAACCATGGTCTAACACATTACGACGCCCATCCGTGTTCAGGAAGCAGTAGTGAAGCGACGAAGTAGAGAATTTATAGATCAATGATTCCAATAATCTTTTTTTAAGTTAAAGTGAAAGACCACACCTCTCTGAAATCACATATTACGAGAACATTTGAAAGGGAAATGAGACGCAAACTGTGGTGTGTGATGTTTATGTCGTTTTAAGGAGCTACAAAGAATATTTATGTTTTAACAAATAATATTCTTTAACCGTTCCCAGAATCGTGACTTCGTTATTTCAAGAAGCATTTATGTTCTCTTACTTTGTGGATTGTTGCTTGAGACACGTGGCTTCATATTTGTTGAGTTTTATATTAAGTACAAAAACCCCCATAAGCTTTTTGTGCTTTCTTCTTACCGGAGTTCAATCGACACGGTGCAATTTTTTTATAAATGCATTTTTCTTCGATTAAATACTTAAGCTTGGTTCGACCGAACTGGAATAAGCAATGAATTACAGTTCTCCGCATAAATCTTCATTAATTTTGATTGCACGAGAGGTCGAGAATCGCTCTAACAATTGACGACTTATACATAAAATTGCTATTCGTTGCCTATTTCAATTTCATCGAAACGAGCCTTACTGGGTTATTTTTATAAACACGCCTCCTTATTAAATAAAATACAATAAGTAAAACTCAATTTCACCTACCAAAATATCAAATTACTTTTTAATCTTTCAGACATCATAATGATATCTTCATTCTACTAAACTTTATTTAAATTAGTTCCATCCAATAAGCATTTAGACGCATAACCAGGTAATATATCCCGATATACGCGGAAATTCGCGGAAAAAGTACATCCGGCTTGAACAATTTTCTTATAACGCTCTAGGTAGAAATGTAAGCGTGATTGATGGACACTTACATTACATAAATGTGCTATTGTATGATAAAATGTATTTTCTCTTTCCTTTTTATCTGCATGTGGGATTCGGCTTTACAGTACAAAGTTTCGCTGTAAGTGGTTGTGAAGCGATGTCTGAATAGCCTTATCATTGTTTTTTTTACGTGGCGTAAGGAAGGAGATGCAGTCCTTGATTTCATCACGACAGAACAGGCACCACAGAATGAGAGATGAGATGAAGAGAGGCAGAACAGGCAGGCATGATTTTGACTCTTTTAAAAGTAACTGGTCCACAATAGCCCTAGACCGCGATAAATGGAAGGAAGGTAGAGAGGCTTTTGCCCAGCAGTGGGACAGTACAGGCTTATAATAAATAATAATAATAGAACAGGCACCTGTGGCAGAATTGGAAGCGCGTGGACACGGGATGTCAAGGTTTCAGGTTCAAGTCCTGTCGGTTTTATATTTTTGCAAGCATTTCTTGAAAAATCAAAATTAGTCGTTCCATTTCAGGATTCTTCAGTTTACGTTGATTTTTAGTACTAACCTAATCTGCATCTCGTAGCTAGTTAACATAAATAAGTCCGATGCCGTGAGAATATCGGGATCGTCATTATCATCACAGCCCTTAACCGTCCACTGCTAAATTTGTAACTAGAAAGCTTACTTCGTCAAAAAAACGGTCCCGCTTGATGTTAGAGAGACCCCAGTCTGTCCTTTTTTCACCTTAGTGTTCGTCGGTTAGTTAGTTCAGGACCGACTGGGACCAATTGGTTCCAACTGGACCGTATTGATATATCAAAGCAAAAACTACCTTAACCCTAGAGAGATCATGATTGAAATTGATATTTTAAAAGTTGTCAAGTGCACAGTCTTCTAGAAGCGAATACGACGATGTTACATGTCTCTGCAACTACAAGAACACACGTCGAAACAGAATGCTAGTTATAATATACTTATAGGATAAATAAGATAACAAACTTAAGCGGTTTAATTTCGTTTTCTTCAATGGTGAAACAGTAGTTGAAGTCAATTACTGAATTCCTCATGGTTATAACTCTCTCTCAGTGTGTTTGCGCACGCACGAAACTATCGTAGCGCTTCGTTTTACTTGTACTGTTGTGTATTCTGTTGTTTTACCATATTGCGTTGTTGTTTACAGAGATATGCTACATCGTCGTCTTTGCTCTTCGAAGATTGTGCACTTCACAACTTATGAAATATAAATTTCAATCTAACAAACATTTAGGTTAAGGTAGTTTTTGCTTTGATATATCAAAGCGGTCCTGTTGAACCTAGTTGGATCCAGTCTATCCTTATCTAACTAACCGACGAACACTTAAGTAAAAAAAGGACAAACAGGTGTCTCTCTAACCGTAACAGGACCGTCTTTTTGTCGAATTAAGCTTTCTAGTTACAAAGTAGTAATATTTCTATGGTTGTATGACAGTTACGTAAATGTTTCACTATAATCGGTTTATTATGGTACACTAAAACGTTGGCTAGGCTTGAAATATGAATAGATAAATGTTAAACGGCATTTTACGCAGAGACATTTATTTAGCACTAAACTAGGCTGGGCTTGATAACGGATAAAATACGTAAGCGCAGATTTTTCTTCGGTCTTCGCGATGTTTAATTGTAATCGATTTTAATTGTAACGATATTATTTAACTAAATATTCAATAAATAGAATAATATACAAACTAAATAAAACCCAAAAAATTAAACGCAACTTCGTAAATTTAAAAGCTACTTAAATATAATTAATGGCCAAATACACAAACGCTACTCAACATTTGAATTCTACTTAAACAATTAAGCAGGTCTCAAACTCAATATTGTCCATACCAATGTTAAATTTAGAAGTTGCTCAATTATTAAAGTAAGTACTTCTTAAATTTATAGTGGCGGTTTTTGTATTTGGCTGTAGCTGTAAGTAGCTTGTTAATTCAGCATGTGGAAGTTTGCATTTTGTAGGTATTCGTCAGATTTTGGGTAGCGTTTCAGCGTTCCGTCGTATGTCACATAAAAATATGATCACGGGACAATCCAAGTTCCTAATGACTGTCTCCGGGGGAACGGAAATTGACACCGGAGTTACAACAGGTATTATAATTCGGTAAGATTATTCTCCACGGAGGAAAATCTCACAAATTGCTCGGCTCCCCAGGCTTTATTCGAAAACAATATTCAATTTATGTTTCATTAATAAATAACAAAGTATTTGTAAGTTCTCGCTTACCTGAAATTACACTTAGATCAAGCGGACTTAGATTAACAGAGTCCCGCGGTTGCACTCGTAAGGCCGATCCCGTGGGATCTCCAAATTTCATATCTCTAGGGTCAGCGTTTTGGGCTCTGCGTTGACATTAAATATAGTGCAGTCAATCAGTCAGGTCAATGAATTTTATATGTATAGATAGTGCGATCCTAATACGAATGCTTTTGTAAAAATCAAAAACAACACTTCTTTTGGCAGTCGTGTAAATATGAAATTCAAATAATATGATATTATTTGAATTTCATATTTAAATATTATGAAGTTTATTTTTATTTGACATTACTCAAATCACATCTATCAGCTTTCGGTTCTATGTACACTAAACACAAGCTTGTATCGCAGTAACCGAAGTACCGATATAAAAATAATATAAATATTAAAATATATGTGTAAATATCGATATGCGATCGAGTTAAAGACACAGTAACCTCTTATATAATTTAAATAATGCCAGTCACAAACAAGGGTCACGTTTATACTCGTAAAACGACACAAACAAATAGGTACCTAAGTACTCGTTTTATTTTATCGCAATAATATTTCGTAATAGGCTTATGTACCGGAGAGTAGTCAAATCCCTATTAGAGACGGTTCTTAGACTTATTCGTAACAAACAATTTTGTTTCAAACGTCATTAGTGTTGGTGAACGTTCGGGGTTACCGCAGCCAATTGTAAGAATCTACCTATAGGTAGATCTACTTATAAAATTCAATCAAAACACGACTGTTTTTTTTTGTTATATTCGCTTATTTTATCAAGCATTTTGTTGACACCCTCGTTTCGAGGTATTTCCAGACCTCTTGAAATTGAGAAATTTCAATCTAACATCGCGAAATCAGAAGAAAAATCCAAAAACTAAGTTATTGATATTTTTAACGTAGCTTAAACAGCCGGTTCTACAGACTTGACATTTGGAGAGCGTGTTCTTTCTGAAGTGATCTGATCCACTAAGGGTTGTTCAAATATTTCGCGCAATCGGGACTTAGGCGGTTAAAACGGGACCCAGGTGGCAAAGTGACTGACACTGTCACAACTTCTATAAGAATACAAGGCGAAACTCATACTAATGCTAAGCTCTTCTTTTCGTGCAGTGTTGTAGGTCACTTAGAGTTAGAGTTAAGAGGTCGCCATAAGACTTCTAACTTGACCTAACGACTGCTATCGGATCTAACAACCAATTGGTGTCTTCGTGCACTTTAAGTTTGCTTTCTAAAGACCAGTCCTGTGAAGTAATTTATAGGTCTCCGACCAACAGCATATAAAAGCTGAGCTAATCCTAATCACAACTAGACTGAAGGTTATTTATGCATTGTAACAATAATAATAGCATTATAACCGTCACAGTAGAATGGGGACGCGTTATGTACACGAGTATTGCCACTACACTAAAATGTAAACAGCTATCGTGTTACCACACTGCATGGAGCATAACAGACAAATGCTCATTGATATTGGCTACTTTATTCACGTATGAATTATCACAGTTCATAGCCCGAATCAAAACTGCAGTGGAATAATCAAACTATGTTTGGATCATTTCATTACACATGCACGACGCCCGTTTCAATTATTAGACTTATTTCGTAAGGAATGTGTGGTTCGTGATCGACGATTTCCAATTGTAATGTCGGTGGAACCATTGTAGAATGAAGTCTTCTTTCTTTTTCTTGTAGTGGTGTGGCTCACCTAGTGTTAAAAATATTGAAGAAAAGAAGTAGGTAGTACAGCTCTACCAGAATCTCATGGCATGAGAAAAAAAGAATTCGTGATTTTATATGGCAATGTCACCTATATCTGTTATGCATGACCGTGTAATTTGTATTGATACGTTTTTCATACATTGCTTACATATATTAATGTATCAAAATGGTATCTGATTACCCGAGGGTGCCCGAGGGTTGATGTATAACAATTTTTTTTACCATGGTTGCCATAAGATTCTGGTACACCTATAGTAGCTTGTAGAGAAAAGTAATAGTTAGCAAAAGTTTGCCTGTTTTCTGAAAACGGACTTTGGAAACGGACGACCTTTTCTTCAAATAAGAGACCGGTTATGGGAAACAAATTTGTATGAAAGATGGGCAACTGTTACTGTAAGAGCGCTGCGAGTGCAAACTACTAGGTAAACTGTGGTGGAACCTTGTTAATTCCGGTACGAAATCCCCTTCAAAATAACGATCTGTTTTCAAAACGTATGACGTTAGTGAGTTGATGACAAATTCTCGACGAAATTGGCAACGATACTGCAAGGGAACAAGTAGAGAGTACCTAGCAGGAAACTAGCGTCAATCGTTTTGGATAACAACACGAGATGAGTATAGATTTATAACAACCAAATTGAGATGGAGCTATTCGTTCTTCTTGTTGATAATATATGCTAAACTTGACATAAATCGAAAAAAAAACGAGTTGCCTTTAATAATTTCTACCTACGCGTGAAAAAGATGTTCGGAAAGATCTCGATACTCGATACGTCGGGCGTTGAAAAATGCCTATATAATACCAGAAAGTCTAGCAATTTCATCATTTTTATTACGTGTGTTGTGTGTGTACCATTAATAACGAGTTTTTTTTTCAATTTAATCGAAGCAAATTAACTATGGTGGACTGTAAATTTAAAGTCTGCCTGCCGTGTCAGGCAGTCGTCAAACAGTCTGCCACGACGAAAAGCGAGACCCAAAGTTATTGTAGGTCAAAGTAATGTCATTTCCAATGCGACTTTAATGTCATTGTTTGTATTTTTTTGTCACGAGTTACGTTTACCATTATACGTATCAAAGTCTAGGAACAACACGTGAAGTGTGTGTACTGTGTTGGAAAATTACTAGTAAAGTTACAGCGGTGTGTGCGCGGGCGCAGCGCTGTCTCCGCTTCACAGACACGTCATCGAGCGATCATAATCTCTACCTACTCTGTTACTTCATACATTATTTACTATCCTATTTATAGATCGTTTCTTGGAGATGTGAAAAATAAGCTGTTTTCAGATTTTATCTCAACTTAACATAGGTAGATAAAAAAATGAAAAATTTTAAATAACCTAATTACAGTAAAAATAATCGATAATATTATTAAGAGATTTGGTATCAGATGAAAGAAAGTTCAAACAAGCCACTGAAGTAACGCTACCTCAAAATCAGTGATACTTTTAACGTCTCAAGGGTCATTCATCGACTGCATCTTAGCAACACTAATTATTTAATTTATACGATATACATAACAAATAAATGCGTCCCGCGGTTACAATGCGTAAGTCCCGATCTCGTGGGAATATCGGGATCAAATGTGGCCTACGTTACTCATCGATAATGTAGCTTTCTATTGGTGAAAGAATTCATGAAATCGGTCCAGTAGTTTCGAAGCCTATTCGCTACAAACAAAGTGTAGATAATATCAGCGTAGAAGCGGCTTTTTATTAAATTTATTTCGCATAAAAATGGAACAGGTAAAATGTTTCAGACTATAATCTGCCATTTTTGTTCCTTGTTTTTGACATATTTATGTTTAGAAAGATTTGTAAAATCGTAGTCTACAATTAAAAAACGAAGTATAGTGCATAATATCTCAATGGTTAACGTAGCTTAGCTTGGCAGGTTATCTAGACTCAAATATCTAGGTATTAAGTATAGTTAGGTAAGAAAACTGGCTTGACAACACTCGCCCATCTCGAAGTTTCTCCAACATGGGTTGCCCTACATGGGTGTGGTTACTGGACGGGTATTTGATTCTAGCCAAAGCCAATATAGCCAATTGACTGCTCATAAGTACAGAGATTTTTTCTACAAAACATAACTCAGCGTTGCGGGCAGGGAGTGGGGTAATCAAACTTTGTGATTGGCCGATGCGTACCTACTTAGACTCCTTGTGATTGGCGTTACCTATCTAAACCTTAGACTCTTTGTGGTTAGCCGTTCTTGCACGAAGGTGCTACTAAAAAGACGTACTATTTTCGTGAGGGAGTACTAATAAGTACCCCCTCACGAAAATAGTATGCTTCATAAATGAGCAGTCAACTGGTTTTATCGTCTTTGATTCTAGGATTGACGGTCCCATACGAGATTCTTTTTTATTATCAGATCGACGCTTTTCTTGGTCATGGTCTTTTTGAGCTTAGTCTTTATGTCCTTGCCTTATTTGAGGATGGATAAGTGTGATATTTTGTTAGTAAAATGTTGGTTGGAGTTTATTTTGAAGGCTTCTGAAGCACGATGGGAGTTGAAGTTACCACCTTTTGAAGTCAAAATGTACAAATATATATGACGAGCACCATCTTTCAAAAGGTCGTAGTTAAGCGTGATCTTTTGGTGTTCTGCAGCGCAATACTATAACGACAATATTGTTATGTCTGTCGTAAAAATAAAATTACTATCGCTGCGGGCTCTAAGACGAAGGTGACGAAATACGACTAAAACGTTAAAAGCATCATTGCGTTTGTGGTAACGTTACATTGGCCATTTACAACTGTCTTCTTTCTGACGTCATATCTACTGTTGAGGTTGAGATCAATGATCTGGATACGTGACGATTTGTAAGTGAAAATGGAACCCTTACCTTGTACGGATTACGGTTGTTTGTATCCCTCGTAGTTTTGTTGTTAAGCAGGGAACAAATTCGGGGAAGAGAGATCTTACGTGGGTTTAGGGCTCTTGAATGTGTGGACTGTTTCAAAGGCGTGGGTGGAACACTACATGATTGGAGCATTCCCGTTCTCACGCCTACGCTACGACGCTAGAAAAATAAACATTAGAAAGAGAGACTAGAAAATATAATAGCAGTAGCACATCCTTGCCCCAAAAGGTGAGTACAGACTAGAGCATTTTCTCGAGCATCTCTGTTATTTAACGTTCCTCTGCGAATGCTCGGCGCTCTGTTCAGCGTAATGCTCACAGCGAGTGTGCATTTCTAAGAGGTACTTGGAACATTTTGTTGTACCTTGTGTTCATTTTCATGAAATGTCGCACTCGTTCAAAGGAATCGACGAATCATTATATCATTACGCTCGTACGCTATTGGTTTTTTTTTAAATCAGGCCGTAACATAACACCGAGCATTCATGTTTGAGGTTCGGCTCGAGCGGATTTAAAAACAGTGAATGCTCGAGGTCCTGCGCGCGTGGTTCTGATCAAGTCTGTAGCCACCCTAAAATACGAAGTAATAAATCCCGGAGCACTATCGTAACGTAAACTCTTACGATGTTATCTAAGTAGGTATTTCTGTTAAAATCCTTCGCTCCCGTTTACAAACTTGCCTCGGAAGGGCGTGCCCTTCCTATCTACCGTTTTCCTGCTCGTCTCTTCATTTATCTTGGAAATTGCTTACTTCTAGTTGTGCGAACTTGTTTATAAAGACTTTATTTTGAGCGAAATTATTTTTTTAAAGTTACACGCTTAGGGGGTTTTGTTTGTAATAGAATTGTTCCTAAATTTATTTCAGTATCAGTTTCATTTTCAAACAATACAGTTTTCCCATCCGTTTTTGAGCCATTAAAGCTTCGATTGCAGTCCAGTTGCAAGTAATAGTTTCATTTTGAGTGTATTCTTTGCAATTGCAATGATGATGTTGAAATAATAATGAAATTTTGGTCCTTCATTACACGAATTACCCCCTGTTTGAAGTCGGTAGAAGGTCGTAAGTCCACAATTTCGGCAAAGTGAGTGTAAATATTGAGTCAGATGGTACTCATAATATACTTTCCTTTACCTTATTATCAATACACTAAAAAGAAATGCGAGGTATTTTTCAATCGTCAGAACAAAAACACATTAAAATTCAAACGCATATCAGTGAAATTCACAAGGGCGTAATGGGTACATGTTTTTAAGTGCTGAAAACTATCTCTTTTGCATTTTTATCACTATAAGCAAGGAATGTTAACACAAAGCATTCATGTTGCGACTTAAGTAGGTATACTTAACTAAATTCATATGAAAGGTTACTTAGTTATTCAATGTTTACAATACTATTCATATTTTTTAACTGAGATCTTCCTTCACTTCGTTGCCTGGAAGTGATCGCTTTGAGCAGTAACCACACCCATTGTGTCATCGAGATTTAAATAGTTTTTATTATTGTTGCAATTTTCGGTTTTCGTGTGTAAAATTAAGAATGTTGCTAATCAACTGTCAGCGTCCCTTTGTTTAACCCGTATTACAAAAAACCGATTTCCAAATTTGACGTCCTTCGGACCAGCAGTTTAGGCTGTGTGTTGATATAGTTCAGTCAGTCAATCAGTCCAGACTTCGTAATATGTAAGTATATATACAATAGGGCTACGAAGATCAAAACCCACCATACAGTTTTGTGTGACGTACTCTAACAATTTCGTCAACGTAACATTACGAGTGGGGTAACAACGACCGAGTGACTACCGCGATCGTTATCTCCGACGTAGCAACACAACACGTCACATGCAACTAACAGTTGTGTTTAACATACGCCACTATTGTTTACCATAATTGCACCAATTACGGCAACTAACTATATACCACGATAGCTGTGCCTTAATGTAATGCTGAAGCATCGATTGGACCTCATCAACTTTTAGTACAGTACTATCAGTTAGTAACCACACAAACAAACCGAGCCTTTGTTAGGTCCGAATCCTGTCACGGGTGGATTTTTAATGATGCAATTCATTAAAATATTTCTCAATTACCACATTTGGATTCTGTAAAAGGCTTTACAGTTCTCACACACAAGTGCGATATTGCGTCCCGATTTCTTACACACAGCTGCGTTTTTTCCGGCGCACATACTGCATGCGTTTTGCGGTAAAACGCACCTGTGTGGAGGTGCCTTGTAACATAATTTTGGGGTGTCTGAACAGAGCAGACATTCTGAAAATAGAGGATAAGATAGTGATTTCATCTTCTTTCGTGAGAACTTCGCTACATCTTTTCGTCCAAAATATCTCAGGGCTTGAAGACAAAGGTTTTTAATCAGTGTGTGTTACTGGATGAAATGATTACTTACGGATCCGAGACGTGGTGTTTCACCATAGGGCTTATGTACAGGCTCAAAGTCGCTCAACGTCCTATGGAGGGTTATGCTTGGCATTTTCTACGGGATCGAATCAGAAATGAGGAGATACGTAGAGAAACGAGGGTCACCGACATCCAGCAAAATATCGGGTTGAAGTGGCAATGGGCAGGTCTTATATCGAGGAGAACGGATGGCCGAAGGGGCCTAAAAGTTCTTGAGTGGAGATCACGGACCGGGAAACGAAGCGTAGGATGTCCACCGACGCGATGAACGGATGATCTGGTTAAGACTGCGGGCCAGCGATGGATGCAGGTTGCTTCCAACCGCCTTAGCTGGAAGACGATGAGGCAGGCCTATTGATGATAACGATGAAATCTAGGCGGCCTTATCGCTTAAACCGATCTCTTCCAGGCAACATTTAAATAGACCTATCGATTTTGAAAATCTGAATATGTTTATCGACTTTCGACGTTCTCCGGTACACCTGTAATCTTAATTACGTACCTTTTTAAAACTTACTTACCTATTACTTAAACAGTGATTTAGAATTTTTAAATACCTATCACATAATCAAATTTGATATGCAAAGAGATAATGGTTAGGAATAAATAACCTACTAGTTATTCAAAAGATAAAATTTAAACTTCACTGTAATTATTCTCGGGGTTTTCTATCAATTCTGTTACGTACTTGAAACCACTGATGTGTCATCTTACTTCTTATTCTTACTTCTTACTAATATTATAAACGCGAAAGTTTGTATGTATGTATGTGAGGTTGTTACTCTTTCACACAACAACTACTGAACAGATTGCGATGAAACTTGGAATATAGGTAGCTGGGGACCTGGATTAACACATAGGCTACTTTTTATCCCGATATTCCCGCGGGAACGGAACTTACGCGGGTGAAACCGCGGGGCGCAGCTAGTAATATAATAAAACAGGTAAGTAGATGCAGCAACTTCTTTGATTTATGATGGTAAACTCTTGCTTCACACTCAAAGTAATTGTGTTTGAAGTAAAGTTTGTATGTATTTGTGTAATTTTATTGAGAAGACCCTTACCCACTGTGGGTTCATGCCCACTGTAGGGCAAGGGCCTCTTCAAGAGGGGTTAAGAAGAAGCCTCAAGAAGTCTTCTCCAGAACAGGCGAATGTCCCATGCCTTCGGACCGTGGCGAGTCCTAGGTGTCCTCAATATGTTGTTAGCGCCTTTATTATTTTTCATTTTTTAAGAAAAACATTAGTTGCACAGTCGGAATTAGAATCCATGACCCTCGGAATGAAAGTCTCAACCACTAGACTAACACCGCTCTGGTTAAATTAAAATAATGGATCTCAATTTATTTGTAGTACATAGTACCTCCTAGTACCAAGTAAAGTACCTTCTTGTTCGCCAGTCCTTAATGGAAACTGCCGAGTGGCACCACCGACTACTCAACCTCCACTAATAAGAAAAAGTTCTCGAACAAGCACCTAGTACAGTCAGCAACAAACTCAATGACCGCATTCAAAATGTTTAGATAAAAAATAAAGAAAATATAAAATAGAGAAATAGAGATGAAGAGTGTTATTTTCAGAATTTCAGTCCTCTGTTACACCTGACAATTATTATGTAAGTCATTTTGAAAATCTGTACCCCTACCATGAGTTGGTACGTAAAAACGTAAACTGTAACGTAACAGTTTGGGCACGTCCGCAACGCAAAATATCGGGTCGCGCGGCCATCATGTTCCGACCGGTGCAACAAGGAGGGCGTGCTGTGCACAAGTTCAAACTGTTTTACGTATTAACTCATGGTAGGGGTACTGTATTGGGCTCGTCGACTTTTGGTGCTGTTCGTACCTTACCTACCCACAAAAGTATAAATTCTGCAAATTCGATCGCCGAAGCGTAGCCGAGTCGATCCGGCTTGCTAATTGGGAAAATTCTGTTAATTACGGTGTATTATGAAGATCGTCCAAAGAGGAACGATATTAACGTCGAACGAATACGATTACAGTAATGAGCGCCATCTGTGAATATTCGAAAAAAAGGTAACATTTACGATATTGAATAAATTCGAGATAGGTTATGTAATGTCAACTCTTAAATTTCCTACAACTAAGTTGTGACTAAAAATAATAATGACATCTGAATGACATTGGCAATTTTATTGTAAGACTATGATTCTGTACATGAAAAGTTAAGTTTGAAAACGGTCCCTTTTATTAAGAATTCTCAAGAATCGTGATGGCTAAATAGTTATTTATAATAGTATGGTATGGATAGTTAAAATTTCACCGAAGATGTATTTTTTGATATCGCTTTTTTCAATAATTAATTCCCTAACAATTGAAAAGTACAATTTAAATAAACAAAACAGGACTTTAACGGAACTTAGTAATAACATACGGTCATCCATTCATTTATTACTATAAAGGCTGTATAAGTTACACGTGCAATTAAGATAATCTGCCAGCTAGAGAGTTGGGCCAATGGTTAAACGAAAGCCTAAAGGCTTTCACACAGGTGCGATATTGAGTCCCGTTTTTGCGGTTTGAGTCTCCATTCCTTGCAAACAGCGGTGTTTTTACCGTGCGGGAACACCGCATGCGTTTTTGCGAAATTGATTTTTAGGGCATATTATATGAGGCCCGCAACGAAGTTGTGTATTCACACTGCGGCTGTATTACCGATGTTTATAATTGAATCGGCGAATCGGGACGCATTAAAATTACCGCAAATACGCTTATGATATTACCGCATGCGTTTTTGCACCTCTGTGGATGCAGTATTGACAGGACGCAATGCCGAACTACCGTACCCAAGCAAATACAAAGATACAATATGATGCGATATTACCGCATGCGTTTTTGCGGTGAAAATTCGCCTGTGTGGGGAAAGCTTTACACCACGACTCGCTTAAATGTAACTATAAAACCTTAAACCTTATTTACGACAGTTTTATCTAATGTTTTGGTAATAAATACCAGAAATAGGGTTAAAATAATTTAAGTTACACGCATTGAAAACCTAAATACGTTTAAATATGCTAATGTATTGTAATTACAGAGCATTAATGTAGAGTTGAGGTGACAGGTTGCCGATAAATATTGAGATAACTTGAATTTAGTGTTGCTAAATTCAAGTTATCTCATAATAATTTAATTAGGATCGACTATTTGAAATTTTAGGGTTTTGGTATTTAACTATAGTAGAATTTTTCGACTATAAATCATACTAAGTACATTTTTATTCGGTTTTCGCGGTATTGGATCGAAATTTAACGCATTTTTTCAGTTTTAATAGCGGTTGTTTTATTATATTAAGCATTTTATCAATGCCCTACGATTTGAGGTCTATACAAAATCTCTTTACTGTCGTGTGGGGCCTGGGTGGGACAATGCCAATACACGATATTTTTGTGATAATGGTACGAAACCCTTCGAGCGCGATTAAGACTCGCACTTTGTCATTTTTTACATGAAAAAACTGTGGTAACAAAGTGCGTGTGTATACTGTGGTAACAGTGTACACTGTACATATAAGCACCAAGGACTTAGTCTGTTTTATTTGCTAGATAAAAAAAGTTGTTCGTTTGATTTTACTCTGTCGTACCTTCTGCCCAACATAATGTAGCGTAACGTTATGTTAGTAATAGTTTCACCTTAACACACACACTAATGTAATCTTTTCTCCTCACCACTATTCCTCTTTTACCGTACAATAAATTTTATGTAACTGCTTACTTTCCCTATTTACCAGAAACGTTGCCAGATATAAGCTCACAAAAACCCCATAAAATGAATGCCCACTAAACTAACAATATTTTTTTATACGCATCTTACGGAGATGGACTTTTTTATATGAGGTATGTGATATTATGTGCCTTCTCCACGTTATCTATGTAACCAAGAAATCAGAGTTGAGTCGTAAAAATAAATATGTCTTTACGATTCACAATCATAAGAATGTTATTGTTATTTCGAATGAAGATGTCAAATCAAATTTTTCTGCGTGATGTATTTCCAATTTGATGGTGCTGTTTGTTGTAAGGCGTGAGGGAAATTATATCTTGTGACAAGGCGTTAAGTGTTGAAATCGCATGTGTTAAGGTTGGTATTTTTCTCCACATATAATAAAAACGTCGGAATTTCTTTTCCATACGTAATCGCAACGACATGCGAGTAGGTTATGTGCACACGGCGCCAATTAGGAAGGTAAAATTGACTTCGTCAAACATTTTTATCGATATCTAATTGAACTGAGCTCTCGAACAAACAAAATTGTAATGATTTCCACAAACATCGTCAAAGAAACATTCCCATAGGTTATTATCACCAATTCACTTTGTCTCAACAAACAATCCAATTCTACTAATATTATAAATGTGAAAGTTTGTGTGTGTATTAAGTGAGTAAGTAAGTATAAGATTTTAAACCAACATGATTGTTTTTACTAAAAATATTATTAAATAACGGGATGTTTATCTTGTTTTAATTTGATTTTTACGGTGCTCGATATTTCGCCGGTAATTGCAAATAGCTTGTTCACGAGACATCTTGTTATTGAATAATATTACTAGTATGTTTGTTACTCATTTACGCAAATGCTACTAAACCTATTGCGATGGAATGCATGCAGATATCTGGATAGCTAAATGAACGTGTAGGCTACTTTTTATCCAGAAGTTCCCGCGAGATCGGAATTTACGCGAATGAAAACACAGAGCGCAGGTAGTTTGAAATATTACACAAAATGTCAACACGAGCTCTCTCTGTTGAACACTCGATTCTATAGATAGATAGACACTCAAACTTATAGATATGTATAATAATGTGCCGTTGTGATGTCTCAACGGATGAATAAACAATGTTTATCGTGTTTGATAATGGTTGTAGTAAAGTGAGTAATTATTACAATAATAGAATTAATATTGAGTACTTATAGCGGAGGCGAGACGGTGGTACGAGTAAGTATATCAGAGATAACGCAACTTGTATTAAGATGACAGTCCTCGAGTTTTTTTCGTTTTTCATTTAGGATTGGTTTAATTATTAGTGAACTTTGAAAATTTGTTGTTGGGAACGCTCAAAGGATACATCTAGACGGTTCGCATTGTTTAAAACAACGCTTCGCCAGTTTTACCTTCATATTTCCGTTCAAGGCAAAGTATCTCGATGTATCCTTTGACCGTTCCCAAAAACACATTAGCTAGCGAAATACACTAAATAACTAAATCAATGGAGCTCATTGACCTAGCTGTACCAGCCGATCTTGAATGGTTGTGCGGGTTAAGCAACGCTTGGCGCGGTCATTACTTGGATGGGTGACCGAAAATTTGTGTGGCAATAAATCATTTTCTCGAGCTCCTCCGTGCTTCGGAAGGCACGTTAAGCAGTTGGTCCCGGTTGTTATCTCTGATAGCAGTCGTTAGGTCAAGTTAGAGGCCTTAGGGCGACCTGACAACTCTAACACCAGGTGAGCCACACCACTATACGAAAAGAAGAAGACTAAATCAATAGATTTCAACGGGAAAATGAAATAACTTAAAGGACTACCCCCCTTGACTGCGGCACAGCATAAATATTAGCTTCCTGCCTTCCTTTGAGTAAGCTGACTCCATGGAAATCTCCTTCATAAAAAAGAGGTTAGGTTAGGACGCGTAATAGTTCTTATTTTTATAAGAAGGTATGCTTCCCGCACGCTTTTGTTTTGTTCTTAAGAAATACGAGCGAGTCAGGGTAGTATGTATCTCTGCACATTAACCGGGGTTTCGCTAACACTGAATTAATTGAACTAGTACCCCGAATGAGGCCCGAGCCCCGAAACCTCCCATCTGCCGCGTGCCGCACCCGACATCCTTCGCATTTCATCTAGCTGATGGCATATTGCCGACCGCCCTCTGGTAAAATGACTCCATTTTGACTTACACATGTAGGTACCTACGTGTGAGGACGCCCCCGTTGCGGTCTATTTTCTGAATAAATGATTTGATTACAAAATTGCAAATGGGAAATGTAAAGTGTTCCTGACATGTTATGACCGAACAAAAAATATAAAAGAAATATTAAAATGTTTGTCGACAGCTCCGTTATTTTATTTCTTTACTAGCAGTGTCCTGCAATTTTACCTACGTAAGTCCCGATCTCTAGGGAATTTTGCAAAACTCTTTCTTATTGGAAACCTACAGATTACAAAAAACACACCCTCCAAATGTCATGCGTCTAGGACCAAAGGTTTGAACTTTGCTGACATATAAGGCTCAGTCAGCAAGTTAGTTTATCATTAATTTGAATGTTATATGTTTAGATAGTCGTCCAGTCCTTCAATAGTGCGAAGACAGTTTTCATTATTATTCCCTTATTTGTAAAAGAGCCGTTTAATATGCGTAGACAGCTTTCGAGATGACGCTTAACCTAGAAAAGAACATGCACTGACATTACAAGCAAAGCCATCAGTTACTGCAGTGGGCGATACTCGCCCGTAAAGCGCATCGTTTGGATCTTTACCCGCAAACGCACATTATAGAGAACCACACGAGTGTGGTAGACCAATTTGATTGCATTCATGCGGCCGTCTCATTGTTGACTCAGCTTTTATAGTGAAAACTGCACTCTGCAGACAGCTGTCTTGCTAACTGCGATGAAAATTGTAGATACAGTAGTGTTGCTGTTCTATCCATAGTTCACTATCGATAGATATTCCGTTACAACTATCGATAGTTTTTCGATAGACTTATCGATAGTTATTTGATAGACTATCGATAATTGTGACAAAGCAATAAGTATCGGTACTATCGATAATTTTGCCAAATCGATAGTGTAGCCGGGAAGTTTGCCCTATCGATTAAACAATAAACAATCGATAGTAGTGTTGTTACAATAGTCAGATCTGATACTATCGATAGTTTTATGCTATCGATAGTATAAAACTATCGATAGTATTGCAGTATATTGATACTATTGTTTTGCTTAGCTATCAATAGTATCGATACTATAGATAATTTTCAAGGTTAGCAATTGATAGTGAAACTATCGATAGTTCGGCAACACTGTGCAGCGATCGGCAGTTTCACCGACCTCGTTTGTTTCATACTCCGCTTAGACCGATCGAATCGTCACACTCATTATTTCGATGCGAACTTCCACGTGTCTATGACTAATTAAGGGGCCTATCGATTGGGGACACGGGGACTAAATGCAGGCGATGCATGGCAACTTTGCTAAGTACCTACGTAGTTACACGTACAGATATTATGTACCTACTACACAAGTAACACCTAGCTATGGATACGGTTTTCGGCAATATAATAGCTACATTCACCTAGCTTAGTTCAGCTTAAACGGCTCAGCGGAGCGAGGCTAAGTTAATCGAGCGATTCTATTGGTAAACACATCTCTAGCCTTAAACTAGTAAAACTGAATATATTTAATCAATCTATACTATTGAGATATTATGAATTAGTACTAGAGGTGATGTCTCAATTTTTTTTCTCCTTTTACGCGAAATAAATATTGAAAAAAGTCACTGCAGCGCTGACAACACTTATGTATATCTAGCAAATGAACTGACTATCACTGCACTGCAAGTTGGAGTCGATGAATGACACTTAAAAGTATTATTGGATTTGAGGTAGCGTTACTTCAGTGGCTTGTTTCAATTTCAACAATCTTCCTTCTGATGCCATATCCACTAAGGTTAATAATAATAATGAGAGTATTGAACAGTGATCTCAGTAAACACTAGTGGTTCACCTTGACTTTTGGCGCGCGAATCGCCCGCCATGATTTTGTTTTTGTATCGGCATCCCGACCGCGACCGTTCGAAATCGCAAGTGAACGGACTGCACTGAGAGCCGGCCTTGTAAACTTTTTTCTCTCACTACAATATTCGGTAGTCGTATGACGTAATTCGTTAAGGCGCTTGTGCAAATTGATCGCGCCTTCGCCGCCCGCGTCCGTCTTCGTCGGGGAACAATTGCAAATTGAATTTGGTTCGTGCATCAGAGTCTTGTGTAGTTTTACCTTTATTTGTTTTAGTGTGTTTAGACGCGCTTTGCGGTTTTAGTGAGAATTCTTCGCGGCTTCCGGGTGAAGGGTGACTTTTTTAAATTCGTAACTGCAACGCTACTCTTTATTTTGAGTGCTGTTTTAAAAAATAAGCAAATCTAAAACTCAACAATTAGTCTTCGAATTTTTATATTTAGGAGCTACTTTATTTAAGTAGCCTATAAATTTTTAACGACGTTTAAGAATTTGGTTATGTATTTTAATATTGAATTAAGTTATTTAGATAAACCGATGAGAAATATGGGTAGGTAACTTAATTCAGTAATTTTTCTTAAAAATACTTCTGTGTTATCTAATGTTCCCAAAGCGCGATTGAGGTCACAATCTAGTCACTGTTCGTTTAAAAAAATGACGCCCGAAAAAGCGCTACTTTGTTAGGCACGTCCATTTTGTTGCAAACTGCAATTTATAACCTTGAAATTACTTTGCACGCGACAAAAATAGTTCGGTTTTACGATGTCTATAAAATATTGTATTTTACCACTGTGTTAATTTTGTTGTTCGTTTACATTTTTAGTCGTTGCCGGGGGCGATATTACCTACGTACCCACAGCTCTATATTTGGGTTTAGTTAGGTAGAAGTTTTAGTGTAAAGCTTGTTTATCGGAAGCTTATAAATTGTGAGCGGGAGGCGAGGTTCGGAAGGGGGGTGGGTGTTCTCACGCAAGGCAACTCGCGCTTTGATTACTACCATTGTCTTCAGGAAATCCTCACTCCTTCACAGCTTTTGTCCTACCCACAATTAATGTTACTGTAAAACGAACGATTAAAAAGTCTCGTCGTCTCTCCGACGCTTCGGAATCTGAATCAACATCGATGTTATTAACGCAACCCCTCATACGTAGGTGATTGGTTTTGTGATTGAATTGCAATTTGACCCCTTTTAATTCGGTTCGTTTTGTGTTAGTCGGGAAGCAGTCGAAGCACGCGAACATTTCAACGGTTATTATGAAACGGAGTCTAAGCTTCAAACATAGTTATTGTCAGATTTTGACTATTAAATTTACTTATCACCTAAAAACTTTTTCAATTTACACGATTTGAACCATTTTAAGATAGATAAACCCGGGGCCGGGTTTACCGGGTCTTAATCGCGTATTGTAATTTTTTGTGGAGGTAGCCGCCTGGGAAAAGTCATTAAAATTATTTTCTCGAGCTCCTTCGTGCTTCGGAAATTAAGCAGTTGGCTCCGGTTGTTATCTTTGATAGCAGTCACTAGCGGCCTAAGAGCGACCTCTTAACTATATAACTCTAGACCACATCACTAAGACAAAAGGGTCTTAATGGCGTATTATTATTTATTTTCTTAACTTTACATTTCTACTATGTTACAATAGTTTTGGCCGCGAGGAGACTGCGATAACTACTCTCCTCGCAGTTTCTTCTATACCACGTTTTAACATGTTTTTTGTCTACCGGCAATCAGTAATCTGACCAAAGATGGTTAGACTACGTTTTGTAATAAAGGTGTTGGTGTTGTGCGATGATCAGATACAACGCAACGCGTTTCGAATAATCTCCGGTCTCCCTGGATGGATGTTAATTGACTATTTTATTACAAATAGCGTTTTATTTTCGGTTTTAAACCCTCGTGTTGGATAGCTACACATCGGACGGTTTCTTTTACCATAGTCATCTATAGATAGTAATCAAACGCTCATGCGTTTGACCACTTGCTCACCTAATGGTAAGGGATCTTCTTCTTCTTTTCGTATAGTGGTGTAGCTCACCTGGTGTTAGAGTTTTTAGATCACCCTAAGGCCTCTAACTTGACCTAACGACTGTTATCAGAGATAACAACCGGGACCAACTGCTTAACGTGCCTGGTAAGGGATGATAACCATGCTCATATAGAAGGAAGACAGCAGTGGAACAAGATTTGACTCGTGGCTGCACCGGTCAACGTATCGGATGAGTACAGTATTACAGAAGGGAAATACTAAACGAAGATGATTAAAATATATTGTAGCGACTAGCAGCGACCCGCGGTTTTAGCCGCGTAAGTCTCGACCTCGTGGAAATTATGAACCCATATACAACACTAGGATGAGACCCTTTCAATTTCATATCACTAGGTCCAGCGTCTTAGGCTGGTGATATGGAGAACGATGCCGGTTGCGGTCTATTTTTTGAATAAATGATTTGATTTCAAAATTTCAAATGGAGGAAATGTACGGTAGGTAAGTGTTCTTGACATGGTCCCGCCCTATTATGATTGAACAAAAGAAAGAAATATTAAAATGTTTAGCGCTTAGAAGGGAACTCTGTTATTTTGAATCTTTACTAGTAGTATACCGCGGTTTTACCTGCGTAAGTGCCGCTCCCGTGGGAATTTAGATAAAGTGGCTAATTCTACACATCACAAAGAACACACCCTCTAGATTTCATACCTCTAAGACCAGAGGTTTAAGCTATGCGTGGACTTTGAATTTTATGTGTACCGATAAAAGCGTCAAATTTTTGTGTACCTACAGTCCATTGGTGGCCAGCCCTAGTGCATGTGTTGGGCCATCAATCAATACACGTAGCCGGTCCTACCTCCTCCCCTTCACCCCCACCTCCCCCTCACTAACTAAATAACAACCAGATAAAGAAAAACGCATTTGTTCACTAGGTATCTCAATTTGATATAACTTACGGTTTACAGATTGAAATCGTAAGAAAATGTTAGTTCTAACTCAGTTTGTTTTGTAATAAAACATGTGTCTGTTTGAAGAATTGATGTGTCATATAAAGCAATGAATTTAGAAGCGCCTTCCTTAAAATTTTATGATTAATAGTAAATGCAATTTTCCTTGAGTTTGAAGCAAGAGTAAGATGTTGTACCGGTCGGTACTGATCTACCTATAAATTGTGTACCATGCATTGTGCATGAAACTCTAACATAAAAAAACAACTAATATCATAAATATGAAAGTTTATGTGTACGTAAGTTAACGAGTATGTTTGATAAGAAACACCAATGATGACCACGCCACTATGTTTTTATGTTCTAATTATCAAAAGTACTTCCTATAATCATTTGAGTATGAAAAACCCGACCTCGTTATGAAAAAAGAGTACTTTCCTATTAATATTATTCTAAGGAATGATAACTAATATTCGGCAAACACGATTGAACCCTTTCATATCAATATGTCGTATAGTTAGTTCATTCACTTCCAACCTATATAAAACAAGAACAAAAGCCTCATAGATACATAGAAAATGTGACTTCAACCTCTCACAATACAAGGTAGGCGAAATCACTATACTGTGAATGACCTACAATAAGCCTAAAACAAAAGCTTTCACGCCCCTACATAATAAACAAGAAAACAGGACACCTACTATGAATTGGTGATGAAATCGTAAATACGAGCCCTATTTCAAAAATTTAAAACATATATTCTTATGATCGTTGTCCAATAATTTACAAGTTGTGTCCTGCGGTTTTACCCGTATATGTTCCTATCGCGCGTTAATTTTTTTTTAATGGATACACATCATGACACACACCCTCTCCAAATTTCATGTCTTTAGATTCAGTATCTATGAATTTTATATATACCTATAGATAAATAATTACAATTTAGTATACTTTTATGTTTACGGAAAGCGAGAAGAAGACACAAGAAAACCATTAAAGTTTATTTTTTAATGAGTTTATCGTGTAATGTTAACAGTTTGACCTTGTACACAGTGCACGTATTACTTTTCATATAAAATCGTAGTGGGAGTAAAAACATCGAAAAAACAAGAGAAATATATATTTCTCTTCTGTTTTTTTTCGATGTTGGATTCAAATTATTTTCTTTTTTCGGTTTTAATCACGTGATTTATTTATTTTTAGCTTTTTTTATTGCTTAACTTTACAAAATTTTTGTCAAAAGAAAAGTGTATTACAGCTATTTAACTATAAGGATTTTATGATAAAAAAGAGCAATATTATTTAAAAATATATTCCTTTGGTTGTATTATCGTGAAAGGAGAAACAATCAAGATTGTATGATAACAGTGTCTAAAGAAGTAAACATCAAAAAAACCTGCTTTATATTCAATTGTTTGTAGACCGGTTGTGGATGTGTAATAGAATTTATTTTTATTTTTATATTCATATTTTTACGAGCGTAAAGTGAGAATTTATGCAATACATTTAGGTATCTATTTTTATCAAAGCAATGGGGTTTTTATCTGTACTTGTCTTTTAATAAATAAACTAACTTACTTATAAAATATTATTTACACATGACTAAGTTATGTGACGTTTGTCTCTGTCTGTCAACTTAGAAACTTTATGTGAATGACAATGACTTGACATGAATAACAATAAATGACAATGACTTCAGTAAATGACGAACGATGCATAGTTATGCAGCGCATTAATTAGCGTTTTTAAGTAAGGGGGTAAGTCTGTAAATATCACACGCATCGCCATCTAGCCAAATGGTAAGCTACCTAAGCTTGTGTTACGGTGACTAGATAACGGATATAATACTATCGAAAGTCCTGACTGGAGAACTGACTGACTGAATGACTTACATATATGTACATTCTGTGTACTAAGTATCGGGAATTTGTCAATAAAACAAAAAAATACAAATTATTCATCTAAATTTATTTTATCGCCTTCAAAGTAGGCCCCATCGCTTGCAATACAACATCTCCACCGCTTCACCCAGTCTTCCATACATTTTTCATAGGCTATTTGCGGTATGGCCTTTAGCTCATTCAGCGAATTTTCTTTTATGGCTTCTATCGACTCAAAACGTTTTCATCGAAGTGGTAATTTTAACTTGGGAAATAAAAAAAAGTCAGACGGAGCCATATCAGGTGAATACGGTGCTTGGTCGAGAACTTTTGTTGAATTTTTCGCTAAAAACTCTTTCACTATAATGGCTGTGTGTGATGGTGCATTATCATGGTGCAGCATCCATGAGTTGTGTTGCCACACATCTGGACGTTTTCGGCGGATACTCTCACGCAAACGCTTTATGACGCCTAAATAATATTCTTTATTCACTGTTTCTCCCTCTGAAAGGAATTCGGAGTGAACCACACCACGGTAGTCAAAAAAAACTGTCAGCATCACCTTGATTTTGGAGCGACTTTGCCGCGGTTTTTTGGGTTTTGGCTCGTTATCGAGACGTGATTCTGAAGACTGTTGGCTTGTTTGCATGTCGTACTCATAAACCCATGTCTCGTCGCCAGTTATTATACGTTTCATAAAGGTCGGATCCGTAGAAGCTCGGGAAACCATGTTTTCAGCGACATGCTTTCGCTGCGCTTTTTGAACAAAATTAAGCTCTTTTGGAACTAGTCGAGTGGCGACGCGTTTCATGCCTAAAATGTCAATGAGAATGTTGTGGACGGACTTAAAAGATATGTTCACCTCACTAGCCAACTCTCCCAGACTCATACGTCGATTTTCGAGCACTAGCTTCTTGATTCTGTCGATGTTTTCTTTGGTCGTAGCGGTTGAAGGTCTACCAGAACGAGGCAAGTCTATTACTACTTCTCGGCCTTCTTTAAAAGTCTTATACCATTCATAAGCCCTTGTTTTCGATATAAACGATTAGCCGTAGGTATTTCGCAACATTTTTAGTGATTCACTACATGAAATATCATTCGAAACACAAAATTTAAGGCACACTCTTTGTTCAACAATATTTTCCATTGTAAAAATCGCCGAGGACTCAAAACTATCACCAACAAAAAGTGTAGTTTAAAACAAATTAAATGACAGATCCCGCTCAAATTTTGCGCGCTTAATCAGTACAGTGCTACCAACATGTAGTAAAAAAATTAGAACGACCTCTTTTACGCGGGTCTTTTTATTGACATATTCCCGATACTTTTTACACAGAGTAGTATATAGGTAATTCAGTAAGTCATTCATAAATCAACGTAAAGCTCAAACCACTGGTCTTAGAAGCATGAAATTTGGAGTGTGGTTTTAGTCATGGGTCCACTGCGGGTAAAACCGCAAAGCGCACTTTGTACATTTTACTTACAATACACAATTGCTCCACCTGTATTTTGTAATGTTAAGTAGGTGTTCCAAAAACTGCAATGTTTACTCAGCAGTTTTACCATCGAGATGCTGACATTTTTGTTTCTTGCAAAAACAGAGCGTTGGTCATTTTTTTACCTTTACTTATTAAAAAATATATTGACGTCGTCATTTCGAATCAATAATTAAAAATTTAGCTCTTGCACGAATGGTTCCGTATAATTATAAAAATATTAATTATTATGAGAACTACAAATACAGCTTTATGACAGACACACGGACAGTGGAGTCTTAGTGAAAGGGGTGAAAGGGACCCATTTTGTTAAAACAAGGCGTTTCTATTAGCGAAACAGCTGAATACAGTTAGTCCATATTCACGGTTCGTTCTTAAAACAGCTAAAAGAATAATTACATGCAAACACTCAAATTATAAGAAAATTACCCTACTTAGTAAACTTTTGTGGAACTTCGTAATTGTAATAAGTTTCTTAGTAAATTATATTATGAAACAATTCAATAAAACAGGTTAATGTAGGGAGGGGAGAAGTTAGAAGGCTTCTAACACTTATTCACTGTTGATTGTATTTGTAATTTGTTCGTGATGCATAGAGCGTGATGGTAAAGCCTTCACGGATTTTAAAATGGGTCAAATTGAACAGATTAGTAGATCAATACTATATTACTGTTACTACCTGCGACCCGCAATTCACCCGCTTAACTCCCGCGGGAATATCAGGATAAAAAGAAGCTACTCTGTGCTTTATTACTCCTCGATAATGTCGCTTTCTATTGGTATAAGATTTTTTTAAACGGTTCAATAGTTTCGGAGCAAATTCGCTACAAACAAACAAATTCACAGAAATTCAAATCCAAAAAAAAAATCAAATCAATTTCATTTCAAATTTACAGTGTTATCTATCTATCTATCTATCTAAATTCTTTATAATACGAGTATTAGTATACATTACTAGACCTCGGTGACCTTTGTGGCGAGATGTGTGAAAACCTGACTGCAATGCAGAGGTTGCGGGTTCGTTTCCCACCGAGAACAAGTATTTATGTTAAATAATAAATAATCTGGTCTAGGTGTCACTATGTATATTTATTTATTAAGAAAATAAGTAATAAAATAGTAAATTCATAATAGACGGATATTCATAAAATAGAAATTTCCTAATCGGCTTAATATCCGTTATTTTGTAGCGACTCTACAGTCAGTTAAAACCACAAAACACAACTAGTATCCTACAATTAACCTACCACATAGTTATATCTGCTAATCTATAAAACTTTAAACCGTTTCAAAGTACAATCAGTTCCGAGTATTTCATATTTCATAGTTCGATTTTTATGCAATAGTTAAGGGGAGAGACTGCGAATCACCGTTGTTTATAGCTCCATAAAATATTTAAAGTATCTGTGGTGATTTTATGTAAAACTGGACCCAGTTTCTCGATAGTATTATGATTTTGCCGAACGACCGCTATATTCCTAGGAAATTGCAATATGAAAACGGTTTGGACTGTTTTATGGGTATCTAGCTAGCTATATCTTTGGGAAGCATGCAACTTTCCAGTTTGTTTTTCTATGCAGTCAGTATTTTCAGTAATAAAATTTACTCAATCTGAAAATATTTGTGACATGTGAAAGTGTTTTTGATGCAATGCAGAAGGTTGCGGGTTCAATTCCCGCTGGGTGCAAATATTAATGCTTAAAAATAAATATTTGTTTCTGGTCTGGGTGTATTTCTATATATAATATGTATGTATTTACAAAAGAAAAAATATAAGTAGGATATCCGTTGTCTAGTCACCGTAACACAAGCTTAGCAGCTTACCACGGGGCTAGATGGCGCAGTGTGTTGGTCCCAGAATTTATTTATTTATTTATTTTCCACTTTCACAAGCATAATTTTCCTAAAATTAAAAAAGGAAACTAAGTACTATACATAAACATGCCTACTACATTTTTTTTGTTCATGTGAAAATTCGTACATACAAACATTTACAAACAACTCAAACAGTTTTTCTCGGTGGGATTCGAAGCCACAACCTTATACGTCGCTCCCAGTCGATCGCCCGTCGCACCGCACAGGTTGTCAATGTTCTTAGACCCCGTTCTGAAATGGAGTGGCCTGTGCTTCAGCTGTTAAATTAATCTATGACACAATTATCTTATCAGATATCATTTCAGGCTAGACAGATCGATGAAACCATAAACTATGTACAGTGTACAGCTTAAGTACAGTCAAAATACGACTTAAGGTACCAGGTGCATATTTTAAAGTTTCATTTTTTTTCAATAACGGTTTATTAATTTTTGTTTAATCTGCATGTAATAACTAACACTTCGGTCGGAAGCTTTAGTGATATTAAGCAGAATAATCAACTATTACTGCACCGTTATGGATAAAATTAAAACTTGAAAATACGCACACCTAGTACCTACCTGAAGTCGTATTCTGACGAAATCGTATAACCTATGTACAACTGTACTTATTACATCACGTAAGTTGTACTACTGTATTCGGTGACATAAGTAGAATACCTACTCGTTCTTCATACACACGTGGATAAGTACATTAAAAAAATATATAGGTTTATGCCATATAGATAACCCTGTCCCTACGTTTTAGATTTATTCATTTCATAATTAAAAATATATTTAATTTATAAAATTTAGAATGTGAAAGGAATCAAAACGTATTGGTATAGACTTGACTGATAAAGGTTTTATAGCATTAACATATTTTGCTCTAATATCTTTATTCACGGAGGAAACAGTCGATTACTTATTAAAAATGTGAAAGTTTGTGTGTAAGTAATAGACTATTTATTTACTTACTAACACCCCTTCATGCAAAAACTACTAAACCGATTGCGATGAAACTTGCGAGGGTATACAGAAAGCTGTAGATTTGGATTAACACATATATGCTTCTTTGTCACCTGATATTCCCACGGAATCAAGACTTAAGCGGGTAAAACCGCGGGCGCAATAAGTTTGAAATATTTTCTTTTCAAAATGTATTCTAAAATTCACACAGATAGGTATATAATATTAATTTCCAACAACCTTATAAATTATGCAGTCTATGTTGAAAGCATCAGTCTGTCTATCAAGACAAGAGCGCGAGCGTAGACTAGGTAGGTATAAATATATACCTTACCAGCCGCGCCCCGTGGTTTCACCCGCGTAAGGCTGCTTTTCCACCAGAGATGTGCTATGCTCCGACGCTATGGATGCGTTTGATATCCACCAATCATATTCATTGGTGCACATAGCTTAGCGTATTTTTGGGAGCGTAGATTTCACATCAGCCTGGAAAAGCAGCCTTTGTCCCCTTCCCGTAGGAATGTCATGATAAAAAGTAGCCTATGTGTTATTCCCGGTATCCAACTACCTATATTCCAAATTCCATCGCATTTGGTTCAGAAGTTTTGCGTAAAAGAGTAGCAAAGTCACAGACATACATTCTTCATACAAACTTTCGAATTTATTATATTAGTAAGATATTCATTACTTAGGTATTTATATAGAACAGCACACATAAAGCCTTTGATTTCAATTGCCTATTTCATAAGTTAGACATGATATGATTAGTACAAAGACGAAATTACATTATTATAACAAACGTTTGAAGATGTCTAGAAATTCTACTCGAACAATTAGTGGTAGGTACAGTTGAGAGAACAGAAGTTAATATCCACCACCATACGTCATAACGTCATCATGACCGATTCTATGGTGCGTCAGGCGAATCCCCGACTGCGATGCAAAAGGTTGCGGATTCTATATCTGACGGGGATAAGTAATTTTGCTGATTGTAAATGTTTGTATAAAATATAAATGATTGTATACAAAATGATTTTTTGTTCATGTCTATGGATGCTTTTGATTCAAATAGTACACCTTATTGTACAATTTTAGTTTAATATAGATAGGTAGGTACTTTTTGAAAAATAATAGTAGTCATATTCACTCGAGGCGTTATTATAAGTCAGTTTAAATCCTGTTTTCATCCCTAAAAGCATGAAAACAGCTGAGCTGAAAGCCAGACGCCCTCGAGTACCGCTCAGAACCATCGAAATAGTAGAACGCTTTCAAAGACACGGCTCTCTCGCACAACAAGGTAGCCTGCCCTCAAAATACAAAGTGAAATTTAACTTTGAATTATTAATATTATGTACTGTCAAACATATTCTATGTTCGTTATAAGTGAAATAAATTAAAAAATCTGTTGCAGTGCTGGCAGTATTATCACGTCTACCTTAAAAATTTAATTCTGCTCATTTCATCGCTGTAATTCAAATTAAGAATTCGATTTCGGAAAACATTGACTCAGCGCGATTCAATAAGAGAGTGACAGGTGTGTCAAGTCGATCTTCGGTTTTAGACCGAAGCTTTCTTAATACCCTAGATACTTCTATACAGTGCAAAATCGTTACATAAATAAATAAATATTGCATGACATTACACACAGCGCAATCTAGCCCCATACTAAGCACTAGACTTGTACTATGGGTACTAGACAACGGATATACTACATATCATACTTTTTTTTGTACATATTATACATAGAACGACACCCAGACCAGATACAAATATTTGTTTTTAAGCATAAATATTTGCACCCGACGGGAATCGAACCCGCCTTCTGAATTGCAGTCAGGCGTTTGCCCGAAGCGCCACGGGGGAGGTTAAATTCCATTGATTCAACCTAAATAGTAGATATGACATTAGAAATATATGTATAAAAACTACCTAATCTAACTTCTATAGGTACCTAAGGTTAATACAGCCCCCTTTGATAATAAACCTCCGGCAGCGCGCAAGTTCTGTGAATTTATAATTGTCAGGAAGCTAAAGCGGGCGTGCCGATCTTGTCTCGAGACGACTTGCTGGTAATTAGGCCCTTACAACGCTCCCGATGCATACACCGGCTCGGATTATGTACGACGCGAGCGATAGATTGTGGCCTAAGCCTTATTACCTATCCTTACTTAGCGTGTTGTACTATTTATTTAGAAGCACTTAACGTTAACTTCGCATAAAAGGAACATGGAATATGTTTGAGACATGACCTCTAGTACTAGTACCTACATAATATCTCAATGTTTAAAGGAGATTTATTTTCTTTTTTCGTGATCTTCTTCATACTATTGGCATGGAGTAAGTTATTTTGACATATTGCTAGTAATTAATTAGGCCCTTACAACTTACAGTATATTTGTACTGGTAATAAAATTTGTCAAAAGTTTCATTTGAACGTCATTGCAATGGGGAGCAATACACAAATTGCAATCAACAATATAAAAACGATATTCTCCACAGAAAATTTTATTAAAAACGTCAAATGTTATTCGACAAACTTTAAATTTGAAATTAAATATTTACCGCATTGATATTGAAATGATATTTTGGATAATTTTATTTTGTTAAAATTTAATCAGTCCGTGGGTACATACAAATAAATTCCAAATAGCAGTAGATTCTTCCGTTAAATTAACGAATTCCTCAGTCGTGATGTTGTTGCGATTCCGCTCGGACTCTATCTCAAAAGTGGCAACAATAAAGATGACAAATTACACACACAAACATAACGGGCCATTTTAGTCGCGGTTACAAGTTTATTTACACGTGAAAAATTGCTTTCTAAAATTCTGTACAGGATAGTATTTGAACCTGCAATCGCTTCAAATTCGTTGTACAGTGCCACTGATACCTATCACCCTTACTTGCCTAATTTCTTAAAACCTATAATTATATTGACGTCATATTTGCACATAAGACTTCTGTAATGTTATCGGGCCTTAAGTGCAATCGCTACGACCTCTACCAAAGACATCGATTTTTTAATTTATAGCTGCGTCCCGCGGTTGCACCCGCGTTATTCACGTTCCCGCGTGAGTATCATGATAAAAAGTAGCCTATGTGATATTCCAGGTCACCAGCTACTTATATTCCAAGTTTCATCGGTTCAGTAGTTTTTGCGTGAAAGAGTAACAAAGTCACATACATACTTACATACAAACTTTCGCGTTTATAATATTAGTAGGACTACAAATATCCAAGTCGAATGTCGTTCGGTCCACTGGCAACAGCGACTGTCGGCAATTACCTTTTGCCTTCAAATAACATTATATAATAGTCTCGCATATTATTTGTCCATTACACGCCGGAACTTTTATGGCACCGAAAAAAATATTTAACAAGAAATTTTACATGCGTATTGACGTATGGCCAACAAATGGTACGATCGAGGACCTGTACGGGGTTATGGGCATTGATCTCAACCTTAATAGTAGGTATCAGAATAAAGACAGTTGTTAACAACTACTGCGGTA
The DNA here is from genome assembly GCA_949358125.1 of Idaea dimidiata. Lineage (NCBI taxonomy): Eukaryota > Metazoa > Arthropoda > Insecta > Lepidoptera > Geometridae > Idaea > Idaea dimidiata. Next base: position 15,841,287 of record OX442328.1, read on the forward strand.
ACGCTACCGCAAACTCAATGATGCTTCTGAAGTCATTCATCGACTGCTTCTTAGCGGCTGCAGCAATGCTCATTTTATATTTTACGATAGACGTGACAATAATGTCAGATATTGTCACGTTCATCGTAATATCGAATTGATATTGTCATTTTAATATTTATTTCGAGTAAGAGGTAGGTATATCGAATTTGTTTGAGACATCACCTCTATTAGGAAGTACTTAGTCCATCCTAATTCTTAATATTATAAAGCTGAAAGTTTGTGAGTATGTGTGTATGTGTGTTTGTTAATCAATCACGTAAAACCGCTTACCCTTACGAACCGATTACTCGATAATTCCGTGGGATCGGAATTTTACGCGTGAAACCGCAGGGCGCAGCTAGTGTGTAAATAAATACAGACCTACAGCTTTCTATATACCAAGTTTCATCGCAATCGCAAAATAACTATTGCGTGATTAAAACACAAACAACAAAACAAACATTTAAAATTTGGCAATTAAAATATTAGTGGAAAGTTTGATACCTACTCTACACGTGTACTCGTCGCTTTATATCCAAAACAGCCTGATTTCCTATAGCCCTCTATAGGTAACTATAGACAGCTCTCAAGGGAAAGGTTTTTGCACGGTATACACGAATCCGATTAGGCTCGTTTTGAGGATAATTGCGTTTGAATGGAAAAAGAAGAATTGTCGAGTCTTTTATAGGCAGCCCGTAGACACTCAATCTCGATCGCGATCTGTGATCAAAATCAATGATCGCGATCCAGATTGATAATGTACGAAGTAGATTGATGGATTGATGGATTTGATCACAAAATATCTAGATTTTTTGAAATCAAGATCGCAATCCGCCTATCGTGATCTAGATTGAGCGTGTAAGTGCAGGATTGCATCAGTCTCGCTGTGCGCTTTGATGAGGATGGACGCAGATGACACGCGCTCACCGCCGCCGCCGATTGAATCGGCAAATAATTTACCTAAATTGGAAGAAGATTTCATCATACTTTTGGAAACTTTACCAGAGCTATGGAATCCGCAGCATAAATATTATACAAACAAATACAAGCGACAAGCTGGATACGAAAAGTTGCTCGACGTTTACAAGAAAATTAAGCCACAAGCGACTGTTGAAGATGTCCGTAAAAAAATAAATAGCATTAGATCAAACTTTAGACGAGAGCTAAAGAAAATTACTTTATCAAAAAGATCTGGAGCTGGTGTTGACGACTTGTACACACCAAAATCAAAAACCTTCAAACTGCTAAGTTTTTTACATTTTACCGAGAAGCCGAACTGTAGTCAACAGGTGAGAATTTTTATTTGTAATTTTTTAAAAAGATGGAGGTTCTCAATTCGGCTGTATTCAATTCTTTTTTTTTTTCAAATATTTATTGTTATCTAATCCGTCATTATTATAAACCGATTTGATGAAAAGTTTTAGTACTTGATAGATATATTATTATTTTTTGATATTTAACTATTTCTTTGAGGAATGGTTTTTTAGGGTTTTGGAACCTTTATATAGTTTCGTTATGTCCGTCCGTCTATACTGTGTATATCAGCGAAGGGGTGACAATACGAAAGGGGGTTGTTCTACACGTCTAGGTGAAAAAATTTTGTTCTACGACTTTTTTTAATTCGACTTTTTTTCCGAAATTTTTGAGGTTATGTTTACTCGAAAAACAGCTGTTTCTTATCTTAGTGTTTTATTTGTTTGTTGAGTTTGAACTACTATTCTAAACCTTAATATAGTCTCTATTTGCCAAACAGCTGATTTTCCAGTAAAAAATAACCTCAAAAATTTCGAAAAAAGTTCGAATTTCCAAAAGTCGTAGGACAAAAGTTGTTCATCTAGACGTCTAGAACAACCCCCTTTCGTATTGCTACCCCTTCGCTGAAACACATTGTATATTATAAGGTACTCTGTGGTCCTCACTCTACCGTCCAAACGGTTAGTGGGTAGATAGATGAAAAGAAAGATGAAAATTTGCAATGGATATGTGTATTTACTATTAGGTATGTATTTAATTTAGTATTCTAATTGCCAGCGTTAAATAAAACTAAATAAAAATAAGTTAATAAGTAACTGTATTTGCGGCATCTAATTTTCTATACATATTTACTAATTACTATACGATAGGGTAGTAGGTACATTTGTAATTAGTTAATATTTCAATGGACCGCTATGAACAAGTAGGTACGTAAGCTGGTTATATTCTACCTTCATTACAAAAGTAATTACAAAATTTTTCTCTGATTGCTTTCGCTTCACAGACTGGGTTACGACTGTAAGTTCTTTGCATGTCTACTAATCTGTTTATATTATTTCCATTTTCACCATCTTCATAAGAGTTTGCATTTTTCCTTAAATAATTATGTAAGTAACAACATGTTGCTACTATCAATGAAGCAATGTCGGGTTCAAAAGATATATCTTTTTGAAAAATTCCGAACTTTGAATTCAGTATTCCGAAAGCACATTCAACCACTGAACGTGCTCGTGAAAGACGGTAGTTAAAAATGTGTCTATTTTCGTTTAATACATTTTGAGCGTAGGGCTTCATTAAATTGGGACCCAACGCAAATGCTTCGTCAGATATAAAAACGTATGGAAATGTCTGTCTTGTATTTGGTAGCGCCGATGGTTCTGGTAAATTGAGAGTGTTTTGTTGATACATTTCCCAGAATTTGGTATAGAATAAAACACCACCATCGGATATCCGACCATTGGTGCCTATGTCTATCATTATAAATTCTTTTTTTGCATTTACAAGTGCCATAAGTACTATGCTATAAAATCCTTTATAATTATAATACATAGATCCTGATGCAACTGGTTTCTTTATGCCAACATGTTTTCCGTCTAATGCACCACAACAATTCCAAAATTGGTGTATTTCTCCAAAATCATTTGAAATTATTTTCCATTCTTCAGCTTGTGTCGGCATCTGAAACATAAAGCAACAAATAAAAATAATTGAAGAAACTAATATGTAAACGTACGAAAAAAACAAAACCCGTTTCCCGCCGCTTTATTTTTTTTAAATCTTACAACGTACTTTAATTTAAATTTAAATATCTTTTATGTCTTAAAAAACACATCTTAATATCACGTCTTAATAAAGTAAATATTATGAAATAACAAATTATACTCGTATCTATAAACTTTTTACTATGTTTGGCTGTATGGCTCATTTTCTTGTGCACAAAAAACGATTTTGTGCAGCCTATATCCTGCACAAATAAGCACTTTCAAAGCATTAGAAGTGAAAACAAAATTTCGAAGTAGTTGGATAAACAATGCCCTTTAATTATATTTCAGGACGAAAATTCTGGAGAAATTGCTGCGAGCCACGAAAGTAGTCAAGAAACTGTAAAGGAACCAGGGACAGTAAATCCATCACCGGGAAAATTTTCTTCAATTACAGAAATAATTCCTCCGTCTCAATATAAGCAAAAACCAAAGACATTGTTGACTAAGCAAAACGAGCTGTTAGATCGAGCTAACCAATTTTTGTCACAAAAAACGTCTCTGCAATCAACAACCACGTCTAATTCACTAGCATTCGTTTGGGCTGATAAGTTGGATAAATTACAACCTCAACAACGATTCTTTGCAGAGAAAGCGATTCATGATATTTTATTTGAGGCGGGGTTAGGAAACCTTCACCGATTTTCTGTGAAAATTAACGAACCTACTAATACGAATGCAATATCACCACATTCATACAACGACTCTCCTTTGTATTTACAAAACTCCAATAACTCTCCAATACCACAATACTCTTCGTCAGAAAACTCATCTAAAGATCCACCTACTCCCTCAGACTTGCACTACTCTTCAGTTCCTTCTCCTACACCCGCTTCAGTGCAGTCCTTTACAGTAGATGTTCCACACACGTCCACATTTGAACCCCCAGTATTTTCTGAAGTTGCTCTCTCAGGCACACATTATTCTACTCCATCACATTCTTTGACCATTGTGCCTCAAACAATATCCTCTCAGTTAAAACTTGGAATAAATTCCCCACTCTCACAGGTAAAATCACAACCAGCTACTTCTACTTACCAAAAAGGTTTTGCATCACAAATAATAATACACCAAAATACGAATGTCCCTACTATACATATTCCGGATACCCAATCAGATACTGAAGATTATACAGTGGGCTCATTGTTTGCAAGTTATAAGCTGGATGATAAGTAAATAATTGCAACCTATTTGAAAATTAACTAACTTTTATATTCTTGTTGTTATCATTGTGATTCACTGTTTTGTACCTACCTACTTAATATTTCAATGTCTTTAATTTGTAGTTATGCTAAATAAACCTACCTACTTAAAATAAATAAAAAAAAACGTTTACTTACTATCATATAGTCCCTGAGCACATAAATAAGAGCTCGACATGTAACCTTGATTGCTTCACTTATAGCAGCAGGAGACATTATAGCTGAAAATTTTAGGTCTTCAATATTTCTGCCAGTAGCAAGATAACGTAATGTTACTGCAAGTTTTTCTTCAGGTGTTATACTTTTTCTCATACAGGTATCTTGTTTGATTATATATGGAGTTATCATTTGTAGTAACTCATCAAAACATTTTTCCCCCATTCTGAAGTAGTTTTTATAATCGTCAGTTTCAGCAGTTAGTTGAATTTCTTTTAGTAGATTTAAGTGAGTGTACAGTTCTCTCTTACGTAACCACTGTTTAACCCATTGCTTTCTTCGAATCCTTTTCTTTAAAGTAAGGGCCAAAACAAGAGATACTACAGCTTCAACCTCATGTAAATCCATGACCACACAGTACTTTTTAATATGACAAAACAACAGGTGTTGTTAACGCGGCGGTTACGGTACACGGACTGAAGAAATCAAGTTTGAATGTGTAATGTTGTGGCGCGATCCCGTGATCCGTGATCGCGATCAGAATTGTGTGATCGCGATCGAGATTGAGTGTCTACGGGCTGCCATAGAACAAAAAGATTTAGTAATTAGTCACAAGGCGAGGGAGGGTCGCGGATGAATCTAGAGAATTATTTCGCCGTTATTATATCTTGTTGCTATATGCATGTATCTTTGTTATATTTTTGTATGTATATGTAATTTAATTACTAGATGTATCCTGTCAAAAACATATTATGTAAAAAAAAACACCAAGTATCTCAACGGTATTCTTCAATAAAAAGTATTGAAATCGAATGAAAACCAAGTTGCTTAATTTAGTACCTATCTAGAATTGACTTGACAGCATACATGGTTCAATGCTATATCTTGCTTTGGTGAGTGATTAAACGTCAGGGGCAATGTGACAAAACCGGAGTCCACGCATAGGGTTGTTTGTGAATACGTCTGTTAAACACTTACCATTTTCACTCAGTATTAAAAGTATAACAACTCCCAGAACAGAAAACAAACGTCTGTAGTTCAAACCATTTTTTGCATGACGGGAATCAAACGCGCACCCTTCAGAGGCTACGTAATATGTATGCTGTAACAATTATGTGAGTACGTAGGAAGGTACGCAATGTACTCAGAGTCTCAAGACACGACTCAGCACTTTCAGTTCAGGAAAATACATTATTAACAACATCAAAACAGAGGAATATCTTGAATAAATAAAGTTCGCTACAATGTTAATAAATTGACGTTAAAGAGGATTTCCAGGAAAATGAAAAGCTTCCAGAAATTGTATATTGTTAGAGAGGACTGTGCAGAAAGTTTCGATGCATATAGCCATTATAGTATAGCAGACTTGTAGCTCATCAATATTTAGTTATACTCTCTGCATTCACTTTTTGCTTGTCGCAGCGAATTACTTTATACGATGCTTTTGTCGTTTATCTTTGTCATAGGCTATGCGTATCTGTTCATCAGTTAAGAATTCATATTCATAATTTATATGTGATGGGATAAATTAACATTGTAATTTTCTATTGTCGTACTATTTTAATCATACAAACTTACTATCTGACTGCTGATAATATAAAGGTGAAAGTTTGCGTGTAAGTGTGTTTGTAACTCCTTCACGCTAAAAGTACTGATCCGATTAAGATGGAACTTAATGCGCTGAAAGATGGAAATCTTGATTAACATATCGGCTACTTTTGTCTTGATATTACTGCGGCATCGGGACTTACGGCCCCTGCTAGTATGGTTATATTTTTCAAATCTATCTATTGATGTTTTTTGACGGCCTCAATTTTTAAGCGCCCGACTGCAATGCAGAAGGTTGCGGGTTCGATTTCCCCTGGGTGAAAATAGTTTTGCTTAGAAATAAATATTTGTATCTGGTTTTGGGTGTTTTTCTATGTATAATATGTGTGTATTTACAAAAAAAAAGTATAATATGTAGAGTATATCCGCTGTCTATAGTACCCGTCTAGTACAAGTCTAGTGCTTAGTTTGGGGCTAGATTGCGCTGTGTATAATGTCGAGCAATATTTATTTATTTATAAGCTTTTAATGGTTAATGTATTCCGCTTTAACATGATGTCTTATAAGCCAACGCGAAGTCGCCGCGTTATCGTTCAGCTAAAAAAAAAAAAAAAACATCAAATAATTTAAAAAAAAAACACGTCAAAAAAAAACAAATTAAATTATCTGCAGTTTTTAAACATAGTCGGGTTATTTTATTTGGAACTAGCTGAGCCCCGCGGCTTCAGCCGCGTAAGTCCCATTCCCGCTGATACCTATCACCCTTACCCCTTAACCCTTAATTTATAGCTGCGTCCCGCGGTTGCACCCGCGTTATTCACGTTCCCGCGTGAGTATCATGATAAAAAGTAGCCTATGTGATATTCCCGGTATCCAGCTACCTATATTCAAAGTTTAATCGCAATCGGTTAAGCGGTTTTTACGTTATTGAGTAACAAACACACATACATACTTTATATTTTACTTTATTTTTATGAGCGACAAAACAACGAAAACCGATCATGGTATGGATTATGTTGGTATCATGTAGATACCTATAGAAATTTTACTACATATTTATGTTCCTTATCAGATAATATGTTGATATTATAAAAAGGGTAGGTATATGTTTTTGTTTACTTTTTACATCTCTTGTTCTTTCAACGATAATAACCTAGCCTTCTCAGAAAGGAATTTTATACGTATATTTATTTAGTTCGAACGTTACGGAGGTACCTACTTGCGTAAAATATCAGTTTCCATGTCAATTTTGTGAGCAAAACAATAAATATAATACTGCTAGTTCAGTTTACCTAATTACGAAAAATAAATAATGTATATTAATAATACATTTGGAGAATGTACTTTTAGTACAGTTTACCTAATCGGCGCTCATATAAGGCAAAAAGCAACGATAATAATTTCATATCTCCCCAATTTGCTCCGCACTCGCGCAACTATCTTAGTGGAACTTTGAAGGTGAAGTTACACTAGAGACTCCGTCTCCGGCAAGCTTCAACACGCGAAGTTGCCTTCCTCTCACCCGCTATTTTCCAGCAGCATTTGACGTTGATATGAGCCGCTCTGGTGCCAACTACTCTTGGCTATCATTCCGTTACCGCCTCGCTGTGCAAGCCAAATGTCACGCCCACTGCACGCCTGTCTTCATATTTCTACACAAGACGGTACATACACTTAAATCCTATTTAATTCAGCGGTCCACGGTGCGATTCAATGGTGCATGCTCACAAACTCGTTTTGCTCTAACGTCTTCTACCAAATACGGGCGTTTTGGCTCGTGTATTACGCGGAGAAACCAGCGGGTGTTCTAGTGCCCAGTTATTCGAGACAGCTAAGTTTCCTAAACCATCCGTGGCATACCGTCACGCTCAATAAATCCAACAAATCCACTGGCGGTTAAGTGACAAAGAAATTTGTGGTAGCTATAATGTTCTAATGATATCACGCGATATGCCTCGAGTAACTAAAGCGCTAAATGCCCTTTCTCACGGCAGGTGAACAAAAACGCGCGCTACCCCTTTCCCGATTATATTGTTGCCCGAATTTGGTGTTAATTTTCGATAGTAATTACCTAAGTTTTTATAGGCGCGTGTGTTGTGCGTTCGTGACTGTTTCGTGAAGTTATGTAAGGAGAGGTGGTACGTCGTCCAATGCTGGGTTAGTGGGGGGAGGGAGGGCAGGAGTCCGCTAACGGTACGCAATGGTACCGCTCCACTCGCGGCTTTGCAGCATGTGCCATCCGAGACTTACCTCGCGAAAATACTTCAACTATCTATTCATATTAAATTCAAAGTCCTGAAAGATTAAATTATACAATAACGCAGAACCCTCACTGCTGAGCTTAGGACTGTGAAATGTGCGAGAGAGTTTTCTTTGTTATGTGTAGGTATCCACCGAAACCGGATATTCGCGAAATTCTCACCGAATCGAGACTTACGCGAGTGAAACCGCGGGACGTTCATGAACGTCCAACCATCCATAATAGGTTTATGTATAGTTATAGAACATCTTGTTTTAAACCTTGCAAAAATATCTGAACAGTTCTGTATTAATGAGCTTGGTATTGATTTTCCATTTTTTTTATAGGACACCTTTGAAACTACAAAGGGTCTTTCAATAAGGACGGAATTATGTTGAAATAAATAATTCGTTAAATATCTCACACACAGCTTGTTTTATTCAATTTCAACATCGTTCCGTCCTTGATAAACGACCCTTTGGCTATGCATAGCTAGACATGTGTAAATACAGAAACAAAGAGTTTCAAGTCGTACCTATGTACATTTCTGTACCATCCTAATTACCTTGTTCAAACAATTGTTTGAAAAGCGGTAAAAATTCTAAACTCTGTCTACACGAAAGTCAATTCTTGCTAATTTACATAAAGTCCGTGCGCTAGCTTTAACGTTTCGATTTTCGCTTAATTAACGCTCGTTGGGGTTGACGTTTCGTTTCTTCGGAGAAAGAGTTAGAATTTCCTCCCGCTCTAGTTTGTTCCGGCGCCCCTCTGCCTTCTACGTTTCCAATTTCAACTCGGACTTTATTCGAGGGTAATAAATTGATGTCTTCGAAGTTTCGTCTCTCATCTTTTGATAGTCGAATAATTTTAGCATCTAGGTAGGTAGATACTTACATATCTCGTGTATTAATTGTTGTTAGCCCATAAGAACCTCTTCTAAGAGGGTTTTGGCAGTAAGATGCCACAGGAGCGCCTACTCTAGATTGTCGAATTCCAGTGTTGTAATTGTTGTAAGCCCGTTATTTGGTCCCACTGCATGGCAAAGGCCTCTTCTTGGACAACTTTGGCAGTAAGACGCCAGGGAGCCTATTCCAGTTTTGCGAATATCCCCTGCTTTCGGATCCCGGTGAGTCCTAGGACATGTCTGTTCCCTCATAATGTTTTCCTTCACCGTTTTTTTTAAAGAAAAAGACATTAGTTTGCTGTTGGCCGGGATTTGATCCCTCAGAATAAAAGTCGGGATATCTACCACTACACCAAAAAAGGTGTTTAATTTGTAGAAACATTGCATAAACAAAGGTTTTGTTGTAGCTATTTATTGTTTTGGGAGATCCGACAAGACTGGCTAGGTATAGGTACAGAGGTGCGGTAGAACGTGCCTCTACTCTACGTGACTGGGAGATGACCGAGGAGACTCGACGACTATTTGCATAATAAGCCTGTCCGCCGCTCCGGGAGATTAAACTTTGGCGTATGACATCCCGGCTGCAGCTCTCGTATAATTCAATAGTGGCAAACTGATTTTGAACTCCGTATCGTACGGGCGTCGTACGTAGACTCCGCTGGTCCTGATTAGATGCACCGATTTATGGACGACTAGCTTCTGCCAGCGGCTTTGTCCGCGTGTATTGCAGTAAACAGAATTAGGATAGGATTGGGATTGGATAACGATTATCCCGCCCTATACTGTATGTGTACCAATTTTCATGTAAATATATCGATTAAGAGAGAAGAAAAAATATATAAAATGGTTTTGCCATTTTAATTAATTCCTAATCTCGTGGGTGTTACGAATGAATCGTTTATAGTGGATGGCTACAAATTAAAAAGAACACATTCTCCAAACTTCATGTACCAACGCACAGCCTCGTTGATAAAAGTTCATACAGTTAATCGGTCAGTCAGGACATTGAATTTCAAATGCATACATGCACTCCGTAAGTCGGCCTCGACTCAACTAGGTATGTACCTACCTGAATATTGTAACCGGAAATCATATTCAATCTCCTCTGTCTGCATCTTTGTGTCGACCGTGCAATTATTTCTGTTCAACACCGAAACGAAACAGAATCACATGGACGCCCGTTTAAAAGGTCATTAAAATGTCACAAACTTGATGTGGGTATACGTCCACGTCTACGTCTGAGCGGTGCGGTAGCGAATAGCGATCCGGAGAGTGAGGCTAATTAATTATTTATAGTTCTTATAAAGCAACATATCTCTAGACGTATGTCGGGTTTAATTTCGTGGTAGGATCGCGAAGTCGCCCTAAACGAGGGTTACGTAACTTACGTACGAGTCGGCAGATTTACGAATTTCCTAATTAGCGTCGGTCAAATCTTCCCGGGTATATTATCCCGTATATTGAGGAGCGGGATCGACGAGGGTACGGGCCCGGGTCACGTGTTGGTCGTCAGGGGACTCTGCGACAGAATGCCTGTCCGGGCCACTATATCGTTTCACTTTTCTCAATTTCCTTGACCCCATTAACACAGAGACGGCGGCGCTCCGTTTGGCTCCCAACCCTCTCGCGTGCCGTTACGATGCCTCATTCATTGTCAATTAATTCGTCTTCAATAGATACTTTCCGCTTCTGAATTTAAAAAGTTGTTACTCGCACAATTGGACATTGCGTATTACACAGTACCTGTGTTAGATTGTGTTAACGGCAAATTGAGACATACAGAACCGTGTTCCGGATTAGTGGTTTGGGCCACTCGAAACGCAATCCGATGCAGCTTTTGGAGCCGTCAGTCTAGACGAGTCGAGAAGGACACGTTTATATCGATTATACCTACGGTAAGGTAAAGTTGTGTAAGCGGGAGGCGCGGAAACCTCCGGTTCACGATTCACCCTAGGGAACGTCGTCGACGGCACAAAGCTCGCTTCTTAATTACTTGTCTCGCTCGTTACAGATATCGTTCGAAGGAACTGCGGTAAAGGGTGACATCTGATGTCGCACACGCCCCTCACTAATACGTGTCAACCTCGATGAACGTTACGATGCGGAGCTCGCGTTCGCATCGCTTACTAATTCTCACACTGAGAGGAATGCCGATACTGGGATTGTATCGAATCACTCGAACACTCGAGCGTGTGAGCCAGAGCCCGCCTCGCGATCTTCATAATGAACATCGTAGGTACAAAGTTAATGTTCACCTTCGTCAATTAGCGCTAACATAGGTTCATTCCGGATTGTGTCTGTTACACTGAACTTTTACAATTCAATTTGAGCAGTCCCGTTACGTACCTAGTTCGAATTTGTAGATTGTTTTGTTCATAATAATTTATAAAGTTTCCGATGTCGGCCCGTTGCGGTCGGGTGACGTCCGACATGATATTCATTCGGAACTGAATAACAGAGAACGAATTTACATGGAAGCAATCAAAATAAGGGGTAGAGCGGGTGCACTCATTGCAAGCGAACCTTGATTTAATTAGCCTTCCCGGCATATTAGCATTTGATTGCTCCTTGTTTTTTTTTTCTTTTATTTGACAAACAAAACTGTGGTTCATTTCACCCTGTTCCGGAGACAACTCACGATGAATAAAACTGTAGTTTATTATTGTTTTTCTTCGCTATCGTATTGAAGTTACCGCCCGGTGGCGTATTTTACTGCATTGCCCTTAGCTTCCAACTTATTCCATTCATCACAATTATTTATTCTGTTGTATTAATGCTTAGTTTGTTTCGTTCTATGGTTGGTTCGAGTTCTTTATGGGAGCTATTGCGGGTTATATTTCCTATTAAGAGTCGAGATGGTTCGGCGTAAGGCGAAGTAATCGCGGTGATCACGCGCTGAGCCAGAAGGCAAGTACATAACAACGCACGAACCGAGTGCGGTCGGTTGCCCGACCTCAGATAAAAACGTGACTCGATCTATCCTTCTAATCTAGGTAAACGCTACAACTACCTACTCGTACGTATGGCATTTACTTTACTTCACCACTCCCCAGACAAAACTCTCTCACACAATAGACAAAGTTTTACTCGTTACTCACTGATCTCAATCTCTTCAGTTCCTTTTAACCGTTACCGTAGCGAAACGTACCTCATCATACGCAAAAACATACTAGCTACACGAGTATTACGTCGATGTTCAAAATTGAAAATATTCTCCAAATATTTACGAAGAAACCCGTATTTCCCGAAGTTGAAAACCTTCACAGCGATAGCGGTGACACGGACTTGTTTTCTCTTAAATTAGGTCAGTAACTTAAACAGTATCCTGAACAAGAAAATATTTGAAATACCTATGGAACGAGAACGAAAATCTTATTTTATGTTGAAACATAACCTTTCTTCGGAATTAAATTGATATTTCTCTACTGATATTGACTAGTGTGGCCTTAAAATAGCAAGACTTTTTGCTATGTGAGCGCTCGACAACCACACAGTGTATGTGCTCGCGTATACCTACTAATTGTTCGGTTGGATTTATTCCGTGTTCTGTGAACGAATCAACTCAGCAAAATAGTAAAATTATTTTACCTTTTCATGACCTATCAAGACCGAAATTAAAGGGGTAAAATGTAACAGCGTGTACCGCATGGATAAATTAAATGAACTTAGCATATTTTTCTCTTTTGTTTCATATGTTTTTGGGGCATGTTTATTACATTACTGGAGTAGACATATGCTTAAACAACGTTAATATTCGTATTGACGTAAACCGTTCGAACTCTATCCCCAATAATGGTCGAAAAGGCAAGGAGTCATAAACATCGGAGAGTTCCATCAAAGATTTGGAATGAAAGAAGTTTTGGGTCCAGCGTGGAGAATCAAACCCATCCGCCCTCTAGGCACGTATCATGTATATGGATGGCGCTAATAAACCGGCAGTGGATAAGGCGACCCTTGGTTTCCGTCGACTTGTCTATTACTGCGCTATTACCGAGGGAGCTGACTTGTCGCAAGAAAGTTATTGTTAAAGTGAGCGATTTCTATTCATGAAGCTAGCAAAGAGTCGGCCGCATATTGCGTACAATGCGTACTTTCTTATACTTTGTGTGTAGACGGGGTGGCGATGACGCAGCGTAGCGATCCACAGTCACCTCTCTAACTCGACTTTTCTACCGACTGTGCCAGTTCGCTCGCTCTCAAAATTCAGAACATTATTCAATAATACTTACGTATATTTAGTTAATCTATACGAATGGGGCTGCTTACTAATTTCACGGAAACAGCCTCAAATAAATCTATCTTTACATTTATGTGATAGGGTTACTATTTCATACGAATACATTTAATTGGATTATTGGCTTTCACATTATTAAAGGAATAGCCCCATATATTTGGCATAATGTACGTAATTAAATCAGTTCAATATTGCCGAAAGCGCTTTCTATGAAAGTGGGATTGTTTTTCCTAAATGTATCGCTTATAATAAATCAAATGAAGGATGTTCGGTCGCTTGCTGATTCCTAATACAAATGAAAGTCACTACGATATATATTTATCATTGAGCTAAACTGGGGACTTCACCTTATTATAATAAAGCAGGAACGGCGTTGAATCGACAGGGTACGTAACATTGTGTGACTATCAAGTGTCCCGAGCGACCTCTGAGAATGACGTGTGAGCCTCACAAATTGTGACCAACCCGCTCCACGTATTGTTGGGATCAGATCAGTTCAAGTTTCATCATGGCTCAGGGAATAGCGGTTACATCGCAATGCTATTACATGACCTTTAGATATCTGCGGCCGCTGTGGCATTTCAAAGGGTACTTGACTAATGAACCTGTGGTTTTCTCGTACTACCTATAAAATAACGTGATTTGTGGCATTGTGTTTGCGGCCTATTTGATTCAGTGCGATCGTGAATTACAAATTACGTGTACAACAATGACGCCTCGATTTGATTTACCATAACAAATTATAGGCTATTTATTGTGCTTTTATATCGCTTGATTGTTATTTAATATGAACGCAGCTCTATCTAATGCTTTGAGTTGTCTTTGTTAAATATGTATTATGACTTTCCCAAGTAATAAGCTAGTTAGATCTAGTGACATAATAAAATTATATTTTGTTCTACTACATTCTACCTGTGAATAAGGCTGGTTTTGTCAGTTGTTAAGTTTTCTTTTCACTTATGGTACGAGGCGTGATGTAATTCGGCTTTGTCGCTTTCCGTCTCGTCTACTGTTGTGAATATTTCTCCGGTCCCACAATTGACTTACCTTTCGGTGCGTAAATTGGTCGGAGTGGGTGTATTATCGTCTCTCTCGAAACTATCGGGCGTACGCATAGGCCCCTTACCCTCCGTGTCCGACAATTCTGATATATTGATGTGTTTCCGACGACGTTTTACACACCGAAGAAAAAACGACACCCGCTTTCAGATCACCGTCGTTGTTTAGCCTTGGGAAAATAGAAAGATATTTTCCGCCAACAAGATTTTAGAACGCGCTTCGAAGCGACGCGACGACGCAACGTGAAATATGAAGTGAACGCTGTGATAAATGAGAGAATGTTTTTTCAGGTATTTGTCGGATGCAATCGGAGTACGTTTGATTAGGTACTTTCATCGCGCGCTGTCGTAGTTGCTTATCACAACTTTTTTAAGACATCAAAATCATAATATAAATTGATTCAATAATGTTTGAATCGTCAGCAAAGTATGCACCGTGTTTTCGAAACGCGATCTCCAATTAGAAGAAGACACTTGGGGTATTATTTTTTTTCCATTGATGTGAATGTAATTCACATTGTCGCATTAGAAGTGCTTAGCTCTGACATAGGTAGTCTAATATACTAAACCGAATACGGAATCGATTTCTGATCAAAGACCTGTCCGATACGAATTCGGTCAGGTTAACATTGTCTAGGGGACATTAAGCATACAACACAGACCGGGTTAATACGGTGAATCACGTATTTCGCATGCAAATGATATAGCGAGCGCGTACTCGCGTTGACAGCGGGCCGGGACGGCGCGACGACCGTGCGCGCGCGCCGCCGCCTCGCGAGCTATTTGGTAATAGGCGTAGGTAGAGGGTCAACGGCCTCTGTAACAATGCTGTGTGCTATCGTAATTGTTTACTTTGGCCCCCAGTTGACCCGTTACTCCTTCGGTCGATAACGCGTACGCATCGGATGCACGCGCCTTTGCGCAAATCGCGTGCTGCAACCTCAATACGCAAAAAGTGGGTTCGTTGAACTCGCAGCTACCTACCTAGCCGGTTGCTTAAGCTTAGATACGCTCTCACATTGGCATCGCGCGCTCGACCCACAAATACGGTTAGCTATAATGCACTACACTGTTTGTCATCCGAACGTTAAGACGCCTCTTACCGATCGAGGTTCTCGTTCCAAACACAAATTCGACGCTTACAGAGACGCCATCGCCACTTGAAATTGGAGGTCTACTTAAATAGGTTCCTAATTGAACTAAAATCAAAATTAGTAGGGGAATCTTTGCTGACGTAGAAATCGCAAATCATCGCAAAATCAA
The DNA here is from genome assembly GCA_949358125.1 of Idaea dimidiata. NCBI lineage: Eukaryota > Metazoa > Arthropoda > Insecta > Lepidoptera > Geometridae > Idaea > Idaea dimidiata. The sequence goes on from OX442328.1 coordinate 15,856,926, forward strand.
AAAATCGCAAACCATTGAATAAAATCGCTAACTTGAAATAAGTAGCCTTAAATTTTAAGAATCGTTTCTGTGCTCGGCCGTTAGCATATTGAATTAAACGCACCCAATTCACACTGACTTGTGTCAATGTACTTTTTATAGCATTAGGTAGTACCAATTGCGAATGTTTGATAATGTGTCTTGCTGCGTGTGTGTGAATAAACAACGTAGTGGATCCACGGTTATGCAAGCTGTTTCTATCTACTAATTAACAAACTGACTATTTCACAACGCGTAGAACCGTAATTGATTGTATGTACTACTTTTTTATAATAGAGTTAACTTGTAAACCAATTAGAAGAGACCCGCGGTTTCACCTGCGTAAGTCTCAATCCTGCGGGATTTTCCAATAACACTAATACAATCTTTTAAATTGCATGTCGGTTTGGGCTCTGCGTTGAGATACATTATGTTCCGAAAAGGAAGGTCGATCTAGCTAGACGCCTAGGCGAACCCCTTTTTTAATAATAATAATTTCTTTATTCAACAAAAATATGAAACGTTTACAACATGAGTCGGAGTTTTGGCGGGAACGCACTGAGGAGATATGGTGCTAAATTTTCATTTTTGTGAAACCTAGTTCAAATGCGTGCAAATTGTTTTATTTCGGAGGCATATAAATGAATTTAGTTTCGTGTAGGTGTACAAGTGGAATGAAAGTGAAAATCGGTGCAAACATGGACTTAGTGTTGTCTCCAAAGCTCCGTAAACAATCTTTGTAAATGGCCACCGTGTTTACAAATGATTCCCTAGACTTGACTTTAACTATGACGACTTGACTGTTCGATGCAAATAACTTGCATAATATATCAACTGCATTGGCTAATTTCCTAATGGCCATAATCGGTTCACAACCGATAATAAATAAAAACATGAGTCTGCTGACATTCGACTAGTCGAGACTGTGTTCCGAATGCCAGTTTCTTCTCCCATGGTAATGTAACTAAATTCAATTGATTTTGTGACAATTTTGAGGTTACGTTTGTTTTGAGGTAACTTAAAGTATTTTTTTCCCTAATTTTGTCTTAAGGTTTTCGCGATTTTGCATAATAAAACACAATATATACCAGGTTTAACTCGCGTTTTAATAAATAACGTCATTATTATAAACAACCGAGCTTTCGCTAACTTTACAATTGGCTTTTTCAAGGTTGACTGAGATGTAATTCGTCTATTTTAACATTCTTCTGATTTTAACAACTCTTAGAAATTAGTTTTGTTAGACAATTTTGTGGTTACGTACGTTTGTTTGGAAATCATTTAAGTAAACACCCATAGTTCAGGCATACAGTCAGTCCAAAACTTTGAATACTCATAGCATACACGGTGCCGATTTCCAAGTGATTCCATAGCTTCACCCAGTAATAAAAGCATCGTGTAATTGGGTACCTATAGCTCTATAGCACACTACACTGTACCGCGGCACCGCCCGCATCGCGGTCCATATCTCTAAGATAACAATCATTAGTGTAATAGAAGTGAACGGACATAAATCATAGTGTGTAAACCTTTCCGAGGCTAACGTTAACATTTTGTATGTAGTAAAGACGATAATCAAGTGTGAGTTAAGTAGTTTGTTATATGAGTATACTAGCTGCGCCCCGCGGTTTTACCCGCGTAAGTCCCGTTCCTGCAGGAATATCGGGATAAAAAGTAGTCTATGTGTTAATCCAGGTCCCCAGCTACCTATATTCCAAGTTTCATCGCAATCGGTTTAGTAGTTTTTGCGTGAAAGAGTAACAACCTCACATACATACATACAAACTTTCGCGTTTATAATATTAGTAGAATGTATCGGGTTACTTAGTGCAGTTTAGTTTGAACTTGAAATAAAAAATTCCCTAATTTTGTCTATTTTTCGCGATTTTGCATAATAAAACACAATGTTGTTACTGGGTTTTACTCGTTTTTATTAAATAACGTCATTATTATCAACGACCGAGATTTCGTCAACTTTACAGTTGGCTTTTTCAAGGTTTACTGAGATGTTAAAATCAGAAGAATGTTAAATAAAATAGACGAATTACAAAAGATCGAAGGCGATAGATCGGTCGTTAATAATAAAGAGGTTATTGAATAAAATGCAAGTAAAACCCGGTAAATATTGTGTTTTAAAATTTTCCCTGTTAATCTGACTAATTTGTCAAGAATCCATAGTACAAGCCTAGTTGCTTATTTTATGGAGATCATTTTTGTAATCGACACTTTTTTCGTATCTATTATAGTTTTCCCAAAAAAATAGTTAAATATCTTTTAACTTGGTCAAATTTGACGCGGGGAGGGGTGGAGAGGGGGAGAGTAGTGGTTTTACACAACACCAAAAGAAATATGTCACCAAAGTTTCTAAACTTTATTTGTTTGTTTGTCTGAAAAAAATAGTAATAAATAAATATTTCACTGCATTGCACACAGCGCAACCTAGCCCCAAACTAAGCACTAGGCTTGTACTATGGGTACTAGACAACGGATACACTACACATTATATATTTTTTTTTAAATACATACATATTATACATAGAAAGTCACCCAAGGTACAAATATTTATTTTCAAGCATAAATATTTCTAATTACTAGACAAATAATATTAGAAGGATAATTTATTACATTATAGGTAAGTGTATGTTTACACAAGTTAATCCATTGGTACGGTATGTCATCTTATTCGAAGAGAAAAACGTGGGACCCGAATCGAACCATCACTGTCGCAAATTGAAAAGCAAATTGTACTTTAATTTCATTCCAACGAAAATGGAAATTTCTTTCCGAAAAGGATCGCAATCGGCAATTATTTCGATTTTGATTACGACTCGAGCCTAGCCGCCTTCATCTTTCTTTCTTATATTTTTTAATTCTCGACGACGAGAATTAAAAAATATAAGGGGATATATAAAATCTCGGGACGCAAGCTGGTCTCTAATAAAAACTGGACTGCGTGCGTGGTTTTAGGATGTAGATATTGCACGGCTAGTATAATAATAATAGGTATATACTTAACCGAATGTATATACCCGATCTGGAAACGGAAAAATATTAAATAGATAAAAAAGTTTAAAAAAGTATAACTCGGCTAAGTGAAAAAATGGATATAAAAAGGACCAAACTTGAAAATAAGTCAGATAGAAATCGAGAAATGGAAATGCATAGCTACAAAAATGGTCAAGGTAGAGCCGTGGTCTCACGATAGGTAGTAGTAGGTAGTTAAGACTTTCAGATTGCAATCCCTGTTAATTTTGGAAACTACGAAACCCTACACTGCGCGTGGCCCAACAAAGCACGCACTTGCCCAATTTTTCTTTAAAGTTGGTTAAAAATAAGTTTATCACTAAAACAAGTGTGTACAGCTAAGTACATTCTTTAAAATTTACAACAAGTTTAATATGCTACGGCGTGCCTATGCTAGTTAGTCCTAGAATTGCTAAGATGGTAGAATGTCGCCGCTGGCTTACAGAGGCTGATGCGAGAATTATGCATAATCTACTTAGTGCGCCCGCCTTGGGCTGCACGATGCACTTGATATTTACCAGGGCACATATTCTATAACTAAATCGTCTCGGCATCGCTACAGCATCGTTAGATTTTTATCGAAAACTATTCTACGTTATTTTTGAAAATATTGCAGTTTCCCTGAAGCTTTTGAAGAGCTAGTAATTTCTTAAATAAAATACTGGCTGTCGCTGTCAGTCCTCTCGAGACCAAGATCATTGTTACATAATCGAAACGTCGAGGTAAGGAAAATTAAAAAGTTAAAGTTACGCGATTAAAACCCGGGAAAATGTGTAAATATGAGTTCCAATCGTGTTAGTTTAAAAAGTTTAAGACTAGCTGTGTCCCGAGGTTTCACCCTTACGTATAAGTCCCGATCCTGTGAGTAATTCGAAAAACCCTCTCTGGTCGGATGCTTGTATCACATACGTACTGCAATTTTCAGCTTTCCACTGATGTCGGCGGTTTAGGCGGTGCAGTGCGTTGATCCATCAGTCAGTCAGGACCAAAAATGCAGAACCGTTTTCAAGAAAAATCTAACGATGCTGAAGCGATGATGATTTAGTTAGAGAATACGTGCCCAGCATGCTGAATTCACCATTGTAAACATTACTATAGAAATTCTCTACGGTTTCTATTCTGGGTAACAGGTATTTTCCTAGAATATTGTACTCTATAATTTTTGTAAATAGAGCTGCAGTATATGAACTAAACTAGCTTCGTCCTGCGGTTTCAAAAAACCCTTAGTGATTAACTACACATCACAAAAAAGACAACCTCTAAATTGCATGTTTCTAGGTGTAGTTTGTGGTTTTGGCTAACTACTCATAGAAACATGCAATTTAATATATATATTTCAATAAATCAGTCAGGACGTTGTATTTTATATGTATAGATTAAGTTTAGATTAAATCAATTATATGTATCTAGAAATTGATTAACTATTAACTTTTTTTTTGTTTTTTTTTTATTTATCATAATTACAACAAAAATTTATAACAAAAACATAACGAATAAATCACAGAGATTTGTCCGATCTAGATCACTAAGTATATTTATACTAATGAGCAAACATATTTTTCAAACGAATATTTAGTAGCTGTGTGCCAATATATATAGCGCATTTTCTATCATATAGATAGATACCTATGATATATCAGCAGACATCCTATACTACAAATATTATAAAGCTAAAAGTTTGTGATTATGTGTATATGTGTGTTTGATACTCAATCACGCAAAAACTACTAAACCCATTGCGATGAAACTTTGAATATAGGTAGCTGGATACCTGGAATAACACATAGGCTACTTTTTATCCCCGAAACCGCGATGCGCAGCTAGTTTTTGAATAATAATTCGTAAAACAACGTCTTACGTTACCATTTCCTAACAATCTTGTAACATCCACCTATCTCGAGACAAGTTATCGATTCTACACGAGTCATGTCAAAAAAAGGATCGGTTTTTTACCGTTACCTCTTTCCCTAGTTCCCCCATATTTGCGGATAGGCCCTGAAAGTGTAGACAACATTACGGCGAGCTCCCTCGCCTTCGGAAGATGTGTACTTACGTAAGTCTCACGTGTATCAATGTTTGTTGTTTACACTATCGGCCTTTGACTCCCGAAGCTCGAAGCCCGAACCTGCTTGCCTCTCTATTTTATATGTGACGTTGTAATCTGGGAATTCTATGCTTATGTTTACCTACTAACTGTGCTCGTGACTTCATCTACAAATACGGACATCCCTCATTTGTAATTTTATTATTATGTTTAGACTACCTTTTACACCCTACGCGTGTTGAAGTATTTTTTGTAATCAATTAAACTGACTTTACCAAACGTTGCTTAACTCGTATGCTCATTAAACGTGCCCTACTTCCAATTCTCATCCGTAAACTATCTCTGTAAAATTTTCAAAGCCAGACAAACAAACAGCTTTTTAAATTCTGCAATAATTCCCATGTTGGAACAGTAGGATACAATGGTCAAAGGGCTATGTGACCAAAAATATTGTCGGGGGCGAGTTTTCTACATGAAACCCACAATTTTCGAAAATAAGTTCTAAATTCTAAAAGTCAAACAGCAAAAGTTATACGCCTAGACATCTAGAACACACCACTTTTGGCTCACACTACGGTCCAAGAAGACACTGTAAACAATACATATTATGTATGTAATGTATTTCCATTGGCTTAGTGAATTTAGTTATACTCGGAAATTAAAGTTCTACTCTATTCTTTTAATAATAAACCTATCAACCCAATCCACTTTGATTAAAACCGTATAATCCTGTCATCCGAATCTCCTCTCCTCGACTATATTGAGGAAACAAATATACCATAATCGTTTTCATTAAAACAAATGTCTGGAATACGAGTTTCATTAGCAGATTTCCATTTCGTATTTGTCTCTGGATGAAAAAGGGACGGAAAAAATCAAAAAGAAAAGAATTTTCTTCGTACCTATTAGCGTAGTACCCGAGGACCTTAATAATACAGCAAACAGAGGTATTAAACGCGATCTGGGTCGTTATTAAACCTCATAAGTACGTGGACAAACACTCCAGTAATCCCTGCGTCCTATATTTAGAGTTTGAACAATTGCTCTTGTAAACGAACGAACGGGCGTTGATACCCACCACTACATAGGCGCAGGGCATGTAATACGATATCGGGTCAACTAACTAACACAAACGTGCACTCGAATTGATATGCGAGATGGATGATCGAAATCACTCTCAATCAGATCAATCTATCAATTTCATTATTCTATCTACAAATCCTATTAATATATCTATCTTTACATATTATATAACCCTTCTCTTGCACCCGGGTAAAAACGAAGTCATCTGCCTTTTGAAAACTATTGAACGGATTTTTATACGGTTTTCACCAATAGATAGAGTGGTTCAATGGAGGGTTAGGTAAATACCTAATTAACAAATTAAATAATTTGTCTAGGTGTTTATGAGGTTAACTGTCGAAAAAATAATTTTGTCATACATTTTGTAATAAACTTAGTTCAATCATCAAACATATTGATACTGGATATATGAAATAATTTAAGGGATATTTTTGCCGTAAGGGGCAGCCTACTTTCTAAACTATATGGGTTTCGTAGAATTTCGTTATTTAGGGGGGAAAGTCTAAGAAATTTTGTCCTAGAAATCATTCAAAAAAATTAAAAATAAAAACGTTATGTACAGTTTTTGAAATAAATAAATGTTTTTTTACTCTCTTGAAAGTCATAGTTTGTCCCTTACCTATATTCATATCTGCAGTATCGATTTTTTTTGCACTTGTTTAGTTCATAAATTAGAATAATCCTCAGTTTTATCATCCGACTTCCAAAAATGAAGGAGGTTATTCTACATAGAATTGCAATACGAGCTTCGAAGGAATTAATGCAAGTTAAAGCACTTTATTTCACTGCAATTAAGGCTTAGAAAGGTCTCAAAAGAAACTTCTCGAAGCAACATCGCGTCATTAACCGTAATCTGTTTAGAGAGGAAAACATTCAACGCTTAGCAGTTTCAAAGTTCTCTAGGAAACTCTAGGAAGATTATTACAAAACGAGGTCTAAGCACAAACCTTGGTTTAAAAAATAAAACTCACTTATTCGGATTTAATTGCGTTGCTTTTACAAACAACGGTATTTCGAGGTCTTAGCAAAATCCAGATCATGAATTTGTCATTGTTCAAAGTCACCGAAAACTACCGTCTATTCTAATATTAATTGTATAAAAACGTTCCTGTGTACGTGCAAGATTTTAAAAATTAATATAGGTATATACTTACATGGAAAAATCCATGAATATCGTTTAACCGGTTATTGAAGGCTTTCGGTAGACAACAACATATGGTAAAGTAAGAGGATTTAAGAAGATTAAACATGTTACTTATACCAGACTTTAAACCAAGTTTTTCAATTAGACTTCGTTATCAAATAAGGGTCTGTTTAATATTTATTCAGTTTAAGAACCCAATGTTTGTAATACAGGTCGAGTCGACATCGTTGTACAGATAGACTGACAGCTAAATGTGAAGTCGCGATTGGAACCATGTTAAGGGCATATCTACTAGTATGTAACGACTGTATTTATGTGTAATTAATGCAATGTGCCTTAACTACTGTAAAACGAAGTAAAAGCAAGTTGCGCCCGGGAACGTAGCTGTATTATTTACTAGCTGAGGCCAGCGGTTTCTCACATATTTTAGGCTTTCATAGTCGACAAGAAATCCTTATTTTTTCGCAATAAATTAGCTTGTTGTCACTTGATTTAGCCACGAATATCATTCGCCACGCACGTACGTTTCGCACGTATATCAGCCATTTTGAACCCCTATAAATATCATTAACTAGCTGTGTCCCGCGGTTTTACCCACGTAAGTCCGGATCCTGTGGGGAGATCGAAAAACTCCTATAGGATTTTAAATTATATTTTAGCATTTTAATGAAAAACCTACCAAAACTCTTGCCTTTAGCTTAGCGTGCGAGCGTCCAAGCCGCTGGACTATAAGATCCATTCCATTCTTTTCATTTACTTGTTTTCATATAGTGTAAAATATGTTAAAAAAATACCCGTTGAAGTAAAACTAGTGGTGCAACTGTCGCGGTAGTTTGTGATAACGATTGAACCAGACGATGAACAGTCACGTACTATAGAGGCACTGTTCGAAATCACAGACCTACATGCTATTTATAGCCGGCTCATGACTCTATGTGCGTGTTGACTAGTGTTTGAATCAAAAACATTAAGTACAGTTTTAAAAAATCACAACTAAAACCATTTTAGAACTTATAACGAGGTGTCTAACATTGAAATTGCTTAGACGAAAATAAAACACTTAAATTTATACACCGAATTGTAATTTGTTTAATGTAAAGTAGTTAGTGTAATAATTTGATGTAAAATATGTAGTTAGTTAAGTTGCACGTGAAAAATAGGATGAGAATGTATATCAGTCACGGTTTATGTGATACAGCCTGGTGATGGACAGACAGACGGACAGTAAAGGCTAAGTATAAGCACAGTTTACTTAGGTCTAATTTTTCATTCTACGGATAAAATATATCTATCGAATAAGTTCGAACCCAAACAAATTTAATTGCCTTCAAATTTTGATCTTCTAAATTTAGATTTATTTTCTTTTTAAATATCATAGTGACGTTTTTTATTCGGTGGTGTTACATTTTATTTGTCAGCTATCTCTATCTAGGGATTTGAATAATCAGCCCTTAGTAAGTAGTCTTCGCTACTTACAGTTGCCCAGCTTTTGTTTCCCGGAACCGTTCACATAAGTTGTAGGAAATGTAGTAAATTTGACACATGACTTGTTAAGGTCCTTTTTTAGAAAACCGGCAATTTGCATTCTTTGAGTATTATTTCTTATTACATATATTATTTTTATTAAAAACTTCTTTTAAACGAAAGAAAGAGTGAGGTTTTTAGCAGTCTATCTGCCGTACTCAGTGACATTTAATGGTTGATTAAACTATTACTTAGTAAAAACTTTCTATGTAAAATCTTCAATTAGTGACAGTTTAATCAACCATTAAACGTCTCTGAATGCGGCGGTATGTAATATATTATGTTTATTTACTCTTTCCGATCAAAATTCAATAATTTGTTTTAAATATCTGTTTTTCTTCATTTCAGGTAAGAAGCAGAGTTTTAAACCCGAAAGGTAAAGTTCTTAACGATAATTACCAACAAAGATCGTTTGGTGTTCGAAATGTCACTCGGTAATATCAGGCCAAAACTTGGACTTATGCTCATTAACATATCTTATAGGACTACGGTCGGACCAGTAACTCCGTAAGACTAAGGATAACGCTGGGTTTTGTAAATAGACTTGAATTTAAATTAAAGGACCCTTTGTCGACGGGTTACGGTCAGCATCAAAAGCCGATGACTACTTCCAATTTTTAAAAATCGGTAAACATCATCATAATTGTCAAAATAGGAATACATTCTGAAATTAAAAAAGAAAACACGCATAATAAGTATCAGCAGGTGTACCTATTCTTACCTGAAATATTTCCTACGTTTTCTTCGAAAGTACATTCACTTAAGTTCCATGTATGTTTTTTTTAGAATCTCAGTTTTGACACCCCACAATTATGTATCTGTATCTGTAAGTGGTCATTTAGTTTTGATGCTAACCGTACCTACGTAAGATTCGGGAAAAGGTCCTATCTTTGAAATAACCAGAGGGACTCGGAAGGTCACTCTCGTCGATCTGATTGTGACAAACGTTTCTTTATTCCATCCGCCATTGTTTCTGGAGATTTACATTGATTAATAGCCGTTAATTAACCGACGAATATCGTGATGAGAAAAGATTTCCTCACGACCAAGGTCATTGTAACATGGTTGAAACGTCGAAATAAGAGAATCGATAATAATTTGCGATTAAGACCCATTAAATTGAAAAGGAACATTGAATTATTAAGAGTAATATAGGCTACGTTTTAGTAATCCAGTCAGTCAGTCAGTACCAGTATTTTATCCGAGAGATTAAAAAAAAACAATACGCAAATAAGACCCGGAAAATAAAAATTTGATTTGAGTAAGATTTAAAAGTTATATTAATTATTATTTAAGTAGATTGTATATAACGAGCTTGTTGGTTAACTTTGCTATATCTATATTAGAGTTTCATTGTAACACTTTACATGTGGGTTGATATTAACAAATATGTTGTAAATAGATGCCTGCGTTGTATTTGTGTACGTGACGTGACTCCGAAGTAGAGCGAGCAAGCGACGCGGTATGATTAATAAACTCATTACTGTGTATTAAGCCTTTTCTCGAGAAACCTCACGATCGCTGACTCCAATAACTCTCTAATTAGCCCTTCTTGTGGCACCTTAGTTACGTCTCTCACATCTTACAGCTACGCCCTTCTGTCAGCTGTTCGCGGGGTCGGGTGAACGACCGGAGGGCTCGTGACGTCACGGCCTTGCCGCGCCTATTCTGCGTTTTCCCTTCATCCCGCCCCAACCCGCGTTCGAAGCATCCACAATTATTTGCAGGGCACCATTCCATCATTTTACCTAACAAAATTTCTTTGTCCTTTTTTAATATTTGTCTTCGTCGAAACATTTGACAGCCTCTGTAGGCGAAGCTCCGGCTGCAACGCAGATGGTTGCGGGCTCGATACCCGTAAGGGAAAAGTTTTTATGCTGTCCGTAATTGTTTGTTTCTGGTTTCGAGTTTGTCTACATTGTAGCTGTTTGCGGGTTGTATATACCTATCTATGACCCTAGTAGGTGTATTAGTTCCTAACAGGTAGGTCAGTCTATAGTCTATCAATAACAACACTCTTTAGCTATCACTTTTATAATGTTCAATCACAGAAGGTAGGTACACAAGACACGAAAACTGGAAATACGGAAAATAGTACAGGTCACAGTTGGAAGAAAGATATAGGATAGTTAAACATTGATATTTAGGCATGTGAACAATACGAAAGCGCGGAGCGTAAGTATTATTTTAAGCAAAGCGACGTGAGCTCGCGATAGATGCGTGCGGCTCACTAATGTGCACAGAGGTGGCGCAGGCCGGCGGCGCGGGGTGTTGCAGCGGCGCGGGCGCAGCGGCGGACGGTCAGGTAAGTACCTATACACGTAGCTATACAGGTAGATGTAGCAGCGGTGATGCGCGGCGCGAGTGCGGCGGCCGGGTGAGTATATTATGCGTAGCTAGCTATAGGTAGGTGTATTGATAATTTAGCTAGGCTACATCACTCCCCCTCTGAGACCGGTTCACGGTCGATAGTAATCTGGAAATCTTACTACTCTTCCACTCTTAGTCTTTTTTACAGGTTGAGGATCATCGACTTGTGGACTAGTTGTGGATGGAGGAACACCGTCTACCAGGTAAGCCGGTTTTAACCTATCGATGGTAACGGTAATCTCTCTTCCTTTTACATCTATTTTAAACGTTTTTGGTTTTCTTTCCAGAACCTTATGGGGACCGGAGTATGGCGATTCCATGGACATCTTAGCTGGACCTTGGCGAAGAAACACGTAGGCACAGGTGAAAATATCCGACGGTACGTAGAAGGTTTTGTTACCATGCCAGGCCGTTGAAATTGGAGACAGGTTTGCAATGTGGTTGCGGAGACGACAAGTGAAACTGGTGATGTCAGGTTCAGTGTTGTGACTCGGCGAGAAGAATTGACCAGGTAGTCTCAAGGTTTCACCGTACACGAGTTCTGCAGCGGAAGTCTTCAAGTCTTCCTTCCAGGCGCTCCTGATACCGAGCAGGACGAGTGGAAGAACTTCGGACCACTGGGAGTTGTTATGGCATTTTATCGACGCCTTCAGCTGTCGGTGTAGCCTCTCGACCATCCCATTACAGGCAGGATGGTATGCTGTAGTTGGGCGATGGGTAGCACCGATCAGGCTGCAGATACTCTTGAACAGCTGGGATTCAAATTGCCGTCCTCTGTCCGTTGTGATTGTGTGAGGACAACCGAAGCGCGCAACCCAACCAGAAATGAATGCTCGGGCGCACGACTCGGCGGTGATGTCGACCAACGGGAACGCCTCTGGCCATCGAGTGAACCTATCGATGACGGTTAGGCAGTATCTGTAATCAGAAGAGCAAGGTAAGGGGCCGACGATATCCATATGGATATGGGAGAATCGGTCTGAGGGTAAAGGAAATGATGAGAAAGGAGAGGAAGTGTGACGGGTTACTTTATTTTTTTGGCAATCTGTGCATGTCTGTGACCACTTTCTGCAGTCCCGTCGAACTCCAGGCCATACGTATCGTTCTGATACTAGTTTCTCTGTAGCAGACGGCCCTGGATGGCTCAGATTATGCAGGCTCTCAAATATCTGATAACGAAAGGCTGGTGTGATATATGGTCTTGGGTAAGGTGTTGATACGTCGCAGTATAGTGTGCCATCAGAAGTGGAGACTTTCTCTAATTTCATTGAAGTACCTGACTTGAGCAGGTTATTTAGCTCTGGATCAGCTTCTTGTTCCTTCTCCAACGCTTTGTAGTCGACGTAGCTCGCTATACTCTCAACGCGAGAAAATGCGTCGGCTACAATGTTGTCCTTTCCGGATACATGTCGAATGTCGGTACAAAACTGAGCGATATAATTTAAATACCGATGTTGACGTGGTGAACAGCTGTCACGATTTATGCTAAAGGCGAAGGTGATTGGTTTATGGTCGGTGAACACTGTAAAGGTTCTGGCCTCAACCATGTACCGAAAATATTTAATTCCTTCATAAATAGCAAGGAGTTCCTTATCATAAGGACTATATTTAGTTTGCGCAGAAGTTAGCTTGCGCGAAAAAAATCCTAGCGGCTCCCAGGTTCCATGACTACGCTGCTGGATTACTGCACCTATAGCAACGTCGGATGCGTCGGTGAATAGGGCTAGTTCAGCTTGCGGATCAGGATGTGAGATGAGAGTCGCATTAGCTAAGCTGGTTTTGCAGTCTTCAAATGACTTCTGGAGCTCTGGTGTAAAGTGGATAGGTGTAGATCCTTTGACGTTCGGTCCGGCAAGAGCAGAATTCAAGGGTCCTTGTATTTCCGCAGCTTTAGGTATAAACTTCCTATAAAAATTGAGGATACCCAGGAATCTACGAAGCTGTTTTGCGGTCTTTGGAACAGGATAGGCTTGAATTGCTTGAACCTTCTCTGGCAGGGGTTTTATTCCAGCTGAAGATACATTGTAGCCGAGAAATGTCACTTGTTCCATGCCGAGTACACACTTCGAAGTGTTTATAAGTATTCCGTACTTTTTCAGACGTTCAAATAGCATTTCCAGGTGCTGCAGGTGTTCAGATTCTGATCTTGAAAAGCACAAAATATCGTCGAGAAATCCGTACGTGAAATCTAGGCCTTGTAGAACCTCATCTAAGAACCTTTGGAAGGTTTGTGCTGCATTTCTAAGACCAAACGTCATAAAAGGAAATTCGAAGAGGCCAAACGGTGTTGTTATAGCCGTCTTCGGAATATCCTCCTCCACAAGAGGCAATTGGTTATAGGCCTTTATGAGATCAATTTTTGTGAATATCTTAGCACCTGAAAGCTGATAAGCGAAGTCATGGATATGTCTCACGGGGTAACGGTCTGGTATTGTTCTCGCGTTGAGAGCTCTGTAATCACCACAGGGTCTCCAGCTGTCGTCCTTTTTTGGAACCATGTGCAAAGGTGAAGACCACGGGCTTTCAGAGCGTCGAGCAGTTCCAACCTTCAACATTTCTTCGAATTCCTTTTTAGCAATCTTAAGACGATCTGGTGCCAAACGACGAGGACGTGAAGATACAGGCGGTCCAGGAGTAGTTCTTATGTGGTGTTTAGTACCATGGGTTATTTTCCTGTTTGATCCTGCAGGTCTTGTGATCTCAGGGAAGCGCTTCAGAAGTTCATGATAGGGAGAGTCGCCTGTGGGCACTTTGATTGAAGTTAACTCGTGAGCTTGAGTGTGAGAAGGTGGTGCGTCGACTGATAAACTGGTAACAGAATCTAGCAAGCGATGGTTACGGCAGTCAACTAATAGGTTGTAGAAACTTATGAAGTCGACGCCTATAATTGGCTTAGAAACATCTGCTATGATGAATTTCCAGGTGAAATTGCGGCGTAGACCTAAATTGAGACTAAGTTCCACAGTTCCATACGTAGGAATTACTGATCCGTTTGCAGCATAAAGCTCATATTTCGATTTGCAGCATCTGTCTCTTAACAGTTTGCGAGGGTAGGCACAAACATCGGAACCAGTATCGACTAAAAATTGTACCTTCGTATATTTATCGGTCACGAACAGGCGGCCCTTACAGGTGGAGCAGTCTTCAGCCGCCATCACTGACTGCCCCTGGAGTTTCCCGATTGCTTATAATCGCACGGCTTTATGCATCTGTTGGCCTTCGGTCCAAATTTTGAATGGTACCAACAGGTAGGGTACTTACGATAACTTGACTGGGACCGACTCGTACTACGCCTTCTATTATTATTACCTTCTTTCGGTCGAGATCGATTTTCACTCCTAGATAGGCGTTGAACACTTTTCGTCAGCTCACTAACTTGTCGTGCCAATTGTTCCATAGTAATCGACGAAGTTGAAGCCATGGATGCGATTTGTTGAGGCACGGCGATATCGTGAACACGGTCAGCGAGATCGGCCAGAGCTTCCAGGTCGAGTGAGGGTTGCGAAGCTACTACCGTGGCTATATTATTCGGTAATCTGCTTGACCACACTGTTTTGAGGAAGTCTTGTGGTACATCTTCTCCAGCCAAATGCCGTAAATGTCGCAGAAACTGTGATGGTTTTCTGTCACCCAATTCTTCATGAAGTAGAAGTTGTTTAACTTTGTTTTCCTTACTTTTTGACAGTCTTTTGATTAACTCACTTTTGAGTTTCTCGTACTTATTCGATAAAGGCGGGGAAGTAATAATATCTTCGACTTCTGAAGCCACCTGCGGCTCAAGTTGCGCTATGATATAATAAAATTTCGTGACGTCTGACGTAATGTTCGAAATAATGAAGCTTCCTTCTACCTGGGCAAACCATAGTGCAGGCTTACTAGGCCAGAAAGGTGGCATGCGAACACTGACTCTCGAAACTTCAGATGACGGTGCGTTCGAAGTCCCTTGCTCCCCGTCTATATCTCCATCCTTTGTACCGGTAGCCATTTCGTTGAATCCGTTCACTTGCGTAGAATATTCCAACACGTGTTTTAAATAAGGTCACCACTGTAGCTGTTTGCGGGTTGTATATACCTATCTATGACCCTAGTAGGTGTATTAGTTCCTAACAGGTAGGTCAGTCTATAGTCTATCAATAACAACACTCTTTAGCTATCACTTTTATAATGTTCAATCACAGAAGGTAGGTACACAAGACACGAAAACTGGAAATACGGAAAATAGTACAGGTCACAGTTGGAAGAAAGATATAGGATAGTTAAACATTGATATTTAGGCATGTAAACAATACGAAAGCGCGGAGCGTAAGTATTATTTTAAGCAAAGCGACGTGAGCTCGCGATAGATGCGTGCGGCTCACTAATGTGCACAGAGGTGGCGCAGGCCGGCGGCGCGGGGTGTTGCAGCGGCGCGGGCGCAGCGGCGGACGGTCAGGTAAGTACCTATACACGTAGCTATACAGGTAGATGTAGCAGCGGTGATGCGCGGCGCGAGTGCGGCGGCCGGGTGAGTATATTATGCGTAGCTAGCTATAGGTAGGTGTATTGATAATTTAGCTAGGCTACATCATTATGTATCTTATGTAATTTACAAAATAAGAAGTGTAATATATTATATCATATCTTTAACTACAACCTTGAAGTCTTCAAGCCAAGGATGAATAAGTTCCTTCTAGGCAGGTATGTTACACGGTTGCGTCAAATTCATCATCGCTTTTCATAAGATGAGATGAGGTCAAATTTACCTTATCCCATGTAAAAAAATCTGTTGTCTAGTATCCATAGTACAAACCTAGTGGCTTAGTTTAGGGGCGAGATGACGTGTGTAACGTGCTGCATTATTTTTTTTAACGTAGGTAATAACTTAATAAGGTGAAATTAAGTATGGCAGTGTTACAAAGGTATCCCGTGTATTAGTGTACCGTTGTTTGCTAGTGTATCAGACGTCGTCGGCGTCGTCGTCGACTAGGAACGGAATGAGATCGTTTTGTTTGTTCATTATGTTTTTAAATTACTACATCGCCTACTGAAGTTTAAATTTACGAAACAAAAAGGTTCGTTTGTTATGAAAAAAATTAACATTGTTGTTGGTGTTACGTAACTCGGTTTGTGTCGCATTGATTTTGTTAACTTACTGTTTCGTTATTTGTTTTTTTATCGGTCAAGGCATTTCTATACTAAAAATATTTTAAAGTAAAAGTAAATCTTCGAAAATTCACTTGCGACGAGGTTTGAACTCGCGCATCCGGATCAGTACCAACTAGAGGAGCTCACGTGGCCTCACCTCGCCTCGCCCGTGAGTGTATTTATGAAGATGTATTTGGCAACCTTTGGATGAACAAGAAGTGAAGAAAGATGAAAGGTGTGATAATTGATAGTTGATCCATATTGCGAGGCCTCAATAGGGAGCAAATTACATATGCTCAAGCTGAGCCCACACATTGCGAGGTTTAGTCGTAACTTAGGCTACGTCCGCATAGGCAGGCGGCTTGTTTATCGCCTAGCGCCTAATGGCTTTGCTTCGCGCTTCGTGACAAGAAACCAACTTGTATGTTTACTTCTATGCACGCCAAGTGACTAGCAAGGCGCCAAGCGCACGGTGCGAGACCATTCCTTTTAATTAGGTGACTTGCTAGCCTAAAGACGCTAAGCAAGTCTCCTGCGGACGTAGCATTAAGGCATTTTAGATATACGATCGGTTTTACCATCCGTTCCGCCTGACTACACAAATCCGTGTCATTTATGGATTAAACACTGCCTCAAGACCTGAACAGTTGATGACTGACATTTGCCTGTTCAGTTAAACCTCTATCTCACATTTAAAGGAATGCTCTGTCTCCCTCTATGGAGTGATATTCAACGGCAGTGAGAAAGTGACAGAGCGTCCGCGTCGCTTAATTACGTTGTCACTTAGGAACATTAAACATTTACCAAGCCGAGCCACAACTCATAAATTTAGATGCAGTAAAGGTTCGTTGTTGATAATAGATTAGATATACTCTGAATTTATAACTATTGTATCTACAGAATTCTTATCAACAACAACCTTTGGTGAAAGTTGTAAAGATAAGTAACTACCTATAAACACTTACATAACCCTCATTTTGCCGGGGTGGGGAAAAATATAACTTATTAAAGTACAACTACAAAAAAAGATGAAATCAAAGTAAAAGTCAAAACCTACCATGCTCCTAGCATATGCTTTACTTATAAGATGAACTAGC
The DNA here is from genome assembly GCA_949358125.1 of Idaea dimidiata. Classification (NCBI taxonomy): domain Eukaryota; kingdom Metazoa; phylum Arthropoda; class Insecta; order Lepidoptera; family Geometridae; genus Idaea; species Idaea dimidiata. The sequence goes on from OX442328.1 coordinate 15,874,354, forward strand.
AGTTTCTCTCACAAGGAAATATCGAGATCAAAAAGTGTCCTTCTCCAAGGAGCCATCTATCCTACTAATATTATAAAGCTGAAAGTTTGTGAATATGTATGTGTGTATGTTATTTAATCACTCAAAAACCACTGGACCTATTGCGATGAAGCTTGGAATATAGGTAGCTGGAGATCTGGAATAACACATAGGCTTTTTATCGCGATAATCCCGCGGGAACGGGATTTACGCGGGTACTCTAAATATACCAAAATTTCAGCGGTTCAATCAGTTTAATGGTTCTGAATTTGAAAACGTAACAGAGGTACTTTCGCAATAAATACTATTATTAATATACAGTATAGATTGTTAAATAAGTAACGATTAAAATGTTCAAAAGATTAAACTGCCGTATTAAAACGATTAAAAAAAGGAAAACAAAAATATATTTGTTCAAGTTGATGAGAACCATCGGAAAGAATTCACGAAGCGCCACATGGAAGACATTTATCGTTGTAACGGTACAGATTTATTTATATACGATTAAAATACGAAATCTAAGAACCGTAGGACATATGTTGTTAATGAGGCCATTAAGGAGTTATGAACTCTGAATCAAATCACTGTCCATGTATACGTACACAAATGTACGTAGCGTAGAGTAAAAATTATTAACCAAGCGGATTTTGTAAAATATAGTTTTTTCTAGGCTGTTTGATTGTTAATATTTTTTTAAGAAAAAACAATCATTTTTTAGGGTTTTGTGGCCTAAAAATGTTTGTAAAATGGAGACCATTTTACTAAGATTCTATTGTTCGTCTGTCTGTTATTAGGCAGTTGACAGTTGAAATTCTCACAGATGATGTATTTCTTAAATACTAAAAACAGAATTCATATGTAGGTAATTGAGGATCCTAAACAAAAAACCTGATTTATGTGAAAATGCTACGTGCGCGATTCCGACTCGCACTTGGCAGGTTTTAAGCAAGTTGTAAGCAATCGTGAACGATTGTTACACCGTTTTCGGTCAAAATCGAACTTTTCATAACTTGCCTGGTTGGATACCTCATCTCATAAGTGGTTTGCACCTATGTTTGTATGTATATATGTAAAGTTTGTATGTATGTGACTTTGTTTCTTTTTCACGAACCGATTGCAATGAAACTTTGTATATAGGTAGCTGGATACCCGGAATAACACATAGGCTAATTTTTATTTCGATATTCCCGCAAGAACGGGACTTACGCGAGTAAAACCGCGGGAGCAGCTAGTTATACATATAACCAAGTCTAATAATCAGGTAATTTATGTGCATATTTCGTCCATTTCCAGTGTGAAGTCCGATATCTAAATGTCTTATTGTTCCCATTATTGGTGCCAGACCAATATTATGGTCATCAAAATTGATTATCATAATCATATTACCATCGTTTATTTTTCACCGTCTTCAAAATAAGGAGGAGGTTCTCAATTCGTCGCGTATTTGTTTTTTAGGGAAGTTCACCGATTACTTGAAGATAACTTGACCTATTGAGATGGTTTTTTTTTTAATAGAAAGGTGAAAGCGCCGAGTTGGTCCCATAATAATTTGGTGAGGAACTGACGGAAGATCTTCGAAGTGATGAAAGGGAACGCTCTTCAAACGCAGTAACTAATTGAATTGTTCAACGTTTACTCGAAGATGAGTGGACCGATTGAGACGGTAATTTTTTAATGGAATGGTGGAAGATCCAAGGTGGTCCCATAATTTAGTGCGGATCTGATGAGTATCTTCTGAATTATGGACAAAATAACATCCTAGAATGCAGTAAGATCCTCAACCAAAAACATCGACCCCTTAGGAACTAGGTACATATTAATGGAGCACTTGAACCTACCTTCTCATCAGGTTACTCCTCAATCATTAAAATGATTGTTACAATTTTGTTAATTTTTAGTGGCAATCGATAAACTAAAAATAGTGAAATTAAAAAAAATATTCAAAATTTAAAACAGGACTTAAAAAATAACAAAAATAACCTCTACATACAGTGCGACCGACTTATCTGATCCGTCATCTGAAGTCGGTTAGTTTTACTGGCTGGGTCCATATTGTACAGGGTGGCCCAGAAAGACCGAAGTGGTGTGAATTGCTTATAACTTTTTATTTAAGAGATATTTTTTTAATTTTTTTTTTTTTAAATACATTAAATTTATGGGGAATATTTTTGGATTAGTTATTAAAAATGATATCCCGCAAGTGGTGGCCATATTCTGCTTCGCACAAATGTGCTCTTTCCAACACATTTTCCATGACCTTTCGCAAAACTTCTGGTGGTATGTTGTTAATTTCTTCTCGAATATTGGTTTTTAACTCCTCAATAGTCCTAGGCTTATTAACATAAACTTTTCCTTTTAAATAGCCCCAAAGAAAACAGTCTGGAGCGGTTAAATCCGGGGAACGCGGAGGCCAATTAAAATTGCTGTTACGAGAAATTATTCTTTCACCAAAGATGTCGCGTAAAAGAGTCATTGTGGCCCTCGCAGTGTGCGCTGTGGCTCCATCCTGTTGGAACCATATTTGCGGATGGTTTTCCACGGCTGGCCTTACAAAATTTTGCAACATGGCCCGATATCGATCACCATTGACGGAAATGGCGACACCTTGTTCATTTTCAAAAAAAAATGGGCCAATGATCCTTTCTGAAGAAACACCGCACCAAACGGTACACTTAACTGGGTGCAATTGTCGTTGATGAAGTACTCTCGGGTTTTCCGTAGCCCATATCCTACAGTTTTGCTTGTTAACGAACCCATTTAATTGAAAATGGGCTTCGTCACTCATTATTAAGTTATGAATAAAATTTGGATTCTCTTGTGCTTTTTGCTGGAAATAAATTGCATAGTCAAGTCGTTGCTGGTAATCTGTTGGTTTCAATTCTTGGACAAGTTGAATTTTGTATGGAAACAATCCTATGGTGTGCAAAATTCGCTGCAGCGACGTTCTTGAGAGGCCCAGTTGTGACGAACGTCTCCTGGTTGATGTTTCTGGATCCTCCCGAATACTCTCCTGTACCACTTGAATATTGTCAGCCGTGTGGACAGTTCGGTGTCTGCCGGGACCAGGAAGGTTCCTTACTGCTCCTTGTTCTCGAAAATTTGCAACCAGACGGTTTATTGTTGACTGAGAGGGTGCAACCCGCACATTAAATTGACGACGGTATGCACGCTGAGTCAACACAATGGACCGTTGATTTGAAAAGTAAATTTCAACAATTTGGGCACGTTGTTCAATTGTGTATTGCTCCATTATAAATTATCCAAGTCTTCTTTACAAAATACTGAAAAAAAAAAGAAAAAAAAAATTATAATAAAAAAGTTATAAGGAATTCACACCACTTCGGTCTTTCTGGGCCACCCGGTAGTTTGACTGCCCGGTTTAAGATGACGAAACAGAAAGTTGGTGGCACTGTATGTAGAGTTGTAGACGTTATTTGTGTTCTTTTTTTAAGTCGGGTTGTTTAATTTTATTACATAATCGTTTGAAGTCATATGTATTCTATTACTTTCGAAATGATAATAAGTCACTTTTATTATTAATTAGTTGTATTGAATTAATATAGCCTGAATAAAAATACTATTTCAAAACAAAAAGTTTCTTAATTGTATTTCCGATGACTATCTAGAAATAGCTTTACAAGACTTTAAAAGTGAAGATAAACTTTGGTACTTATTTATAAATAGAAGTCATAAAGTTCTATTTAAAAAAAATCATTACTTCTTTTAAAATTTCTTGCGAAACGACTATATCCACTATTATTAGGCAATGCATCCTGAAACTCTCACTGACTGGCTAAAATCTCGACATGTTGTGAACTCCTTTATTAAAAGTAGGTATAGAAGTTGACTTTGTTTCAGAATTTCAAAACGTAATTAATTTGAAATTATCGCTCAATTTCTATATCAATGTTAAACACATGACAAGCAATCGGGTAAAAACGCATTACCAATAGGCATTATAATCAGCTTATAGCCGTATTTAATACAAAATCCGCAGTTAATTTTAAACAAAAACATTTATTTTCAGTCCTTTTCTTTCGAGGTTTACGTAAACTTTTTAAACCATAACATTTGTCCTTATACATAATAATGTATAGATTACATTTAATAATACCTACGCTATTCGTTCGACATAATTGTAGTCCAAGCTAACGGTCGTCGCACCTCTTTGGGACACTTTGACGTTGTCATAACCGCCTACTAACTCCGCCTCATTCGCTTTTATGGTACGACTCTGATTTGACACCGAATTGTAGAGTCCACACACCTGCTAGTAGCCCAGGCCTGTCAAGTTAATATTGATAAGTTTTTACGTCTTCCCAAAGGGCGGATATCTATAAATCAGGCAAGTTTATTCGTTGAAAGGTAACCTAACCTATCCTAACGTTCAAAAGTATATGAAAGTCACGTGACAGTCCCATCTTTGTCCTAACCATTACTTAATAACTTTTACTGCAAAGAGTTTAGACAGGTGTCTTATAAATATGAGACTAGAAGGCTAATAGTTGCTTGACAGTGCAGCATTTCAAGCTCACACGGACGAGCTTAATTATTAGTTTCGTTCCATAGTCAAATTGTTCGAGAAATTACATACTAACATATCTTTAAAAAAGTCGGAACAAAATTCGAACGTTTGCGTTGTTCTTAGCATACCCATTATTTATGATGATCTAAGTTTTAATGATAATTTTAGTTTGCTTAAGAAGAAACTGGCTGTTAACTGTTGCCCCGTAGACGAATGTTCCATGCCTTTGTATCATGGTGACCTCTAAAATATAACGGTTTCCTCACAACCATAAGTAAAAGAAAAATCGTTTTCATATTTACCTACGTTCTAATGGCCAGCTTAGAAGGAAATAGGTTTATTTTACCCCTATTTAGGAAATTTATTTGCTAATAGTAAAGGTATAATAAGGCATAATTCTCCGTTATTATGCTGAGTACAATAAAATGTTTCATCAATATTGTTTCTCTGTATATTTCCGTCAAAATAGCGTCGGTACCAACACGAAACCGGGCTCCTGACTTGAATGTTAATTTCCTCAGTCTAATATTTAACTCGGGAGTCTTTCCCTAAAATCTGACATTGAAATTAGTAATGCCATTAGACCGACGTTGATAATGTCTCGTTTTTGCTCCGTTACGACCTATGGACTAGGAATTTTTATTTGGAAGAGTTGTTTTGTGTATTCCTTTTTCATCTAGATTAATTGTTGCCTCATCTTGTGTTTGAGTTTTCAGATCAATGAGTAATACTTGGAACTTTAATAATAGTGTTAAAAAATATATATATCATAAGACCCCTAATTCTCATACTGAATTGTTTTATCAATAAGTTTGTCAAGCCGTCTTCTATGTTTGCTTTCATTTACATAGTAATTATCGTCGATTCTTGTAACTTTGGATGTTTGTCCTTTGATTATTATATAACATTTTTCACAATCTTCTAATATTGAAGAAATACTGTAGTTGTTTTAGTAATCCTAAATATACTGAAATGTTTTATCAAAGCCATCTTCTAGCTCGTTTGCTTTCATTTACATAGTGATTGTTGTTTATCTCTGCAACTTTGTTTGTTTGTCCTTTGGTTATTATATAACAACATTACTTTGTACAATCTTCAAATATTGAATCGTTGCGACCTTGGTTTAGATATCGGTCATTGATGTGACATTCACTAATCTAAAGATTGTTTTGAACGATAAAAATTTCTTTATCTCTTTTACAAGTTATATAATTTGTTTAGGTACCTGCGTGACATTTCTTTTTGTGTTATCTGTTAGGGTACTTACGTCATATGGGATGTTGAATGTTCGTTTTGTTTTTTGTTTGGTTCCTTATCAGAGTAGGTATCACGTTTTGGTCTAGTTGCCGGCTCGTGACACTAATCATTTGTTTTTGAAACTTAACCTGCCTACTCTTTTTTTTTTCTTTTTTGCTGTGGTTTTTTACTTAAACATTTGAAATGATATATTAATTCGATAATAAAAGTAGTGTGTATCTCTTTTTTTATGTAGTTATTACAATTGTTAGGTTGAGTCGCTTCGTAGACCTGATTAGTTAGACATACCCAGATTAGAAAAACCTAGGGATGTGGCCTATGTTTAGTATGATTCAGCGGTTGAAAGTCAGTTAGGGCTACGGTGCGAAAGTCTAAAAAACAATGAATTACTCCACCTGTCTCTCTTCTAATCTGCGTAGCTGAGGATTTTGATTGATTTGATGCCAAAAAAAGGGCAATCCGAGAGACGTCGTTGCATGCTAGAGCAACCATATCTTCTATTCTTCTTTTTAAGCAGTTATCTCATAGTTCACTTCCATTTCACGTCTCATACAGTCCGTCTATATTTTGTAAGAATGTCATCTTTCTCTCCATTTTCTATATCCATACCCACTTTTGACTCTTCTATTGGTGTCCTAGTCCACAACAATTCAATTTTGCGAAACGAAACGAAACGCCGAAATCTTTTTTTTCTCTGTCGCGGCTGACCGGCGCTCGGCATGGCCGACTCGTGGCCGAGCGCGTAACCTTGCTTACTATGATAAACAAGTGACGTCACTCTGTGTATTTATAACCATACGCGCTGGTTGCGCGGACGCACGGGTCGACGACCTCCGACGCCTCTATCTGAATCTGAAGGCGTTGTATGCAGGGCAATGGATATCGCCGATTTGTGTAATCGGTTGGTTTTCGTGTACGTATGTAGTAGTCTTGTTGGTGGATAAATACTCGCCTTTGATGCTGAGGATTTACGTAGGAAACTAAAGTTTTGGAGGAGTTGGTGCCACAAAAAGTCATTGGTATCTTAAATAAATGCTTCAACGTTATTTTAAAAGAAAAGCTTGTTCCAGTAAATTTAAGTTGTCCCAGTACATTGATAAAACTCGGTACAGTAAATAAATAACTTGTTACATAAGACGTAAATAAAAAAACTAAAAGAGAAAATGCCGCGGTATTAAGGAGCTCTGAGACGAGAGAAAATGGTCTTGAACTTTATGAATTTACTGGGTTTTTTTTTTGTGAAACGGCAGAATAATTTCGTTTTCAGTCCCTAAACCCAGCTCTGGACTGTATTTATAGGTACTTGTTTTGCAGGTAGAAGTTGATTTTATTCTAGTTAGATTAACGTGAATCAGATTTTTTATTATTGTCTAGATTTTAATTTGACTTGATTTTAAAGTTAGATATAAAAATGTAAATAGTTTCACGGGGTGTTTTCCTTACGTAGCATCATAATTGGGTAGGTGACTTTGACACGCCGGTTTCATCGCGATGTTTTTCTTCATCGTTATATAAATAGCGAATTTATGTTTTTCTTAAAGAAAAATACAAAAGTAGATCAACATTTCCAAACTATTTTTTTTGTACACAAACTTGTGTTATCATTCCGATATTGAAGTAGAAAACATTTATCATCAGATAAACAAAGCAATTACGGATAAAATCGAACACCAATTTTATGTCCTACAACTTTACTAACAAAATTATAAATTACTCTAGTTGATCGAAAACATAAATCATATTTTATTACTGTATCACTTAGCATTAAAACACTAGATCGACGTTATCGACGTCACCACATAAAAGTAGCTGTAAAAAACACCGATTTATAGCCAAAAGCGCTATAACACAATACATAATACCTCCATTACCTTTAACAAGTCTATAGCTGCTGGAACTTCCGAGATAGATTGTTTATTTGTACATAAATAAAATTGTTATTGGGTGTTTTCTTCTATCGATGAATTCTTAGAGTGCTCGGGCTCTTCAAAAGAATTAACAAGGGTTTTTTTTAGATTTGAAGAAAATTCGAGATGTTTACTAAGAAATTTTTGTGAAGGAGTCTTTAAAAATTCAGTTTTTAATTAAATCTTGGGCTTGCTATTCTTGAAATAATAAGGCGGAAGAATGCTTGATGTTTGAGAGAGCCAGAGATAACTCAGATCATTGGGTTATTCGTTAAGATGTGCTCATGAATATAGAAATCCTGGTGCACCTATCTTTTAAAGTTTCTTGTCCAGCTTTTTTAAAATTCTTGTCCAGCTTAAACTGCTGATTTAAGCATCAGCTATGAAAGTAATTTGGAATACTGCCAATAATAATAAAATATACTTCGTGCCTAAATATGCATAATAATGAAATATATGCTAAATATTTTGAGTAGTAAAAGACTCATTATCCATCAGCTGTGTCACGTGAGTATTTCAAAAAAATCCTTTCTCATCGAATGCCTACAGCTTTTTAATGAACACACTTTTTAAATTTCAGCGTAACAACAAGCTAGTATAGGCTGTGCTATCCTTCACTCAAAGCGTTTTATAGATAGAGATAGAAGATTAAGATTAAAATTTGGGGGCTACTTAAATATTTGAGCTGTTTCAAAATTCTAAATTAGTTCGTGATGTTTCAGAACTGTTTGTTGCTTAAGAAGCCTTTAAATTTTGAGTAACGATTTACTCTTCGGCCGCCAAGATATTGAATAAAAAAAAACCAAAACACAAATCATACAAAGAAACCAAAACTAAACCGTATCGCTCTCCAAAATCCAATAGATAGATAGAAACAAATAGAGTTTGAACGTTCCATAAACCTTAGCTGATTAAGGCTCCTTATCCTAACCCTTGTCAACCTGCCGGCAGCGGCTCTGACGTCGCATACATATTTATCACAAGAGAATGTGGCCCATTGAATAGGCTTAGGCGTTGCTAAGGTTCTGGAACGATTGGGCTGTCGGCCTTCAATAGAACCCATTCATAGGAAATATCGGAAGGTCTCTGCTGCGAAGATTCATTAATACAGCCAGGAATACTGATATTATATCAAAGATGGTGGGGAAATGTGAAGATGTGGATTAGGATATGTATCTTAGTATAGATAGGTAGTTAATTACATTTTATCGGGTCTAATTCACGTATTATTGTGTATTTTCTTACCTTGACGTTTAAACTATTTCTGTTAGCGACCAAGACTATTGTATCATAGTTAAAATGTAAATAGATATTTAATAAGTAATAGTACACGATTAAGACCTGGTAAAATGTAACTATGTTAACAAATCGTGTGAATTCAAGAAGTTTCTTATGTATCCTAATATTTTAAATATGAAAGAGTTTGTTGTTGTACGTAGGTATGTATTTATGTTACCTACTACTTCTAAATCTACTGAACCGATCGCTATGAAACTTTTTATGCAGATACCTGGAGATCTGGATTGACACATGGGCTACTTTTTATCTCTATATTCCCACGGGAGCGGGTAAAACCGCGAGAGCGCAGCTAGTTTCATTTCAACTACGAGTATGTTGGTGTGTTGATGAAATATGTGCGTGTGTTTTTCTGACCTATGTCATTAATTTCGATTTAGAATTATAATAAAAAAGGGGTGTTTATCTTTTTTGATCTCTATTTGACCCCTATGTCTAATAATGTCTATCAATTATCTATTTGCCTGCCTGTCATTATAACTCCAAAACGTATGAAGCGATTTTAATGCACTTTTATTTCGGTTTGAGGAAATCAAGTTTCGAATATATCAGATTCCAACTAGGCCCTATTTTAAGGCTAATAATAGGATTGCTAGGTTTTTGCAATTGATACGTAATTATAATGGTATTAAAACTAGCCTAGCGTAAGTTCCTTCTGGTTAAGAAGGTGGATTCTGTCATGAGGATTGACGATGCATTTCTTCTTATAAAATAGTTGCAAAAGAAAACCTTGAGCAATAAAAATAAGAAGTATTAGATAATGCTTCTCCAACATTATCTAGCAGTCTCGGAGAGACTTTTTCAAAATAAAATACGGTAAACAAGACAGACGATCACGATAAAGTTAATTATACAGCTAATTCTTTTGAAGGAGGTCGATTCTAAGCTGCATAGCAGCTGATTAATAGCCAGTAGTCGATTAAGATACTATCGGTATCGTTACACAGGATGTCGTATCGTATCGACTTACATGGGTCGTTACTTTAATGATATTAAACTAACTATTATGCATTTATTATGGGACTGTATGTTGATTAACAATCTAATCCTACTAATATTATAAAGGTGAAAGTTTTTGTGTAAGAATGTTTGTTGCTTCTTTACGGAAAAACCAATGAAACTTACTGTGCACATAGCTGGTGATCTGGATTAACACATAGGCTACTTTTTATATATAGCATTATGCTTCGTCGATAGATAAGCGATGTTAAAATCAGTATAAGGCCCAACACACACAGTTCGGTGCGGTGAAGATACTAAAAATCTACGAGGAATAAACAGATAGAATGTAGATCTAACTTTTCTATTAAATTCGAAAAACAACATGTTCCACGGTCACACAGCAGCAGATGCACACACTGACATGTTCCGTCCAGTATTACGTATGATCGACCTTGAATCGACCAATGCGGACGATCTTTAGTGACAGACTAGCTGTCGAATCATCGTTATAGACCCCGCAACCACCCTTTGCGTGGAACATTTTTTCAAAGGATTGCTTCTTCCATATATATTCGAGTTCGTTACTAAAAATATCACAATATTAAACCTTAATGTCTATGGCATGAGCGAGCGTACACTATTTTCAACTGAATGTTATAGATCTTAGGATTTGGTTTGAATTGTGTTATTTTCAGTGTTTTCGCTGCACCGCGCTCTATGTGTGCTGCTCCTAAGTCCCTTACTTCGTAGACTCGTATTTGACCGGTTTTATGAAATTCCCACAACAAATCTGATGATATTACCAAAATAGTTAATTCAGAAGCTTTCACTAGATCATCTCCATTTCTATAAATAGCGTTGGTATCTCAATTCAAATGTCATTCACAATTTCGTGATGGCAATAACTTCACGTCTCAAATTCGAGGGAAATTAATTTCTCTTTGTTAGTCTGTCAAATAAACTGATGATATAAATGACGTTTAATGCTATTTCTAGCTAAGTTATTAATAGCCCGAATAAGTTATTAATAACCCGAAAGTAATTTAATTACATATCTAACTGTTAAACGCGACCGGAGGTTCGTGTTACCGTTATGATTTCTGTTAAAAAGGAATTTCTCAGTTTTGATGGTTGTTGAATTTGATGATAATGTTTTCGTTTTTGAGCTCCAAAAATAACACCTTCTTTCGGAACCGGTATTCGTTTATATAACTTGTTTTTTTTAGATTTTCGTTGTTTGCTCAAATAAAAAGATTGTTCGCACTGGTCAACTAAGGCCTATCCTTATGTGTTTTAAGCCGTTGCTGTTACTAAAGGAGACGGGTCAGAACTGTAGCCAAAGAGTAAAAACTCTTTTACTCTTTGGGTTCTCGGTAAACGGGTTCTCTTTTACTAAGACTCCACTGTCCGTTTTGTCTGTCACCTCACCAAGCTGTATCTCACATGAACCGTGATATTTCCGCTGATTATGTATTTCTGTTCCCACTATATCAACAAATACTTACTAAAAACAGAAGAAAATAAATAGACAAATGGGCCTCCCATACCGGGCTCCGAATAGTACCAAACCCTTCGCGTACACGAGTCCGACTTGCACTTAGCCATTTTATTTAAAAAAAAAAACAGTTTGTTTTTGCTAATATTTATGCTTAAAATTAATATTCGGATTTGGTCTGGGTGTCTTTCTATGTATAATATGTATGTATTTACAAAAAAGTATAATATGTAGTATATACGTTGTCTAGTACCCATAGTACAAGCCTATTGCTAAGTTTGGGGCTAGATTGCGCTGTGTGTAATGTCGTGGAATATTTATTTTTTTATTTTACAGGCCGAACATTTCATAACACAACTAAAAAGTTCATTTTCTCGTTAATATTTTACTAAAATAACTTCGGCCTTGATTTTGATTCATTTGGCATGTGTTGTTGTCAACAGTGGCACACGGCGATTACGAGTGGCACGTGTAAAACTTCCTCGGTTCAACTGAATGTTGGTTCACAGAAGGATTTTTTTATCATTGCGTTTCTTGTTATCAGGTTATGTAGGTAGTTATAGGTATATTGAGAGCGTATATTGAGTTGTTTATTATGTACTGTACTAGAGATGATGTCTCAAACATAATTCCTTGTCCCTTTTACGGGATATAGATATCAAAAAGAAACAAAAAATAATTTAAAAACCACCAAAAAAAAAAAAGAATTGATAAAAATGACCAAAATAACCTCTACATAGGTACAGTGCCACCGACTAATTAATCTGTTTTATCATCTGAAGTCGGGCAGCCAAACTAAGTACAATATATGGAACCAACCAGTAAAATTGGGATTAGTAGTGAGTCGTCATAAACGCAAACTCGTCATACTAGCGCAACTCGTCACAAACGCGACCCGTCATTTTCGCAACTCGTCATTTTCGTAACTTGTCATTTTCGCATCTCGTCATTTTCGCAACTGGTCATTTTCGCAATTCGTCACACGAACCTTAAGCATTACATTTCTCTCATTTTACAGCTGTCCTTATATTTGAATCACCCTGCATGATAGTCTTTCTATACTAATATTATAGAGAGGTAACGTTGGTAACATGTATGTATGTATGTTGGGGATAATCTCCGAAACCACTCAACCGATCTGGATGACATTTTGCATGGGGGTAGCTGAGTGTCATAAGCTATTTTGTATCCCGAAATTCCCACGGGATTGGGACTTACGTGGGTGAAACCGCGGGGCGCAGCTAGTGCTAAAATAAAAACAAATGTTGTTGGGAAATTATTATATTAACCTTTGGAGCATCGGAAAAGCTTCGTAAAGAAAGTTGGGAGAAAGTTTTTACTTCAAAGTAAAAAAATAATTATTTACTGCTTACTAAATCTCAAAAATATTACTAAGTAACAGAAAAAACATTAATAATTACAATATTTTTACAGAAAGAGGGTAGGTGGTCTAGTTTAGTTTTTAAACGTATTTATGTAAAGTACGTCGTTATTATCTATTACCATTTCATATCTTATCAATCATATGACGTATGCTATAATTTCACCTATAATTTTCCGATGCTCCAAAAGGTTAATATAATAATTTCCCAACATTTGTTTTTATTTTAGCACTAGCTGCGCCCCGCGGTTTCACCCGCGTAAGTCCCGATCCCGTGGGAATTTCGAGAAACAAAATAGCTTATGACACTAAGCTACCCCCATGCAAAATGTCATCCAGATCGGTTGAGTGGTTTCGGAGATTATCCCCAACATACATACATACATGTTACCAACGTTACCTCTTTATAATATTAGTATAGAAAGACTATCATGCAGGATGATTCAATATAAGGACAGCTGTAAAATGAGAGAAATGTAATGATTAAGGTTCGTGTGACGAATTGCGAAAATGACCAGTTGCGAAAATGACGAGATGCGAAAATGACAAGTTACGAAAATGACGAGTCGCGTTTATGACGAGTTGCGAAAATGACGGGTCGCGTTTGTGACGAGTTGCGCTAGTATGACGAGTTTGCGTTTATGACGACTCACTACTAATCCTAAAATTGCCCGACTTTAGATGATAGAACAGATTAATTAGTCGGTGGCACTGTACCTATGTAGAGGTTATTTTGGTCATTTTTATCAATTCTTTTTTTTTGGTTGTTTTTTAAATTATTTTTTGTTTCTTTTTGAAGTCGGTTTTTTAATTTTTAAATTATTTTTTTATTTCACCCTTTTTAGTATACCTACCTACCTAAAAATCAACAATATTGTTACCGTAATTTATATTATTGAGGAGTTTGCTGATGAGAAGGTGGTTTCAGGTGCCCCATCAATCTGTACTTAGTTCTTTAGGGGTCTATTCTTTTTGGTAGAAGTCCAAAATTTATTGAATTCTGAGATGCTATCCTGTCCATAATTCCGAAGATACTCATCAGATCCTTACCAAACTTTCATGGGAACATCGTGAGGTAACCCACGGCTTAGTTAGCTCCAGACGTATTGACCAGTTCTTTCCTCTGGGCATGGCTGACTAAGCTGGGAGGATGGTATAGGTGCTGGGCAAGCCTACTCCACCTAACAACGTCCCGGGCAAACAGTGCCATAAAATAGCATGGATTTAAAAGTTGCTAGCGCAGTATAAATCATCTAAATTTAGATGAAAAGGCCTATTTTTATTATTATAAAATGCCGTAGACGGATATAAAGAAATGGACGACAATTTACTGTAAAATACTGAGATGGATTGATTCTGAATTGAACAGAAGGACCGAGACGGAGAATAAGTCTTTTAGTCTCTATCTGCCTATCGCTATTGTTTGCTTAACCTCAAGTAAAATTCATATAAAATTACATTCAAAATGAGGTCTAATTTCAATACGAAAGTCACTATCGCTATTTCAGACGAAGTATGCTGACAGCTCGTCCATTTCTTTTTCTGCGTTTATGCAAAATGCAGACTTATTGTGACCTGAGAAATTACACAGTTAAGATTAGACACAACTGATATTTAAAATACAGAATAATAAAACACTTTCAAAATTAACTGACAGAAACATGGTAGACCATGTTGGGGTAAAGTAGGATTAGCTAGAGCTAATCCTATAATATCTATAATAAATATTATGTAAGAGTCAGCATGAGGTCAAAGCTACTAAACCATCTGCCAATAGAGCCTCTCCAGTGTACGAGGTATAGGGGAGCATATAGAACGCCAAACACACCAACTAAGTATATTAATACTGATTTATGACTATTAATAATTAATTATGGATATTTATTGGTAGCGTGTGGTCATCGCTTATGGCTTAATGATATATGCGCAAACTACTTCCAATTATTACTTACGTATAATGTCTAAGTATTTTTTAATAACGTTTATTGGGGTATTTGATAGCAATGAATTGAGCATTCGATAATGAAGAGTATTATTCAAAGGTGGACAATTGCCTCCGTGTAACCCCGGCATAGAATAGGATTACCGCAACTCTTCTCGTGTGTGTCGTAAAAACGAACAAAGTGATCTCTAGCAGGTGACTGTAAATCTTGAGGTTTCCCGCGCGGTAGCGGTTAAACCGCTTGCTCCCTGGAAGGGTTGGTGTCAGGCAGGCGGCCGTCCGTAAAAATATTACCAAATCTATTTGCAGTATGTATGGTCAATGATGACTCACGTACTGTGCCGGTTACAAATAATTAGTGGTTTTAGCTGACCCCAAACTTCCGAGGGGGGTGCAACCTGGAACATCGCTCAGAACTCAGATAAGAAGATTCAAAGATGTACAATATTTGCAAATGAAAGGATGTGGTAATGAATAATGATGATTCATTAATACGATAGACGTAACAATAATGTCAGCGATGCAGCGGCTTTTTAACCGACTTCAAAAAAAAGGAGGAGGTTATCAATTCGTCTGTATGTATAATATTTTTTTTTTTGTGTGTTCACCGATTACTCGAAGACGGCTTGACCGATTAAGATGATTATTTTTTTAATGGATAGGCGGGAGCTCCAAGATGGTCCCATAAAAATTTGATGTGGATATGATGAGGGTCTTCGGAGTGATGAACGGAAATGCTCCTCAAAACGCATTAATCAATCCAGTTGTTTATCGATTACTCGAAGATGGCTTGACCGATTGAACTGATTCTTTTTTTAATGGAAAGGTGGGAGCTCCGAGATGGTCCCATAAAAATTTGATGAGGATCTGATGAGGATCTTCGAAGCGAGGACCGGGAATGCTCCTCAAAACGCTGTATTCAATTCAATTGTTCATCGATTACACGAAGATGGCTTGACCGATTGATATAGTTCTTTTTTTAATGGAAAAGTGGAAGCTGCGAAGTGGTCCCATGAAAGTTTGGTAAGGATCTGATGAGTATCTTCGGAATGATGGACAGGATAGCATCTCAGAATTCAATAAATTACTCATTTTTGGACTTCTACCAAAAAGAATAGACCCCTAAAGAACTATGTACAGATTGATGGGGCACCTGAAACCACCTTCTCATCAGCAAACTCCTCAATAATATAAATTACGGTAACAATATTGTTGATTTTTAGGTAGGTAGGTATACTAAAAAGGGTGAAATAAAAAAATAATTTAAAAATTAAAAAACCGACTTCAAAAAGAAACAAAAAATAATTTAAAAACCACCAAAAAAAAAAAGAATTGATAAAAATTACCAAAATAACCTCTACATAGGTACAGTGCCACCGACTAATTAATCTGTTTTATCATCTGAAGTCGGGCAGCCAAACTAAGTACAATATATGGAACCAACCAGTAAAATTGCCCGACTTTAGATGATAGAACAGATTAATTAGTCGGTGGCACTGTACCTATGTAGAGGTTATTTTGGTCATTTTTATCAATTCTTTTTTTTTTTTGGTGGTTTTTAAATTATTTTTTGTTTCTTTTTGAAGTCGGTTTTTTAATTTTTAAATTATTTTTTTATTTCACCCTTTTTAGTATACCTACCTACCTAAAAATCAACAATATTGTTACCGTAATTTATATTATTGAGGAGTTTGCTGATGAGAAGGTGGTTTCAGGTGCCCCATCAATCTGTACTTAGTTCTTTAGGGGTCTATTCTTTTTGGTAGAAGTCCAAAAATGAGTAATTTATTGAATTCTGAGATGCTATCCTGTCCATCATTCCGAAG
The DNA here is from genome assembly GCA_949358125.1 of Idaea dimidiata. Taxonomy (NCBI): domain Eukaryota; kingdom Metazoa; phylum Arthropoda; class Insecta; order Lepidoptera; family Geometridae; genus Idaea; species Idaea dimidiata. Next base: position 15,890,943 of record OX442328.1, read on the forward strand.
ATACTCATCAGATCCTTACCAAACTTTCATGGGACCACTTCGCAGCTTCCACTTTTCCATTAAAAAAAGAACTATATCAATCGGTCAAGCCATCTTCGTGTAATCGATGAACAATTGAATTGAATACAGCGTTTTGAGGAGCATTCCCGGTCCTCGCTTCGAAGATCCTCATCAGATCCTCATCAAATTTTTATGGGACCATCTCGGAGCTCCCACCTTTCCATTAAAAAAAGAATCAGTTCAATCGGTCAAGCCATCTTCGAGTAATCGATAAACAACTGGATTGATTAATGCGTTTTGAGGAGCATTTCCGTTCATCACTCCGAAGACCCTCATCATATCCACATCAAATTTTTATGGGACCATCTTGGAGCTCCCGCCTATCCATTAAAAAAATAATCATCTTAATCGGTCAAGCCGTCTTCGAGTAATCGGTGAACACACAAAAAAAAAATATTATACATACAGACGAATTGATAACCTCCTCCTTTTTTTTGAAGTCGGTTAAAAAGCCGCTGCATCGCTGACATTATTGTTACGTCTATCGTATTAATGAATCATCATTATTCATTACCACATCCTTTCATTTGCAAATATTGTACATCTTTGAATCTTCTTATCTGAGTTCTGAGCGATGTTCCAGGTTGCACCCCCCTCGGAAGTTTGGGGTCAGCTAAAACCACTAATTATTTGTAACCGGCACAGTACGTGAGTCATCATTGACCATACCTACTGCAAATAGATTTGGTAATATTTTTACGGACGGCCGCCTGCCTGACACCAACCCTTCCAGGGAGCAAGCGGTTTAACCGCTACCGCGCGGGAAACCTCAAGATTTACAGTCACCTGCTAGAGATCACTTTGTTCGTTTTTACGACACACACGAGAAGAGTTGCGGTAATCCTATTCTATGCCGGGGTTACACGGAGGCAATTGTCCACCTTTGAATAATACTCTTCATTATCGAATGCTCAATTCATTGCTATCAAATACCCCAATAAACGTTATTAAAAAATACTTAGACATTATACGTAGGTAATAATTGGAAGTAGTTTGCGCATATATCATTAAGCCATAAGCGATGACCACACGCTACCAATAAATATCCATAATTAATTATTAATAGTCATAAATCAGTATTAATATACTTAGTTGGTGTGTTTGGCGTTCTATATGCTCCCCTATACCTCGTACACTGGAGAGGCTCTATTGGCAGATGGTTTAGTAGCTTTGACCTCATGCTGACTCTTACATAATATTTATTATAGATATTATAGGATTAGCTCTAGCTAATCCTACTTTACCCCAACATGGTCTACCATGTTTCTGTCAGTTAATTTTGAAAGTGTTTTATTATTCTGTATTTTAAATATCAGTTGTGTCTAATCTTAACTGTGTAATTTCTCAGGTCACAATAAGTCTGCATTTTGCATAAACGCAGAAAAAGAAATGGACGAGCTGTCAGCATACTTCGTCTGAAATAGCGATAGTGACTTTCGTATTGAAATTAGACCTCATTTTGAATGTAATTTTATATGAATTTTACTTGAGGTTAAGCAAACAATAGCGATAGGCAGATAGAGACTAAAAGACTTATTCTCCGTCTCGGTCCTTCTGTTCAATTCAGAATCAATCCATCTCAGTATTTTACAGTAAATTGTCGTCCATTTCTTTATATCCGTCTACGGCATTTTATAATAATAAAAATAGGCCTTTTCATCTAAATTTAGATGATTTATACTGCGCTAGCAACTTTTAAATCCATGCTATTTTATGGCACTGTTTGCCCGGGACGTTGTTAGGTGGAGTAGGCTTGCCCAGCACCTATACCATCCTCCCAGCTTAGTCAGCCATGCCCAGAGGAAAGAACTGGTCAATACGTCTGGAGCTAACTAAGCCGTGGGTTACCTCACGATGTTTTCCATCACCGTATGAGCGATGTTATTATTAACGCACATAACTTTTCCGCAAGGAAAAAGACATTGGTGCGCGGTCGGCACGACCTTCGGAATTTATATTGGCATTTTATACCAACCCGATTATTGAATCGACTAAAGTATCGACCGACAGATCCATCGTAGAGGTCTGCAGTTACTCCTAAAGGGAATCGATACGTCCGTCCGTCCGTTTATGAACGGAGCACGTAATCTGGGCGCCTAATGACTTGGCCTAACGACCTAACTGGACTAACTTCTATGTTTGTCCACGGGAGTCTATATGACTGATTACTTCATGAGACACGGGGCTCCTTCCGAGAAGTTTGGGTTTACGTTGTACTAAATTTAGACGCGTGTGTTATTATTACAGAACTTAGTCTTAGTTATAAACCTTAATTTATTCGTAGGGCTTTTGATGAAAAAAATGGGTTGGATGCACAAGTTGACTGACGGTTGACCACATTTTAAGACATTTCTCGTCTACCGGAAGCCTTCCGTAATCCGATCTAAATCCGGGTTTATATTTAGATTTCGTTTTGTAATAGGGGTCCATTGAATTTCAGCCTTAAATCTATCTTGAAATCTAGATCTTGAAACTAGAATCTCTTATGCTTAGCACGCCTCATCATCATCAATTTGCAAAAAAAATTCGTCTTCTTTTAAGCGTGGAAAAAACTCCTAGATGAACATGCTAAATCTTAAACTCTTGGTGAGATAGTGGTCAATCGCTCATCTATCGTATTAAAAGAGACAAAACCGTAATTAAAATGTATCCAAAACATTACAATTCTTACATGTAATACCTATAAAGAGTTCATAATAATCATAACATAGACTTCGGTCGAGTCAACCCTAAATTTATATGATAAGTTCGAGGTAACTAGTCCGCACCAGCCCTGCCTAGCACATGTGGCACACTTTCAGAACATAGTTTCATTTCCCACCGAAGTTGGTTTAGTTTAGCCAAGTGATTAGTTACAGTGTCTGTCTGCAACTGACCCTAAGAATTACAAAACCATAGTTATGCGAGAGGCGACACTCGGAAGGGTTTGCTTGTTAATTTTGCAGTGCACGGACAAAAAGGTATTCAAACTTGAAACAAACAGTACATGCCTTATCTCTCAATCGCCTACGAAACCAGGAAATATTTTGGCAGTGACTCTACTGACAAAAGAAAAGAAAGTCTTGTAAGTCACCCATCGCTCTTTGCTGATAATATGATTATGATGTGCTAATTTAGGAATTATGCTCGACTCGCTCTAAAGACTAACAATTCGACATAATCATAGGTCCATCAGTATGATTAATAGTAGGATTTCATGAGTGTTGTCCAGTAACAACACTCATGAAATCCTTATTACCGGTGATTACCCCAAAGCAGCAATGTACTGCATAGTGCCTGTCATTTTCTACTGTTGTCAGACGTCCACAGGATAGATAATAAAGGTGCAGGTCCAAACTAAACACCAAACATGCAAAGTATTCCGCATCCGTAATTTCATGTTTACCGTATGGACTTAAAGCTATGTTTGACGGCGCAGAGCGAGCTTAACACTTGTAATTATCATCGATATTGTTTCTAACCGCTCTGCCTGCCTGGTGTTCCGTAAGTGGCAGTATTTCTGAAGATATTCGTATTATTCGAAACGCCCTCTTCCTTATAACTTATGGGTTGAATGATACAGAGTTTTGGACAGTTTACCGAGTTGACGCGCCTTCTCCCGCGTCGCCGTGGTTTCCAACAGAATGTGCTTAATGAAAACCGTCGTAGGTTTTGTAACTTTTGGGACGTCCGGTAAACGAGTTTAGGCTCTACATTTTAATAGCTTTTGCGTGTTGTTGATGTTTAAGGAATTTCGGATATGGAATGATGCTTTTCATAAAGTTTGTTAACTTTTAAATTACTTTTATTATTGTTGTATCATCCCGTATTTATACCCTTAAGCGAGATCCGTGCCATAACTCTCGTTGCGTGCCTATTTATCTGTATCAGAATGTTGTGTAAAAGTACCATTAAGTGTACCGGTTAATCCCGTCTTACATAAACTCGAGTTAACGATTGATTGATCCGGTGCCCGTTCAATAATGACTCGGGCTGTTCCCTTGGGCCATGGGGCTCCGAAATTAATATCCTCTTTAATCCTGGAGAGTAGGGTAGACCTAAGATTTTCTGTCGTTCGATCTAGTTCATTACTTTCATGTTGTGACGTGATTCATATTTACAAGAAGCCTTCGCAACCATTTGCGATATACATGGCAAATATCTTGCAAGTAGCATCAATGAATAATTTCGAAATTTTTACATCACAAGTATACATAAATATTACTAATATTATGAATGCGAAAGTTTGTATGTTACGTCTGTGACTTTGTTACTTAATCACGCAAAAACTACTAAACCGATGGCGATGAAACTTGGAAATTAGGTAGCTTAGGACATGGAATTACACATAGGATACTTTTACCCCAATATTCTCGCGGGATCGGGACTTGCGCGGGTGAAACCGCGGGGCGCAGCGAGTTGTAAATATAGGACACTGGTAACAAAACACTCCCTTATTTATTATCTTTCATCGTCAACCGATCCCTAATATTGAATCTACGGAACCATCAAGGGTTTTTGTTAACGACGACACTATCGTCATACCATAGAAGGTCTTTGTTGAGCTTGGACTAATCCTTTGTATTCCACGTGTGACTCTAAACTAAACCTTGTGTTATGAATCATAGGGTGTAAAATGCAACGTTAATAGTACGAAGAGTAGTTAGAATGATGATGATTGATTTAAGGCTTTTGTTATTGAACTTGAAATTTAATTATAAGGAACTTTAAACCCATAAGTTACTTAAAACTTGACTTGGTGTAGTTAAGTTACATTGTAACATTATTTTCAAACTATGGCATATTAATTATGGAGTGACAAATATGAACCAATACGGAATTGATTCCTAAAAACTGCTAATTTTTTGGGTAAGACGACCTTCCTTTCAAACAGGGCCGATCAAAAGGCCGAATACAGAAATGCTACTGAGAATCTGAGTTCTACTTATACAATTAATCAGCTGAAAATTAAAAAAAACATATAAGTACCTACTAATTTAAAATTTAGAAGTTGCTTATTAAATTACCGTTTAATAAGTAATCATTTCGTATTTTTTTTTAAATTAATTTTGACATTTTAAGAGGTGTTTCTGTATTCATCTGTAAAAAATAGTGAAAATTTCTTTCGGTTCTGTAATTTTTAAGCGCAAAACAGAATAACCGACATATCAATTACTTAATAGTATCTCTTCTAAGTGGACTATTTATTTTAATTACTTTTAAATATAGACATTTCGACCACTCTTCCTTTATTTTATGTCGGTATAGATATAGAAGTACAATCGTGATGTTGTTTAAACTCCTTGAGCGTTTATGGGCCCTACCATGTTGTCTTATAGGTTCGCCATTAGTCATTAGTCGTCGCGAAGTCGTCGCGTTGTCGTTCAGCTACAAAAAAATATTAAAATAATTTAAAAAAGAAAAGAATAATATACTTCAGAAAAAAAGAGATTTTTTTAAATTGTCTGTGGTTTTTAAAAGTAGTCTGGGTATTTTTTATTTAAAATTTACTTTATTTTTTGAACTACAAAAGGACGACATAGCGACGACAAACGATCATGGTAGCGCGGTTTATCTAAAAGAAATGTGCACCAAAAATAATGTCTCAAGTTTAAAACTCAAATAAAAGATATATCTGGAAATAGGAACGGTTGTACCGTAACGGTAACAGCTTTATTTTTAGAAGTTGTTTGTTTGTTCATGTTTTAATTACTTTGACCTAGACCGAATCTGATTGAATCCAAGTTTTAGAGTGCTATGTAATTGGTGCTACTAAGCTTGTGTTACGGTAACTAGACAACAGCTATGTTACTTAAGTATGTTTATTTTCATTTTGTAAATATATACATAGAGCAGTTGCATTTTGCGGATTCACGAGAAAATATATATTTGCTTGTTTGTACCAAATAAGTTCCGAGATTACCAGATCGATTTCAAAGAAATCTTTTACCAATACAAACCTACATTATCGAGTAGTAATAGGTTGGGGCTATTTTTGATCCCGATATTCATACAGGATCGGGACTTACGCGGGTGAAACCGCAGAACGCTGTTAGTCCTGTATTAATTCGATATTCTCGTCCCGTCATTTCGTATTCGCCCTGGATACAAATTTAATGGTAATTATTATTTTACCTCTATTTAATAATTCAGGGAAATCCCTTTGTACGTTAAAACCGATGGCATCGGCCCATCCCTAATGTTGATTGACGTAAATGTGTCATCGTCTAAGGGCGACTGCAGATTGTAATACATTTTGATCGGCCGATCTCCTTACAATTAAATTAAAACTATTGGTTATTTAAATCATCTATATCAAAATAACACAACCGCCACAACCACAGTGTTTAGCCACAACTTAATTGAGCGCCTCCTCCATTTTGGAAGTCGTTTAAAATACTTTATCAATAGATGGAATTACACATAGAGAATAATACTTTATTTGTACAACCAACAACAATTACAAACAGTTTATATTAAAAGTAAGACACAATACACTGAAAGCTTAAAGTAAAACGTACAAATGGGCGACCTTATCGAAAGATATCGGCCGATCAAAGTCTTCAGTTTACTTTCGTCATAAATCATTCGTCGACAATATTTTTTTTTGATATTTAGTACCGATTGCGAATGCCGAATCGATTATACCGATATCTCGATTTAGGAATTTGTATCGAGTTATGTTTTGTGGCGTGAGAATTTTATGTCGTCATAGGTATTAATTTTTTTAATATAAGGATTTCTGAAATGTGGAAAAACAGATTTTTTTTCTGAACCCCAAAAGTTAGACATATTTCTCAAAATATAAAAACAAAGCATTTTATAATATCTAATTTCTATCTATCTTATACATCAAAAATTTGATGTAGAGGAAGCATTAATCCTATTTGTTTTTAGGGTTCAGTATTTTGAAAGACTTACTTATTTCTTTTTTATTATGCGATTTTGTGTAGTTTTTAAACATAGTAGTATGCTGATATTTATAAATTTATTACATCATTGGTTCACCTACGGTTGCTATTTGTTGTGTAATTCAAAGTAAACTATCTGCTCCGTATATTCTTTATTTTAAAAAAATATGTTCATATAAACTATAAACCATGAAGTTTTTTACTATTTTAAATTGAATGTATATTTTTTAAGCAGCTTATTTCTGAATAAGCTGTAATCCGAGTTTCCGCGAAAAGTCTCACATTCATCGAAATTCCATTAAAATATGTTTGGAATACTCTTGTTTTGATAGCTGATGGAATTTGTGAATGAATAAAAATTAAGAAGTGGTTGGATTATGAAGGAATATATAAAACTAGCTGCGCCCTGCGCTTTCACCCGCGTAAGTCCCGATCCCGAGGGAATATCGGGATATGTTATACATATTATAAACCTTCCTATTGAATTACTCTTATCTACAAAAAAACTGCATCAAAATCAATCATTACGTAGATTTAAAGATCTAAGCATACAAACAAACTTTGTTATTTTGTTTTATACCGTATTGTTAATGATTATGAACTTTAAATCTTAATATATATTCGACTATCAGTGCAAGTGATGTTTCCGGTGGAATATCAGGATAAAAAGCCTATGTGTTAAAGTTTGTCTGTTAAATTGTTATCTCCAATTATCTGCATACTAAATGTCATCGCAATCGGTTCAGTAGTTTTTATAACATTATGAAAATCGGTCTAGTCGTTCTTGAGTTACTTTTAGAACTAACGTCCATTTTGTTCAAATTTTCTTCCCGAATCATATACATTTGGGAAGAAATTATCTAAATGATTGTGATAATCGTATCAATAACGGACGAAGGAAAAAAGCTTGATGTATTTTACGATAAACTACCAACACTCTAAAACACAAAATCATTAATTTTATTTAACACTTAATATGTTCAAACCGTGTGAAGCCATAATTAAAAAAGAATGTGCCGTGATCATGACTTGGCAGTACGGAGTACATTTTCTTTTGTTTAAGATAACACTGACCATTTCTATGTAACTGATTCCCACATACCACCTACGGAACCTTTTTTTTATCTAATACGTGTTGCCAGTATCTACAATGTTTTGTTAATTATAATTAATTAATGTTGTGCTTTAATTTCTTTTATATTTTTCTAATTGCGTTGTTTTCTGTGTATCGTATCTGTTCGTTTTTGTTCTTCTAATCTTTACCACAGTTTGGCTAGCATTTGGCGGCTCGCGGCGCTCTTACACTTGCCCATCTTTTGTACAAATTTGTTTCCCGGGACCGGTCACATAACTTTTGTAGGAAAGGATATAGGAAATTTGACACATGACTTGTCAAAGTCCCGCAATCTTCTGCGTTGCAGCCAGAGGTGCGCCGTCGATTTAATTAATGTTCATGAATAAAAGGGTCTAAGCTTTACTATACCCGTATATTATTATTGTAGTTCGATAAAAGCAACAAACACAATATAGAATATAAAGTAATGACCATAAATCAGTGAAACTATAGCTATAATTTTATCGCATCCGAACCCCGAATAGCACGTGATCGAGGCATTAAACTTTTATTACCACTTCACTTGTTGTTACGCGTTTTAGAATCGAGTGAGTCGATTGATAAACCTATAATATAAGTACTCGAAGTTATGTTTTAATCTAAGTACAGACCAGAGAAATGTTACTGTAAAAGCACCTTGTTCTAAGAAAGAGGTGACGAAAATCTGGCATCATTCGATGTTTGTCTTTTTCGCTTTCACTCAAAATTACACAAGTACATACAAATCGCTCTTGCTTCAAATCTTACCTTGAATGTTTGTTGTCTTGAAGATGAAAGGAGGCGCATCTACAACTACTTCTTTTATTTTACACACCACTGGTACACACATAGCAATAGATAACTGTGAGATAAACCATAACTTACTAGATAGATGCCGTTTCTACTTCAAAATATATGAAAACAAATTGAGCTTCTTCACTGTCAACTGAGGCATATTTTTTACTGTCTACTAACTATACTATTCTACGTTATTATCATAATAAAACAATCATAATTGATATCTAACATTTCTTTCTAACAATGCTAATTTGAATATTATGTAAAGTACGTATATTTTGTACAACTCTTTAGTAGGTTTAGTTTTAGTGGAATGTCTTTTGATAAATAGTAAGGGTATTGTTAACTGTTTGGTTTGGTCTTGTATCCGGTCTAACAACATGGATGTCTAATGCAAGGGGTCTCTCAGACGATGTTTATCAATATTGTCTAAGAATGGCATTTCTTTCGGAATTTTTAGTTTACCATAAGTATTTTGGAATGAATGTTTACTTTGTACTTTGATTAATGAATGAATGACTGACACGCATTTGCAGAAACGAACTGTAACTTTTAAAGTGGCCATTAGATACTAATCCACTAAATCTAATCTTTAGTTTTTAATAATGAAAGTGTGAAACTAGGCATTATGTCACATTTTTAGTTGGACTTACTGACCATTATCTCATGTTAAAGTTGTTTGGGCAACGCCATTAATTTAATGAAAATATTAGTGTAAGTAACTCATTACATTACCTACGTAATGCGGCCATAATGTTAGTCTTTGTGCGACTATCAGCCGAATAGAGAAACGCTACTCAATATTTGAGTTCTACTTAAACAATTAAGCAGCTCTCAAACATATCCATACTAATTTTTAATTTTGTAGCTGCTCAATTATTTAAGTTCCCCCTCAAATTTTAAGTGTCGTTCTGTATTTGGCTGTAAGTGTTATTGTCATTTATTTGTTCGATTTATATTATTTAATTTGTATACTTACGTTTTTACATTTGCGGTAAGGTTTTTCACTGTTTGTCACTTTCACTTCACCTTACTTTTTTTTACTAAATTACATGTGTGATAAAAATACCATCTTCTTTCTAATTTGTTCTTCTTAGGTTTCCGTACCGAAACGGTACTTTTTTCGTGTTTTACTTTTTTTCCTCTGTCGGAATATTTACGTCTTTAAAAGAGATATTCATTTAGGTTTGCAGGCTTCTAATGTCTACAGTTATCTAATAGGTATTGACAAACTAAAATGTATCAAGATATCAGATAGTGTACTATTACAAGTTTAGTTGTTTAGTTTGGCGAAGCCTCTCGCTAAGTTGCTCCATTAGCTGTAACCTAGACCCAAGATAATAAGACCTAGACCTACCTAGGGACTCAACGATTTAAAACCTTATGATTTAAAAAAAAGATCTTGATTCGTATATTTTTGTGGTGTCTTTGATCAATTAAAATCCTCTACTTACCTATAGTATACCTACCTACAGTTTTCATTGTAGTCAGCAAAAATATCCCTCTCTCAAACCCACTCTCCCTTTGGGATTTCCTTCTAATTAACAAACTAGAGAAGTCTAAACAAGCAGTGAGACACGCGAAAAACTCGAAATATCGAGCGTGAGTTAATAAAGGGCGATAAGGGGCAATTCAGACTTCTAACACACGTTTTGATTGCTCGATATTGATAAAATTTGTAACAAAAATCGATTAGTACTAATATTTTATAGTGGTAACGTCAGATACATCTATGTTGAGGGTAATTTACAAAATCACCAGAATCTTCGAAACCTTGCAAGGATGCAAAATATAATAATAGACAGACAGAGAGAGTTGCTTTCGCATTTGTATTATTAGTAATGAATATTCTTTCCAACTTTGGGAGTAACATGGGCCTCGACTTATCCACTTTTACGGTATCGGGACTTGCGCGGGGTGCAACTAGTAAACGATGAAGTTAGACGCGAAAAACTGGCTTGGCTTTTTTTGGCTACAAGGAAATCTACGAAATATCGCCCGATCGAAGCGTTAAAAGTGTGCATTCACCCTCAGCCACTCGAACCAGGGCTTCAGAAGGTATTTTTTACTTATATTTTTTTCTTGTTAAATTCGAGGGGCTATTGAGTTATCAAAGTTGACGTCTTGTTATTTATAATTTTCGTCGGCAGTTATTTGTTTTTGTAACCTACATTCGTGTCGTGTTCGATAACTTTTACAACAAAAAAAAGTTTACCTACTGCCATTATTTAAAACATGACATTTGAATTTGTTAAAAACCTAAACCAAAAAATGGTTACAAATACATAGGTATTTACATCATTTTTTTTTGATACAAAATACATCCCTATGACCGCTGACGTTGAAATCGCAAACCAACGCAAAGTCAAAGAAAAAACCGAAAAAAATCGCAAAAAATACTGAATCAAAATCGCAAACACACCGCGTGTTTTTCAGCAGTCAACGGGTAGCTTTTAGTGCTCCCACTAAATATAGTAGTAGAAGTTAGAACTAAATAAAATGTCTACTTTAATTCTACTATTCCGACTAATCGTAACAAGTAAAAAATACTCAATACACTAGGGTCGTATCGTAACGAAGCGGTGTAACCCTCAGTATAATCAGGTGAGAGATGGTGGTCAGGCGCAGTTCCATTGTTACACAATAGTTAAGTATTCCGGCCGATATTGAGAGGGCTATCTCTTATTAAATGCGTGTAAGTAGATATGCAAGATTAATGAGGATTCCCTGGAATCCTACGGTCACCCCTTTTCTCTATCACGTTGTGTGTGTGTGTGTGTGTGTGAACATAACACTCCCTTGCCAGCTCCTAACGGTTATCTTTCTCTATTCATAATGTCTTTGTTTAATTATTACGTGCTTCCATTTTTAACTGACTTCAAAAAAAAGGAGGAGGTTATCAATTCGTCTGTATGTATAATATCTGTATGTATAACAAGCAGTGAGACACGCGAAAAACTCGAAATATCGAGCGTGAGTTAATAAAGGGCGATAAGGGGCAATTCAGACTTCTAACACACGTTTTGATTGCTCGATATTGATAAAATTTGTAACAAAAATCGATTAGTACTAATATTTTATAGTGGTAACGTCAGATACATCTATGTTGAGGGTAATTTACAAAATCACCAGAATCTTCGAAACCTTGCAAGGATGCAAAATATAATAATAGACAGACAGAGAGAGTTGCTTTCGCATTTGTATTATTAGTAATGAATATTCTTTCCAACTTTGGGAGTAACATGGGCCTCGACTTATCCACTTTTACGGTATCGGGACTTGCGCGGGGTGCAACTAGTAAACGATGAAGTTAGACGCGAAAAACTGGCTTGGCTTTTTTTGGCTACAAGGAAATCTACGAAATATCGCCCGATCGAAGCGTTAAAAGTGTGCATTCACCCTCAGCCACTCGAACCAGGGCTTCAGAAGGTATTTTTTACTTATATTTTTTTCTTGTTAAATTCGAGGGGCTATTGAGTTATCAAAGTTGACGTCTTGTTATTTATAATTTTCGTCGGCAGTTATTTGTTTTTGTAACCTACATTCGTGTCGTGTTCGATAACTTTTACAACAAAAAAAAGTTTACCTACTGCCATTATTTAAAACATGACATTTGAATTTGTTAAAAACCTAAACCAAAAAATGGTTACAAATACATAGGTATTTACATCATTTTTTTTTGATACAAAATACATCCCTATGACCGCTGACGTTGAAATCGCAAACCAACGCAAAGTCAAAGAAAAAACCGAAAAAAATCGCAAAAAATACTGAATCAAAATCGCAAACACACCGCGTGTTTTTCAGCAGTCAACGGGTAGCTTTTAGTGCTCCCACTAAATATAGTAGTAGAAGTTAGAACTAAATAAAATGTCTACTTTAATTCTACTATTCCGACTAATCGTAACAAGTAAAAAATACTCAATACACTAGGGTCGTATCGTAACGAAGCGGTGTAACCCTCAGTATAATCAGGTGAGAGATGGTGGTCAGGCGCAGTTCCATTGTTACACAATAGTTAAGTATTCCGGCCGATATTGAGAGGGCTATCTCTTATTAAATGCGTGTAAGTAGATATGCAAGATTAATGAGGATTCCCTGGAATCCTACGGTCACCCCTTTTCTCTATCACGTTGTGTGTGTGTGTGTGTGTGTGAACATAACACTCCCTTGCCAGCTCCTAACGGTTATCTTTCTCTATTCATAATGTCTTTGTTTAATTATTACGTGCTTCCATTTTTAACTGACTTCAAAAAAAAGGAGGAGGTTATCAATTCGTCTGTATGTATAATATTTTTTTTTTTTGTATGTTTACCGGTTACTCGAAGACGGATTGACGGATTAAGATGATTCTTTTTTTAATGGATAGGTAGGAGCTTCAAGATGGTCCCATAAAAATGTTTTATCATCTGAAGTCGGGCAGTTTTACTGATTGGTTCCATATTGTACTTAGGTTGGCTGCCCGACTTCAGATGATAAAACAGATTAATTAGTCGGTGGCTCTGTACCTATGTAGAGGTTATTTTGGTCATTTTTATCAATTCTTTTTTTTTGGTTGTTTTTTAAATTATTTTTTGTTTCTTTTTGAAGTCGGTTTTTTAATTGTTAATTGATTTGTTTATTTTGTAAATAGAATCTGTGACTGTTGAACCGACTTCTAAGAAAGTAGGTCTTTATGTATCACTAGCTGCGCCCCGCTGTTTCCCCGCATAAGTCTCGATCCCGCGGAACATCGGGATAAAAATTCTTCATTAATCTATATTCCAAGTTTCATCGGAATCGGTTCAGTAGTTTGTACGTAAAAGAGTAACGAAGTCACATACAGACTTATTGCAGACATACTAGCAAACTTCCGCGTTTATAATAATATCAGTAAGGTTTTTTTTTTGTATGTATTTACAAAAGTCGTAGAACAAATATTGTTCAGCTAGACGTCTAGAACAACCGCCTTTCGGCTTAAATCCCTGTTTCTAAACACGCTGTAAGTATATCCGTAGTCTCGTACCCATATAACAAGCCCAGTTATTTAGCTTGGGGTTAGTTGACTATGTGTACAACGTCCTATATCATTAATTTATTTAAATTTGCCTCACGTAGATATATGGTTTGTAGTACTATTGTAATTTTAAAATTTATGTTCAATGCAATAAAACTGTCACGGGACATTATTGTGAAAGTAACAGACACTATTAACCTACAAAACAAAACAAAATCATAGTGTTTCCTTCTGAGCTTCCTAGTGTAAATAGTACAAATAGTATCATAATAAAAATGTAAATCTTCAAGTAAACTGGTGAAAAATTAGCCCTACACCTTAACAAAACACAACTAGGTAACCTAAATGTCGCAACACAACAACATCCTAACTAAGTAATAGGTACATAATAAAATAATCTAAGTAGTGCTAACAGATTTCTTGACAAGGTAACCCTAAACCGGGAAGGCTGGGTTCGAGAACAAAGAAGGTTCGGGCCGCGTGGAGCGCACGTGAGCGTTATCGATCGAGCCCTGGAGCAGCCCTGCGCACAGTGCCCTTACAGGGCCTCGCCTCTGCATCCGATGCAGGCAAGGTTAGGGGCACGCACACCGGCATACGCACGCAGTCATACGTGCGTACTGCGTCCCTAAATCAATGTAGATGTGTAGTTCAGGGTGTGGGAAAATGTTAAATGGTATTTAGATTTAAGGGTGAGTTCTAGGTTTTGTCGTTGTTCTCATACTTATGTATTTTTCATGCAAAGTTCACATGCCCTGGCTGATTGATTATTATACTGAATGACTAAATTATAATTTCTACTATGGTTTTCGCGATTTTGTATAATAAAACACTTTATTTATCAATCAAACTTGAAAAAGTCAACTGTAGAGTTGGCGAAAGCTCGGTTCGTTTAAAATTCATGAATAAAACGCGATTAAACCCGATAAATAAAGTGTTTGACTAAATTATATATCAACGCAGAGCCCAAACCGCTGAGCCTAGGAACATGAAATTTAGAGAGACTGATGTTTGTCATGTGTAGTACTCACTAAGAAAAGATTTATCGTAGTTTCCGCGATCAGGCCTATCGCGGGTAAAAACTGCGGGGCGCTAAACTGCAATATAATTTTAGTATACGTGTGTGTGTATTCAATCTTAAAAAGGATGTGGGAAAATGTTAATGATTTACTTACATTTTAAAGCGAGTTCCAGGTTTTGTAGTTTTTGTGATAATTATGTACACTGTCATACGTAATGATATGTAGGTAGGTACTACATTAATGTTGAAAGGGGTGTGTGTCGGTCTTGGTAAGATTCACACCGTGTTAAAAAAATTGAAAAATATGTAATTTTAAGAACGAGTGCTTGGTTTTTGTTTTTATTGTTTTTGTTTTATAGGTACGTATATTTAATGACATTCCAAATGGTATCTTTTATACTTGGTATGCAGATAGCTGCAGATCTAAAGTGACGCAAATGCTACTTCTTATCCCGATCTACCCGCAAATTCCACAGAATTATCGAAATAATTATGAGAAACCGCGCAGCGCAGCTAAAGTATAAAAATAAACGCAATACGATACTAGATAGAGTTTATAGTCAAAAACTGTACAAAGTCGCCCTTATCACTCGCAATGAAATTGCAACGTTTGATATTTTAACGCGATGCTACGTCGAGAGCGAACGTAGAAGCAAATAAGGGGGCAATTCCCGTCGTTCGCCCGGTAGCCTTGCATTGTGTGCAGTAGCCGGTATAACAGCTAAATAACGGTAGAATAGAAGAAACATCGAAACGTTTAATAGATTTAAGATTTTTAAAATTTATAACCATCTTAATAAACATTAATCGCCTTTACTTCCAAAAAAACACTGGTTTTTTCTCGAGTACACATTACATTAAAAAATAGTTCTAATTTCCATTTTTTTTGCTTACGGTTAAATATTGATTCTTCTTCTTTCTTATTGAATATTTATTCTTAAAATTTAAAGGCTACCTATACTATTAAGCACCTGTTAAGTGTTAATGTAGGTAATGTAGCTTTCTACTAGTAGAAGAATTTTTGAAATTGATTCAGTGCTTTCCTATCTTTTCGATTTTTTCGTTACAAACAAACTAAAAAAATCTTTCCTCTTTTTAATTCCACCAATATTATAAAGCTGAAAGTTTGTGAGTATGTGTGTATGTAGGTATCTATGTTTGTTACTTAATCACGTAAAATCCGCTGAACCTATTGCCATGAAACTTGAAATATAGATAGTTCGCGACCTGAAATAACACATAGGCGCGTTCCTGCGAAAAAGGGCCGCGGGGCGCAAATAGTATTATCATAGATATATATTTTCAGGCTGGTGAGAGTGACTTTTTAGAAGTGGTTTAAAAATTCTATTCTGTAACTTTAAATATCTTTGGGCGAGCTTTATGCAGCTAGTGCTAGGGGCCGTTATTGTATTGTGGACACTACGCTTCATTGTTGTCCGGCGCGACGCTTTGCTTCGAGGTGAGAATGCACAGGTTGTAAACAAACGCGACTCGTTTCGGTGCCAACTGTCGAGCGGTTTCAATGACAACGGATTTGAGAATACTTACCGCACGCGCACTGATGAATAAAGAACCTCTTTATAATATTAATTACCAACATAAAACAAAATATTAAGAATCAAAAGTACAATGAGGTATCTCAAAATAATTTTTAAAAAGCACTGCTTTTGGTGACACAACTGTCTCACATGGAGCCTGTATCTGTATCTGTAATATGCACGCTTGGTACTTACTTAGTAATTATTTATTGTGGAGGTATTTTAAAACTGTAATATCTCGTGAGATATTCATTGAAATCAAGTGATGTTAAGGACAATTATGTTTAAAATTAAATACTTTTAATGCATAACGTATTTATTTGGATAAGGATTAACATAATATTTACAAAATTATCTTCGGAAATAATGCATTGTTCTACAACAAATTTGATTACTCTAAAAAATGTTATATTGAGTCAACCTTAAGAGACAGACATATGCTGTCGCGGACTATTTATTAGATCCTTTTTAGAGGAAGTATTCTGTCATATATGGTTTTTATGTAACTCTGACCGTTTACTCAGCGCACGCGACAGAATCTCGGAACACGGTGATTTTTTCCCGTTTTTGCAACATTTTTCATGGATGCTCCGCTCCTATCAGTCGTAGCGTGATGTAATATAGCCTATAACCTTCCTCGATAAATGGACTATCAAACACAAAAAGAATTTTTGAAATCGGACCGGCAGTTCCTGAGATTAGCGCGTTCAAACAAACAAACAAACTCTTCAGCTTTACAATAGATAATTACGTAACTATTTGACGGCCTGTGTGGTGAAGATGTCTAGAAATTAAACTCGAATAATTAGAGGTAGGTATAGTGAGAACACTAACTCGTTGGACGAACCCCCGATTGCAACAATACAATGTATTATTATTTTTAATTTAGACGACGTAAAACCACTTTAGGCCTCTAACTTGATCTAATGACTGCTATGAGAGATAACAACCAGGATCTCTGCTTAACGTACCATCTCATATGCGAAGAGTAAACTATAAATATTTTAATGTTAGAACTGAATATCTAGATCCCGTTTGTAGATAATTTTAGATTTAAATGACCTCGATGTTCCTACAAATGCGATCTGGACCCGTAGTTATAATTTCATAATAATCGACAGACATCGTGTAAGTTTAAAAAGTGTATACAAGATGTAACGGGTAAGCCCTTTTAATCCGAAAGGGGGTTGTTCTAGACGTTTAGGCGAACAACTTTTGTTCTACGACTTTTGAAAATTCGAAGTACTTTTCGAAAAATTTAGGTGTAAAGTTTACTTGAAAATCAGCTGTTTCTTAGAGTTCGAGGTCATTGACCTTATGTTGTTCTTTCATTTAGTTTGGTCTACTACAATCAAACCTTCAATTACCTTTATTTTCAAAAACAGCTGTTTTCCAGTGAAACATAATCTCAAAATTTTCAAAAAAAAAGTTCGAATTTTCAAAAGGTTGTTCTAGACGTCTAGGCGAACAAAAGGTGTTTGCCTAGACGTCTAGAACAACCCCTTTTCGGATTAAAAGGGCTTACCTGTTACATCTTGTATAACCATATAATAATATGTGCGTATTTCCCAAAGAGGAAGAGAGAAAGAAAGCTCTAACAGCGACCGTCCCCAAGGTGCCACATCCAAACACTATGTATAATTGAAGTTTATTTGTTACAGGTAAGGATGCAGTGTGGAGTGGATCACTCAGTTTGGCGAGAAGGTGCCTTTTTGCGGGCTTAAGTATGTATGCAAGTTTGATTTTAGATTCTTGAAGTATGATTTACCGATTTCGATTGTTAAATAAATAAAATGTTTCACTTAGAGGATCTCTTTGATTTTTTTATGCTCTAAGCATTCTCACTATAGAAATATTTCAAAAAAATATATCTTTAAAAACATTGGTATCAAATTTTTAGTCAATGAATGAATGAATGAATGAATAAATTCTTTATTGTACACACCATATAAATTACAAGATAAATAAATAGAAACAAATACAGCTTAAATTTAGGAAGCACAATGGGCGGCCTTATCGCTGAAAGCGATCTCTTCCAGGCAACCTTTGGATGGAAAGGAAGCTAAGAAAGGTGAGAGGTAGGGTGTCTACAATTGAAATATATAATTATATAAAAACCATAAATTATACATACATAAACTAAAACCAAATATAAGTATTTTACACATTATTACTTATCAATCTACATACCAATACATACCTATATAATCATGAAAGGACCAAGACCTAACAATACAAAAATGATACATTCATAGGACTCGACGCTTCGAGTCAATCAGTTTAAAGAAAGTCAAAAGTCAAATAATGATCAGTTTAAAAAACTTTGAACAAAGTATAATTAGATTGTTTAACAACATTCCGCCATGAAATATTTGTGAAGTTTTGATAAACCCGACCAGGATATTGAGTTTAAAAGTAACATGTTGTGAAAAATTTGGTAAAAGAATTATAGGTAACTCTACGTTAGGTTCACTACAAACTCCATCCGTCAATTGAAGTACCAATGTTACTCTTAGAATCATTGCATCGAAGTACCCTAGCTCGCAACTATTAAGCAAACCTTAGGTTGGGGTTTCGAAATTAGCAGCTAGCGGAGCGGTGAACGGAGATTTACGCATCGGTTTTAGGTGCGCAGTTCTCTACCTGCTACCTTCATGGCTAGTCTCAGAGCGAAGATCCACTCCTATTCCAGTTTATGATACCGTAGGATAGTCTTCACCGTTCGACTAAAAGTTTTTTCGAGAAAGGGCGGCAGCGAATTGCACCTACGAGCGATTCACGAGTTTCCGCTACACGCTCCGATACCCACTGACTTTAAAACCGCGGTCTTGATCTCAGGTCTTGATCGCAGGGGCGCAGTTCCTTGCCTGCTACGTTCGTGACTGGTCTGTGCGCACCTACAAGCGATTCGTGAGTTTCGGCTCAACGCTTCGATGTCCGCTCGTATTAAGGTCTCGTAGGTGCGCAATCAACGGTATTCGTGGTTGGTCTCTGAATTGCGCACCTACGTTTCCGCTCAACGCTACCCGCTGACTTCAAAACCCCGGTCTTAACATCCAATAGATGTACGTTAGTAAATATTGCAAAGACCATCGTAGTCGTACGTACGGGTACTCCGGACGGTGATATTTTATTTAGAATGGAAGCGGAGGCATCCACTAGTCTCCACAATAGATTTACGGGCTCTTGATAAATAAATGGTTCTGTATTGCTCCGCTTTTTATATTACCTTGTTTTCGGTACTCTTGTCTTGTATTAGTTTTGATTTTGGTATTCTTTTGAATAGGGTCATGTACCTACATTCGATCTATTTCTATAACCAGCTGCATCTTGCGGTTTCACCCTCGATCCCGTGGGGTAATCGGGATCAAAACTAGCCTATGTTACTCCTCGATAATAATCCTTTCTATTGGTGCAGTTTTTAAAGGTGTTTTATTAGTTTGGGAGCCTATTTGTTATACTAACAAATAAATAAATCTTTCCTCTTCCTGACTACCTGACGTTGATCCTTCAATCAACGCACAGCTTAAACCGTGGATAAGACAGATGAAATTTGAATAGTGTTGTTATTTTAATATTATATTTAACAGAGATCTTCATCGGGGGAGGACCTAAGATCATATTGAATAAAATGCTAAAAAATAATAAAAGTACCTTGATGAAAACCGAAAATTAATTTCCTAAACTGTATAATAAACAATCATAATAATAGATGATATCTGTTAAAACCAAATCCAAACAAATTGCAATCATTATCTGCTTTAGAAATCCACAAACCCAGCATTACAGTAGGCACATAAATAGGCTAATGGGCCGACCATAGAGGATTTCAACAAACAATTAAAATACGAAAATGGTTAATTATTATCAAAACGATGGACCACAATCGTTGGAGCTTTAATAGGTCCGGGCTTATCCCTCCCTTGGGCCGGGCTGTAATAAAACGTACTTAAGGTGGTCGCTTGTAGACGTTTAATACCGTTTGCTTCAACTCGGACTGATTTACGACCAAGGGCCGAAAGTTGGTGGCACGCGTGATCTGCACTGCTTCATAGATAAATTACTTATGGCCGGTTGCTATGGAAGTATACGATACGAATTGTTTTAGTGAACTACGGACAGTAGATAGCTTCGGTGCATTAAGTTGGACTGTATGGCGAAATCCGAAACCATTGAAGACACAGAGAGACAGTGAATAATTTCATTCTTTGTGAAAACATTTGTGCTGGGTCAGCTTGTTAGGTCTAACTAAATAATGATTCAATGAGGTAGATGATTCGAACCTTCGCAAAAGCATAAATAGTACTATAACGACTGAAATTTACAATGTTCAGCAACTGCACTGCAATGTTATTAACACTATTTCTAGTTGTACAATGTACATTGTACATATTCCGAATTAGGTACCTATTTTTGGAAAATGACATTACCTATTTCAATTATATTAATACCTGATGGTTATCCTAAATGGTAATATAAATAAATAAATCCCAGAAAATAGGTACCAATTAGTTCGACGTCAGGCGCCGAGGCGCAGAATAAGTAAACTGTGGTAATACTGACGTCCTTTATTAACGTTCGATACGTTAGGATCTAGAACCGCAATGGCCTACCGATTGGATATGTAAATTTAGCGGACACAAAGAGAATAATTACGTACTTTCAATACGTGTTTGTGCTAACAGAATTATTTGAGTGTCGATCGTACGGGTTGACGTTTCAAAGGACTTACTAGGTACCTACCTATATTGGAAATACGTGGAAAATTTAATCCGTAGACTATAATATTCACTACTAGCCCTTTTAACGAATAAACGTTGTTGGCGTTATGTCATTTAATAGTTATGCTTAAAAGCGTGAAATATTATTACAAGGAGATGCATTATCAAAAATTGGTTCCCGTGTGGCGCGCTCGCCCGGACAGCGAGAGGCAGAGGTTCGAATCCCGTCATGAGACATTTTCCACTACCGTTTTCCTTCATCTAGATCTTCTATATTAGACTAAATCATCACATCACTTACCATCATATGAGATAGTTGTCAAACGGGCATCTAGCGTGTGTAAGAAATGCAATGTTAAAGTCTTACCCCCTCGACAGACAGAAACATACATTACATAACTAACCTACATTACATTCAGTTTCAAGACATTTGAATGCCTAATTAAACTACCACTAAGTAAAGAATCTGTTAATCATCGTTTATAAGTAAGGGCGTTAGTAAAAGGGTCTATAGTCTACTGAATCGTATGTGAACTAGGTAACCCATTTAACAAACGATATTTAATGGACAAAGTGTACCTAATACCAGCTTTACAAGTCGACGTACAATATTAACACAAACAAACTACAAAACCATCAAAACCTGTGAAGCGTTCGTGAAATTGCTGTAAATCAGTGTTCCGATCGAGTGATCAAACTGACACGAGCTCAAGTATTTGGTACGAACTACGAGTAGTTATACGTACACCTACGGGTAGGAGAGGACACGAGGCCGTGTGTGGGAGACAGTACTCCTACCATGAGTTGATACGTAAATACATACACTGTAAAGATACTGTGGACATGACACCGACTTACATGCTCAAGTTCACACTTATATAAAAAAAATCATGCACACATCTACATTTGTTTCGATGTAGGTGTGTGGTCCTAAGCATGCTAGTAGGTAGCATATCTATTTGTAACTTAATGTTAAAAGTTGGATCTTGTGCACAGCGCGCCGGCTCCGGGTGTTCCGTGCCGCACCGTTCGGGACATGTTGGTCGTGCGACCCGATATTCTGCGTTACGGACATGCCCAAATTCTTAACGTTTTTACGTACCAACTCATGGTAGGGGTACAGTTTGCCAGGGTGGCCGTGGAGTCGGTCGGTTTAGGCGGTGGCGCAAGATAGGTTATGTTATGAATGAGGCTAAGAATACGTGACGTAACACGTCTGCAGTCTGTACTATCTATTTCTATCATAATATTATAAAGAGGAAAAAATTATTTGTGATGAATAGGCTCTGGAACAACTGAACCGATTACAAAAATTCTTTGACCAAAGTAAGCTAAGTTATCGAGGAGTAACATAGGCTACTGTTAATCCCGATATTACGCAGGTAAAATCACGGGACGCAACAAGTACAAAATAAAACGTTAGACTGTTGTATGTGAATGTACCCCTTACGATGTATAAATCCTAAATAATTATTACACGATTACACGAATTGTAAAAAGTTTTATGATTTTTCTAAAATAAAGACATTTATTTAGTTATAGTTTTAACGCAAAAATCAAATGTTGCTTATAGCTTTAAAGTGAATTAATGAATTGAAATTAGGAAAAAGTTCTATGCCTACTATGAACATTTCGATATCTCTGGGCTCAAAAGCCACTTCTAAAGCTAATATTTTCAACATATTTGATTTCTCAAGCCCATACTTCAAGACCAAACTATCGTAGTAGGTACAAATTGTAAGTGCGACGTGAACTAGGTACATCGTACATCCTATCTGCAAAAGGGCAGCCGATTCGAGTGGCACGTAACGAGCTAGAGCGAGCGTCGTCGAGCGCCGAGCGGTCAACTACGCTGCAATGCATTCACGACCAATCCTCTAACAGAAATCACAAAGATATACCACGCTCTTTGAGAAAAAAGATAAAAACTGGTAAAGTGTAAAGTGGTTCCGTACCATTATCACAATTCGGTACAGAACCCTAATATAAACACTATATAGACCGAGCGAAATCCCAGAACCCAACTGACGCCGGTTTATCACTAGATTACGCCAGTGGTTAAAGTAAATCGCGGTATCGTTACGTTTAAATTTGAAAAATCACGTTGGTTGTATAGCTGTTTTAACCTCTTTTAACCTTTATAAATATTTAATTTCTTCTATGGTTTTCGCGATTTTGCATAATAAAACACTTTATTTATCCGGTTGAATCGCGTTTTTATTCATTGTTCTAAACGAACCGAGCTTTCGCTCCGGATAAATAAAGTGACCGGATAAATAAAGTGCTTTAAATATTTGTTATTAGTGGCAACGGAAATACATCATCTGTGAAAATTTCAACTGTCTAGCTATCACGGTTCATGAGATACAGCTTGGTAACCGACGGATGGAAGGACAGACGGACAACGAAGTCTCAGTAATAGGGTCCTGATTTTAACCTTTGAACCCTAAAAATGATGAAAACCGGACAAGTGCGAGTTCCTTTTTTCTCTTTGAGTCACGGAACCCTAAAAACTCTAGAGAAAACTTCAAAGTGACCGCCCTCCCCGTCGCCAATCAATGACGCGGTTAAACAGCTTAACGACAGCTCTAAATCACGTGACATCGATTGTAAAAAGTATTAATTCGGTAGGGTTATAGATACAGCTATAGACGTAGGTGTACAGGGCAATAGTTGTCGCATGGCAGTAAACATTCTTTAAATATTTACACGTTTCATTAATAAAGTTTAGTGTTAAACTTAAATCAATTAAATATTTTTACGTCTCATTTGCGCTTCAACTTATTAGACGCAGTTTCAACGACTAAGGTCTGATTTTTCATTCTATGGTTAAAGGATATCTATCAAATAAGTTCGAACCCAACCAAATATAAAAGTCTCGAAATTTTGATTTTCTAAATTTAAATTTACTTTCTTTATAAATGTCATAGTGACGTTTTTTATTCGGTGGTGTTACATTTTATTTGTCAGATATATATATATATCTAGGGATTTAAAAAATCAGCCCTTAATAGCGTTAAAAATTGTATGCAACTTAAACCGTGTTAGCAAACCCTGAGTTAACCAAATACTCTAGGAAGCGGGATTTAAACGCTTAGTTTTACATAATATTTGCTGTGTCTACAGACTGTTAAGGAGATTCTCTCACTTTGCCGTAAAAATCTTATAGCAAAGCAACGTAAGCAAAATTTAATGGTTCCACCTTACATAAAGGCACAAACTTTTCTCGAAGTCGACTATTCTCGACCATTATTATATTTTCCTACGTAAATGTGACACCGGCGGAGGTGGGCGGTATTCTATAACTGCTTGCTATCCTATCTGAAACGTTCCCGACGTTCAGCATTCACGTTTAGGTGAGGATTCAACTGAACATTTCACTGTAATAGGATCCCAGTGTTTTGGTTTTCTTATAGTGATTCTGACAACCGAGTTTACTGTTAGAGGCTTTAATTAATTTAAGCTGGTTTTAAAGTTTAGTTCTCGACGAAGAATTGTTTTTCAATTCAGTCTTGGTTAGAATTAAAGAAGGATGTTTAATTGTTTCTAGTTTGAAAGTATTTTAAGGTTTTCATCATCAAATCAAGGCTAAGATTAAAATTTACTTTGTAATAAAACCACAGACAATATAATAATTTTCAGACAACGCGCGCCGAATAACAAAGTGAAGCTAATTTCAGTAATACTAAATGCATGAGTTGCCAACTGAACGCGGAAACGTATTACTCTTGCATTAGTATTACTGAACTAGACTTAACTTTGTTGTTCGGCGTGCCCTATCTGGCAATGATTGCATAGTCTGAGAATAAAAAAAAATTGATTTTATTGACGCACGCAGGGTCAAAAATGGTTATGCAAGTCGTACCAACTGGTCTGTGTGAAAAAAGCTACTTAGAAGTTTAAACGTTTTTTTTACACGTTGGAAATGGTCCTTTGAATGTTAAACAATATTATTATTTTAGATTGTAGGTACCTATTTATTTTTGTATACTTAGGTTATTTTCTTGTCTAGGTTAAGTATCTATACCTTAAATCTGAAAGTTAATTAAATCTTACCAATATTATAAACGCGAAAGTTTGTATGTATGTATGTATGTAAGGTTGTTACTCTTTCACGCAAAAACTACTGAACCGATTGCAATGAAACTTGGAATTTTTTAGGCTACTTTTTATCCCTATATTCCCGCGGGAACGGGACTTAGCGGGTGAAACCGAGGGGCGCAGCGAATGGTATTATAAATATCATAAATTATAAAATATCATCAAAATAAGTATTGCCTAATACGTTATTTGACAAAATCCCCCTAGTAGTTAACAGTAATCCGATTATCAACTGTTTTGTATGAGGTCGACCGAGTTCAAGTTAATCTTGTTTCGTTAGTTTACTATTGTATTAGCACGTAGTGAATTTGTTTCCCGGAAACCAGGAAATAGAACAAAATACGGAAATGCCGGATTTCCGTTTATTTGACAAAGTTTTATTGATAAAGTTTCCAATTACAAAGAAACAAGATGTAAAGTAAGTTCTCAACAAGTATTTCATGTGGTGTGCCGCAAGGATCTATATTGGGACACTTGAGTTTCCTTAATACGGCTCTTATAATTATTATGAACTAGCTGCGCCCCGCGGTTTCACCCGCGTAAGTTTATAAAAATCGGTTCAGCATTTTTTCTTTCATAAGAATTAAGAACCCTCTCCTGATCATAACATACGCAACACAACAATAATTATCGAAATCGGTCCAGCCATTCATGCGTGATGCCGTGATCCCGCAAAATAGCGATTCATTTTTGTATATAAGATGTAACCGAATAGGTAAGCCGTTCGTTATTATTAACCTATTCGTTATTATTAGTAGTAATATTCACGTTAATAATCTACATTCCAAAAATGAAAGTTTCTGTATAAGTAAGAAAGTAGGTAAACGATTATGTTTGTTACTCCTTCACGCAAAAACTACTGTACACAAAGGGTTTTTTTTCGAAACCCGAAATTCGCCCGGGATCGGGACTTACACGGGGTCAAACACCGGGGTGCTGCTAGTCATCATCATCATCAGCCTGTTGTAGTCCACTGCTGGACATAGGCCTCTCCTATTGCACGCCACCTAGATCCATTTTCGGCTATTTTTCGGCTTTTTGCTGCTAGTACTTTCATATAATTTGTTTGTACTATTGCTACACCTATAGTGATATGTTCAAGTAAACAAAACCGTTAATATTAATTTGTAAAGCTTTCCATTTTATATGCGTGATTGTACAGGCAATTTAATTATTTGCAACGTTTTATTTATAACGGCTTTCACAAGTATTTTACTACCTATTTACATATAATAATATTTTTTATAAATGAAACATGATCGTTTTACCACTAACTCACCTGATGCTAAATGATGATATGGTCTACGGTGTAGCACGCTCGTCTAGAAGATAAAAAGTCGGCAGTCAGTAACACCTGATGATGACTTATGTATGACTCAGCTCCTGCTTTTTTTTAAATTGGCAGCAATTGTTGGTAATATTACAAGAAATTACTAGCACTTGAAAAGCTTTAGCGAAACTGCATAAATTCCAAAAAAAATGGAACCGTTTTCTAAAAATACTCAACAGAGCTGAGGCATAGTTGTAACGTTTTAGTTATAGAATAAGTGCCTAGTTCCCACTTTGTTTGTACGTACAGAAACTTTGTACAATATTGTCGAATTTCTCGTTCGCAGTTCGATGTTAGTTCAATGAATATGAGGTATTTACCGCAGCGTCTCGATTGATCTTTCATCCACTATGTAAACTTATTAAGGACGATCAATAACGGCTTGTTTATTTGTTTTAGAGAAGTATGTACGGCGAATATTATATGGGATATTTATGCTGATTTATTGATTGTTCTTCTCTTAGGTTAGGTACCTGTTTGTTTGTCTATACCAATATTATAATAAAAAGAGAGAAAGAATTTTGTTTGTAATGAATACCGAAACCTCTGGGCCAATTTAAAAAATAGAAATCTTTCACTAATAGAAAGCTAGATTATTTAGGAGGAACATAATCTACTTTCAATCCCTATATTCCCATGGCACCGCAACTGCGAGACGCAGCTTGTTTTTTGTTTCATTCATTTATTTATTTAATAATAATAATAAGAAGAAAACTTACAAAACACACCAAAAATCACTAAGATTTGTCTCGTGCGCGAGTAAGTCCGAAGAATGCATGCATATTTTTAGCATTTTTATTAAGTTTTAGTAACAGTTTGTCTTCCAAATAAAATAAAATATTAATTAAAATATGCATAGTCGTACAATATAAGGTGTTATGGTCGGATGCTATACAAATGTGTGTGAGAAGGATAGGATAAGAAGGCAGTAAAGTTATAAGTACCTAGAGTTTAAAATTAACATGAATTAATATTAACAATTAACCCTCGGTGTTATCAGTAATTCAATTTTAACTAAATTCACGTGTAAACCGTCTAATCTCGAAGCTCCCTAAAAAGGCGAAATCCATCAATAGAAAAACCAATTTCGCAAGCATGCGGCTTTCGGGGCCGACCGCAATTATGCGAGGGTGCTAAAACTGCTAAGTCCGGTCTGAATTGGTAGAAAAACTGAGGACCGTAAACTAGTACCACCTTAATAAATATTGCTAGCTTGAACCAAAAATAAGGCAGCTTCTCTAATTTTGGCATAGTGGTGTGTATGACTTATGATATGAATTAATGAGTAAGTCTCGATCCCATTCGAAAATCAAGGCAAAAAGTAGCCTAAGTTACTTCGCTATAATAATGTAGCTTCTATTGGTGAAGGATTTTTTTAAAGCGGTCCAATAGTTTCATTACAAACAGACAAATAAATCTGTCGTCTTTATAATATTAGTATAGACAATACAAATTAAAAAAAATCACAAAATTCATAACTTAAAACAAGGTGGCACAATGAGCGGACTTATCACTTTATGAAATGTGAAAGTTTGGGTGGTAATAGTAAAGAGGGTAAGGTAGGGTACTTATCTGGTTATAGAGTTTTTTAATCATATGTCTGTTTTAAAATTAAAAAACTTTGTCGAAACAAAATGAAGTTTCGAACCAATCGAACGTCCTCCCTCATTTAAGGTCGCTACTCGCTACTCGCTATAGACTGTATAAGCGTGGTGGATCAGTAACATCGGCGCAGAGCCCGCCTGTCCGAACCAATCTAGCTGCTCAGCACTGGCTGTCATATCTGACTGCACGCCAATTACTCACCACCTGCTGGATGGACGGGGAGGGGTTCTCGTTCTCCCCCCGCTTTCGACACTTTAATCTCGCTGTAACTTGTTTATGTTCGTGTATTTAGGTAGTATGTAGGTAGGTATGTAGGATAACTGTGGCTGAACAGATTTTTAAAATAACAAACCTAAATTCGATGGACATAAACCCCCAATTTATTGTACTTATCTATACTTATAATAAAGGAAGAGAGGACAAAAAGTCTGTACTTGGAAGTAAATAAAAAAAAAAATTGTCTAGGGGACTTAGGAAAAGTATTAAAATATATATTAAATCTAGACTCTTAACGGATCGTATTTAATTAAGTAATGGCCAAACACAGAAATGGTACTCAAAATTTAAGTTCTACTTAAACAATTAAGCAGCTCCTATAATCAGAAAATCCCGGACTTATAGCTACTTAACTTTTGAAGTAGACCGCAATTTTTAAATGGTATTTCTGGATTAGGCCGTACGGATTTCCAAATATTACCAAATAGGCTAGGTACCTAAAAAATATTCCTAGTAGGTACACTTAGTAAAATAACAACGGAACCGGTTAAAATTCCTAGCTGTAAACTCTCAAAAACAAAACTGTCGCGATAACAAGACAGCAAAACTAACAATTGTTTCTCTTGTATCCTTCACAAGTATTTGCAGAGCTGTTCTGTGAGCACGTGTAAACACACAGTCGTCTATAGCTATGGCAACTGAAGGGCCGCTCAAAAACCGGCGCATGTATGTGCATATCCGCGCCTCAAATGCTTTTCACGCAAACAAACATATCTGTGCTCTATCATTTCTCGTTTGTTATTTCGCGTTAAGAGGTTTCCAGACTAGCCTTTTGTATTCTAAGATTTAAGCTTGTTTATTGAAAAACGCCCCATTTGAAACGCATGCAACTCGAAAGTATAAGGGTGGGACCAAACAAGCGTAAGTTTTTGAGTTTTTCTGTCGCGTTGTTTCTGCTACATACATTTGATTTCATACAAAAGTTCTGTTTGCCACTCGGCGACGCAAAATGATTTGCCTATTTTCTATGAATTTCAATTTCTATGAACCGGTTTCATACTATAAAACCGAATTACACGGCCCACAACTCAAAAAAATATGTTTGTTTGACCTTACCCGTAAGCGTCTTTTTTGTTTACAGTGAAAGACACTAAGTATAACGATGCGCGTTTAGCTTTAAAAGCGCAAAAAAAAAGTGCACGCAAACCCGTACAAAACGCATATTAACACTTGCTTATAAATAAAATGTTGCAGGTCTTTGCACACTGCATAATCTAGCCCCAAATTAAACAAATAGACTTGGACTTATAAAACGAGCTTAACGTTCATATAAAAAGCCAGGCTGAAAAGGCTCTAAACCCATTGAATGCGCTGTTACATCTCATGTGTTTACTCGCCGACTGATATATCAAGTTGAATAGAATTGAGTTGCATGCGACGTAAGCTCATTTGTCAGCGTAAATCGTAATGGCAGACAATTAAAACAGCGTAGTGTCGCTGTCAGCGAGCCGTAAAACCGTGATGATATATCTCACCGGAGCCATGTCATCGTCCTCGCGCTTCAAAAGGTTTTGACGGAAGACCCTCATCGAGACACCGCATTTTGGCTATTTTGCTTTTATCTTTACTGCAGCTTTTGGCTGGCGTGGCGTTCTCGAAACACATCAGCTTTTATCTTTTTAAGGCCGCTTTACAAGCTCGGCCAACAGTCTGGGGCAAATAAACAAATTGCATGTACATTGTACATATTGACGCTAAGACGTCATCACCACTTCCTGACTACGTAAAGAACCTGTCTAGATAATCAGGTAGTGTCACTTGGGCACTATGTAGCTGTCTGCGTTCTGGCATAGCGACATAATATGTCTTAAACTATTTCCTGAAGTTTTATGAACGGAGTTAGAGGATATAGCGGGCGTTTGTCCTGTATATTGCTGTATATCTTAAACTGCAGTTTAATCACAATTTGTTCAACGTGATTTTAGGTCACAAATATCTTTTGAACTCTACACCAGTAGAGTTGGTTGTTTGTGATGTAAAATCTTCACTACTAGGGGCTAACTACCAATACCAACCGCCAGATAGGCCTCTACAAGTTGGCCAAGCATGTTCGCACAAAAATGTACAACCGGCTTTATAATAATAAAGTAAGTACGTACTGATCGCTAGCAACCCCCGGTCTATCTGCCCGAAATCGTCTACATGAGTTCACTTTAAGGAAACGAATTACACGCTTGGCGATTACGAGGCGACATCAAAATAAAATTATTCGACGATGACTTATTGATGGGTGAGCCAAACGAGGTACATGATAAGTTATTCCCGGGCAACGCTGCGTCGCGTAATTTCGACCGGGCGAGGGTAGCAGGGTAGCTGGGTAAAATGTCTACGTTAAATATTACGCTACGATTCAATTTGCGGGTAGAGAGCAGTGGGCGGGTCCCCGGACCGACAAATTGTTGAGTGATTGCAAGGACGGACGGTGGGAACCTCGGCCGACGCGACGCTGAACGGGTTCAATATGCACCCTGTACTCTGTACCTCTATACGTGCACATGTAGCTATTCCCTTTGTCAAAACTACTTCGCATCGCGTGCATATTTTCGACGACGACCGTCGAGATGGAATATGTGGAGAAATTCTCTGTAATGCAATGCTACTTTTTATTATTAGTATCAGGTAGTCAAGACTTTCAATGCTTTGAACTACGTAATAATCTCACGTACCCTCTTAGATTATCATGGATAGTAGGTACAACGTTCGAATTTTGTTCCGACCTTTTTAAAAGTGAGTGAATAATTTCCCGAACCATTTCACTTCGGAACTGATGGAGCTCGTCCGTCAGAGCCGAGTTTGAAATGTTTCCCCGTCAACCTTCTGGTCTCATATTATAGGCGACCTATCGAGGAGCCTATTTCCGATGTAAAAAAAAAACGTAAAAATTAATATCGCCTCATCATTTTGTAAACTTTAGTCTTGTAAGATTAATATACATATACGGGTTCATATATTACCCGCGTTATACAGAGGCCTTAACATTATTCATCTCGGTGTATGTCTCTAAAGTCACTTTATTTTTATAGATGGCTTACGCGAAAACTGAGTTTACGCCATGTTGAGTTGGGCAAAAAGTTATTACCGGAGCGTACTCGGTGTGAGTTTGCTCAACTTCTTTACGGATATGGGCCCTTCCCTAGCGTCGGATTTACGGATAATTACATGTTTCTTATTAAAAATTCTGTCGCGGTACTTCGCTTAATTTTGATCGTGTTTTGTTTTTGTCAGTTTGACAATAAATGTCGTCTTGAATAAAGAGCTCCAGCTCCTCTTTTGCTAAGAAACTATACCTTTTGTCAGAAACTTAGATCAAAAATGTAAACACAGAACTATCAATTATGAAAGGAAAAAGTAAACAGAGAGCTGTCACTTTCAAATAATTATATGAGTTTATTTGTTTACATTTTTGATCTATGTTTCTGAAAAAGGGTATAGTAGTCTTTACGGCAGAATACTGAAACTGTAACAAAAAAATTGAGGGCTTTAAGTATCCCTTAAATTTGAAGTTGAGTTAAATAAATGACCGTAAGATTCATTATATTAAAAAAAACTAAAGAGAGGAAACAAACTTCTTTGTGCTCAGTTTTCGTACGATTGAAGTTGGAGCCTATTTCTTTTCATGCAAAATGTATGAGAAAATGCAATATCTTGGAAGAGGAATCGAACGTTAGAATTTGTTCAGCCGTTTTCGCGTAATTGCATTTCGAAATAACGTAAATATATATTATAAACACAATATAGATTACCATAAAGTTTAATTAGACAGATTCAATGTATTTTGTTGCGCCCTTAGTGAATGCTATATAAATTTTACGGTCTCCTATAGTCCAAATGCAAACGAGGCAACAAAGGCCCGTCCCGAAATGAAAATATAATTATAAACATCAACTTTGAAAACATTTAAATTGCCTCGTCAATGAATATTTCTACTGTTATGGCTTCTCGGCGTTTCTTGTCATAAAATAGCTAAAGATTGATCTTTGAACTGAAATTTTAATATACTTACCTTCTAATTCTAATAAAATTTTCATCGAAAGATATTAAATCAACGATACCAAATAAATGAAAATGTTAAACTGTTTTAACTAGATGCGCCTTAAGGTTTCACCCGCGTTTCTACTAGCTAGTACATATATTGTATATGGGCGGCCTTTGTGTATATGTGTGTATATATATATGTGTCTGTAGTGTTTTCTATATAAATATGTTGTACAAATAAAGATATATATCTATCTGTATCTAAATAAAAGTAGCACATGTTACTCCAAAATTCAAGCTGTCTAAAAATAAGTTTCATCGCAATCGAGTCAGTGGTCTTTAGTTTTTTTTGTTTGATCGTCTTTTCGGTCGTTTTTTGTTTTTGCATCGATCGTTGTACAGATATAGGTGCAAAGGCACAGGTGTATTTACTATTAAAACACTTTATTTATCCGGTTTTATCGCGTTTTTATTCATTATTTGACCCGAGCTTTCGCCAACTTTACAGTTGGCTTTTTCAAGGTTGACTGAGATGTAATTTGTCTATTTTTAACATTCTAAAAAGTTACAGTAAACTACCGCCTCATAATTATTTGCAATAAAAAAGCTCAAAAAACTACCATGGCTTCGGCTAGTTAGGGATAAAAATAATTATAATTTAAATTGAAAACTATTACAATAACTCTATAGTCTGCGTACACTGGAACGTTTTTAATGCAAATAATTATGAGACGGTAGTTTACTGTAACTTTTTAGAATGTTAAAAATAGATAAATTACATCTCAGTCAACCTTGAAAAAGCCAACTGTAAAGTTGGCGAAAGCTCGGGTCAAATAATGAATAAAAACGCGATAAAACCGGATAAATAAAGTGTTTTATTATGCAAAATCGCGAAAACCATAGAAGAAATTATTGTATTTACTATTATTTTTAATAGTATTAAACTATTATAGTACAATACCTGTATGCTCTGCAAAGCTGTTTTTGCGCGAAAGATTTACGAAAATCTATGCATATAAACTCTCGCGTTTATAATATTAGTAGGGATATCTTATACACATTTTCGGTCCAATAATATGAATATCTTCGATAATATTTGTGGTGTCGCAAGAGAATCGAAGCAATATTCGCATATTCTATATTTACTGTGGTATGTTTGTTTATCTATACAAGTCTTTCATATTTCAGTTTCCGAATCCACCCTTCGGTCGTATAAATCTCAATTTGCATAATATTTTTTTCTTCGTCGGTTTAAAGGTGTTGCCGCTTCTATAAACTTAAGTTTGGCAGGATATGTTGGCTTTCTATTGTCAACCGTGTTTTTACCATCTACAAGGTCTACTATCGCTTGTAGAATGTTGACCTATGGTATAATCCTGTAGCTGATTGTACATAAAACATCAACCTCATTTGTCATTCACCTCAGGGCCCACATTTAATTTTCCCGAGGTCTTAAAGTCCTTTACGTTTTGGTTAGATATACATATTACATACGTCAATCTACTGTACTAATGTTATAAAGATGTAGGGCTTGTAAGTTTCTTTGTGGTGTGTGTTCTCCGAAATTAACTTACTAATTTTAATGGATATGAAGTTGAAGCATGTCTTGAAACATGAGAATGGACGAAAGCTCTTCATTATCTCATCTCATTTAATGGGATATAGATTAATGCGATATAGATTAATGCGATATTATTCTAGTATCCGGAACAATGGTGGAGTAGGCTTGCCTACCACCTTTTTACTTAGGTGACCATTCTGACCATGGCCAGATGAAAGAACTGCTCAAACATTTGGATTGATGTTTTCCTTTAATATAAGAGCAGTGTATTGATACAGCGACAAATCCGTATTTACTAAATGTTGCTTGAAATATATTGTTTCTAGCATGAAAACCGTTCTTAACTTAAGTCATTTTAATAATGTGTTATAAAGAATTAACCCAACATATCCATTTAACTAAAGTATGCAATATTGTATGCTTTGAGAATAATTATTATGCTTCTATCTCTTATCTTAATAACACTCAACTTTATAGCACCTAAAAAGCATTATAAACGTGTCGTTTAATAAGAATGTTCAGCCGTAAATGCAAATCAAGTTTTTATTTTAAGTAATATTAGTTTGTATTGGTGAAAATACACTTATACCCAATTGATGATATTAATTAAGATACAACGAACTGACGGACAGTGGGATGTCTCCGTGTTTATAATCGCTAAGTACTTGACATTTTTAAGGATCCTGTTTCTTTAGGCCACGTGCCAAGGTCGTTTTTTTGTTGTGCACCATTACTTCACCGGAATTTCTTATTCTTCGTAATGAAATTGAAATGTCTGAACCCGTAGTTGTTTACAGAGAAAAGGTTGCATCGGACGGTAGTAGGTACCTACTGTTCAAATAAAATAGCAACGAGCTTGTCGCTCGCTACTCGTTCCCTGTTCGCTGACGTATTTATAGGTTTTCATATAGTGACTTGATGGAATTTGTTGCGACTTGCGATCTAGAGTTTTGCTCTAGGAACATTCGCATCTTGTGTTATATCTACCGGCAATTGCTTCCCGAGATAGAATGACACATTCTATATCGTCAACCGGGAACTGTTAGCTGATTACGTAACTATGTTGGTAGCAAATCTCAATTAAAACAATAGAAATTATTGATTTTTGTGATTACGGATATGTCAAATTGTATTGACAGTTACTTAAATTTTAAGTGTAACGGCAATTTGTTTGCTACTAAATGAAGTGAATACAACAATTTAAATTGATTCAATCAATATTTGTTAACAACTGAGTTACGCAATCAGGCTGGTGTTGCCGTATATAGTTGTTTGTGTGTTTTATCGAGCCATCGGACATGCGAGGTATCCCGTCGTGATTGCCATGGCGACACGGCTCGGCCGGACCGAGCGACGCGCACTGTTCCGTCTGTAAAAGCCCTATTTACCCACCCTTGTTATAAAAAGCTTATCAGAATCCACCCGGCATAGTTACTGAACAAAATTGGATCCGATAAAAAGTTTCTACCAATTTTTTTGTGACTCGTAAAAAGATATCTTTCGCGTTCGCCTCGAGCGAATGTCATTGAATTTTCAACAACGGTTTGAGGAGATAGTTGCTTCGTGCGGGGCTGCTGCCGGTTGTGACGTAACTTATAAATAAATAATAAATAAATATACCCTATATGATAGATACTTTTGCATAATATGTTTTCAAATGTTATACGTCCGCCTATAATGATGACATCACATATAACATCATCATCATCATCATCAGCCTGTTGCAGTCCACTGCTGGACATAAGCCTCTCCAATTGCACGCCACCTAGATCTATTTTCGGCTTCTCGCATCCAGTTTCCATATAACATCGAAGAGTAGTTACTACTGATACATTTCAATATAAAGCATTATGCTAAGAAAACAAATAACAACCGCATTTTATACAGCGATAATATATAAGCGGTAGAGAACATACAATCTAACTTTTTCATAAAAAATGAAATTGTAATTCATAGTAGGTACCAGAATTTAGGTAAAACATGAAAAAAAGGATGAGCGACATGGAAGTCATTTCATCCGAATCCTTCATGAAGAAGTAACTTAGCGATGACTTACGTCATTTCAAGCAATTGGTCAACATAGGCGGAGTCATAATAAACGAATTCCACTACAGTTTTTCCAGTGTACTGAATTTTAAGCCAAGCGGAAAAACTCCTATAAAATCTTCAAGTCTAGAATGAATAAGTTTTGTCTAGGCAAGTATGCTAGCTCATAGATCTCACAACCGTTTCTTCTCAGATTAGATTCTAAACGCCAACCGAGAAAAAAAACTCAATGTTACATGTTTTGTTTCATTCCTAACAATCGTCTTAGAAGCGCAACTCAATGAAATGTATAAAAAAATGTCATAAACTTACATTAACCATTGACTCGGAATCCGGTTCGTTTACTTTTAATGTTATAAAATGCCGGTATTGCCAGTCCCACAAAGCTTCATTGTATTAAAAATAAAATGAAGCAGAACGGAATAACAGAAATAATTCAGATAATTGAATCCCGAGTCTGTAGTGAGGCGGGTCTGGCGCTCCCCGCTGCTGCCAGGCCACTAGTTCTGGAGGTGAACGACATTTGTCATATTATACATCATATAAAATCACCGGCTACGTAAAA
Organism: Idaea dimidiata; assembly: GCA_949358125.1. Lineage (NCBI taxonomy): Eukaryota > Metazoa > Arthropoda > Insecta > Lepidoptera > Geometridae > Idaea > Idaea dimidiata. The sequence continues at coordinate 15,927,519 of OX442328.1, forward strand.
ATATTTGTGATGCCGCCGGCTAATCTCCAAGCCAAATCTAGCTAGGCGAAGGTCCCCAAACATTTTTGTCTCGTAGATCACAGTAGTCTTTTTTAAAGTTTTATTTTTTTGGTGTTTTTGGCTTAGTCTTTAACTGAATTTTTGAAAATTCATAACAAATATCAATTCTTTTTACACAGTAAAAGAAAAAAAATGATTATTTAACTAAATACCTATACAACAGTAAATTTAATACTGATTTTCGCTTCATAGATTTGTTTGTTTTGGGTGAAAACAAATTTAACGATACGAATGTACACATTAATTTTTAAATAAAAAAAAATAAAGTACGATTATTAGTTAATTAAACGTGTATAACGTGGTGGACCCCTATTTTATTTAAAAGACCCACAATTATGTTTTTCGTTCACTTGGTGACCCATGTACTAGACCACTTTGGGTATCACTGACCTAGACAAGAAAAGTGAACTTATTCGTATCCCTAGTTCATCTACATTAACATTAACTTAACGAAAGTAGATGATGAAACATCTTCCCGTTTTAAATCTGGACATATTGCCGAAATTATGTAAAATTCATGGAAGAATAGTAATTTACTAATGGATATTCGAGAAGGCGTGTAAGTTACGGAAATTTGCGATTCACGAGACACTCGACGGACCTCTTATTTCGCTGAGTGATATTCTTAAGAACTCCGAGGGAGAATGGTGCTATATGGCTTTTGTCATGTTGTTTGCTTTATTAATTATACATTTTCGATATTTTAAATCACTATCAATCGGTCCCTACTATAAATATTTAAAAACGTATCTTTACTGACCTTCTCCATCCAAAGGTTGCCTGGAAGAAATCGCTTTTAGCGATAAGGTCGCCCATTTGTACAACTCTTTACTTTTAAGTTTTCTGTGTAATTTGTCTCACTTATTAATTTTAATGTAAACTGATTTTAATTGTTGTTGGTTGTGCAAATAAAGTGTTAATCTATCTATCTATCTATCTAGTGTAGAACGTCCTCAGGCACGTTTTTTTTTTATAAAAATCGAGTAGATAAGTTCAGAGCATTAAAAAATCAAAAAACTAAATAATCGGTACCTACTCTATATCGTTTGTAGTTCCAAAACGGAAATTAACTCGAAGATTCTGGCACGTTTTGGTATCAAAAAAATGTAAAGGCTCGCGATATCCATCAGTCCCAAACGGGCCCGAAGGTAAATTATGAATGGAACCCTTTCGAGAAGGCCTCAGTCCCTCCAGTGGGATTGTATAGTCGATACTCGATAAGAAATACTCCAAAGACAACAAAGCCAATTGACCGCTCATACCGCAAATTTTTCAAAAAACCACTTACTGTTAAACGTACACGATTTCTGTTCATTACTATGACCACAGCCAGTGTAACCCGTCGGGGTAATTTAAAAATAGATTGAATAATAAAAGGTGTACTACAATCGCGATCTAGACCCGAAGTTCTAATAATTAAAAAATAATACACAACTCACCTTTACGGGCAGGGGGTGAGGTAATAATCAAACTTTGTGATTAGCCGTTGCGTTGCTTATCTATACACTCTTTATGGTTGGCCGATGTGTTACCTATCCATATCTAGACTCTTTGTGATCGACCGTTCTTGCACGAAAGTGCTACTAAAATGACGTACTATTTTTATGAATAGGAATAGAATCTTCGGGGGAACGACTTATGAGTAGTCAACTGGTTTTATCGTCTTTGAAATACTCTGACCTTTTCATCCGTAGCGTGTGCTCATAATTGTTGGAACGTAGAAGTTTCTATACTTAGCTGCGGTGAAAGTAGTGAGTATTTTATTGTAGTGAGATCTAGGATTAGTATTGTAGGTCAGAGGTGACGTTTAGCCAACGCTGTCGTCGAGGCCACGACGATAGTTGGTAATATTCATTTCTACATGCCAGTATAATTGTACGAATAGGTATGTATAATAATATCTTTTCATGACATAGGTAGTAAAAATCGTCTGTGGTGTCTGGTTTACCTATCCACTAATTCCTACGTAACCAAGCTGCAGATATTGGTGTGATTTTCATTCTGATTTAGATATTGAAATTAAAGATTATTATTTAAAAATAGCTCTTGATGACGATAAAGGAAAACATCGTGAGGAAACCGATATGTCCTAGAACTCACCACGGTCCGAAGAGATGGGACATTCGCCAATCCGGGGTAGGCTCCCGTGGCGTCTTACTATCTAACCCCTCTAAGAGGAGGCCCTTGCTCTGCAGTGGGACCGAAAGTTAACGGATCAAAATAACGGGCTGATTATGTATGTTCTTTAATTCAGAAATTAAGCGATATATCAAACCGCTACCGATAGTTCTAAACAAATGCAATTCAGAGGGTGTGTTCTTTGTGAAGTGTATATCTACACTCCTATTATTCCTATTGGATATTTTAGAAACAGTTTTTTTTTGCAAATTCCCACGGCGCAAAACTTACCCGGGTAAAGCAGGGCGAACAACTAGTCAAGCAGTTGCATAGAAACAGTTTCTTGTAAATACTATTTGTTGTATTGTTTGTGTAACCATTTAACAAGCGTGTCTGTACGATAGAGCATGTGTTATCTACAATAAAATCAATAGTATTAGTGTATCGCTGAGATAACGGTGTGTCGAGTTGTGAGGGTGTGAGCGATCTGCGAACAGCCCGAGAGGCGACCGTCGGTATCTCTACGTCATTGAGGACTAGGATAGATAGATGATATCTTTATTGCAACACACCACAGAATTACAATAAAAAGAAAAGACATAAACAACGTCAGTCGTCCACTGGATAGATCATACGCGTTCTGGTCAACCGTATAAAGCGTAGAGGTGCGAACTACCAAGAAATCTGTGATTACACTTTCGTTGGCCACATACGAAACTCCGTTATCTTGCGCATGCGTGCCAATAAATTAGCAATTAATTTTCATTTTACCGTAATCAGAAGGGCGACTCACAGTACAGGTTTAGCTAAGCAGCATAACTACAAGACGGAATATTTATTTGATCACTTTATTACGCAGCTGCATATTTCGCCAGTAATTCTAATTTCTGGTTATAACTTTTGTAAAAACATTCTTGTCATTCAGTGTCGTCCCATTGACTTGTTGACTCTTACGGCCGAATACTGAATCGATACTCATAATTTGAGGACTAAGTACTTAAACAGTTAGCTTTTAATCTAAAAACAATCAAATACTCATTTTGAAATTTAAAGCTGGTCATTTCTTTAAATTTTGGGTACCTAGCGTTTTAGTGTTCGGCCCTTAATAAGTAAAGTGATCAATGACGTAGGGTTACCGACTGTCGCATCCCGGTTCAGAATGTTTATCTCTACACTCTGCTTAAAACGTCTGTAAGTAAGGAATAGCGGGTAGGATTGTTTGTTCTACATTTAGTCCTTGTTCGCACTCGCACTGTTATCGCTATCTAAGTATATCTACACTTATTCCATATCAATTTATGTTTCAATTTGTCGCGTTTGACTCGTAAGTTGCGTAATGGAGTTGTCTTGTTTGATTCAAAAGTAGAGTTTACGTTGCTTATTCTTCGCTCGGCTTTACACTTTCGCGATAAAGGGATGCCTCCGTTCTCCCCAGACTTGATTAAATTCTGTATATTTTGACAAGTTCTTGTCTGTACTTACTTAGTTACATTTACTCTTAGCACGAAAATTTGGTATATATTTACACATTACCATATTATTATCTATGTTTCTGGTATAGGGATAGGTATCTTACAACTTAAATTAGGCTTATTTTTGGTACGGAAAAGTATGGCGTGAACATATAATTTCTTGTTTGCGGTCATTGATACGAAGAAGAAGACACGCAAAATACATCCTTTCACAACTAGAATTATTTTAATTTTTCACTCGATGCACACCTGTCATACATCTTATCGAGAATGGTAAGCATAATATTGCAATATCGATAGCAATAATGCGCAGCACTGCCCTGCCCATAATAAAACCCATAACTAGGAAAGAACGAAACACTCTCTGCACCGCAGCCAGTCATTATTTTCATATCTTTATAGTTCTAATTGTTCCGAATGGCTTGACAACGAAATAAGAATTATTGTACCTGCGTGTGCTATTGCACATTAAATAACTATTTCACTAGTAAATGTGAACATGTCTAGTCATAGTCTACAATTGTATTCTTACAACAAGATGTCCATTCAATTTAATATTTTTTACATTTTCTGTTCCAGGTACTTTGCCTTCTAAAGCAGTAAGTCGCAACAAATACAGGTCGCAGGTCTTTAATGCCTAGCCTAGAGACTACACTATAATTTATTGTTAGAACATCGTGATAGCACGTCAACCCAGATGTTGTTATCCTCACCGACCGGTTATGGACAATGTAACTTTAATATAGGTAGATATGTTTCATATATCTTATCACATGGGAATAAAGACTATAAGCTGATATCTGGAGTTTGCTACAAACTGTATCCAGTTTTGGCTCGAATACAAAGAGATTTATAGCTCCACGAAATAAAGAAAACATCAGTTTGAACAAAAAAGGCGCAGATGCGAATTCTTTCTAAAATCAAATTAGGGTTAAGAGGAATGAATACTTAGTCTTTCTTGACATTCGAAGTCGACTGTTTTCTCCCTGAATGTGACCACCTTTCATTGAACCTATTTTCTTATACTAATTAAAATATGAAAATAAAAAAAACATAGGACCATGGGCAGTGGTCATGTCAGATATAGGATTTATTTATAGCATAAATAAACAAGTTTGCTCTAATGTATTTATTCAAGGAAGAAACAGTCCACTACGTTTGTATGAGGCATCTTTTCCTTTTAAAATATGGATTTCATGGTTACATTTCATCGGTATTTATTCACGTATTATTATTTATTTCTTACCTCAACGTTGCAACGATGTTACTTCATGTTACAATCGTTTTGGTTTCGAGGAGACTGTTACCAAATGTTAACAAATCGAGAAAATTCAAAAATATATATTATCTCCATTTCATCCAATACAACGTTTAAACCCTACAGCCTACTGATGCTCTATCCCACTTCTGATATAAACATCTTAGGTCGTATATCTTGTAAAATTAAGATGTTTTAGTGATTTAGAGTCGGTGGAGCGGCACCGCTCGGTTAGGGCAAGGACCCCGGATTAAACTGAACGCTTTGTACCATTTGATTAATTTACGTAACTCTGTTCTGTAATCCAGTTGCTCAGTGAATTACTTAGTTTACTATTTCTAAAGTAGGAATTATAAATTACAGATGTAGGTGCTTAATCAACTCGTCTTAAGTCGTTTCGTACCCTCCGAGATTACAATGTGACGGAAAAGGAAAAAAAAAAACTTGTTAATTTTGGGGTTTTTGTTGCTCACTTCCGTTGAATTTAGTCTTTAGTTGAAATTCAAGTGACCTTAGATGTTAAAGGTGACATCAAACGGTGGGAGGCTTTGGCCGAACCCTGTCACCCATACCTAGCTAAATCTATTTTGCAAAACTGTATGACTGTCATCAATGTCATTATATCATATAATTATTATTTTTTACAAATCCCAAGCTTTTATAAGTACTTAGACTACGAAAAAACTAAACTATTGTGATTTTGACTTTGTCGCATTGTTAGAAACATCTCTATCACTCACTAGTTACTAATATTATGTCTCGTTACTTCACTTGACATGCACTAAGCGCCTTCTGCATGCAATTATTCGTTGTGTTCACCCCTTCAGTACCAGGATGTTATGACAGTACAGAAACAAACTCTACCACGTGGTGCGTGCGTAGGCTCTGCGTAGTCCGGTAGCTGCTTGCTCGAGGTGAGTGAACGTTTCATAGGCGCCTACCGTTAGCGCGTGACGACCGATGGCGCTTAAGATAATTACACATTGGTTTTAAACGACCTCAATTTTAGGATTGAAAAAATAAAAACTGGTCAAATATGAGTTGCAATCGTGTACGAAGGGTTCCGTACCGTTGTCACAAATAATCACGTTTGTTTTATCGGGCCCTACTTAAAATACTTAAATATTTATATAATAAATATTTATATATAAACTTAAATATTTATTTTGTTTTTACTATAGTCGCAACAGACATACATCATTTGTAAACATTGCTTTCTAGCTAATCACAGTTTACAGCCTGGTGACAGACAGACAGAGGGACAGCGGAGACTTAGTAAAAAGGGTCCAATTTTTACCCTTTGGATAAAAAACTCTGAAAAGTGATTTAATTACATTTACGGCTTACGTATATCGTTGAGTCGCTTTAACCAACTTAGCAACTACTCGTTTAAATTTATAGGTTCTTGAAAGATTTAAGCGAAAACCGCATATTGTGCTTTCCAGATTTTAGTTTTTCATGCCTTTATTATTTGCCCATTGACGAAATAAATTCTTGTCAATAGTTATTTTTTACCAATACCTTTGCACGGATGACTAAGTCTTAAAATCTAAATCACTCTGTGTGGTTTTCTAATGATAACATAAGGCGCTAAGAATTGGTCTTAGCGCCTTATGTTAAGTAAGTAGGATTAAATTAACTAACAAGCAACTCTTGCGCCAAACAACTAAGCGACAAAAACACTTCTTGAATATTGTATAAGCTCCCTTACATCTCACCGAACCAGTATTCTCTCAGTTCTCGCGTACCTACTGCTATCTATTCTACGATACACAACGGATTAGTGTCTTCTATCGTGATTTATTTGGTCGTATTAGATTTACTATGTTATTGATAAGTGGCTTTTGTACGTTGGTTCTGTCGTATAGATAGACTACTTGTGTGGTCCGGCTTTTTGTTTCGGTGGGAGTTTCTCAAATGTTTCGTACGCCTTCCTCGGTTCATAGGACGTTTTTATTGTTTATTGGTTCCGTCTTATTCTCGTTACTAATAATTTTGACGAGCATTGTGGCGCGTCGCGTGTTCGCCCAGCTGTGACGCAGAAGGTTGCGGGTTCGATTTTCGACTCGTCTATTTGTTTCTGGTATTGACATCTCTCTGTATACATGCAAGAAAATATAAATATATGGATTACCTTACTTTGTCTAGTCGCCATAACACAAGCTTAGTCGCTTATCATGATGCAGTGTAATGTTTACAAATTTGAATCTTTTTTCTTCTTTTGTTAATGAGCGGTTTTGATCTACGTAGATAATGCCTTGTTAAGTCAGGCTGGCTTGTGCAGCTACATCGAACAAACTAACCGGATTAGTTAACATGGATATTAGCAGACATCAATACAAAAAGTTGAGACCACGCTAATCCGGATTTCTTGACGGCCTCTGTGACGCGGCGGACGAATGCCCGACTGCAATGCAGAAGGCTGCGGGTTCATTTCCAGCCGGGTGCAAATATATATGCTTAAAAATATTTTTTTGGGTCTGGTTTGGGTGTATTTATATATATAATATGTATGTATTAACAAAGGAAAAATAAATATAAGTAGCATATCCGTTGTCTAAGTCACCGTAACACAAGCTAAGTAGCTTACCATGGGGCTAGATGGCGCTGTGTGTTGTTCACAGACATATTAATTAGTTAGTTCTGTATAGCTACGCAATAGTTCTCTAATGCTTAGTAAACAATCTTCTTCCACTCGCATTGCGCGTTCCAAAACCGCATAGGTATCCTTACTATAGCTCTTAAGACGTGTCAAAGTGATTCATGCGAGTGAATTGAAATGAATAGTAAAGATGATTTGATTGATCACTCTTGAATAGATTTGGAACTTAGTGTAATGAGCCAGTCATCAAGAAGAGGTCGTTGGATTACATGTAATTTAGCTGTCTTTCTATTTATGTGAAACCGACTTCCAAAAAAAAGAGCAGGTTATCAATTCGGAGGTTATTTATGTGTGTAAATTACCGGTTATCTCTGCCGTTTGAGGTCCGATCGCAATGATTATTTTTCTATTGGAAAGATATTAACTACTAGAAATATTTTTAAGGCAAAATTCATCCCCAAAAATTCACTCGCGTCTACTGCAGCGCCTTATACAACTAGGCTACACGAGTCCACACCTCGAGCAGCGAATTTAAGGATATGAATGTTCCCCCTGTGTACTATGTTTCGACTAAGGCTCAATCGAGACGCCATCATCTTTTTTTGGGGATGTATTTTTTCTTTGAAATATTTCTAGTAGTTGCCTTGAGCAATAAAAACAAATTACAAAAATATTTAAGATATTAACTTCTAGTTGGTCCTATATAAAGATGAAAATCTGATGAGAAAATTATGAACAAAAAGGATCCCATAATTCAATGAGTATTAATTTTTTTAAGTCCTATTTATAGAACTGGCTCCTAAACAATGATTTACAAATGACTAAGTTATGTAACGTACAAACGTTACAAAGTTAATCATGGTTTGTATTAATAAGGGGTTATTTACACGATAAACATTATTTTACAAAGACTGTCTAAATGTACTGAAAACCAAATGAATTAGATGAAACGCCAAGCCGCATCTAATACTCAAACAGTGTATTGTCCTACGCTATCAGGAGTAATTCAACTTTCATGCGTAATTTTGCTTTCGAAACCACATTATCTTTATTGTTTACAATTTAGAGTTGTATTTAACATTTATCTGGTGGGTTGAACGACCCGGAGGCGTTGTATCTACTTGTGTCGTACGCCAAAATAGGGTTGCCAGTTAAAAACAAGTTAATTCCGGACTTTTTTGTAATTTTGTAGGTATGTAAGTACATAATTATCCTAAAAGTCCACGTACACATTTCCTACTAAATACTAGATTCTGGGGTTTTCTTGTAATCCTTCTTCTAAAAGTCCAAGTTACACTTTCTACTTCTTTCCTTTGACCAGAATGGGTCGCTTGTATAACACACTTCGCCTAAAAACAATAACATTTGGCATTACTTGTAGAGTAAAAAAAATCATTTTAAAAGTTGCTCTTTTAAATTATTGTTATTTTTTTTTTTTTTTTTTTTAATATTGCTTAATCATTGTTGTTAGGGTTTTTTTTACTTTTTACTCTACAATCTACATATTATGATAATTCTGGACGGCTTATAATATTTAGGACAAATGCCTAAATTTTACCGGACATGTCCGGAATACACCGGATGTATGACAACCCTAGGTTCTCATATAAATATACAACGTATTCAGCTGTAGATATGTATAGGTAGGTATACAGTTTGAACTCCGTTGGCTTGACCCTGACCTTGCCAATCGAGCCTGTAAAGCGACACTCCTAACAATTCAGAAGAGATAGTGTTAGGGTATTTTGTTTTATAGTATTTTAATGTCTAGAAGTGTTTTTTATCTGTAGTTATAACAGTCAAAGTCCTGACTGACTAATGTAATAAGCACAGGTTGGTGATGGAGATATGAAATTTGGAGGATGTGTTCTTCGTGAAGGCTACCTACTATTATAGGATTAAAACCTTCCTTGAAGTAGACCTTGAGGAAGGAGTGTGAGGCTCCGAAATGTTGGAACGGCATTACAACAATGCTAATAATTAAAACATCGTGGTTTAAACTTGGAAAATGAGTTCTATTTCTATATACAAAGTCTCGGAACAGAAGAAAAAAGAAAAATGAAACAATTTCCGATTCGTCTTCCTTTGTGGCTAAACCGACCTACGACACGAAAGAGGCGACCGAATCTTCCGAAATTGACCAAGTAATTGTTCCTTTGCACTTTCCAAGGGCCAATTACTGGAACGCTACTAAAAACTTAATTGCTACTTAGACAATTAAGCAGCTCTTAAACAGAAAAAAAATAACATACTTACCTATTAATTTTGAATTTGGAATCTGCTGTTATTTAAGTAGCCCTCAGAATTTAAGTGGCGTTACTGTATACTTCTGTAAATCTCACAAAATTAAGCAATAAAACTCCTAATCTACTTAAAAAGAAAATCAGTTCTAAGCTTATTACGTATGAGGCGGTTCTCCGCATATTATGTTTTTTACTAAACTAAATACCGGCTAAGTGCGAGTCGGAGTCCCTCAAGTGTTCCGTATTATTATTATCATAAAAAAACACGTTTTTTTGTTTATAATGAGCCCCGCTTAAAGATTTATTTTAGTCTGTTTTAGTACCTATTTGCTGTTATAGCGACAAATCATCATCTTTGTAAATTTTACTTGCTATCATGGTTCATGAGATAAAGCTTGGTGACAAACCAACAGACATACAGACAGTGGAGTCTTAGTAAAAAGGTCCCGATTTTGCGCTTTCCGTACGCAACTCTAAAAATACATGTAGGATTAAAGTGTAAGAAACCTTTAGAACACGCTAATAGGTAGGTAAACAACAAAGTGTAGCGTTTAACTTGTACCTACAGTTGTCTAGATCCGGATACATTTGCTTAGGGATGTCTTCTAGATCTATATCGTGATATGAAAATTCCTTCTTAGGTTTTGTTGTGTCGTTCTCTTCAGGGTCCATACCAAAAGGGTAAAAACGTTGATGTACTACTAAGACTGTATTCTCCGTATGTCTGCCTGACACCAGGTTGTATCACATGCATGAGCCGTGATAGCTCGACAGTTGAAATTTAAGTACGGCTTTCATACAATTACAGTGATTTTTTTAAAGAAATTCTAAAATCAATATTAAATATTTATTGAGTTTTTAAACAATCACAATTATGAGTTTTTAAACAATCACAATTATAGCTCCAAATAAGTGCTAATTATTGTTAACACTTCGTGAGTCTCATTATTACTTCAAATAGAGCCCTAATGTCGTACTTCATAGATGGTCAAGATGAGCTAAGCCGGGCTAGTAAGCTAGTCCGATGACTACAGCTAAGCAAGTGAGCCTAATTTTACCAAATCATTGACAACAAGACGACAAAGATACACATCTTCTTTTCTTAAGATATACATCTCTAGTTTATCTCACAACTTGTTCAAGCTCTAGTCCACACGTTGAAGAAAGCCCTAGTAATTACGCTGGCTGTATGCCTGCACCGGGCTGTGGATAATCCCGACTGTTGTTTGTTATCCAGTCTTTACGGTGACTACTTCAGGTGAAATGCTTTTACTTTTGCGTTGAAGCTACAATGTTGTTTGAGGTTTTAACTTTATTTGTTGCACACTAGCTTCTGCCCGCGTGCCCTACAGGCAACAAGGTTAGTATAGCATTGGGATATGATTAGGGTAGGATTATTCCGCCCCTACTGTTAGTGTACCAATCTTCATGTTTATCGATTAAGAAAATAAAAAGTTTAATACAAAATTGGAACCCTCATTTTCCCTGAGGGGAGGAGTTTCGGAAAACCCTCTTAGTAGGTACCACAAACCACAAAGAACACACTCTCCAAATTTCATGTCTCTATGACCAACAGTTTGGGCCCTGCGGTGAATGGTGATATACCTACTTTAGTTATTCAGTCAATCAGTCAGAACAGTGAAATTTATATTTATAGATGCAAGCAACGTCCCCCGGTTTCACCTGCGTAAATATCAACCCCGCAGAAGTTTCGAAAAACTTACACGTCACAACTTCGAATCCAAATCAACTCCTGACGAAATAGCGGGACAAGGAAGAAGAAGATCCGATCGGACAAAAGTGGCGTAGCCTCCTCACATTTCATTAAAGTCGCCGATAACTAAACCATCTTTATTACACGAAAACAAAGCTATAGAGGAACTAAAACTGACAATCATAGACCGGTTCGTTTCTGGTAAATCAATAAAAATCGATGCTCAAAACCTAACACTGGAATCTGACAAATAAAGCGAACCTTTACGACGCGACAACGCACTGTTATCGCATTTTTACCGTAACTTGTAATACCACGCAAAATGACAAATCAAGAGAGTATAATTATAGTGTGTATCACAAGAGAAGTCCCGTTTCTATTGTTGAAATAGTTTTACTGGTTTAGATCATTCATTTAGACTTCAAAATTCAAGATTTTTTTAGGAAAATGGGCTAGCATTTCGTATGCCTTTTCGATTGTTATATTCAGTTTTCTGTAAGTTTCTGTTGTTAGTGTCTGTGTCAAGTGTGCTAGTTTTTAACCTAAAGCCCTTAAATATAAGATGTCTTTCACGACTAACATATGAGATGTCTTTCACGACTAACAAATTTTAGTAAAAGTTTACTTATTTAAGAAAGTTAGAATTGTAGAGAATATATTTACGATACAGACTGTGTCTAATGTATGGACCACTGGCTATCGACTAGGTATTTATAATTCGGTTTTAAATGTTTTTTTTTCTTCATTTTTTTCTAAGTTAAATAATAGTCTAACTAACATCCAAAGCATTACGCCTGCGAAGCTTTTCACACAAAACTGACTATAACGATACAGTGGACATAAATGACATAAAGCCTTTTACGGCCCAATGAAAGTCATTACGTGTTAGTAGTAACAAGTTGATATTCGATACGGGGAATCGGGTTACTGCTGGATACGCCACGTAATCGATAGGTACCTACTTTACTGATAATCTGATTAATTTATAATTGAATAAAAGGTACCTTTAATCTTAATTAACTTTAAGGTGTTAATTTCTTTGATTTCCTTTTTATAGCATTTTCTTACAATTGCCGTGCCTCGGTCGGAAACATGGAACGAATGGAGTCCTTAATTTCATCTCGAGCGGACGGGCCTTAGGTTTTTGAAAAATTATTTCCTAAATTCTGAACCCGACAGGAATTGAACCTGCAACCCTTACCATTCCAATGTAATGCGCTTGTGCAAGCATTTACAGAACATGATAAATATCCTAGTATTTGTAACTAAAAATTGGGATCCTCGGTAGGATTTACACCCACGAACTTTAAATAGTCAGCCTTATTTGGATTTTAACAACTCTACATATTATCTCTCTCTTCATATCTGAGTGAAGCTCGTCGCGCCATCTACCTTTTAGTACAAAATTAGCTAAACATTGCTTACTTTATTCTTATTACGATGGAAGTAATAAAATCGTGCGAAAAATATACAGCAATACAGAGATAGAAACGTTATTTGGAAGTATTCCATTGATGACAAACATACAATAAACCCTACTACGGTTGTGCGACACAGAATAGGCAATACGCAAAGCGGAATAGTAGACCATGTTAACAAAAACAAAGCGTCAGAGTAGCTGCGTCTTTGAAATCTCGGTGTTTTCAGCGTAATAATCGCAAGTGTGTGGGCCACGATTGCGGATGCTTATCGAAAGGTCGTTTCCCGTTTATTTATCATACAAATAGGCACTTAATAAAACCTTATCCAATAATAAAATTATAATAAAGGCAGACATTGGGCAGCTATAGCGCGCTTGTAAACATATAAGCGCGTAGTTCTGCCCCGCAGTGCGATAGTCAGCTTTCAGAACCAGCTTTCTACAAGAATATTATTGAATATGCCTTACATGTAACTCCAGTCGACAGTTATAAAATCCTATTTAGGGTAACTGCTGACAAATCAGTGTTTTGCTTTATTGTCTAAGTACATCACTGATCAGTGTTCTATCTGTACTACTTCAACCCACAATTCACTACACATCTGTGACTTGTGTTTGTAAAAAAAAAATATTATCTGTATTGGTATTATCTTTTACAATACTACATATAATAATAATAATACAATTGTATATTGTATTATCTTTCTGTATATCGGCCAAATAATGAAAAGATGCTCAAAATTCGAAGACTACTGAAACAGCAAGCAGCAAGAAAAAACAATAAGCAGTTCTTAAACTGAAAAATATCATTCTAATAATGAATTTCGAAGGTGTTCAATTATGTAATCAACTCTTCACTTTTAATTGCCGTTTCTGTATTTTGTCGTTAGTATTTAATACAAGAACATCGTCGAGAGATAAACTACTGTACCTTCAAATACTGTGTTACAGAGGAGGGCTACGATAATAATAAACAAAAACATCCCAATGTGACAAGCAATAAAGTGTTTTACTGCCGGATCTAGTGTTTTGTAACCCTGTAAATCTGCGTAGTCGAGCGCAGCTCACGCGCGGCTCGACTACGCGATCGCCTACTAAAAAGGAGACTTAAACGCCGTGGCATACTAGTTGTGACTCGCGGTAGTATTCGATATGTCATGTTAGAATTCGAATTCCCTAAAAACAACATTCATAACTCTGAAACCGTTGTTTCCCTTGTAATGTCGTGCAATATTTATATTTATGTCATTTATTTATTTCGTGTATCGAAACGTCGAGGTAAGTGAATTAAAAGTAACATAACAATATACGAATAAGATCCGGGAAAAATGTTAATATGAGTACAAAGATATTTATTAGGTGGGTACCTACATTTCTGATTAGGATGGCCATAAGTCCCCAGTTTACGACTCTCGAACTATCAATATCTCAAAGATAGAAGATATCTAGTTATTAGCATGAACGATCGCAGCTCTCAAGTTTCACAGTTGACCGTGTCCCTAAGTTGGGATTGTAATGAGATTTATAACAGTGGACATCTTGATTTGTAAGTTAGAGTTTACACCGGAATAGACTCATCAATCCATTAACTTAACTCGTTTTGGTTTAACAACGTCAAAAAGGACATGTTACGTCTAAGTGAAAAGGAAATGTTATACTTTTGATATTGAAATCCTAATTTTAAACTACTCCTACCACCTCTTCCGTCTCTTCTTTCTACTTTTACCTTTATGTTTCTATTTTTAACTATACTTTCTATATCAAGAAAAGAGGGCCTTATTTTGATAGCTTTATCGCTTTATCTGTTCGTGAGCTACGTCACGGGCACCACAACTGCTTGTGTATCACAAGCAGTTCCTCAAATTTATAACACCTCTCTTATTTCGTGGAGGTCTTATGCAAATAAGTTTTAAGTACCTACTTTTGAAAATACATAGCTATCGAATTTGTCCTTCAAATATCCTTTGCGTACCTTAAGATTTTTTCATGTCATATGTTTTCTCTAACCTAAGTTATATAAACATCGTCGTACTAATTTAGTAATAACTTGATCACAAATGGCGTCGCTAACGGCCCATGAACTTACCAGTTCGATTCGACTGTCGGAAGCGAACTACATTGATGAACGTCGAATCCTTGTCCGAACGATAAGGATGACTGATTTACGACCATGATGTCCCATGGTGGTTGCGATTAAGTTGGTTTGATGGTCTGTCTACGGGGTCCAGTTACAGATCTCGAGATTCTCGAGAGAGTTTTGGGGGTTTGGCCAATAGTTGTCCCAAATGTCATCTTTCCATAGTAGTTTATTCAGGCTTCTCAAATTCCCCTATCCATCGGCCTAATATGGCCAATTGGCCATGCATCGTATCGGAACTCTTTCTATCTTCAGGCGAAACAGGTTGGTATTTTCTGCTAGATACGTATATGCAACATTGGCAGTGTCCCGTGGTTACTCCCATATAAATAAATTTAAAAATGAATTATGTGTAATTTCAGAACAACTCTTCTCTAGCCTTCAAAATAGGCAACATAAAACAAGTTTATATTTATTCTAAAATCAAAGCCTACGTACGCCATTAGTGTCCAACCCACGCAGGTCATTGGTCACGGTGAGCGGTCGCGAGTTCGACACCCGGCTCGCACCGCGACTTTACCGAATTTACCGTTGTTGTGTTGTCACCCAAGGAGTTTTGTATGACAATTTAGTCCGACGGCGCCTAAGCGCTTTATAATGGTTTTAGTCGGAACTTATTTTTATTCCAACTTACAAAAGCTAATTTGTGTAATATTTAGGCTCTTATCCAATGAAAAGGTATTCATCAGGAACGTATTTATTATAATTTATCAAATTAAGATCTACGTCCACAAAACCAAATCTTCTTAAAGTAACCGTAGGCATATAGACTAAGTTCTAAAGGAATTTGAATTCTATGATAATGGTTAAGTGATATGATAACTGATTGACACAAAGACTATAGATTGCCGAAGTACTTTATAATGAAGAAATCATAAGTTTGATAAATCTTACTAATATTATAAACGTGAAAGTATTGTATGTCTGTGACTTTGTAACTCAATCACGCAAAAACTGCTGAACCGAATGCGATTAAACTGAAGACCTGGAATAACATATAGGCTACTTTTGATCTCGAAATTCCCACGAGAACGGAACTTACGCCGGTGAAACCGCAGGGCGTAGTTAGTAATGAACAAATCATAACTTCCATAAATCTATAGATGACTAAAACCTGCCTAAACAATACCCGCTGCATACTAAATCGCCCAACCACATTAATCGAGGCCAACGTCCACATAAATACGACAAATAACCAATTTCAATATATTAAATAAAACGTGTACAGTACGCTCCCGATAAATCTCAGTGATTCATTGCTGAAATCAAACGAAAGAAGCTGAAACTCGATCGAATCAGTATTCAATGTGGTACTGAATAAAGATACACTGGGAAAATGACCAAGGACACTCCTTAGATATACTATAGAATCTGTATAAGTCAACTGAATGGAAATGTTCAAGAAGCATTGACTATTACACAAGTAATAAGTCAAGACTCAATATAATGTTGATTAGAACGTAATTACCTATTCAATTCAAAAACCCTGATTGAAAGTATTAAATTTGGAGCAATCTTCTTGAAATTTAAAATATAATAATTCAATATGTTCGTATGTAAATACACAGTTTTTAAATACTATTTGTAGTGAAAGCCACCACGTTAGTTGAAAACATCACAATATTTTATTTACTTCTATTGCAAAGTTGTTGGTATACCTATAGATATAAGTATTAAAAACCAGTTTTAATACTTTACCTAACAACCGGTTAATCAATAGACTTATTAATTTTATACGACCGCATTTTATCCTATAGACATTTATAAGATTATCTATTACAGTAATAGCTAAAAGACAATGGCCGACTGTTGTTTAAAGCTATCAGAAGATATATCTTATGGATCCATTTTAATATGCAAAACAACAATGTTTATCTTTATCAGAGATCGCTATCAGACGCTTACCTATCAGGTTTTGATATCAATGATAAAGACAAAACTAAAAAAACATGACTTAAAAGGGGTTATATTTTCAATCTTTAGTATATCATATCTTCTGTCTAATAAAATATAATATCATCGAATAAAAACGTCACAACCTTTTGAAAAGAAATCAAACTTTTGAAGGTTTTTAATTTAAGCAGTGTTCGATTTTTTACGACAGATATATTGTATCTGTAGACTAAAAAGACTGACTGTAGACTGAGTCCCACTAATATAATTGATTTTATTATATTTTAGTATTTATAGCGGCAACATAAATACATCAACTGTGAACTTTTTTGTTCTTGTATTTTAACTATCTAACTATCGCGATTCATGTGATATGAATTGGTGACAGACAGATATACAGACGGATATAAAATTACAGTGGATTCTTAGTAAAAAGGTTCTGGAACCCTAAAAAATAAAACGATAGTCCTATTGCAGCTCTGTTCAACGTAACAACAGCACTAAACCCAGCTCAGTTACTAATTAAATATAAATGCATCAGTGTAAACACAGCGCTGCAAACTTTATATAAACGTTATTGCGTTTTTCTGTTCTTAAAATAACGTTGTTTTTCGAATTCTTGTGTTCGAATGGTGCAGTCAATCTCGTTGCGACCCGACAGCTCTACAGTGGCATTGTCGTATGTCTCTCAGACTGACAACATCCCGTAATTAATATAGGTATACGGGTAGAAATATATATCTATTTGTATGTAATTAGATTTTATTTTAGTGTTTTAATAGCAATATTCAGGAGTTTTATTCTTATGACGCTTAAAAAAATGATCATAAAATATATTCACTTGCGATTTACATATTAAAATTGTCCAACATTTTATTCCTTTGCTGCTTTTGTTCTTCAACCTTCAGTTTCAAATTTGGCGTTTTGGCATTATTTGCGTTTTTTTTGAGAATACCGTTTTCTATACATTTTTGAGTCAATATAGTTTCGATTGCAATACAGTTGAAAATTGTTTTCATTTTATTTTACACATCACTGTATTAATATATCCTACCTATAAATCATATACACCTAGTTAAATTACATTTTTAAATATTCAACATTAAATAAATTAAATCCATTTTTCATGTGCATGTGTGAAATATTTGATAAGCTGACCTAACTTCATTAGAACGAGGCTGTCTTTGAAGAAGCTTTGACAAATTTCCAAGATTTATAAAGAAATCATAGTGGCAACACCTGCATCATTTTATGCAATTTAAAATACTACATTTCTTTATAATACTAAGAATGCGAAAGTTTGTGAGGATGTAAAACTCGCAAGTTTTTTTAATCTACTGATAAAAGTTATTTGTTGTTATCTCTGATAGCAGTCATTTAGTCCAGGCAGTTAGAGGCATTAGGGCGACCTGAAAACTCTGACACTAGGTGAGTCACACAATTATACGAAAAGAAGATCTGTGGAATAAAATCGAACACAACCAAATTTGGGTTAATTTATTAGACAATATATATATCTGTTCAAAAAAATATTACATCACTAAATAAAACCGTCACTATCTTTTAAAAAACAATCAAGCTTTCGAAGGTTTTTAATTAAATTTGGTTGTATTTGATTTAATTCGACTCATACATTTTATTTGTAATTTGAAAACTTAACCTTTTTAGATAGTCGGGTAAAACCACGGGACAATTTCGTTGACGAAAGTATTTCACCGAATGACGCAAATCGCATTTCAGTACCCATCAGATATGACAGTGACAGTTTCATGACTAAACTAACCTACGATAATTTTGTGTGATGTGAGCCAAATGCTCGCCAACGTAATTAATTTTGAGTTAGGTGTTTTTGTAGTTTTATTACACTGTTATTAATTGGATTAGATTTATAATGCAACTTTTACTTTTCTCTTTGAAGGTGCGTTGTTAATTTGGAATACTGCAGAAATTCTTAGATTTGTCTAAAGTTTAGATCTAGCAGCGCCCCGCGGTTTCTCCTGCGTAAGTTCCGATCCAGCGGGGATATTGGGATAAAAAGTAGTCAATGTGTTAAATTCTAATCTCCAGTTACCAAGTTTCATCTCAATCGCTTCATTAGTTTTTGCGTGATAAAAGACATAAATAAGACACATACATCTAAACTCAAAGAAATGTTTTAATATTAGTGGGACTTGATCAATGCCTTACGTTTCGAGGGCTTTCTAGATCTCTTCATCGGTTGTAAATTTCTATTCGAAATCTTGAAAACAGTATAAATATTTTAAATTTTATATTTAGATATTTTAATAGCATTCTGTTTACAACTTTGTTCTTTGTTGCCATGTAAAATGATGACTATTTACAATCCATTTTTTTTTTCTATTTAGTCACCGTTTGACCACAAACTATCATACCCAAATATTTATTTATAGGTAGATATTATAATAACACATAAAGTGCAAAAAATTGACAGGTTTAAATGACAAATGTTTCACGCAAAAACGAACAAACTTCTGAACCGATTGCGATGAAACTTGGTAAGCAGATAGCTGGAGATCTGGATTAATACATTGGCTGCTTTTTATAGACTCTCTAGACTAGACTCTAGAGACTCTCTATCGGGACATACGCGGGTGAAATCGCGTGCGCAACTTGTTTATAAATAAAGGGGTAAATAGGTACAACTTTACATCTACAATCGATCGCATAATTATATACTGTGGTTTTTGCACGCGTGGCCTTGGTTGGTAGTTGGACGTCAAGTTCGAGGTCAAACGCATGGAGCGTGGCGCGGGCGCAGTTTACAGTGCTTTTACACGGTGAAAACTATGTTTTGATTTTAAATGACAAATGTTTCTTTAAGGTTTTAAGATACGTGGGTGTATGAGCTTGTGTGAGGGATAATTTTTTTTCTTGATGATTTTACGTATCAATCATCTAAAAATCATATTAGACAACGGATATAATTCTTATTTATTTATTTATTTTTCATTTGTAAATACATGCATATTCATACGTGCAGACAGGCGAGACAAATATTTTTTTTAAGCATGAATAATTGTCCCTGACAGGAATCGAACCCGCAACCTCCTGAATTGCAGGCGGGTTTGCGCCCGACGCGCCACAGAGGTCGTCAGTACTTGAGTATACATATAGAGTTAGGTTAGGTTGAATTTTTGTCGGATTTCTAATATATAAAGATCGACAAGTCAATAGTCGAACGCCATTATAAATGTCCATTAAAAACCCATAGCAACCGAACTCCCATACCTGAACACGACCAATTACGAGATAAAACACATAATAGATGGTACGTAACAGATAATCTTGTGAATTAGCATTAGTATTAAACTAGCCTGCCTTAAGGGCGGCACACAATGTGTATGTTTGTTAACGTGATGCCAGCATTAGATCATCTATGTTTCTGTTTTGACAACTTGTTCGATGAGGTGGGGTTTTGTCGAACTAAACAGTAAGCGAATCCACTGGTCGCTTTGTTTGCTTGCAGAAGACTGAGCTTGGTAGCGTAGAAGAAAAGCCACCTAGTTTTAAGTTTTTTAATGTTTTTTTTTTTTTTTTTTTGTATTATGTTTATTTTTGGTGTTTTGCAATAAAGAATTAATCAATCAATCAATCAAAAGCAATCTCCTCTTCTGTAAAGTACTTGTGTGCAGTGTATAAACGAATTCACTGTTAACTCTAAAAATTTGCCCTTGGAAGCTCGATATTTCCAGAACGGACACCTAAAAAGATACTCATGCCGAAATTATAGGAGTTTTTTGTTTACTATAAAAGTTTCATGTTTACTCTCCTTTAAGAGAACCAATCTAGCTTTGGAGACCAGATCAGTCTTTAACTGATCCCCGACGGAGCTCTTCGGAGTGCTGACAGGGCCCCGTCAGTAGGGACGCTAAAACTAAAGACAATTAAATTAAATCTATAACATATATATATGAATAGTGTAATATCAGTAAAGAATTACTGTATAAACCGAAACCCTAAAAAGTAGTTTTTCCTCAAAGACAAAATTAGTAGTTTCACGTAGATATTAGCGCCCTCACCAGCATCAAAAGTTAAGTTTGTTCGGATATCATGCGCGGGAGTGTTCGATAGAGCGTTACGACCGCGTTTCGCGCCAATGTCAAGGTCGGATACGGAAATAGTAGCCGTGCTACAGATTAACTAGCAGTTACTATAGCCTGGTTCAAAAATAGTAGATTGTTTTAGTTCCCGGCATCTGAAGTAAAATTAATGACGTTTATTTGTGGCTGGTTGTAATTAGGAGACTTTGTTTGACATTTAAAGATAGATCTCGTGTAGATGATATTATGACGGTCTCTGTGGCACATTGGACAAAGGTTGCAGGTTGGATATCCGGCGGGAACAAGTATTTACTCTACCCATAAATGTATGTTACTGGTTGTTTACAAAAAAGTAAGTTAATGATCAAATGTTATGAAGTATATCCGTTGTCAACGGCCTAGCTGCTTTTTTTGGAACTTGATGGCAGTGTTCCTTTAATATGTATTATTAATAGATAATTAATGTATCGTCCTTCTAAAAGTTTATAGCGAAGTAACATATTACCATAATTAATATTTTTGTTGACTCTTAAAAAACTCAAGTACCCTTTCACTTGGATATGATTTCCGCTAAATGCTAATACGATTTTAATATACTCACAACTCACAGCACTCGTCACGAAGTAATACCTATGTATTATAAATAAGGATTCATAATTTGGAAAATACAGTCCCAAAGGACGACAGCACAATGGAAAAAGCGTGTTACAAAGGGAATTATATTCTGCGTGTAGTATTCAAATTATTTCGCGGAATCACTGTTTCATTATAAATATTATGTAGGCACCTAATGTAAAGCGAGATTTTCACGTTGGCCTAACATGCTGGGCCAAATATTTGGATTCAATGTAGATAGATAGATTAACGCTTTATTTGCACAACTCAAGGTACAATAATTAAGTAAAAAACAAAAGTTCATCGAGATTTTTATTCCACATGGTAGCTGTAGAGGCAACTATCAAAAACAAAAAAACAATCAAAATTGATGCACGAAAAAATGACACTATTTGGTTACATATCGAAATTAAACTAATTATTCCGGTTTGGATTGCCTTTCAATCCAACATTGTTGGTTGTATGTGAGTTTAATTTCAATCCAACATCGCGAAAACAAGAAAAATATTCACCAATATATCGGCAAGTAGGTCTCTCCACATTGGTCCAACATGGGCCAGCACTTTGACCCAATGTAGGTAGGTATAACACCAAGGGGCTTAACATGGATTCAACTGTTTTGAATGGCCAGGTGAATTCACGATTTTATCAATACAATATAATGAAATTATTCCAATGTAAATTGTATTTGTCGGTTAATCTTTATTGTTCAAGGCAATTCTGTGTTTGTGTTACGCCTATAATGTTGTTCGAGATACCGCACGGTTAGTTTTTTGATAAAATACCTACCTCCGTATTACAAAACTAGGTCTGAATATAGGTCTATTTTACGGTTCGGTTACGAATGGTCTCCGGTAGACGAGAAATATGTTAAAAGTGGTAACTTACTTATTTTTTTCTGTCTACCAGTTGTATTTCGCAAAAGCATAAAAACTGGTAGAAAACTATGATTTAGGGACCCTACGATCTATCTAGCCGTACCCTGATGAGCCTAAGTTGCCTGCCTAGACGGTTTATTTGAACGGCCAGAGCGGCCGTTTGAAATTTTGTGGCAGTGAAGTGCGTACGAAGTACGAATCACTAATGGTTGCATATTCAAATGTAAAAGCTTCTAGCCACTAGTTAGGGATAAAGAGGCCTTACACTTAGACTTGATTTTGTAATAAGTTTGCATGTTCACAGTCCCGGGTAGAACCACGTGTTTCTATTAACATTCAACTATAATTTAATATTAAGTTATTCATAGAACCATAGATAACCGTCATCAACACTCTGGCCTAGTTATTTTTTTATTTACGCACTGTTGATTTATCAAAGAGTTACGCTCCCGTAAATTATGCCACTTTCCTGCTCGCTCGCAACCGCTTGCAACTGTTTTTAGCGCTTTCTAACAATTCTCTACATATTTAAATGTAATGTAATTCTGTTAATTAAAATGGTGTATCAGTTGCGTTGTTGTCACGCGGTTTGGTAGGGTGTCGATTTTGGAAGCCTTATTATTCGACACGCGTCGATCTGTAATCTCCATTGATATTTATTCGACTTGCAAAGTCATCTATTTTTCTATCGTTCGGCTCTACAGGTGTAGTGGGAACTACTTCTAGTTTCCCTTTATGTACAGGTTGGATCAAGTTTTTCTTCACGGCTTTCTGATGTCAAGGAAAGTCATTTTAGCCAATGTCACGCCTTGCAAGAATAGGGTAATAAACGTTCGAAGTCTGGTGTCTCATTCGCGGTCAGGTCGCGTTCTGAAGACGAAGACGTTAATTGCTATCTGTTTGACGATTCGAAACGATCATATATATTTTATTAAATATTACTCACTTATTTTAATTTTGACCAAGAAATTACAAAATAAAAACTCAGAACATTTGCGTTATGCGACTTAGAAGTCGATCAGTGTTTGTAACCGTATACAAAGTCAGACGAACGATCTAAAAATGAACCCTGTTCTGACCACGGAAATGGCGCACTCCCTACATCGGTCAGCCGGTGACATAAGGCCAGTCACGACCAGTTGACCCTTATCTAGATCTATAAATTACTTTCGGGATCTATTGTTCACACGACTGTATTTTTATGCGGCGCCATTTGATACCCTTTAGGGTTGGATTTCTATACAAAATATTTTGGCTTTACATCGAGTAGCCGAGCGCCCCTTCTAGAATAAATATTTATCCTTAGCTATTCTGTTGTAACACAGATGGCGTATCGTACACGACTTGTTTATCATTCTTGATTTTTAATATTGAATATTTTAAACGAAGAAACTCCCATAGGGCTTTAACGAGGTGTGTCACATAAGCGAACAATAGAATAGTACCGTAGAAGTTTATTGTGGCATTTCTAAGAACGCTTCGTTACACAACGGAAAATGTTATAAGTATAACTATAAAGTATTTGTTGAACTCACTGGCTCATTTATAAAGCGTAGACGATTCATAAAGAAATTCCAGCGACTCATTAATAGTGTTTCCGATAACAACAGCGAGGCAATAGAGCTAGAGAACTGAGATAAATAATGCGGGGCCTCGGTATACGACAAGACGATTGAACCAGTTGACTGCTTATAAGTATTCTCCTCGTCACGATAATAGTACATCTTTTTAGTAGCACTCTCGTGCAAGAACGGCCATTCACTAGAAGTAGGTTTAGTTTGGTAACGCATCGGCCAATCACAGAGAGTCAATGATGAGTACCGAAATTACTAATCAGAAAGTTTGATTATTATCTCACCCCCTGGCCACAACCGTAAGATTAGCTTAGATAAAACTCTGAAGTACCAAAAATTTACAAACACATTACATAAACAAAAACTTATAGCTTTATAATAAAGGTACAATGGGCGGCCTAATCGCTAAGAGCTGGAGCTTAGAAGTGTTTTGTAGAATAATTGCGGTATGAGAAGTCAATTGGCTTTATTGTCTTCGGTGTACGAGTATTGTCGGTTGCAATAACAGTTCGAGCGACTCAGCCCGGCCAATAAATGTAAAGTACAACAAAGAGATGTTATTGCCGAATCGATTGATATTATACGGTAGGTTTCGAGACGAATGCGCCCACCTGGACCGCTACTATTTGCTGTATTCGATACGAAATACGAATAGTCTTCGATTGTTCACTATTTTTTTCGAATTATTATTTAGTATAGTTGTTTGAACAGCTTTTTTATTTGAAACTCGGAGTTTCTGAATTCCTGAGACAGAAATCCTTGGTGTTCCACTGTCGGTTTTCTCTTTTGTGGATGAGCATTGTCCATCTTACATTATAAAAGTAACGTCAGATAGTGGCTTACAAATTACCTGTACCTAACGCAATTTTAATAAAATAAATAAATTCTGTGACCAACCACAGCGCTATCTAGGTAAGCTGCTAAGCTTGTGTTACGATGACTAGACAACGGATATACTACTTATATTTAATTTGGTTGTTAAATCTAGACTAGCCTTCATATTATTCTATTTTTATAATATTTTAGTCTTATTTTAGTGCTTAAGCCTACATTAGGTGTTGTTCATAGAAATACTCTTAAAGGGAAAATAAATGCACAAAAACACGATGCATGATCGACACTAGGCGGGATTCGAACCAGGCATTTTTTATTAAATCCGGGAGACAACTTGATGATTAGTCTATTGGCATCGGTGACTCACACCCTGAATTATTGAATCGGATTTTCCATCTACTGCAACTTGGCATGTTTGTTTTATTTAGATATATTTTTCCTTTAAAAATATTTCCAGTCTGGATAAAATTAGTAGTGGTATTCTCCGGAAGCTGGCAATATTTATACAGCTCCTTAGTTTCCTTAGTTTGCGTTTTCATCTCGGAATATAACGAGTGGCGTTTATTTGTAATGCGAGACAGCCAACGAATATACCGTAGGGTTGTCTACAATTCCAAGGAATACAGTCTTGGCTAAAAGTATTGCGAGATCTTGAAATTTTCTATTCGCTAACTAATCAATGCGTTATCCCACTGATAAGTATTACAAATGTGAAAATTTGTCTTTAAGAAACTAATAAAACACAATATATACTACCGGGTTCTACTCGCGTTTTTTTGTTTAATGGCATTATAATTAATCGACCGAGCTAAGACCTAAGAAACTAATCAAATAGGTACCTAAAGGAGTTTGTTTTTTTACACAAAAACTACTAAACCAATTGCGATGAAACTTGGTATGTAGATAGATGGAAATCTTATGGGCCATGGGCGAGCACGATATTGCAACATGTTCACCAATCTAACCTTACTATGACTCTATGACTTGTAATCGAGTTGCAGCGAGTGAATAACTTTACTATATTTATTACCTATGTTACATATTATTATCATTATCATCACTTACCATCTATTGAGATAGTTCTCAAATGCTTGCTAGACAATTGTAATGGTTTTAAACTTACATGGTTATTTTCACTTTTTCACTACAAATATTAGGTACTGAAGAACGGGATAATTTACCATATTTTAATGATTTTAGCGAGCTCGATATTTCGCCAGTAATTGCAAATGTCTCGTTCACGAGACAAACAAGCCAAGCGAAATGATGAGAGCTCGTTATTAAATAACTAGCTGCACAGATGACCAAGTTGTGTGACGTTTGTCTCTGTCTGTCAACTTTGAAACTTCATGTCACAGTATAAGACAAACGATACATAGTTATGTAGGTGTTAACCATCTTTATGAGTAAGGAGGTTAATGTTTAACATATCTCTATCATTCCCATCTCTAAACCAAGAGCATAGCTACCTAATATTCACGAGAGACAAATACGAAGCTAATTAGAGATCTCTTGACAAACATTGTTTTGTGAAACAAGTGGGTACTAATTTGTAAATTCAACCCTAGAATTGGTACATACCTTATACCGAACGTGAATCTAGAAGGTTTATGTCGAGCTGCTGAAACACTTCATATTCTATGTCACATATAATACTATGTAAAAGTTTTGTAATGTCTTTTTGTGTGCATAAAAATGTCTTATGAAATTAAACTCATTTCCGGTTTTAATTGCAGTAGGTACCTAACCTAACAGCGAAAACGGAAAAAAATCTAAAAATTTGATTGTTTGTTTGGCGATTATTGTATTGAAGGTCCAAGCAAAAAAACTAGACAGGTCTTTTTATAAGAGACTAGGAGGTTAATGGTCGCTTGACAGTGAAGCATTTCAAACTCGGCTCTGACGGACTTCACCAGTTCTAAACCCAAACTGTTCGAGAAATTACTCACACACCTTTAACCCGTAAAATTATTCAAAATTCGAATGTCCAGTATAGAGTACCCACCATCTAGCTAACTAAGGTTTATTAATTCTAATTGGGAATAAGAATACTGGACGTACAGTCTCCGAATTCCCCGTCATATAATTGTCTAAAATCCCTCTGTGTAAAAGCTTCCTGTTACATTATAGAAGTGAAACCAATCCTTAAAGCTAGTCTTAAAGTCTAAACTTAATACACAAGCAAATTAGCAATGTGGCGTTTACCAGGGAACGTATTCCAAAACTAAAATGTCTCCATCAATGCTCCAGCATTGTTACATGTTTCTCGAAAACGGTTCAGAAAGCGTTGGTAGTTTTGCATAAAAATACTAACTACCAAAAAAAAGCATTTCTTGACAAAACTAATTAGGTACTTAGTTATTATGCGAAGTTGATTTTGAGGCGACAAAATACTTTTCAGACTTACTGTTCATAGAACAGGAGATCTATCAGCATCGCGAAAATTGGAAATATAAATCAATCAATGCTGGCTGAGGCATTGTTAAATATAAATCTAACAATGCTGAAGCAATGATACGTTTTTGTTACAGAATACATACCTTGAAACTTCACAAACAAGCTAGCTAATTAGACTGATAATAACTCTCGGAGAATGCATCTCATGGACTGTAATGCCAACAGTAGGTATTAATTAAATCTAAAGACATCTGGAACGCTTTCATCTAGTGTAAATAATGAGATTTCATTTGTGTATTTTTTACGTTACGTTGCAGTTTGTTCGGCTTTTCAGATAGGTATTCAAATGTTTGTTACTAGGTGGGTTTTTGTTGTATCTAGGTATCGTGGTATTTCTGGGATACAGTTTTATTACAACTTTCTAAGAAAAATCTAAAATATAAATGTTTTTTATTAGCATGTGAGTAGATGAAACCGCTCAGTCGCAGAATGTACCTTTCGCAAAACGCACCCCGAAAGAATAACGTACCTTTATCACAATGCACCTTTCTCATAATGCACCTTTCGCATACTGTACCTTTTTCTACATTAATCTCTTTAATCTACATCTTTTGACCAGTGCTATATGAAACGACAAATTAGGGAGTGATAATTAGTTTATCTACATCATTACTTATGTCGCAATTCGGACGCAGCTGAACAGATCGAAAAATTTTCAGTAGGTACAGTTTTAACTAAAATTCTGTAAATTTTTCGAAAGGTTTACTAACAACAACTGTACGAAGCCAGTTAGCTCCGGCATATAATAGGGTAACCCCATCTCTTAACGTGGGAATTGTGAAAGGCGACTAAGGGACCTGGGAGAGACTAGCAAACCTTGAGTTTCCCCAGCG
The DNA here is from genome assembly GCA_949358125.1 of Idaea dimidiata. Lineage (NCBI taxonomy): Eukaryota > Metazoa > Arthropoda > Insecta > Lepidoptera > Geometridae > Idaea > Idaea dimidiata. The sequence continues at coordinate 15,955,688 of OX442328.1, forward strand.
CTGTGGCGGATAAACTTCTCGGTCCCTAGGAGAGTTGGCGTCAGACAGGTGGCCAGCCGTACTTAAAAAATATTGCCAAATCTATTTGCAGAATTGATTTACACCTAATTAAATAGCAATAGTATCAAATCTTCTTTCAAAATCGGTTTATTAAAAAAGCCAGTTTATCAATTGATTTGCCACCCCTAACCTTGACAGCCCTGCGCGAGGTTCTCGCGGAATAAAGTGCAGCGCAAACATTTCATTGCTGCTTAGCACAGCCGTCGGATAATAACCGTGCACTCCGACGCGGAAATGCAAATCGCACACCGGCACCGTGTCCGCTGTAATTAAGCACTTCCAATATCTACTAGGAGTTGCCTGGTTTTTATAACTGTGCCGTTTTCTATTGACAAAACGGTTTACGCTGCGGAACCAAGTGTTCGGCATTGAATAATTATTTACTAGAGATAATACAACTCACATTCACGCTAATTACATCGCTCGTACAGTGAAGGAAAACATCATGAGGAAACCGACGTGTCCTAGGACTCACCACACGGTCTGAAGGCATGTGACATTGGCCAGTTTGGAGTAGCCTCCCGTGGCGTTTCTCGTGGCCTTACTCCTCTAATAGAATTGCTTTCCAATAATTAGGCTGAAAGTTTGACGCGATATTTTGTATGGAAAGTAATAGGCATAATATGCAATTTGAAATCAGACTTTATAGTTTTGTCCGGAACTGCATGGCTTGGAAAATCTCTCCGATGCGGTAATAATGTTTTTATTGTTTTGTTACAGGTAAGCTGGTTGGCCATTTCAGAGAATAATTAGTATCTACTTTCCTAGTCTAGTAAGTAAACGTGATTTTAACTGAACTTTAACTACGTTTGACTAACTAGAAGCTTGATTCTCGTATTAAAATTGTCCAAATTTTTATTTCAATTTCATGTAAGTAATGGTAATAAAAAACATAATAACCAATTTGCACTTGAACTGCAATTGTCATTTCAATGGCTCTAAAATGCGCATTGAAAACGACATTTCTGTTTTGACATCCGTTTTCACCTTTTCAAAAAATTTGCAATTTTTCGCTAAAGCTTTTAAATTGCTGATGATTTCTAACAACATCAGCCACAATTCCTGCATCATTCCGTAAAAAATTAAACAGAGCTGCGACATAGTTGCGACATGTTGGTTATTGAATAGATTCCCTAATCATCATCTTAGCCTTTATCCGTCCACTGCTGAACATAGACCTCCCCTATACGATGCTATAAATAGCGAGCGCGAACTACTTCCAGCCAACGACTGCCCGCGATTGCTACTATTCCTAATCGTTTCTGTCTTTTTGAAATTCTTTGAAAAGAAAACGAGAAAACTGTGTGCGGAGAACTAGTAAATAATTATTAACATACAAATTGACCTTTAGCCGTACTGTAATGGTTGGCTATGCATAATCACGCCATATATAGTGAAGTGGTCGTACACTATCGATATTTCCTTTAATTATAATTATGCAAATAGCATATTTGTGTTATCGCCCATTTTAAATGCATATTACGGCTTCGGATTAACACGAAACCAATTAAAAAATATTATTTTAGTACGTTTACGTTTGTTGTTGTTTTCTGTCTGTTTTTTTTGTTATCGGATATATGATGTTAACTAAATAAAAATAATACATGCATTAACTCGGGTTCACGGAAAAAAATTCAGAAACATAATTCATATCCTTAATGCGTTTCCGCCAAAAAAACTTGTGTAGAATATTATTTTAATAAATAAAATGTACAATGCATAGGTAAGTTTTAATCAAAGACGATAAAATCAGTTGACTGCTCATAAGCATTCTCTCCTCAAGAAAATCGTCTTTTTTAGTAGCACTCTCGCGCAAGAACGGTCGCTCACAAACACCCTTATTTATAAAATATTATTTACACATGACTAAGTTATGTGACGTTTGTCTCTGTCTGTCAGCTTTGAAACTTCATGTGACAGTAAAAGACAAACGATGCACAGTTAAGCAGCGCATTAATTAGCGTTTATCAATAAGGCGGAAATAGTCTAAGTATAGATATATAACGCAATGGCCAATCACAAAGTTTGATTATTACCTCTCCCCCTGCTCCCAACGGTGAGTTGTGTTTTAGAGAAATAATCGCAGTATGAGCGGTCAATTGGCTTCATTGTCTTTGGTTCTAATACTTTCTACTTTCTTTTACCCTAGCGTTTTTACACAGTTACGTCTCATAATTTATTCCATTTTATTGTACATTTCTGTAACGGTTTAATTAATCAACTTTATAAAAGTCCTTTCTCATAAAACGCTGTTTAGTATTTTAATTTAAGTCGCCTTTTCAAGTCTTGTTTTACTCTTACATAATTACATTTAAAACGTTCATGCCTCGAAGTTAATGTAGACTTTTCTAGTGAGATTTTTGTTTATAATTCAATTGAAAATATATTTACATAAGGCATTTTTTTCTTTATTTTCTTTTATTGAATATAATATTGTGCTTGTTAACAAAGTTGTTCGCTAAAATTGTTTAGCTAAATGTTATCTTATCTTTCTTTGACGCCGTATTCATTTTATTTTGATATCACTAACTCTATATAGTAAAATGTTGATCGTACTTACTTGCACTTTTCTTACAAAATGAAATTAAGTATAACTTGCAACTGAATCGAAACTCGAAAAATTTTTGGCAAACAAAGTTATAAAATAGTAGAAAATTAGATCGATTTTTTTTTATTATTATTAAATACATTTTATTTGACAAACGTTAAATTTGAAATTAAAGATTGACTGCAATGATGTTGACATGATATATTATTTATATTTTAATACGAGAATAGGCCATCAGTTTAGTTCAATAATAGTTTTTGCGGGTTTAAATCTAGAATGAATGCAAAAACCTTGTAACATGTAACTTATTATTTGATTTCATTTTATAATACCTACATACAAGCATATAAAACAATAAATCTCTTTATAAAAAAAAAACACTCTATTTCCCCGAAAACAGAGCAGCATAATTCTTGGAAATATTTCGTGAGTTCACTTTAAACTAATGAATAAGGCATCGGTATCGGCAAGCAAAGCTCCCGGTTCGATTCCTGTGCCAACACAAATATTTGTATGGACGAGATAAGTATTCGCTCCCCGTCTCTCTGTTTGAACTATTTTGTCTTTGGTATTAGGATATCCTGGTTCGAAACGGTTTGTAAACCTTCGGGGTACTTTGTTTAAGGGAGGGATGTGAAATGACGATCTTAAGGCGGTATTAGACAGTTCACCGAGAGTGAATCACTTCCAATGATTCACCTGGAGTGAACAATGACGGATTGTTTTAAAGCATTCTGATTTTCTTTTGTATAATTAGAAGACCTACATAATTAAATGGTTGACGACATCTGCTAGATTTTCTAAAGAGGAAATGGTGAAGTTGCAACATTTTCTTTACCTACTTTTCAACATCTTTTTGATTAATAGTGCCAAAAACACCAAATATTGCTAGAAGTTAACAAAATAAAAATACCCTTATATACCGATAATTATCATCTATCGCCGTCTTAAGAAAGCGTCCCCGGTGCGAATCAAACCAGCAATCTCCTGCGTTACAGCCGGGTAAACCCCCAATGCGTCACACTGGTCACAGTAATAATAACTAAGTAGTAATGGGCCAGTCACTAAAACCGTATAAACATACCTTTGCTTTATAAATACCGTCCCCCTTCCCACTATCACATTAATCGATTTATATTACGAAACTTGTGGCATGCAATCTAAGATTATTTTCACAAAAAAATGTGTAGACAGCGGCACTATTTATCTAAATATTTGATAAAATTGCTTCTAGTAACAGCTTTGTGAAATTGACTCTATAATGCATGACACTAGTTTCGTAATGTAAATTAACCTTGGGTCAGTACGTCCAAAATCCATACTGCAAAGTTTCAAACAATTTTACGTCCCAAATCTTGATATAACAAAGAAACTTATGTACCGTTTCCTTCCTGTTGTTTTCCTGTTATCATAAACTCTTTAGCAGTTTCGTAGGAAGGCAGAAAACGTTCATGCTATGCAGCCATCGATCTAAAATAACATTGTTTTAACGCCTCGGTAAAATCAATAGAACCATTGCATGCAATGGTGTCTAGTTACTTGATGTAAATTGTTTTGCCATATAATGTATACAGGGCGGTTCGTCTCGTTTCGCATAAACTTTCTTTAGGCATAAAAACAATCTGATGATATAAATAATTGCATAAACTCTGGTAGGTAGTATTTATAAAACGTCAAGATTTATTTGGCAATTGTTACTTAGCATAATTATTTTATATTAACACTTCTATTCAAAACTCACATGTCCGTCTGTCTGTCACGAGGCTTTATCTCATGAACCGTGATAGTTAGACAGTTGAAATTTTCGCATATGATGTATTACTGTTGGCGCTATGACAAGAAATACAATCCCAAAGAAATTAAAACAGAATAAGATAAATATTCGCTGATCATGCTGAATTGCTACGGAAGCAACCACTTATATGAGGTCCAAGTCCAAGTTTCATCACAATCGGTTTTGTAGTTTTTGCGTGATTGAGTAACAAACACACATACGTACACACATACTCACAAACTTTCAGCTTTATAATATTAGTAGGATTTTGGTAGGACCTCCATATAAGAAACGTCATTTTATGCAAAAAAAGCGTTTTACAATACTTTTTATAAAAAAAAATTATGTTATGCCATTCAATACAATGCAAGCTGATAGGTACAATGCATTGTCCGAACAGTCGCCATTTTCGAATCGACTTGACCTATCATTAGTGGCATTATACCTTAGTGCTTGTCTTTTATTAATACCGATCATTATTTATTTCGTATATAATTGTGGAATTGCCATAAATAGGAACGTTTGTACTGTTTTTAAACGACTTACATATAATCCTTCTTTGCTTCGATAGTCGGATTCTCAATTCGGTTATGGCTAAATCTTTATTATGGTTGCTCGTCGATTAGGTACTCGAAGACAGCTCAGCCGAATGTGATGATTTTTTTATTGAAAAGTGGATAGTTCAAGAGTGATGAGGATGTGCTCGGCGTGATAAGAAGAAAAGTTCTCCAGAATGCATTAAATTGCTCAAAAATAAATTAGTTTTTTTCGTACGGTATAGTGTAGCTCACCCAGTGTTAGAGATTTCAAGTCGCCCTAAAGCCTTAAGTTGATCTGACGACTGATATCTGAGACAACAACTATTTTGTATTTTGGAAGATTAATAAAATTCCTAATGTCCTTGATACTGGCCTTAATAAAAAAGACTAGTTCAAAAAACAACTCAGGAATATTACACGGAGAATGATTTCAAAGAATTTTGCAGTACATTACACTAACCAAATCAAAAATATAACTGAATTTTCCATCTGGATTCTTGTAACAGAGCTACGCGACGCGAACCAAGTCCGACCATCCGGCCAACTCATATTACTTATGCATAAATTCAACCCTATCTGGGTACGTGAGATAGCATTGCAACTACAATTTAAATAATACCTAACCTAACCTTTCCTAATTTGATTTCTTTAATGCTCAAGGCAAAGAATTTAGATAGATCTCTTGTGAGAATAGAAGGTTAATGGTCGCATGACAGTGAGACATTTCAAACTCGGCTCTGACGGCCGAGCTTCATCAGTTCCAAAGTCAAATTATTCAGAAAATTACTCACACACCCTTGAAAAAGCGTTAACAAACAAACAACACAAGCCTCTCCGCGAATGAATTTTAGAAGATATATTTTTCCTTAAAATATTCTTCTTGAAAAATCTACGTTTAGATAAACACGGAAAACGTCGTGGCAATTATGCAAATGTATTTAAAATCCTGAGCATTGTTTCGTGGCACGTGAACTGTGACACGTCAATATTGTAAAGAGAGCGATGTTTTATCGTCATGTCTTTCTAATACATCGTCTGTCGATATTTCTGTCTCTCTCTAATCTGAGAGATGTTGTTGCTTGCATCTCTTTCAGGTGGCCGGGGTCCGCTTAAGACCCAAACACTTCGGTGCACTAGGTTAAGTCATCGTTGACTACACATACTGTAAATAGACTTGGCTATATTTTTACAGCCAACCGACTGCATGTCAGCATTAACGCTCCTTGGGATCTAGTATTTTATCCACCGCCGCTGTTGGAATAACTCTAGGTTTTCTCGTCTCCTTCCTTAGTCACCCACGAGAAGAGATGGGGTAGCCCTATCCTTTGATACACAATATCGATAGCTGTTCGATGCAATTATACCCAGAAGTACTAGCTATTCTCTTTGAAATAAGACTTTGATGCAACATAATATATGAATAGAATCGAACCGTGAATTCAATCGTCTTCTCTGTAACAAACGTTGTATATCACGTAATTGCACTCTAAACGGTACAATGCTAACAGTAAATTATTGTCTATTTATAGAAATGAGGAGAACTACATTATACTTCGATTTGCCTATGTTAGACAGAACTTTGCTTATCTACACTCAGACTTAGTTGTGTTTCAGATTTGAACTTTTTTAAAACGAAGTGCTTTGGTCAATGACTTAGCTATAAATCGTTTACATTTTATAACAGTGTAATGGATAATATTATAGGAGTTGTCATTCTAAAATGTTGACGTTTCAAAAAGTTGTCGTTTTAGGAAGTTGGCATTTTTCACTTATTGATTTTATTTTTAGTTGTTTCAAGTGTTTTCAATCTTTTACAAGTTATTTTCAAGTGTTTCGTACACTTGGCTGTCTGTATGTTATTGCCGGTGGTTAGAATTTTGCAAAAAGTTGGCACTATGTTTATGAGTTATGATGAGATATGAGCATTCACTTTTTAAACTTATTTTATTAAAATTTCACACATATTTTAAATTTAATTTATAAATTTAAAATTACCTTGACGTTTCTGTAAACGGGTTACATATGAGCATATGTCCGGGCGATATGAGAATTGTTATTATTTGACCGAGCGGGTAAAACTCTCTGCTTCAAGTCTGGCAAAATTTAATTAGTCAGTAGTATGTTGGTACTCCTCTACAGAACCCGTAGTGTGAGTTTTTTCGTTAACGCGTATTTTGTATGGAAACTCAAAAACTGCCCCTAGCGGACGATATCGAAGTTTTCAGGTTCCATACAAAATATGCGTTAACTTAACCATCACGTTCGCGTTTTTTTTACGAAAAAACTCACACTGAGGGTACAGGGCTTAGTTTTTTACCGATTTTTGATGGAATTTGGTACGCGACAAAAAAATCTAAAAACTACTGTTTGTACTTCAATGTAAATACAAAACTTTAAGAAAGTAGTAACTTCAGTTGGTCCAGTGACATTTTTTGATAACTGACTGATTACACTATACTAATATTTATTTTGTTTTTATTGCTTAAGGCATATTTAAACTTAGAAATATTTTCGCAAAAAGATTTTCAAAAATTTCTCATGACAGGATTCGAACCTGTGCCTCTCGCTATCCAGGCGAGCGCGCTAACCACTGCTCGGATTCCTGTACTGTCTGGATTCCCGTGTAGCTAAATTTACACTAAACTGTTTACATAGTGATTAAATTACCAGATTTATTTTGTATCGAAAGACGTAAAAATCGAACCGAGGCCGGCGTTCATTGTGTTTTGTAAAATGAGTGAATAGCCGCTAGCCGGTCGCCAAGCGGTCTGCGCGGCACGCACTAGTGATGTGCTCAGCTACTGTCATACAATCCATGTTCAAAATTCATGATAATCAAACATTAACCCCCTTACTTATAAACGCTAATTAATGCGCTGCATAACTATGCATTGTTTGTCTTTTACTGTCACATGAAGTTTCAAAGTTGACAGACAGAGACAACCGTCACATAACTTAGTCATGTGTAAATAATATTTTATAAGTAAGGGAGTAAAAATACAAATTAATTGTTTTATTCTGATCCCGTTTTATACTATTTTAATAAGAATAGTTACCTGACATGAAACGACTGCATATTAAATAGAAATGAAACTACTGGACTATTCTGTACGTACTTACCGAGTTCATTCGTAATAAATCATTAAATTGAATTGAAAATATATGATTAATATTTAATCTATTTTTCGAATTTAATCGCCGACAACGTTTCGAGACCTTTACAAATCTCTTCTCCTGGATAGACGTCTAAAATCTGAATAAACATAACACGACTAAAACTAATAAATGAGTTTAATTTCAATCCAACGTCGTGAAAATTGAAGAAAAGTCTAAGACGTATTATTATTGCTTAGGCGATTGATAAGCATCATCTACCTTATTCTCATAAAACCATTTTTCAACTGATTTAATTCATGTCCCTAAATGTAACAGACTTATTTCTGTGACTTTTGATTACATTCCAAGTTAATCTACTATTCAAGAAACTAATTCCTTTAATACTTGTTCAATAACTGTTTTTGTGATTAAGAGCGTACCTAAATGTCAAATTAAAATAAATTGTGACATAGATGGATAGTAAGCGTCAGCGATTGTCAGATGTGTACATAAAGGACGTAAGATGCGACTTTACGAAATTTTACAGCAAAAAAATCAAATATGTGCTCATTAAAAGTTAACTAGACAGTTTCTCAAAAAATATGTTGGGCATATTCAAGAAATAGTTAGTACCTACGTAATATGAATAAAACATTATGGAATAATGGCCGGTTTCAAAGATATTTAACAAACATTCGTAAAACACAAGTTTTTCATGATTTAATTGTTTTTTGTCGTATTTTTATTTAAATCGTGTTTTCACGGTGAAGAGATAATATCATTTTTATTCTAATTTCTAATATTTTACTATATAGGTACCATGAATGCCGAATATTTATTCGCAAGTTTATCTAAGCAAAATTGTATATAGAGCGCTCTTAAAATTTAATCATAAAAAAGTCATGAGATCGTTTCCTTATCTGATAACCATATTAATATTACAATCCTATAGTGCCTTAATTCCGGACTAGATGATGTCGTATGCAACGTCCTGCAATTCTTATTTATATCCACTTATAAATGTCAGGTTGGTAGAGTCACCGTCGAAGCGTCTCGGTCGCCATGCCGTCTGGCTTGGCACCGTTTCTCGGTAGACACTGTTTGATATTCTGTGGCTTAACGTTCGTGTTTTAACTTATTATTGCACTCATGATACGGTTGGTAGGTAGATGTTAAAGTTTATGAAGTATGATGGTATAATTATTATAACAACCAACGTTATTGTGTTTACATTGTAATTTTACTATCACCATAGCGTAGTAGTTTTTCCTTATATTTGTGCAATAACTAATATTTTTTCAAATTTTCTATCTCTGTTAAACTTTTCATGAAATTTGCTTACATATGTTAACTTTTGATTTATTTTTAAGTGAGTACTGGATATTTAATATAACATGTTATAAAACTCTTTTGTAATATTTTTTTCTTAGTAGTGAATCCTCCAAAAAATAAAACATTGATTGAATCATGAAAAAATGTGAGCCGTCACGGGACGCGTGACAGATCTGAAACATTTGAGATGTGTTTTCATGGATCAGGTTTTAGATCCCGCCTATAGATGTCTCACATCAAAAAAAAACTGAATCATCCTTCCGCAGTCGGGTAAAAATGATTTAGTTCTTGATGAAGTCATAACAATTCATTACTTTAAGTTACTTTATTTTAATTAATTTAAGTAAGTAGGGACCCTGAATTAATTATTTATTAGTCTCCAATTAATTTAGAGAACATTATATTTATCGTCATAATGGCTTGAATTTACACTATCGATATATGTATACGTAAGTACCGTGCGTGCGACTCCATCCCTACTCGATGCGATACCCGATACCTTTATGCAAATCGGCGCAAAGGTGTATCGATTTAATGATTACTCGTCAATTTACTTTATTCAATTACTCCGTTAGGGCATTACTCACGTTAGACTCATTACAGGTTAAACTAATTCCTTCTCTTATTAAGTTAATATAAATACGATCAAACGAATTCGTGACTATGATCAAACTTTGTGTAGGTATCGTTCGATCATATTTTATGAAAACCTGGGACATTTGTCAATCCGGCGCGACGTATTGCCGTGGCGTCTTACTGAATTACTCCTCTAAGATTAGTTCTTGCCCTGCAGTGGGACAATATATTTTGTTTTTTTTTGGAGGTAAGTATGCAAAATTTCCTGCGATCCCATGCTTCTTTAGCTACGGGTAGGTATGTCGTTTGTCTAGTCCACTATTGAATGTCATCTAGCATTTACTCTATACTTGTTTTTTTTTATTTCTACATTTTTCAAGCTCACCGATAATTTAATGTGAACCAAATCAGGGTCATAAGATGCTCGTAGTGAATATAGAATGTAAAACATGAGTACTTGATCCAAACTAAATCTTGATCACTAACGTCCGATCACAATCTCGCTACCACACAATAGACCCCTCTTTGTTGTTATATCAATCAGCCTGATTGCAAGGAAATTGTTTTAGCATAATCCGCCTTTTTTACCTTATACTTCGTTTAATAAGTAGGTAAGTGAATTGATATGATCCGGCGTTTTTATTTATTTAGGGGAGTCTTGGATTGATTGGAAACAATGTGTACTTTATGTATTACTCTTTATGTATTACTATGTAATACATAAGGGGAAAGCCGTTTTCCCTTAGGAAAATAAAAATAGTTAGCATTGGAAATTAGGGTGATTTCAATTAATTTTTATTACAGTAGTTTGTTAGATTTTATACTATTAGTTGGACTAGCTATGCCTCACGGTTTAGCCCGCGTAAGTCTTGATCCCGCGAGAATAATGAGATGAAAAGTAGCCTAGTGTTAAACTAGATGTTTAGAGCCTATCTGCCTATTTATTTTCTTTGTAATCGGTTCGGTAGTTTTTGCGTGATTGACACACAAACATCAATACTTTCGCATCCCACTTCCGACTAATAATATAAACGCGAAAGTTTTGACGTTTGTTTGTTTGTCACAGAGACAGACAAACGGACATCCGATAACCATTTGCGGTGCGAAACCCTAAAGACTAGACAACACTTAACGAATAGTTTAGTACGTAGTAGATGCCTTATCTTTTATGATATGAAAGTGATAAAACACAAAATTAACATAATCAGTAAAGCAGTTCAACTTCTAACTTTTAAAATTCCGCTGGTTGAAGCAAACTGCATCTAAAACCAAAGTAGGTTTAGTACCTCTATAACGACTATAGTAGTCGCAAAATGAAACCTTAGTGAGGTGGCGTGACCGATGACGTAACGCAACCTTGCCGTCTCGATGCACATTCACACTACGTACGGTCAGCAACCAAACTCGATCACCATTTAGAATTTAGATAGGTATGTGTTTAGATAGATAGGTAGGTATTGCTTCTGCAATGCAGAAGGCTGCGGGTTCGATTCCCGTCGGGTGCAAATATTTATGCTTAAAAATAAATATTTGTATCTAGTCTGGGTGTCTTTCTATGTATAATATATGTATGTATTTACAAAAAAAAAGTATAGTATGTAGTATATCCGTGGTCTAGTACCCATAGTACAAGCCTAGTGCTTAATTTGGGGCTAGATTACGCTGTGTGTAATATTATTTATTTATTTATTATTTATGTAGGTAAAAAAAACCCGTGAGTTTCTTCTGCCTTCTTCTCATTGAAGGTCGCGTTCCGAAGACACGGTGGATTGCTGACGTTTTAAAGGCTAATTTTGAATATCTTAACGAATAAAAGATTTTTTATTCGATTTGATTGGAGATAAATACCTACTTTATTGTACTAAAATTAATCAAATATTGCCCCCCCCCCTATGTTTTACAGCGTTTTTAAAATCAGAATATGTTCATCGACTTTTGATGCTGACCGTACACAACATCGCCGTCGTCGTCTAGTCTAGAAACTTGATTCTGTTTGACGCGATTGCATGGTCTTGATTATCATTTGTCTTTCCCGATCCTCATTTTGTTTATGTCTAGGGTTAAGAGGAAAGGATACCTACTCTGTTCTCTATACGAATGTATATCCTCCCTGGATAAAGACATTAGAGCATTATATGTCTATGACATGAAACTTGTATTTTTGCCATAACCACGAATATATCTTGTGCCCAAATGAGCTCGAGATAGGGTGGGGTACATGGCGTATCATTAAATTTTGTGTTCTTCTAAAATTGTGTGTTTTTTTCTTCACAAATTATTCTAAACACGAGCTAAATATCAGCCCACCCTTTCCCTTTTATTAGTCTATTTGCGTTTTTTTTATTATATTTTTATTTCCCTTCTAACTACAGTAATAAGAAAGGTAAATTACTAATTTTACTACTGGTAGTTAGATTGGTAGTAAGAAACCCATCTTGTAAGAATGACTGGTCAGTATTATGCGACTGTATGTAGTGTAGGGTTACCACACCTCCGGATTGGGCTTGAGATCTCCGGATTTCTAGCATTCAAGGCCCATGTCCGTATTCCGGATTTTCTAAAATATACTGAAATATTTTGGAACTTTTTGGAATTTTTAATGATAAGTAGATCTTCTTCAGTGTACCCTAAGGGATCGTCTCCAAGTCTCCACGAGCGTTAAAATCGCGGCGATATTAACTTATTTCTATACAACGCACCGCCGCGTTAACATCGCCGTGTGGAGACATAAATGGCTCGACGATAATATCGCCGCGATTTTAACGCTCGTGGAGACGGTCCCTAAAGAAAAGACCTGTAAAGGTCTCGAGATTTTGAACATTGAAACAATGCTAAGAATAATAAGCACAACGCGATTAAAACCGAAAAATGAGTTTAATTTCAATCTAACGTTGCGAAAACATTAACAACAACAAAAAAACCTTTTCAAATTTCCTACCTGAAGTAAGACCTATAACGTTTTAGGGGTGCATACAAAATATCCGGAATCTTTCATTGGATCTCTTAATGGTTTTCCGTATTTTTTCTGTTAGCCACATGGTAACCCTAACTGTATGAGTGAACTTCCATCTCGATAAATTACTCATTAACCTATTGATGGCTATAGGTTAATTAAGTATACACAGATTGGATAACTATATTATGATATGACATAATGTTATATGTTATTATCACCAATATTTTTTAAATAAAACGGTGTATTTATTTGCTATGTTTTTACTTGTTCACAAGGCAATTTTTCAAGAGTTAGAGGCCTTGGTGGAGCGACCTCAAAGCTAGGTGAGACACACAACTACACGAAAAGAAGAAAAAAACTGCCCGAGTTTTCGAACGTTTTCGGAATGCATTCAAAATACTCGGAATTTTTCAGTGATTTGTTTTTCTCCGTACGTGGCCTGTTAGCCACTTGGTAACCCTAACTGTATGAGTGACCTCTATCTCGATAAATTACTCATTAACCTATTGATAGCTATAGGTTAATTGACTATAGGTACACAGATTGGCTAATTATGTTATGATATGACAATAATATTATTAATACAAATATTATTTAAAACACGGTGTAATTATTTGCCATATTTTAACTTTTTCACGAGACGTTTTTGCAAGAGTTAGAAGCCTAAGTAGAACGACCTGAAAACTCGTAACACCTACGTGAGACACATCGATCCACAAAAAAAACAGCACGAGTAGTTCACAGCTAAAAAAGTTAAGTTATTCTAAATACATACCTTCTAATAAATTATCAATTTTAAGATTCTACTTTGAATACTTTGTTGCATGTTTGTTTTATAGCGTACCTAAGTCCTAATGGCTTCTCAGACATCTAAGCGTGGGCTGTAACTCCGTGAGACTTAGCCAATGTGTACTGTATAAATAAATAAAAAAAAATAATTTAAAAATCAACCAAAAAAAAAAAATTGATAAAAATTACCAAAATAACCTCTACATAGGTACAGAGCCACCGACTAATTAATTTGTTTTATCATCTGAAGTCGGGCAGCCAAACTAAGTACAATATGGAACCAACCAGTAAAACTGCAGATTAATTAGTCGGTGGCTCTGTACCTATGTAGAGGTTATTTTGGTAATTTTTATCAATTCTTTTTTTTTGTTGTTATTTAAATTATTTTTTGTTTCTTTTTGAAGTCGGTTTTTTAATTGTAAAATTATTTTCTTATTTTACCCTTTTTAGTATACTTACCTTCCTAAAAATCAACAATATTGTTACCGTAATTTTCATTATTGAAGAGTTTGCTGATGAGAAGGTGGTTTCAGGTGCCCCATCAATCTGTACTTAGTTCTTTAGGGGTCTATTCTTTTTGGTAGAAGTCCAAAAATGAGTAATTTATTGAATTCTGGGATGCTATCCTGTCCATCATTCCGAAGATACTCATCAGATCCTTACCAAACTTTCATGGGACCACCTCGTAGTTTTCACCTTTCCATTAAAAAAAGAATCATCTCAATCGGTCAAGCCATCTTTGAGTAATCGATAAACAACTGGATTGATTAATGCGTTTTGAGGAGCATTTCCGTTCATCATTCCGAAGACCCTCATCAGATCCACATCAAATTTTTATGGGACCATCTTGGAGCTCCTACCTATCCATTAAAAAAAGAATCATCTTAATCCGTCAATCCGTCTTCGAGTAATCGGTAAACATACAAAAAAAAATTATACATACAGACGAATTGATAACCTCCTCCTTTTTTTTGAAGTCGGTTAAATATATCATATTACTTCGGTCTAACATCTCAATGTCTATACAGAAAAACATTACGCAATCATTACTGTAACTATTGCTGGAGTGATTCCAGACATTTTCACTTAGCGTGACTTACGTGTGTGTGACACAGTTGTTTTTTTCACATTAACATTTCAAAATAGTACCTATGTTTACCTAGTAATATAAATTGATGTTTTCCGTCGTAAACAAATGACATTGATGTTTGTTAATGTCAAATCCGAATGATTAAATAGTCTTCGGTAAGTACCAAGATCGTTTTTCGTTTATAAATTTCAAATGCAACCAAAATTATGTATCCCACATAAAACCATAGAAGTTTTTACGAGCCATTATAGGTTTTTGCATTTCTATTTTGGTCACTTCTATGCAACCAGACAAGGACCTATAATTAATTATCATCTGTAAGCTAAGCTATCCCTTGAAAATCAGCACCGTTGCACAGCAACCGAACAAAAAACTGACCAGAGTTCATTAATTTTCGCGTCAACTAAATAACCACTGATGTCAAAGCTATTCTAAAAACGATATCTACTTGTAATAAGACCAGTTGCATAATATAACATGAGAGAGAAAAAAACACAAAATTCGCGTTATGCTAATTGGTGACGCATGCGTCGACACATGTGCCGGCAACGTACTTGACATTGACATTGACGGGCACTACTACGGAAACTCGATTCAATTTGGATTCGTCTTATCGATATTAGGTCTATCCTCACCTGAGAAAATCGCTGGTCATCTTCTTCGTAGTTTTTCGGAAGGTTTGAAAACCAGATATTAGCCACTTCTGCCGCGCTATCAGTGGCCTCAGTGACGTTTCGAGGTCTTTCCACATCTCTTGCTCATAGATTTTTTCATATGAATTGTACATCCAGAAAACGGTGAAAAAATGAGAGCAGTTACTGGAAGCCAGGCAGATGTGTAACATCGAAATCGTTTTTATATAGAGTGGCGATGCGTCACCACAGCCTTTATCGCCACGCCAACAATCAGGTTTACCTCCGCCTATAGATGTTTTACATCATAAATATTCTATATTTTATTGGTAAAATTAAGTCTCATTATTAGTCATTATACATACATACCGTCTAACTGTGACTAATTTATCGATCGATTTGACGAATACATATTGCGCAAATTCATAGTAAACTAAACTAGTGACAGGTGTTAGATAAATAAGACACGAAAATAAAACAAGATGCATTGTTTTAGCGATATTTTCGATACATTCACCATTTTAATTTGGTATTTAATTTTGTTTGTTCGACACCTATCAGACCTTGAACTTCGGTAGTTTGTGATTTGAATATGAGTCAATTTGTTTTGTAACTAAATAATCTTGTTATTTAGCTACTGTTGTTTATTTTTGTTTGAAGATTCGACATTTCGTTTTTATTGCTTGTGTACATAAGATATAGTGTTTTTTTTGATTAATATTATTATCTTACTTCTTTTCGGGTATTGGTGAGTCTAACCTTGTGTAAGAGTTTTCAGGTCACTTTTACTCTAACTTTACCTAACGACTGCTTTCAGAGATGACAACAGACAGACGGACAGTGGAGTCTTGGTTTTGTTTTTCGAAACCGTAAAAAAGCTCTAGACTCAATTATGCGATTGTATGGTAAAGCACTTTAAGTAACAGCACAAAGCACGTAGCACCTTCTAACTGGCTTCGGTTCTAAGCAAGCTCTAATTGAAGGAAAAAATCCAGTGAGACAAATTAACTAGATCAAGTTATGAAGGTCGATCGATCAATCACTGCGCGAGCGCAATGTCACGCAAACCTTCACCGAGATTACAGTAGCAACAAGTCACATTTAGAAACCGATGGATTCACAAAAAAAAAAAAACTTAAAGAAATTATTTTTTGAAACCACACCATTTTGGTCATACAACGTTACTTTGTTGAGCCGTAGATATTTAAATATTTTTGTTTTTTTTGTGCTGTCGCCCTTGTGGCGCGATTGGATTGAAATCAGACTATGTTTTTTTCGATTCACACGATTTGTTAACATAGTTACATTGACCCGGTAAAATGTAACTTTTTTTTTCGGGTTAAATCGCGCTGCTTTTATAATAAGCGTACTTATTTCGATGCCCTACGTTTCGAAGTCTTTTCAGACCTCTTGTCCACGGTTAATAATAAGTATAATAAAAGAAACGTAATTAAAACCTGGCAAATGAGTTTAATTTCAATATATTTTGTTTTTGAAGCCAACGCGAATGCAGTCAAGCCTCAGTGTGGTCGCGTCATGTGCGTTGACGTCATCAATATTGTACGTGACACTGCGCAAGCGACGATATTATGATATAGGGCTGTCAATACTGGTATACCTTTATACACACACGATAGATGAGTGATTGACCAACATCTCACCTGATAGGTAGGTGATGATATGGGCCAAGATGTTGATCTACAAGAAGGAAGATTGGAGTGGAACAAGACTTGACCTGTCTTCCTTAGTGGTTGCACTGGTCAACGTATTGGACAAACGAGTCTGCTTGGCGCTACGACTTCATCACCCCTTCGGAAGAGAAATTACTTAAATTTCAATGCCCTTCAATGGAGACAGAGGTTGAGCAGAGTTGGTGTAGTGATAGATACCTCGACCATCAGGAGTAGCAAACTCTGGAAGTGAGCCTAAGTATCTACTAACTAGTTTAAAATCTTTAAATCGGAAACCGATTATTAAAAACTAAAGTACACAAAAATAACAATACAGTATCACACTTGAACAAACATAATAAAATCGCAAAATTGTGTTCAACAATTAATTAGAAACTCTATAAAGTGAACAGATGTATACTTACCTACCTAGTTGTTTTTACAATCGGCACTGGGGTCATTGCAGGTCATTGTAGAAGGTTGGTCTTATTTACTTAGGGCTGGCAGGTGATTTTTAAACTTGGTTCTCTTAACCCTGGATTTTAAGTTAGATCTTGGATCATGAAAGATAGTGCTAGTGTGTGCTTTGGCATAGAGCCTAAAGAATAAAATCCTACTAAAATTATAAATGTAAAAGTTTGTGTGTAAATTAGTAAGTAAACGAGTATGTTTGTTATTCTTTTGCAATAAAACATATCATGCAGAGAGCTCAATATTTGGATTAAAACTAGGCCAATCTATATCCCGATATTTTTAAGACTCAACAACAAGTTAACAGTATTGTACAAGGCACCGCCGATGAAGAGATTATCGATCAATGTAGAACTATGACAGGGTGAACGATTTTTTGGCGAACCGTTCGCGCGTTCGTCAGCGAGTATTCGTAATACCAACCAAGGACCAAGCGTGCAGGGGTGAAACTTACATTCAGAGTTGGGTAATTCGGAGCTCACTTAATCGCGTGAAACGGCATGGCGCAGCTAGTAGCCTAATAGCTTCACAATTTTCAATCAAGATCTTAATCAAGAAACTAAGTTTTATTTCAATTAAAGTTTAACTAAGTCCATTGAATAGAATAGAATCTAGTTTCATTTTTGCTTCAGACAATAGCCTTTTAGGCTCTCTGATATCTAGGTCTATCTGTAACCTTGCTAGGTACGTGTTGATCACAGATAATGTTTAGTGCCGATTGTAGACTGTAGACACGGCACTGTTATGTAAATTGGAGCTAGACAGTAGGTAATCATTTTGTAGCCCTTTCAATTGGTCCGGTTATCGAACTTGGATTTAGATTAAAGACTTATTGTTTGTTGGCCTTGAATTTTAGATGAACCTAATCGTTTGATGTAAACGCGTACGTGACATGGTAAATGGGATTATATTGTGTAGAAACACATAAAATTGGTGATTTGCGTTATGATTTTCTCACTAAAAAACAAATAACAAACTATAGTAATTAAAACCCTACCATTCAATCATGTCCATTTCGTTACACCACTTTATCCAGGTTTTAATTAGTAACTTAATTATAATATTTTGACTGTAATTAATTAGCTACCTACTCATTTTAATTTTTTCTATTGAATTTGCGAAGTTGGATTGTTACCTATCTTGTTTCATTTAATTATCTGAAGAAGAATCGGAAGTATCGTTTTTTAGATTCCTTACATAAAATGTTAAACAGAAATCCCTACAAAATCACTTTTCAATTGGGACCGTTTGTCTTTATTTGAGCTCGAAAACATCAAAAGTTCCTGAAACACTTTTTATTATATTATTTTTGATACTTGTACCTAATTAGCTTACTGCATGAGTGGTAGCCCTAGACAGCGACCTCGGTGTGATCTCGTTCACGATGCAGACTGCATCACGCCAAGGCGAGGCACGTGGTTCACACGTACCCACACTCGAACATAACTTACTGCCTATGTTTTATTGAATACTTGTTCTACTGCCGGTGATACATATACTGTTTTAAGTTTGGATTAAATTAGCGAAAAAAGGTGTTTTTACACGACTGCCCCAAGAAGTGTTATTAATTGAAGTAGAAACACACTACGTACAAAGTATATCCAATAGGATATGTTACAGGAAATGTATGAAACTTACGAATTGTATACAATTCCTAGGAAATGTTTACAATTCTCAGTCTATAAAGGAAATGCGTAAAATTTTGTTTAAAAGATTATTTAATACCTACGTGTAATTGAACATTGTATACAATTCCTAAAAAGCACTGTACACAAAAGGAAATGTAATTACATTAGTTACATTTAATACTAAGTTAAAATCAGTCCCATATCCGATTTTTCTGTCACAAAACGACATCGGGGTAATAGATGAGAAGGTTGAAGGCAAGAGCGGGCGAAGCGAGCTCTTGGTTGAGTAATTATACAATAATGTTATTTAAGGATTCTGTAGGTTAGTTAGATAAGTATAAATATGTAAAAAAAAAAAAAGTTAAAAGATACGCCGCAGGGTATGCGCGATACTCGCAGAGACCCGTGTTTGAGTCTCTAGAATTATGTTTAAGAAATATGTATTTTTTTCTTTAAAAAAATATAATTATTATTACTTTATATGACTATTCCAGAATTTTTTTTTTTTATAGTTTAGTTTTTAATTAGTTTAATTTTAATTTAAGTAATTAGTTTTATTTTAGTTTTAATATTATTTTTGTAACTATTAAAAAAAAAAAATTCTTTTCAAAAATATAATTATATTTTTGTAGCTTCCCAGGCACATATAAGCATCTGCATAGTAAAAGAAAACATTTGGCAGTAAATCGGGTCAATGCAATCAACCCGAATTCGTCCAAAGAGCTCCATAGCAGTAACATTCATGAAAACAAAACGAAGCGTTATTATAAACTGTTGTAAACTTTTTCATACCGTCCTTATCATGCATTATTTGTCAGTAGTTTTGGTTTGATGCCAGAGCCTAAACGGTCGGACCAATTTGGATAAAAGCATGTTAAATGGCAGGAGTGCTTACTTCTAGGGTCGCAGATTACATGGTAATAATGTTCTTAAGTGTGCAGGACGACGGTTTTTTGGCAACACTATGTTACCTAGCTGACTGGCGAACTTTGTAGTTTTATAATATGACACGCGCGATGTTAAAATGATGCTGAGTTAATATCTGAGTTGACTTAGAGTAAACTTGGAATCTTCGGCTTCAGATTCCAGGTTTCATCGGAATTGGTTTAGAAGTTTTTGCATGAAAATGTAACAATGTATTGACATACTCATGAGCTTTCGCGTTTATAATTTAAAGTAGGATTTTTGTCCTGAATATCCAACATTAGCATCACACAGCTCTTTTTAATGCATCAAACTAATAAATTAAAATAACATACCGAATTTAGATCTTCCTCCTTTTCTTGAAGTTGGTTGAAAACTACCATCCATACCGCGTAGTCTGGACTGGTAGCTTAGAGACTAGACGCAGCTGGCACTAGATAAGGATCAGTGGAAAGAAAGGAGGGAAGCCTTTGCTCTGCAGTGGGAACGGGGACGGTACACAGTACACAGGCAAAACAAAAACCGAGTAGTCTAATAACCCGTCCTAACACAAAACAACAACATTATATCGATGCAAAATATTATCAAAGGTTATAAAATAAAATCGATAAAATTATTAGCGGTTGTGATTTAATTGAAAAGCTTGTACAAGTCGTAACGATAAGCTTCAGTAATGAGTATAATGGAGGCCTCGAGTATTATAAACTCTATAAATAATATGAAACTTTGTTGCAAAAACATGGCCGTTTCGTGGCAAGTTGGGGTTAAGGTAGACTGCGGATTTTAAAAAGACTGATAGTAAAAATATTTTAAAGCAAATATACATCTCCAAAAATTCCCTCGCGGCGAGGTTTGAACTCGCGTCTTTTGGTCAATACTCAAGCGTCCTAACGAACTAGACCACGCGAGTCTTTCTAGTAGAAATGCCTTGAGCAATAAAAACAAATTACGAAAGGACTGATAGTTGCAATATATTTTGGTGAATTTTTAACACATTAACGCATTAGCTATGTCACGCGGCTTCACCCACGTAAATGCCAATCCCGCAGTAATATCGGGATAAGACTTACTTAGGCAAACAAGTATGTTTGTTGCTTAATTGCAACGAAGCGATTACGATGAATCTCGGTATGTAGATAGCTGGATACTTGGAACTACACAAGCTTTTGACTATCGGCCGACAATCAATCGAGCGATCGAAAATACTGTTATCTATGTATGCCCTTAGTTTTTCCCATGGCTATACATTCAAAGAAGCAGAAAGGGTCATTTTAACAAAGTATACATTTAATTAGGGTCGTTTCGTGTTTGAAACATTCCTGTAGGCTAAATAGATACATCTTTATTCTTAGTAATTTTATAAAATGATAGGTTTATGATATATAGGATTATGTTTTTTTTTACATATTATTTTATTAGTCTTATTACATCCCGCGGTATCACCCGCGTAACTCCAGATTCCGCGATTTTTTAATTACACGTTCTAATCGGATGCATAATAAATACACTATCCAAATTTCAGCACTCTGCCATCACTTGTTTCTGCTGTGAGTTGATCCATCAGTCAGTCAGAACAAAGCATTTTTACAGATATTAGATAATAATTGTTTTTGTACTAATAATTTGTTTTATTGTTGTTTCAGGTAAGTTGTCCAGCACAAACTATCCCACAGTCAATAGCGAATGCGTTGCGACGTGACGCCTCAACATCACAGGTGATATTTTTCACTAGATAGATAGATATCGAACGGGTTTTGAAACGCCTGGTTAAAGTGCCTCCGTGCTTTGGCAGGCACTTTAAGCAGTTGGTTCCCGGTTGTATTCTCTGATTGCAGTCATTGGGTCAAGTTAGAGGTCTTACCGCCAGGGCTAGCCGATGTACTGCTTGCAGCTTCCGGCGATGCCCTGGCACAGCGGAGTGAAGAACACCCTGGGTTTTTTAGTGTGTATTGTATACCCCTGGCACTCACCATCCAGACTAGGGGGGACCCCCACTCACCGGGCCGCTCTCCCCCGAGAGCGGACTGATGGTCTTAACTAGATTTTTCCCAGGATAAAAAAAAAAGTTAGATGTCTTAGGGCGACATAAAAAGCCTAACACTATATTAAGTTCTATCTTCATTTTCATTAACACTTTTAAACACAAATGGAGAATAATAATGTCCCCTAGCGAATTTACAGCCAATTAATGAATCAATTAACTATAAATAAGACTTAATTTCAAAGAGAGACAACTATCACCATAAAACTGACCGGGCGGACTATTAACAAACTTTTAACGCGACAGTAAAAAAATCAATCAGACATCGCAAACGGTTCGTGCCGATTGCACTTTACCAACTTTTACTTTTAATTATAAGTTTTTGTTAGTTTTCTAAAAGTTTAGGGCAACTGTGGAAATTAAATTTGTTTTTTTTTTATATCTGGCACGAGTTTTCACATGGCAAATTCTATCATAGAAGTTTTAAATGGAAAGGTGGCCATAGCGGGTGGTAATAGAATTTTACCCGACTGCGCGACTTAAAAAACTGTTTGCGTTAAGCAGTCTATGTAAGAGAACTTATGTTTGTTATATGGGCACTTAGAGGCCAAAAGGAAGGACCGATTTTAATAATTCAAACGTTAATCAATTCGTTTTAGTCATTGTCAAGTTGGGTATCGTTAAATAGATACCAAAATAAAAAGATTTCTTTAATCATTTTTAATTTATTTTTCTTTAGATTACGGAAACTTTTTTTTTTAAAAAATATTATCAAAATAGGTCTATATCGTTTTATTAATACCTACGGAGTTCGTTAAAAGTAGCGCCTATTTCAATCAGTCATATTGTCTACCTGTCCTGTCCATATGTCTGTTACAGAATTTCATTGAAATTACTTCATTCCTCAAAAACTACTTCATACAATAATCAAAACCCAAGATTTATTCGGCATTCCCGACCCAAGATTCGATTAACCTTTTTTATTCGTGAGTGAAAGAGACAGAACATCCACAATACAAGTACCAATTCACAAAACAAGGTGGGGTTGCGATCAGCTGTTGTATCGTAGTAAGATTTTTGATACTACTAACGCCATCTAGTTTCAAACTGAGTAAACTGTCTTAACAACTAACTTTTATTTTCGTTTTGCTTTTTCTTCTACTGATAACGATTTACACAATGGGTACTACATGAGTAACTGGTAATTTTTAGTTTGGAAACTTTCTTTTTAAAGATTATGAATTTATTCGACTGTTGGAAGTTCTTTTGGCGTTGCTGATAAAATAAAATTTATTAAGCTTACACAGACAAACGGTCACATATTACAGATATTGATTGTCACTTACAAGAACAAGACAAAACATTATGCCACGAATAGGGTCGTTCGTGAATACGGATGTATAAATCGACGAGGTGGCAGCTACTAGGTAAACTGTGGGACAACATAACAATATAGAGTTACCAACTTCAACGTTCGATCACCAAAGCCCTCGACCCATTAAATAAAGATACGACGTCCGAAATCCACAGGTCTTAAACGTTTTTAACATCAATACTAGTAGCAGATGCGGGCGGATTAGTACCGTCGGTCCGCCAAATTAATTTGCCCGCAATAAATTCAGGTCTGTATAGGAATTATGAGCGCAAGATAAATTATACCGCTCGCCATCGTTACTAGGTATTGTTTACGTGAATTATGCTTTAACATTTATGTTATTTAGGTAGGTACTACTATGTTTTATTTGTTAACTAGTTGTGCCCTGCGTCCCCGCTAGGATATCAGGATGTGTTATACTTACAAACCTTCCAATTGAATCACTCTACCATATGGTTTTAAAGATCTAAGCATACACTCAAACAGACAGACAGATAGCGGAAAGGGGCTTTGTTTTATACCAGGTATGGGTAAACTTTTTTCTTCGCGTGCTAATATTTTCGCAAATAAATTATGGCGGGCCAAGTACCTACCTAATATAATAGCCAGAAATATTTTTATTTAATAAATACTGCACTTGATTTTTAATTTGTTTGACAGTCGCAAACAGGAGATGGCCTGCCGGCCGTAGTTTGCCCATTCCTGTTTTATACTATGTAATAATGATAATTATGTTTATGATGACTTCGGTTTCGTCTCACGTTTGTGACTTGAAATACTTACAGTCGTATTCTCAAACGACCTTATGCGTAGCTTAATACTTCGTCTTGCTCTTATGAGTGACAATTAAAGTCAGCGAAAATGGGACAATCGCTGAGTCCACATATAGGGTCTTACAGGGGAATTCCGGCGTGAATATTTACACATACTAACAAACAAACATACACACAATATACGGGTCGAATTGAGAACCTTAACCTTTTTTTTAAGTCGATTTAAGAAATGTTAAATTGGAGTCTTATTTTTAAACTTTTCAACGTAAAAGTTTTTACTCGGAAGATTCGGGAACACGGGCTTTGTCCCGAAAATGCAACCTCGTTTCTCATATCAACGGTATTCGACACAATCGTTTGTTTTTCTACTTTCAAAACTTTTCAGAAAACAAA
Source organism: Idaea dimidiata (assembly GCA_949358125.1). NCBI lineage: Eukaryota > Metazoa > Arthropoda > Insecta > Lepidoptera > Geometridae > Idaea > Idaea dimidiata. The sequence goes on from OX442328.1 coordinate 15,980,295, forward strand.
ACAATATTTTTGGATTTTAACTAGTTTGTTTATCTTTCTGTTAGTTTCATATTCACTTTTGCAGAAAAAAAAAGTTTAATGTTAAAGTCTTTACCCACTGTAGCTTTTCGTAAAATGGATATTATACGGTATATAATTCCGGAAGTTTTTTTTGTTCACCTTTAGTTTTCGAGATATTGTCACCACAGGGTGGCAGACTTATTTATGAAATGAATAAAAGTTTAAGAAGTACATTTAGGTAGGTACATTTAACATTATTTATTCCGCATGCGCAAAATATTTGGTTTATAGCAACTGTAAGATACGTACTAAAGGTCTATACGTCTCTTTTTTGACGAAATTGTCACTCAGAAAGTAACGATGTGCTGTCTCAGAAAATTGCCCACTGTGCCTGCTACCTGCACTAGGAGCGCTCTTCTAGATAACACGAAATATGTGGCTAATTTGTTTTCCTAAAATAAGTGTACTTCAGATAAACAACAAGCACCAATTGACCCGAAGAAGACTGCATTAACACTATAGGTACGTAACAGTCGACTCAGACCCTTACACACACAAGTACAGTTGATGAAATTTCACGCTGTCGAACTAAAGTTGAAAATGTTTTGAACAACAACAGTTCTCGTAAATATCCGCTCGTATCTGTTTTGGAATAAAAACTCCGTTCCGCTATACGACAACACTTGTTTAAATTGTCTATTGGCGATTTCCTGGTGAAAACTGTATCTGGTATTCTTATTTAAAACTAAACTAAAGTTAAATTGTAGTACGATGCAGTCATTGAGGAAGATGGATGGATGGGGACTTGTTTACTAGTTAAAATAAATAATAAATAAATAAATATTGCACAACACCATACACAGCGCAATCTAGCTCCAAACTAAGCACTAGGCTTGTACTATGGGTACTGGACAACGGATATACTACAATAAATACATACATATTAAACATAGAAGTTATACATAGATAGAGTTAAAATATAAGACACTTGATGCAAAATATAAGTTTAAATCATTATAGATGGATGTATATTTTAATTTTATCTGACGACCATTCATCACTAATGACACACCATTAGGTGAGAGAGTGGTCAAACGCTCATCTATGGCTCATCGTTCTAAGTTCGTTGAAAACAAATTAATTGGGCACTTACGATATTTTTAGGTTTGCCGATTATGAAATAACCTGCCGCTTAGATGTGAAGTTGTAGGTCTCACAAATCATTAAAAAAAAAACAAATAATTGTAATCAGAGAGCTGGATTTTCAAAATTAAATTAAATTACTTACTTAAAATAAATGGAGCATAAACAGATAGTTTTCGGATGTAAACATCGGAACACACGATGAGTTTTCAAAGCTAAAGCCTTATTGCCATTCACTGCATTTTTGTGTTTGTCATACAACAGTGTACAATTTTACCCTTTGATGTTTGTAAGCACTTATTCGAATAGTTTCACAATTTAACGAATACGAGTAATTTCAACCGTTCTATGAATTTAGCTCTAAGCGGTTTAAGTGAGGCTTTTCATTGTATGAACATAGTTCCAAATGCAGTTTATTGAATGTTAAACCTACAACATTTTGCATGACAATTTCAGAGGGAAAATAGCTAATTAGAAGCGTGTGCGCGTTACTATAGTTATCCAAATTCCATACTATGTATAACCTGGTCCGGTATCCATTAGTTGTAGGAAAGGTCACATGAGTTCAAGGAAATGTAGTAAGTTGATCAAATCACATTACAAAGTTCGCATGCTATTAAACCTGATTTACATTATGCCAGCAGTGGCTTGGAATTTTCATGACCTGCCACTGACTCTGTCAATATTGTATGGCACTGACCCACTGTAAAGCAGCCCTTACTTCTTACAACTATGGTTCTATTTAGTAGAAACAATCCCTTTAATACATTTCGCCTAAACCTATTGCAGCTCACACGACAACCAATAACCAAAATGGAACGCTTTGATCTCTATTATGCGTGCCAATGTGACTGATGGGTCTCCCTGATATATTCGACCGAAGACCCAGTATTATGAAATCGTAAGGATTTCGGTCCTGAATGATATTGATCTTTAAAGGGATGACAAATCGGGAATACTCGGGATGTCTCCCTAGTTTTGAATTGGAGTATTAAATTACATTACAATCGTCTTGGCGACTTCACTTTGTACCGGCTGCACCGGCCTATTTATTGGAACGCGGAAAATTATGACTTATGTACTTAACTATTTCCTATTCACCGCCCTTCACAGTAGATATGGCATCAGAAGGCAGACAGTTCAACTAGACATTGAAGTAACGTTTCCTCAAAATCCAAAATACAATATGTAAGCGTTTTTTATCGACTTTATCTGAGCACCCTCAGCGATTGTCTTTTAATTTCTACTATAGACGTAACAACCTTTTCAGCGCTGCAGTGGCTTTTTCTATTTCTTTCGCGTAAATGGAACACTGAATATGTTTAAGACATCACCTCTAGTACTAGTACTTCATGATTCATAGCCACTCTGAAGTCAAAGAAAACACTTTTCGTTCATAAAAATTGATGATCAAAAATCTTTAATTTATTAACCGACCTGCGAAGTAAAGATACTCAACGAAATTACGCCCTAAAAGCGTTACAATTCATCTCTCACGGACCAACAACCATATTTTACAAATTGATAAGTTAATCCGTAAAAATCCGCCCACCAGAAGACAAAGGAGCCCGGAAAATACGCTCGATTTTCTTAACCATGCAGTTTTATTCGCAACAAAAATTATTAACAACGTTCCAAATTTGTCGGAATGTTATTAGTTTTCAAAACTTTTTATTTCATAAGGCAACTAGAAAAACATGAATATTTTATTCATCTGCTAAATTCATTAAAATTAAACTTTTATTTATAAAAATAAGTTTCGTAAATTCGAAAGCTTTCTGCATGGTTTACGAAACTGTGTTATACAAAAATACTCGAAAAGAATCGAAAATGATCGTTTCCGATCGCATTGGTACCCTGATTACATCTGCTGTCCTTTTCTAACAGCATTAGTAAGGACAGAGACAGATCACCAAGTCAAATTTTATAGGAACTGTTTTGGTCAGGGTTCATTGCAGTACAGAATCTTTATTAGTAGTTTATTTGTCCTTAAATCAAATACACATTAATGTAAAAGGCCTATTTTTATTTATTGATTATTTGCAAAACTGATATGCATTAAAACCCATTCATCGTTTTTTTCTACATTTATTTAGTTGAAACTTTGACTGTTTTTGGCAATAGGTAAAAACACGACCATATTTTGAGATAGGTAAGGTGAAGGTATTGAGAATGTGTCAGTTTAATGTCTTAAACTAATTAGTTTACCTATCCTATCACTTAATTTAATTTTGAAACAATACAGAACACTATAATTGATCTGCTACTAAATTCAAAATGAGTAGTTATGCGATTTTTTGAGTTAAGTAGCTGCTTAACTAGCTCCCAAATCTGGAGTTGTGCATCGGTCGTAACTTGTATTAACCAAAGTCTAACATTGCGTGCAGTTTACGCACTGCAGCAAACTGTGTACATATCTGATTGTTTGCAATTTGCAAGAAGGGTATCGCTAGCCCCCATTAGTAGGTCGGATGAATAGAAGATTGATATGTAAGAGTCTAATGAAATGAACCTCGATATTCAATATAACTAACGAACCAGGAAACTGGCTGAATGCCTGCGGTTTATAAAATTAGTTGGTATTTGTTTAGAGATTTTTTGTAACGATGCTTCTTTTGGAAAATTGTAGAAGAAAATTCGAAATGAAAAAGAATCTTATTAATCTGAGGTTAGTTTAATTAATTTAAGGTTTAAGAGTATTTTAAGGTTAAACTTTTTGACCCATTTCGATGAATTAAAAGGACTAGGACACTCACGATTTATTCATAAAATGAGATCAAGTTTTATTCATATTCGTTTGTATTCTTTATAAAATTAAAGCTGAGTGACGTCGAAATCAACTGTCGAAAAACAAACAAGAGGAAGATGCATAATCATTTATTCACCGTGTAAAGTAGGTTCTCATGTGGTGTAATGGTTAGGGCACTCGTCCGGCAAGCGAGGGGCATGAGTTCGGACCCCAATCACGGGAAGATTTAAGATGATGCAATTCTTCTTGTAAAAAAAATAATCAGTATTCAATATATCAGTTAGAAAATAGGCCAAAACTATCGTCCTTAGAATTCGAAAAATAAAAATAAGAACAAAATTTAGGAAGTCTTGTTTTTTTTTTAAATCAATTAAAAATAAGTGGCGCTATTTTGCCAGAAACCTAAAACAGAATACTTCAAAAGTACCCTGATTCACCATAAAAAATCGACCTATTGAAGAGACGCCTGATTTGTCAAATCTATAGCGTATGTTTGTGCCTGTTTCTCAATAGACACACCACCTCATACACTTTTCTATGACAAATATCAAACGACCTTTTTCACAAATCCTCCAATCACATCAAGCGACAAAGGCCGTCCCTATCTCTGAGTAGCATTCGTCTACAATTACTGTTAGACCAAGAGCCTATGAACTCCAGACCTTCGTTATTTTGAAAAAAGCTAAAAGTTTGTCAGCGTATGTTCCCAACACATTTAGGAACGATAAACAACTATGAACCATTTGTCAGACACTCTAAATTGTAACATATCTGGCAAGGGGTGCCCACGATGTTAAGTATCGTGATTTTTAATAACATTCTGAAGGTAATCCTTATCTTTACTAATGTTAAAATCCGAAAGTTCGTTTGTATATTTGTTTGTTCCCTCTTCACGGCCAAACGGTTTCACCGATTTGGATGAAAATTTGCATAGGGGCAGTTTAAGTGATAGAAAGTAACATAAAATACTTTTGATCCCGATAATCCCGCGGGATCGGGACTTACGCAAGTGATATTTAACAAATTAAGACAGATCTGTAATTTGAAAAGAGAGGGATCATCATCATTATCGTAATCCTTCGTCTTCATCAACATCATTTGCTTACACAAACTTTACTTTACCTACCTACTGCAGTGCAAAAATCCACAAAAATCATTAGTACTGCAATACTGTTCTGAAGTTTGAAACTGAAACTTCATAATTGGCTATCGTTCTTGCTTGGGAGCATGCGCTAAAAAACTTTCAGCTTTTACATAATAACGAAGGGCTGGCGTTCACGGGCTCTTGGTCTATATAGTATAGAAAGAGAGGCTGAATGGACACCTCGGTGTTGACGGAACAAATGCATTCGCCATTGTGATCCTCACTCTATTTTCCTATAGAAATGTTTCAGCTAACTAAATAGGGGCAGGGGTGATGTAATGTAGCTTTTCGAAAAGAAAATACACTATTTATAAGTGTATTTAGACGAATTTACTTACTGTAGATCCATTACTAGGTGACAACATTCGTATTTGTTTTTGTAATTGTTAAAGTTAAGGGTTTGCTTATCAGTTATGCAATTAATGCAGTCTTCTAGATAACTTCTAGATTTTCACGGCTTTTGTGACCCGTTGAGCCAATAGCCATCTGCTACTCAGAAGGTTGCGGGTTTGATTCCCGCCGGTTATTATGCTAATCATAAATGCTCGTAGTTTAAGTGTCGACGCTTTATACAGTTGCCCAGCTGTCATACAAGTTTGTTACCCGGAATATAAGTGACCGGTCACATGACTTGTCAAGTCTGTTTTCAAAAATGAGGCAAGCTTGCAAATTATTACTTCTTTAAACTAGGGTTTCTTGTTGACGATACCCTAAAAGAACCTATCTATCTACACTGCCTACAAGAGATAAAAAAACAGTCTGCCATAGACGTGTCTTATTTGCCCCCATTTTCGCAGCTTGCCAGAAGGAAAAAAGATTTTTTCCTTGTTGACCCAGGCATTACTTGTGCAAACTTGTCGCCACGTTTTTATTACCTACTGATGTCAGTTTTAAAGTAGGTTTTACCGGATCTTTCTATTTAGGTCGTGGGCGGTGAATATTTATTTGCAGGACGTTTCTTTTGTTAGATTGATATTGTATAGGTACCACCCACTTACTTGTCTATTGTAAATTTTGTTTTGTGAACAAGGTACCTACCTATATCTATAAAATGCTTTGTTCTGACTGACTGATAGATTACTGAACAGTCCGCTGAAAGTAGAGAGCTGAAATTTGGAAAGAGTCTTCATAATATGATGTAGGCATCCGATAAGAAAGGGTTTGTCAAAATTTTTACGGCGTCGGAACTTAAACGGGTGAAAGCACTAGATACTGTTTGTATCTTCATTGTATAAAACAAGATCCTCTGCCGCGGCTATCGGCCTGTCTGTAACCTATAAACTGACAAACAACGGAACTTATTTTATGAGGTTTTACCAATATTCAAGAGGATAGTTTAGATTTTATTTAAATTGGTGTGATGATAACTGTAGGAATGGTCGGAAAAATATTATCCACATAGGTACATTTTGCAATAAACGAATTTCCATTTTCATAGGTTTCAATTTCAAATATAATGATAACCGGGCCCAACAAAGTTTTTTTGTTTTTAGTATGTTATGAGGGCATTGTAGGTGCTGTCAGTTTCGAGTATTTTAATAGGGAGACGAAATGGCACCGGGTCAGCCAGTATATAATAATTAATTTCATCCACCTCTGATACCGACTTATTCTAATTTTACTTAACTACAGCAAAAGGAGGCTTATGTTTTTTTGTATGAATCAGTGCCAAGCAAACTACTATAACTATTACTAACTAACATTACTATGAGAACAGCCGCATATGTAAAATATTCAGAAAAGAACAAGACCTATTTTTACAGTACATTCCTATTTTTAATGCAAATTGAATCTGCAAAAAATGTATGGGAAATGTCTGGTTCAAATGCTAATTCTGTTAGAGTTATACCTATTATTATGTATTTATGTATGATCTGTATATATGTACTCGTAGTTAGTCTACTTTGTGTTATTGTAACTTTTTAAAACGCTTGTTGATTGATTCGTTTTTTTATATCTATTCAATCATGTGAATTGTTAATTTTTATGTAAACCAACGGACTTTGGTATGTGATCCCGATATTCCTACGGGATCGGGACTTACGCGAGTCCGTAGGCCGATACTAATAAAGACATGAAGCGTGGAGGCAATCACTGGAACCAATAAAACGATTTTGTTGCATCTTCAGGAGTAAGATGGGCATCCAATGATGTTGTATGGGTTATTCCAATGTTTTGTCCCTCTATTCTTAAGGAATCGGGACTTACTCAGGTAAAACTGCATTGTGTAAATAGTACTTAGTCAATAAAGTTGATAAGCCGTCTCACAAGCGAGCTTTGCGTTTATGTTAATAATTTGGCAACGTTTGTTTAGTCTATGCCAGTGCCTATTAGGTTTGTCTGATGTTATACTGTACCAGCCAGAGATATTATGAAGGTAGTTAGTAGATACTAGTATTAGAGGTGATATTAGTGATGGGCCGACTAGTCGACTATTGCCCTCTACTCTAGACTACTCTAGTCCCGACTAGTCGGCAGTTTTACTAGTCTTTAGTTTTATCGACAAGTCGGTAGGTGCCGACTAGACTGCAAATTCCGCCGAATAGTCAAGTAACAATTACGGAAAAAAACAATAAGTATTTATTGAATTAACAGTGCAGTCAGAAGACCAGTAGTCAGAAAAACGTAAACGAACACCTCAAAACCAGGGTACCTTAAATGTCTCAGCATGTGTCAGCTCTATTCTTTTTTTTTTTCGATAACGGTACAATTATTTATTGAAATTTTTATGACGACTAACCCGAATATCTCCGAATTATAATGATTTGCATTGCCGACTAGTCGGCAAAGATAAAATGGAGTCGATTGAGTTGTTGAATAGCGTTCAGCTTAAAGCCTAATTTCATAAACAAACTTGTGTCAGGCATTATAGAACCAGTTTCACAAAAGCAGGCTCGCAGCAGTTACTGGCAGCAATTTTATCAAAAAGATAAGTAGTACTCTGACACCCAGACCAGATACAAATATAATATAAATTGTATGACACTAGTTTCGTAATGTAGTGTCGTAATGTGTAATGTTTTTACCCTTAGAGTACGGAACCCTCCCGGTCCCAGATATGTGTGTATTTCGCTTGTAACCAAGTTACAGCAATATACGAGGAAGTAGTTTAATTTCTTTGGGCGTGCCTTCACCGCTATGCAGTAATTTGTACAGTTTTCCACTGAAGATGTTAGTTTTACTGAGTTATTATGTAATTTAAAAGCGGAACTTTATATTGCAGTTGTTTGTGTGTAGCTTAATTGTGTGCAATTGAGTTAAGACATTAATGAAACTGTTTTTTGTTTGTTGCAGGTATGTGTGGGGAACGACATCGCACCGTTATGTGCTATATTATGGTCGTTTTATTTATTTATTTATTTTTATTAAATTAATTCAGTACACAAGAAACGTTCACAAAAAAACAGTCGAATTACAAATTAATACTAAGGTGAGTCTAACCATGTTGAGAGTTTTACTTTGTTAGAGGGAGGTATATTTCATTTTAATTTATAAATTTTAAGATGTTTGTGTTTTTCAAAAACTATTAAACCCATTCCAATGAAAATTCATGTACAGATAGCTGGAGCTCTGGATTAACAATTAAGCTACCCTAGATGTTTCCGCGGGATCAAGACGCGGGTAAAACCGCAAGGTACCGCTAGTACGAACTTTATTCAAATTCCCTGTCGGGGGTCATCGGAAATTGTTGATTGTTTTATGACGGAATTTATTTTGCTTGTTGTTGAATATATTGACATATTGGCAATTATTGAATATTTTGCTACATTTGTAGGTGACATTTTTTACTACATTTTAGCGTAGTTTCCAGTTCCATACGATAGTGTGTGAACATTATTCAATGTATTAGTGAGAATTTTAAAAACAATATTTCCTTTTAACCGTTTTTAAAAAAATGGGATTCAGGCTAAATATATATTGGTCTAGTTATTAAAGAACTAGACTAATCCTAATGTTAAGAAACATTCTTGTATTTTTATCTTACAGGAAGACCACATCCAAACTGTTTGTAACAACAGAGCTTAAGGTATTAAACCTTAGATCCATTTTTGCCTCCACGAACGACACGTCATAACAATCAAATGGTTGTAATCTTTTAACACCTTCGTATTAGATAAAGAAATAACATACAGGCCAAGAGTTTGTGTTCGCTATCGTACTTGATGGGGTAAGTGTTGAAGTGGTCTATGGTAAGCACCATCTATTTACTCGCGATTTTAAGACCCATAAAAACAGATTTTAGGTTTAGGTTTAAAGAATTTTATTTACTCATAAAAGACATAAGTCCACTTACAATGAGTATTAGTAAGTACTTAACATAGGTAGGTTAGTTTCAGAACTTTCGGAACTTTATTCAAATATCTTATCTACAATATACTTTCTAAGTTTGTTTTTATAACCAGGAACTGTTTCACACTGTTTTACCTCTTTCGGTAGGTTATTATACATCTGCGCACCATCAAACATTATATTTTTCTTACCATATGTTATTGTTCTAAATTTATGTAACTTTATTTTATCGGTATTTCTAAGATTGTGCTTAAATTTTCTTTTGGTGAATTCTATGTTAATGTGTATTTTATTTGTGAGGATCTTTTTAATTAATATACAGGTTGCAAATGTATACAGTTGTTTTATATTAAACAATTGTGTTTTTTTGTATAGTGCCCTAGTATTAGTTAATTTTTTGTATCTAAATAACGTTTTAATTATTTTGTTTTGTGATATTTGCAAATCTTTAAGGTTTGATTTTGCTGCTGACCCCCAAACTTCAATAAGGTATATTAAATGTGATTTTACCAACGAGTTATATATATTCAGGCATACGTTTCGCGGTATACATCCCGTTGACTTACGTAATAACCCATTCAGTGAGATTAGTTTGGATCTGATATGTTGTATATGTTCATTCCAAGTAAGTTTGTCGTCCAGGTGTAGACCTAAATATCTTTCACAGTGAGACCGGTTTAGTACGGTATTATTTATCGATAAGGGGGGGTAATTTGGAATTCTTTTATTTTTAGCTTTAAATATCATATATGAGGTTTTCTTTGCATTTACTGTGAGAAGATTACTACGGCACCATATGTTGAATGTGAAAAGGTCATTTTGCGCTGCACATATTAAGTTGTCAAGGTTAGGTCCAAAGTAGAAGAGACAGGTATCATCAGCATACATAGTCACATGTCCTGTTAGTCCTATTTTACTAATATTATTAACGTAAATGAGAAATAGTAGGGTTCCTATCACGGAACCCTGTGGAATGCCGTAAGTCAGTTTCTGAGGTGTACTTTCATTCATTTCTATTCGTACGACTTGATTCCTATCACTCAGATATGATTTAAACATTTTTAGTGCTGTGTCTGTTACACCTAAATCTTCGAGTTTTTCTAAAAGAATATTATGGCTGACTGTATCGAACGCTTTTTTGAAGTCTATAAAAATACCTAAACAGAAATTTTTCAAGTCAATATTATTTTTTATCATTGTAACTAAATCAACAGTAGCAGAAAGTGTATTCGATTTTGGTCTGAAGCCATACTGATGTTCGTACAAGAAGTTAAGTTTTACTAAATGTTGATAAAGTCTATTATAAATGATTTTTTCGAAAACTTTTGACATGACAGGCAATACCGAAATAGGCCGATAATTGCTGGGATCCGTTTTAGCGCCAGATTTGTAAATGGGGGTAACCTTTGCGACCTTTAGAGACTCTGGAAAAATGCCATCAATAAAACACTGATTAATAGATTTTGACAAATCGTCGGAAATAAGGTTAGCTATACATTTTAGTGACTTTGTATTTATTCCATCAATACCTGTACTAGTATTTGAATCTAGGCTCTGTATAATTTTAAACACCTCATTTGGAGTGCAAGGACTTAATTCGCTCAGTCGTGCGGGGGGTTCAGTATTCATGTAAGTCAGACAGTAAGAGTCATTATCAATATGATTTCTTTGAATGTCATTTGCCAATGATTGTCCTATTGATGAAAAAAACGAGTTAAAAATTTCACAAATCTTAGATGGTTCAACGGTGAAGTTATCGTTATCAGTATAAAGTTTTGTAGGTGCGGAGCTGTGTTTATTTTTGTTTGTAACAAGTGTGTTTATTAATTGCCAAATATTTTTAGGTGTTTTACACATTCTAAATGCGTTCGAAAAATGTGAATTTTTGGTAGTTTTAACTAACAAATCTAATTTATTTCTACAACTAATAAAGTCTTCTTTCAATTTTCTATCCTCCTTGTTTTTTTTTAAGCACTGCCAGAGTTTATTTCTTTTCTTTATTCCTTCAAGTATGTTTCTATTTATCCAATCTTCTCGGGGAGTATTTTGCACTTTAATTTTATTTACTTTATGTGCATTTATTTGGTGCTTGATGTGTGTTTCTAGCAATGAATATAAATTATTCTCATTTTTATAGCTTGTTTCGCTCATGCTTTTATACAAATTTGTGTAGTCTACTGCTTCGTACTGAATTTTTTGTTTCTGCGAAAATGTATTTTTTCTCATTTCTAGGTATAACTGCTTGTGATCTGTTAGTGGCGAGTCAATCAAAGTTAAAATTTTAGAAAAATCCGTAATGCTTGTACATGCGTGATCCAAGATAGTTTGAGTTCTGTCGGTTTCGCGAGTGCAATAACTTGGTTCAATTTTGTTTAAAACATCATATCCGTTTTCCTGCAACATTGTTAAGTATTTTTTTGTGTTGGTATCGGCAGTCAAAAGGTCAATGTTGAAGTCTCCAAAAATTAGTCCTCGAATTCGCTTTTCAAGCTGCTCAGATAATTTGTCTAGAAATTCTTTTGTTTTCTTTTTATCTGGCTTATAAATCGCACCAATGTACAACCCAAGACGCGGCAGAAATACCCATAAAAAGTGCATTCCATACATATATGTTTCTTCTGATAATTCGTACTTGATAGATTTGTGTACATAAATCGACACACCGCCCGCTCCTTTACTTTTTCTATAGCTGTAAATATGTGAGTAATGTTGCAATGAATAGTAGGTACCTTCAGCTTCCGATTTAATCCAAGTCTCTGTCAAAACTATAATATGTATCGTAGTATTAATAGCTTTCAAAATGCATTTCAATTCATCAAACCTGCCTGGTTTTCTAATACTTCTAACATTGGCATAAAAACATTTAAATGTGGTAGAATCCGTTGCAATATTATCGTATGTATATATAATATTATGTTGGCAATTATTCTTATTAGACTTGGGTGTCGCTTTGTTGATCGGTTGTTTGGTTGCGAAATGTTTTTATAATTTTTGGGATACCCTTAACATATTTTATTAGCAAGTTTTTCTCTCCATCACGCTCACGACGCTGTAATTCCTGTTTTAAATTAATGAAGTAATTTCTCTGATAGGGTGTTTGGTCTGAGTATAAACGTATAGTATCTCCACTTAATTTATTTTTATTACGTAGGATGCTAACAGGTACTTCGCTTGTCGCAAAACATACTTTGATCGGGCGATGCTTATCAGCAGCATATTTTCCCAGTCTAATTACCTTCAGGGGTACCGGGCAGTCTGAGAATAGTTGCTTAAAAATCCTAATTACTTCTTGTTGATCATACTTTTGTCTAATATTTAGATCAGAATCATTTTTTTCCGTGATACCCACAACAACAATATTGCACATACGTCGCTGCCGATCTGCAAGTTCGGTGACGATATCGTCGTGAGATGTATAAGGCTGGTTACACATTGCCGACGCTGAGGCTATCGGCGCTGTCTGGGGGATTGCTACGTGGTTTTGGTTGCTGTTACCTTTATTTGTGTATTTTAATGAGGCTACATCTTGTTCTAATGATTTTAATTTTTCTTGGATAAAAACATTCTCAGACATTATACTTGAGATATCGTTATTAAGATCATTATATTTTTGCGTTAATAATTCGGCGGAGGTTTTCAGAGTCTTTATATCGTTTTTAATTTCATTGAGCTCCTTTTTTATTTCAGCTGTATCGTTTTTTTGTGCAACAGCAAATTCTCTGAAGAAATACATTATTTCGGATTTTAAGTATCGCAACAGTGGTACGAATTCGCTGCCATCCCACCAGATGACAAAATTAGCCTAAAATATAGCAAGCTCACTTTAGCCCACCTCTTAGATACCTAATTCACATGCAACTCATTGATTATTGTCTACGCCCCGTGGTTTCACGCGCGTAAGTCCTGATCGTGTAGAAGTATCGGGAAAAAGTAGGGGCTATGTTAATCTAGATCTGCAGGTATCTGTACATCAAGTTTCATCACAATCGGTTCAGTAATTTTGTCGTGAAAGAGTAACAAACATACTTACTTACATGGGTACTTTGCCATTAATAATATGATTAGTAGAATGTTACAAAGCATCGTCAGCGGTCTGAAGTCGACAGATCTACTTCCACACGAGATGATGTAAAAGGGGACAAAAATCTATAAATTGGTTGGTTGTAGGCTAAAGAATCAAAATGACATAAATTGTAAAAAAGGCAATGGCGGAAGGAGCCGAATCGTCAAATGGTGCGGACGAGATACATTTTAGATATCACTAGGGTTGTCACTTCTCACCTCTTGAATTACATATTCTGTGAACATCAATTTTTAAAATATTTTTTTAATTGAAAACTTAAATTTTCATATCTCTCACCAGCACTTTAGGCTGTGCGTTAATATATAGTCCATTAGGAATTGGATTTGTTTTATCTATAGAAGAAGATAAGGTAGATTTATAAAGTAATAGAGGTTTTTTTTTGTAAATTCCTATGGGATTGGGATCTACATGGGTAAAACCACAGGTCACTGCTTGTTACCTATACGCTATGCTGTAAATATACAAATTGGATACTCATTTCCGTTACACACCATCGACGGAATAACCATATCATCCCTCACCAAAAATAACATAACAAAAACACGACACGCGTAGTTTTCGACCTAGAAACGTTACGGTAAATAAGTGGCTTTGCGACAGTTCCGATAGTTCCCAGATTAGGAGTAAACAAAGATTATCTTTGTTGCTGTTTCGTATTTAGAACGGCGACCTTTACTGGTCACTTTATTGTTAGTTGTTGCAAACAACATGGGCTATTTATTGTTACGAGACGTTATTGTTACCGTATTTGACGTGGACACGTAAATTGGGGATGTGAGAGGGTATAATACTAAACACAATCTGTATTACAATGTAAACACAATATGTAAGAGAGATAATTTAAATTATTTGAACAATATCAATAATAAATAATAATAATAAATCCTGTGACGACCACACAGCGCCATCTAGCCCCGTGGTAAGCTGCTAAGCTTATGTTACGGTGACTAGACAACGGATAAACTACTTATATTTATTTTTCTTTTGTAAATACATACATATTATACATAGAAATACGCCCAGACCAGATACAAATATTTATTTTTAAGCATAAATATTTGCACCCAGCGGGAATCGAACCCGCAACCTTCTTTTTTGCATTTGCATTGTAGCCAAGCGTTCGCCCGACGCGCCACAGAGGTCGTCAATACAACATTACAACTCGTAGTAACAAACATGTACACACGTAGATTTACACACAAACTTACAGATCTGTAATATTAGTAGGGCATTCGCTTATGTGAATGTTTGTGATTGCATGAGTGAGTTTGTACCGATTGAGTTGAAACTTGGTATGCAGATAGCTGGAGATCTGGATAAACTTATTGGCTGTTTATTCCCATATCTCTGCGGGGTCGGCGCTTACGTGGGTGAAACTGCGGGGTGCAGTTAATTTGTTATATTTTTCTTGCCTGCTGGCAACCCTGACGCACAAAGGGCACCGGAGCAACTCAGCTCGCGGCAAGCGAGACGTACACGTACATATGCAGAACACTACCACGATATTTATGTAGCAACAACCTACGTTAATGCTACACATACTGTGTTATTGTTTCCTTGCTGTCGTGTCGAGTTAAAGTTTTGAATTAGATGGTAGAACATAATATTGTACTCAACAAAAAATCCTAATAAACGAGTAGGCATGTCTGGCTATGCTTGTCGCAAAACCACTAAATCGATTGCACTGAAACTTCAGAGCTGATAGGTGGATTACCTATTTATCAGCTATGATCTGGATTAACACGTAAGCTACTTTTTATTCATAGTATATCGTCTTCAAGCCTTAAACTATTTTTTAATTTTTAATTTCGCTTCTTTTCATTTTCGTGTAGTGGTAAGTCAGTGTGATCTAGTAGTTTACATGAATCCAAAATCGCGAAATCAGAAGAAAAATAAAAAAATCAATGAACTTAACTCCAAAGCTTTCGCTGCTTCGTTCGTTTTTCATTAAAACCTTTTATCATAATAAAGTAGACATCATTTCAGGTAATAGGTAAGTAGTACGTAGTAGGTATGAAATCCAATTTCATTTTAAACTTCCCTTTGAAATATGCTTTATGATGGGCAAAAAGAATTTTCACTACGAAACGAATGAATATTTAAACGGAAGGCGAAAAATCATGTATTTTATTTATTTACTTATTTACAAAGATAAATAATGGGTAACTTGTTTGGAGCACTCAAAAGATTTTGTGTAAAGCGTTTTTCGGAAATGGAAGTGCATCCTGCTAATATTATATATGACTAGCTGTTACCCGCCACTTCGTCTGCGTAGAAATAGTGCATAGCCAACTTTTTTGTTAATTACTCGGGTTCTACTAATTGAATTTCAATGTAAAGTACGACGTTCCTCAGAAATAGAACTATCCAATATTGAAAACCGGATTTCAATCAGATTAGTAGTTTTTAATTTTATAAGGAACAAACAGAGAAACAAACACTCAGACATGAGTTTAAAAAATTATAAAATGTTGTTCTATTACTTTTCCTAAGTCCCTTGGACAACTTTTTTTAAATTTACTACCAAGTACAGACTTTTTGGCCTCTCTTCCTTTATCATAAGTATAGATAGATACATAGATAGAATAGATCAAGATAAACGTAGATATAGATAAAGAGTAAATCAATATTGCAGAATGTTGCATCTCGCTATCTAGCCCCCAAACTAAGCAACTAGGCTTGTATAATAGGTACGGGAATTGTAGTTAATAGACAACGAATACTTTTTTTCTTAGAAACTAAGATTTAGATTTATCCCCGGCAGGACAGAAAGCCACAATCTTCTGCGTTCTCAGATGCTATGCATGATGTTTGTATTATATGCCCTCTGAACACCAAATCCACTTGCTCTGCGAAAACCGACGATAAAACATGGTTAATCGTCTGTTTTAGTTTAGATTCCGTTTTATAATAAAGAGGATAGTGTTAATAGCACACGAGTCCAGCACAATGAGTTTGCATTTTATAATCTAGTAATTGGTAGAAATTGTATAACTTTAATATTCTGAATTCCAAATCCACTTTGCGAAAACCGACATTAGACCTTGATTTTAGCTATAGCTTCGTTTCTATAACAAAGGGGATGGAATTAATATCACAAGAGTACGGCACATGAGTTCGGACAATTTTATTAATAATCTATAGTAATTAGAAATCATTCTGAAGTCCAAATCCACTTTGAGAAAATCGACAATAAAACGTGGTTTATCGTCGGTTTTAGCTTAGACTTCGTTTTATAATAAAGGGGATAGAGTTCATATCACAAGAGTACAGCACATGAGTTCGGATTTTATGATTACCTACACCTTTTGTCGATTTCTTTTTGCGACGTTCCTGCATAGACGGGGAGCGTTCTCTTAATTGGCAATTACTTTTATACGGTTATATCTTGTCTTGTCTATAACAGTACGGTGCGAACCGAAGTTGTGTGAAGGAGAACGATGAATTGTGATTTAGATACTAAAGTACTGTATGGGAGAATGGTGCTTTTTTATCGTCCTTTTATAGAGCGAGAAAAGTAGACCTAAAAAGGTTCCTTATAGCAATTCTGCCCGCAATATTGCATTTTGACACTTTCACAATAACCGTACACCTGTCATAGAACAAAGCCTTGAGAACCAGTTGCACATTTATCGTGAATGTGTCAAAATGCAATATTGCGGGCAGAATTGCTATAAAGAACCTTTTTAGGTCTACAGGCCTGCTAATAAAATAAAATACTTAATAAAAATTCTCCGACTTTTTTTTTTTAATTTATTTTATTTTTACGTTGTTTTTTTAAGTTTTTTCTCAATGACCGATTGAGATGATGGGTGGCTAACTTCGAACCCAACCAAATTTAAAAGCCTTCAAATCTTGATCTTCTAAATTCAAATTTATTTCCTTTTCAAATACCATAGTGACGTTTTTCATTCGGTGGCGTTACATTTAATTGTCATGCAGATATCTCTATCTAGGAATTTGAAAAATCAGCCTTAAATCAAATAAAAATACTTGAGTAAGTCAGTGAGCATAATAAAGTAAATAAGGAGAATCTGCAGCTAATTCTGCTATTTGACATGACCACAATAACTGGCCTGCCCCGGTATGGATAAGTAGGCTAAACTTTAACTACCCTTTTAACCCCCTAGCTCTCAGATAAGCACGCTAGAAGTATCCTTAAGAATAAAATTGTCTTAAAAACGGAACTTATTTGATACAAATAGAACAAAATCGTGTACGGATTTAGATTTAACTTTTACTCTTATTCTTTCACCCTGCCTGTGGTAAAATAATTTGCCTAATCTTTAGGCCCATTATTTTTGCCTAAATTTCAAGGCTCTTTCGGTCATTTAGTTTTTTCCTTTCCTAACCTTTCACTAATGAGCGGTTTCGTATTATTAAATTCTATTTTTTGTGTTCGATTTTTAGTGTGGTGTATCTAGAAATTGTCTCATATTTGTTCTTATAATAAGGAATAAAGAGTCTCGAATATAAAGTAAAATTAAATTTACTCTTAACATGCCATTAAGGGTTCAGTGTCAATATTGTCCCATTTTTGTAACACAACTTAAAGACCAAGACAAAGACAGACTGCCTTTAAACTGGAGCTGCGGAGGTCTGAAAAGACATCGAAAGGTCGAGAATTTAAAAATGCCTTATAATAAAAGCAACGCTATTGAAGCCGAAAAATGAGTATAATTTCTAATAAGCATAACGAAAACCGAAGAAAAATCTAAATATAATGTGTTATTAACAGCCGAATACGAACGGATTCCCAGAGATGCAGGTTCAAGTCCTGTCGGGTGCGAAAATTTTTGGAAAGCATTTCTTTAAGTATAGTTATCCAAGTGTAGGAAACACTTTTAAAAATATAACAAAAACAGTTAAAAGGTACTTAAGTAATTGAGCAGTTTTTACATTTAGAAAAGTATGAGATTCTTAGACTGTGAGAACTGCTTAAATGTTTAAATAGAACTAAAATTTTGAGTAACTTTTCTATATTCAGCCGTAAGGGTGCTATGTATATATTTTATCAATACCCACAGTACAATTTGTAACAAAGAAACTAAATTCTAACAAACAGTTTTTCTCGTTCCAATTTGATACAGAACATACCTAATACGTATCCAACTACGCCTACACATAAAGATCGGAGTAAATATTCCGGCGAAGGTACATAATCCTTAGGTCTTTCGGAAATTCTGCTTATATCACGATCGTTATTGAGTGTAGGAGGCGGGTCCGGGCATTAATCATAGCTAAATCGCGTAAATTTATCTACGGGACCCGACCCCGGGCCTTCGTGCGCACAACGACTGACCACACCGTAATCTCGCGCTCTTGGTTTCAGTTTTGTTGCAAAAATGATTCGATGACATAACAGTTGATAAAATACTATTTAACATGGGTGGATAGTATAGGGAAATGTTGGGACTAAAAGGTTCTGTTTACTTTAGTAGCGATGCGATTAATTTTGTTGCCTACTGAACTGTTTTTTTTACCCGGCTGCAAGAAAAGGGTTATGTTTTTCGCGCCTATCTTGATTGTATATATGTATGTTTGTAATATTCTTCCTCAATACATATCTTCCAAACCACGCGACGGATTTCTTTAATTAAGATTTCAGGCGGGTTTTTTAATTTGATTTATTTATTTTATATATAACTGTCTTGAAATTAAACTATTTTTTCAATAATAATCGCTTTGCTTTTATTATATTAGGTAATTTTCAAAACCTGACGAAGTTTCGAGGTCTTTCTAGAAGTCCTGACCACTTGTAGACTGTATTTGTCTAGGTTTTAGTTTTGTCGCAAATAGTACAATATTGTCATTAGCTGAATGATGGCATGTTTAGGGTTAATACAATTGTACTATTATGTAAAGTGGTCTTACTCTGCATTTTTTTCCTAATTAAATGACAATCTATCTAGTTGATATAGGCCCTTTGTATAGGCCCATTGCTGCTCTGAAGTTACATGTTAAGCATCAGGGATTACCTTAAAGCATCAATGTATTGCATAGTGCGTATGGAACTGAGTAACCATAAGATAAGTATTACCGGTGCAGGAACTTTGACACTCCTTCTTATTTTTAACCATAGAAAATGTATTGAAGTAGTCCTGTAAAAAAAAGTCACAATCGAATTGAGAAGAGAACCTCCATCTTTTTTTGAAGTTGTTTAACAAAACGTTTTGCATTGTACCAAGAGTTATAAAATTAAACATTCTTTCTAGAGAAGTGATTGTTAAAAAATAAAGCGTCCGTAAAGTGAATGCGACATAAAAGTGACAATGTATGCTCGTCGCGGTGAATGGACGGGTCTAAGTTTAAAGTTTCGTTTTTTCTCGGCCCCGAGTACCTACAGCTACCGTGCGGGTGTGGTGCGGACTTTTGGCGGCGTATTTCGCTTCTCTCTTGAGAAATGATAGGTGACTTGATAACTCGACTCATTACACTAGACTAATGAACGAATATAGAAAGGCTACTCAAAATTCGAGTAGCCTTAAACAAGTAAGCAGCTCTTAAATTAAAAAAAAAACATACTTACTCATTTTAATTTACAAGCTACTCAATTATTTAAGTAGGTCTCCAAGACAGTCAATAGACAAGAAAAATAATGTAGATTATTTTTCTACAATTTTAAGTTGGGTTTTAGTATGTGGCCGAAAAGACATTTTACATTTTCAATGACGACGACTTCATCGTCGCTTCCTATCAGATCAGATTAGGTCAAATGCTACCCTAGTAAAAAGAGCTCATGTAAAAAAAAAACTAGCCAACCAAGAGGTACTAAATCTTAGTCAAAATCGTGGCTAACCATCTGGTTAGATAATCCATTGTGCAGTAGAATCTTACAAAACTTATAATATCGTAAAGATATATGGAAGTGTTATGATAAAATCTGTTCGTATTTCAAGATAGAACCGCCTCCCATTGGAACCGGGAAAAGGAAATACGCGTCCGGGCAGTGGGGAATGGCCGGCGCGGGCGATAAATCCGACGATGCGATGTCTCGGCGGCTATCGTGATCGGCGGTCGCCTCGACTTTTCTTTCAAACCCTGCGGTGCAAAGGCAATAAAGCCAATTGACTGCGCATACCGCGATTTTTTACAAAACACAACTTTCCTTCGCGGGGGTGAGGTAATAATCAAACTTTGTGATTAATTGGTCATTGCGTTACCCATCTATACGGCTCTTTGTGATTGGCCGATGCGTTACTTATCTATACCTATATATTCTTTGTGATACTACAAGAAATCTTATCATACTAATATTATAAACGCGAACGTTTGTATTTAAGTATGTATATCTGTGAGGTTGTTACTCTTTCACACAAAAACTACTGAACCGATTGCGAAGAAACTTATGGAATATATGTAGCTGGGGATCTGGATTAACACATTGGCTACTTTTTATCCCGATATTCCCGCGGGAACGGGACTTACGCGGGTGAAACCGCGGGGCGCAGCTAGTACTATATACGTGAGTTAGGAATACTTATGAGCAGTCGACTGGTTTTATCGTGTTTGTTTCGGTGTGACCACTTCGTCCCCACTGCGGTCGGCTTTGTCCGACAGTTTGTCCTTTACGTCCGCGATCAGAGATACGTAGGTACCCAGTAGCCACTACACTGACGGTTTCAAAAGAATTTCTAAAATGTGCAGCCAGATGAAAGGGGTTTTATGCTTTCTTTTTACGTTTTATGATTCGCGATACGAGTATTTACGACATGAAAGGGGAAATATTCCTTCTGATTTCATCAGTTTCAGAACGCGGTTTTACGGTAGTCTGTTTATTTGAGTGCTGTTTAAGTTTCAACATTGATTAAGTACTGTAGAAATGCATGCGTAAAGTTTAAGGAGTCAATTTGATGTAGTCTCTTTGTTCGTTCATTAAACGCTTTACTTTGGTTAGCTGGAACAGTCGAGCGTGTAAATGGGAAAATTTATCGCAAAAATGTATTATTTTCATTGTGTTCTTTGACCGAGCGAGCGTACCGATCGAAGTCTGGGCAAATTTTCTTTTGTCTGTCTGTATGTTGTATATATAAAAAATATTTTATTTTATTTGTAACTTAATATAACGAAATTAGTACAGAATAGTAAAGATTAACATAATGTTAGAACCACGAAAAGGCCAAGGGATATTTACCACGAAATTCGCCGACTTCACTCCACCACAGTCATTTTGTAAAATAAATAATTAGAATTTGTAATTTTGAGATTATAAATCGGGGCTAAAACCTCGAATTCTTGAATAATATTACAGATATAAGTGGCGGGAGATTTATTCGGGCTAAATCTTAATATTAACCCTTTAACCGCCAAAACGTCGGATTAATCTGACGAATACTTTGTTTGCTTAGGTGGTGGGTACAACAACGAAGTTCCAATTTTAAGTCATCTTTTTTAAAGTTATGTGAGTAAATTTTCGTACAGTTTAACTTTGGAACTCATAAAACTCGGTCGTCAGGGCCGAGATAAAAAAAGTTTCACTATCAGGCGGTCTTTTTCCTTCTAGTCTCTAATAAAGACTAATTCTATGGACAAATACTTTGGAGTCCATTTCGCTAGTAATCACTAGTAGGTAACTGTAAAAAAGTAAAGTATTTCATAACCAGTTATTAGTATTCTTTTTATTTTACTATACTCTAATTACGCTTGGGGCATGGCCACTGCTAGCTAATTACGTTACTCTGTTGCTAACATAAGTCGATAGAAACAATTGAAACTGTTCACGTCAATCAGTAGCAAACAAATTGTCATTGCTATTAAAACTAGCGACTGTAACTGTCAAATTGCATACCCGTAATCGCAAAAATCAACTATTTCAATTGTTATAATAGATTAATGTTAGCAACAGAGTTCCATAATCAGCTATCTGGTATGAAGTCTGGCGTTTAAAGGGTTAAACAAGGGATATAATTAAAACGAATAATTTGGAGTGGATGTAACTGAAGCAAGGGGTGGGTTTGTAGTTAGTTATAAGAAGGGGTATCTTCGCTGTATTCATCATTGTCTATTTAAGTATTTGTGTTCTGATACTTTGGAAAGAAGGCTTCGTATTATTTGGCTGGAATGATATAAAGTTTAGATACTGATTCTGAAGAAAAAAAAAAGATTGTAACCTCAACAGTATAATAAATTTGGAAGGTTATTTTTGACGGAGAATGTGGCCTTAATTAAATAACATCATTTTTCATCTCAATTTATTAAAATTACCTATAACTTAGGCAATTTCAGCATCAATATAAAGTATAAAACAAAGTCGCTTCCCACTGCCTGTATGTCTGACTGTTTGTATGTAGGTACGCTTCTATCTGTAAAACAACGCAACGGATTTTAATGCCGGGTAAAATCCCATGCCTCTTACTATATTACTGTAGGTTCGATCCGTAAAAAACACTTTTTGAAGCTCGGAAATCACGTGTTTTAGCTACTAATATAAGGATATTATGCAATTTCAATTCTAACTAAATATTATGAGCAGAAAAAAAAATCAAATTGTGTTTCGTTCCCGCCAAGTAATAGGGCGCGTCCCTAATTTCCATTTTGTTATCGTTCCGTCACTAAAGAAATAAAAAAGCAATATCCACGTTTTGAACGTTGTTATTTTGATTGGGAATAGCTTTTACTTTCGCAACCTGTAATTCCTTTTATCTCTTTTCTTTCGAGATAAATATAAACACATAAAAAACGTTGACTGACAACGATGCGATGATAAAAAAACACGTTTTTATTACTAACAATCTTATCTAGTCGCGAAAACAAAGGATATGAATAACTAATTTTGTGAATGTGACAGTTTCTATGTCTGTATGTAGGTAAGTGCTAGCTGCACCCCTCGGGTTCATCCGCGTAAGTCCCAATCCCGGGATAAGAAGTAGCCTATGTGTTAATGCAGATCTCCAGCGATCTGCGTACTAAATTTTATTGCAATGGGTTCAGTAGTTTTTACGGAATTGACACCCAACTTCTAAACTCATTTCGCATTTAAGACAAGGCAAGAAACATTAGTTATTTGTTGTGCAAGGCTGCAAAGAAAAGATTCTCAACAACAAACCACCCGCTTCCCTTGTGGTTCAATCCTAGAAAAGATTTTCTATATCTCTAGAAATCTGCATGCAAAAGTGGATTTTGCACGCTAGCGTGGAAAGAGTTTTCAAATATCGAATCTTTTTATTCCATACTTTTTTTAATTACGGGTTCGATAACCCGCTATTTGAATTGCAGTCGAGTATTACCCGACGCCCTACAGAAGTTGTTAAGAACTCTATCTGTATGTCTATGAAAACAGTTGTAATAACTAATAAGAATATCGAGTCGTCGAGATTACGTTCCGTTCTGCGAGACAGACGGGTCTTTACGCGACACTATTTGATTTACGTAGAGTGCTTACGTAAACACAACAAAAAAAACATTTTTATTTCCCGCCTCCATAAATAACGTATCTCTTTATGGCGCGAGTTTGTGACTGGATGAGTTACTGTGTTGATATATAACGATTCGTTTTATTTACGGACAGTATTCCTTGGTTATTTTAGCTATCTACTAACTGTAAATCAAATTATAATAAAATATTTTCTTATGTCGGTAATTATGTATTAAATAAATTGAATTCTGCAAGTAAAATTTCATAGCTGTCACAAATGTTGTGAATTCCATATAACCTTTGTTAAGTTTTACAGCGTTTTTTCACGATGTTTCAAAAAGTAAGTCAGAAGGTTAGTCGCGTATTAAATTTGTCGAAATTTTATATTATATTAACTGCAGTCAACAATCTTAGTTTTTTGACGTTTAACTAAAAATATTGTGTTATTTATCATTAAATTATTATTTTGGAGAATACTATTTTTCATTTATTTTTAGGCCATAAAGTTTCTATTGCAGTTCAGTTGCAAGAATAGCGTATTGGTTTCAATTGTAATGATGATGAAATAACATTTTGGACAATTCTAGTACATTAATAATCCTTTGTCTGCGTTTGTCTTGTTAAAAAACTCTGCTTTACTTACTGCCCGTAACTATAACGCCTCGTATTCTTCAATATCGAAACTCATCCATATCGAAGTAGATTTATTCATACTATGTAAAACAGTACGGTTGTCATATACCACGCCATAAGTTTTTCCTATCAATTGGCGAAATAAACGGGATGTTGTGCGAAGAATTGTCAAGAAAAGCAATATTCTGGTGACTTAACATCTGACCCGACAATCCATAGTATAATAAAAATATACTCATGTAAAATAAATAGTATGGTACACAAACCAGTTAAAATATTATATGTATAGATTAATAACGAACTATCTAGAAATGTAACTTTATTTTCAAAAACAATTTATATTTTTTTAAATACAGACAATGGTCATGATTGATTATAAGAGTAATATATTTATGTATTGAGTTTATATGGAATATATATTTCAGTATTTTGTAATTTGTTTTTAATGCAGCTACTAGATTTTATTTCTTGTAATTTTATCTGATGATTTTGATTGAAAATCTGTATCTTACAATACTTAGTCTTAGACAATACAATATACTCGTAGTAATACTTAAGTGTTTTCAAAATTTATTAAAATTGTAAATTTATATTTAGATTTTTCTTATGTTTTAGCGATTTTGCGTTGTAATAAAACACAATATTTACAGGGTTTAATTCGCGTTTTATTTATTAACTCCGTTACTTATAAAAATATTATTTACACATGACTAAGTTATGTGACGTTTGTCTCTGTCTGTCAACTTTGAAACTTCATGTGACAGTAGAAGACAAACGATGCATAGTTATGCAGCGCATTAATTAGTGTTTATGAGTAAGGAGGTAACTGCATACGGTATTTATTAACGCGTAGAAGCGTAATTGCAGAGAAACGTAGGGTGTCGAATAAAACGTTCAGTTCGATAATGTCTAGTGTACTATAAAATGTCTAGTGTGCTAAAGTGTCCAGTTGCTTATTAAAGATCTAATATTAAGTCCTAGTTTTCAAAAGTTTGCCTAGACGTGAAGACACACCCTATTCTGAGTCGTATTACAATAACTCCTTTACGGCACAGTAGGTAAGTACATGTCAGATGAAAGTGGAAACGCGCCCTTTGGAGATTACATTCTGTGTGTGACGACATGTGCTTAGACGGGATTTTACCACGTACCTAAGTGAAAACGCGTCTTACAACAAACTACATGAAAGCCGTTGCCGTACGTGCGATGCTGCTGCCGGTACACACCAATAGTCGTTCACATAATGTACACATGTATACAGAATGTTTCGACGATGGCCACTTATGACGATGGACGCAGCCGCAACTAGTTGCGAAAAAACAGTTATGAAAATTAACTGTTTTTGAAAAAAATGGCAATACAAGATTAAACAAAACATTTGATCGACACTACGTTACAAAAATTACTACATTACATAAGAAAATGTAACTAAATAAATGTTGAGCAAATAGCCGGCTTTATTATTCAAAACGATTCCTTCCAAGCAACCTTGATATATGCGTCGTATTGACAAACTTGTTCCAAGACTCATCATTGATGGTCATTTGAACCACCAGAAGACCTATTTAGAAATATACAAGGACATTAAATAACAAGATTCAGCACTATGCCGTCACTTGTAAGTTGCCAACCGAGTGCAGGTGAGAATTCAAAAGTACAGTAAGTTTAAAAGTAAATTTGGTCATTTAATGTACGGCATCTGTTCCGTACAGTTTCAATACCTCTTCTAATTCATTATTTCGCAATGCCGTACAAAAATCATGCGAAAAAAT
The DNA here is from genome assembly GCA_949358125.1 of Idaea dimidiata. Classification (NCBI taxonomy): domain Eukaryota; kingdom Metazoa; phylum Arthropoda; class Insecta; order Lepidoptera; family Geometridae; genus Idaea; species Idaea dimidiata. The sequence goes on from OX442328.1 coordinate 16,006,464, forward strand.
CGAAGATTACAACTCCATTCCCTTCCATGGTCCGGGGGTGTTTTTAAACAACATAAAATTAAATTAATTTGAAAGTATTTTATGCATTGATAACAGGTTTCACATGCCGTACATTTTTGATGACCATTTTCGTTGACCTATCTGTAATTTTGAATTCTCACCTGCACTCAGTTGGACTGCTTACCAGTAAATATAAATATAATATTTATGCTATGGGCCTGAAGTTAAAAACTTAGATTTCTTTTAATTATTTTTATTAGATATTCGGGTCTATACGAGTATCGTTTATTGACATTTTTCAAATTTAAGGTTTTAAATGTAAATTTACCTCGACGTTTCGGCAAACGTGTTACACTCGCTGTAGTCCCGAGAGGATCTGAGAAAATCTAGGCCAGAACTTGTTATAATTTTGCGTATCTCGGCTTTATGTTCATTTTAAATCCTTTAATAAGAGAAATGATGATAAAATTTAAGAGACGGGAAGTGCTTTGTGCTACTTTTTGATTATAAAAACCCTCTCAGCTTATCTGTGACGAAGTTCAGTAGAGAGGAAAGATTAACAATTAAAATTTAAACAGGCATTGCGAGTGCGGCGCAGTCGGTAACATTCTTAACTCCCTTTTACTGTACAAATCTCTTGTCTGGTTTATTAAGGTGAAGCGTTGATAAGAAGATAAGTGAGAAATGCACGCGGATTAGCTTGCTTTTTCAGATTGTAGGTATGTGCAGGTTTAGTACTCAATGAGGAGCTCATTGGCCTTTGTACTCAATGAGGAGCTCATTGTGCGGGTTGAGCAACGCTTGGATAGCTGGTTATAATTTTGGCGATGGCTAAATTGACTTAATTATATTATAATATATTAATATATAATAATATACTAAATTTACTTTCTAAAATTCCGTACAAGTTAGTATTCGAACATGCGACCTCAAAATCGCGGGCCTGCACCTGTCTTCCGGCGATCTCGGCGATTTTTCATCCCAATTTCTAAAATTAATATGAAAAATTGTTTGTTTCAGGTAAGACAACCATAGAAGATGTGACGACATATTTTAACAAAATTCCAGCCATCTTGTAAGTATAGTTGTGTTAACTCTACCATTTACTAATTAAGAGGAAAGGATACCTACTCGTTAGTTAAACATAGGATATATTCATGGCAGAAATAGATTTTACGGCATAAACATATTTGTTCTAATGTCCTTTTTCAGGGAGGAAACAGTCGACTACTTTTGTATGGACAAGTAGGTAGGTATCCTTTCCTCTTAAATCTGTCATAATTTAATAATTTAGTCTATCTATATTGTAAAATAAGAATAAAACCAACTAATAATTACCACGTGCCTATTTTACGCGGGTACCTTCAACCTTCCAATACCCATTTTACCATATAAATGAACCTCGGAATATATCAGCGTCATTTTACCTCTTTGTCAGTTCACGAATTTGTATTCAATACATTATTCGTAGCCTTAATGGGCAGGCTTGCTTGTTATATTGATTTTGGGACCTACGAGTGTGTCACTCAAGGCTTGCTATTTTATGGGTATTATAAATATGAGTACTTACTGGTTCAAAGTAAGTACTGAGAATGAAACATTACTAAGAATTTCACCCGCGTAAGTCCCGATCCCGTGGGAAAATCAGGAGCAAAAGTAACCAATTTTACTTCATGTTAAAGCTTTCTATTAGAAAAATATTTTTTGAAATCGGTCCTGTAGTTTCGGAGCTCATTCGTTACAAACAAACTAATATTTTCTCTTTATTATTTTAGTATAGACTAGTTGTGAACCGCAGTTTCACCCGCGTAAGTCCCGATACCGTGGGGGTATTGGGATTAAAAGTAGTTTATATAATAAGTTACTCCTCGATAACGTAGCTTTCCTGTGATGAAATCGTGTTCGAAATCGGTCCAGTGTAGTTTCGAAAACTATTTGTAGTACCTACAAATAACCTACAAACAAATATATTTTAGGTCTTCATAATATTTCATCCCGATATTCACACGGGATCTGGACTTACGCGGGTCAAACCGTGGGCCGAAACTAGTACTAAATAAATGGAAGATATTACTTACAATAATTCGCTCTAACCAAAGAAGGCTAACATCCTTCTATTATATACAAAAATAATTACATGTTGACATTATAGTCAAGATGTTTTAGTTAAGTTTTATTAATGAAAAGGGGTAGAAGCATCAAGCGCTGGCTTTAGACCCCTTACACCCCTTGAAGGTCGAAACCATTCATTACCTTTCCAATTTGTAATGTACACTTGTGATTGTGTGAAGGGTGTCTTAAGCTTGTGTCCTGAGCTAATGTTTTAACTGTCTTTGTATTATTCGGAGTGATTTTAGTACTTAGGTAAGTTTGTTTCAGTATTGTTGGAGGGTGGTGTAAATAGTAGTATCTAGACTTAAGTAAAACTACATTATCATTTTCAGACGTCTTAAAATTACAAGTTATGATGTGTGATTTTAGAACGCGCTGCACTTTCCTTAAAACAGTAAAAGCACAACGATTGAACCGAAGAGAAAAAAGTGGTATAATTTTTCGAATTAAAACTCATTTCACGGTTTGAATCTCGTATTTTTCAAGATCTACTGTGCTGCATTTACACCCATTACTTCTTTTGAAGGTCGATGGAAATAATTCATTACTTTTCCATTTTGTAATGTACTCTTGTGATTGTGTTAAGGGGGCCTTAAGCCTTATGTTCCGAGCTAATTGTTTAACAGTATTTTTATTTTAATTCGAAGTGATTTTAGTACTTCGGTAAGTTTGTTCAGTATTGCTTGTAGGGGTTGTATCTAAACAGAAGGAAAACTTTAATATTGATTGGAAACACAGATTCTTAATTCTAATTGTTTTTAGGGTTTGTAGTCAACAATAAACCCTTATAGTTTCGTCATGTCCGTCTGTCTTTCCGGGTCCTACTTCAGAGACGTTTAGTGCTATGAAGCTGAAACATTGCAGGAGTAGTATATTACTCGTATATAAATTGGTTAAGCCGAAAAAGTAGTACAATAAAAATTGTGGGGTTTCAAAAACTATTTTTGATTTAAGGGTTAAATTTTCGTAGTATTCCCTTTTCATTACAAATAATTTTCTTCCTTTTTATCATATTGGTAGTTTCGAACTTCGATATAATATCATGAAGGTTATGTTGGAACTTCGCCAGTACAAATCGAGCCTTAAGTTAAACTGCTTGTTTACAGTTAACAAGAAAACCCTTGTTTCTCTAACATTTAACGATCGATGGCAATACAAGACCGACCCAATGATTAGGCAATTCTCAACAACCTTGAAATCTTGTTTATTAGACACTTCTCTTCACTTCATGTAAAGAGGTATGTATATAGGACCTAAACTCAAAATCGAGAGCCGACGATGAGTTTAACGGTGTAGGTAACATGCTTATCTAGAAGGAACCTATTGACTCTTGACTTGAAGTCGCCAAGGTAGTAGAATTCATCGAAGATTGTAGATTTTGCCCCGACGCAATGTTTTTGATTATTTTTGTCCAAAGAGTTTGTAGGTAATATTGTGTGTTGAGGAAAGGATACTAAGTCTTTCTCCATACAAACGTAGTCGACTGTTTTTGTCAGAAATCCTATATCTACCATAACTATTCCCCTAGGTTTCTTTATCCCCGAAACGTAGAGCGTTGTTAAAATTCTTAACATCATTTTTAACATTACATCTTACTAATTATTATAAACGAGAAAGTTCGTATGTATATATGTCTGTGCTTTTGTAACTCAATCACGCAAAAACTACTGAACCGATTGCGAAGAAACTTGGAACATAGGTAGCTGGAAACCTGGTATATACATAGGCTATTTTTATCCCGATGATCCCGCGGAAACGTGACTTCCGCGGGTGAAAACCGCGGGGCTAGTAGCTAGTGATACAATAAAATTCTGCGCTAGGTGGTACTTAGGCAAGCGCTTAGGCTGTTGGCTGAAAACAAGCCTCGTGCGAAATCTTCCACTCAAGAATTAACTCATTAAAGAAAAAGAAGTTTATTCTACAGCATTGACTATGCGATCAAAAATTTAAAGAATCTGCAAACACGAGACAAATCTAGCAGCAAAATGAGTACATTCACGCATAAAATCGGTATACCCCGACACTAATCTTTGATTAACCATTAGTCGGGTCCGTTATGCGAACGTATTTTGTGCACAACGGTACATAAGGCTGTGTACAGTTGCGCACAGAAGCAGTTAGGGCCAGTGCCGCGTGTAAATAATTGATTGTAATCGCTTAGAGAAAGTTCCGTAGAAGTTCCACTACGAGATAGCTGCAACTGATGACCGAGCCGTTGTGATGTCGGGGGAGATGTGGATAAGGCATGAGCTGAAGAGGTATAACAGATTCGATGATTTAACGACCTTTGTGGCGTGTTGGGCATATACTTAAATGCAATGAGCTTCATTCGTGCGGGTTCGATTAACAAGTACTTTCCATGTACTATAATATAAAAAAAAAACAATTCCAAATTCGTTACCTAAGTGCCTGCCTACCTAAGCATAAACACGATATTTGCAGAAAACTAAAAACAAACTACTTTCGTAATCGAAGCGTGGTGTCTGCGGATCTCATATTTTGTTTGCTGTATAGGTACTAATATTATAAACGCCAAAGTTTTTATAAAAAGAAAGATGTTTAGACAGGCAAATACGACCCAGCAACAATATTTAAATTATTTATTAATAAGTATTTATTTTTGTGTCTGTGACTTCGTTACTCAATCACGCAAACACTACTAAACCAATAGCGATGAAACTTGGAATACAGGTAGCTGGAGACCTGGACTTCTTATCCCGATCCCGCGGGAACAGGACTTACTCGGGCGAAACCGCGGGCGCAGCTAGTAATATATAACCTCTTTAGGTTTTACCACTCATTTTACGCTAACGCTCCTACCTTACTATGCGACCGCATCTCTGCAGCGAGTCATCGCATAATCGTTAGCTCGCAATCCCCACACAACTAGCTACCGATAATATTTCATGGGAACTGTTTATCTAAAACTGTCTCACTTTTAAGGTTATATCGACTCAACACTGATTTAGTTAAGTAGTTTTTTTGTAACAAATTACAGCTTGTGCCTGGCTTATTATAGAAATATTTTAAAGGGAAAACACGTCAGCAAAAACACAACACAAGACGAACGCAACGCCGGACTAGACACCGTCTTGCTATCGACATTTTTAGTAGATCCACTAACTGGGTCCCACGGTTTCACCCGCGTAAGTACTGAACCCGTGGAGATTGCGAACCATTTCCTATCAGATGCCTATATCATATAAAGAACATAATTTACAAATTTCAGCTCTACTATCAGCTATTAAAGCTGTTCGTTTATCCATCAGCCTCTCAGGGCGCATTTGGATAATTAAAGATTTTTCCTTTAAATTATTTCTACAGTAATCCAAGTGCTGGCTTAAGCACTTAAAAATGTATAGAATATTAAATTTTATCTAACTACACAGTTTGATTATTAACTAGTTGGTATAACTATAAATATTTTACACGTAACTATACGACGACGCCTCATTTACAATTTCGTGCGCGTCATTACACTGTATAAGTACTCTTACATTTTCAGAGGATTCTCATGATTCTAATACTTCATCGCTCTAATGCTTCTTTCCGACATTGCTATGGTCAGATTATTCCTTACAATGTAGACAGTGTGTTTCAGGAAGGTAATTTAAGCCAAAAGTTGTTGTTTTGGACGTCCAGACGAACATTTTTGGTTCTACTTACTAATTTTGAAAATTCGAACATTATAGTAAATTTTGAGGTTTGAAAAAGCTTTTTTTTTAGGTAATGGCAGTTTTTTTGTATTGTAGTAGTTCAAACAAAATAAATAAAAGGACAATTTAAGGTCACCTTTAACTCTAAGAAACATCTGATATTGCAGTAAGTAAACATTGAACTTAAAATTTTACAAATTTACGAAATGTAGAACACAAGTTCGCCAAAAACTCTAGAACAAACACCATCCTGACTCACTGTATAGCATGTAGCCCGAACAGAGTTTTCCATCAAAGTAAATGGCCCAATCGTGCCCGTAACTTCCTGACCCTAACTAGTCTTATTCCTTCACCAAGACAGTTGTAATAAAACTGTAACAAACGATTGAACACATAAAAATAAAGATCCCCGACACACCGAATAACATAGATTCTTACAATAGAGAATATATAACAATAAAACACACCGAATATTTGATATTAAGACATTGTTAAAGACAAAAATACCTATTCGGGATAAGATATAGCCCACGCGGGCCTTTGTACGAGACTTTTCTTCGATAGACGAATCTTTGTTGAATTCCAAGTATTGTCTGAGATCCGTTTTCGTAAAAACCTTCAACCGCTGGATACCAACTATGAAACTATTTTGGTATTTACTCGTATACCTACATTGTTTCTGCACTGGTTCGGAAATAATTTTATCTTTATAATGATTTGTACTGACTGACTGATGGATTAATGTGTAACCTAAACTGATTGTTGAGACCTGAAATTTGGAGGCGATGTAGGCATCCAATAAAAAACGTTTTTTTTTATTTACACGGAATCTGGACTTAAGCGGGTGGCACAAACCTAGTAATCAATCAATATTAATACAATAAAGTTATCGCATTGTGGGAAAATTGTTTCCTTTTATTGAAAAATAAGTAATTTCAGAGAAAAGTCAACACTACCAAAGAAACGGCCGTTTTTAATCACATTTTCTCCGACAGCACTCTCAAAATTGTCCCAAACATTGTGCAATACGACTAAAACCATTTCGTAGAGGTGCGAACGGGTAACGCGAATAGAAGAAAACAGTGCTCGTGCTTTGCCTTACCGAACGTAGAGATAGAACTCTATTAGAGGGAACATCAACAGGTTCTGGGGACAAATCTAAATGTTTTAAATTAAAATTAAATTAAAATTAATTTTATTGCAGATAACCAAGATCGATAGATATTTTACCCAGTACATTTTAAGTCTCACAATGCTAAAATTACATAGGTCGTCATTGTAGATCTAACAATATTTAGAAAAGATGTATTTTTACCTCAAAATATTATTCACTCACGGCGAGGTTTGAACTCGCCCCTCTTGGTCACCCAAGCGCTTAACGAACTAGACCACGCGAGCTCCTCACGCCGCGAGTGAATTTTGAGAAATCGCGTGGTCTGGTTTGTTAAGACGCTTGGGTACCTTGCCAAGAGGCACTAGTTTAAATCTCGCCGCGAGTGAATTTTAGACAATGTATTTTTCCTTAAAAATATTTTTAAAACGTAATGATTTTAAAATGATTTGTGCATTTTGCCTAGAAACGTCATTTGTTGAGATAATGATAAAAATATTATTTCATTGATGTACTCTCTAAACCCATTATAGATATTTTTACCTCTCCACCTCCGACACGTAATGCGCTCCCGACTCAACCGAAGCATACCGTATACTTCGCTTTGTGACGAACACAATTCTTCTCAAAGTATGCATTTCCTCTAGAATATTTTATGGTAGATACATCTGCCTGGATTGTGTCTTACAATGCTTTGAAACTGTTGGCTTATTTGCATTTTGTTTTAGTAAACAAGTCTAGTGCAGTATACGGGGTATATTATATTATATAAGAACTAAACTCGAAATCTCTGTCGGATTTATCGAAAATTGTTGATATTTTCAGACAGTAAAACATTTTTAGCGCATTTTAGACAGCATTCTATTTTCGACATTCGTGCTAAGGCTTCGACACAATAAGAAGTTTTTGACTTGACTTTGAAACAACACCAAAATGTTGGAAATAATGTCACCTACAAACAAACGCTTTACACGAAAATATTCAAAAACATTAATGAAAAATAATCAATAATTATTGATAAATTTAACAAGGATTTTCAGTCGAAATATTTTTAAAGGAATAAAAATAATTGATATTCAAATATGCCTTGAGCAACATATACAAATTACGAAGGATTTTCAGTTCAGGTCTTATACCTATACCCCTAAAACTCTTTGACTATGACCGCAAAGCAATGGCATATTGCTATTGTGTATAAAACACAATATCTGTGTTTTCAACAGTCAAAGGTTACAAACATCGTCCTTCTTGCAAGTCGGTTATAATCGCCATCTCTCTATTCTGCCAGCGCTCCATAAAATCAATCTCAAATCACTCACGTGCATTTTGCTCCTGATAAAAAGCTCATTTCACTGAAAACGTTTGCTATGTCGCCGATAATAATAACAATTTTCGTCACATCGGGGGGTGAAAATATCGATTTTTATTGAAATAAACGTACCCTAAAGTTGCAAAAACCATTTACCAAAAATAAAGATGCTGGACATCGTAACGCCAGAAGCTTAATCGTCCATAATAAATACTAGACTGACCATGATTTGCACTATTTTGGAGACATTTGTGGTACTAACTACGGGTCCACGGTTGAACATTAATACTAACAGACACAGATAAAAAATAGTCCTACTAATTTATAAATGTGAATCGGGACCGGGATTTAAATTGGTGAAACCGCGTGGCGCAACTAGTAAAGTCATGTCAGATATCACAAAAGTCACATATTTCTCTATTTTAAAATCCAGACAGACAACCTTACCCATTTATAATATTAGAATGAATGAGAACTGTTTGATCATCATTTGAAATCCATAACGTTTAAAACTAGAACTCGAAATACATTATTGATGTCTGGGCTGTATAATAAAACGCTTTAAAAATATCGGATAAAACCCCTAAAAATAATATCTAAAAAAGGTCACGTTCTATTTAGGAGTCGTAAAAAGTATATTAAAAATTAAGTAAATAACTAAAGCGACATCACAAAATACAACCTCCGCTTATACATCACCTCCGGTATATTTAATGGCATTTTTTATTCGCCATTTTTTATGCATCCGCCTCGCAGTGGAAGAATGTCCGGATTTCTTCTTTTGAATTTTTTATCATGGCGACCCTACCGAACGGCTCGGTGTGAATATTTCGGTGTACGTAAACTTTGCACGGATCTCCGTACAGTTTCTGGCGACATTTTTCGGCGCATTAGACCGATGGCTATAAAAGTTTATTTATGAGCTGGGTATAAATGTGCACCCTTTTTATTATGTTAATTTTGTGGCGTGCGGCCGTCGGGGTGTGTATTGTCGCCGGGTCTAATTTACGAGCATTTGTCAGCGAGCGGCGGAATTAAGAGCTAACAGAGATGAGATGTTGCGATACCCTACTGTGTATAGATAGATCTACAAAATGTGTAAGGCCTACACCTTTGTGTACTACAGCTGTCGAATTTTAATGTTAAATTTGTTTACCTATTTTGAACAAGTCGTTTCGATGATTGCATTTCATAAATCATTATTCTTTATTGACCTTAAATGACAAACGTAATTCAAATTTAACTATAATATGAATTAAAAAAATAGTCAAATATAAAAATAACAGTAACTACGTAGGTACAAAGTATAGTACTCGTAAAAAGGATACAAAAAATAAAACATATAGTTGCATCACGCGGTTTTACCCGCATAAGTCCCAATCTCGTAGGAATATTGGGACCAAAAGTAGCCTCTAGAAAATGTAGTTTTCTATTGGTGAAAGAATTTTTGAAATTGTTGCAGTAGTTTCGGAGCCTATTCATAACAAACAAACATATTAATCTTGCCTCTTTATAATATTAGTATAGTAGGTATATAGTCAAATACTTTATCTCTCTCAGAACATACAAACAAATACATGATCACCTAGGCAGGTCAACTTAAAATTATGACTTTAGTGTGATTTTGGTACGCCCCTCTAAAGAGAAGAAAGCACAAGAAACTCATGGGTCTTTTATGCAAAAATGTTAAAAAAACAGCCATACAAGAACACTACTATGTTCCTCTGAAAGGCTAGTCAAATGTAGTCTATCTTTCGTGAAGTAGATCGTGACAGTCGTGATAACCACGGGTGAACTCACAAACAATGCGACATGCGGGCTGTACTCGTACTCTACCGGCGAATTGATGCTTTTTCAGACTTCAAACGGATGTATTTGATGGAAGCCGTCAGCCGTGCATACATCAAAGAGGCATAAACAAAAACATACACTGAACTGTGAAGATATGGGATGTTATATGTCTTTGTGGATAAGTATACCGACTGAATTTTTCACCTTTAAGAGGGACAGTAATTCAAAAGAAACTACACCACACTAAAAACATTAGACACGCCCCAAACTTTCCTTTTCTTTAATAATGTTCAATGTTCTATTCATTCTATCCCATACCTACGAATCTCACCTTCGAACCCAAAGCTAAACCTAAGCGAAACCAAATCGTCTAACAAAACTAAAACATAATTATGTAACTACTAACCTACCATCAGTAAGTAACCATTGATCTGCGAACTCTCAAGCCCCTCTAACAGTCAGAAGTACGACTTGCGAACACTCGTCGACCATCTGTGCATTACACTTTACGTTGCAACATGAACATGAATGCAACGAACGATTTATTGCAAATGAGGCTAACTTTATTGCAACTCAACAAGTGCAATGCATTGTGCCGCCGAATGCTAACTGTACAGGGTGGGATCTTAACTGCTACATGAATCGGTACTAGATGGTTATGCGTTACTTAAATGGGACATACATACTTTAATAACAAGTAGTACGTTCGAGTATACAATGTCGCTTTTATTTTATAATTTATTTCGATCGATTTTTGTTTTCATTTCGATGTTTTTTTATTTTCATTTAGAACATCTTTTCCCTTTTCAATCGTTTTTTACACTGCCAAAGAAAGTGTTATGTTTTTTATTTCTGCTTCTATCTATTTTGTTTTTGTTTCAATAGTTCTTTTGTTACCGTTTCGATTGTCTTTTGATTCTGTTTCGATCGTCTTGTTTCTATTTCGATACTCTCTTGTTTTCGTGTCGATCGCCTTTTATTTTCAGTTCAATCGCCTTTTGTTTCTGTTGCGATTATTATTGTTTTTTTTTTTTAGCATTTGACGAATCAGAACTTTTTATGAACTTCCACCGCATTTTGGATTTCCCTCGCCATTACATTACATGGTTGAAACGTCGAGCTAAGCAAATAAATAATAATACGCTATTAAGACCCGGTAAAATGTAACTGTAAAAACCTCAGTACCCTCAAAAAGAATATTTCTCACTGACTAAAAACGTGCTATCTTCAAATATCCGTTTTCCCCTTCACATAGCACAAAAGTTTTCCGCCCTGTATATCGTATGTATGAATGGCTACTTACAACTGGAGCTATTTAGAAAAAGCAGTTTTGTGCTCGAAACGGCTGCTTTTAGAGTAGACTGGCAACATTGTTAGAGTGATTTAGTTTTAAGGAGGTGCTCGCTAGAAATTGTTGTAGCTGTTAGTTTTATTCTTTATGTCGTTATTCCTTATCTACGGTCAGTTTGTTAGAAGGATTTTGGAATTGTGTCGAGTTGTTTCGACGAATGTACTCAACTAATATATTGTTAGATTTATTGACTTTGTAATATTTCTGTATTGGATTAAGTTACTTGAATTAAAAAAATATATTTAACACACTTTATTTATCCGGTTTTATCGTGTAACATCAATCTGAAATTTAATTTTTTTTGTTATATTTTAAAGTGTTTCCTACACTTGGATAACTATACTTAAAGAAATGCTTTCCAAAAATTTCGCACCCGACAGGACTTGAACCTGCATCTCTGGGGATCCGTCCCAACGCCTTTCCAATTTGGCCACGGATGCATGTTCAATCGAGTCGAAATTAAGGATTGCATTTCTTATTGTTTTTACGTTTTTGGAGGCACGTAGCGCCATCTACTGACAATATTTGCAGACTGCCAGCTTGAACTATTCTATTTTTCATAGAATTAAATTCAACGTTGAGATGTTGCTTCCGATTAACCGTTTTTGTTATATTTTAAAGTGTTTCCTACACTTTGATAACTATACTTAAAGAAATGCTTTCCAAAAATTTCGCACCCGACAGGACTAGTTCAAGCTGGCAGTCTGCAAATATTGTCAGTAGATGGCGCTACGTGCCTCCAAAAACGTAAAAACAATAAGAAATGCAATCCTTAATTTCGACTCGATTGAACATGCATCCGTGGCCAAATTGGAAAGGCGTTGGGACGGATCCCCAGAGATGCAGGTTCAAGTCCTGTCGGGTGCGAAATTTTTGGAAAGCATTTCTTTAAGTATATTTAAAAAATTATCAAATAACATTGACATTTTTCGATAAAAATTTTTTTGGAGAATACCGACTTAGTATTTGAGAATTAGGTTGTGGTGACATTTGTGATCTCCTGTTTCAGCGAGGGGGTTATTCTTATCATAGAATTGTACAATATATCATTACATTTGCAAACAATACACTCAAAATCAAACTTTATTGGCTTAAGTGTGTGTTCTCCAGAGTAAAATGTCATAGATTTTTTTTAAATGCAAACGCAAATATCAATTGAAAATAGAAGATTGGCGTATTAAATGATATCAAAATGATATTTTGTATAATTTGATTACGGGACTAGGCTATCAGTGTGGTAGTTTAAAGCGCACCACTACACCACCGCTATCGCTAACGCTCTACCGTAAATAACGCATAATCCCCTTTACTCTAATCCCACGTGAGTCAGGCATGCGCTATTGACAGTTTTTCTTATATCGAGCTTCACTTGTTCCGAGGGATGGGAACACTTCGAATTGGTATGAAATTATTTCATATTTTCGAATAAGTGATACAAAAAATTATTAAAAATATTGCTTCGTACTTGACGGAATTCGAACCCGTGACTACTAGTATTCCGATCCAGCGCGTTGGATCACTTTGGCCCTAGATTAGTACCCGTTAAGTCGAAATTAAGAAATCATCGATATGCTCACGTCGGTACGTGTTATTGCGACTAAACAACGAAACCAATAAACATTCAATCCAAAAATATTTCCCAAGTCTGAATAAACACTTTTAGATATAATGTTAAGGTTTGAAGGTAATTATGGAACCTTTTTACGATTATTTTCTTTTGGTTTTAATCCAGCATTGCGAAAACAGAAGAAAAATTGAAATAAGAAGAATGAAAAGTGGAGGATTATTATCGACATCGATATAGAAATATCAAAAGGTTCACATCCCTAAAGCCACAGTTTTCCAGCCCAAAGAACCAGAATACAGTTAAGTTACATATATTCTGTTCTGTAAAACGAATATGGCCCCCAGGTACGAGGATTGGCGGGTATTATACTTTATCATCATACTTGATTATTACGGTGACGTGCTTGCAACGTAATTGAATTTGTATTTAAACCGGATCACTCTCAGTAGATCCATTGGACAGATCCATCATGGATCTACTGAGATCCATCATAGATCTACTGACATTTATTTCTAAAATTTTATTTAGTTCACTTTTGGGGTTTCATTTTGAATTTTGTAATTGTTTCTTATTAGACCTTTATGAACGACGAAATGAAACGATAATAATATAAACTTTTTATCTAAATTTATATTATTAATAAAACGCGATGGGTCCACAATGGGTCTGAACAATGGATCTACTGAGAATAATCAATTAAAACCGAACTATTGAAACTGGTAGGTTACAGCGCATGTAGGCTGTATATGGGAAGGCGTTGTAAAGTGTTATTTATGGGTACTTGGTAGCTTTAAGATAGTTCAAGTTACTTCTATGTATGGTACTTACGTTTGGGTTCCTGTAGTGTTTCAGGAATGGTTTATGGCGCACTAGCCGCGCCCCGCGGTTACACTCAGATTCTAAGTTGGATTTCGCCGTGCGGTATATATAAACTTACACGATTTGTACTCATACCAAAAAAATGCGAGTCTTAAGGGAGACAAACGTCGTATTTTTACAAAAACCAACTACATTTTTCGTACGTGACATCGGCATACATAGAGGACCACGCTTGCCTCTACTCCAGTCCCCTCGTGACCAAGACTATTGTTACATAGTCGAAACGTCGATGTAAGGGAATTTAAAAATAACTACGCTAATACGACCCGGGAAAAATGTTAATATGGGTATAAAGAAAGTACAGTATTGCCGTGTATCCTCGGCTTAAAATACGGCTACCCCATCTCTTTGCCGTGACGTAAAAGACGATTAAGGAGCTGCGGCAGACTAGCAAACTAGAGTTATTTCTCCGCGCGGTGGCGGGTAAACTTAGTCCCGACTGCCGTAAAAAACATTGACAATTCTATCCGAAGTCTTTGAATAAGTAACAACGTGCTTCCATTTTCAATTTCAAAGTCTTTAAAAATGTATTATACGTACACGAGTTTATTTGTAAAATACATTTTTTATATTGAACAAAGACTAGGATAGTTTATTCGATAACAATTTTTATTTTGATTTATTTCAGTTCGTTAAAAAAATTCGCATCGTAAAATGTACAACCATATTTTTACATTCAAAACTGTCTTTCAGTATTTTAGAAACGTTATTTGAATGGGATTCTGCATATTATTTTACTGTGTCATAGCTTGACATAAATGAGTGTGGAGCTTTATATACGTAAAATGTTGTAGTCAATATATTATGTAATTGTTTTTCGTAAAATTAATTGTAGTTTTAGAAACTATTGAAAAAAACTTTGTTTTAGACTCCCGCACGAACCATTCTCAACAAAAAAAAACAGTTTGTTGTGTCACTTTTAGGTTTTATAATTTACTTAACATTCTAATTAGAAAACACAACACAAAGGGGCAGATATTAGGTTTTACAGTATAAACATAATTGCTAATAAGGCTATTATCTACATCCAGGGAAAACACAGTCGACTACGTTTGTATGAAAACCAGTAGGTATCCTTTCCTCTTAAGAGATACACTGTAAAAAACGTTTTTATGGAGAATGAGTTGGTATCCTTCCCTCTTAACCTATTTCAGTTTTAATTGACGACAAGAATTTAAAGCATAAACGCGTAATGAAACGTAACTGTCAAATTTACGTTCCTTTCAACGATAACACGTACATAACTTGAATTAAAATATGAATGGGTATTACACACCTCTCATTGGTGAAGCTGTGTACAGACTGGTGGGAACGTAACATGGAATGTATAACTTTATCGTGCATTGCATATTCGCTACGCGTTCGCGTTCTTTTGCGAATTAATACTAACTACGAACTAATACTAATTTTAATTAGTAATAAATGTACATATTATATATTCATTTGTTGTTTATGCCTACCGGTAGCTATCCTAGACTACTATTTAAGCCCCGATTCTTATATAAAGGGGGCAGGTGAGACTGCGTTGTGGTGACCCTATTAGCTTCCTACAATAGTAAACCTTTAAGTTTTATAACTCTAGATGTCACACCTAGATGTTTTCGTTTCATATCAAGGATTTTCCCGTTCCGCCATTTTGCCCCTTTGCTTTTGTTTCATAAAGTCACATTCACGAATCAGATCATGCGCAGCTTGTAATACTCGTAGCATGCGCGTCCAAACTATCAGAAATTATTGTTACAAAGTATGATACATTGCTGCAATGTGTACGGCGAATTCTGTCATTGCATGATCCATTTATGTTACGTTTCACCAGTCTGTACCCGTCTTTACCGGGTTTATTACGAAATTTTATAGAGACCTATTAAAAATAACACGGCGCACGTCACTCATTAAACATTTTGTATTCAGACGACTTCAGCTTATAAATTGTAAGGGCGCATTAGCACATCTCCTGTTTTATTACTGGTCTGGTGTGTGCTACACTGTTACATAATGTAAGGAATGTCCGTATGTATGAAGTTATGTGTTAAGGCAGGAATATACGTGCCTGTAAGTAGGAAACTTGCTTCAGAATTATTTGGGTAATTTAAAAGTGAAACATTACTCTTTTGTTAAATCTCGATGATGTCCCAAGCGTCTTAAGTGGAACGAAAGTTTATTTTAGGATGAGAATGGAAAACACACGTTATTGCATTCGAGCTCATCTCACCTGATAGGAACCGACGGTGAAGTCGTCGGTGTAACATGATAGCCTAGACAAAAACCTATTTACTTTAGACTTGAAGACTACAAAGTAGGATTTCTCATTTAAACGCATTTTAATAATTAAAAATGTTTTATTAACATGTTTGACTTTTAAATGTATGCAAGTAAAAATGAATTGTCAAATTCCGATATAGCTAGAATGCTAGTTACTGCCTAAGACACGGCAGTTATAGCACTTGCAAACTGGTATACAAGTGCGCAAACTGCGAGCTTAATATATGTAATAGGCATACATACCTTTACGTTGTTTGATACAGGAGTTTCAGACAATATGTTGGCACGTGCAAGTAGCTGTAATGCAAGTGTGCCAGATACATGCATGTCTTACAAGACGCTCGCAGTGCAAGTAGGTTTGTGTATTTCGCTCACCTTAACAGTGTTTGCTACAGAGCGCATGATGTGTAATTGTGTAATCGTACAGCAAATACGTCCAGCGATATCAGAGAATACGCTGGCACGTGCAAGTATCTGTCATGCAAGTGTGCCAGCTACAGGTTTGTATAACCACGCCTTAACGGTGTTTGCTACAGAGCGTATGATGTGTTGTTATCTTGTGTAATTGCGCGGGACGAACGTCCAACGTCCAGCGATGTCAAGTTTATGGCCAAGTCCCCAATGGGTTTAGATGTTAGCCTAATACGAGGACGATTAATGTACCGTACCACTTTAAATGTACCGGTAGTTTGTGTTGCCAATGTATTTTAGTGGTCTAATTTATGTTTTGTTGGCTGATATCTATGTTTTACTGAAATGATTATTTTAACGTCTTATTGAAAATTAACTGCAGTTTTATAAAGGTAGGGCTCGATTTCGTGAGAATAATGGGATGAAAAGGAGCCAAGTTTGAAATCAATAGTTATAATAACATACCAAGTTCATCTTAATCGATTTAGTCGGTTTTGTGTTAAAAAGAGTAACATATACATCTGCATTTCATCCGGACAGAGCTTCTTCTGAATGCGTTTACAAATTTTGTAACGAGAATTACAGTAAGTTTTTGAAAAAATGCCATCCATAATGGGTTTATTACGAAATTTTATAGAGACCTATTAAAAATAACACGGCGCACGTCACTCATTAAACATTTTGTATTCAGACGACTTAAGCTTATAAATTGTAAGGGCGCATTAGCACATCTCCTGTTTTATTACTGGTCTGGTGTGTGCTACACTGTTACATAATGTAAGGAATGTCCGTATGTATGAAGTTATGTGTTAAGGCAGGAATATACGTGCCTGTAAGTAGGAAACTTGCTTCAGAATTATTTGGGTAATTTAAAAGTGAAACATTACTCTTTTGTTAAATCTCGATGATGTCCCAAGCGTCTTAAGTGGAACGAAAGTTTATTTTAGGATGAGAATGGAAAACACACGTTATTGCATTCGAGCTCATCTCACCTGATAGGAACCGACGGTGAAGTCGTCGGTGTAACATGATAGCCTAGACAAAAACCTATTTACTTTAGACTTGAAGACTACAAAGTAGGATTTCTCATTTAAACGCATTTTAATAATTAAAAATGTTTTATTAACATGTTTGACTTTTAAATGTATGCAAGTAAAAATGAATTGTCAAATTCCGATATAGCTAGAATGCTAGTTACTGCCTAAGACACGGCAGTTATAGCACTTGCAAACTGGTATACAAGTGCGCAAACTGCGAGCTTAATATATGTAATAGGCATACATACCTTTACGTTGTTTGATACAGGAGTTTCAGACAATATGTTGGCACGTGCAAGTAGCTGTAATGCAAGTGTGCCAGATACATGCATGTCTTACAAGACGCTCGCAGTGCAAGTAGGTTTGTGTATTTCGCTCACCTTAACAGTGTTTGCTACAGAGCGCATGATGTGTAATTGTGTAATCGTACAGCAAATACGTCCAGCGATATCAGAGAATACGCTGGCACGTGCAAGTATCTGTCATGCAAGTGTGCCAGCTACAGGTTTGTATAACCACGCCTTAACGGTGTTTGCTACAGAGCGTATGATGTGTTGTTATCTTGTGTAATTGCGCGGGACGAACGTCCAACGTCCAGCGATGTCAAGTTTATGGCCAAGTCCCCAATGGGTTTAGATGTTAGCCTAATACGAGGACGATTAATGTACCGTACCACTTTAAATGTACCGGTAGTTTGTGTTGCCAATGTATTTTAGTGGTCTAATTTATGTTTTGTTGGCTGATATCTATGTTTTACTGAAATGATTATTTTAACGTCTTATTGAAAATTAACTGCAGTTTTATAAAGGTAGGGCTCGATTTCGTGAGAATAATGGGATGAAAAGGAGCCAAGTTTGAAATCAATAGTTATAATAACATACCAAGTTCATCTTAATCGATTTAGTCGGTTTTGTGTTAAAAAGAGTAACATATACATCTGCATTTCATCCAGACAGAGCTTCTTCTGAATGCGTTTACAAATTTTGTAACGAGAATTACAGTAAGTTTTTGAAAAAATGCCATCCATAATTTCTGTACCTGACAGAGCACTTTTTAAAAAGAACAACTTACCAAATGTAGGACACACTAAAAATAAAATCTAGAATTGGAGTGTGATTATGTGGCACATGGCATTAGCACATTACGTCGCGTCGGGTCCGCGCCACTAATCAAACCGAATTGTTTAAAACGTTTTAGTTTCCTGGTTGCAGCTTAATATTTATAGCTTTTATAGTTATGGTTGGACTGGCCGGTCAGACTGCAGGGCGAGCTCGCAACGCATATCAATCGTAACTCAGAACACACCGGTGTAATTGCAGACATGAACAACTAATGGTCCACGGGCTCGCTGTTAAATGGTCCGTACAGTTTCATTACCCACCGCGACCGCCGATGCCAAAATTTTAATCCAAAAAAGTACTCCGGCAAAATATTCTGCGGAATCCTTATTCGACTTAAGTGCCTCGATATTTTCGCTCATAATGGGCCTTAAACAGCTTTTTTAGTGCTTCATTCGTCGGTGTCGTTAACGATGTAGAAACGATAAGTTTTAGACGAGGAATAAACATGATACTGCGTCGTTACGATGCCGATATTGACGGGCTCGGGCGGGCCTGTGTGCATTCATGATAATGGTAGCATTGGATACGAATCCGTGTATATCTTATATCTTTAGTTTACCTACAGTTTATAAAGGACACATCCTCCTAATTTCATGTGACTAATACTAGCTGTTAAGTTAAGCAGATAGTGAATCAGGACGAAAGTGTCCTGCTTAAATTGTATATGTAGGTGTAGGTAAAATAATTGAATTGAAGAACAGAATTTGGGAAAACCACCTACTCGGTGGACCGACAACATTGTAGCGGTTGCGTGAAGTCGTCGGATGGAGGTCTATGTTTAACAGTGGACGGATAAGGTCTGATATGATGATGATGATGAAACGAGGAAAAATAATTCACATCTCGTGAATGTGTAATAAAGCTAGGTGTGTACAGAGCATCTCTGTCAACAAACAAAGAGTGCAAGTATCGGGCCATAATGAGTCAGTGTTCAAGTGCCGTTGTTTGGTACACAGCACATGTCCCCGTGCCACTCACGACCCTCCCCGGGATCGGAACCACAGCATAAATACGTGTAGGGCACTTCCTACAGGAGGATGACTCCATATTTCAGGAGTTAATTTTTAAAGTGGTTAACCAGTTTGTCGAACGCGTGGATTTGACTAATAATTAAAAGTATAGCCTGATTTAGTCAATCGTATGGAATAATGTGTGTAATCGATCTTATTCGAGATTTAAATTAAGTTTGCTTATCTAATGGATAACGTAATTTTTAAGTATTAACAAGTCTGCTAGGTAACCATAGTATTTTGACTTTATAGAAACTGCGCAACTCAAATTTCAGAACATTGGGCGTGTGCAAGTAGTATATTGAATAGAGTTTCCAATTGCATGAATGCTGCGATTGGCACGACGACGTGCAATAAAGCGAGGGAGAAGTTAATTCCTGTCCTGTTTAGTTTTTTTTTTGAAGAAATACAGTTGAGTTTGTCTACTATGTATCTTTGTTCACTGTCACAGGCCTGCAGCCGACGACCTCGCTCCAATTTCACCCCGACCCAGCCCAGTTTCATCTAAATAAAGCCTATATTCCCGTGCATTACGCCACCGCACTCGGTCGCTTCCCGCTAACACATGTAAATACGCCACCCTGTTTAACTACGTAGGACTACGTAACTCGACGGGAGTTTTTTCCCGCATGCGATTTTTTAAGAGACGCATAGCGATTATGTTTGAAGAGTTTCCCGATAATGGTGTTTGCTGAATATTATGTAGGCTCAACGTAATATGTACACATGTATTAGAACGTCTTTAGCATCTATTGTGCCGTATCGATTGGTACAGAATTAACATGGCTTTGATGTGACGGTTTCGGCTTTCGTCTTTAGAGAAAAACACGTGTTTGATGTCTACGATAGACTTTGTATGTTTTAGTTTCTTTACAATGGAAATCTTCGTTTTAATGCTGATGTGAGTACTGCTACAACATTATAATAAAAAGACATTGTAATGTAATGGAATGTGAAATGTTTACATACTGCAGTATAACAACTAAATAGTAGTAGATGCATATTTTACGATAAAGGTTTTGTTGTGTTTTTATAAATAAAAACAACGACATCCATTCCAGGAAAAGTTTTAGCCAAATATTACAGTTGAGAAGTCGGTATAAAGGGCTGTTTCCTTATCTGCCTCCTGTAGCATAACATGCATCGCTGGATCCTCGCCAGTTTTCTACGACAACGATGTAAAATGCCCTTTATAGCAGCATTTAAGATATTTATTGATAAAACAACTATTATAAGTGTAAGCACGAAAGTAATTGAAAATATTATTTATAAGCGGTGATTTCTTTTAAAGAGTTGTAATGAAAATTGTCCAATTTGGATCCGCGCCGAACTGCTGGACCCTTATAGTTGTGGCGGCTGTAAATTTTTAGTACGGTCTTGATTGTCAATACAGAACGATGTCTCTTTATCTGTTCGTTTATTTTATTACTTGATTGTTTTTTGTTGCAGTCTTTTCTGTTTATGATTCTTTCGGCAATGGCTTTTTTTCAGGATCGTATTTTATATTATTAGTTTTAAGCTTCCTACTGGGGAAATCCATACTGAAAAATAGTGTTTCTGGACTGAAGGATGGGTGTCAATTATCTATGCCTTTTTCTTTTATTTGAAAAAGGATTTATGTAACTTGATTTTTAGGATTACGTATCCTTTGTAACCTACAATTTTGCAATATATTTTTCTTTAATGTATTAGATATGTAAAATGATTTATAAATTCCGTTTTTCCTTTTTAATTATATTAAAATTTTGATCAATTAGGAATTTGTATAAAGTTTAACCCAGGCTATACTACCTAAACTTTTAAATTATCAGTATTATAATAGAACCGAATTTTTAATTAAAACCTCCACTAACTTTATGAAACTATTAAATTTTAACCCAAACCAACTCTGAATTCAGTAGGTTTTATGAACATTTTTCAGTATTCGTGGTTTCACCAACTTTTGTTTCACACCCCACAGCGTGATACTTTTTTCGCTTCAGATTTCGTGTTAATTAAGTTTTGGAAACTCTACCCGCTTGTAAATTATGATTGGCATATAGACAGACAGACAGATAGGTGTATAAACACTGTTATTCTTACTTACAAACGACTAGCTGACCTTTTTTGAACCGACTTCAAAAAAAGAAGAGGGTTTATTAGATGATGTTAGCTTCTAGTTATAGGCCCCATTAAGATCTGATGAGAATCTTCGGTATATTGCACCCATCCCAGTATGCAATAAATGACTAATATTTAAACTTCTACTAAGAGAATAGGATCCTTAACAACTAGGTAAAGGAGTTTTGGCGAGAACGCGTTGAGGAGATGTGTTGCTAAATTTGTTGTTCATTTTTGTGAAACCCAGTTCAAATGCCTGTAAATTATTTAATTTCGGGGGCATATTAATCAATTTAGTTTTGTGAAGTTTACAAGTGTAATGAAAGTGAAATTCGGTGCAAAACATGAACTTAAGCCTTGTCTCCAAAGCTCCGTGAACAATCATTGTAAATGGCAGCTATTTTACAATGATTCCCTCGACTTGACTTAACTATGCCGACTTGACTGTTTCGCTGCAAATAATTATTAAATCATATTTATAATATTTGACACTGGCTACTTTCCTGCTGGTTTGTGGCGATCAGAAGCCAATAACTAAGAAGAACTAGGTAAAGTAACCACTTAGGCATAGGCTACTTTTAATCTCGATATTCCCGAGGGATATACGCAGACAAAACCGCGGGGCCCAGTAATCTTTAACTAAGATGGTTAATGTCCCTAGTTAAAATGAAACGCAAACATGAAATTAAACACGTTCTCGCATTCCCCCGATCGTTTAAAACAAAACATTTAATTCTTGTTTCTCTACTGGTTCGTGGTTCAACACTAGTGCAGTTTGCAGACAGTCTGCATTGCTTTCCTTTAGCAAAGTCACGTTCGGCGGTTTGCGCTTGCCAGCGACTATGACTCGGTGTGGGGCAAACACCGGTCCTTCGGGCCGGATTCAAGTAGTCATACAACTTGGAAAATGCATTGGTTGCCTTGCCTGTTTTTTTTTATATTATCGGCAGTGCATTAAGCCTCGTTCGCTTCGGATGCGAATTCGGTCGCACGACTTCATCGTATATCTTATCACCTGTCAATGGAAAATATAATATTTATGTTCAGTAAAAACTTGTTTACAAATTACATGATCATTTTGAATTGTCTTAAAAACTAGTTATGATAGTATGATTTCGGAAAGCGCCTTCCGATGTTAAGCAACTTAGTGACATGAATTTCGGAAGGTGTGTTCTTTGTAATATTTATCCGTTAGTAATGCTTTTTGGAATATCTCTTGGGATCTTAACTTACGCGGGGAAACCGCGTGCCACTGCTAGTTAACCATGTATTGCTAATTTCGCCAGAAGAGATAAGCTTTCGAAAATTATTTTTAATTTGAACCGAACACTTTCAGATTTTAAAGTGGCGTTTTCGAAAGATCAGTGAAAATGGAATGCTTCATTAATTTTGATAACAGAGATTACGAAAGAAAATAGCTTGTTAGAATTGTTTGCGTATAATGGAATGATCTTGTGTGTCGAGGGTCTATTTTGTACATTTTTTCCGAAGACAATTTGATCTCCGTTGGGCTTACTTTTTATAATAATATTCTCTCGGTATTAAAGAGAATTGCTGATTAAGGATCCGTACGATGAAATTAGAATTAAAAATTATTTTTCGATTGGCATAAATCATCATCATCATCATTATCCGAGCAAGCGGTTACAATCCTCTCGGAAGCGTGGGGTCCGCTTTCCTACTTTTGCGTCTCCACTTACACGCTCTTCGGTATTTTGTGTAGTGAGGCTATTTGATTCAAACCAGCATTTCTTGGGTTGTCCCAATCTGCCGCGGCCGGGTAGAGGCTCCATAGCTAGGCATTTGTTCCCCACGTTACTACCCGGTTTGTTCGATTGGTATAAATAAATAGTAGTAAACTTGGCTTTAATCTTCAAGAGATTGTAAGTTTTACATCTAACACTCAAATTAAACGATTTCTATTTCGAAATCGGTAAAAATAACTGCAGTATTGTTGCACTTTCCAGTGCTTTGTTACCAGCCCTGACGTTGTAACATAATATTATGTTCTACGCCAATTTTCATGTAAGAATACATTAGAAAATACATTTTGCCCTACGCTCTGCATAATTCCCTTACAAATCAACGAACATACCTACTCGTCACTTAACAATATAAGTGGTGTAACTGTTGGCTTCGAACTTACAATTTTCTTTGATTACTCCAAGCGAGGGTGGTGATTACGTCACTTTTTGTTGAAGTCAATAGGTACATATACACTACATTTTTAATGGACTATTCACACGGGTATTCTACTAACTGAAGCAAAATCTTATTATTTTTTTATGATAATGATACAGAATCCTTTGTGTCTTAAGTTAAGTCTTAAGTTTATTTAAGCTAATAAGTTTAATTTCTTACGTTCGGCGTAGTTTATGTATGAATCAGTTTTTAGGGTTTCGTAGTCAACAAGAAAGTTTTGTCATGTCCGTCTGTCCGTTCCGTCCGCGGCTTAGCTCAGAGACGCTTGGTAAGAAGCTGTAACTTTAACATGAGTATACATATTGTTAACGCCAAATAAATGCTAAAATAAAAAATAGTAGTTTATGCACCGAGGTACTAAAGTCCTGTCTTATATATCGGGCGTCATATTGAATCCAAAGCGTACGAAGGACTCTAGAGGGTGTTAAAAACTTACCTAGAGTCCTGTACCTAGAGTCCTGAGTGAAGCGTTGGATTCAAGCGCCCAAGATAAAGACAGACTTTAGTACCGAGGTGAATACTCTACTTTACACATCTACTGCGAGACAATAAAAGGGCTACAAAAATAAGTATTTAACTAACAACAAAAAAATAGAATAATGCAACGTATATGAAATATATTGACAGCTTTATATTAATTAAATTTAACAATGTTACATCAAAATGACGAAACCACACATCGGCCTTAGCTGATGAACAAAAAAAGTTGGGGCTTTATACTAACCAAAACTTTTTGCTTTACCCTTCCGTCCATGAAAATAGAAAAAATTTGCCCAGTTTTTATTTTTTTTATGTGTTATGTCTAGGTGGCCAGTTCGAAATGGCCGTATGCTACCAGAACCTTAGTTCCAAATTTAAATT
Source organism: Idaea dimidiata (assembly GCA_949358125.1). Classification (NCBI taxonomy): domain Eukaryota; kingdom Metazoa; phylum Arthropoda; class Insecta; order Lepidoptera; family Geometridae; genus Idaea; species Idaea dimidiata. The sequence continues at coordinate 16,031,244 of OX442328.1, forward strand.
ACTTTATGCCCTAGGTGCATAATGTGCACTTTATGCACCTAGGGAATAAAGAGTCGCTTTACGTTGACCTTTTTGGTCAAATAAAGTAACTTTGTAGAGCAGTAGGTGTGTAAAAGCATTTTTTCGTGTATCTTCCCCACATGTTATAAATGGGGATGTTTTTTTTTCATGTTTACTTTATCGTGTGGGGTATTGTTAGATAGCTCTTTTAAAATCATTGTGGGTTTTCTAAAACTGTTTTTCATTTTAGGGTTCCGTTTTCGAAATATTTATCTTTAAAGTGCTAGTTTTTATACGACTGTCAAAGGAAGTGTTATGTTTTATGTTTATTATTATTTGGAGAAATGGTTCGATAAGTAACCTCTTCTTCTTGACCGTTATTTTGTTTCATCTCTAATATAATACGAAACATTTAACAGCCAGAGAATTGACTCGAACCATTTTGAGTTTCCCCACTGTATATTAACTTAGTTCAATCCCGCGTTTCGTGTGCTGCATTCATTTCAAACTTAACATGTCTTGAACTTCGAGACATCATTCTGAATGCACCGCATTAAATCATGTATGAACGTTGAACTTTAGACACAGTATCTATAGATTCAGTAGGTATACTTGAAAATACTACCGATAGTCTCTAAACGGGCATCGGAGCACAATGCCACATTCGCATAAAGGCTTTTTGAAATGTCGCAGAATTTCACAGTACAAAAATTTTGATATTACTTACTCAAACTTACATAATATTTAGTGATTGTATTAATTAATAAAACGAATTGTTGATTATGTTGTATCTATTTTACAAATTAGAAATGATTTAATCAATGATATAATTTATTTTTTTAACAGTGTGAATACAAATGTGCAACAAATACTTATTTTGGTTTGTTTTTGTTTCAGGTAATTAATTGGTTTGTTAACGCAAAATATCCAAGTGCTGGTTTGTTTATAAATTCGTAAGTAAAAATGCCACTTAGTAAGTACTTATTATATTTCTGGAATTACATACCATAAGTTTTATTACTCTTCCTGACCAATAACAGTGAATAGTATCATAGTAAAAAGAATAGCAGTGTGAACGCTTGCCTCTTTCTGAAAACAAGCTTTGACAATCATGTGACCGACAATTGAACAATCCAATTTTTCAATTCAACAATACTAACAAACACTAGATTTGTTTTAAGGTATTTACAACTAAGAGCTCCTCAATTCTTAAATAAGAATATAATTTACCTTTCCAATATTTATTAGTCTATAAGGAATGAATGTAAAATACCTTCGAACAAAGTCAATCTATCCAAAGTTCAGGTGAACTGGCAAGACGTAAGGTACCGTCAAGTCATGCGTACCGTTTTCCATTTAATTTAAATATCGAACACCTGGTTCGTTGGCAGCCCTAATCAGGCCCTGGGTCGCCAGTAGAAACTTTCTTAGAATACTGTTTCCATTCTAAATATGGAAATTCACTGGATATTAGTTAAACGAAGGCAGAGCAGAGAGTTACGTCTCGTAATTATAGTCGATTCGAGTTAGTTTTAACTTTAATTGATTTGTAGCGGGTGCCGGCAACTGTTATTGGGCGTAGGGATTAATGCTGATTGAAATTGTGAATTATTATTTAGTTTCTCTCGAGTAATCTAGATCTAGATTGAGACACACCCCTTAACTAATTGTTTCAACTAATTTAATATGGCAGTTCGTGAATTCTTGAAGTTTGGTTTGCTACTGGAATGCCCCGTGGCTTTACTTTGTAAGTAAAGACCCCGACTTCTGAGAAAACAAGTTTCCGCGAAAATCTAAATTTGCTTACATCTTTTTTATAGTGTTACCTCATTTGATATAGTATTAGCTTAACCGTAGCTTAGGTTTCGTAAAATTACCGGTATTTAGGGGTATATACTCCTTTTTCTCATCAGGCCATGATTAATGGTAGAAAATCTACTGGTAGTATAGATAGTATAACAACTACAGTGGTAATTAAGACGTTTTGTGAATATGGTGTTGTGCGCATATGACATCGTCTTATTTCAAATACAAAAAAACATAGACACAACCTTTTTATGTTCTTCGTAACATTTTAAAATAGAGTCATTTGAGAACACAATCAAAATACATTAGCACATAAAAATAGTTGTTTGTTCAAAACCCTGTATTGTTTGAGAGGTGTACACAGAAGATTCGTAATTAATTATTTCCCTAAATAAACTTCAAAGTTTACATCAGACATAGTATTGATTTAGGAAGGATTGTTTAATACCAATCCAAACTTGAACCCGGAATACAAGTTTAAATTAAATTTAATATTTAGCAAAACGTAATCCGAATGATATAACTTGAGTTACGACAGTAAGTGACATGCTCATACGAAACAATACAGAGCATGGATGCAAGGAGCGTAATGACGCGGAAAGCTGATACCGCGCTGCCATTGCTATCACTCTCACACAAGAGTAGTTATCCTGTCGAATGTATCGTCTATCTCCCTCGCTCGTAATTAGACAACTCGGTTCAAACTTAGGAATCGATAACATTAAAAGTTTGACGCGTGCTAATGGTAGGTAGGATTTCCTTCAGAGATCGTTTCTCAGATTAAAATGTGTGAGCGCCATAAGTCTGCTAATGAGAGATGGAGAAAGTTGGGACTTGAGACGTTACTTTCTGCTTCTCAGGATGAGATGCCACTTGTAAATAACGATTCTACTCGGATTAAGTTCGTGTGCCTCGAGGATAAGTTATGATTCTTGTTTTGTATGATTTGTTTATTTCGACGCGTGATTCTGTGATTACGTGATTTTAATGCTGAAGCGCCAGTTGTGGACTTTATATTGGTGATGTGTGGGAATAATGTTGTTAATATATCAATGTGTAGAGACGTTAGACCTAACGCAGTTTTGGCATTTAGCGATTAGCTAATACTTTAAGCAATTGACAAAGGGAATTGTGTCAGAGATAAGATAACAACTAGGACCATCAGGTTTTTTGACATTTTAACCGACTTCAAAAAAGGAGGCTCTATTCGTTGCGTATATCTATATGTATAATTACTATGCAATAAATTACTCATTTTTGACTTTACCAAAATAATCGGCCCCTAAAGAACTACCTTCTCATCAGAAAACTCCTCATTAATTAAAATTAGAGTTACAATTTTGTTGGATTTTAGTAGCAGACGAAAGTAGGTGGGGTAGGTGGTAAACTTTTTTTTGCCTTACACATTATCGGTCACCCATCGACGGAATGACCGCGCCAGGCGTCGCTTAACTCGCGCGACTACAAAATCGGCGCGCGCAACTATTCCATCGAGCCTCTCCATCAGTCAGTTATTTAGACGAAACTCCAATACACTTTCTTCGACAGGATAATTCGTAATCTTGACATTAAAAAGGGATGAACATATCCATAGGGGAAAGCCCTTTTGCTAACCCTTCACTATCGATGGTACCTAAATTGGACAATTTCTTTGCGTATTTCATTTGTCTTTCGGAAGTTTTTCATTTGATTATTTATATTCGTAAGTTACCTACATTGTTATGAAGAAAGTAACAATGTTTTTATATATTTTACTTAGAGAGACTCTTCTTTAATGCTTCTAATATTGTAAAGTAGTAACGATGCTTTACATCTCATTTTTGTAACTCTGTTAATAATGTGAAACGACTAGACTGGTAAAGCTAACAATCATTTAAAAAAAAACAGAATTTCTTAGTACCTAATTGGACTAATCTTAGGCAATATAATGTTATTGCAATTAACCTATCAAAATTACATTTTAAATACATTTATGTAAGGCATTTTGCTAGAAAGGAAAAAAAACTATTCAAATGATCCATGAAGGATTTAAATCACATTATGATTACTGAAACGATGTTTCTTCAACTAAAAGCATAAGAATCTAACAAAAAACTAACTCGGCCAGTAGTTTTCACTAAAACAATAGCAATTTGTACCTTTCACACCTTCCCACTATCCATCAACCCCACTGTAATTTTCAATACCAATCATGAATCGTCAACATTTGGAATGGAAAGCACTCAGTAGCTTTATGGAATATTCTAACGCATTTCCACCGGCCATTTTCCGTTTGCTATCAATAAATAATGGCCAAAAATGGAAATACAAACAAGTTGTCAAAATACAGATTAATATCGTGAACGATTCCAATGGCTTTGGTCGTACAAAGCTCGTGCTGGTTGTATGGGACGGCCAATCCGGACCCCTTTTACACTTACAGCTGCAGGGTTGCCAATTTTAATTTTTAAATTGGTACTTCTTGTTGACCGAACGAGCGAAGCGAGTGAGGCCAAGTTTAGACCGGCCTGGCGCTTGTATCTTTGTATGTCTGTTCGACGGTAACTTGAGTATCGTGGCTCCGATCTTCATTAATTTGTGTGTGAATTTGGTTAGCGCGTAGTTTAGGTCAATAGAATTTATGAGTTCAAAGATGAGCCGGATCGGTAGAGGGGTTGGGGAGATAGGGGGTCGTGAGGTCTCAGTTCGGGGCGAACTCCTAGTTAATTTTACAGGGAGATATGCATCATCAAAAATCCTACCGTGATAGGATACAAACCTGTGCTCCTCGCTTGCCGGGCGAGTACGCTAACCATTACGCCACACGGAAACCCGTGTGTCAAGGTGAATTAATGATATTGCATTATGTCCATTTATTTTCTATTCAGATCTCAGATGCATTTTTCCATGTTAAATGTTTCTAGTAGTATGCCTTCGATCAGGATTTATGAGTACAAACTGGCTTATGGACAAATGGTGGGTTTATTGTATATGTACATACGTCCATATGTTACGTATGGTTTATTGTATATGTACATACGTCCATATGTTACGTATGGTTTATTGTATTGTGTGTATATACGTCTTCTAGTTGCAAACCAAGAAACTAGGCTTGAGTTTTAAAATGAAAAATTCGCAAGTGGTCTAAGTAATTAAATCTTCTATTGACAAAATATGAATTTTGGAAAATTATCAGTTACCATAGTGTCCAGTTAATCAGATTTACAATTGTCCAAATGTCCACTCCCTAAAGACCAAGACCCAACCGACATAGTCGTGAAAAGTCCAACTCCCAAAATGTCTAAGTCTGTAAACGTGGTGAATAAATGCAAAACTTCAACCCTTACTCAGTTATTTTAAGTAAGTTTGCTAGTTAATTAAATAAAAAATAAACTACACCCTCAGGAGGCAGCGATTATTTAATGCCTACCAGTAAGGTTTTCAAGTTAATTTCTGCAGGTATACTTTTAATGTCGGCCAGCCCTAGTTTACAACGGTAGATAATTCAGCTGTGACAGTTTTGTGCCATATATCACGAGGCCACCGCATAATGGATTTCGGTGCGAGCGGTACAGTCACCGAGAAAAGCAGCTTCGCAATTACTGCCTAAATGTGCTGAGATTTTCATAAAGTGTGAGACAAAAATTACGCTGCCACAGCGATTTTATTAGATATACGCTTTGAAATACAGTTTGTTATTTATTACGTTATTAGAGGATAGCTTTTGCAATATTTTTGTAAAGGACGAAACAAAAATAAAACGGGAAAAAGGTGGAATGGGGACGAAATTAAAAAGCGTATAATTGAAAAAAGATACAGATGTAACCTGATGGGAAGTGACGATGACAATTTTATTAGCGTCGTTGTCACTCCAAGACTTAATGACACAAGACTATATTACTTGTCGAAAGATAAAAAAATGAATGGGATTTTTTATTGAAAACCAATTTCTCGTGTATAATATTGGGTATTTAAATAAAAAAAATAGTTAGGTAAATAGGTTTTAAAATAAAAATAGTGGTTATGACATTTTGCGAAAATGATAATTTGCGAAGCTTTAATTGTTAACCACTTTTGTTCATAAGTGTACAGGGTCGAACTGTTTTACATTATGCCTCATATTTATACCGAGATTTGTATAATTATGTTACATGAATTCTCTTTTGTTCTTCTTCTTTATGTACAACTCACACTACTGTGGTGCGGCGCATTTTACAATTTGCTGAAAGAAATTGGTGCTTTTGCAAAGTAGTTAAAGTCCTTATTTGCAGGCAAATTTACTTTCCGCGCCACCTTGTGCCATTCAGACTGAATTGTACATTGCAGTGCAGATAGTATAATGATTGTATATAAATATTCTATACACACTACAATACCTATCCACCTACTCTACCAATAATTTTGAAATATTGTCCAGATGGCCTATTCTCTAATAAAATTATCCAAATTTCATTTTAATATAGGTACTATTGCAGACATTATTAAACTTCAAATTTGACGACAAATAACATTTTGATGAAATTTTCTTTGGAGATAACCATTTGGCATAGGTACATTTTTGTTGCAAATTATAGTTTCATTTTAAGGGTATTGTTTGCAATTGCATTGATGTTGAAATGAAATTTTGAGTAATTGTATTACAGAAATAAGATCACACCCACTTACATACATATCCCCTGTTTTTGCCATCCCTTGATTCGGTTGAATTTACTATAATTCTGTGTTAACTTGATTTGGGTGTTACAGTGGACGTAGGAATGTTATGACAGACATGACGTGGGATACATTTTGATTTATGTTTATTATACTTAGTGCCAACTCGAAACGAATTAGGAAACACGTAAGCTAAAAATTAAAACAATGTATTACATGACATTGATACATACAAAATCATTGGAGGTCGCGTTCTGAAGACGCATTGCCTAAATTGTGAGATGTATTGTAACGATATTGTGAAATCTTATTGAATAAAGGTCGCATAATTAAAAAAATCACGTGTGTTTTATAGGAGCTTCCACTGAAATATTTATTTTAATATGTTTTTGGTATTTGTTTTTAGGACAGTAATACATCATCTGTGTAAATTTCATCTGTTTAACTATCACGGTTTATGTAATACTGCTTGGTGACAGACAAACAGACGGATAGTTTAATCGCAATTATTTTAGTTGTTTCAGCGTCAATGAGTAACAAACATACTTGTTGTAAACTTTATAATAATGATTGATTGTATTAGGCTTTACTTTTCGTTTTTAGTCCCGACACCTGACTAGTATCACTACGTATCATGCGGTCTGCTGCGAGCAAAGAACACCTCCCTCCTCCCGCTTCTTGCATGCGGCAGAAAATTTTAAATTATAGTTTTATAATAATGTTATGAAAAATAAATATTTAGTATTATTAAGATAATTTTGTTCTCATAGATAATTAGTAGATAATATTAGATTTTAATTAAGAAAATTATTTTAATAGATTAACTGATTTATAAATAAATAATAACGTTTATAAATAAATAAGTAAGTTAATGAAGGACGCTGAACCGGCAAATGACTTAAAACGGCCAATGTCTACTAAGTTATTCCTTACAAAGGTAAACTTAAGTATACTTTAGTTTACCTTACTATTTACAATCAAATTACCTATAGAAGAAAGCAAACTGCACTTTCGTACATGTATTATTCAGTAGAGCGAAATTAGACCGCAGATTATTTAATCGCGTGTGTGTTGGATTGAAGAGTTGTTGTTAATTTATTTATCTAGTAGTAGAGATTTAAATACTTAGGTGATCTAAATGGTCGTGCGGGTTAAGCAACGCTTGACGCGGTCATTACTTACATGGGTGACCGAAAATTTGTGTGGCAAAAAATCATTTCTTGAGCTTTTCCGTGCTTCGGAAGGCACGTTAAGCAGTTAGTCCCGGTTGATATCTCTGATAGCAGTCGTTAGGTCAAGTTAGAGGCCTTAGGGCGATCTGAAAACTGAAATCTTTTTTTTTTTTTGTTATAATCATGCAATCAGTTTTCCAACTATGAGCAGATGAGTTGCGTGGGTTATGGCGGGCTGAGTTGTCCCTCATCAGAAACATCTCTTTTAGTCAAAGGACTGCATAGCTCATTGTAGTCCATCCAGTTCCAGTATGTTGCGTCTTTTTAGTCTTTTGACGCCATCAGGTATGCTGAGTTGCACAGCTAGTTGGTTGGGATGCTTTTCCAATCTGGATTTATATCTAGCCGAGCATGCTGCGATTTCGTCCTTAACTGTCCTCATGTTCAGGTGTTCATGAATCGCTGTATTTTTGATGAACCATGGCGCAAAAAAAGAAAACTGAAATCTGAAAAGAAAAAAATATTGCGTTCTTTATATTTATTTCTGTCGCCTGAGCTCACTTGGCGCAGATGGTTAGCTTCTTCCAAATAACTTTTTACCTTAATATTTAATTCAATAAGATGCATTTACGTGTTAAAAACTAAGATGTCATGTAAAAACAACGACTGTCGGCTTATTTTACACTGAAAACTCAACGAGCAATCGGCCGATCAAAAAGTGTATTATCTAAGTTGTCCATTAGTATGTTCGTACCTAATTGCAGTAAGGTATACTGACCACGAATTACCGATACAAACACTGTATTTGCATTTGTTTTGTCTTCACTTAAAAGTAAAAATGTCAGACACGCAACCCTTTGTTCTAAGTTTAAGCCGTTTCAGCTCATAATGTCCTTTCCCAGAATGTCATTTTCTCAAAATGTCGTTTCTCAGATTCTCCTTTTCTCACTGTGTGTTTTCCTAAAAATATTAATTGCTTTAAAAAATCTAAAAATCCACGTTTTAAATGCCCTAAAAAGAGTAAATAACCGTGCGGAGCCAAACGAGAGGCGCACCAAAAGTGGGGGCGCATCTTAGATGATTTTATTGGCACGCATAGCATACATAGGTTTTAAGTGTAAATCGTTAAGACGCGTGGGTTTTTGGATTTTTAAATCTATTAATAATACATATGTTTTTCTTTCTCGCGTGTCTATTTGATTGTCTGCTCTTAATAGTTGTTTGTAAATCAATGAATTTTTCATGTTAATTTAGGGCTAAAAGGCACATGGTGTTTTATCCTGAAAGTGCTTGTGGAAAGAAGAATGTAAGAATGTATCATTTTCAAACTGTAAAATTGTTTACTTTACAAATAAGTACAGTTTAAGTAAGCCGTAATTATCACTCTGCCAAGTTCAATATAGGAAACAATATATTTTGAAGTTCATAAATACTTTCAATAGGAGGCTAAAATTTGAATAGTATGTTCGGTATATAATTTAAGCATGATGATGTAGGGATAATGAAAATGCAGAGATCAGGGCTCATGCAGGGGAAACCACAGGACACTGATAGTCATAAAATAAACCGTCGGATTATTAAATATGTAAGGTCCCGTCGACCGTCACCTTCTTTCGTATCGCATCGTTTAAACAACAAAGAAAACTATAAATTAATAACTGTCGCCTATCACGTACATGGTTTATAATTTCATTGCTGTCAAAGAGAGAACGTAGACTGTCCACTTTTTGTCCAGTTTACAATTAGTTGGTAAATTGGACTTTTATAAGTGGCCGAAATTTGGAATATTTCATTTCAGCAGTAATTTTCACTTTAAAACTTCAGTTTCGAAACGCGCCTTAAAATGGGAATTACGTTAGAAGTATTTAGAAAAACTGATTTAGATTAGCGAAGTGCATATTGTGTGAAATGGTCATTTTTCGTGTGCGGTTTTCAAAGTGATATCATTTTGTTATATTCTCCAGTGCGTGCGATAAAAAATATTTTACACAAGTAATAATTACAAATACCGTGTAGTAAATACAACCGGTAGTCGACATGGAGAGACGAACAAACTTTTAGTAATCTTTTAACAGTCCCTGTTTTAGAGTTTTCTTTTGAGGCACGGTAGAATAGAAACCCTAAAAATAACACACGAAAACTTTTTAATCGGCCGATACAGCTAAAGACTGTCCAGTCTGCTTGTCCCCTTATACTTAGCTATTAATTCCACACTATCTAATTAGGTCATTATCGGTCAATTGGCAGGTGTTTAATTATAAAGAAGGTTTTCAAACCTATTTATTAGTGCTTGTCGTTTCAATTTAAAATCATTTGAAATGATTAAATGCTAGTAGGGCCTTGCGGTTTGACCCGTATTATTTCTGATCCCGCAGGAAAAAAGGAACATGGAATATGTATTAGACTTCATCTATCTAATCATCATCATCATCTCAGCCCTTAACCGTCCACTGCTGAACATATGCCTCCCCCATACGACGCCACAAACAGCTATTGCGAGCCACCTCTATCCAACGACTCCCCGCGACTGCCACAATGTCGTCGATCCACCGAGTAGGTAGTCTTCCAACATCGTGGTCGCCACTCGACGACTTTTGCTCCCCATCGGTTCTCTGTCCTGTGTCATCTATAGTATTAGTTTATAATAACTCATCGATACCTTACTATTGTATTTAGTCCTACAATTTCTAACTACAACATTCACAAGCGTACAGCAGTTCTTATTATAACTAGAGACTGTATAAGAAACCATTGAACCGTCCTAATCAAATAGGCAGCTCAAAACGACCGCAGGAATCGTACTGTATCCCAGACATCGTAGTTACTTCGACGAGTTGTTTCACCAACTTAGCAAAGGACTATAGATTGAGTCGAGTCAAAGACGATAAAACCAACTGACTGCTCATAAGTCTTCCCCCCTCACGAAAACAGTAGGTAAATCGTTTTAGTAGCATTCTCGTGCAAGAACAGCCAATCACAAAGAGTCTAAGTAATAGACAGGTAACTGTTATGATTACTTATTACTCAATAAGTTGGTATCTATTATGTTACTTGTAAAATAGCTTCTCCACCGAGAGCTAGATAACTAGTTTAGTAAGAACTGTCTTTTAAGTTCTTTGAGAAATAAGGATTCTATCAAAACATAAATGTGGAATGATAGCCAAGTTCAATGTATGCCTTGGTTGTTGACTTTAACGACAAAATAAGTGAGATTTAAATGGGTGCCAAGTGCAATGGTCAGTCCTGAAATTTATTTATAACAACATAAAATATAATTTCTTCTTATAACTTAGAATAATATATTGTAGCCTAAAGTCTGACTTGGCTAGTTCTCATATACGAATTATTATGTTCGATGGCTAGCTTTTACCAGCAAGCCAAATTTTCGGAATAATAAAATCAGAACTGACAAGTAACAGGTTTAGCACTATAATATATCTTAGAAAAGTCGATTTTTGGACGTTAATATCTAAATAACCGTTTGAGATGTGTTTGTGAAATTTGGAGCACGTATGTATCTCGCAAGTCTCAATATATAAGCTAAGTTTAACACGTTTATATGTGAAATAGTTTTTGAGTTATGATGAGGTGGTCAAATGGCTCCAAATGGTTCGTGTAATGTTACATATCTGTTACTTGATCTTGGTTTGACACACTACTCCATGTCTAGATTCTGTAAACCTAACGCAATGAACTTGACTAGTATCACTACGTATCATGCGGTCTGCCGCGTGCAAAGGACACCTCCCTCCTCCCGCTCTTTGCATGCGGCAGCAAATTAGATATTATGTTAAAATTAGATATTATGTTAGTATTAGTGACACCAATCATTAACCGTGCAATCGACGCGTTTCGGCTTTATAAAACTATCATCAATAACACAATGGCCAATCGTTTGATTATAACCCCACCCCCTGCCCCCAACAGTGAGTTGTGTTTTACAGAAAAAATCGCGGTATGAGCAGTCAATTGGCTTTATTGCCTGTGTTAGCAACGGACTACAGATTGAGTCGAGTACTTCAGTAGCTATTCCAATATCTTAGTAACTTGCTCGGTGCCTTTTCGAGCGGAATACGTCCTCTTAACTTCTGTAAGGGCATACACAACTGTTGGGTCGACTTGTCTATTCGCGAATTATAATTGGCGTACTAATGTGGTTAAGAATTGTGTGTGTTATTGTACTTGTGAAGAGTTTGTGTGTTGTATTTGCGTGTATCTAAAGCTTATACTTTGTTGTTATTTATTTACTAGCAGTGCCTGCGACTTTGTCCGTGTTGTTCGAACACATACCTACATCATCTCAGCCTTAATCCGTCCACTGCTAAACATAGACCTCCCCAATACGACGCAATAAATGGCGATCGGGAGCTACCTCCATCCAACGACCGCGCGACCGTTAACAATGTCGTCGATCCACCGAGCAAGTGGTCTTCCAACACTCCGTTTCGCATTGCATCGTGGTCGCCACTCGAGAACTTTTACTTCCTAACGCTTATCTGTCCTTCGAGCTATATAGCCTGCCTATTGCCACTTAAGTCTACTAATTGGACACTGCCGCTGTGCAAAATCTACACTCCATTGGTCGCTCATCGAAGTACTAATTCTGCCTTTACCCTTAAGACCAAGCGGACTTGCGCGCCTGAAACTGCGAGGCGCTGTTAGTTATCTAATAACTCTGTAGCTCTACAAATGGCCGTAAAACCACTGCTATATAACTTCGGCCATCAAAACCAGCCATTGGTCAGTGGCGAGCGTTGTTGAGGCTTCTCGAATCCAAATTAAACTGTAAGGTGGCTTCTGCAGACCGTGTCGGTTTTACAATAAATTGATGTAGGTCTTAGGCTGAAATCTATATAGTGCGTACTTTGACTTTGCGCAGACTGTGGTTAGCAAATATAAAGCTTAAACTTTGAATTCGAATTTATATACGAATATAATAAAAATAACTAATCATAAACTTTGCTTCAGTCATAACAGAGAAGCAAAGTTTATGATTAAAGGTCATGGTTTTTGATTGGTTTACAATCTAAATTTTTTAGTTTTTAAATTTTTTAATTGAAAAACGTAACTTTGATACGCAAAAACTTTGGATAGTTGCGAAGATCGCTTTATAAATACCAAAAATTGTCTAAGTAAAAGTTTTTGCTTAGCAAAGTCAAAGTACGGACTATAGATGATCGTTCGAAATTAGATATATATTTTTTAAAGGTGTGCGAGTAATTTCCCGAACAGTTTGGCTTCGGAACTGGTTAAGCTCGTCCGCCAGAGACGAGTTTGAAATGCATCACTATCAGGTGACGTTTCTCCTTATAGTGTCTAATAGAGACCAGTTCAGTTCTATGATGTAGGTCTTGCAAAGAAATACAACAAGTCGCTGACAATATTGTTACGTCTGTTGTAAAAAAGAAATAGGTATTGCCGCTACGGGCGGCGCTATGATGAAGTCGATGAATGGCAATCGAGTATTTCAAACAGTATAATCTGGTAAAAACATCATTTATATGTATGTATGTATTTCATGGTCATTTATATGTATGTTAGTTAATAAGGTTTATATTTTTATGGATTTATTAGGCGTCTATCTATATTGCATTATATTGTTACCTCGGTTACTGCGATCCAACTTGTGCTTAGTGTAGAATCGATGTCTGATATATGTAATTTGAGAAATGTCTAATAAGTGTCATAGTTAAAAAATTAATATTTAATTTGATTTGATTTGAAAAACGTCAAGGAAACACACTAACCAATACAAAAGCGGATACCGAACACCACATCCCCAATGCCCAATGAACCGAGTAGGTACGTCGCCATAGGTATTGAACCGCAAAGTGCATCACTTGCACTACATCCGAGAAACGGTGTCGTGGAAGCCATATTGGTATTACATTACCTCGGCACTCGTTTTAAATTGGAAAGGGGTACTTGGTGTGAATTAAAAAAAGACTTCGTTTTTACTGTTCCGTACTTTGTATCACCTCAGGATCACTTTGTTGTTCGTCCTTCTGTCTATCAAGACCCTTTCGGCCAAATTTAGAAACGCTACTCGAAATTTGGGTCGTACTTAAACAAATATGCAGCTCTTATACTTAAAAATTCCAATACTAATTTTGAATTTAGAAGCTGCTTAATTATTTATCACGCGCGCAGTTATTAAGTTAATATTAAAATCAAATACTGAGGAGGTCTTCGGTTGGTATTATCAAGCTTTTTAATTGACTCAGCCAGCGATGTGTTTGTGCATCAAATCTGGCAAAATTTGCTTTCGTCTGTCAGTATTTATATTTGTTCTTTCTCCTATGTATGTTTAATTCTAATATTAAAACTTATCACTAACTTAAAAACGTATTTAAATCATGTTATTTATTTGTTTCAGGTACGATTGATTACATTAGAACGCTAACTTACAAAATGGTAAGCTTAATTTAATCACGTCAGCTGTCTAATACAGGAGGGCAATAACGAAACGTACCGACAAATACGCAGTAGGAAGTTATGTTCGTTCTGAACGTATAGTTTTCGTTTCGAACGTATAGTAATTTATGGTTCAGAACGAACATTAACTACCTACTGATGTTCGGTCAAATCCTTCGGTACGTTTCGTAATAGCCCTCTGATTCGAAACCATTTCATCACAATCGGCTCAGCGGTTTTCGCGCCCTCGCACCTGCACGTACTTTGCAATTGCAACTGAACTGATATTGTAAATTCATTTTGTTTAAAACATTTTTGAGTCAATGAAGTATCTATTGATTTTCGATTTGCAACTAACTTTCATCTGAATTGCAACCGAAACGCAGTTGATTCAAAAATGTATGGAAAACCAAAGATGAAGTTTCGATTGCAGTTCATTTTCAATTGATACGCAAATTATGATGATAATAAAATGAAAGTTTTTATAATTCGAATACAGGAATCGGGGCACTAGTTTCGAATCAAAAGAAATAAAAATAAAAAATTTCAAAAGCTAGGTAATCAAAATGGCTTACCGTGGAAAAGCAAACACTTTAGTGATTAAGAGGTACCTATAAGTGGTCGCAAGTTATCGGAATGCCATCAATCTAAGCCTTTGACATGTCAACTGAGTAACTCCGCCTATCGCCAGATCATGATGGGATGAAGTTATAATAGGATGATTGACTACCTAGACGACCTACCTACCTATAGGTATTATCAATGTGTAGGTAGGTTTATACCTTTAGATAGTAATACCTATCCGAAGAAATCGATATGTCAGATTAGTTTGCGGGCATACGACGCGGCAAGTTACTGATTTGTAATTTAATTACTATAATGTACGTATTGATTACTAATGATTGGCAGTGCTTCTATCTCGCCTTAATTAAGAAAACATCTATTCTATGTAATATTGGCAACTTTCACCTCTATCATATACTAGGATTTGAGAACGTTTTAAAGCAAGATAGGCATGTTTAAAATAGCCTTTTTGTGCAACGTTCTATATCGGAGCATATAAGTTTCAATTTTCAATGCAATTACTTAATGTATTGTAACAATCTGTACCTCTGTACTTATTCATTATATACTTAAAGACTAGAAAACTGAAACAAATAAGCATTTTTGTTGCCAACTGTAGGTAAATAAAATACAAAAAAAAACTTTAAACCTTATGCAAATTGTATTGTAGATTGAAATGCATTAGCTTTTCGCAATAAAAAACTACATTTAAACCGCTTCAGAATACACGCCTTGAAAACTCTTTAAAGCCCTTCTAAGTAGCTGTTTAAATTCAAGTTATTCAAGTCGTCATGTGCAAACTGGAGTGGTGTTTGTACACACTAGGCACGTCCGCAAACACTGGCCGGTGCCCGGCCGCTTGTTTGGCACGGACGGACTTAGCCATCGAGGCGGATATAAGCCTAGTGCAACAGTTTACTAAGATACAAGGGTTCTTAGATCGGATTTAAATAAAATGTGGGTAGGTAGGTGGAATGTGTTGTTGTTAAGTCTTGAGTGGAAAATAGGGGTGTGTCACTTTGAATCATGTCCATTTCGTCTAAAGAAAAAAGAAAATAAGTTTATTCGGACAAGCATATAAAAGGAAATTTAAAACCTATCAGCTGAGATAAGGTCAAATGCTAGCTCATAGCTCTCAATTTAAAAAAAGTAAAAAAAAATGATTAAACACTACATTGCACCAAACTTAAATTAAACAAGAATTACAAAGACAGAAACTTAAAACTAGTGTCGTACAATGGTAGTGTGATACAAAGATAAGGTACACAAAAATAACTTTAAAAAAACAACAAAGAAATGACAAACATGTAGGTACAACAAAGAATAGAAGTCGTGCTCTGCTCATATAGGCACAGACTCAGCATGAATCTGCTGCTATTGTATAAAAACATATAGTAGTCAATTTCGGTAACTAGGTTTAAGTTTAATGTTTAGCTTTTAAAGGACTATGGTGCCATTCGATAATCTAGATGGTGGGTATTCTTACAACGAACGTTTGAATTTCGTTTCACCTTTTTAAAAATCTAGTAAGTTATATAGTAAGTTTCCCAAACAGTTCTAATGCATCGCTATCAGGCAACCTTTCTCCTTTTAGTCTCTATTAGAGTAACCTATTCATGCCTTTAGCATACGACGTAAATCGCACAATAATAAAGATTATAAAATAAAAACAAAGTGACAGTCATTAAGCGTCGCGTCGTACACAGCGCGCATACAAAATACAAGTAGTGATTTAGTCGGTGCGAGGCGCGCGCTGTCGGGATGTAAAATGGTCTGATAATTAATTCATGACGCTTGAGGGTCGCCGTAGTAAGGGAATAGTTGCAGAACAGGGTTGTCACTGCTTAAGTCTCGTGTTTAAATATTAATTGAGTAATTTGAAGCGGTTGTTTTAACCGGGAAATTGCTAAATGAAGTTGGATGGCACTAAATTCTCACAAATAGTTGTGAAGATAATAGTGATGACTAACTTTTTTTAGAAAACACATTTTAAAATCATTATAAATATTCATGCACTTTTTAAATTCATTTTTAAAACCACACTCTGAAATTGTGAACTATGAACGTGTTGATTTAGTTTAAGGTAAAAGAACACAATGTTGTGAAGTTTATACAATATGAAGTTTAATTATTATGTCCGCGTCCGAATACCAATGGCTACAGAAACCTCCAAAAAACACACTACATTCTCATAAACGAAAACTATCCAAAAATATCAATTTCTAAAAAATCATAACTCTAAATTACTTACAATTTCAATAACTACGATCTTCAAACAAAAAAAACCCTTAAAAGAATCTAAACCCTAACTGTACCCACCCACGACATTATCGCTTTTAAATGACTCTTTTTTAATAACAGGCGAGGTGCCGTGCATTTGTGTGATAAGAAGGGAGGCAGCCCTGACTGTAGACTGTGTTACGTATACCGTAGTACTACGTAAGTTGGGGGTGTAAGCAGTACGTACAATTAGTTAGAGCATTGCGTAACACAAGGCGATCGTCTAACTTTGTACCACTGAACTGGGAATACTTGGATTGTGTAGTAGGTATCGATAGGTTTCTATACGATTCGTTTTAGTTACGGACGGAGGTACGGTAAATGTTTCAAACGTGGTGATACTTTAAATTACTATTGTAAACAAGCCAGTCATCAGCCAACCAGTCAGTTTCGTGAACAAGCCAGTTAAATATGAATTAAGTATCAAGCTTTGTAAAACAGTTTGAAACATGGTAAACATACCGTTCTTAGGTAAAGTTTAAGTGAAAACAACCCAGCCGTCTTAGTTTAAAATCGTTTACTTAACTAATATTAGATAATTAAATTACATCGTCTTTTTAGAATATTTCTTAACATTTTGAGGTTCATCTTGTAAAAACACTATGCGTCAGTAGGTCCGTTCGTAGGTAAAACAAATCGTATCCTGAATATAGAAACCTATTTATAATACGTACTTTCTCGGTAATATATGAGAATT
Source organism: Idaea dimidiata (assembly GCA_949358125.1). Lineage (NCBI taxonomy): Eukaryota > Metazoa > Arthropoda > Insecta > Lepidoptera > Geometridae > Idaea > Idaea dimidiata. The sequence goes on from OX442328.1 coordinate 16,048,809, forward strand.
TGCTTCAGGTTCTTATTATTTTGATCAAACACGACGTTCACGCCGTAAATGTTTTGTGTTTTACACCACTTGACATATACTCGTAGACGCTAAGAAAAGAGGGTTTACTTACCTAACTTTCCTAAAGCTATTAAAGCTTTTTTTTAATTTATTACGGCCGGTCTGCGTGACACCAACCCTCCTAGAGGCCAAGCAGTGACTCCCTTAATCCCCATTTATGGAGGTGGTGGTTAGTTTTCTCGTAGTTAAAACTTAATCGGTGCTGTCGGGTCCAAGGTTTACGGCTCTAGTCGAAACCAGGGTTTTTTTTTACATAGGATAGGCCTCCATCTTACCTAATGACCTCCATAATTTCTTCTATGGTTTTCGCGATTTTGCATAATAAAACACTTTATTTATTGGGTATAATCGCGTTTTTTTCATGATTTTTTAACGAACCGAGCTTTTGCCATCTTTACATTTGGCTTTTTCAAGGTTGACTTGTTGGTTGACAGTTTTATAATGACCTCCATCTTACCTAATGGTAAGCGACATTGAGGTCTTGTACTGTCTTGTCAATTTCCTTGTTGAATCTAATACGAGGTCCTCGTGCATGTAATTTCTTTTTGCTGACTATAATCCCTGTGACTGGTTTCCAAATTCCAAAGTCACTGAGTTACAAATCAGCTATTAGGTTCGTTGATTCGCCAGCATACTTTCCTCAATTCCGTCTCCAATTCCTTACATAGACGTTTCATTTTCTCAGTCAGTTATCAAAGTAATATTTTTAATAATTCCATTCCAATTTCCCGTTTTTCGGGGCGATCGCTCCAGCTGTCGTGTTTGCGTCAAAACTCACATTTCCTATGTAAATTGAAATACCATTCAATTTGTAACGGGTGGATTGGTTAGGAAAGTCATTGTGAAGTTGCGTAGCTGTGATGCTGTTTCATCCCTGTCTGAATCCCGCCTTAATAGACCTTTCACATGATTTCTCAAAACCAGTAAAAAGGCATCGTGTGTTAGTACGGTTTTGTACTGGTTTGATGTCCGTTTGCACTGGTTTACTGATATGGCTTAGTAATCAGCATAACGTCGTGGGAGTGGGCTATTAAGGCCGATACAACGAGCAGTGGATCAGGTTCAGATCCACCTGATCCACCTTATCAGACATCTATGTCGTGCTTCATCTTTGAAAGTGAGATAATGGTCAAACGCTCATCTGTCATTAATTAAAAAAAAAAAATTTCTACCCGTAGGCAAGAGGTATGGTAAGACCTTGAAACGTTTGTAACGCTCTTTGCTATAAAATATTAAAAACATTGCGATTTTAATGAATATTGCTAAATAATCGGGTATTTAATGTTTATCGAGCTCAGTAAAAAAGAAATTGAAATGTGGTAAATGCTCCGTTCTTTAATAATGTTTGTAGTGAAAACAGCCAGTTAAAAATGCAAAATTTATTTTAATGAGTTTAATGTCAATCTAACATCGCGAAAACAAAAGAAAAATCCTACAAATTACAAAGGAACTAACTCCCTATTATTCACGTAACACAACATAGTGTTACACTATACACAGTAAGTAATCAACGCATTGCAGACTCCAAGACTAGCTGTAGGGGCATTCAGGACAAGCTCAACTATAGAGTTATGCAAATCATTAGCCCAGCAGTGCAGGCTACAACGCTCAGCTAATTGGATCCTGTACTCTAGTGTTGGGATGGTATCGACATGTTAAGAAACATTGTATCGATCCCGGCGTTACGATATATAACGAATTATGTGTCAGAAAATCAGCTGTCAAAAATGTAGACAGCTACTTTTTACAAGAGACTTATTTATACCATAGTAGAAAGAAGTTAATGTATGTTAATGCAAACTTGTGTGTTTTCTGAAAACGGGTTTTGACAAATCATGTGTCAAATTTCCTACATTTTTTACTGACCACATAGGTCAATCCCGGGAAATAAATTTGTATGAAAATGGGCATCTGGAGTGCCAACTACTAACTACTACTAGGTAAACTGTGGTTATACCCTATCTTTAATTAGACTTATACCCCTATTCAATCCTTTTCTCTATGTTATCTATTATCATCAGGTAGTGTAAAATCTAGTCTAATCTATACACACAGTACCTATTATACATAATAAATGAGTAAAAAATTACTCACAGTCGGGACCCATTCATTTCACCAATCTAATTTTTCCAATGGGTCCCGACTGTGAGTAATTTTTTACTCATTTATTATGTGTTCTGTGTGTATCGATTACAAAACTATTATTACTTAGCGTAATTTCAAATTACTGGGCTTGTTTTTTTCTTTTTGGTTTTTTTGTTGTTTCTATGCGTATTTTTTAATCGAGTTTTTTACGCAGTCGGGTTTTTTGTTTTTTTATAAATTATTTTTTTTATTTTACGCTTTTTAGCTATTTTCATTTATTGATGGTAGGTCAAATCAAAATCAAATCAAATATTTATTTATTAACTATGACACTTATTACACATTTCTTAAATTACATATATCAGACATCGATTCTACACTAAGCACAAGCTTGTAGGTAAGTCTCGTAATCTATTCATTTCATTAGGTAGGGGGTTATAATGTACTAGCTGCGCCCCGCGGTTTCACCCGCGTAAGTTCCGTTCCCGCGGGAATAAAAAGTAGCCTATTTGTTAATCCAGGTCCCCCAGCTACCTATATTCCAAGTTTCATTGCAATCGGTTCAGTATTTTTTGCGTGAAAGAGTAACAACCTCACATACATACATACATACAAACTTTCGCGTTTATAATATTAGTAAGATTCTGTTAGGGTTTAGTTATTTATTGTTTAAATTTATTATTATTCTTTTAACGTTTTTAGGTACCTAAGTGTTATTAGGCTTTTATTCAGTAGGTAGGTACAATTTATGTAAATATTGTTTTAGTATATATCAATAAATTCCTGTCACCTGTACCATCACGGCTTATACTTTGATAGTTCCAAGCGTAACTACGTAACAAAAATAAAAACTTGTTCGTTAGTAATAAAAAGCAAGAATACCTAATTGTAAATTAACTTTAAACCGTTATATTTCCTAAACGGTTCTTTAAAATGAAAAATGGTGAAAGAAACCTAATATTTATTTTTAAAAACCTATTCAACGATACCCATCTTGACATACTTTGACGATTTTGGATTTTTTAATTTTGACAATATGGCGTCTGGTGGTGACATATGTTACTTTGGATTACTGTCATGTCTTTAGTCACACTCGCCAGATTAAGACGAATCGATTGACGTAAGAATCATCAAAATCGGTCCACGCGTTTGGCCTCTAGAACGCCACATAGAAACATCCATACATACATAGACTGATAAACACATTACCCTCCTTTGCGTCGCGCAGTCGGGTAAATAGGAAGTAGATGTCAATTTTCTTAAGGAACCTTTACATATCCTTCGATGTGTACCGAGCCGATATCATTTCGAAAACGTTGTGTGTATGTGAGCAGGGCTTTTACGTACGTTTTTAGGGTTTCGTACCTGAAAACACGGGACCCTTGTTTTACTTAAAATTAATGTACGACTTATTTTTTTACTGTTATCTTGTTGAAATGTTATTGTTAAAAAAGAAAACAGTGAAGTCCGCGAGGCACTTCCGAAGTTCGAATCGATAAACGTGGAATGATTTAGGGTAACGAATAAAGTTTTCTTAACAAATAAGTCACGAAGTTACGAAGGGAAAATATATTTTTTGTAAACTTGTTTGTGTGTCGGTTATTGAAAAACTTATGAATACCATATTTATTCAAGTTATCGTACTTCGCCATTAAGAATTCAAGTCTCAATTTGACAGTACATTTTAAGGTGATATATTTATCAAATTCATGCCTTGCGCCCCGCGGTTTTACACGCGTGAATTCTGATTTCGCGGTAATACAAAGTTATAGCCTATGTATTTAGCCAGATCTCCAGCCATCTGTATACCAAGTTTCAACGCAATCGGTTCAATAGTTTTTGCGTGCATTATTATAGGAGGGTATATATATTAGGAGGAGTATTATTATACGTACGATAATTTACCTGAAAATATTTAATAAGCTATCTAATTCAATCATGGGCTTACACTTATATACAAAAATAAATCAAATATAGTATGAACCTTTTAAGTATGTGTCACATTCGGTTTGACGCAAAACAGTGCATTTGGACAAGTGGGATCTTTTAAAATGTTCCAAATGTCGCTAAAAGTTAATAGTCCACTACTTTCAATTGAAAGGAATTTATCGATATTTTTAACGCGTTAATAACAAAGTGCCCATCCCTGCAAACGCCGCACTTGTCAATATAGCTATATTTATTGTCTACGAAACTGCGATTACTATTTATATTTCCGTATTTTTCCGTCGAAATGGCACACTATTGTGAATTCTGATGGCCGCTTACAAGTCTCTCTTACTTTCTCCTTATTGACCGAATTATATCTGACGTTATTACGTAGTTTGTATTGACGAGGGACAAAATTGCCTCCTGTCCACAGAAATACACGAGACATGTCATGTTCAACATCGTTATATCGAAATAAGGGTTTGTCATTTCAAAGACGGTTTCTAAAAACAGTCCTTCGTACAACCTGACAAGGATACTTTTGCACGTGGCAGGAAAACGAAACTAATTTGGTTCTAAACTAATTTTACAGTACATAAAGGCTGGGGCCTGGGGCACAGCCTCTGGCCTGGGTACTCTCTCTATGTACTGTGCTAATTTGAACCAATAAGGTTGAAATTTCGGTCGGAATGTCGGATTAGTAAGAACGCCCGCGCCCTCATTCAAATCTGAAAAAAACCTACGTCAGATTGTAGTAATGATGGAAAACACTCTAAAAAGGTTTATGTGTAAAAACGAGATTCTTTTTACGATCTTTTATTTAACTTTGAACATAACGAAATCGTCGACTGGTAAACTCTAAGTAGCTTATAAAACATTTTACATAACCTTCTTTCCTCAAGATTCCCAACATATTTGGAAATCTCGGTTAAATTCGGAAGCGACATTGCTATTTCATCTAACAAGGTACCCAAATTAATGTTGAATTCAGATGTAAATAGAAAAGGAACAAGTCGAAATCACAATTAGTCTGCGAAATTTAAAGGAGTCGAGAACTCAATCTGAGATTAATAAAAAGTCGTGAAACAAGATCTTTTGAGGCTTTGAAAAGGCTTGTAGCGACCGAGATAGCTCGGGTCATAGACCTATAAATTATTTTGAAAGGACTGGCAATTAGAAAAGAAAGCATTAATTTAATTTAAAAAGGCGCAATCCATACTTTTTGAATTTTCGGATCTCACAAATAGGGCGTGGTCTCGGCTTTTTTCACATTTTCAATAACGTGGATTTTCACTCACCCAGACTCTATACATGTTTGTCTTGTGAGTAAAGGAGCTAGGATTTTAAAATGTCAGCGAAAATAGGACAAAAGCTGAGTCCACGCAAGTTTGTGAATGCGGCTGTAAGTCACATGGGTTGACATATGTTTACTTGGCTTAATATACAATAAACGATTGCCATCTGTGTAACAAGTTTTTACGCACTTGTTACTAAGGCCCTGTCCTTTCGAACTAGTTCATAAGTCTTCCCGCTCAGGTGCAGAGGGCTGGTATTTCCTGGGCGGTGTGGCGTGTAGTCGCTAGTCGCTCGTAGCATTCGACGCGTCGCCCACGGCCTGCCCTCTCGTTACAAGATGACATGCCGGCGCATACCACTCCCGCTCTTTTGTGTCGTGCCTCCATTTAAATTCATCTGAACATTTCGCCCGCTTTGTTTCGGTGCAGCAGTCGCGATTTTAATCACTTAACCGAGGCGCGTCGGGACGGTGATGCCTCTTCAAATATAGCTCGTAAAACTGGCAGTAAAACGGGAAGGTTTTATGGTATGATGCTCCGACGTCGAAGCTCATTATTTGGACGGTTCGGTCGCCCGTATTATGCTTGATTGCGGACTCTTGTCCTACCAATTAACTGGGACCGTAAATTAAACGGAAGGAAGGGCGACGGATTTTTATGCGCGGACTTTGCCACGGCCCTTGATCCGGGTGTTTATTGATTTCATGGGACGGATATTTCGGACATCTTGTTTACTGGCTATACCTGCGAAAATATCAACGTTTATATTTATTTTTTGTACCTTCACACAAGAGTAGAAAATAGGTCTCGAAGCTTATTTACCCAGACTAGTTCATTCTTTTACGTTTAATAATCCTATGGATTATTAAACGCAATTTAAGTCTCTAATAAGATCGACTACACGTTGGAACATACGATTAAATAAATGATATTTCTTAAAACACATCGTCACAATCAATCTGGTGAAAAAGACCGTCGAACATATATCTAAAATGCTTAAGACGTCTAAAAGTTAAACCAATCAATCATTTCACTTTTGATGAAATAAATTAGGCAAGTACTCATATCTAATCACGACCCCAATCGTAATGTTATTCACTAAGAACGGGTAACGTGTAAAACATTATTAAATCAGAAATACCAACAGCACAACATTCTTAGAAATCTCTAGCGCAAGCTAACCAAACATAACAGGGTCGCGTGACATCTCTTAATAAATATTTTGATGTGAAAAATTCTACATACATTTTTACGTTTTTTTTTAATCAAAGCTCATGCACGGCGCGGCGTACATGCATGCATAATCCGGGGTAACGCGATAGCAACATCAATTCTTGCCAACGGGCACCTACACTACGAGTAAAGCAAGCAACTGTTGGAACACGGAATGAAAAACAGCTAAGACTTTTGTTAAATTTTAAATCTAGGAATGTATCTGTAAGAACGGATTTAAATGCAAATAAGACGGTGGTTCTGTATCTGAACTGGGCTGTTGAACATTTGTGTTTCCAGGTTTACGAAAACGTAATGAACATTTTGTTTTTAAGGAAATTTGTTTTTAGAAGAAACATGTTATTTTGTTTGAAAATTTATTGTGAGAGGACAGGGCAAGAGATCGGGTGCAAGTGCCACCGGAAGCATTGAATTATAAAATTTAAAATCTAAAATATAGTTTTTCGATGTTATTCTAAATAATAAACTAGCTATTTTATAATAAACACAGTGAGGTTCACACCCGATCACGTATTTCGACAAGTTATAACTTGCAATGTTATTTTTCTTGTATTTTTTTTAAATTTCCTACAATGTTATACGGGAGGCTCTCCCCCTCTTTATATTTGGGAAGCTTATCATTATAACTAGGGGTCAGGTGGGGTAATTTATATCCCCTCGATAAATCACCATGTATAACCATTTTACGTGATACAAAAATAGATTAATTACATTCTTCTCTCGAATATGGGAAAAATATACTCGTATATTGTAAGAGGAAATGTATCGAAACAGGTATCGTATTCGATATATTTTATAACGATGGCAATAATAAACGATAAGCGAAATCACAATAATGAATCTAATATATGGTTTCTTGTTATTTTTAACCAACTTCCAAAAAAGGAAGAGGTTATGTATTCGGATGTTTTTTTGTGTATATTACCGGAATTCTGAGGTCCGATCGTGAGTTGGTTTTTAAATTAATTTATTTTTTTAAGTTTTAGGTGGCTTATCGAAGTAATAACCGTGACAGATGTTGCTTAACCTTGCACTGGCATAAAATATCTATTTAGTCTTTATTTTACTAATTTTATAAATGCGAAAGTTTGTTTGTATGTGACTTGTTACTCTTTCATGCAAAAAACTACTAAAGCGATTGCGATGAAACTTGGAATATAGGCAGTAGCTGGAGACCTGGAATAACACATAGTCTATTTTTTATCCCGATATTTTCGCGGGAACAGGATTGAAACCCCGGGACGCAACTAGTATGCTATAAACTAAGTACAGTCTAAAAAGATCTGAGTGTTACAGAAAAAAAAAATTAAACAAACACGACTTGACTTAATATTTAAAAAATAATAAAGAAATTAACATCTGCAAAAACATAACTCAAAAATTCGAAAATTACGTATTACGTCGGGTTGATTTTCTACCGGGTGGTTGCGATAGTGGGTAATTTCGTATGTCGTGTCCAAACCACCCCCGATTGCATTATTTAATAGCACCCCTGATTTATAGTGTTTCTCTAAAAAAAAAGTTTTATTTTGCTTGAACCAAAGATTTACCAGTTGCCCGATAGCTCCGTAGAAACAAAAGTAAAAGTGAAAAAAAAACCTTTTAAAAACTTTTTAACAAAAAAATTAAACTTCCGGAAAAAATGAAAGAAAAATAAATAAAAAATAGTGGGGTCAAGTAGTTTGGCTCGTCATATTTGTCTTAAATGAAATTAAATTAATATCATTTAAGTTTAATTTAATTTAAAACTACACCAAAATGTAGAAAACAATTTCACCTGCAATAAATACACATAGAAGTATTTAACGACATTCCGTAATGAAACAATTAACAATTTTCTATGATCCTGACAGGGATTTTGAATTTAGTCTTAATAAAAAAATATTTTTTTGTCTAAAATGTGGCTAAGGTTTCGATACAATAAAATCGATTCCAAATATTGTTTCACCAATAGATAGTTACATTATCGATGAGTAACATATACATACTTTTGATCTCGATATTCCCCCTGGATCGGGACTTCCGCGGGTAAGGCCGCGGGTCGCAGCTAGTTAACTATAAAGCCGTGTTTTCACTACGAAAGTAGTATCACGAAAGTTATCACACAAAAAAGTTGCTCGACGCTAGTTTTATCAAAAAATCACTGGTGCTACGCATTTTTTTTGCAAAGATGACTATAACTTTCGCGACACTAGATCCGTAATGAAAACTATATCGGCCGATGAATAGTGTGTGATCTACGGCAACTCTTAGTTGTTTTATGAGATAATCTGACTGGCGCTTGGCAAGCATTGCCGATGTGTATGCTTTATGACTGTGAAAAACCGTTGTAGCCGGTTTTTGTGTTGTAATTTATACGCACCATTGGTAAATGGGCTTTTCTGTGGCTAGTAATATTGTATCTGTAAAAAAGGATAAACTTGGCTTGAAAAATGTGAAAAAAGGCCTTATTGCTGAAAGCGATTTCTTCTGGGCAGCCTTTGCTTTAGCTTGAGTGGCAGGCAAAATATGAAATAAGCCTAAAGCGGCCAAGTCGTATCACCAAACGGATTTGTCCGTGTTACGTAGAACTATGCAGCTACTGAGGAAGACGAGTCAGATCTTGTTCCACTACTGTCTTCCTTCTTCAAGATGAGCGCGCTACATCCTAGGCCATATCATCACTTACCGGGAGATAAAATAGTGATCAAACGCGCATCTATCGTGTTTAAAAAGATAGAAGTGCTAATATTACAGCGGTGATAATTTTTACGCAAGTGGGAAGAAGTAACTAAGTAAACAAATATGGTTTTTACTACTTCACGCAAAAACTACTGAAACGATTGCTATAAAATTAGTATGTATACAGATATCTGATAATCTATTCCCGGGATCTGGATCTTACGCGGGTAAATCCGCGACGCGCTACAAGTATATAATATAAACACTCCATGCCCTACAAAACTGCATCAATCATAAGAATCAAAATTAATTGACCTCCTACACGCATACAGCTAAACAACGGCGCCTTCGTAACAAACGAAATTATAACCATTCATCATCAAGGATGAAAATTAAAAATATTTGAAGGATGGAACGAATTTCCTTACAAAATTAGGGAAGGAACGTAGGAAAGTTGCTTTCTTTCATTATTCTGTGGAAATATGAGATTAGTTGGCAGAAAGAAGTCCAAAAGCCACACCTTATGAAATTAAACACTTTTTTATGATTTTATTCATTTTTCAACGCTGAAGCGTTGGACGTTGAAATATGTTTAATATTATAAAAACAACGCGATAAAACCGGAAAATTTGTTTTGTTTGGAACAAATACCATTCTTGACACTACGACTTAGGGACCGTCTTCATGAGCGTTAGAATCGCGGCATTATTCTTATTTCTATACAACCCCCTATGCCGCGTTAACATCGCCGTGAGGAAACACGTTCATAGAGCTTGTATAGAAATAAGGGGCTCGACGATAATAGCGCCGCGATTCTAATGCTCGTGGATACGATCCCTTAGGCCGGTAGGTAACAAGGCGCGACCGAAAACTCCCACAAAAAAACCCCGCTTTGGTCGCCTTTTACGACGGGAAAACTGTAGCCATATCCTTTAGACCTTTTTTTTTTTTTTTTTTTTTTAAGGTGGAGAAATTCAGCCTTATGCACCGTCCCGCCGCTCCGGGGGGAGCGACGAGGGTGTGTGGGGCTCCCTTTCTGGCCTAAGGTGTTGGATGGCCAGTGGTTTACCCACTAAAACTCCACCGGTTCCTCACACGCCTTTATGCCGGGACTACGGGAATGTAAAGTCCTCCGCGGTACCCGACGGCAGTGGTCCTTTTGAGGGCGGACTCCTCTCCAAATCTCAACATAGGTCGTCTGACCTGATCCTCTTGAACGGTGCACGGGAACCACGCACCCCGCTCGGGCCCTTGCACGGCGACAAACCCCCCCGAGTCTGCCGCCAAGGCCCATTTAAGGAGGCATCAGGTCGTCACGACGGCGGCGAAGTCGTCCTGTGCGTCCTGCCTCTGTGCGAGTGAAGTGCTGACTTTGCTCACGCTCTCTCTCCGCCGCCTCTTTAGCCGACATCACTCGCTCGGCAAAGCGAAGCACTGCAGTCCATGCAGACTCGTCTTCCACCATCGCACTCAACACTCCCTGGAGCGACAGGTCGCTTCCCACCACCGATCGCAGCAAGTCACGCTCAACATTCCAAGCCTCGCAGACCTCGAGAGTATGATCGGCGGTATCCACATCGCTGGAACAGTGGTGGCAGCGAGTGTCTATCTCCTTACGCGTTATCTGACACAGATACTTTCCGAAACACCCATGTCAGGAAAGTATCTGCGTCAGCCTGTACGACAGTACGCCATGTGGCCTGGCAATCCACTCGTCTATTATGGGACGCAGTGCCTCTACAGTCCTATCACCGGCTTGGGGTCGCGTCATCCGCGTGTGCCATTCTGCCGCGGCTGCTCGGTGGAGCTCCAATTGGCGTCCTTTCACCTCCCAAAGAGCCGGCTTGTCGCCCCTTTGACGAGCCTCTTCACGCCAGCGGAACAAAGACGCGAGGGCCTTCGCGTCTAAGTCCCACGGCAGAATTCCAGCCAAGGCACATCCGGCCTCATACGAGATTGTGCGGTAACCGCGTATCGCCCTCACGGCCATCATCCTCTGTGACTTTCGCAACAGAGCCCGGCTTTGACGCGTGAGGATATCCTTTAGACCTGGGCTACAGGATATACGCTCATACAGTTTCCCATCTTTCATAGAATCGGGACCGGTCACAAAAAGTTACAAAAGTATCAAGTCATTTAATACTAATTTAACTAAATTATTATAATTGCCGCATTTCGCGAACATTACCTACAAATAAATTATACATTTTACGAATGCTGAGTTCAAAATCGATCCGATAAGTAGGTCGTTATTCCTGAAATCACTTTCACTTCATTAAACTGATAAACCTTTTCCACTCGATAAACTTTCATGCAGAGGTGAACAACATTTTAAAGACTTTTGAAATAACTATCGATACTTCTCTCAGATATGCAAACATCTCTACATTAAACCACAGTTATCATTATCATCTTATCCGTCCATTGCTAAACATAAACCCCATACGACCCCACAAATAGCGATCCCGAGCAGCCTCCATACCTCGACTCCCCACGACCGCGCGTTTATAATATTACTAGGATTTATTAAAGATTCTGTATTCAAATAGAAAGCGTAAATGTTGTTATCAACAAAGAATACAGCTACGTACAGCTCGACAGGCGAATTGATTCAACCGGGGCACCACAAACGCGATCCAGTTTCGGCGTAATGTAGTACATAGATAAATGTCACCTGGGTCCGCCCATCCGTTGTTACCGGGAGTGGCTCCGACAGACAAACGCACCGACATTAGTACCCGAAGACGGAGACAAATAATATAAATTGTCTTGCATTGTGTGAAAACGTGCAATTTCCTTTATTCAATTGCAAAGTTTTATCAATACATTTTCAGTGAATAGAATTTTCTTTTTGCCGCTTTTCGTGGCGTGGTAGGTAGGTCGTAAGGTACGGTGTGTGGCTCGCAATCAATTATCGAATGTATTGTCGTTTGTAATCTAGATAATGGTGCTTCTAGTATGAGAATGTTATTTTTGGTAAGTACTGAATAAAGGCAATACAAAGCCGAATAAAGGCAAATAGAGGCCGAAAATAGATCTAGGTGGCGTGCAATTGGAGGGGCCTATGTCCAGCAGTGGACTGCATCATCAACATCATCATCACAGGCTGATGATGATGATGACTGAATAAAGAACATTAAGTTTTTTTTGGAGTTTATTTGCTTTTGCGTGATCAGAACACAAATCCTGCCAATGTCACGTAGAAAATACAAGATTTATAGCTTTATTTCCTCGTTTTTACTTTTTCTTTTTTATTGAGGAGACTACCAAAATGACCACTAACTAACTACAAACAATAGGTTGGTGGTAACTGGAATTTTAGCCGTTTAAAGTATTGCCTGTCTTTTCTAGCCGGCGGCATAACTAAGGGTTACCTACACAATATGTATCTATTTGCTGGCTCGACGTCGTACGGGCTGACCAAATAGCCTCACTAAAGACGTAAAAGTATGAAAGCGTAGTCCAGGCAGATTTCTATGTAAAACATGTATGTATTTACAAAAGAAAAATCAATATAAGTAGTATATCCGTTGTCTAGTCACCGTAACACAAGCTTAGCAGCTCTTACCATTGGGCTAGATGGCGCTGTGTGTTGAGCTCAGAATTAATTTATTTTATGATTTATTTATTTGTATGTCATACAATTTTTAATTTCTCGGCAGGAATCCAATCCCCAACTCCCTGCGTTATCAAATATACATAGATGTATCTATGGACTACTTTGAACAGATTGAACTCTATAGATATTCATAATTATTATCATTTACATATACCATACATACATACACCCCTAATGTCCGTCCTGCATACATACATACAGACAGCAATTACGCCAAAACGATATTAATTCTCGCTCAGCCGAGTCCGGCCGGGTCGTAACATCTGTACGCTGCTACAAGGATCTTAGTAAGCTTCACTTAGATGTATATTACTCCTTTTCGCTCTCTTCTTATTTCCTCCCGTAATTAATTTAATTTAAAAAGAATCACGCCAGAAGGTCTAAAAACCGTCTTAACTCCATTTCTGACTGCATTACAATTTTAACTCCATTTCAATGCACTTCATTTAAATTTAATGTATATTGGCACCTTAAATTGATCCAACACTAGGAAGCAATTTTTCATCACACATCACTATCACACCTGTTAGTAAGTGTCGATGAAGTCTAAGATGAAGCACGCTGACCTAAAAGGTACCTGTTCAGTTCACTTGCGATTTAAATGCCTTTTTTAAATTAAATTATTATGAGAAGAACATTTCTAATTTATTTTTAGTATTTTCCCCGTTCGTTATAATCCTTGTCGTGGTGTAACTGTCCCAGTTGGTCATTACAAAGTCCAACCGAGCCAGAAATCGAAACGTTATCGAATTAGCCCGACCTGGACACATGGATCGCTAGAATCGTTCAAATTACACCATCCTGTATAACCGACATACGTAGTTATGGAACAATCTCATTTCATACGGTGATTTGCTTCCTATTAGTTTGGTTTGACTCTAATTAATAGTTGGTTGGTAGTAATTGGTTGCCTGTAAGAGATCGCCTGTAGGCGATAAGGATGCCCATTGTGCGACGATGTCATATTTTGTTTAAATTTAAGTTTTGGTACATAGTTCTGGGAACAGTAGACCTCACAAGCACTTTATGGAAGGAAAACCATAGGTATTTTAACCACCTTTAAAAAAAGGAGATTTTCCGATGAGGAGGTTGTTGTGTTCCGAGAGAGCGCTGTCAATGCAGTAGGTAACATGTAAATAAAAGGCCTAACTATGCAAAGTTGAAAATTGGGCGATTTGCTGTAGGTATTTAAGAGTATTTGAAAGGAAAAATTCATCTTCAAAAATTCACTTGCGGCGAGATTTGAACTCGCGTCCCTGGATCAGTACCCCAGTGCCTTAAACCGCTCGGCCACGCAAGTTCCCATCTCGAGCAGCGAATTTAAGAATATGAATGTTTCCCTGTCTACTATTTTTCGACTACGGCTCGATTGAGACGCCATCTACAGGATCACTTTCCAGTGATTTACCTGCGCCAATGATTAACTTTACAGTTAACGCGTTGACCAAGAGATGTCGCTCTTTTTCCTCTTAAATATTTCGCAAATTTGTTTTTATTGCTCAAGGCATATTTACTAGAAATATTTGAAAGGAAAAATTCATCTTCAAAAATTCACTTGCGGCGAGATTTGAACTCGCGTCCCTGGATCAGTACCCCAGTGCCTTAAACCGCTCGGCCACGCAAGTTCCCATCTCGAGCAGCGAATTTAAGAATATGAATGTTTCCCTGTCTACTATTTTTCGACTACGGCTCGATTGAGACGCCATCTACAGGATCACTTTCCAGTGATTTACCTGCGCCAATGATTAACTTTACAGTTAACGCGTTGACCAAGAGATGTCGCTCTTTTTCCTCTTAAATATTTCGCAAATTTGTTTTTATTGCTCAAGGCATATTTACTAGAAATATTTGAAAGGAAAAATTCATCTTCAAAAATTCACTTGCGGCGAGATTTGAACTCGCGTCCCTGGATCAGTACCCCAGTGCCTTAAACCGCTCGGCCACGCAAGTTCCCATCTCGAGCAGCGAATTTAAGAATATGAATGTTTCCCTGTCTACTATTTTTCGACTACGGCTCGATTGAGACGCCATCTACAGGATCACTTTCCAGTGATTTACCTGCGCCAATGATTAACTTTACAGTTAACGCGTTGACCAAGAGATGTCGCTCTTTTTCCTCTTAAATATTTCGCAAATTTGTTTTTATTGCTCAAGGCATATTTACTAGAAATATTTGAAAGGAAAAATTCATCTTCAAAAATTCACTTGCGGCGAGATTTGAACTCGCGTCCCTGGATCAGTACCCCAGTGCCTTAAACCGCTCGGCCACGCAAGTTCCCATCTCGAGCAGCGAATTTAAGAATATGAATGTTTCCCTGTCTACTATTTTTCGACTACGGCTCGATTGAGACGCCATCTACAGGATCACTTTCCAGTGATTTACCTGCGCCAATGATTAACTTTACAGTTAACGCGTTGACCAAGAGATGTCGCTCTTTTTCCTCTTAAATATTTCGCAAATTTGTTTTTATTGCTCAAGGCATATTTACTAGAAATATTTGAAAGGAAAAATTCATCTTCAAAAATTCACTTGCGGCGAGATTTGAACTCGCGTCCCTGGATCAGTACCCCAGTGCCTTAAACCGCTCGGCCACGCAAGTTCCCATCTCGAGCAGCGAATTTAAGAATATGAATGTTTCCCTGTCTACTATTTTTCGACTACGGCTCGATTGAGACGCCATCTACAGGATCACTTTCCAGTGATTTACCTGCGCCAATGATTAACTTTACAGTTAACGCGTTGACCAAGAGATGTCGCTCTTTTTCCTCTTAAATATTTCGCAAATTTGTTTTTATTGCTCAAGGCATATTTACTAGAAATATTTGAAAGGAAAAATTCATCTTCAAAAATTCACTTGCGGCGAGATTTGAACTCGCGTCCCTGGATCAGTACCCCAGTGCCTTAAACCGCTCGGCCACGCAAGTTCCCATCTCGAGCAGCGAATTTAAGAATATGAATGTTTCCCTGTCTACTATTTTTCGACTACGGCTCGATTGAGACGCCATCTACAGGATCACTTTCCAGTGATTTACCTGCGCCAATGATTAACTTTACAGTTAACGCGTTGACCAAGAGATGTCGCTCTTTTTCCTCTTAAATATTTCGCAAATTTGTTTTTATTGCTCAAGGCATATTTACTAGAAATATTTGAAAGGAAAAATTCATCTTCAAAAATTCACTTGCGGCGAGATTTGAACTCGCGTCCCTGGATCAGTACCCCAGTGCCTTAAACCGCTCGGCCACGCAAGTTCCCATCTCGAGCAGCGAATTTAAGAATATGAATGTTTCCCTGTCTACTATTTTTCGACTACGGCTCGATTGAGACGCCATCTACAGGATCACTTTCCAGTGATTTACCTGCGCCAATGATTAACTTTACAGTTAACGCGTTGACCAAGAGATGTCGCTCTTTTTCCTCTTAAATATTTCGCAAATTTGTTTTTATTGCTCAAGGCAAATTTACTAGAAATATTTGAAAGGAAAAATTCATCTTCAAAAATTCACTTGCGGCGAGATTTGAACTCGCGTCCCTGGATCAGTACCCCAGTGCCTTAAACCGCTCGGCCACGCAAGTTCCCATCTCGAGCAGCGAATTTAAGAATATGAATGTTTCCCTGTCTACTATTTTTCGACTACGGCTCGATTGAGACGCCATCTACAGGATCACTTTCCAGTGATTTACCTGCGCCAATGATTAACTTTACAGTTAACGCGTTGACCAAGAGATGTCGCTCTTTTTCCTCTTAAATATTTCGCAAATTTGTTTTTATTGCTCAAGGCATATTTACTAGAAATATTTGAAAGGAAAAATTCATCTTCAAAAATTCACTTGCGGCGAGATTTGAACTCGCGTCCCTGGATCAGTACCCCAGTGCCTTAAACCGCTCGGCCACGCAAGTTCCCATCTCGAGCAGCGAATTTAAGAATATGAATGTTTCCCTGTCTACTATTTTTCGACTACGGCTCGATTGAGACGCCATCTACAGGATCACTTTCCAGTGATTTACCTGCGCCAATGATTAACTTTACAGTTAACGCGTTGACCAAGAGATGTCGCTCTTTTTCCTCTTAAATATTTCGCAAATTTGTTTTTATTGCTCAAGGCATATTTACTAGAAATATTTGAAAGGAAAAATTCATCTTCAAAAATTCACTTGCGGCGAGATTTGAACTCGCGTCCCTGGATCAGTACCCCAGTGCCTTAAACCGCTCGGCCACGCAAGTTCCCATCTCGAGCAGCGAATTTAAGAATATGAATGTTTCCCTGTCTACTATTTTTCGACTACGGCTCGATTGAGACGCCATCTACAGGATCACTTTCCAGTGATTTACCTGCGCCAATGATTAACTTTACAGTTAACGCGTTGACCAAGAGATGTCGCTCTTTTTCCTCTTAAATATTTCGCAAATTTGTTTTTATTGCTCAAGGCATATTTACTAGAAATATTTGAAAGGAAAAATTCATCTTCAAAAATTCACTTGCGGCGAGATTTGAACTCGCGTCCCTGGATCAGTACCCCAGTGCCTTAAACCGCTCGGCCACGCAAGTTCCCATCTCGAGCAGCGAATTTAAGAATATGAATGTTTCCCTGTCTACTATTTTTCGACTACGGCTCGATTGAGACGCCATCTACAGGATCACTTTCCAGTGATTTACCTGCGCCAATGATTAACTTTACAGTTAACGCGTTGACCAAGAGATGTCGCTCTTTTTCCTCTTAAATATTTCGCAAATTTGTTTTTATTGCTCAAGGCATATTTACTAGAAATATTTGAAAGGAAAAATTCATCTTCAAAAATTCACTTGCGGCGAGATTTGAACTCGCGTCCCTGGATCAGTACCCCAGTGCCTTAAACCGCTCGGCCACGCAAGTTCCCATCTCGAGCAGCGAATTTAAGAATATGAATGTTTCCCTGTCTACTATTTTTCGACTACGGCTCGATTGAGACGCCATCTACAGGATCACTTTCCAGTGATTTACCTGCGCCAATGATTAACTTTACAGTTAACGCGTTGACCAAGAGATGTCGCTCTTTTTCCTCTTAAATATTTCGCAAATTTGTTTTTATTGCTCAAGGCATATTTACTAGAAATATTTGAAAGGAAAAATTCATCTTCAAAAATTCACTTGCGGCGAGATTTGAACTCGCGTCCCTGGATCAGTACCCCAGTGCCTTAAACCGCTCGGCCACGCAAGTTCCCATCTCGAGCAGCGAATTTAAGAATATGAATGTTTCCCTGTCTACTATTTTTCGACTACGGCTCGATTGAGACGCCATCTACAGGATCACTTTCCAGTGATTTACCTGCGCCAATGATTAACTTTACAGTTAACGCGTTGACCAAGAGATGTCGCTCTTTTTCCTCTTAAATATTTCGCAAATTTGTTTTTATTGCTCAAGGCATATTTACTAGAAATATTTGAAAGGAAAAATTCATCTTCAAAAATTCACTTGCGGCGAGATTTGAACTCGCGTCCCTGGATCAGTACCCCAGTGCCTTAAACCGCTCGGCCACGCAAGTTCCCATCTCGAGCAGCGAATTTAAGAATATGAATGTTTCCCTGTCTACTATTTTTCGACTACGGCTCGATTGAGACGCCATCTACAGGATCACTTTCCAGTGATTTACCTGCGCCAATGATTAACTTTACAGTTAACGCGTTGACCAAGAGATGTCGCTCTTTTTCCTCTTAAATATTTCGCAAATTTGTTTTTATTGCTCAAGGCATATTTACTAGAAATATTTGAAAGGAAAAATTCATCTTCAAAAATTCACTTGCGGCGAGATTTGAACTCGCGTCCCTGGATCAGTACCCCAGTGCCTTAAACCGCTCGGCCACGCAAGTTCCCATCTCGAGCAGCGAATTTAAGAATATGAATGTTTCCCTGTCTACTATTTTTCGACTACGGCTCGATTGAGACGCCATCTACAGGATCACTTTCCAGTGATTTACCTGCGCCAATGATTAACTTTACAGTTAACGCGTTGACCAAGAGATGTCGCTCTTTTTCCTCTTAAATATTTCGCAAATTTGTTTTTATTGCTCAAGGCATATTTACTAGAAATATTTGAAAGGAAAAATTCATCTTCAAAAATTCACTTGCGGCGAGATTTGAACTCGCGTCCCTGGATCAGTACCCCAGTGCCTTAAACCGCTCGGCCACGCAAGTTCCCATCTCGAGCAGCGAATTTAAGAATATGAATGTTTCCCTGTCTACTATTTTTCGACTACGGCTCGATTGAGACGCCATCTACAGGATCACTTTCCAGTGATTTACCTGCGCCAATGATTAACTTTACAGTTAACGCGTTGACCAAGAGATGTCGCTCTTTTTCCTCTTAAATATTTCGCAAATTTGTTTTTATTGCTCAAGGCATATTTACTAGAAATATTTGAAAGGAAAAATTCATCTTCAAAAATTCACTTGCGGCGAGATTTGAACTCGCGTCCCTGGATCAGTACCCCAGTGCCTTAAACCGCTCGGCCACGCAAGTTCCCATCTCGAGCAGCGAATTTAAGAATATGAATGTTTCCCTGTCTACTATTTTTCGACTACGGCTCGATTGAGACGCCATCTACAGGATCACTTTCCAGTGATTTACCTGCGCCAATGATTAACTTTACAGTTAACGCGTTGACCAAGAGATGTCGCTCTTTTTCCTCTTAAATATTTCGCAAATTTGTTTTTATTGCTCAAGGCATATTTACTAGAAATATTTGAAAGGAAAAATTCATCTTCAAAAATTCACTTGCGGCGAGATTTGAACTCGCGTCCCTGGATCAGTACCCCAGTGCCTTAAACCGCTCGGCCACGCAAGTTCCCATCTCGAGCAGCGAATTTAAGAATATGAATGTTTCCCTGTCTACTATTTTTCGACTACGGCTCGATTGAGACGCCATCTACAGGATCACTTTCCAGTGATTTACCTGCGCCAATGATTAACTTTACAGTTAACGCGTTGACCAAGAGATGTCGCTCTTTTTCCTCTTAAATATTTCGCAAATTTGTTTTTATTGCTCAAGGCATATTTACTAGAAATATTTGAAAGGAAAAATTCATCTTCAAAAATTCACTTGCGGCGAGATTTGAACTCGCGTCCCTGGATCAGTACCCCAGTGCCTTAAACCGCTCGGCCACGCAAGTTCCCATCTCGAGCAGCGAATTTAAGAATATGAATGTTTCCCTGTCTACTATTTTTCGACTACGGCTCGATTGAGACGCCATCTACAGGATCACTTTCCAGTGATTTACCTGCGCCAATGATTAACTTTACAGTTAACGCGTTGACCAAGAGATGTCGCTCTTTTTCCTCTTAAATATTTCGCAAATTTGTTTTTATTGCTCAAGGCATATTTACTAGAAATATTTGAAAGGAAAAATTCATCTTCAAAAATTCACTTGCGGCGAGATTTGAACTCGCGTCCCTGGATCAGTACCCCAGTGCCTTAAACCGCTCGGCCACGCAAGTTCCCATCTCGAGCAGCGAATTTAAGAATATGAATGTTTCCCTGTCTACTATTTTTCGACTACGGCTCGATTGAGACGCCATCTACAGGATCACTTTCCAGTGATTTACCTGCGCCAATGATTAACTTTACAGTTAACGCGTTGACCAAGAGATGTCGCTCTTTTTCCTCTTAAATATTTCGCAAATTTGTTTTTATTGCTCAAGGCATATTTACTAGAAATATTTGAAAGGAAAAATTCATCTTCAAAAATTCACTTGCGGCGAGATTTGAACTCGCGTCCCTGGATCAGTACCCCAGTGCCTTAAACCGCTCGGCCACGCAAGTTCCCATCTCGAGCAGCGAATTTAAGAATATGAATGTTTCCCTGTCTACTATTTTTCGACTACGGCTCGATTGAGACGCCATCTACAGGATCACTTTCCAGTGATTTACCTGCGCCAATGATTAACTTTACAGTTAACGCGTTGACCAAGAGATGTCGCTCTTTTTCCTCTTAAATATTTCGCAAATTTGTTTTTATTGCTCAAGGCATATTTACTAGAAATATTTGAAAGGAAAAATTCATCTTCAAAAATTCACTTGCGGCGAGATTTGAACTCGCCGTCTCTTGGTCAACGCGTTAACTGTAAAGTTAATCATTGGCGCAGGTAAATCACTGGAAAGTGATCCTGTAGATGGCGTCTCAATCGAGCCGTAGTCGAAAAATAGTAGACAGGGAAACATTCATATTCTTAAATTCGCTGCTCGAGATGGGAACTTGCGTGGCCGAGCGGTTTAAGGCACTGGGGTACTGATCCAGGGACGCGAGTTCAAATCTCGCCGCAAGTGAATTTTTGAAGATGAATTTTTCCTTTCAAATATTTCTAGTAAATATGCCTTGAGCAATAAAAACAAATTTGCGAAATATTTAAGAGGAAAAAGAGCGACATCTCTTGGTCAACGCGTTAACTGTAAAGTTAATCATTGGCGCAGGTAAATCACTGGAAAGTGATCCTGTAGATGGCGTCTCAATCGAGCCGTAGTCGAAAAATAGTAGACAGGGAAACATTCATATTCTTAAATTCGCTGCTCGAGATGGGAACTTGCGTGGCCGAGCGGTTTAAGGCACTGGGGTACTGATCCAGGGACGCGAGTTCAAATCTCGCCGCAAGTGAATTTTTGAAGATGAATTTTTCCTTTCAAATATTTCTAGTAAATATGCCTTGAGCAATAAAAACAAATTTGCGAAATATTTAAGAGGAAAAAGAGCGACATCTCTTGGTCAACGCGTTAACTGTAAAGTTAATCATTGGCGCAGGTAAATCACTGGAAAGTGATCCTGTAGATGGCGTCTCAATCGAGCCGTAGTCGAAAAATAGTAGACAGGGAAACATTCATATTCTTAAATTCGCTGCTCGAGATGGGAACTTGCGTGGCCGAGCGGTTTAAGGCACTGGGGTACTGATCCAGGGACGCGAGTTCAAATCTCGCCGCAAGTGAATTTTTGAAGATGAATTTTTCCTTTCAAATATTTCTAGTAAATATGCCTTGAGCAATAAAAACAAATTTGCGAAATATTTAAGAGGAAAAAGAGCGACATCTCTTGGTCAACGCGTTAACTGTAAAGTTAATCATTGGCGCAGGTAAATCACTGGAAAGTGATCCTGTAGATGGCGTCTCAATCGAGCCGTAGTCGAAAAATAGTAGACAGGGAAACATTCATATTCTTAAATTCGCTGCTCGAGATGGGAACTTGCGTGGCCGAGCGGTTTAAGGCACTGGGGTACTGATCCAGGGACGCGAGTTCAAATCTCGCCGCAAGTGAATTTTTGAAGATGAATTTTTCCTTTCAAATATTTCTAGTAAATATGCCTTGAGCAATAAAAACAAATTTGCGAAATATTTAAGAGGAAAAAGAGCGACATCTCTTGGTCAACGCGTTAACTGTAAAGTTAATCATTGGCGCAGGTAAATCACTGGAAAGTGATCCTGTAGATGGCGTCTCAATCGAGCCGTAGTCGAAAAATAGTAGACAGGGAAACATTCATATTCTTAAATTCGCTGCTCGAGATGGGAACTTGCGTGGCCGAGCGGTTTAAGGCACTGGGGTACTGATCCAGGGACGCGAGTTCAAATCTCGCCGCAAGTGAATTTTTGAAGATGAATTTTTCCTTTCAAATATTTCTAGTAAATATGCCTTGAGCAATAAAAACAAATTTGCGAAATATTTAAGAGGAAAAAGAGCGACATCTCTTGGTCAACGCGTTAACTGTAAAGTTAATCATTGGCGCAGGTAAATCACTGGAAAGTGATCCTGTAGATGGCGTCTCAATCGAGCCGTAGTCGAAAAATAGTAGACAGGGAAACATTCATATTCTTAAATTCGCTGCTCGAGATGGGAACTTGCGTGGCCGAGCGGTTTAAGGCACTGGGGTACTGATCCAGGGACGCGAGTTCAAATCTCGCCGCAAGTGAATTTTTGAAGATGAATTTTTCCTTTCAAATATTTCTAGTAAATATGCCTTGAGCAATAAAAACAAATTTGCGAAATATTTAAGAGGAAAAAGAGCGACATCTCTTGGTCAACGCGTTAACTGTAAAGTTAATCATTGGCGCAGGTAAATCACTGGAAAGTGATCCTGTAGATGGCGTCTCAATCGAGCCGTAGTCGAAAAATAGTAGACAGGGAAACATTCATATTCTTAAATTCGCTGCTCGAGATGGGAACTTGCGTGGCCGAGCGGTTTAAGGCACTGGGGTACTGATCCAGGGACGCGAGTTCAAATCTCGCCGCAAGTGAATTTTTGAAGATGAATTTTTCCTTTCAAATATTTCTAGTAAATATGCCTTGAGCAATAAAAACAAATTTGCGAAATATTTAAGAGGAAAAAGAGCGACATCTCTTGGTCAACGCGTTAACTGTAAAGTTAATCATTGGCGCAGGTAAATCACTGGAAAGTGATCCTGTAGATGGCGTCTCAATCGAGCCGTAGTCGAAAAATAGTAGACAGGGAAACATTCATATTCTTAAATTCGCTGCTCGAGATGGGAACTTGCGTGGCCGAGCGGTTTAAGGCACTGGGGTACTGATCCAGGGACGCGAGTTCAAATCTCGCCGCAAGTGAATTTTTGAAGATGAATTTTTCCTTTCAAATATTTCTAGTAAATATGCCTTGAGCAATAAAAACAAATTTGCGAAATATTTAAGAGGAAAAAGAGCGACATCTCTTGGTCAACGCGTTAACTGTAAAGTTAATCATTGGCGCAGGTAAATCACTGGAAAGTGATCCTGTAGATGGCGTCTCAATCGAGCCGTAGTCGAAAAATAGTAGACAGGGAAACATTCATATTCTTAAATTCGCTGCTCGAGATGGGAACTTGCGTGGCCGAGCGGTTTAAGGCACTGGGGTACTGATCCAGGGACGCGAGTTCAAATCTCGCCGCAAGTGAATTTTTGATGATGAATTTTTCCTTTCAAATATTTCTAGTAAATATGCCTTGAGCAATAAAAACAAATTTGCGAAATATTTAAGAGGAAAAAGAGCGACATCTCTTGGTCAAAGCGTTAACTGTAAAGTTAATCATTGGCGCAGGTAAATCACTGGAAAGTGATCCTGTAGATGGCGTCTCAATCGAGCCGTAGTCGAAAAATAGTAGACAGGGAAACATTCATATTCTTAAATTCGCTGCTCGAGATGGGAACTTGCGTGGCCGAGCGGTTTAAGGCACTGGGGTACTGATCCAGGGACGCGAGTTCAAATCTCGCCGCAAGTGAATTTTTGAAGATGAATTTTTCCTTTCAAATATTTCTAGTAAATATGCCTTGAGCAATAAAAACAAATTTGCGAAATATTTAAGAGGAAAAAGAGCGACATCTCTTGGTCAACGCGTTAACTGTAAAGTTAATCATTGGCGCAGGTAAATCACTGGAAAGTGATCCTGTAGATGGCGTCTCAATCGAGCCGTAGTCGAAAAATAGTAGACAGGGAAACATTCATATTCTTAAATTCGCTGCTCGAGATGGGAACTTGCGTGGCCGAGCGGTTTAAGGCACTGGGGTACTGATCCAGGGACGCGAGTTCAAATCTCGCCGCAAGTGAATTTTTGAAGATGAATTTTTCCTTTCAAATATTTCTAGTAAATATGCCTTGAGCAATAAAAACAAATTTGCGAAATATTTAAGAGGAAAAAGAGCGACATCTCTTGGTCAACGCGTTAACTGTAAAGTTAATCATTGGCGCAGGTAAATCACTGGAAAGTGATCCTGTAGATGGCGTCTCAATCGAGCCGTAGTCGAAAAATAGTAGACAGGGAAACATTCATATTCTTAAATTCGCTGCTCGAGATGGGAACTTGCGTGGCCGAGCGGTTTAAGGCACTGGGGTACTGATCCAGGGACGCGAGTTCAAATCTCGCCGCAAGTGAATTTTTGAAGATGAATTTTTCCTTTCAAATATTTCTAGTAAATATGCCTTGAGCAATAAAAACAAATTTGCGAAATATTTAAGAGGAAAAAGAGCGACATCTCTTGGTCAACGCGTTAACTGTAAAGTTAATCATTGGCGCAGGTAAATCACTGGAAAGTGATCCTGTAGATGGCGTCTCAATCGAGCCGTAGTCGAAAAATAGTAGACAGGGAAACATTCATATTCTTAAATTCGCTGCTCGAGATGGGAACTTGCGTGGCCGAGCGGTTTAAGGCACTGGGGTACTGATCCAGGGACGCGAGTTCAAATCTCGCCGCAAGTGAATTTTTGAAGATGAATTTTTCCTTTCAAATATTTCTAGTAAATATGCCTTGAGCAATAAAAACAAATTTGCGAAATATTTAAGAGGAAAAAGAGCGACATCTCTTGGTCAACGCGTTAACTGTAAAGTTAATCATTGGCGCAGGTAAATCACTGGAAAGTGATCCTGTAGATGGCGTCTCAATCGAGCCGTAGTCGAAAAATAGTAGACAGGGAAACATTCATATTCTTAAATTCGCTGCTCGAGATGGGAACTTGCGTGGCCGAGCGGTTTAAGGCACTGGGGTACTGATCCAGGGACGCGAGTTCAAATCTCGCCGCAAGTGAATTTTTGAAGATGAATTTTTCCTTTCAAATATTTCTAGTAAATATGCCTTGAGCAATAAAAACAAATTTGCGAAATATTTAAGAGGAAAAAGAGCGACATCTCTTGGTCAACGCGTTAACTGTAAAGTTAATCATTGGCGCAGGTAAATCACTGGAAAGTGATCCTGTAGATGGCGTCTCAATCGAGCCGTAGTCGAAAAATAGTAGACAGGGAAACATTCATATTCTTAAATTCGCTGCTCGAGATGGGAACTTGCGTGGCCGAGCGGTTTAAGGCACTGGGGTACTGATCCAGGGACGCGAGTTCAAATCTCGCCGCAAGTGAATTTTTGAAGATGAATTTTTCCTTTCAAATATTTCTAGTAAATATGCCTTGAGCAATAAAAACAAATTTGCGAAATATTTAAGAGGAAAAAGAGCGACATCTCTTGGTCAACGCGTTAACTGTAAAGTTAATCATTGGCGCAGGTAAATCACTGGAAAGTGATCCTGTAGATGGCGTCTCAATCGAGCCGTAGTCGAAAAATAGTAGACAGGGAAACATTCATATTCTTAAATTCGCTGCTCGAGATGGGAACTTGCGTGGCCGAGCGGTTTAAGGCACTGGGGTACTGATCCAGGGACGCGAGTTCAAATCTCGCCGCAAGTGAATTTTTGAAGATGAATTTTTCCTTTCAAATATTTCTAGTAAATATGCCTTGAGCAATAAAAACAAATTTGCGAAATATTTAAGAGGAAAAAGAGCGACATCTCTTGGTCAACGCGTTAACTGTAAAGTTAATCATTGGCGCAGGTAAATCACTGGAAAGTGATCCTGTAGATGGCGTCTCAATCGAGCCGTAGTCGAAAAATAGTAGACAGGGAAACATTCATATTCTTAAATTCGCTGCTCGAGATGGGAACTTGCGTGGCCGAGCGGTTTAAGGCACTGGGGTACTGATCCAGGGACGCGAGTTCAAATCTCGCCGCAAGTGAATTTTTGAAGATGAATTTTTCCTTTCAAATATTTCTAGTAAATATGCCTTGAGCAATAAAAACAAATTTGCGAAATATTTAAGAGGAAAAAGAGCGACATCTCTTGGTCAACGCGTTAACTGTAAAGTTAATCATTGGCGCAGGTAAATCACTGGAAAGTGATCCTGTAGATGGCGTCTCAATCGAGCCGTAGTCGAAAAATAGTAGACAGGGAAACATTCATATTCTTAAATTCGCTGCTCGAGATGGGAACTTGCGTGGCCGAGCGGTTTAAGGCACTGGGGTACTGATCCAGGGACGCGAGTTCAAATCTCGCCGCAAGTGAATTTTTGAAGATGAATTTTTCCTTTCAAATATTTCTAGTAAATATGCCTTGAGCAATAAAAACAAATTTGCGAAATATTTAAGAGGAAAAAGAGCGACATCTCTTGGTCAACGCGTTAACTGTAAAGTTAATCATTGGCGCAGGTAAATCACTGGAAAGTGATCCTGTAGATGGCGTCTCAATCGAGCCGTAGTCGAAAAATAGTAGACAGGGAAACATTCATATTCTTAAATTCGCTGCTCGAGATGGGAACTTGCGTGGCCGAGCGGTTTAAGGCACTGGGGTACTGATCCAGGGACGCGAGTTCAAATCTCGCCGCAAGTGAATTTTTGAAGATGAATTTTTCCTTTCAAATATTTCTAGTAAATATGCCTTGAGCAATAAAAACAAATTTGCGAAATATTTAAGAGGAAAAAGAGCGACATCTCTTGGTCAACGCGTTAACTGTAAAGTTAATCATTGGCGCAGGTAAATCACTGGAAAGTGATCCTGTAGATGGCGTCTCAATCGAGCCGTAGTCGAAAAATAGTAGACAGGGAAACATTCATATTCTTAAATTCGCTGCTCGAGATGGGAACTTGCGTGGCCGAGCGGTTTAAGGCACTGGGGTACTGATCCAGGGACGCGAGTTCAAATCTCGCCGCAAGTGAATTTTTGAAGATGAATTTTTCCTTTCAAATATTTCTAGTAAATATGCCTTGAGCAATAAAAACAAATTTGCGAAATATTTAAGAGGAAAAAGAGCGACATCTCTTGGTCAACGCGTTAACTGTAAAGTTAATCATTGGCGCAGGTAAATCACTGGAAAGTGATCCTGTAGATGGCGTCTCAATCGAGCCGTAGTCGAAAAATAGTAGACAGGGAAACATTCATATTCTTAAATTCGCTGCTCGAGATGGGAACTTGCGTGGCCGAGCGGTTTAAGGCACTGGGGTACTGATCCAGGGACGCGAGTTCAAATCTCGCCGCAAGTGAATTTTTGAAGATGAATTTTTCCTTTCAAATATTTCTAGTAAATATGCCTTGAGCAATAAAAACAAATTTGCGAAATATTTAAGAGGAAAAAGAGCGACATCTCTTGGTCAACGCGTTAACTGTAAAGTTAATCATTGGCGCAGGTAAATCACTGGAAAGTGATCCTGTAGATGGCGTCTCAATCGAGCCGTAGTCGAAAAATAGTAGACAGGGAAACATTCATATTCTTAAATTCGCTGCTCGAGATGGGAACTTGCGTGGCCGAGCGGTTTAAGGCACTGGGGTACTGATCCAGGGACGCGAGTTCAAATCTCGCCGCAAGTGAATTTTTGAAGATGAATTTTTCCTTTCAAATATTTCTAGTAAATATGCCTTGAGCAATAAAAACAAATTTGCGAAATATTTAAGAGGAAAAAGAGCGACATCTCTTGGTCAACGCGTTAACTGTAAAGTTAATCATTGGCGCAGGTAAATCACTGGAAAGTGATCCTGTAGATGGCGTCTCAATCGAGCCGTAGTCGAAAAATAGTAGACAGGGAAACATTCATATTCTTAAATTCGCTGCTCGAGATGGGAACTTGCGTGGCCGAGCGGTTTAAGGCACTGGGGTACTGATCCAGGGACGCGAGTTCAAATCTCGCCGCAAGTGAATTTTTGAAGATGAATTTTTCCTTTCAAATATTTCTAGTAAATATGCCTTGAGCAATAAAAACAAATTTGCGAAATATTTAAGAGGAAAAAGAGCGACATCTCTTGGTCAACGCGTTAACTGTAAAGTTAATCATTGGCGCAGGTAAATCACTGGAAAGTGATCCTGTAGATGGCGTCTCAATCGAGCCGTAGTCGAAAAATAGTAGACAGGGAAACATTCATATTCTTAAATTCGCTGCTCGAGATGGGAACTTGCGTGGCCGAGCGGTTTAAGGCACTGGGGTACTGATCCAGGGACGCGAGTTCAAATCTCGCCGCAAGTGAATTTTTGAAGATGAATTTTTCCTTTCAAATATTTCTAGTAAATATGCCTTGAGCAATAAAAACAAATTTGCGAAATATTTAAGAGGAAAAAGAGCGACATCTCTTGGTCAACGCGTTAACTGTAAAGTTAATCATTGGCGCAGGTAAATCACTGGAAAGTGATCCTGTAGATGGCGTCTCAATCGAGCCGTAGTCGAAAAATAGTAGACAGGGAAACATTCATATTCTTAAATTCGCTGCTCGAGATGGGAACTTGCGTGGCCGAGCGGTTTAAGGCACTGGGGTACTGATCCAGGGACGCGAGTTCAAATCTCGCCGCAAGTGAATTTTTGAAGATGAATTTTTCCTTTCAAATATTTCTAGTAAATATGCCTTGAGCAATAAAAACAAATTTGCGAAATATTTAAGAGGAAAAAGAGCGACATCTCTTGGTCAACGCGTTAACTGTAAAGTTAATCATTGGCGCAGGTAAATCACTGGAAAGTGATCCTGTAGATGGCGTCTCAATCGAGCCGTAGTCGAAAAATAGTAGACAGGGAAACATTCATATTCTTAAATTCGCTGCTCGAGATGGGAACTTGCGTGGCCGAGCGGTTTAAGGCACTGGGGTACTGATCCAGGGACGCGAGTTCAAATCTCGCCGCAAGTGAATTTTTGAAGATGAATTTTTCCTTTCAAATATTTCTAGTAAATATGCCTTGAGCAATAAAAACAAATTTGCGAAATATTTAAGAGTATTTAAGAGTTGTAGGTATATAAGAGTTTTTATAATTATCACTTCGAAAATCCTCATCAGATCTTAATCAGTTTTTAATGAGACAGACTAGAAGTTACTACATTGTAAATAAAAATAATCATCTAAAACATAGTGTTAGTTTAATCTCTTTATCAAAAACGTCTGATCAAGCTGATTAAAGCCACCGAAATTCGCGACACTATAGGTTCCATGAAAATGAAAATTCCGAACCACGTTCGAACAACGCGTCCCAAATCAAACCCGCGCAACTAGTCACTAACAACTCAGAAGCCACGTCACCAGTCACCCGTCACCCTTACTACATCGAAAGCAAAAAACCAGCGAACTAAACTAAATAAACGTAGCGAAGTCAAGTAAGTTAGTCTGTAACGTAATACTTACTTACAGCGTTCTATTAGGCTTATCACGTTACGACAGTGTTCAAGTTGTGAGGAGTTACCTACTTAGCAAAACGTGACCATACATGGGTCGGGACAATTTCTACAGAAACGCTTTTACGCACTTCTTAGCCTCCTTAGAAAGTTGGTACTGGTGTGGCCATAATTTACTGGATTATATAGGATAATGTTTCTGAGTGGGTTGCTTGTTTAGATTGTTACTAGTTATTACTGTTATTTTGTGTTTATGGTTTTTGTTTAGTTCGAACTGAAATGTTAAGTACTGTAATGCTCTATCTGCTTACAAATTGTTGGTTATTTCGTAATTTGTTGTTATTGCTAAAGGCATATCTACTCGAAATATTTTAAAGCAAAAATTCGTCTTCAAAAAATCTCTCGCAGCGAGGTTTGAACTGGCGTCTCCGGATCTGTACCTCAGCGGCTTAACCAACTATGCCACGCGAGTTCCACTTCGACCAGTGAATTTTAAAATATGAGTGTTCCCCTGTCTACTTATACCTATTCTTAAAAATTCTTAAATTCGCCGATCGAGGTGGGAACTCGCGTAGCCTAGTTTATTAAGGCACTGGGGTACACATCCAAGGAGGCGAGTTCAAACCTCGATGCAAGTGAATTTTTGAAGATGATTTTTTTCTTTAAAAATTGTTAAACGCACAGCTGATACTAATAGTTTTTTTTCTTATCGCCGATGAACTGATTATGGCCATTTTGGTAATTGGCTAAAATTGTCAAGTTTTTTATAATATTTTCAGATACAAAAATAGTCAAATCGTCGTTTGTACGTACTTACTAATATTTTTATGAGTTTTGAAAGCAACGGAAAAGTCCATGTTTGGCATTGGTTACATTTTTTACTACAAGTGTTTGTTCATATTCTGACAATATCCTGTCTTATACGAGAAAACCCGAGCGGCACAATCACTCCTTCACAATCTGCATAAATCCACATCCTCACCCTTTCGTAACGAGAATGCGATTTCATTTTTACAAGAACAAGCAATTTGTTAGAATAAATTTAGTTCTCTCTGCCAGATTTATCTTAATTAATGTTCTGTTATCTATGGGATTGGGCCGTCCCTTAGTAAAGGCGAGTGTACACGAGTACAGTACGCGTAGAGTACTGTTCAGTTGTTGCGAATTCCTCTGACTTTACTGCAGAATAGGCGATAGTTACTAAGGAATTCGCGACGCTGCGACGCCGACGACGAGCGTCAGAGTCACAACCATCTGCTATGGGTCAGAGGACACAACCATCTGCTAATAATTAACTCTATCGGTCTAACCCACACGATAAATTGAAGTACTTAATGTCATTTTCATTCTCTTAACAAGTAACGTCTATGCGAAGTTGTACAGACGTTATGCAATGCACCAATATTTTAATGACAATATTTAAAAATCAAAATGTTGAAATGTCAAAATGTTGTTACCATACACATTAGTTTTCCGCGATCCTTATTTTCCGTCAAAAATGATATAGGCGTCCATTTTTGTTTGACATGTTTAAGTTAGTGCTCTACCGTGCTTTTTACCGGTAACTTTCCTCATGTACAGAGCTCTTAATTCGGACGTGGGCGCCTAATATATACGTAATTCTATTATGTTGTACGTATACGGCTTTTGCCAAGACGATTTTGCTTTTAACACGGATTATTCTATGCTCTACCGTGCTACTCTATTGCAAACAGTACCGGTAACTCTCCTCATGTACAGAGCTCTTAATACGGACGTGGGCGCCTAATATAAACGTAATTCAATTATGTTTAACGCGTACACGGCCTTTGCCAAGACGATTTCGCTTTTGACACGGATTATTCCATGCTTATAAACTAAAATCTTACCGCTTGCCAAATGGTAAGAGAATTGATAGACTTTTGTTTGAAATATAATTATTTGCTCTACTTTGGTAGGTGGTATGGTGTATTGATTATCAATTCTGAGGTCGTGATTTCAGGCGGCTTTGAGTCTAAGACATATCGTTAGGAGCGGTTACCGATATTTAGGCTGGTGCAGCCATTACGCTAAAATTACACACTAAAGTTACTAGTTTTTTCTACGTTACGAAACCCATCAGTATGTACCGAGTAAATAATAAATAACCAGCGGTTTGTACTCTGCAGTCAATATATCAATCGATCAGTCAGGACCTTGAATTATACATATATATTGAAATAAATATACGTTTAAAGACTCTGAAAGAATTTGACGTCCCTAGAGTCTACACAAGTATCTATTTGTAAATGCCATGAATAGCTGCGTTCCGCGGTTTCACCCGCGCAAGTTCCGTTCCCGCGGAACTGTCGGGATAAAAAGTAGCCTATGTGTTGGTCTCCAGCTACCTATATTTCAAGATTCATCGCAATCGGTTCAGTACTCTTTGCTTAATTGAGTAACAAAGTTACATACATACATACAAACTTTCGCGTTTACAATATTAGTAAGATTCACCTTAACACAAGTAAAACTAACTAGGTAGGAAAGTAACAAGAAAAAATATTCCCAAAAGAAAATTCTCTTCTCAAAAAAATGAAAATATTTGATGAAAATTCTAATAACATCCCTAGATAGGTAAAAGTGTTTTCGTGTTACGGACCCGCGAAAGAAAATATTGTACTTGTTTGTGAAGTAATTTAGTCGGAAAATTTGTCTTAATTTGGCTATTATTTATTGTTGTTGGTTCTCCAGATTATGTTCTTTGAATAATGATCTGGCGCGTAATCTGTTTAAGTGTTGCCGTCGGATTGAAACGACCTTGTAGCCGTGGATTAACTACTTTGTTGCTTAAACTGACATTAGATATCCTTAACATGTTTGTATATATGTTTTAAATATGAACGTCTAGCTGCACCCCGCGGTTTCACCCGCGTAAGTCACGTTCACGCGAGAATATCGGGATAAAAGTAGCCTATGTGTTATTCTGTCTCGGTATCCAGCTACCTATATTCCCAGTTTCATCGCAATTGGTTTTTACCGTTTTTGGTCGTTTTTGCGTGAAAGAGTAACAAAGTCACATACATGCATACAAATTTTCGCGTTTATAATAGTATTAAGATTGTGTGTGAGTAAATGATGTATGTTATTCTTTATTTCTTCACGCAATAACTTCTTAACCGATTTCGATGAATCTTGTTACGCCTGCTCGCTAGCTAGCTTGCTGACTAAAGCTAAACATTGCATCTCCATTCTTCGAAAAAATCGTTTTAACGATAAAGTCGACTGTTTCTTAGCTTTTTGTGTTTCTTTACTTAACGGTTTGTAACAATTTGTACTTTGAGTTGTAAAAATAAAGCGATTATCTAAGCAGATAGCTGGAGAACTGAAAAATCGGTTTAAAAATCAGAAAAAGCACGCAAACATATATGCAAACATTTCCTACCCCAAACGCGTATAGATACCGGGTAAAAAAAATAGACGAATCGTAAACCACCTTCTTCTTTTTTGGAAGTCGGTTAAAAACAACGTGCTCCCTAACTCTAATATAATAATTGAATTCCTCTAGCTAGCAGATTTGTGTCCATCGAGAAAAACTTGGAAATTTAAAGTCGCCGTAGCTATTTGCAGCGACACATAAGTTTCTACGTGACATATTTATACGAACTGTACAATAGTTTGCCAAAGTAAATGGAATTTTTTGAAATAAATATGGGACAGTCATTTGAGAGTTTCTTTTATAGTATTTTTGGCTCTGTTATTTCGTGAGATGTTTTTGAAATGAATTAGTTTAGATTCGTCGTTTGTGTTGAGTGTTCAGTGTTGAAATATTAAATTAGATAAAGGCTTAATTGTACCAAAAAAAACTAAAGTAGCACAATGGGTAGGTTTATCGGCTATGAACGTAAGTTTTTGCACAACACAAATAGCTTATTCAGCATTTGAAAACCGCTTTCAACATTTTTTTAGTACTTGTCGGAAAGAAATAGTAGATTGTTAGACAAGGGCTACATGTCTGGGGCTCGAACGAAGTAAGAGCTTCAATAGTTCGAGGGTGAAATGGATGATATTTACCCGAGCTTCACACTCTACTTTTCATTTCGACTGTGAGGAAATTAAAATTCTACTAAATTTAGAACAATTTGTTAAATCCAAATTATTATTTTTAATAGACCCTTGAACTATATATAAATATAAAAATATCTCAGGTGAAATGCTTGACCTTCAGCTCTTCAAAATCTACTATTTTGTCCATTGTTCGGTGAGCAGTCGATCGGTCTGTTGCAATCGATTGGCGGCCGAGCAACAGACAAAGAAGCTCGGACCCGGCACGGCCCGCGGCCTTATTACCTATCTAGCAATAGCCAAACAATAGCAAAAATTGTGCAATAATCGCTTCAAAACCGCAAATTCGTATTATGTATCAGCAAAAACCGAGCCATAACAATTTAGTGCCAGTGCTGCCTCTACCGAACAATTGAAGAGTTAAAAGTGCATTAAATCGTCTAAAATTCTATAGACTTGTCAATTTTTTCGTATTACGTATGACTTTGGCAGCAGAGCGATAGCGATCGGCAAACAATTTGATATGTCAAATGAGCAATAACAAAAAAGGTTATTTTTTGTCAATTGCTTTGCTATCGCTGCGTATTGTAAAGTTTTATTGTACTAAATTCGACATGGCACGTGCTGTACTGTTGTTAGAAGCATTAGATATCGAGTAAAGAAGAGCTGAAAGCACAAACACTTCAAGATTAAGGCGTAATCCCCGTGACCAAGCTAATGAATTGGAGCTCTGCGACTGAGTTCAGGGCCCACTATAGACTCAGCTGAAGCCCTACATGGCTCACTCAAGAAGAAAGACTAAAATCAGTGTCGAAAATAAGGTAGGAAAGTTCCTTTCTAACTACTTACGTAGTTCATCGTCACCCATCATAAGAGTTGCGACTAAACAATTCTTTGCATTTCAGATTCTCACGGCACTATCTTTTTTTTGCCACGGGTTGTTATCAAAAGCCTGAGGTTATGAGTTACTTCCATGGGGTCAGCCAGGCTAGCGTATGCAATCTAACAATCCTAGAGTACCTACTTGTCAAACATATTTGTTTTCCTCAAAAACATCACAAGAGAGAAAGTGATCCATGTGATTTAATGTTCTTAAAATAGTATAAACTGTTTGTGTCATAGTGTTGCATTATAGTAGGTAGATATGATAGTAGTAACCTAAAGTATTTCATTTTGCATAATTAATCATTAATGAAAACTAGTGCTAATACTCAATACCCCACAGGTTGTATTTTATGTCACAATAAAAAATTTTTAGTTTCTTCGACAAATTTGGTTTACTAAGAGTTTTGTCAATGCAGCCCGCATTGATAGCACTCATGTGGCTTTAATTAGGCCAACGGAGCATGAAGAAAGATTTTTTTAACATAATACATATTATCCATTCAAGAAATGTTCAAATTGTAAGTATTTTTGTTCATTGAGTGTACTAACAATATCTTACCCCAAACTACACTTGCAAAATGGGAGCCCCAGATGAGTGGATACAATACATAATAATCAATTTACCTATACTTTTGAATTTGTACATGTCGAAATTAAGACAGAGAACAAGTTGTATGTAAATCATAATTATTCATTATGTACTTGTACTAATATTTGTTCTACAGTAGGCATCAAACCCGCTACCATCTATGTTGCAGGCGGGTTAGTCTTAATAACGGGGTATTTACCATGTTTAATAATTTATTCGCGGAGCTCGATATTTCGCTAGTAATTCCAACCAGCTTGTTCCATTCTCCAGTCTCGTGAACAAGCTGGTTGGAATTACTAGCGAAATATCGAGCTCCGCGAATAAATTATTAAACATGGTAAATACCCCGTTATTAAGTAATTTTAGTAGTGGGTTAGTCTTGCCTCAGTACACAAGTTGTTCATAATAATTTTCTCTTTTCAGATTTGTGATAGTGATCTAAACATTATGTATGACTGTAGATGCTACATTTGGTGGAACTACGCATAATGCTTATATTTGGAGAATGTCTGAAATACAAAGCCATGTCCAAGACTTGCATAACAGAGGATAAGCCGTCTGACTGCTTGGTATAGTACTAACTACTTCAGTATTGAATAGATTAACATAAATAAATGAAAATACATTGGTTAAAATTTAAATTTACAGGTGATTCTGGGTACCCTTCAAGGCCATGGCTCTTTCTAGTTGTGAATGCTGAATCTAATAGCGCTGATAAATATTGCACCAACACCCACTATCGAACCAGGAATACAGAAGAATGTTGCTATGGTGTTTTCAAAGTTCAGATGTGATTTATTGCAAAAAATTAATGGAGGACTCCGAGCAGAGAGTGCTACTCACTACATCTCGTCATCTTGCTCATAGGGGCAAGATGTATATATTGATATAATAAAATTACATGATTGAGACAGAAAAAAATGTTTTAATTTCAATCCAATTTTGTAGAATAAAGTTATGTAAGTGTAGTTTTAGTAAATAATAAAACTAAATTGCTTAGAAATCTTATTTCTGAATATTATCTTCCAAGTTCCCATCTATCTCCATACCAAAATTTATCAAAATCGGTTCAGTAGTTTAGTGAAAGTATAGCAAACAGACTGTAGTTACCTTTATAATACTAGTGATAGTTAGTGTAGACTCTGTAGATAGTTGAGCATTTCTAAAGTCAGTACATTTGGTGTCTGTTACTTTTTTACAACTTAACTGCTGAACCGATTTTGATAAATTTTGGTATAGATAGATCGAAAATTGTATAAGAACATACGCTACTTTTGATCTATATATTCCCACTGGATACTGGCTTACGTGGGTGAAACCGCAGGGCACAGCTACTAAGTAATAAATAAAAGCAATTTTAGGTTAAAAATTAAAATTGGACATTGTGGTGTAATGGTATTTTTATTATAGTTATTTTTATTTATCGTTAAGCATCACCAGCAATGCCTTGATATCATTTGACTGCTGTCGCACAATGTCCACCAGCTGGTGTGTCAGGTCAGCCTGTGCCCGTCCTGTCTCTGCTTGTACCCGGGCTGACTGCCATATTGAGAGCAGCATTTGCCAGCTTGGTTTCAGCCTCAGCTCTGCTCTTTTCCAGTTCCATTACCCAATGGGGGTTGGATTCTGGATGGAACTGTAATAAATAGGGGTTTATTAATTAATTTAGCTCTACAATTACTTCATACAGATTCATCGATACACAGGTAAGTTGATTGCTTTCTCACTTGTAGTGTTAGCTGTTCTAGTATGTGAGGCTCTGAGCCGACGTCGATTAGCAATCGGCCGAGTGACAGGACTCCCCCTTCCTGTAAAAATAAATAGAATAAAATTGATTTTCATTAAATCATGAAAACATATTTTATTTAATGAGCCTGTTGGAATTTAATTTTTCAATATATAATTACCAGAAAATATTGTACCAGTTTGTAGTGGTGTCTCTCTCATTGTAGTATCTGTGAGGCTCTGTGCAGATCGTCACCAGACACTGCCTGTTCTCCAATTATTGCCAAAACTTTCTTGTCCACTTCGGGAAGATCATCTTGGCTACTTAGATTACCACCAGTACCCAAATCTTCCTGCTTCCGTTTGGACAATCTTGTTTTGCTCTTCTGCTTGAGGTCAGCCCAATACTAAACAAACAAAAGCAATATAAGAATGCAATTTTTTAGCAGAAAAGCAAAGAAAAGTAACAAATTAGGGAAGCTTACCATCGTTCGTCAGATTTAGTTGATCCATTGCCAAAGGAGTTGGAGCTTCTTAGCAAGGTCCTTCTACTGCTTATCTACTTCTTTAGACCTCGCCCCAAGGCCTCCTTTGGCTATTGATTGATTGTCGGCTAGGAAATCCAACAGCGCGTCCATTTGGCCGATGGATACTTTGTTTGTCATCTGAAAGACGACACATTTAGTCAAAAGTTTTAGGCACTAGTTCGCTACATTTTTAATTAATGTAACATATTTCCATAAACTTACATTGCAAGAGAATTTGATCACCGTAAGTTACAACTCAATTTGCTCATCACTTGAACACATAACACGAGAATGCGAAAATCACAACCTTTAAAGGGATCGAGAATATTGTAACCACATAAGTTTTTTCATTTTACTTTACACAAAAAACCAAACTATTTGGCGCAATAACATTTCAAAACTCGTCATTTTCCCATTCCAATAGTTCTTCTTATTGCTACTTGATTGTTGTGGCGCTAGTGTTGCAGCAATAACAAAGCAAAAAATGCATTAAAACCATCAACAAGCCATTGGCGCGCGATCACATACGTAATACGAATTTTTTTGACGTTCAGCAATCGATTGTGCGTCGATCGCGCGATATCTGCGCAATTATTGCTGATTGCTGATTTTTAGGTAATAAGGCTGCCGGTTATACGGTCTAGTACAAATCATCCTTAAATTGTAGAAATACAGATGTCTAAATATCTATTTACTGGACTAACACCGCTCTATCTGATCTATCTATCTCATTATTTATGTCCATTCCTCCCGGTCGACTACCTCTCATTTTACATTGACAAGAGATACCTTTGATCGTTTTATCATCAATGCTATACCGTATTAGCACCGAGAGTGACCTTTACATGGCCCCTTGCTCATTTCACGCCCGCCTTGTGCCGCGCCCGCGTCGTGTCACGAGCCCGGGTTTATTAAATTTCCAAAATGATATAAAAGGTTAATTGTGACATAAATCTCGTGCGTGCTGTGCTATAGCGTCGCAGATTTTTAGATATATTATTGTGTCATGTGATACTTTTTAGGGTTGCGTACACAAAGGGTATTTAAACGGAAACCTATGAGACGTCGATGTCTGACCGTTCTGTTTGTCTACCACCAGGATGTATCTCATGAACCGTGACAGCTAGACATATGATGTATTTCTGTTACCGCTAGAACAACCAATACTAAAAACAAAATTAAACGAATATTTAAGGGGAGCTCCCATACAACAAACGTGTTTTTTTTTCTTCAAATATAAACGCAAGGTGTTCCGTTTTCAAACTTCGCGGAATTTCTCGATTCGTTTATGGTTCATATTTCGTCCACTAACAAACAATGAAATGTCATTTTGACGTTTCCACGAGACATACTTCGCGGAGCGGAAGCGCGCCATCTGGTGTAAGGAGGAAGCGACTTACTTTTCTACGACAAAACCGCGAACACGCATCTCGAACGAAAATTGTGAAATATTCAGTTAATCTCGACGAATCAAGGACTGTATCGTGCTAAGGTGATTCCCAAGGGTACCGTTAGTGCTGGATCGTCTGGACGCAGTGGTTCCACATGCAGGGAAGGAGTTTTCAAACCCTCAGGTATGTTCTCGTGCATATTGTTTGTTAGCTCGCCCAACGATTTTTGAACCAAACTTTTTATTCTGAGTATTATCGTTAGACCACGCCCATTTTGGTCTTCCCCTTGTAGCAGGAGGCCGTCTACTCGACGCAAACGCTACATTTTTATGGTGCCGAAACCAGGGAACCCACGCGTCTATTCTAAAAGAACCGCCATGTGTTTTCTGGTAAAAGAAGAAATTTAGAATCACTCAATCGGCTCGGTATTTCAACGAAAATACTAGGCATTTCTCACATTCTAAGTTATCCCATTACCTTAAGACCGAATTCCCAAGTAATCTCCTTTGAAATTCACCATCGAACTGAATAGTCACAAGTCCATCGTTAGGTAGGTATTTGGATTTTCTAAGTGCAATCTATTCGTAATAATAATAGGTACATTGTTAGATCGAAACATTGCAATCTCTTTCACATCGGTGCACTGTTTCTCTAATCGGCTAACATTTAATATTGTTATTAAATTCATAATTCGTAAATAGCACTTATTTGGGTAAGTACCTACCTACCTACCTACATATCAAGAAAAATCAACCATCGAAAACGAAGTTGTACAAACACATTTACTTATTCGGTGTACAATTTTGTTTATAACATTAGCGAAGTAATAAATCTACATCTATTCCTAAAAAGGAAATCATTCCGCATATTTACGTACTAGTTACGTAGGTATAAATTTACTACGTGGTGTACCGAACACTACATAGGTTTGTCAATTACCTAGTACCTACCTTTTCGCGAAACATAACGAAGTTTCAACCAATCGTACACCTAGGTACGTAAGTACACCGCGACGTCTGATAATTTGTGTGTAAGTTTTTATAAACTAATCGTTGTAGGTTTTAGACTCGCAATCTGGTAAACAGCATTGATCAGTACCTAGTTATAAGTAGGTACTTCAGTTATTCATAATGGCATTCTGTACTAGTAAACGACGTATGAGCAAATCAAAGAAAGTTCAAGATAAAGTTTTTGTTGCAAGCGATCTACCATCTTTACGTAGAAAGCGAACTATTATTTTCAACCGTATAACTAAGACATTAGAGCTGGGTTTAGAGGCTTCGAGCGATTCTACGAAACTCGACATGTTCTTTGCGCATTACGATGATATATCGATAAATGTAAGTAAGTTTGAGGATTTACACTTTAATATTATTGAATATTCTGATCGACTTGACGAGGATGAACGTTTACAACAGAAATGCGATGATATTTATTTCGAGATCAAATCGATTTTTCGTCAAATTAAACGATCACTGCCTGGCGACTCGATGTGTGGTAATGCAGCTATTACTAAAAACATTAAGCTTCCTAAAATCTCACTCCCTGTGTTTTCGGGTGACATACGAAAATGGCCTGAGTTTTACGACACGTTCAACGCGTTGATTCACAATTCAACATCCCTCACGGACACTGAACGCTTTCATTATCTCGTATCGTCACTGAGCGGCGACGCGTTGACCGTCGTTAAGCCATTCCCTTTGACTCAGGAACATTATCACGACGCATACGATGCACTTGTCGCACGTTATCAAAACAAACGCGAGTTAGCGTTCGCATGCTGGCGCGAAGTTTTAAACATTGAATTTAAATATAATGACGCTCATGCGTTTCGAAGGTCGCTCGATTTGTTTGAAGAAAATTTAAGTATTTTAAAAACAATTCAACTACCAGTAAACCAGTGGGACTTTGTGTTAGTTTATCATATTTTATCGAAACTAGACACAAGCTTGCGTCGGGATTTTGAGGAAAAACACTTTGATATCGAGATACCTACTTATAAACATTTAAAATTATACCTACATTCTAAATGCGAAGCGTTGTTACGCGACACACATTTTTCGGATTTAACTAAAACTAATAAAAAATCGCAATTTTCTTCAATCGCGCCCGCGCCCGGGCAATCGAAACGTTTTAATACTTCGTCATCATACACCCTTGTCGCTGGAACTACTGAACACAACAAAACCGAAAGTAGTCTCCCGCTCGCTTCAGGGTCCACTAGGTGTACTTACTGCGGTGACGAGCATTCGATTTCGAGCTGTTCAGATTTTGGAAAAAAATCGACTGATGAACGTATGCAAATTGCAACCGATAAACGCTGGTGTTTCAACTGTCTCCGACCCTCTCATCAGCTGAAAGACTGTAAGTCAGTTTTTTCATGTCGTACTTGCAGACGCAAACACCATTCGCTACTCCATCGTGATAAACAGTCTGAACATTCTGACTCTGTGACCACCTTAGTATCAAGATCTCCAAAGCACACTACCGTGTTGCTCGCGACTGCTATAGTACAGGTTAAAGATGCTTCTGGTACTATGCAATCATTTCGTGCTCTTTTCGATACCGGAAGTCAAAGTAACTTTATTAGCTCCTCGGCGCTAAAGAGATTAAACTTATGCCCTGTCAAGTCGTGTGCTAGTGTTAGTGGTTTGGGAGAGACAGCTACTTCTATTCTAGGTGACGTCACATGCGAAGTAGGTACAAAAGACAAAGTTTATTTTAATTTGGATTTTCACGTCATCGCGACAATCTGTGGCGATCAGCCGATCGCAAAACTGAACACGTTTGGTTGGACACACCTAAATTCACTTCCACTCGCTGACCCGGGTTTTGACATTCCGGGACCAATAGATTTATTGTTTGCCGCGGATGTATTTTCAGAATCACTTCTTCATGAACACGTCAAGGGTAAGGTCAATGAACCCACCGCCTTTAATTCCATTTTCGGGTGGCTGCTCTTAGGTAAGACGCGACTCGCTTCAAGCACTTTGGTGCATTCAACTATCGAGATCGATAACGATCTAAACGCGATCGTTCAACGCTTTTGGCTATTAGACTCCTTACCTCAAATAAAGAACGACCTGACACCTGACGAAGCACTTTGTGAGCGTAAGTTTTTGAATGATCATTCTCGCGATTCAACTGGAAGGTATACAGTTCGTCTCCCATTCAAAAACGATGCAAATCCAGTATTTGAAAAATCCCGAGACGTCGCGTTGAGACGATTTCACGCGATCGAACGTAGGTTATCACGTGATTCAGATGTGTATCATCAATACTCAGAGTTCATGTCAGACTATATTCAGGCTGGGCACATGTCTTTGGTTCCTGCTAGTGAAGTAGGGAAGGGTAAATATTACATTCCGCATCATTATGTTTTACGTCCTGATTCGGCTACTACGCGTCTTCGTGTAGTTTTTGACGCCTCTGCCAGAGACGCTTGTTCCCGTTCTCTGAATGACACGCAATTAACCGGCCCTAAATTACAACCCGACATATTAAATATACTTCTGCGTTTTAGGGTACACAACGTCGTATTTATGGCGGACGCTCAGCAAATGTTTCGTCAGATCTTAATTTCCCCTGAGGACCGTGACTATCAGCGTATATTTTGGAGGTCGTCTCCTCATAATGATCTTCAAGAATATCGCCTGAATACTGTCACGTACGGCGTTGCCTCATCTCCGTATCTCGCATGCCGTACTTTGAGGCGGCTTGCTGAGGATGATGGTGATGAATTTCCCATCGCTAAGGAAATCATTTTACGGAATGTTTACGTCGATGATGTGGCATTCAGTTGTCCATCCCTAGAGGACGCACAGCAGGCAAAAACCCAACTCATCGCTCTCTTTAAACGCGGCGGCTTCCATCTTAGAAAGTGGACAAGTAACGAGCCTCAAGTGCTGTCTGACCTCCCTAGTGAAGACCGTCTCGCAGGCTCGGTTTGCCTGGATAATTCTGAACCGTCTGTTCAAAAGGTTCTTGGTCTAAGGTGGGATCCTTCCTCAGATACGTTCTTGTTCGATATTGAACCATCACATAGACAATGCACGAAACGCTCCATTCTCAGCGAATTGGCTCGAATATTTGATCCTCTGGGTTTTTTGTCTCCGATTACGATTAAAATCAAAACGTACATTCAAACTCTTTGGATGCTTGGTATAGGCTGGGATCAGACCCCACCGGATGACGTTATAAAAACCTGGTCAACTTACAAAGCT
Source organism: Idaea dimidiata (assembly GCA_949358125.1). Classification (NCBI taxonomy): domain Eukaryota; kingdom Metazoa; phylum Arthropoda; class Insecta; order Lepidoptera; family Geometridae; genus Idaea; species Idaea dimidiata. The sequence goes on from OX442328.1 coordinate 16,091,962, forward strand.
GAACTGCCTATGCTGGCTCATGTTCGTGTTTCCCGCGGTCTCAATTGTTCTAATATCAAATTATGCGATATGATCGGATTCTGTGACAGTTCCGAAGCGGCTTACGGAGCTGTTATCTATTTCCGCGTCATTGATTGTGATGACGTCGTGCGCATCCATTTGGTCTGTTCTAAGGCTCGTGTGGCGCCTCTTAAGCGAACCTCTCTGCCAAGATTGGAACTGTGTGCAGCGGTTTTGCTCGCAGATCTTTATAAATTTGTACGCAGTATATATCCTTATGTTGACAACGTTTATCTTTGGTCTGATTCTACCGTGGTCCTGTCATGGCTTCGTTCGCATTCCTCTCGCTGGGCCACTTTCGTTGCAAACCGAGTGAGCCACATCCAAGAACTCACACCTATCGAATACTGGCATCACGTTTCTTCGGGTGATAATCCGGCCGATATTTGCTCTCGTGGGCAATTTCCAAGAGAACTCGTTAACAATGCGTTATGGTGGGCGGGCCCATGCTGGTTGACGCAGGATAAAAGGGAGTGACCACTGACTGCCACGGTGAACAGTTGTGATGCTGAAGTGGTGAAGGAACAAAGAAAACCAGTCGCTCTTGTCACTCAATCAAGGTTGAACGCAGATGAGACGAATCCTTCCATTATCGAACATTTAATAAATCGTTTTTCCTCATATTCGAGATTGATTAATGTTGTTTCCTATATAAACCGTTTCATTGATAACGCTCGTAGTCCAGACAAGCATAATCGAAAAAACGTGCCAAACAACGTAGAACGCCAGAGGGCCTTGATACAAATAGTTAAGCATGTTCAAACTCATTCCTTTTCAGACGAGATTTCTGCCTTGCGGTCAGGTAAATCGTTAGCTAAGCCGTTTCGTAAACTGAACTTATTTCTAGACGATCAACAAGTACTAAGAGTGGGTGGTCGCATATCGAGATCCGGTTTAGAATTTCATCAAAAACATCCTGCTTTGTTACCTTCCGATCATTCGCTAACGCGCTTAATTATCGAGAACATCCATCGTAGCTTCCTGCACCCGGGCATTAACACGACCCACTATCTTTTGCTTCAACAATTTTGGATTGTTGCTGCTAAACGCACCATCCGTCGTCAGCTAAATCAATGTATTAAATGCTTTAAAACCAATCCGCAGCCGTTACAACCGTTCATGAGTGACCTTCCGTCATATCGCGTAAATCAAGTAAAACCGTTCTCAGTGGTAGGAATTGATTTTGGAGGACCGTTTCGTATCAAGCTCGGCACTCATCGTGGTGCTAAGATCGACAAAGCGTACTTATGCCTATTTATCTGCTTAGCAACCAAGGCAGTGCACCTAGAAGTAGTTTCGACACTGTCAACTGAGGGCTTTATTGCGGCACTTCGTCGTTTTGTGGGACGTCGCGGGCGTTGTGGTGTGATACATGCTGACTGCGGCACAAACTTCGTGGGTGCCAGTAATCAACTTGCACAGTTCGCTCGGCAAGCTTCTAGCGTATCACAAATTGAATTCAAGTTCAACCCCCCCGGTGCTCCGCACTTTGGTGGGGTCTGGGAGATCCAGATAAAGATGGCTAAGACTCACCTATATCGTGTGGTGGGAGACCAGATTCTTACATTCGAAGAGTTGACGACTCTTTTTATCCAAATTGAAGCATTGTTAAATTCTAGGCCCCTCTATCCAATTAGTTCTGATCCAAATGATCTCAATTGTCTTACCCCTGGGCATTTCCTTACGTTAGAACCTCTCACCTCAGTCCCTGACGAAGATTTGTCCCACGTCAACATGAATCGTTTAAATCGCTGGCAGCTCCTACAATCCCTTCAACAACATTTTTGGTCCAGATGGAAATCCGAATACCTAAACTCATTAACGCAACGCGCCAAATGGACTAAAAATTGTAAACCGTTAGCAGTAGGATCTATGGTGATAATCAAGTGCGATAATCGTGCCCCATTGCAATGGACTTTGGGTCGCGTAGTATCGCTCCGAATCGGAGGTGATGGGATAGCTAGAAGTGCTGTAGTAAAACCTGCGGATAATCATTTACTTCATCGTCCGCTTGTAAAGCTATGTCCTTTACCGACCGAAAATTAACGTAGCTCAATTCGTAAATTCAAACATACCTACTTAATTTAAGTAACCGTAGTTTATAGTTTTATTTAGAATCTTAGACTTATCGTTTTAACCACATCAAACATTGTTAATTCTTATACCAGAAAATACCATAGGCATTTTGGTGGGCGGGATGTTCCGTTTTCAAACTTCGCGGAATTTCTCGATTCGTTTATGGTTCATATTTCGTCCACTAACAAACAATGAAATGTCATTTTGACGTTTCCACGAGACATCCTTCGCGGAGCGGAAGCGCGCCATCTGGTGTAAGGAGGAAGCGACTTACTTTTCTACGACAAAACCGCGAACACGCATCTCGAACGAAAATTGTGAAATATTCAGTTAATCTCGACGAATCAAGGACTGTATCGTGCTAAGGTGATTCCCAAGGGTACCGTTAGTGCTAGATCGTCTGGACGCAGTGGTTCCACATGCAGGGAAGGAGTTTTCAAACCCTCAGGTATGTTCTCGTGCATATTGTTTGTTAGCTCGCCCAACGATTTTTGAACCAAACTTTTTATTCTGAGTATTATCGTTAGACCACGCCCATTTTGGTCTTCCCCTTGTAGCAGGAGGCCGTCTACTCGACGCAAACGCTACACAAGGATACCGCAATATATCATCACTACTAGTGCCATCTAGTTATAAATTAGCGTAAGTTTCGTTCAGGGATTTCGCTTGGTCCAGTGTTTATTTTAGGGTTCTGAACCAAGTTGTGGTAATGATACGGAACCCTTCGTGCGCGAATTCGACTCGCACTTGACCGGTTTTGTTTTCGTCTCTTCACTATCCCTGAACATAATATACTGACCATATAGCTTGATGGACTATTAACCGTTGGGGAGTAAAAGTCCTCGAGTGGCGACCACGATGCAATGCAAGACGAAGTGATGGAAGACCACTTACTCGGTGGACCGACGACATTGTGGCGGTCACGGGGAGTCGTTGAATGGAGGTGACTCGCGATCGCTATTTGTGGCGTCGAATGGGGGAGGTCTATGTTCAGTAGTGGACGGATAAAAGGCTGAGATGATGATGATGATGACTACTACCGCTGAATTGATTTGCCATGTATGCCATGTATGTAGCTGCGTCCTGCGGTTTCACCCGCGTAAGTCCCGGTCCCGCGGGAATATCGGGATAAAAAGTAGCCTATGTGTTATTCCCGGTATCCAACTACTTATATTCCAAGTTTCATCGCAATCGGTTCAGTAGTTTTTGCGTGATTGAGTAATAAACACACATACATAATACATACACACATCATCACAAACTCTCAGCATTATAATATTGGTAGGAAGTAGGATATCTATAAAACTTATTTGTAAAAATAGTTTAGAAGACAATTCTTATTAAAGTCGAGGATATTAATTTACTAAGTTCAATCTTTAATATGTCCTATCCTTGTTACGCTATTGTATTAAATTAACAATTAAAAAGTACAATATTTTTATTAGCGTATCTTACTTTTAATTTTATCTCAAAAATACTTTGTTAGACATCTTTTAGAAAAATAAAACGATATTATTTCTAAAATGTTGTTTTTTTTTTCATCTCTTAAATAATTTCCAAGAAAGGTGAAAGGCATTTAGTCGACATGTTATTAGATAAAAAAATATAATTCAGAGGAATCATTATTTTTATTTCTCGAGATAAAATTGTAGGACCAATTAGAAAAATCTCTTTCGTATCATTATATTTCTGTGAAAAAAGTGAGATAGGTATTTACAAGATTTGTTTTTGTTACAATGAACATCGAACAAAAATAATGCAGCTACCTACTAGCTAGAGTATAGATAATCTATCTATACATATAATAAAGGAAGAGAGGACAAAAAGTCTGTACTTGGAAGTAAATAAAAAAAAAGTTGTCAAGGGGACCTAAGAAAAGTAGTAGAACAAAATTGTATAAGTTTTAAAATTCACGTCTGTCTGTATGTTCCATATACCATTAATCCAATCCAATTGAAATCTGGTTTTCGATATGGGATAGTTATATTTTCCTCGTGGTATACTTTACATCGAAATCCAATTAGTAGAACCAGAGTAGGTAATGAACGAAATAATCGGCTATGCACTATTTCTACGCAGACGAAGTCGCGAGTAAAAGCTAGTTAATGTATATTATATTAAGATCCTCCCTTGTTGTTTTTACAACGAATAATATTTCATGAAAATATTCCAATAAAATATTATTCCAAAAACAATCTTTGCTGGATGAAATTTCATACATTTTCTGCTTCAAGGGTTTGTTCTGTGGAATAAGGGTGAAAGTTAACCGTTGTAACGAGTTTTTGCTTCAGATTGTAAAACGCCCCCCGGGCTCGTAACTCGAACTAGCGGACAAAGCCAAACTAGATAGATAGATAGATAGATACCTGCCAAATGTAATCGAATATATTATTTTCACGAAGGCAATACCCTACTTCTAATCTTAGTAATATTATAAACGCGAAAGTTTGTACATATGTAACTACTGAACCGATTGCAATAAAGTTTGGAATAAAGATAGGTGGACTTAGAATAACATGTATGCTACATTTTATCCCGATATTTCCGTGGGATCCGGATTTACGCGGTTGAAACCACGGGGCAATAAAAGTTTTCACTGTAGTAGACCAAACTAAATGAAAAAACAACTTAAGGTCAATGACCTCTAACTCTAAGAAACAGTTGATTTTCAAGTAAACTTTTAACTTAAAGTTTTCACATTTTCAAATATTGTAGAACAAAAATAGTTCGCATAGACGTTCGCATAGACATAGACGTCATCCGAGCAACCTGTATAATATTAAACTTCTTATTGATTCATTTTATCTACTAAAAAAACGTTGCGTATTTTTGAAGATCTAAGCATACATACAAATATCCTTGTTGTTAAGTACTATCTTAATTTCTTTTAACACATTAATAACCCATTTGGTACAAGTTTAATTACTAAAACACCATCGATTCCCGATTCAGATCGCACTTCCAGAAAAAACCCATTAAAATTCAAAACTAACCGATATATTTCGCTGGTCGTGCTTTATTTGTCGTCCGGTTTCGCCGGCACATGCCCGGAACGGCCGATATTTGCCGAAAGCGACGATTTATCGCCCGCCCCTAGTGCTTGCTGGCCTTTACGTGGTAGGTAGGTACGTGGCTCGTGTGTGTGGACCGAAAACGATAAAACCAGTTGACTGCTCATAAGTATTCCTCACGAAAATAGTACATCTTTTTAGTAGCAGTTTCGTGCAAGAACGGCCAATCACAAAGAGTTTAGGTATAGATAGGTAGCTAACGCATCGGCCAATCACAAATAACCTACTATTACGTGAAGTAAAGTCGGAATAGTGAGAATATGCTTTGTCTATTTCCGTGACAAGAACTTTCGAAGTTGACAGACAGATACAAAAAACGGAATTACTACTCCGACCTTACTCCCCTTTTATTTATTAAGGCTAAAAGAGTATATGTATAGATAGGTAATAACAAAAGTTTGATATTTACCTCACCCCCTGCCCACAACTGTGAGTTATGTTATGTAGAAAAAATCACGATATAAGTAGTCAATTGGCTTGATTGTCTTTGGTGTGGACACACCCTTACGTCACATTTTATTGCTTCAAGCGATGATAGAATGTTGTATCATAGTAGAAAGAAGTAATAGTTTGAAAACTTGCCTGTTTTCTGAAAACGGACTTTAACAAGTCATGTGTCAAATTGCCTACATTTCCTACAATTTAGGAATGTGACCCTTCCTGCAACTTAAACGGTCCCGGGAAACAAATTTGTACGAATGGTGGGCTACTGTAAGAGCGCCGCGAGGTGCCAACTACTGGCAAACTGTGGTTGTATGTAGGTAGGTATGTACCTTTTCAAAAAATAAATAAAGATCGAACCAATGTAATTAAAAATAACATGGTCCAGCTTACCACGGTTATTTTAAAAAATGTATCTGGCTGGTGATCAATAAATATCTTACTCTTACTAATATTATAAACGCGAAAGTTTGTATGTATGTATGTGAGGTTGTTACTCTTTCACGCAAAAACTACTGAACCGATTGCGTTGAAACTTGAAATATAGGTAACCGGGGACCTGGATTAACACATAGGCTACTTTTTATCCCGATATTCCCGCGGGAACGGGACTTACGCGGGTGAAACCGCGGGGCGCAGCTAGTCAACCATATTTTTAGAAATATTTTAAGGGGAAAATAAAAATCATCTGCAAAAGTAGATATACCTATCTTCTAGTAGATATTTATTTAGATATGCATTGAGCAATAAAAACAAATTATGAAAAAAAAAAGCAATTCTTTATGTAATTGTCTAACAAAATCCCTTTTTTTGTTTCAGGTAATGATCTGAAGGACCATTTCCAGGTCATCTACACGAACCTCGTACGTAAAAAAAAACATTACATTTTATGAGATAAAAATATAAAACAAAGTATTTTACTATTATAAGTTGTAATAAGTAGTATAAGATAGTACAAAGAAAGAGACACGGAAAGACAATGTGGAGGAACAGAGGTCCAAACCTCCCTCTCCCCATTTTCCCCCGGTCGCGATGGTGTGAACAGGAACACTGCTGATTAATTACCGACTTTAATCCATAGACATATAAAACGTTTGTATGGATAGGGCTTTAGGAATAAGTGAAAGGTTTGTTCAAACAAGTTTGGAGTTAAAGCCCAATAAAATAACTTGTGCTTTGTACTTTTCGACTGTTTTTAGTATGACAGCAAAGAAATGTCAAAAGCATTTTGACGAGTGAAAACTCATCCTACTAATATTATAAATGTGATAGTTTGTATTAATAAATAAATAAGTAAGTAAGTAAACGAGTATATTTGCAAATTAATGCAAAAACGATTGTACCGATTGTGATGAAACTTTTCACCCAGACAGCTGGAGATATTGATTAAAACAATCTACTTTTTATAGCGATATTGCCGCGGGACATTGTTTATCATAGATGAATCAAAATTCATTAAAGAGTTTTCGTACACTTCCTAAAGTCCTGTCTCTACAAATTAATATAAAGATCTATGTTTCAATCCACCCTCTTCGAAACAGTAGGCTTTGGAAAGGTTAGCGGTTCATTCTCTTTAAACGTTCAAACGCTGAGACCGAGTAGGCATAGATAGTGACAAACTGTCTAACAGTTAGAACACTGTTTTTGAAGTTATTTCAGAGTTGTTTGTTCCTTCCGTTGTGTTTGTTTAAGTTTACAATTCGTTTAGGAGTTTCGAATTGATTAGTGGTCATTTATTCGGCACATTTCAGTTATTTTTATTCGCTTTTATGGCTACTTTTCTCTGTTGATACTGGCTTATTCCCAAATTGCCATACTTACCTTTAAGAAAAAAAATTGCGCCCTCAGGTCATTGAAATATATCATGTAAGTGCTAAGTACCTTCTTGTCTAAGAGGTGATATATTTTCCATGTTGTTTTTACGCGAAATAAATATAAAAATTAACTGCACCGCTGACACCATTCTTACGTCAATTACGTCTATTGTAAAAATGAAATGCGCATCGCTCTAAGCCAATACGCAGTCGACGAATGACGTATAAAACGTCAAAAGCATCATTAAGTTTGCTGTAGCGTTACCGCAGTGGCTGTTTAACTGTCTTCCTTATGATGTCATTTCTACTATTGAGGTTGAAATCAATGTTATTGTCCGCTTTAAAAATACACTAGGTTAACTTAAGCACTAGGCGTCCATTACCTTACAACTTAGTGTTACCATTTAAAATTCCTTCTACGATATTTTATTCCGTATAATAATTTAAAACTCACGCGAAAGAGCAAATTACAAAGAAAACAAATGGTTATGCATGGAGAAATGCGATAAAGTAGCGCTTAAAACTTTCGCTATAGTTTTTGAACTTTTAATTTGCACGATGAGATAAGGGTTTTTATTTGACAGGGGTTAAAAGAGTAGTTTAGGAGATTCTGCAGTCTACAATTTTATGAAAGCAAATCGGTTATCCTGAAATAATAAATTTCCACGTATTATAAGTTTCACGATTTAAAAATTCGGCAGCACATTTCGTCAGTGCGTTTCTACCAAAACTCAAAAATGATACATATCTATTGTTTTAAATGTGATATAAAGTGTATGTCTAATTTAGCCAACGACAATCAAAAGTGACTCACCCCCCCGTGATACACGAATTCACACATCAAAAGAAAAAGCCAAACACATCAGCGAAATGACAGAAAAGTCCCCTTCGAAGAAAAAGTCCCCAAGTCATAACTTTTACTCATATTACGGGGCGCTCCTCTAATGAACATTTTGTAAAATATTAGACTACAAATATTATTAGCAAGGATTAGCAATATTTTTTACTTGTTAAAAATATTTCTAAGTTTAAAATGCCTTGACCAATAAAAACAAAAAGAAATATATAATAGACTACAAATTTGACAAATAAATTGTTTAGATTTTTATTCGGGTTTTGCGATGTCGTACTAATATTATAAAACGGAAGGATTTAATATTTCTTATGTTACTTATTCTAAATGAGAAATATTTTCGCAAATAGATAAATTTTCAAAAATTTCCTTTGACAGGATTCAAAGCGAGAGGAACAGGTTCGAATCATGTTATGAGATTTTTGAAAATAAAATAAATACAAAAATATGGGAAGGGAAAAATATACTACAAAGTACAGACTTTTTGTCCTCTCTTCCTTTATTATAAGTATAAATTAATATGACACACTTTCAAAATTTACACCGTTTTTGTCCATTATTCACGAAGTCGCGAGCAAACCACGGCCGGTGTAACCCGAAGCTCTGAGAATCTTCCTAATATTATAAACGCGATAATTTGTATGTATTGTATTGTATATATGTGACTTTGTTACTCAATCACGCAAAAACTACTTAACCGATTGCGATGCCATTTGGAGTATAGGAAGCTGGGGGACCTGGAATAACACATAGGCTGCTCTTTATCCCGATATTCCCGCGGGATCGGGATCTACCCGGGTGAAACCGCGGGGCGACGCTAGTTTGAATCTAAATTTATCTGCTACGCGATCTATCCCGTAGTTATAATCATATTAAAATTATCTATACTAATATTATAAAAAAGAAAAGTTTGTTTGGACTGATTTCAAAAACTCTTTCACCAATAAAAAGCTACATTACAGGAGTAACATAGGCTACTTTTGACCCCGATATCCCTACGGGATCAGAACTTACGCGGGTGAAATCGCGGGATGTATCATATACTCGGTCGTATTGAAATCACTTGTCAAGCGCCCATACACACGTCAATCACCATAAACGCGGGCTGCGTAGATTTGTGATCCATTCACAATTTCTCTCCTGACTTACGGATATCAAGTTTAGTTGGTACCCTACCTTTTGGGTTATTTGTGTCAACGGAAACGGGTGACAAAAATGTCGACGATTTTCTATTCTGGTATTGGCTCACCTTGACATTACGTTGTATAATTTTGACGTTTCTTTAGAATATGTGTCAGTGAATTTTGGAACATTTTGGTAACCTAAATGTTAAATTTCGATGATATTAGGAAAACCCTTACTTGTTCATAACTGACACGTGATTCGATATAGAAAAAGGAAAAAACTCTTTTTCACCACCTTTTTCCATTCGATTTCGGTGTTCTTTTGTTTGTGTATTTCTTACAAAAACTAGGCTTGTGCTTTTTCACAGACATGAAATTTCATATACGAATTAATTGTAGTTATTGTATAGAGGTATGTAAAAATGGGGTTAATTATATGATTATATCGTAATTCAATAGGTATTTATCAAATAAAAATATTTTTATAGGAAAAATACACCTACGAAATCAGAACGTAGGTACGCATCTCCGCTTAAGAAGGGAATAACGACTTAACCAATTAGTTCAGTGGCGTCGGTGAATCCGACGTCGAATCTTTGCTTGTGTATTTTACCGTCTACTACAAGTTAGGCATGTTTATGTCATATATAACGAAAATTAACTTATTTACTTATTTCTGGTAAAGTTATTACACTACCTATCAATCTTTTAAAATAGAACTATGAAATAAAATTACTTGTTACCTTTTTCACTGTAGCGTACATTATAAAGGCGATCAATGTCTAGATGACTGGTTCGAAACGACACTATTGTTGTCAATTGTGAGAAAATATATTTCTGGGGAAGGCTTCTTTGTCACAGTCTCAAAATAGAAATTAGTATTGTTGTCTGTACACTTACCATGAGTTGTTACGTAAATTCGTACACTGCAACGTTAAAACGTTTATCGTAGCAGTTACTAAGGAAGACAGGTCGAATCTTGTTTCACTGCCGTCTTCCTTCTTCTAGATGAGCCTGTTACATTTTAGATCATATCGTCACTTACCATTAGGTGAGATAGTGGTCAAACACTCATCTATCGTGTGTAAAAAAAAACAGTATGGCTTTGTGCACAACTTACTTGCTTCGCTTGTTTCCTGCGGCATCGGTTGCGAATTGTCGTCTAAGCGACACGATGTTTTGTGTTGCAGATATGCCTAAACTGTTCATGGTACACTGTAACGTAAACGACACTGTAACGATTACTGTGCTGTTTTTACGTACCAACTCATGGCAGGGGTACCGATGTTGAGAAATGTCTATTTTCAGATAAGTCTCGACAATACTGCTACTTAGAAATAGAAATTTGAAATAAGAATGTTATTTAGCTTTGTTATAGCAGCTATTGTTGATTGTTGACTTGTTGTGAATTCAATAGACATTTCACGAAAAAGATTTTATAAAAGTAATAAATTAACCAGGGACAAAATATATTTAAAAAGTATTAATAACTTAATATTAGTAAATGTTTCTCGTAGCGCAGTCGTCTAGCCCTAAAGTAAACTTATGTAATGAATCATTGTTATATTTTTAGTATTCCGCACCTTAAGGGTAAAAACGGGGGCTTTTTGCTAAGACTGCACTGCCCGTCTGTCGGTCTATCTGTTTGTTTCCAGGCTGGATTCCATGAACTGTGATAGCTAGGTTAAAAATTTGAAAAATAATGTATTTCGTTGAATTCTGCGGGATAAACAATGTTGAATTCTCTAATTGACGAATTGTCAATTTGTGAATTGCCAAATTTGTCAGGGGACCAACTATATTACAGTATAATTCACAACTGTATTAACAAAATTGTGTCATAATTTTTTCATTCGTAAAACGTTCGTACGTTTCGTTCGTTTTTTCATGAATAAAACGCGATTAAACCCGGTAAATAAAGTGTTTTAAAATTGTGTCATTTTAAAAAGTTTATAAGCTTAAAGGTAGCTTAGAAATGCTTATCAAACCTTCTTCGTGAAAACACCCAGACAAGTGTAGAGTTCTCATTTACGGCGCTTGTCTGAGGACTATCAAGTTACTAATTCTCAAAAAGTGACGCCATTGCCACCCGAGTTGGAAAGTTGCGGATCAAACGTCTGAAAGCACGTCCGCCCGACGGCGATTGCTGCGCCAATAAATAAAAACTAAAAAAAAACTGATCAAGAGCGAAGTGAACATTCTTATCAAGGTTCTGTACATCTTGGCTGGATTAGACGTTTTTTTAGTGTGTTAGGTCTGAAATAAGTTTCACTTTTTTTAGTTCATCTTACCTCTTCCTGTTAAACAGTGATGAATAAAATGGACAGACGGACAACGTTACTGCGAAGGCATGAAAGAAATAAAATTGCAACTGAGCTTATAGCACACATAGCAGTGTGTGGAGGGGTGACGTGCCATTTTATGAATCCTGTACTATTTATTTCGTACAATATTCAATAATGTAGTAGTGTAAATTAAATCTTTGCTGTATTTTTTTATTTGTTATTTCTTAAAGACAACACTGGAACTTCACAGTATCGTTTGTAATTGAGAATAGTCTTACTAGCGTTACTCAAAATTTTCAGCAACGAGAAATAGTGGACTTGTAGTAATACGAGTGCTTTTTCCAAGGAACCCTAAAAAACGACCAAAGTCCGTAGTAAGTGCTCGCTTAACTCCCAGTAGCGGAGTCGGTAAGGCAAGACCGACTGTCCGCACAACGTTGAACAACTTTTTAAATTCAATCTAGTCCGTTAGAAAAATTCAACAAACACGTTTACCGCGCAGACCAGGGATTTCGAAACTTTTTAGAGTAAGAGACCCCTTAAAAGTTAAGTTAAAGTTTATTTCAGCTAGTTGTGGAAATGAACAGTAATGACTAACATTATTAGTATAACTGGGCTTTTTGAGTGACGTTAAACTGTGGGGTTTCTCGCGATGTTTTTCACCAAAATTGTACAAAATAAACCGGCACATCAAATTCTGTAAACATCAAATTTATTGATTTTGATAAAGTCATTGATACAAATTACGAAAATATTATTTTCTCTTACAACAAATTGGTACGCTTTACACGACTTAAACTCTGAGACTTAAACAGTATCTTAAAAATTTTAATACGAGCTTGTGTCGATAAGGGTAAATTTCGAAGTCCTCGTCGACCACTAAAACAGTTTTTGTCTGTATCGAGCCCTAGTAAAACAATTTCGACCCCTAGGGGTCGATGTCGTCCACTTTGAGAATCCCTGGCGTGGAGTACAGTTTTTACGGAGAAAACCTGCAGCTTCCTCCACGTCGTCGGTTCGGATATTTGGTTTTCCAACCGCTCTGGTTCGTCTTCCTGTTTGTTAGGAACGTTCAATCGAATGCTTAGTTTTCTAGAAGTCGCAAAACTTCGCGAACCGAACAAGGTTGTAGGTAAGTTAAGTATGTTCTTTCAACTAGTATCGTGCTAATATTATAAATCCGAAAGACTAGATGTTTGTTTGTGTTTCAATCACGCAAAACTACTGAACTGATTGCGATAAAACTTGGTTTGCAGATAGTAGCTAATATAAGAAAAACAAAAGCTCAACGTAATCTGATATCTTACTAACGTTATAAATGCGAAAGTTTAGATGTGTGTTTGGTGTTTCAATCACTTAAAAACTACTGAATCGATTGCAATGAAACTTACTATGCAGATAACTGGAGATCTGGAAAACATTGGCTACTTTTATTCCGATGTTCCCGCGAGATCGGCACTTACGCGGGTAAAACTGCGGGGCGCAGCTAGTAACGTATAAAATTAGTTTAATACGCTTTTTAAACTGGCAAGATTTCTGTTTTTTTTTAGGACTACGGATCTCGATCACGTCTTTAAAATTAATTTAATGTTATCGGTCGGGCAAATAAAATATATTAAAAGCATCGCGATCAAAACCGGAATAAATAGTACTTATAACAAAAATACCTAATAAACTATAACAGATAATAAAAATACATAACTATACCTAGCATATATTGTATGGGATTAATAGCAAACCGAAAAATTTACCGAAATTTAATTCAACTGAAAACCCAAACAATACAGCAATGCAAAAAACTGTAATTAAATTTACAGGGATGCGAATATTTGCGTTGCATTTTTGTCAGGGCCGGTGAAGGGTGGGAACGGGAGGTGATGGGGGGGGGAGTGTAAAGCGAAATTGATTTGGACAAAGTGGGCGGAGGGTAGACGGATATCGAAGGCTCATTTCCGGCTTTCACCTCCACTAGTCCGGCCCTGTCGCTCGTTTGCATGCTGTAAGTAATACTTTTGGATTAACGAAAATCGTGTTAGTCCGAATTGATTATCAGAATTGTCAAAATTATTTGCGTTCAATAAATATTTTGTATTAACATCACAAACACTTTCTAGCCTTTAAGTTTGCGTGGTTGTAACTAAACGACAGTTGTCTAAAACTTACAGTATTTGCTTTTGTTAATATACACAAATAACATCCACACGTAGTTAACACAAAGACACATGTAATTGGTAGACTAAGTATGAAAAATAAATAAATTAAGAAAAAACATTCTTACCACATAAAATTGCTGTGTAAAGTAAGTAGGTATATATAATAGTCCAGTAAAATTGTCGTCCAAATGTATGGGATCGTATGCGTTAAATCCGTTAGCTGTGATTTTTTGCAGGCCTATTTATGATGTTGGCCTGATGAATAATTCAAGTTTGTGACCTCGAGCGCCTAATACAATTTTACTGGACTATAAAAACATTTGAGTATAAATAATCGTCAAAGAATTTAAATCAAGTTTCAAAAAGTGCACTAAAATACCTCAATACCCGTACATTTCTGAAATTTAATTTTCACTCACATATTCACCACATAGTGTTAAAATTATATTTAAAGCTAGCTATAAACTTTCATCAAAAACCCGGCTTCAGAACTTTATGTAACATTTTCATTTTCCCGTTACAGAATTTCAGCTACCGACCGTCCAATATTTTAAGGGCTGGGTTTCTATATTCAAAATTCGATTCGTTTTACGTACGCACAGTAGCTTTGAATAGTTTCTACAAGATATATTCTAAAACTTTTTGAAACGTCGCTAAACGTTGCTAAAAACTATTTGGAACTGCCTATACTATTTATAAATATCGTGACGAGACCGTACTCGGAAAAACATAGTTAATTCGCATAGCAACGGGTTCTAATTGCGCCGAGGAAGAATTTTCGGAAGCTTCAAAATCTACTTTCAAACTAACACGATTGAAACACATTATTTTGGTCTCCTCGCACCTAATACTATTGTAACATCATCGATCTAAGAAAAATAAGTAAAACACGTGATAAAGCCCCGGGTAAATATGTAATTATGTACTGCCCTACTGTCCTTCTAAAACTTAAGACCATTAAATAATAACCCTAATAATTTATCTATGCTAAAACTAATTATGTGTTCTAATAGTGTTAGTTTATAAACTCTATTAAAACGACTCGTAATATATTGAAGACAGCAACCCACTCTTTATGTAACATTTCCATTTCCCCGTTACAGAATTTCACCCGCCGTCCGTCCAATACGTTAAAATGGTTCAATAGAGCACTTGCCTATTCTTGCCGCTTGCCACACAAAGGGCCCCCATTCCCGAGTTGCATTGTACGGTGTACGTACCTCCGTACTATTGCATTGTTCTTCTTTATTGCACTGTGTGCTGATAACGAAGCTTTGTGCTGGATTCAATGTGATATTTTGTTGATAGAATGTAACTAATAAAAACAGTGCAATGAAATTCATTTTTTGGGTTTTAAAATTGCGATCGCAGTCTAGCCTGAGGAAAAATCCGTAAAGGCTTCGAAACGTAAAAATGTTATCGCAAAAATGCTGAAAATAATAAAAACAACGGGATTAAAACCGGAAAATGAGTTTTATTTTAATATAACACTGGGAAAACGAAGAAAAATCGTTCTCTATGAAAACATAGTCGACTTTTTCCCAGGACAAAGATAATAATATGTTTATGCCATAAAACTTTATATCTGCCATGACCATGTTTAGAACCATTTCACTTATCAAAAAAATTAGAATATTAAAATTATTAACCGAGGTCAAAAAAACTTCAAGTAATTTTGAAAAATAGAGTGACGTTCAATTTTATTTATTTTTCAACTTTTTAATACAAACAAGGTACAATACATTATTTTCTAAACTAACAAACGAATATTCTACGCTCCCATATTTCTGTATCCACGGATTTCAATAGAAAACGGAACGAGTTATTGTATAGAGTTTTGGCAACTTTTGTATCGTGTCTGCGCCCCTGTGCAGTTTGTTTTGAACTATGTACCTACTACTATACTACCGAACAAATGTACGAGTGCGAAATTGCAACTGGACTAAAATTTTGTTCCCAAAAATGTTGCTACATATCAGTTTTATATAGAATATGTTGAGTTAAAAAACGTTAAAAAACTCTTTGGAAACTGACTTTGAAATTGCAAATCATCGCAAAATCAAACGCAAAACTCAAATATCGCAAATTGCTGAATAAACATCGCAAACATAAGTTGTTTATTCTCAGTCACACGAAAATATTCGTTTTGTCTTAGCTTAAATCCCAGTTTTTTAGGGTACAATACCTAAATGGTAGAAAAGGGTTACC
Organism: Idaea dimidiata; assembly: GCA_949358125.1. Lineage (NCBI taxonomy): Eukaryota > Metazoa > Arthropoda > Insecta > Lepidoptera > Geometridae > Idaea > Idaea dimidiata. The sequence goes on from OX442328.1 coordinate 16,108,047, forward strand.
CTGTTTACAAAAACTCCACTGTCTAGCTATTTTTCACCAGGCTGTATCTCATGAACCTACTAAGTTAAAATTATCACAGATTATGTATTTCTGTTGCCACAATAACAACAAAATATCTGTTTTATTCGTAAAACAATAAAATAAATATTACAGTGAGGCTTCCACACAACAAACATTTTTTTTTACTTATGGCAAAATTATAAGGTTACGGAACCCTCTGTGCGCTTCATGGCGCCCTTGGGCGGTTTTTTTTAATTACCAGGTCAGATGTTTACGCTTACATTACGAAAACACAAAAAAATCTCATCCGCGGTCGAGTTTACTACTTTAATATTTTGATGTAGGCTTCTCGGGCGAACCATATATATCAGTGCCTGAGATTACTTCGTTCACAATTTGAAGCTATTTATATATTTGATAAAATGCTTCCAGTATCTGCAGCGAGACTTTATAGTGAAATTGACTCTATAATGCATGACACTAGTTTCTTAATGTAAATTAGGCTTTAGAGTTCATTTCACAAAACAAATCTCCAGACGCAGAGCTAAAGTCGCGAGACAGAATGTCCTAACTTGCAATGTTACCGCGGGACTTTCGTGAAAGGACTTTAAATCGACATTAATAGCTTACCTAAGTTAATACGTCTAGGTCCTACAGACGTAGTGATACCTACAGAGAGTAGGTATTTGCATTCTGCAGCGTCTCCCTGCGTTTTGCATACAAATAGGTTTGGACTGCGAGATATCTTGCATCTTTGTTTAAACTTTATGGGCTACTGTCACCTCCGGAGTTTAGTTCCGAGTTACATTGTTGGAAATTCGATTACATTGCAACTAATAGGGTTTTAGAGAGAGTGAGTAAAGGTAAAAACGAGACGCTTTTACAATGATTCTACTATAAGACAGTGTCTAACGGTTGTTAAAAATCTTCGAGAAACCGAGGTTAAGGTGAAGCATTGATAAACTAAAAAGCTAGCTAGCTTTAATGGCGCGTTCGTAATCTCCAAATAGTAATTTTCCTTTAAGGCGAAGGATTGATAAACTGAAAAGTCATACTAGTTTATTATGGGTAGCAGCTAGCTCGTACATTCGACGTCTCGAAAGCGCTAAAACAGTTATTCTCGTTTTAAATTAATTATAAATTGCTAATTGGGTAAAACTGTATTACCTTTTTAAAGTACAGATTACTACTAATTAAAACAGGAAAAAACAATGTTTAAATATATCCCTTTTCGTTGTAAAATGAAAATCTATTTTTAACGAGTTGTTTGAATTACTTTTTTGTCTTGTAAAAGTTACTAATTGTGTAAACAAAAATACTGAAATGAAGGCTAAGAAAAGATAAAAAATATCCAAATTCAAATTCTTCAATTCGTCATTAAAGGCCATGTCTCTAACAATATTTAATCGTAGCTCCGTAGCAAATAGGCTACGACCGTAGCGTGCTACGATGTAGCTTGTAGAAGTCTTTAGGTCGTAGCGATGCTACAGTTTAGCTGCGGAGCTTTAGAAGGCAAACAAATTCGCGTTTTATTGAGTTTAATTTTATTTATTTCACAAAATCCACAGCTCTTAATAGGTACTAGATTTTACAAAAGAATAAAATTAATCTTACAGCCACTAAAGGATTTACATTGTTTAAATTAAAAATATTTGAAACGACTGACGCGAGTTGTAACATTAATGACTATAATAATTTAATATTTTTTAAAGAAATTAAAACTTACAAAGTGAAAAACCAAGAGTTCAAGTAGATTTAAATAGACTAAGTAGGTACATTTACTTTTAGGTAGTGTGTAGGTAGATATATTTTATAACTGATAAGTGTTTTTGTGTGTGTGTGAGTTAAGTAGATTTCTAGAACTTTAATAAATTGTAGAAAAATTCTAAGAATTCGACGTCACCTTTGGAACTTTCTAGAACATTTTTAATCGTATCGGTAAGAATTAGGTAAAGCAACAAACAAACGGACAAATAATTAACAAGTTATCATAAAAGGGAACACAAAAAATCGACTGCCCTTACCCTGGAGCTCTTGCCTTATCCACCATACGCTATCCCATCCATCGTACTTATTGTGATCGCTAACTCGTACCCCCCCGCCTTAGCTCCTTACTTAGTTCTTATTTTAATATCGAACTTCATGAAACAATTGTAATTGTAAACTTTTAAAGTCACACGACTTGTATGCCTAGTAATATTTTATTATTCATAGTATATAGTCATAGTCTTACCTCGTTGTTTCTCGCGACCATGGTCATTGTAACATTATCGAAAAGTCGGGGTAAGATAATTTAAAAGTTACAATACTCGAATTAAAATTGTTTAAATCTCGTCATTTTTTGCGTCATCAGTGGCAAACAAATTGCAATTGAAACTAGTAATTGTCACCTGTAATCGCAAAAATTAACAATGTCAATTGTTTCAATAGATATTTGTTAGCAACAGAGTTACATAATCAGCTAGCTGGGCCCTTTCCTTATCCATCATACGCTATCCCATCCGTCGTACAGTTACAAATGTCCTCGTTATTGTGATCGCTACCTCACCCCCCCCCCCCTTACTCCTTGTTACTTACTTTTTGTTCGGACGTTCCAAGTTCTTGGACGTTTCTCTTCGCTCAGCTTAGCTTATGGGTCGACACGATTGATAAATATTTTAGAGTTATCGAGGAGAGATCGTTTTGATCTTTTCTCTGTACGCTTTCTTAGCTTGCGTATTATTTTACAAAGAAACTAAGTAAATAAATACTACTAAAATAAATAGTGCAGGAAATTTTATTACAGAACGCTATTATTTATTTTAAAAAAATCAACTATAATTACTCCTGTTTTCGCGTTTACAGACTCCTTCCTCAAGGCGGACTTCTTACCATTCCTTTTTTTTTTCAACCGTTATAATATACTTATTTAATTAAACATAAAATTACTAAATTAAAATCAAATTACAATATAGATACATAGAACAATAACTAATTAATTAATTTTTCCTCCTTAATCTAACAATGTGTTCTTAGTGCAATGCCGTTCGTTTCATTCAAGGCTCCGAAATGTCTGATCGGCATTGAAACAACGCGATTAAAACCGAAAATGAATTATATTTCAATATTTACTTACTGTTAAACTATAATTCAGAGTAAAATAAATCGACCAGTTTACTAACGCTAGGTAAGTACTGCCCAACAGTGGGGTCGATGTAATTACGGACTGTCCACTGTATTATCATAGTGGAGTGAGCCCAATTTCGACTTGATGAGTTTTTTACGAGTACCGGGTAATTTACGACATAATAAAACTTTGCCCGCGGCCAGTTTGTACGTTGATAACACTGTTTGTGACTGATATTTGAAAGTTATTTCTTTTTGGTTACTGTTTGTTTTACATTTAGTTATATTATATAGGTACTTACGTTACCGGTCGTGTGTTGGATGTCAAATATTAAAAAACCAGCGCGCCTAGTAGTAGTTTTCTTCGGGTTTCGCGATGTTGAATCGTATGAAACTAATTTTTCAGTTTCCATCGCCTTAGGAAGTCTGTAAAGGAGCCGGGACGTAGGAATCGCTTGCAGCAATGGTAAAAAAATAATAAAAGCAACTCGATAAAAACCTGAAATGAATTCCATTTAGATGTCATAGTATGAAAACTTGCCTGTTTTCTGAAAACAAGCTTTGATGTGTCAATTAATATCCTACATTTCCTACATCTTATGTGACTGGTCCCGGGAAAGAAATTTGTACGAAAACTCATTAACTGTAACAATCGCCGAGGAGCTAACTACTGGGTAAAATGTGGTTGTAGATAAAAACGTAAAAACTTCCTTTAATTGTAGACTACGATTTGACACTTCTTTCTGATGAATTAATGACAAATGCAAGGAACCAAATGGTCAGTACATAGTTTAAATTTAAAAAAAAACGTACCATTTGATTCGATTTTTAAAAGCAAATTTATAATTATATTCAACGGCTAAAGTGCTACTTGTTTTGAATATAACGCCATAAATAATGCGCGAAGCTTTCGCGCCATTTCGTCGACATTTATTAGAGAAACTCGAAACACTTGCGCCCCGTATAGACAATAAAACCGCTTCAAATGTTGCGCGATATTTAAAAGTAATAAAGTTTAATTGTTATCGTTTCTTTTTTGATATTGAAAAGTCAAGTGGTGATATTTAGTATTAATTGTTAGATAGTTAAATGTTTTATTGTATCAAAATTTAACTCTAAACTTACACAGGTGGTTATTACAAAGAAAACCTTTATATAGAATATTTATTTAGCGTTTTACGTGTTTATTTTGTAATTACTTACTGTTGTCTCTATCTTAAATCTAGTGTGGCAAATCGATTATCATTGTTTTTACTATCCGGCTGGTTCGTGTTCTGTAACTTAAGTTGGTGGTAATCAGGTACCGCAACTAGCACTAACAATAAAAAAGCCAAGAAAATTACACAACAGAGCTATTAAATTTTATTACGTAAATATTGTTTTACGTACATTTCATTTTAGTTGAAGTAAACTAGCTGAAATGGCCGGGGTTCTATGAATAATTAATTTTAATTAAAACGTAGCATGCGGTTGACAGAAAGAAACAAGTCTTTATTATAAATTTAACTTATTTCAGAGAGCAGTCTTCGGAATGATGTAATAAGTTAACTCAAGACTCTGAGACCGCGAGTCGGTTACAGCGAAGTGCTTTTATATTAAACTCTTACGACCACCAACTTTTAATTTCACATCAGAAAGAAAGAAAGAAGAAAGAAAAACATTTATTGACAACAAATACACACTTAAGAAGGTACATACAAACAATGGGACACAATTTTTACATCTAATAGATAATAATATAAGACAAAACAAAGATCGTTGAAAAGGAAATAAAAATAACATTAAAGAATCTGAATCATCAGCAATTTTTGGCCGACGTTAAACTCGCAAATTTTCGCAAATCGCTGAATTAAACGCAAAATCGTTATACTGGTTAAAGTAGACGGCTCGCAAAGATAGTTCTAGGTATTGCAGTACGGTACAATAAATTAAATAAAAAAAAGTTAAGTATACAGAGCAACCGCAAACCCGCTTAAATATTAGTATAAAAATCCGTGTTAATTCAGGTCTCCAGCTATCTGTATACCAAGTTTCATAGCAATTCGTTCAATAGTTTTGTGTGAAAGAGTAACAAACATTCTCGCTTACTAAAATACTTAACACAAACCATCACATTTCTAATACGTAGTAGGATATTGTAACATAGTCGAAACTTCGAGGTATGATTGTAAATAATAATATAATATTTGTGCAGGACAGGTGCTAAACGCTAGTATACTCATAAAATAAATAATCATTCATTTTTCAGCAGACCATTTCACAAACAAACAATAACATCCGTGACCTTTTGAACTTTCGACTTTGACAGGAAACTGTCAGTTGACAATGCCAGACAAATAACTCGTAATTAAGGTAATCCCACACTATTGTCTTTGATCTCAGGTAGTCGAATCGATAAGAATCGATTCCCAATTTGCAGTGTCTGGTCGAGCCCTTAATTACGCCATCTAGTGTGGAATAGATGGAACTATTTGACATCGAACGACCTCGAAACCATAGAGCTTACTAGAACCTCAACATAGAACACTGCTCTATGACTAGAACGCGGGGATTCTGAACTTTCCTAGACATTTCGGGAAAATTATAGCATTTTCCTTATTTGGGATATAAAAGCTGCACCGGACGGTGCAGCCATCAGTTTGATAAGTCAATTGAACAGCGTTCAAGTGATCGAGCTACGAGACCTCCAAGTGATCCGGAGAATCTATCAGTGTTATCGGTGAAATAGTTTGTTTAACTGCGAACGAGTGCGATCTCTGTGAACGAAAGTGCTATCAGTGAAGATAACAGTGAGAAAGTTTGAGCCTAAGTTTGTCTCATATCATAGTTTTCAAGTCAGTTTTAGTCAATTTTCAGTGTTTTTCAGTTTGTTTTCAGTGATCTTTCACTGTTTTTACAGTCCATTTTTAATTTAATAAATAGTTTGCAAACAATAGTAGTGAGTGTTTCAAAGTTCCCGACCAACCCAGTACCGTGCTTTTCAATATTAATAATACAGGATTATGACCCTGTTCCTAACTTAGCAAATTATTAAAAATTCAAATAAAATTACACAATAAAACACGAATAAGAATTTGAAATCTGCATAAACAAATAAATACCGTTGTTTCTTACTATGTTAACAATGAACCTTTGTTGTGTCGGTGCCGCCGGTGCCATCTAATAGTAAAGCGTCCACTCTCGTTCGTTAGAGAGATCATAAACATTTAATGCCCCAAGACGTGGCTGACTATGTTTTGATTAAGCTTCAGCGTGACTGTTATTTCTTTACTACACTTTATAAATTAAAGTTTTGGCTCTACACTAAATTAAAACTTTGTAGTTTAATTTAGTGTAGAGCGTTTAGTTTAATATAGAGTATATTTGTTTTTGTTTTACATTAAATAACATTTTTAATTAGTTAAAAACAGAATCATATTACGTTTATAATGTTGAAAGTTTACTGAACGAGATCGCTTTCAGCGACTGGCCCTTTTAAAGTTCCGAACTTCAAGAGGTAAAGTAGGATCCCTCATAAGATCACTACCCGATTGTTATCTCTAATAGAAGTCGTTAAGTCAAGTTAGAGGCCTTAGGGCGACCTGTGAGGTTATTCCAGTATTATAAATGTAAAAAATCTCATTTCAATATAAATGCTGTCAATCTTTAATTTCAAATTTGACGTTAATCAAATAACATTTGAAATGTTTTGATAAAAATTTCTTCAGAGAATACTATTTTCCTATGCATTTTTCAGTCCGATTCAGTCAGGTTCCGATTGCAGTTGCCTGATATACATAGTTTAATTTTGAGTGTATTGTTTGCAATTGCAATGCTGCTGAAATGTTTTGGGCAATTCTAATACGGGATAAACTACACTGAATACTCTGACATTAGTTGAGCCACACCACTACAAGGAAAGAAGAAGCCGACATCGTGCAAATTGTCCTTTTAACCATTTTAACATTCTAATCTGTAGATAATACAGCAATTCAACCACAATAGACCTGAATTGTTGTATGTAAATTAATGCGAGGTGTGAAGGCTTTGCGAGCCACTTCCGTCGGAAGTTGTCGCTGCGGCGCCCCCTTGCGGAGAACTGTTCAACTAATTATTGACTTTGTTGTTGTGATTGGTTTTAGACTCATTTGTAATGGGCGATTTATTGAATACAGTCAGCCTCAAAAGTTGAACTACATTTAGATCTGAAATATTTTAATAGAAAAATACATGTTCAAAATTCACTCGCGGCGAGGTTTGAACTCGCACCTCCGGATCGGAACTCCGGTGCCGGTTACCAACTAGCCTACGCGAGCTCCCCGAGCCGCGAGCCTAGTTAGTAACGGCACTGTAGTAAATTTTAAAGATGTATTTTTTAATAAAATATTTCTAGTTGAAATGCCTTGAGCAATAAAAAATTGCTAAATGCATTTTTTTCAAACAGCTGTGAAAATAACTCTAAAATGCATGCCACTATTTTCGTAATGTAAACCCCGCTTTACAGAAGGGATAATTACTTCATTTCGTCGTTACTTTTTCATCTACTCATAACACACTTGGTTAATTTTATTATACAAGTATGGTTCCAGCGAGGACATGAAACACACACAAACCGACCCATAATCTAACGACCTGGGAGTAAAACAGCCTATCGCAATAACAAGGGGGCTACTAACTATTTACGAACAAAGGAACGATCGATAATTTCAGATGAACGGAAATTAAGGGGGGGGCCTTCAAGTTTCTTAGTTTACCTGTTGTGGGATTAGTGAAGTTATTAGTGAATTTTACAAATTTGTTTTTGGGAACTGTCAAAGGATACATCGAGATGCTTCGCATTGAACGGAAACTAGTCCTCGGCTATGGCACGTTGCAATATTTAAAATCGATAGAACAACTCGAGAACTACCCCCTCAATCCAAATCTTCCGCTATCTGCTTCATCGCCATTGGTTCAGTTGTTATTGCGTAAAGAAGTCACAAACATACTTGTTTACTTACTTCAGTTATTCACAAATTCTTACATTGATATTACTAGTACTTAGAATACGTTTAATGTATTAGGCACAGACGGCCAAACGAACGATAAAACGTTTTCTGTTGGAAACACAGTAGGCCCCCTAGGTACCTACTCACTTTACTACATTTATCTAATAAACGCACCGCAAACGAACGTAATACATTTTTTGTAACCGCTCTGCCTTTGCTCTGAAATAACATAACAATAAATTAGTTATGTCCCGAGAAATATACTTACAAACTAGCTTTATGGCATTTGCAGTCGGCTAATTTTTTGTCGGTCGATTGGTAACGAAAAGGTTTTTTTGCAAATATTGTTAAAAATTATTTAGAAATTGTATAATTTTGGTTTCCATATCCAAAATGTAAAAACAGGACCCTTTACTCCAATGTTAGTCTGTCTGTCATCAGGGTATTTCTCATGTAGGAGGTACCGTTATAGCTGAACAGCTAGAATTTTCACACCTGTTTTATTTCTGTATTTATTTTTTGGTGAAGTGGTGACAGTCAGATGGACAGTGGAACCTTAAAAAATCCCATGACTAAGTAAAAACAACATCAAACTATTGACCGATGATAAGTTTGTTGTCCTCGAATGTTCTAACAGAAGTAGTTTTTACGAGCAAAGATAAAGTAAAGACGAAATTACTGCCAGTATAGGTAATGAGGGTTGTTATTTCTGCACAGATAGGGAACAAAAGTGCTTATCGACCTAAGACTTTTGTGTAGAGTGGCAACAAAAAAATAGAGTTATAATTTCCAAATTCTAATTTCAAACAGCTGGAAACCCTTATGGATCTGTATCAAGTAAAATCGATTTTAGTACTAACTTGCTTCGATATCGTAATCGTAAGCCGCCGATTTCGTGGGAATCCATTTAAACTGTGCAAGTATTAAAAAAACAGAGAAAGAACGCTAAGTGAGCACATCGTAACCGCTACATTACTGCACCCACTTTCTTATGACATTAAATACGAGTAGAAGAAATAAAGAAAACCATTATCCTACCAGGGACATTCCAATTTTATACCCGACTCAGCTAAGCTCAGTCTCAGTTGGTTTTCTACAATGAAACAGAATTAAGATAATGACGTGAAATAACTGGGATTCCCTTCTTACATATTTTTTAAAACAATGCAACTTTGTTGAAAAAATGCGACTAGGAGCTCGCGCAGTGTTCCGTGCCGTTATCACAGTTGAGAATGGAACTCTAAGCAAGCGACGCAACGAAAATTGAGCATTTATTAGTACGACTGGTGCCAGTATATCACTAGATGGCGCCTGTGGTAAAAATAAATCGCGCCAACTATTAAATATTTATTTTATTCTATACTAGCTGCACCCCGCGGTTTCACCCGCGTAAGTCCCGTTTCCCGCAGGAATATCTGGATTAAAAGTAGCCTATGTATTATTCCCGGTATCCAGCTATATTCCAAGTTTCATTGCAATCGGTTCAGTAGTTTTTGCGTGATTGAGTAACAAACACACATATTCACAAACTTTCATCATTATAATATTAGTAGGATAGCGACAACAAAAAAACATCACCTGGAAAAAATCTTAGCAATCATGGTCCAGGAGATGCAACCTGGTGACAGACAGAGAGCGGAGTTCTAATAATAGGTTCCGGTTTTTACCCTCTGGATACCCTCCGCTACCCATTTCTAGGGTACGGAACCCTAGAAATGAGTAGCGGAATGAAATTAGTGAATGTTGGTTCGTTTCAAATCTAGGCGGAGTCTGTGGGGATGCCACGAGATCTCACCTACAGTTCGCTAACAAAGCTTATTTGTGCCCGTACCACCGGAACTCGAACGAAACTCGCCGAGACGAATAGCTCGATTGACGCGCGGTAATTGAGTTATTTGTGATACTGACTTGATTAGTTGCCGTCGCGTTCCGAATTAATAAATAGAATTTCTTTGGCTGTCAATTCGGCTATTAATGCCGGCGGGTTTTAGAGTGCTTTGTTGTGATTGCACGATAGTGCACAGCGTATTTAAATGGAGCTAAAATAGCAAAGTACTAACTAAATATTGATAGGTATTTATAATACCTACCTAGGTACTCAATTTTAAAATGAATCATTTTTATAATCTATGAAAACTATAATATTTTTTACATCGCCATCGATTTATTTGATATTGTTAGTGGTAAAAATTAATCAATACATAAAATACATATAAAATTGAGGGTCCTAACTACCTGAACCATATATCAACGCACAGCCTAAACCACTGGACATAAATGTATAAAATTTGGAGGATGTGGTTTTCCCACACATTACAGTGTTATCACTATCCACTAATGACTACGAAACTCTAAAAAAGGAAATCCCGAAATAGTGTTCGAAATCGTAATCCTATATCGAAAACCATTAGTACTAGAACGAAACACAGTAGTTTGCGTTTCGTTTGTGCTGAAACATGAAATGGTATAATCTACCTACAGAATTCCGATGACATATAGGTCGGTATACTGAGTATTTGTAATTAACGCATTTGCCTTTGTGATACGCACGTTTGGTAATTGTGCTTTATTTAACAAAATATTTAATTGCGTTTAATAATGTAATTGATTTATCTTTTTTCTCTTTCTCTTTCTCTTTCTCTCTCTCTCTCGCTCTACTTAAGACAAAGCAGTTAACCCGTCGCACGGAATAATTTTCTCTTTCTAACGGCACTTTTTTTAAAGATATTTTAAGAAACCGGGCACAGCGAGAACAGAGTATTATAGCGAAACTAACCCAAAACTTACAGAGACAAGAATTCTAACTATAACATTTTTACTATCACAAACGAAATACCAAAAGCTCTACTCGAATCATTTATCAAAGGAAATAGTTTTTAAACTCGACAAAATAAAGAAGTGGCGTGGTGTGCCTGACATGAGAGCATGCATGTCTGCGCTTCATCCAGCTTTTTGTTAAGTTTTTTATAACTAGACATGAGCTTTCGGGTTTACTCGACTGTTATTTGGAATCTAACGATGTCATGTTCATAGTTCCTAATTGCTGCGCCCTGCGGTTTCATCCGTGTAATTCCCGATCTCGCGGGATTATCGGAATCAAAAGTAAAGGCCTTCTGTCTCGAGGGTTCTATCTATTTCTCTAACAAAATTTATCAAACAGTGGTCCAACGTGGTGTAGGCTTGAACACATACCAGACGGATAGATAGACAGAGAGACGACAAAGTTACCTTCGCTTTTATTATATTAGTAAAGATTATATCTACATAATTGTAGACGTTTCGGAAATTGCAGTGGGATTTCGGCCGATGAGCCACAGAGGTCATTAGATGATCACTGATCATGACGACGATGATGACTGTAATGATATCAGATGACTTGATTAATGATTATCTTTATGTATTGTTGCAGGAGAGCACACCTCAGAAGTTGCTTGGAAAAATTAAAAGACATGGTCCCACTAGGTCCTGAAGCATCACGACACACAACACTAGGATTATTAACAAAAGCCAAAAGATTCATAAAGGTAAGTGTAGAATTAATTTTTCTACTCTTTTGTTTTTTTAATCACGGAATAAACTGACACACAGGGGCACCCCGGTTAGCAAATTCTAAAATGCTGATTTTTCTGTCAATAAACTTTTTTTTTTAGTTTAATACTGCAACCATGGTTTTTGAGAATTGTCAGACTCATCTGGGAATCGAACCTGCTAATTTCTAAAAATAACAGCATAATAAAAACCAAATTCAGTTTTTTGCTATCTAAAACTTTGGATAACGTTTTTTCAATGTATGCAAAATGTAAATTGTATAAAAAAAACGACCTATAGAGGCTTCTGATAGTCAAACAGTGGGCATTGAATCCTAATGCTATGAGAAAAACTTAACTAAAGTTCGTTAAATAATAATTAAATTATCGACCCCTTGTCCATATTTTTTCACACACGAACCAATTCTACCTTTTTTCAATATAAAAATAAACTTTTTTCATAATCCAATTTTTACGGACAGTTAGTAAATTACGGCACGATGCTGTCAGAGCGAAAACCGAATTGATAAATTAGTTTTGACATGATGAAAGTTTGATAATTACGGGCGTTCTACACGAACGAAGCAGTCTGACAACCTTGAAACTACGCCTAAAAGCTATTGTCTATTTGGCGAAGTTTAAATTATGAGTTGCCGTATGGAGGTGAATGTCGATTGGTCCGCATCGATCGTAATACACGGCACGGCACGCATTTGTGTTTAAACCAAAAATAATATAAATCAATATTGCAGGACGTTGCACACAGGTTAATCCAGTCCCAAACTAAGCAAATACAAAGCTTGTACTATGGGTACTATACAATGAATGTACTACATATATATATTTTTTTGTAAATACTAATATAATAAACATACATTTAGAAAACACCCAGACCCACAAATATTTACGGTCAGCGTAAATACTTGTCCCGGGCGGGAATCGAACCCGCAACCTAGCAATCAGGGTTACGCTCGATCCGCCACAGAATTTCGCAAATGGACATGTCTTACTTTAACAGGAAAACAAAAATATTTAATACATTTTTTAAACTTACACGATTTCCGTTCTAGACCCGAAAATCTAATATTTAATAATAATTAAAAATATTTAAGTTATTTTTACGCCTTGTTTCTGTTGCATGTATATTGCACAATGCAATCGGCGCTAAATAGATTCGACTAAACATTTTCATGATTAATATCAATAACAAGATATGATAGTAACCAGACGGGCAGTGCTGTCTGCGTGTGATTTTAGCTTATTACGATCCTACGATTGAGACTGTGCAGTACTGTGGCTTGCAGCCAAGTTGCTTCCCAGATAAACATGAGAATATAGATTAATTGAGATATTTCTACCTAGGTGTGACATTGTCGACAGACCGACATCTTAGTACGTAACGATTTAAGCTCCAGCTTGTTCGTTTTAAAACTGGTGTAGAATTAGAAAAACTTGGCTACAAATTCTCTAAACGACAATGAAAACTGATTTTTCCATTCGAGAAATAGACAGACGTAAGCTGATTCTTTGCTCTTAAGTCATTAGAGGTGGCACATTTTAGGTGTACATATATTTGCTAAACACACGTTATTGCAGACTTTGCATGTAAAACAACGGGTGTTGTATCTACTACAATATTCAAACTACTTTTTTTTCCCTCCCATTAAACTTGGATCACAGGCCGCAGTTAGGCTCACTTGCTTGCTAGTACGAAGTCCAATTAGTCCGGTTCCAGACTATATAGATTTTTACGTGAAATGTCAAATTAGCGCGTCGCTAGTTATTTAATCCTCGGACTGACTGACAAGCTTTTCCATGGAGCCATGTCTTAACAAACACATGTCAAATAATAGAAGCTAAATGAAAGTCAAAACAAATAAAACTATTAAAAAATATGCGGTTATTTTCCATAAGAAACAAACGACAGTCGAATATTGAAAAAAATACCAAGTAAAATGAAATAAAACTTGTATAGTACGAGGAGAAAGTAAAAGTTTAATAAAACGGGCATTTGACATTGCGTTTGAAAAAGGCTGGCGTTTTGGAGCAGAGAGAGAACTGACATCTGATGTTTACAGGCAGAGTTGCCTGAAACGTCATTATTATTAACTACCAACAGAACCTGTTTACAAAGTGCCAACACAAAATAAAGTAGGAAATTCTCTTTAAAAAAGTTTTTTCATTATCTTGAGAGAGAGAGTTGGTTTGCGGGGGTGTTACGGAGCGCGGGAATACAACGTCCGTTTCCCGTTTTGCGTAATAGTTGTGAGAAAACCTTCGATAAACAAAGGGCTGTGGCAAAGGGTTCGCACTTCCGGTCGCCGTCTATTCCGGCCCGGCATTTCCTGGCCCCCCTCCTCTCGGAAGCCCCGCGACTGCCGCCATGTTTTTCTCGACGCTCGCTCGTTCTACTAATGGTTAGAGCTTTGTCATCGGCTTCATAGATTCATGCTTCATGCCACGGCGCATGCCGCACCAACATATTTATCTCAAAACAATATCGAAGAGTACGCCCCGGTGGATATACACTCGATTTTTTCGTTGAGTAAATAATGTTTTTGTTTTTGGGTTATTACGACTCGGGGGAGAAATATATGGGATTATATTCGTTTGTGATTTATGGGCGTTATGTATGATACTTTTTGCCTGCATTCACAACATTTTTCAGGAAAAACGAGTAGGTTAGTAAGTACCTTCTTGAACTCGTTCGATTTGTATTTACCCTCGACGACGGCTACGGAAGCGGTGTATGCCTTTGGGGGTAAGAGATGTGTTTCTGTCACCATTTTTCTTTCAAATGGTAAAGTCGATTTTGATACAGTTATGCACGTAAACTTCAAAATACTTTGCTCGCACATATTATAGCCATCTAGCACCATGGTGGTAAGCTTCTAAGCTTGTGTCACATAAGAAATATTCTGTGACACTTAATCTTCTTGTTCTTTCTTTTTTCCTGAACTTATACTCTCTGGCATAATAAGTTCTAGAAAGTATGAACTGTTCATTCTCAAAATATTACAATCGCAAAACATTATATTCTCAAAATACATGCAATAGCTCTCATCTCACAAGAAATATTTAAAAATACGCAATTAAAAACCGGGAAAGCACAACTAAGTACCTATCTTTGTATTATGCAAACCATGTGTGTAAGTGAGAAGCGATAGCCGGGCGTCCGGAGTCGGGCCAGCCCATCCGACTGTCCGGTTGTCCGGCTATCGTCCATGACCGATGGCCGGACGCGACTCGCATTCGTCAACCCACATTGTCTGGGTTGCCCGTACTACGGTGCTGATAAATGCGTTAAGAGTGCGCCCGTATAGATAATGTGCTGCAGAAATAGTGCGTTTCCCTAAAACAAAGACATAGAGTATGAACATTGGTCTAATAGATATTAGACCAATGTTCATACTTTATTTTAAATCTAAAATGTACCTACATAGTCTATAATCTGAAATTAACATATATTTTCTGAGATCGAAGACACTAAAACAAACTACTTGTTTTTCTAGATATTACTCTTTTTTTTTTGTCCTACTGTATGGACCGTTCCCTTCAGTCGGACAGTTGTAGTTTCTTTTAAAACTAGAAATTGCTGATTTCGATCATCTCCAGTTTTTAAAATCAATTTGATTTTACCAAACTGAACTATGGCGCCCTCTTAAACAACTGTCATACAAAACGCGATAAGATACGAGAGCACTACGAGAACAATTGACCGAGGGACTAAAGGCGTTGCTGAATTTAACATTCAACCCTGTATTTTGGACAGAGCATTGTATTTTAACATGGTAGGTTATAGGGGGGTTTTCCGCTGGATGCGTTTGTACAGCAACTTAACAATGTGAAAGAAGACTATGTAAAATATTGTCGTTTCAAATTTAAAATATTGTTTTAGGATGTTATTTTTAACTACGGGGAGCTGTGGTTTTACCTGTGTTACTTAGTAATACGCTTTTTTTGAAAATCGCGTATATACGTGAGCAAGAGGTCTCAAAACTTTGGACATTGAAAAATGCTTAATAAAATAAAAGCAACGCTTTGCGCGGTCATTATTACTTGGATGACTGACCATACAAGAAATAATGGATCCAAGTAGCTAGATAATGTGTGTGGCAAAAAACATTATCTTGTGGTACCTCCGTGCTTTAGGAGACATGTTAAGCAGTCGGTCCTTTCGTTATTTCTAATCACAGTCGTTAGGTCAATTTCTCAGAGTCAATTTAGTGGCCTTCGGCCGAACTGAACACTTTAACATTCGGGGCGACTTGCATAACACTATTTAAAAACATATTTAACTAAATCAATTTTAAAATAATTTATGGGAAATCGAACATTGTACTCTATTTCATTGTGGACGATTGATAATAATATGTTGCCACACATTGACAGTTTGACAGATTTTAAATACGATTAACAGCTTACACATGTTTAGAAACCGTTATGCAAGCCGGCCTAGGTGAGCTAAACCATTACATGATTACTAGTCCAAGTAGAAGAAGTGCAACGGCCTACGTATTAGAAACACGAAATGTTCATTGCGGATCGTTTAACTAGGTTTTTGAAAAAAAAAAAACATCGGAATAGAAATCCTCCTTATTTTTTAGAAGCCGTTTAAAAACCGTCCGAACCGTAACAAAAAGAAGAATCAGCAAATAAAATTTAAATTACTTAAATATTTTCTGCCAAAAAAATCGTTTAAGCAAAATTAATGTGACTTCGTTTCCCCATCAATCTTTTACTAAAGTACCTAGCCCCAGAGACCTCGGCCGATCCTCCTTTGAATTATTTCCAGTGGCTTCGTCTTAGAGGTAAAATACCTACTTACTCAATAGAGAGACATTGTGATCATGATCACTGAAAAAGCCACAATATTCTTGTTATTTGTATTTCAGGCGCAATTCAGTTTTTATAAATGCAACGCGATTACAACAAAAAAAATCATTCTTGTGAAATTAAGAAGACATTTTAACTTTATTTTTACATCCTGTCAAAGTCATCAAACATCATCATCATCCATGGATCAATTTGATCACAAGACCTGTTAAGTGATCCATGTAAAAAATTAGAAAGTCATTTTAACTCTATCGTCTTTCCTTAAATGGTTAATGTGAAAAGACTTCGGTTTCATTATGTAATCGGAATCACAGCTATGAAATAAAATACCTTTCTTTATCAGGTATAGATTACGAGATCTGATGGCAGCCTAACTTGGCAGATAATTTTGTTGCTAGTCGAGTATAGATAGGTATGTTCTTGCATACATTTTTGAATACACGTTAGACTTTTTCACACACAACTTTTTAACTAATTTTTCAAAAGACTTATAGGTATTTTAAAATACGATTGAGGTTACATTCGGCTGATTCTTAGAATATAATTCATTTATTCTAAGAGTTTTATATAATTGTTAATAAGTTTCTGAAACTCTTCTGTGACAATAGTGTAGACTGTTGTAGAGTATATTATGACAATTTCTTTGCCTTTAAATAATCACAATTTCAATTTTCAGTCATATTCAGTTTTTATCGTCAAGTGCTTAACAAGTGACATAAAGAAATTTAAAAAAAGGACGGCCGTAATTAAAACAAGACGGTCGAAACGAAAAACAAAAGATCGATCGTAATTTCGGTTATCTATCGTTCGAGAACCGATAGTAAAGGCCCGTTCTCTCAGCACTATTCGTTTTACACATCGCATTAAACATGCCGCTGCTGACGCTACGCACGACCTATCAGATATGACATAACTGTGTTTTTGCGCTGACCCTACAAATGGATGTAGTTATTTGTTATTGTCAGCTGAATATATTTTGTAGACTAATAGTTCTACGAGATTTTTTTGGTATCGCAATCTATACATATAAAATTAAGAGTCCTAACTGATTGATTGACTGACTCATATTAAATCGAAATAGAACATTTCTTTGTCACGTGTATGTTAGATATCCATTATGAAAACTACTCTATTACAATTTAAAAAATGTCATCAAACAGAAATAACAGCTAAGTATTTTCATTTCTTTCAAAAATCATCACCATCACTTGCTGCGCTTCGTAGTTTTGTCCACCTCAGTCCCGATCAATCGAGATTATACCAAAAATAGCCTTTGTTACTCCACGATAATGTGACTTTCATTGGTACAAGAATTTTCGAAATCGGTCGAGTAGTTTTGAAGTATATACAAAAAAAAAACTTCCTCTTAACAGTTTAAAACACTAAACCAAAAAGAAAGTGTCTTTTTCATATCTAATTCCATAGACAAATTTAAGTAATTTACTCTAAGTAGTCTATAGTATAGATAGATATTACCAATGAGTCTATTAAAGTTATAGAGACGCCATTGCAGAACAAATCATTATTGAAAAGCGGCACAAATTGTATGCTATACAACCTCATTATTTATATTCATTCACATAATTTAAAGAAGAAATAGACGAAACTATTGTTATCTCTATCTAAAACATAAAGACTCAATGCTACTTGCATGACGTAAGAAAGAGATGTCATAATATTATTATGACATCTCATAGCGGTTAGGAGAGAATGATAAAACGTCAAAGTCAAAAACTTCGTTGAGTTTTTGGAAAAATAACTTTTTCAAAAATAAACTAAAATAAATAAATACAGCTTTACTTACGTATGAAATTAAATATTTTTGCCAGTTTTTGGAGTATAATTCGTGCATCGCCTAAATACGCACGAAGGCATCGTTGTCTGTGAATAATGTTGTGAAAGTGAACTAAATGTACTGTATGTCAACAAGCGGGTGATCGTGACGTGAGCTGGGATGGAACTAAGACTTCTCTGGCTAGATAGCTTGCATTTGTGTAGCCAAGAAATTTGCCCTATTACGTATCTAGAAGTTTTTACATATCTCTGGATATTACTTAAGATAATACCTAAAAACAGAAATTAATACAAATATATATTCAGTATAGCACGAAGGCATCGTTGTCTGTGAATAATGTTGTGAAAGTGAACTAAATGTACTGTATGTCAACAAGCGGGTGATCGTGACGTGAGCTGGGATGGAACTAAGACTTCTCTGGCTAGATAGCTTGCATTTGTGTAGCCAAGAAATTTGCCCTATTACGTATCTAGAAGTTTTTACATATCTCTGGATATTACTTAAGATAATACCTAAAAACAGAAATTAATACAAATATATATTCAGTATAGCACGAAGGCATCGTTGTCTGTGAATAATGTTGTGAAAGTGAACTAAATGTACTGTATGTCAACAAGCGGGTGATCGTGACGTGAGCTGGGATGGAACTAAGACTTCTCTGGCTAGATAGCTTGCATTTGTGTAGCCAAGAAATTTGCCCTATTACGTATCTAGAAGTTTTTACATATCTCTGGATATTACTTAAGATAATACCTAAAAACAGAAATTAATACAAATATATATTCAGTATAGTTTCCATTATACAAACACTATTAACGGAACGAATTCCAAGCCCTAGAGATCTGAAGCCGCCCTCGGGTCCTCTCCACTTCACGTCAACGCCAATTTTCGCTTGTAACTAGCACAATACGCTTATCCGGTTTTAAAGCCGGCCCCGGCACATAGGCAGGCATGTCCTATTCGATTAGAATGGTATCCGGTACCAGGATGGACCTGACATATTGAATTTCAGCTGAAATTGAACTTTGTGTCTGCTTTCCGGTTAATATAATGGTATGCACGTATCGGGTATGTTGTCGAATAGCTAGCTGTACGAGTATTTCTGTTTATAGTAAGAGTAGCTATACCCCGCGGTTTTAACTGCGTAAGTCCCGTTCCCGCAGGAATGTCGGGATAAAAAGTAGCCCATGTGTTATTCCAGGTCTCCTGCGGTCTTTCGAAACCTATCGGTACAGCGGTTTTTACGTGATTGAGTAATAAAGTCACAGACATACCTACTTGCAAACATTCGCATTCACAAACATTTATAATATTGGTAAGATTATAAAGAGGAAATATTTTTTGTTTGTTTGTTACGAATAGACTCCGAAACTACTGGACCGATTTCAAAAATCCTTTAATCAATAGAAAGCTACATTATCGATGAGTGATATAGGTTTATAATCCCGGGATCGGGACTTACGCGGGTGAATCCGCAGGTTGCAGTTAGTTTTATATTCTATTTTAAACTTACTCAAAACATCTAATGTTTTGACTACAGATATTACTAAGTAACGAGGTATTTTATTTACTATGTTTTTTAATTTGCTTTTTTCCGTAGCTTGATATTTCGTGGAATTAGTCTCATTGTCATTAGTCTCATGCAATTTAACCAAATCAGAGCCTTCCTAATTTTTAATGAAAAATGTGTGACATTGCCTGTTCAATGCCTTATTCGCTCTCACTTAAATTGACATAAGTACATTTCGCACTAGCTTCAAACTCAAGTTAATTTACCCTCACTTTTTAAAACCATTAAATACAAAAGAAGGCGCATCTAAAACTACTTATTTTATACAACATATCACTGATTTCATCAACTTCTTTTCAAATCAACAATCATCTCAATCGACCGAGGCACCTTAGAGTAAGTTTTGAACATAACTTGACATGTTTAAAAAATCGCAACAAAATGAGAACGTCTTCTATTCTACAGTCGGTTAAAAAATTGTAGGGAAGTTTTCAAGAAATAGCTACATAAGTAGGACATTCGCAACCTCGCTGCAAATCCGATCGGAATGAGTGGCACGCACATATTTTGTGACCTGGAACAGCATATAAAATACTTTCCAACTCAGAAATACCCGGAAAAATCTTTTGTTAGAGAAAATGGAGGTTACTATACATTTTATGGTAAAAAATGTTACGGATACTTTAACTTTTACTTCCTGCTAATGTTGAAAAACTTTGTCTTTGTGTACGTCTGTATTTAATTTGTATATGAATGTTTCTAAAAAGCATTAAAAATAGACTGATAAACACATTCAATAACCCTTCTTTGCGTCGACCCATCGCTCGTCGTGTAAATAGATTTGTACTAAATATTGTTTTATAACGAGGTATTTACCATGTTTTAGTTTGTTTTGTTTTTCACCAAAAATTGTAACGGGCTTGTTCGCTAGACCTAAAATTTACTTACAAGCACGTTGCCATTACTGGCGAAATATCAAACTCCGTAAAAAATTATAATGGTAAACACTTATTCCGTTTTAAAATAATATTTGTAGTACAAACGATCGTGTTGATTTAAATGGTATTGCCATGTATTACCATGGTATTTTTTAGAAAATCAGTTCTTCAAAGAGGCGCACTATAAGCAAAATATAGTTAAGAAATCTGTGGCCGTTGCCAAGCACCCATATACAAGTCTTGCTGTTTATTTTGAAGCTTGTTACCGCAGTGGAGAAAGTGATATTTATTAATCTCTAAACCTAACCATCTAACCATCAGCCTGTTGCAGTCCACTGCTGGACATAGGCCTCTCCAATTGCACGCCACCTAGATCTATTTTCGGCTTCTCGCATCCAGTTTGTGCCAGCCGTCTTGCGCAAATCGTCGCTCCAACGTGCTTGAGGACGTCTTAAACTACGTTTGCCGAGACGATCTTGATTATTAATGTTAATATAAATTATATACATTAATAATATGATAGGATCGAGACTTGCGAGGGAAACCACGGGGCTTCACTAGTATTTGTATACATTATTGTTTGTACGTACTTAAAATGTTTCTTTAAGATGTAACTTTTGAAAAGACCTACAGTCATTAGGGCTCTGAGAGGATTACACAATTATGTTAAAATTCGACGGAAATTATATTTAGATTTTAATAAAATTAAAAATTAACTTTGTATCTCTCCCGCCACGGCGTCATTTGTGACTCGGACTGCGGATAAAACTGTCGGCCGATAGATTAGTAGCAATAGTAACATTTAGTGACAGACAAAAATATATAGGAACAATCGTTAAATGGTACTTTAGTGACT
Source organism: Idaea dimidiata (assembly GCA_949358125.1). Lineage (NCBI taxonomy): Eukaryota > Metazoa > Arthropoda > Insecta > Lepidoptera > Geometridae > Idaea > Idaea dimidiata. The sequence continues at coordinate 16,129,581 of OX442328.1, forward strand.
TAATTTAAGTTTGGGTTAAGATCTTATATGAGTCTGCCTAAGGTAGAACATTGTCTAACTTTTACAAGAGGAACTTCAAACTAAAACAGTACATATTTTTCCAAATATGTTGCGTTTCATTAATAATAACAACAAAGACTTCGTGGCTCTTAGTAACATGTTTTATAAAGACAATAAATAAATATTGCACAACGTTGCACACATCTCAATCTAATCCCAAACTAGATTATACTTGTACTAGTAAACGAATATACTAAATATATGTATATGTCACTGGAAAATAATAAGAACCGTTTTTATTTTTTAGGAAATTTATAAACCTTCGTAACATGCTAAGCGAAAGATAAATTGTATTAGGTACTTTACGCTATTTTATTTTATTTTTAACAAATGAACTTGTTTAAATTTACCGCAAATTTTTGTGCGGATTTTTTTATCCTGTGACATATTATATATTTATATTTTGTAAATAAGTACATACGTTACATTATAGTTAAAACCCAAAACCAGAAACGAATAATTATGGTCAGCATAAATACTTATTCCCGACGGGAATCAACCCCAGAACCCTCTACATAGCAGCCTGGTATTCGCTCGACGCGACACAGAAGCCGCCAATTAAAAACCATACCTTGATTTTGAACCAATTGTCGGCCGATTTCAAATCGAATGACTGCGTCTGGCCTTAGGGGGATTATGCTAATATGATAACGAAGATTAGTAAATTAATAACACCCTCAGTTATTAACTTAGTGAATTATTAATGGTAATTAACGACACGTGGTCATTTAATAATTCAATTAATTTGCCTAATGAAAATCCGATGTAAACGACCATCAAAATTGTAGCTTTAATCCTCTTTTATATAATTCTACAGAATTTGTACAAGTCTTTTTTTTATAAGAGAGCAGAGGGTTAACAGTCGCTTGACAGTGTAGCATTTCAAATTCGACTTAGAAGGCTGAACTGCATCAGTTCTAAAGCCAAATGGTTCGAAAAATTATACGTACACCTTTAACATATTCGGAACAAAATACGAACGTTGTTATTAGAATACTTCCTATCTATGATAATCTGAGTATAGATTCATAAGTTGTGTTCGGATTATTGATCTGTCTATATTTCGACATCATTATCGTTAAGGTAAAAATACGTACCTACTCAAATCGGTAGCTCCCAAATTACCTTCCATCCCCCCCCCTCCACCCCCATCCGCGTCTACTTGCGGAAATTGTAAATCTTGATGTTGCCTTCCCGTGGATTTATTGCGCCCATTAACTAGGCAAAGGGGGAAAAATTGATAATTATTTCGCAGCAGTACAAATAGTTATAAATCGCAGGTGTTTATTTAATACATTTAGCTTCACTTATGCTGCCTAGAGTTAGGCTTTCGAGCCTAAATTAGACATAGATAGATAACCTAGAATATGTTCGAAACATACTAGGAGATACATGGTTGGAAATTGGACATTTTTAACATGCATGTGTTATTAAATGATGCTGGTATCCGCAAATAAATGACTTTCATCTATTTCAACAGTATTGGAACTAAGCAGGTCTTCTTTTCTTATAGTGGTGTGTCTCGCCCAGTGTTAGAGTTTTCAGCTCGCCCTGAAGCCTCAACTTAAGTTAGGTTAACCTAATGATTGCAATGTATGACAGATAACAACCAGCTGTGGTATCATCTAATTAGCATCCACCGCTACTAGTTGCTATTTACTATAATTATAATAATTATGTTAAGTATAACTGTAGGTTTAAATATATGACAATGTGAATCACTGATCAGATCACAACAAAAATAACCATGACTTTCTTGTGTCTTTATCTCATTTGAGATCGCGTTCCGAAATCACACTAATTTGCTGACGATTCAAAACAATAAATTGAAATGTTATTGAATAAAAATAATCAACTTTTGTTCTGTTACTTCAACTATAATTTGACAATAATATCGAAGCACCCACTTAAACAACCTAGACATAAACAGACATGCCTGTTCACATATTCCATTATCGTAACACGAGACTAAAAAAGGAAACCTGGTCGAGTTGTCCCCAGCGTCAATGCGTCAGACACCCCTTCTGCACCGAAATATCTCGGTACACGCAAAAGGTTTCTTTTCATAATAGATCACTGTCGAATTTCGTCGCTGTGAACGCTGAGGTGTATTATACTAACGTACAGAGGTGACTTGTTGTGACAAATAACTCGTGGCTCTGTAGACGTATTGACCACTCTTTCCTCTGCTTATGGCTGACTAGGCTGTGAGAGTTTGGTGCTAGGCGAGCCTACTTCACATATGAAGTACAGTGCATTACAGCGCTATAAATGCCATGGATTGAAAATTGCTTGCGCTTTATAAATCGTGTAGATTATATGTAAAGGCTAATAATTAATATTAAAAGTTGAAATGGCGTCGAAAAGATTGTTACAATTTTCGTCGCCTATCTGTGTCACCCAGACTTATATAGTACAAAAATAGACTCACTTGGAACAGTATCTAGAGTTTTGACAGGAAAATTTTCTGATTATCCATGTATAAAATATTTTGATATTTACAGGTCAAAAATACAAGTCATAAAATAACTAATTAGAAACAAATACTTAGCTACCGATTATTACAAAACAGCTTAAGTAAAAATAATATAATTTAAATGTACTTTGTGTTAAGTACTACATTACTTTGTCATTCATCGGTCTCATTGGACTACCGGCGCACTCCGCACTTATTTCTCCGATGTCGGCTCCATATAATTTTAACTCAGCGACAAGAATAACTTATTTATTCGTTGTCGAACGTCGAATGTCCGACATTGAGCGATCGCGGGCAACCGGAGCGCGGGCAAATGTACCGCGAAGATGCGTGTTTGTATTTCAGTAAGGGTCAGCTCGATTTCTTTAGTTTCCTGGTCTTTTTTTTGGGGTTATTTGTTGATTTCCTTGAGGGTTTCATGGTGAAATGTGGCTCGTTTTATTAAACGTTTGTGTTGATTGTGGGCTGTCGTCTTATGTTTTGTTACGCACAGTGTAAATAAGTAAAACTTATTTCTAAAATGTTTGCCTACATTTAGAAAATACTGTTGAAAAAATGCTTCCAAAAACAAGTGTAAAGCGGGATTTAGTTAAAAAATTCGTGGCATGAAATTTACAGTCATTTTCTCAAAAAAAAACATTGCGTAGACACAGCGGTACTATTTATCTAAATATTTGATAAAAATGCTTCCAGTACAGTTACTGGAAGCATTTTTCGCAGCAGTCTGCGAGACTGCTTTTGTGAAATTGACTCTATTATGCATGACACTAGTTTCGTAATGTTGGTTTACTTGGTCTAAGTCGCTACGAGGTCTTACCCGCAATAACACAAAGAAATGCTTTCTTAATTTCAACATATTGGTACAAGTACTCGTGGCGAGGTGGTCTAACCTCTGGTCCAAATTACCAGTACTCGCGGGTTCGAATCCTGCCAAGAAATAATTTTTTGAAGCGTTTTTAAAGTTAGACATAGTAAGTAATGAATTATGTTAAGTAGTTTAAACGTTATGAGGGCACAGACAAACAAACATACATACAAATCACGGTCAAAAACATAAAGCTCATATTGCCGTGGTCGGGTAAATATAAAAACAAAGTAGCTATCCACGTCTCTCTGTTTATTCGCTATATCCACCTAAACTACGTAACAGATTTTGACATGGGTTTCAACTTTTGAACAGTAATGTATACAAGCAAGCCGAGTGTAAGGAACACCATAACATCAATTGAACCCCTTTCAAATCAATAGGAAACCCTTCAACTGCTAATTCAAACTACTATTCATTTAACATCAAACATCCAAACATCTTACGCCACTGATGCAAAATGTTGACATGTGGCATAACTAGGTTAAACTCGCGACTTTTCAATAAAAAAGTATAAAGGTACTTACAACGAAAAAAGGAAATATTTGGTTTTTCGTTCCTAGTTTGATTCCACGTACCGTTTCAATGGCTGACCCAATTTTCATCAAACAAGGCTAAGAACGCTCGCATAAAGTTCTCGTATCACAGTAAACAACTATCCCAAAATTGCTTCATCCGTTTGCGTGGGAGCTACGATGTCACAAATGCAAACATACACCTCAAACTTATAATAACTCCTTTTTCCCGTTCTCCCTTATCTGGTCATCATGAGAAAAGCTTAGTCTTTTAGAAAAGGGCTAGTTGCGCTGTATGATGTATAAAATATACTTATTAATGTCTGATTTTATTGGAACACTTATCATTAAATACCTGTTGTCTCTGGCACTAAATTCCTAGATAAATATTATAATTAAATACAAGGTTTTTTTAGGTTTTCAAATCTTACCATTATTTCCTTGAAACTGCATATCATCTGGTGAACATCAAAGTACCTACATCGTTGTGAAACCACTTTATGAAATTGGCTGTAATGTCACACTGATGCGGTCTCCAGAAACTGGTAAATTGTATCTGACAGCTCACTTGGTATTCCTAAGTTGGTATGTAACGGAGTTTTTTGGCGGTAACGCGTTTAGGAAATCCTAAAACCTAGTTGTAATGCGTCTTAAATTGTTTAATTTTGATGGTATTTTAATCAATTTAGTGCGTAAATTTCCTAAAAAAATATTGTAAAAAAAGAGCTATCCTTTACTTGATTGTGTATCTGCAAACAACTTGGAAATATTATAAAAAATCGACATTGGCTATTTTCCAAATGGCTATAAACCGCTATAATATGTCCCCTATACCTTTAATAATTATGTAACTATTAGAGGGTTTATAACGTCAGTGGAGATAAAAATCTAAACCAAACATCTTAAATATTTTATAGTAAATCTATTATTCGCAACATTTCCACGTGTAAGAATTATACTTCTAATATATCAAGTAAACACTCCGGAGGACAGTAGGTATCCCGAACCCAAAGACCTACCCTCCTTTACTCGCGTCATTGGCTCGTATAAAATTAATTATCGATGTTCTATTATTTCTTCAAAGACAATTCTTTGAACGCGATCATCGAACGGGGCAAGAGACTCAACTTTATAAAGATTGACCTTTTTTGTTAGAACAGACAACTTTTAAAGTTCTTTTTATAGGGTTCCGGGTAAAAAACAGGACTCGTTTTGCTAAGACTTAACTGTCTCTGTGTGTCACCAGGATATCGGCCGAATACAAAAACGCTGCTCAACATTTGATAACTACTTAAACAAAGAAGCAGCTCCCAAACTCGAAAATTGCCATACTAATTTTGAATTTAGAAGCTACTCAATAATTTAAGTACCTCTCAAATGTTAAATGACGTATCTGTATTTGGCTGTATATCTCATAAACCTTGATAGCTAGATAATACATTTTCACAGATGATGTAAGCTATAACAACAATGACAACTAATAACACAGTGTTCCAATGCGCAACGGTTCCTAAACAACGTTTACGTTGAACGTTTCAACTTCTATCCTGGAGAAGAGACATGTAAAGGCCTCGAAACGTTGAAAATAATAAACATAACGCAATTAAAACCGAAAAATGGGTTAAATTTTAATCCATTATCAGAAAAATAGAAAAATCTAAAGTATGCTTTCCAAAATTCTGTTCCCTGTAGAATTGAAACCTGCCTATCGATTTCTGCGGGAATATATATGTTATAAGCCTGTATTCTGTATCTTACTTCGCTACCTACAGAAGGTTACAGGTCACATGATACCCTGTACGTACATCGCATCAAACCCATTACATTTTTCTTTCGTCATAGTAATTAGTATCCGCTCTATATTAATGCGGGGCAAAGGCCGGGCTCGAGAGCGGCACAGATTAATAACCAGTTACTACGTCAAGTTTTACTCGGTTTTCGTCACACCCTAAAGGGAATCACAGACCTTAATTGTTTCGATCGGCCGATACATACCTACCCTGCCATAATGGTCATCTATCAATTATGGAAATAGATAAAATAAACTACAATTCCAAAGTCTGCTTTATTAAATGGTGAATGTATCCAAAGCTCTATGGAGGCTAGCTTTTTAAACCTTCTAAAAAATACCCTAGCTACGAGATGGTTTTTGAAGGAATTTAAAATCATTAAAAAAAAATTGAAAAAGCCAACTGGAAAGTTGGCGAAAGCTCGGTTCGTTTAAAACCATCAATAAAAACGCGATTTATCCCGATAAATAAAGTGTTTTATTATGCTAAATCGCGAAAACCATTGAAGAAATTATGAATTTAAAATCACTTGATGTCTCACATAACTTTCTACATGCACATAATGATACCTTTAGGTTCTCCTCGAAATGTAGAGATATTTAAAAAATAACTTATGTTTACAAAAAAAGCCTTAAATAGCCGTCTCCCAACTATCGTCCGATCGAAAAATCTCCAGCCCACGATCGCTCCAAGGTTAATTACTAAGGTGATTAATACTACACACTAGATCAGCGGGTTTTATAAATTGAAGGCTTACTTACTTACGAGACGCGTAAACGTACGGTGCGTGTGTAGAAGGCTTTAGTTCTGAGTTTACAATGTGTGGAAGCGTAGACTTTAATTAATTAGCGTTTCTGAACATTTCGGAGTCTATTATAGACTAGTAATGGCCCGTGGTTTCACGCCTAAGGCCTGATCGTGTGGGATTTATCAAAAACTTTTTCTTAGTGAATAACTACGCAACACAAAGAACACACTTATTCAAAAATATTCAAATTTCATGTCTCTAAAACCGAAAATAATAAGACATTCATTCTCTCATACATTTTGTAGCTGGGTTCCATTTTTAAACATACAAAAACTCGAGAACAAATCAGTTTGAGTCTTGGCGGGAACTCCTTGAGGAGATGTGGTGCTAAATTTTCATTTTTGTGAAACCTAGTTCATATGCGTGCAAATTGTTTAATTTCTGGGGCATATTAATCAATTTAGTTTCGTGAAGGTGTACAAGTGGAATGAAAGTGAAAATCGGTGCAAAACATTGACTTAGTGTTGTCTCCAAGGCTCCGTGAAGATTGTTTGTAAATGGCCGCCGCGTTTACAAATGATTCCCTAGACTTGACTTTAACTATGACGACTTGACTGTTTCGATGCAAATAACTTGCATAATATATTAATAATACTTGACACTGGCTAATTTCCTAATGGCCATAATCGGTTCACAACCGATAAGAAATAAAAAAAAAAAAAAAAAAAACAGTTTGCTTTTTTTTTTCATTCTTTGACGTGGGCATTGTAGGTAATAGTGCTGCCAGTATCATGTTTTTTTTTCTCGATGGCGATAAAAAATACGCCAGATTAGCTCCTTAACGTAAGTATCACTGAGTTGATTTTGTATAAACCAACTTTAATATCTTGTGACACCTTCAATCAATTCTGCGTAGATACCTACATAGCTAGATGGTAGTTATTTTTCTTTAGTTCCCATTATTCATGTAACAGCTATACATATGTAAACGCACATTACATTCGTCTCGAATATTAAAGCCATTTCCATCGGGACGGGAAGACCGGTCAAGTTTCAATATACTCGATATTCTATACCGAAGTTAGCAATAAGCTGCACCATTGGAGATGCAACTCGTTCAAAAAGGCCACGGGGTACTATGAATTATTTAACAGTATACCCGACGCCTTAGACTGGGGATTGCAATGCGGAAACCCGAATCCGATATAAAGGATTTTAAGAAATCTTAGGAAATTATTGAGTTTAGTACATGAAACCTAATGTTTATTTAGTTTCATATCAAGAAATCTAAACCTAAATGCATTAAGAAAACTTAATGCATCTGTAGTTTCATATCAAGAAACCTAAGAAATAACAGTTTGTTATACACCTATACTTTAATATCTAGATATCTTAGCAATTCCTAAGTTTTGTATCAAAAAACCTAAGAAATTCTTTTGAATCCTAAGGAATCCTAAAACCTAAGTTTTCAAGAAACCTAAGAGAAACTGAAGATTTCTATCAAAATACTTACAAAATTCAAAACTTTTCTATCAAAACACTTAATAAATTCTTCGGTTTCTCGACAAGAATGTCAAGAAACCTAAGAAATTCTTTAAATTTCTATCAAACTTAAGACATCCTTCAATATTATTAAGAAACCTAAAATCTTATGCAGTTTTGATTAAATAAAAAAAAACAAAGAAATTCCTGACACGATACTAAATCGAAATTTACCGATACATTTTGATATAATAATAATACTAGCACCTGTTTATGTTAGATAAAAAACTGCGGAAAGAATTCGATTTGCATAAATCTTGCTTTGCGGGTTTGCCGACTGTTTTCCTTGTAGATCAGTGGTTTCTTTAAATGAATTTCAGATTTTGCGTGCTGCCTTTATTTTGTTTATATAGCACTCTATAAATGCCTCTGGTTTTTTATTCGTGGTTCTTATAAAATGGGATCTTTCTTATTTTGAATTAATCAAGTTCTACTAACACGTTTCTGTCGTTTTTAACCAACTTATATATGTTTTTCACCAACTAATATACCTACTAATGTCGATAGATAGATAGATTAACGCATATTTGTACTTTAAACACTTAAAACTAAAGATTCACAACAGGCGCTTTATCGCCTAGGGGCGATGTCTTCCAGGTAACCAAGGTTATTAAATAATGCCGTTATTAAATAAAACGCGAGTAAAACCCGGTAAATATTGTGTATTATTAACCAACGTTATACTATAAACCAATAAAAGTATTATTAGAAAGATGAAAGTTTGTGAGTGAGTATGCATGTTAAGAGCAAAAAGAGCCTTTATATTATATCGATTACTAAACCGAACTAATAGAAAATCGCTGGAGGCCTAGAATAACATTTCTAAAGAATACTTGTATACCATATAAGTTACAGTCAAAATTCCCAATTTGTCAAAAGTAATGTTGACCGAATAGCAGTATTGACTGTGACATAAACAATAATTTAGCGAGAACAATATTCGGAAATCGGCTCAGATAGCATGAAAATGGAACATTATCTGAAATAACACTATGGTATACGCCGTAAGTTGTGCCACTAAGCATGTTTACGACGCGCGAACATGATAGCAATCGATGAAAACTATTTATGACGACTAAAGGGGAGATAATAAATTTGGTCGTTGGGCACTCGACTGAAGTCGCTAGTCGCCTGTGAATAGGTTTATTGGTACACTAGTGAATAGGAAAGAACCCCAACCGATTTATATCTATGTTACAGGACATGTATGTAATCCGCCTTTGTATAAAATTTCTAGCACTTTTAGCACAATTTCTATACATTTCGTATACGATTCCTAAAATCGCAAGGTTTGTGAAATAAATTTCCCGGTTCCTAGGAATTATACTCTTATACATTTTTCTGGGTAAAAAAAAATCTATTACCCCTATGTCGTTTTGTGACAGAAATTTTGGACCCGGGACTGATTTAAACTAGATATTAAATGTAATGTAATTCATTTCCTGGTATGTACCTCATACGAATTTTATAAAATTCCTAGGAATTGTATATACATTTCCTGGGTTATGCGTGTATTAATAAATATTCTTCGAAACATTATTATACACATTTCCCAACTAGACTCGAAATTGTATACACTTCCTAGGAATTGTATACTATTCCTAAGTTCCCATACATTTCCTGTGACATCTACACCGTACGTTATTAGGTGATACCGTGATACCGAATTGACTTGTGAAGTTTTGATAGATTGCTTGTTTTAATGGATTTTTTTCACCCTCACCTTTTTTTTGTGTTAGCTACTTTGTATTTGTATGCCTTTGATGTTGCGGTTCGTTCGTGTGTTATGTTTTATTTTTGGGTGTTCTACAATTCTCGCTTTGATGTTAAAACGATACTCGATTCAATACGTTACGTACGTATCGAACCCGTAAATATGCCTACTGTATCCCACTTTACTAGGTACTTTAAGGCTCTTTGTTACATTCGGAAAGTCTTGCCTTTTACAAATTCCGCGGGCGCTTAGATAAAACGTCAAAAGCATCAATGAGTTTGCGGTCTCGTTACCGCAGTGTATGTCTTCTCTTATATCATATCCGCTGTTAAAATTAAGTATTCGAGTAATCACTTTATGATGTATAGTTACAATGACTTACCCAAAAGAACTGCAGACTTAAAACAGGTGAACTTTTCCCAGTGACAGATTCGGAACGAATGAGTCGTATAAATTAATAATGCGGTGACATTTCACTCCTCGTGCTCCCTAAAACGGGCCCCGAAGACACATTTTCCTCAAACACAATACCCCCAAATACTCTAAAGCACTTTAAAAAATCCCGAGAAAAACTTCTTAAACGACAGTTTTAAACCGTCTAAAGACCCTCGACGTATAAAAAAGCGTATAATTAAATAATCCCCGCGCGCAACAGGAAAAGCTCCGAAAGATTTAATTATTCCCTTTTTATGATACAACAAAAACGCAGTGCGCTTTCGCGGGCCCACGGCCATTCATAAGTTGGGCAATAAAGAAAATTTCAGCAATAAACGGAAAGATAGGGACATTACGGGCGGCAGGGGAACGAGTACCTACACCCATTAAATGGGACGTTGGTATTGTGGCGAAATTAATATGTGGCCCGGTGAAGCGGGCCCGTATCTCTGCCTAAATTATCACTACTTAAGGCGGGCGGCCGCGATCGCTTTCACTTTCGCCGCTCGGCAGTGAGCGCGTGCCCTCACCCTCTAGGGTTACCATTTCTCAGGATTTTCGAAAATTTCTGCAAAGGCTCTATAAGAGTTGCTGCCAAAAAGCACCAATTTCAGAGTTTTTAAAGTTTATATTAAATACGGAGTATTTTAAAAGTTTCGTCTACCACGACACAAAACACTAAGTATTTTTTATGTGAAACATCTATAGGCGCGGGTAAACCTGATTGTTGACGTGACGAGGCCTCGCTCGCCACGGTATATGAAAACTTATCTGTCAATGTCAAATGTTTCACATCTGTCAGGCGTTCCGTGACGTCTCACATTTTTTAATGTTTGTTTCTTTTATTTTACAAAATGACGAAAAAATAATCATTTGTAGGAACCCGAAAAAGTTGACAAAAAAATAAAATGTCATGAAATCGCTTTAATATGACGTAATCGGGGTAAGAAACATAGTAAGCATTGCTTACGCGTCACATTTCTAAAAACTCGCATTATAGGTTTAAACTATAAAGACAAAACTCAAGAATTTCACATTAACCTTGCTTTTTACCTGAACTTTAAATTTTCGACCTGGTAACCCTAGCACCACCTGACTTATGTTAATACGGTTCAAGAGGTCGTGGCCAGGCTTTGTCGGCCATACAGTTATCGGATAACATGTATGTCTTATACCCCTACCCATTACTATGATAAATCTCTTGATAATGTTTGTCGTGGCCTGATAAAATCTATTGGATTGAGTTTGCCAAATTCTATCCGGATTACCTTACTAGCGAATTGTATTGAAGATTCAACCTTCAATACTCCCGTTCGCTTCCAACTTTTAACTTGTCATTTTCCTTCATTTTTTTCATTGACTTTGATGTAGGTTTTTTCTGTTTAATGTCTAAGATCTAGATAACATAGCTATACTTCTATAGGGATTGTTTTGTCGAATCCCACTTCTGAAACGCGAACCATCGTCTTCGAGTTGAATGTCAATTATGTAGAAACACGTCTCAGATTTTACGGTCTCTGCATCGAACTCAGCAGAAATCACGGTTCTAAATCGCGACATGTGTCACCAGCATTGAGTTTATCGTGCACATGGTCTTGTCGATTCCACTCGTAGAGGGTATAAGAGATAGAATAACTGCCAAGAGAATAATAATTACTAGAGTGTGATTTTAGGTTCTGCTTCTGCTTTTGATTTATACATCTATTTGTTTTGTATTTTTGTTATTGTTGTGTGTGATGTGAGCTAATTAGTATTGTAAAAGTGCTATAACTTGGGCTGCAGAATTGCCATTAATATGTGAGATGAACCAAACATGCATTATTGAAAACAAAATACTTAGAATGGATAGTTAGGTATAATCAAAATATTACAATCGAAACTAAGCCGATATTGCCATTTGAATTGTAAAAGTTTTTTCTTTTGTATACGCATGAAACATGATACATAATAGAAACATTCAGAATCAGAGAAAAGAATATATTGTCAGTAATCCGCAATCTTCTGCGTCGGAGCCGGATTTGCCTGACGCGCCTCAGAAGTCGTCGAAAGAAGTCGGTGGGTTATACTTTTCTTTAAGTAATACTTATTCTTAGTAGCACTATCGCAATCTCAGTCTTCAGCTTAGTGTAGAACAAATGTGTAAAATATGTATTTTACTATTCATGATATTACGATATGTTAACTATTAAATATGTTACCAAATCGTATGTGAATTTAAAAAGTTTATTTGTATTTTCGGAATGTCTAATAAATTTCATACTAATAAAAAAATGTTTATTTTTATCTCAAACATTCGACGACGATTTGTCTATCGCTGGTATTCTGTTTCTTTCACTGCGCTGTAACGTGACGACAATTTCACTTGAACTCCGTCTCGTCGTACTCGTATCATGATGCGCTGCAATTGTAACGTGACATTGTCACAGTATTCGAGTCACGCGCCGCCGTGATGGCGTGATTGAAGAGATCATTTCTTAGTTTTATACGCGACCGTTTTGATGTAGTGAAACAATTTGAACTTGTTTCGGGATGATGACTCGAGACGTGTTTGGACTTTTGCGTCGGTTTTTGTTGATATTTCGTACGGTTGCGTAGATACGCTTTATTTAATATTTAACTGGATTCAAAAAATAAGAGTTCTTGCTATTAGGTAGTTCGCACATGTGTTCATATTGCAAACTTGCGGAAAAATATTCTATAAATAAACACAAATAATTTACGTGGTACTTACCGTGCTTATAGGAGTCTTCCTAGACTGTTTGTATGTATATTGTCTAAACAGACAGTCTCGGAAAATACTGTTATGTATGAGCAACATGAGTAGTATGAGCTGTATGAGCATCGCCCCGCGGTTTCACCTGCTTAAGTCCCGAATTCCCGATCCCATGGGAATTTCGGAAATTATTTTCTAAGTGGAAACATGACAAAGAACATCTTCAAATTTCATGTCCCTATATGACAAGCGGTTTGGGCTCTACGTTCATATACAACTCAGTCATTCAGTCAGTCAGATTGTAGATTGTAGGTGGTAGTTTGTCAAAATGCCGACGCGGGCTGTGAATTTCACATCCTAGCATAGCAGTACGTACAAGAGGTGGCAAATATGAGAAGATAACGGTTCCTATAAGATACCCCAACGTTTAATGAAGCTTCTACAAACTTCTAAAAACGTGTTTGTACTCGTCGTATACAAAGCGCTAGTTTGGAACCGCTCTAACTACAGCTACGCAAACATCCACCGTCTTCACAGGATTTAAATTAAACAAAGTAAGTTTTCCAATCAGAATGTATTTTAGACGACCGGTCGCTCTGTATTATTTCATTAGAATACAATTCAAAGTTAAACTTTTATTCAAGGATTCGTAATTAACAATTTGCTTATTGAATACCTGGTTTGGAAAGTCGGTTTACTAATCATTGCCGTGATCGGGTTTCTCTTTTGATAGAATCGTCTCATCTATCTATACCTATATAAAAGATAGATCAATATTTTATAGGCACAACCAAAATTTACAATCAGTATACATCAGTAAAATATTATAAAGAGGAAAGGTTTTGTTTGTTTGTTACGAAACTCTGCAACTACTTAAGTAATCGATTTCATAAATTCTTTCAGCAATAGAAAACTACATTATCGTGTAGTAATATAGTAATCGAAACTTACGCGGGTGAAAACGCGGAATGCAGCTAGTATACACAAATTCCAAGTCCTGACTGATTGAAAGATTGACAGACTGAACTTTTTATTAACGCACAGCCTAAACCGCTGATCCTAGAAACATGAAACTTGGAGAGTGTGATCTTTGTGATATGTATCAACCTACTAAGAAAAACTTTTTCTACATCTCCGCCGGACCGTGGATTACGCAGGTAAAACTGCAGACTGCTTCTAGTTTAAAAATAAAACTATAATTTAATATTACACTGTTCACTAAGCCGAAACCAATTTGAAAATGAATTGAAATTAATATGAGCATCTACCTACATTGCGTGGTTAAATAAATACCTAGAACTTCCTGTAATGAATACTGATTATCATGAAAATGCAAAATATTATTTCATATGAATAGAATTCCGCATTAATTGCCAACAATGAAATACGCGGAACCTAGTACCGTACCGTCTGGAGCAGTGTTTTCCGATTTCCGACAATTCAGACTCAATAATACGTTTGCGGCAGACCAAGTTTGCTTTAATAACAAGCCCGTTCCTATGACAGCGGTTTACTTTACACTCAATTAGCGAAGCGTCATACGTGCCCCTTCTACGCCCCCCTTTCCTCCTTTCAACCTCCTCTCGGCCTCCCCTCGACTCATCCAGTCGTCAGTTGTTCAGAGTTTGTTCCCTGAATTAATGCTCTTGGGAACAAATCGCTTGCACTGAATTCGCTTTAAATTATGATGAAATGTGTTGTGCGTATGAAATATTAAACAGCGGCACAAGAATCGCTCCTTGAGGTACGCCGCCATGCGTGTTGTTGCGAACTTTCTGACTTCAAGCGGTTGACGTGGTGGGAAATTTGCGGTTCGGAGACGAATCGGTTTTATTTTACATATTTTTATGCTTTTCTTAATGAAACACGTCGCTAACAAATTCGGTTATGTAAAATGCAGCCATAGTCACGTTATCAAAAGCTTTGTAAAGGTACGTTTTGTGGCGGAATATCTTAATTTAAAGACGGGAACCGGTTGCCGTTTTCCGTAAACGTGCCTTAGCGTGAGATGCGCTATCGACGTACAGATCTTCCCAATTACCACGGCTGTTCTAATCTCGACGTGGTATTTATTTAAAGCACCAACGACCAGATGGTCACGTTTTTATGGGGTAAATTTTATCCATACAGATCTGGGGACGTTTAGATTGATACTTACTGTAGCGTCGTGTGTATTAAAGTTAAATATGTAGGGTACGTTTTTTAAATTAATTACCTACTTAACTAACTGTTT
This sequence comes from Idaea dimidiata, assembly GCA_949358125.1. Classification (NCBI taxonomy): domain Eukaryota; kingdom Metazoa; phylum Arthropoda; class Insecta; order Lepidoptera; family Geometridae; genus Idaea; species Idaea dimidiata. The sequence continues at coordinate 16,144,672 of OX442328.1, forward strand.
TTACAATATTTTTTTTGCGTTATGTGCACCCTTTACACGTAATGGTAGAATATCGGATTCGGAATCAAAATTTTCCTCTTCTACCTCTCTACCTTAATTCACAAAGATTTTTTCATAGCTTTAGACGTCAAAAGGTAAAAAAATGTATGTTGTATAAATAGTCGTTGTCAAGTATGCATATAGCACAAGTCTAGTTGCTAAATTTGTGGCTAGTTTACGCCGTGTGCAACTTCTTACAACATACATATAAATAATCCGCGATCATGATCTCTAATAAGTCGTCTCTAAGTCGCCGCCATATTGATCAGCTTAAAAATAAATAAATTATAAACACTTCAAGTAATAAAAAATAGAGGTATTAAAAACCAAGTTAAAAAAAGAGATATTTCTTTTGGTTTATTTGGTCTTTAAAAGTAGTCGGGGTTTTATTTAAAATTTACTATTTTTTTTAAGCGACAAAAGGACTAAAAAGCAACGAGAAACAATAATGGGGTGGAATATAGCTGCGTCCCGCGGTTTGACCGGCGTAAATCCCAATCCCGTAGGAATATTGGGATATAAAATAACCTATGTTATAACCAAAATAACCTCCTCGAAAATGTAGGTTTCTATTGGCGAACAATCTTTTCTCTTTATAATATTTTAGTATAATATAGATTTATATTATTTATAGTCAATACCGACTATAACCCTGTTTTTAAAGTAACTATAATATTAAAATGCTTTAACTGGATTTCTAACGTAGCGTTTACTCGATTCTCTAAACGTACATTGTATATTATTTTACTACCATTACTTTACGAGGGTAATAGTGCGTTAACCATAATTTTATTACACTAGTTAAACTTTGATATGGTTAAATAGTAAAGGCTTCAATAAGCATGCTATTATATTTTTCAAAACAAACATAATGCAGCGCTCTGCTCGAATCATTATGGATTTTATGGGCCATAACGTCTCAACCTTATAATTCTGAGTTTTTTTTACTACGTGAAAACAAAAATAAATCACGCCTTCGATGTCAGGGGGATATGGGAGGAAGCAGCCAAGTGCGATGTGTGATGACATTTCGGATTTAGAAACAATAGGTACGTACATAGATGGGTACATGCAAGGCCAATATTCACACATTATTAATGCGCCAATAACTATTGTTTAAAGACAGGTAATTCATAAATATAGGCTTTTACATTTGCCCTTACTGAGGCAATAACAGTAGCGTCGCAAGCTACAAAATATGTCCTACTAGCTGCGTCCTGCGGTTTTACCCGCGTAAGTCCCATTACCGCGGGAATATCGAGATAAAAAATAGCTTATGTGTTATTGCTGGTATCCAGCTACCTACATATAGTGCAAGTTTCAGTAGTTTTTGCGTGAAATAGTAACAAAGTCACATACATACATAAATACAAACTTTCGCGTTTATAATATTAGTAAGGTTGTACCGCGCCATTATTTAGTGAAGCAAGATTGAAAGAGACTGAATTATTTTCATTATAGAGTAGAAAGAACGAAATTATCAAGAGTCGAGCGCGTCAATTGAACGTCAATTGTTACAATTTCACTTAACTTTAACAGAACCAGAATAAGTACTGGGAAGACATAAAAGAAAATGAAAAGAATATTATTCGGTGAATTTTTTCCAGGGGCTGACTGTTAACTGTCAATTTAACACAAGACAAAATTACAGACAATCACCGTAGCCAACGGAATGAACGAAACAGTGGAAACTACTGTCCTTTTTCCGCGAGAATGAATCTAATATGTTAATGGGGGCGCAATTTGGTTTAGCCAATTTATTCTTCGGTGTTCGGTTGATTAATATGCGGGTCTAATTAAACGGTATGGCATCAGGGCGACTCAGTCGCGGCACTCTCGTAAGGTCTCGGAAACGCTCCGCCTCGGTAATTGTTCGTCTCTTAGCTACGTGGAGGGCTTACTATAATTGATGGTATTTGTTAAACTTTGCCACTTTTCATGTTATGTAATGAATGACGTTGTAAATTTCCTTACTGTTGTTTTTTCGGGGTCTGACTTTTTGTTAGTGCAACCTGTGCAAATGCGCATATTGTTTAGTGTGCATAATCTTCACACTCCTAAACACACTTGTCTGTAGACCTAATAAAAAGGTTCCATATAGCAATTCTGCTAGCAATATTGCTTTTTAACAGATTCACAATAACCGTGCACCTGTCATAGACAAAACCGTGAGAACCAGGTGCCCATTTATATGAATTATTTGACTATATGCATATATATCCACGCACCAACCCATGGCAAGATAGACGCACTATATTTTTTTAATCCTTTTTGTATCTACTCTATTTTGTGTGAATAAATGAAATAGTAAATTTTAAATAAATATACCCCGACTATACTTTAAAAAATCACAGATACACATATTTTTTTTTTATATTTTATGTTTTTTATTATTTATTTTAGCTGAACGATATAGCGGCGACTAGCAACTTAGCGACGACTTATAATAGACCATGGTAGGGCAGATTATGTTACTCCAGACGATAATGTTATGAAGTAATGTTGTAAAAGAACAGGGTGTATAAATAAAATGCAAGCGTAATTAGACTTAAAACTCGCGTTTATTAATAATTTAATCAAAGTACAACAGCTCATGTAAAGATCAAAACGGAAGAGAGAAAATTGCCATATTTTACTTAAGATTAATACCAACATCAATGTTGCCTGCTTATTAAATTAGTATTTTAGTAGAAAATTACATTTTTAAACTAATGTTCAGATTTAACTGAACATAGTTGGGCCCAAAGGGAAATGGAAACAGTTAAGATACAATAATTAACAAAATGCAGACTTAAATGTGACTTTACTTAGATATGACTGACGTTAAATTCTTTAAGGATTAATATTAACTCTGCCTAGTTAATATTCTTAAGGAAACTGAAATAGAATCTTGAAGCTAGGTACTACTCTTAACAATTCAAATACAAAAAGATAGTATGTAGGTTAGAGACAATAAGTCTATATCTTTAAAATTAAAACTTAATTAATAGGTAGAGGGCTTAGTTTTCTATAAGACCTTGTATAAGTTTTATTACCAATCCTGACCTCAGCAACTCTTACCCTACCGTCAGAGCCAGGAAAAACTTTGACAATACGACCCATAGGCCATTTAAGTGGAGCAGTATTATCTGATCTTACAATTACCAGATCTCCTACTTTTAAATTAGGATGAGCCTCAGTCCACTTAGGTCTACTCTGAAGCTGAGTAAGATAGTCTCTTGACCAAGCCTTCCAAAAATCTTGTTTTAATTTAGTTATAACATTCCAAAATTTTAAACGGTTTACATTTTCATTAGTGAGATCTAGTTCAGGATAGCTTGTCATTGCTTGGCCAATGAGAAAGTGGCCTGGGGTCAGGTAGTTGGTGTCAGAAATATCTGAGGACATAGGAAGCAGAGGCCGTGAATTAAGAATGGCTTCTATTTCTGTAATGACTGTGTTGAGACCTTCATAGGTGAGACAGAGGTTGCCTACTATTCTCTTTAAATGAAACTTCAAGCTCTTGACCCCTGCCTCCCACAATCCTCCGAACTCTGGAGAGTAACTGGGAATAAATTTAAATTGGATACATTTTTCCAAACAGTAATTAGTAACTGCATCTTTGTGCACCTTGGAATTAAATAGATCATACAATCCTTTTAAAGTGTTTGAAGCACCTTTGAATGTTGTGGCATTGTCACAGAAAATACAATTTGGCAATCCACGTCTTGCAATGAAGCGTTTGAGACATGCCAAGAATGCCTCTGTAGAGAGGTCAGTAACCAGTTCTACATGTATTGCTTTTGTAACAAAACAAATAAATAGTGCCACATAGGCCTTTGACACTATTGGGTTGCGAATTCTAGCAACTTTTATGTTGAATGGCCCGCAAAAGTCCAAACCTGTGGTCTGAAATGGTCTAGTTTCTGTCAACCTTTCTTTAGGGAGAGACCCCATTAGTTGCTTAGCAGCTGCAGCCTTCAGACGGTGACACGTAACACACTTATGAATCACCTTCTTGACTTCTTTAATACCACTAATCAAGTAATACTTTTGTGAGAGAGAGCTAAGCACCAATTTGGGCCCTGCATGGAGAAGCCGCAAGTGTTCTCTTTCAACAAGCATTGAAGCAATATGAGATGATTTTGGAATTATTGCTGGGTGTTTTTTGTCATATGACATATTTGTGGCATTTTGAAGGCGACCACCTACTCTTAAAAGGTTACTTTCATCTAAAAAGGGGTGTAAGTTAGCTAAACCAGACTTGATAGTCTTGCCGTTAGACAAGGATTGTATGTCAGAAGATAGATATTTAATTTGAGCCGCACGAATTATTATTTTAAGGGAATTATCTAAATCTTTTGGGCACAAAGGACCAAAAACCTTTTTATTTTTATTAATGGTACAGTTATTTTTAAATCTTAATAGGAGAGCGACTACTTTTTGTAACTTGTAGAGACTGGAATATCTTTCAAATAGACTGAAATCAGTACTTTCTGTAGTACAGACATTGGCTGTACTCTCCTTATTATTACAGGGGATAGGAAATTGAATTTCTGTGTGGGAGTGAGTGAACTCTATATCTGCCAAATTGGCAGGCCCACACCACCATAAGGTGCATGATTTTAGTTTTTGTGGATCAGAGCCTCGAGATAACAAATCGGCTGGGTTATCTGCAGACCTAACATATGACCAATCAAAGGTCTTTGTGAGCTCATGTATTTGTTTGATCCGTCTTGAAACATACACGTCGCGAATGTGTTTGGTTGATGCCAGCCATGCCAACACAATTTGTGAGTCACTGTATAAGTGAACTGACATGGAAAATCTTGTCTTCAAAATGTCAAAGACCCTACCTGCCAGCTGAGCCAAGAGAACAGCACTGTTGAGTTCAAGTTTGGGAATGGTCAATGTTTTTCCCATAGGGGCAACCCTTGACTTTGAACAAAGAAGGTTAACATACACCTTTGAATTTTGCTCATCGATAACCCTCAGATACAGACAGCAACCAAATGCTTTGATTGATGCATCTGCATAGCCCACCAATTGTATGTTTGTGAAGCTATTATGTGATAAGCACCTTGGCACAGAGATGGTTCCCATCATAGTTAAGTTGTACATAAACTTCCTCCAGTACTCAAGTTGAGCTGGTGGCAGCACAGTGTCCCATCCAATTTTGATTGCCCACAGTTCTTGCATAAATAGCTTTGCGACTACTATAATTGGTCCAATTAATCCTAAAGGGTCAAACATTTTACCAATGTAGCTAAGAATACTCCTTTTGGTTTGCAAATCCTTTTTTGAACTGTCGGGACTTGTAAAAGTGAACTGATCGGGTATGATTTCATATTTTAAACCAAGAGTTTTAATAATATTGTTTTTATTGATATCAATTTCCTCAAAATACTTGTGTTCACTTGGAATGTCATTCAAAACTTCTGGTACATTTGAGCACCACTTGTGCAAAGTAAAGCTGCCTTTGCTTAATAGCTCTACTAATTGCCTTTTTAATTCACAAAGTTGATTACGATCGTCTGTTCCGCCTAACACATCATCAGTGTAGGTATTGGAACGCATGGCTTGAGCTGCAAGTGGATAGGTTTCACCGTATCTCTGTGCCAGTTCAATAAGACACCTTGTTGCTAGGTAAGTGGAAGCCTTCAGACCATATGTAACCGTTTGAAGCTGCAAACAACTAATAGGACTGGTTGGATCATCTCTCCATAATATATTTTGAAGAGAGAGTTGATGTTCATTAATGTTAACTGCTCTAAACATCTTAGATACATCACATATCAATGTGTAAAGATAGGTCCTAAATAGGACAAGAATATCGAAAAGTTCGCTTTGTACAATTGGCCCATTCAACATAACGTCATTAAGGGAAATTTTATTTTTCGACTTCATGCTGCCATTAAAAACAACTCTAAGTTTTGTTGTTTTACTATTCTCATTGACAACAGCATGATGTGGGAGAAAATATACTGGCCCGTTTTGTACATCATAAGCACCAATATCTACTATCTTGGCATGACCCAAAGCTAAATATTCATCAATGAATTTTTTGTATGACTTAAAATAATTTGCGTCACTTTTTAATTTTCTCTCCAGTGAGAGGAATCTTAGTAGTGCCACTGAAAAAGAATCTCCAAGTTCTAAATTATTTAAATCAGTTACTAGAGGCATATCTACAAAAAACTTATTATTTTTAATCTTTACTGACTTTTGGAAAATATATTCTGTCTTTTGTAACTCAGATATAACCTTGTTTTTCTTCTCAAGAGGCTCAGGGATTCCTTCACTTAACCAAAACTGTTCCATTACATTCTCTAATTTTTCATGATCACAGATAACAAAATTTGAAACTAGACTTTTATTGTCACTATGTGAATTAGACACCGTCCCTCCAACAACATAACCAAACAAAGTATTTTGCAAAACAGGACCATTTACCAGTTTGATATGACCATCTAACAAAATATTAAAATAGATGTCAGCCCCTAAAAGAAGGGAAATATCCATTGGCACGTTAAAATTATCATCTGATAAATGAATCCCTTCCGGCAATTTATAGTTATTTAGATCAAAATATTGCTGAGGCAACCGTGTAGTTATGGCATCTACTACATTACATTTAACATGAAATTGCATGTCCTGCACTGGAGAGTGAATCGCAATATTTACATGTTTATTTATTTTACTATTTTTGTTGCCAATACCAATAATATTAGTAGATTGGGTGATAAGGTTCAAGGATAGCCTTTTTACTAAAGAATGAGTGATGAATGAGGCTTGACTGCCGCTGTCAAGCAATGCCCTCACAAGCAGTTCATGTCCTCTAATATCAACTAATTTAACTTTAATTGTAGGTAATAATACCTGTGTAGAGGAACTGCTTGTGTGAAGAGCAATCGTTTGCTCTTGATCTGCATTGCTGTTCTTATGCAACAGTGTATTGTGGCCTGAATTTTTACAAATTTTACATTTGAAATGGAACCTGCAACGCCCCCTATGTTCATTGAGACAAACTGTACATAGTTTGTGATCGTCAACAAACTTAATTCGAACAACATCAGCTGCTGTTTTAAACTTTGGGCAATTAAACAATAAATGGTCCACTTTATCACAATATTTGCAAACTTTAGCAGAACTAGGTCTAGTGGCAACATTGGTCACCTTAAAAGGCCTTTTGGAGATGCTCTCATGAGCAGTTTTGTCTCCACTTTCTTCAAGCGCATTGGCGCGTTTCTCTAAAAAGTTAATAAACTCAACTAATGTAGGTAATGGTTCGGGATCCCTTTCTAACTGGAATGCCCGGTTGGTATATTGATCCAACTTTTTTGTCAAAATGCAAATAAGCAACATGTCCCATTCTTTGATGGGCTGCTTTAAGTTTTTAAGAGCATAAATTTGTTGCTGCACTTCCGATATAAATGATCTTAAAGAGGCCGCAGTACCCCGTTGCATAGATGGCAATTCTAAAATTATGTTTATATGATTACTTATCAAGCGTGCTTTATTATCATATCTTTTCTTTAATAAATCAATGGCTTCCTTGTACGACTCATTTACAAGTGGCAAATTTACAATTACAGCTAGTGCTTCTTCAGACAAATACTTTCTTAAATAAAATAATTTTTGAACATCTGAAAGTGACTTGTTGTTATGAAAAACAGCATTGAACAAGTCCATAAATGGAGTGTACTTAGTAAAATCCTTGCCAGAGAATACCGGTATATCAATATTGGGCAATTTGGAAGATGCTACATTTGGACATTTGGATATCTCAGACTCTGTTTTCATTTTCAAGCTGGAATCAAGCTTAGATATGATATGATAATACTTTTCTTCCATTTGCTCAACATTTTCGCGATCCCCCTGATCAAGAGACAAAATATCTAATTGCACAGTTTCATAGCTACGCATTGTACTAAGTAATTTATCTTTACGCGCTTCTAACATTTCCACTGAAGATGAGGTTAAGTTGATGGGATCGTTGACAAAGTTTTCTATTCTAGTCACAGTACCTTTGAGCTGTCCACGTTCCAAACGCAACTTTTTCAAGTTGGCTTCCATTGCTTATCAGTTTGGTAAATAAGCTGTACACTGCAATCTCTAGGACGAAAACCGCACACGAACAGTATGTACCTATCGCTGTTTGCTAGAACCTCACTATAAGCCGCACCACTTTTTCCGTAACGCACTTGATATATATTTATTTTATGCACTCCGCAATGATATTCACGGTAAGATTAATCTTTAATGCCGCAATCCGCACCGAAACTAGATATAATTACGTAGAATATTTATTATTTGCAAATGTAAACAAACAAAGCCGGTCAGACGATGGATGGCAGTGACAGCCAGCGACAGCTGTCAACTCGACTCAAAGATGGCCGTCTCGCGCAAAGTTGCCATGTATCAACCCGTGTAGTTGGCCAACCTGAACGCACGAACACACCTCCGGTTTTGGCCGCTTCCCGTTCACGTTGCGGCAAGCAAGAAAAAAGTTTTCTCAAATCACCCTCACTTCAAAAAATTATTGTCTGCATGAAAATACAGATTGAAGTAGGTTTTTCTTCGATTATCTTGTAGATTGTACTCCACTGATGTTCCGTAGCTCCCTTTCTGTCGAAAATATGCAAAATATCGCAGAAATTTCGCAACACTTGGCGGCCCGCACAAGCCCCGGCAACCGAAGTCACTCACACTAAACCGCGGAAAACTAACGAAAACACCAAACTTCACTGGATTTCTGTTCGATGGACCAAGCGCAAGCATGTATAAATAAAATGCAAGCGTAATTAGACTTAAAACTCGCGTTTATTAATAATTTAATCAAAGTACAACAGCTCATGTAAAGATCAAAACGGAAGAGAGAAAATTGCCATATTTTACTTAAGATTAATACCAACATCAATGTTGCCTGCTTATTAAATTAGTATTTTAGTAGAAAATTACATTTTTAAACTAATGTTCAGATTTAACTGAACACAGGGCAAACATTAGATAGATAGTTTAAGAATAAATATTTTGTTTCGGTCTGGGTGTCATACATAGCGTCATACATAGGTCATCATACATATGTATGTATTTATAACAAATATCAAATAGTATATCCGTACCCATAGTACAATTCTAGTGCTTAGTTTGGGACTAGATTGAGCTGCGTGTAATGTCGGTCAATATTAATATTAGTAAAATGCTTTATTAGAGCGGTGTTGTCTAGTGGTACTAGTGGTAACCCGACTTTCATTCCGAAGGTCGTGGTTTCGAATCCGGGCTTAACGCGCACCAATGTATTTTTCCTTGCCGAAAAGTTATTTGCGCTAATAACATCGTTCATACGGTGAAGAAAACATCGTGAGGAATAATAAACACAGCTAGTCATTAAAAAAAGTTAAATCTGAAACACGACACATTTGATATCAAGTCCTTATAATCAAAACATTTCCGATAAAACGCGCCGTATCTATACAGAGTGATTCAATATACATACACGCTAGGTATAAACATACAGGGTGAATGTAAAGTGAAGTCAGCGGCGCTCGCTCGTAAATCCAAGATTATGGGCCTCACTACGGCCGATTTAATGAGTAGCGCGTTTTAGGGCCGCGACTCGGGCTCAGTTCAGTTTACAACTTCATGGTTGTGAAACAAAGACATTTTAAAATTATATGAAAATAGTTTTGTCTTATGATTCATTTATATAACACAACACAACACAACAACACAAGCTTAGCAGCTTACCATGGGGCTAGATGGCGCTGTGTGTTGGTCACAGAGTTTATTTTTATTTATTTATATGAACATTTTCACCAAACTGGTCCACGACCGCATCGACTCTTGCTATTTATAATTAGGGCTTCGTACTACTAAAGGCAAGAGAACTCAATAAGATCACTTTGTTGTCTGGCCGTCCGTTAGTCCGTCTGTCAAGTCAAGACCCTGCAACTCGAGAACGCATTGAGGTATCGAGTTGAAATTAAAACTACATAATTAAGGTATGTGGTCACTTTAAGCTGCAAAAAAAATCAAAATAACGTAATAAACATACAGCCGTTTATGCCGCAAAAACATATACTTTCCAAAGAAACAAAATTATATTTATTTTAACTATAGCTTAACATAAGGTTTATTCTGATTTCGCAGGAATTTCGGAATCAAAAGCAGCCTATGTTCTTTTTTATGGTTATATTTATTTCTATACCAAAATTCATCATATAATCACTTTGGGGATGTGTATGCGTAACAGACAGACAGACAGATACTTTCGCATTTATAATATTTAATTTTACTTTTAGATAAATACCTTATACTTATTATTGTAGTAATCACCCCTAGAAATATTAAAAAAACCTTTAACCTCCACATAATATACCTAGGTGTAGTTAATACGACAGCTTAGATAATGTACATGTTAAAAATATGGCAACCCTAATGCCGCTTCCCTTGCGACTCGATAAGCCAGCTGAATTGCGCGCAACTTGAGTTACCAACGACACGCCCTAAATTTCTACTACACGCTGTATATTATACTGTGTACTATGACTAACAACTTGTACTAATAAATATGGCCTTTCGGTTATTTAAAGTAGCTGTAGGATGTTAATCCTTCTTTTACGTCTAAAATTCAAAGTCAACCGATTGAATGACTGAACTATTTATCTACGCTGAAGCTAAACTGCTGGTCCTAGAGACATAAATTGGAGAGCGTTTGGAGAGCGTGTTCTTTGTCATGTGTGAATTCCACAAAAAAAAGATTGTTCCGAATTCCCGAAATCGAAACTTACACAGGTGAATCCACGGGACGTTGCAAGTATTCTAATAAAAAGCTCTCGTCGACTATGGTTTTAGGAACCATAAACAACTCAACCGCAACGTCACTGTAAATCGCCAATTTTTATCCCAATTCTCGCGAAACAAATTTCAAATCATCTATTAAAGTTCAAGCCCGTGATACTCTTCATACATCCCTCTATTACACCCAGAACAGTAGGATATGACGGTGTAAAAGTGCATATTTCCACCTAAATATAAATAAAAAAATGTTCAAAGAAAAGCGAGGAGACCCTCTGAACTGTAATAAAACCCGACGTATGTATACCTACTAAAACTGTCACTAAGTATATTTAACTAAACCCGAGTTCAATATTTTAACCACACGCCGCAATTCTTGGTAGTATTTCTCTCCCATTTCCTTCGTACAACTTACACCAAGTTTATAACTTTTCCATATAGGTGCCTACCTATAGTTAGGTAGGTTTACAGGGTATTTCGACGACTGTGGTTTATGCCAAAGGAGGTTGTTCTAGACGTCTAGGAGAACAACTTTTGTTCTACGACTTTTAGAAATTCGAGATAGATTTCGTTTTTTTAACTTACTTGAATATTTGACTGTAATCGGCTGTTTCTTAGAGCTAGAAGTTGACCTTAAGTGCGTTGTCCTTTTGTTCAGTTAGATTGAACTATTACGATCTAACTAAACATTAATTGACTTTACATTTACATGAAAAATATCCTCAAAATTTTCGAAATAAAAAGACAGATAATCCAAAAGTCGTAGGTACAACAAAAGTAGGTAGTCTTATCCTCAAGAACAACCCTATTTCGGCTTACATTACCGTCCCCGAAACAACTATAAGTATTATAGTTAGTAAGTATATTATAGTTACCAAGTAAGTATACATACTCATTCGCTACATTTTATAATATTCACCCAAGTTTTCGAGTAAAAAAGTGTCGGCAGTCGCGATAGGACGCCCATCTATCATTTTCACTGAGAGAAAGAACTTAAAAGTTTCGTGAGAGTCATGCATTCGCCATATTTGAAAGTTTTTGATGTCGATAATTCTAAAAATTGAGAATCAGCAGACGTTCTATGAAATAATTTTGAAGTAAACTGGTATTTGGTAGGTATGTATCAGTTTATGGTGATTATGGATTTTTTTACTTAGTTACTTTAGGCGAAACAATTCCACTGACATACGCACATAGTCAAAAATGCATAATGTAAAAAACATGCATAGTCAAAAGAGGACAATGAGGTGCATAATTTCGCATCGTATAATAACTAAAATTCTACTAAAACGTGTTAACTGCTCGGTTATCTTTACTCTTTCTCAGTGGGAAAACAGCTTCATTTTAAAGGTATAAAATAAACATGCAAATAAGTCCGCTGATGAATTTTAAACATTGTATTCGCGAGACAAGCGAAGTATCGGTTATAATTTAATTGGTAATTTGAAAAGTTTTCCAATCTACATGGGAAATGGAGGCTCTTTTTGTTTTGAAACTTTCAAAATGTATAATCACTGTAATTATTGATAACGTTTATTGATTACTAGCTGCGTTCTGCGGTTTTGTCCGCTTAGATAGATAAATAGATGGATATGCTCACGAAAATAACGATTATAATAAAATAGAAAACTTAAATCTAAAGAGGCACAGTAGGCGGCCTTAACGCTGAGAGCGATAAAACGTAGCCGATGTATTATGTCAGCCTGCCAATTTTCTTAAATAATTACAAACCGGTTCGATGTTTGACACATTACAATGACATCGAAGTCGCAAAGAAATACATCCAAAATTGTAAACGTTAACTCTAAACTGTAATCGTAGGTACTTTATTAGAACTTAGTAAGTTAGGCCGGTTATAGTTAAGATAGTCAGTTAGGTATATGTTAGGAAAGTTAGTTATGATAGTAAGTTGGGGCATCAAGGTCTAGATTAACATCTAGAATAGAATAACGCAGAGGTTACATTTTATCCCGATATTCCCGAGAGATCATGACTTACGCGGATGAAACCGCGGGGTGCTGCTAGTCTATGCCAATCTATATTACTATATTATTTTACTCATATTAAAAAGAGGAATGATTTATTTGTTTATTTTGTAATTCATAGGCTCCGAAACTACTAGACCGATTTTGAAAATTCGTGCACCTATAGAAAGCTACATTATTAAGTTGTAACATAGGCTTTGATCCCGACTATTCCCGCGGAATCAGGACCTACGCGATTGAAACCGCGGGGCGTTGCCAGTCTACCATAAAGATTGTTAAATATGATAATATAACCGGAAAACCTATTCGAAAATTGGGAATTCTTCGTAAACGGGAGTGAATTCGGAAACAAACCGTGTAACTGTGTATTTTATATAACGTAGAGAGGAATACATAATGTATTGGTTGGTACATAATGTACCTTTGACAGATAATCAATATGTATGTACATATAGGTGTCCCCTTCTGACGTGATAGGTATTGATAATGTAATTCAGTCTGACACAGCCTATCTATACTAACATTTTAATGAGAAATGATTTGTTTGTATCGAAAATAATAGGCTCCGAAGCTCATCATCATCCGAGCGATGTTCCCGGTTACATACCTCTCGAGAACCCGGGGTCCGCTTTCCTACTTTTATGTCTCCACTTCGCACGATTTCCGGCCTTCGGAATATATGCTCCAAAACTACAATTTCAACAATTCGTTCACCAATAGAAAGACGACAGTGGAAGAAATAAGGAACAAGAACACTAAGGAATCAGATCCGTCTTCCTTAGGGGCTTCTCCGCCCAACGTATCGTAACACGGACGAGTTAGCTTAGCGCTTCGACCAAAAATAAATTCGTTACTTATTTCTTCAATTAAAAATACTTTACACAACTGGAAAATGACAGATTTATATCAAAGCTCGTGAGCTGTAATTTCTCTACAATGTTAAACCAATTTCATGATTAATTTCCTTTGTCCCAAGCGTTCACTAATGGATAAATCCTATATACCTATGAGAATCAGATAATAACGTCGACCTAGGTGTGCTGGGGTAACGGAGAAATATGACGCAGATTTCATATCGGTATATAGATACGTGATTACTACGCCGAAATGTATACGCAAACTTTAAGAAAAGCGTCATCTTTTCTTACTATTTTATAATAAACTAAGTAGGCCCCGCGGTTTGTCCCTATCCCGTGGAAATATCTGGATTAAAAGTAGTCTATGTAACTTCTCGATAATGTAGCATTCTATTGGTGGGAGAAATTTTTGAAATATTCCGGTTGATCTAGAGTTGTAAATTAAAAATGCATATAATGGCAATTGTTATAATACAAATTGCATGTACAATTTGATAAAAGGTAGTTCCCACAATTGTTACCACCTATAAATATCTTGATCGATGAAATAAATTAAAATTGTATTTATTTATTTAAAAAATCCTCTTGTCCCAGAGTTTGGAAGAAAGAGATAAGAAGAACGGTAGTCACAAGGAGCACCTGGCGCGGGAACAGCGCTACCTCCGGCGGCGACTGGCGCAGCTGCGCGCAAGTCCACGCACTCTGTCCGAGACCTCGATGACGCACGCGCACGCGACGCGGGCCGACTCACTCTCCTCGTTGGAGAGCTCCTCCGGCGTCTCCACTGCGGATCGATCGCCTTCCTCCGTCTCGGAAAGTGGTGAGTCTAGTTTTACAATTGTACCTGTTTGTTATGACTCAGCTGACTCTAGCTATATTGACAAACCGACTAATATGACGTTGAAAGAATTCACAGCCTAGTTCGGTTTAAAGTTATAACTTCCGTTTTTTTTTAATTTTACGTTAAGTTCAGGCGAAAATAGTTAATATGATACGTAACCATTTGGGCCATTCAGACTAGTTACCCTAAGAACATACAACTTCATATTTTATCCAGGTAATTTTAAAGCTATTAAGCAAGCCCTATGGGGTTATGTCATCGCATGTCTCAGGGAATACCATAAAATTGCAGTTTTGTCTACATTATACATATTATTTTAAAAACATCAGATTTATTTACCAAGTTTTCATTACTTTTTACGCACTGAAGATTCATGAGACTGTAGATTGCGGTTAGGTGACGACAGTTTGGAGCATCCGTATTCCTTTCGCGTGCTTCTGCTATCGTTATTATCGGTCCCTTACTCTTTTCACTAGTCACTACACCTCCTATTACCTCAATTCTGTGGTATCATCTAATTAGCAACCAATGCTAGTAGTTGCTAAGTTGCAGTACATTGCTGCTTTGACGTAACGTGGTTGTTACCGGTGATTACTTTAAAGCAGCAATGTAGAATACGAAATATGTTTTTGACAGTAAATAGCAACTAGTAGCGGTGGATGCTAATTAGATGATACCACAGCTGTACACACTCCTGTGTCCACATAAGTTGTCGGTGAGTTCGACTTGTCATTAATATCGAATCAACGCTCCGGTTTGCGTGATCGCTTATTACGGCCCATTCATTCATCACAACCTTTGAAACTGTTTGCTTGTCAAACACAACCTGAAATAAACCTTAACTTGTTAATGATAAAGTTGAAATACAACGTGTGTTGAGGACGGTGATTTGAACTGAAAGGGGGTGTTTCTATGTGTCTAGACAAACGACTTTTGTTCTACGATTTTTGGAATTTGGTAGGTTATCGAAAATTTTGAATTTAAATTTTACTTGCCAATTGGCAATTTGCTTTTTTTACACGACTGCCAAAGGAAGTGTTATGTTTTTGCCGTGAGTGTATGTATGTATGTGACCTATTTTTGTGCCGTCGTAGGGCCTAAACGGCTGGGCCGATTTAGATAAACGATACGTCGTTAGATTCGTCATGACCGTGAGAGTGACATAGGGTACATTAAAATAATAAATAAATAAAAATAAAGATTTAAAACGCTATAAAGCAAGATTTGTCTTGACCATAAAAACCGAGCAAAGACAACGGAACGTTACTTAAAAACTTTTCGATTTGACTTTGACGTCGAGTTTCAACTTTGAAGGAATTTGAATGTTTGATTTGTCAGTTTGTCAGATATAACATATAACTGGAGATAACATAAATAACAATTACTATGTTTACAATAAGTACCTAATTAACTGAAAATTGAGAAAACCGGATAAATAAAGTGTTTTAATAAAAACGCGATAAAACCGGATAAATAAAGTGTTTTATTATGCAAAATCGCGAAAACCATAGAAGAAATTATATTTAAAAAAAATAAAAAACCCGACTGCCGTTAAAACTGAAAAGTAAAAAACAAGAAGATACCTAAAGGTAAAGAAACCTTAAAAATCGTTCGACGCATCTAGAAGCCTTAAAAAATTGTTGATGCAGTCGGGTGGGACTCCTTTTAAAGGTAAAGAAGTATAATGACACCAAATTGTGTTGAAGTCCCACCCGAGTCCATCCACAATTTTTTAAGGCTCCTAGATGCGTCGAACGATTTTTAAGGTTTCTTTACCTTTAGGTATCTTCTTGTTTTTTACTTTTCAGTTTTAACGGCAGTCGGGTTTTTTATTTTTTTTAAATATTTTTTTTTTTAGAGTAAGAGGTCATTGATTTTAAGTTGACACGGACAAAAACACATGTTCTTAAATAGCGTCGAATTCGAATCGAATTTGATATTTGCTGCAGCTTGTAATGTATTTATGAAAAAAATACTTTTGGTCCAAAAAAACCTATTTTGAAACGAAATTGAAAAATTAAGGGACATTATTGAGTAAAATTCCAAAATTCTTGAAATAAACATGGAAAATATCCCGTTTTTAAATAACAATTTGTCCTACACATTCTATTCCAATCTTCTTTATTAAGACATATCTGTAACACGCAAATGTCATCAAAAAGCACTAATTTAAGAAACGACTTAATAAACAGAATCGTACCGCAAACCGAAACTACATTTTTACGTGAGATTCATTAACATAATATCGCTATAAGAACCCCGCAATAAACCAACGAAATGAGTTATCAATCACCATTAAAATAATCAATAAAGTTTTCTTAATCTCTCCTACAAACGACAGACTAAAACGGCCGACTAGTTGTGGCATTTAAATTCGCCTCTATACTATAACTTCTATATAAGATCTAAAAAGGTTATTTTAGAAGATTTACCTAGCATCGCTCGCTCCGATACGCTGTGCGTTCTTTCAACAATAAAATCATACTTAAAGTGTTTTCTACACGTGGATGACTAAAATTTAATAAAATACTCCCCAAAAATTCGCACCCGACAGCACTTGAACCTGCATCTTTGGGGAGTCCGGCCCCAACGCCTTAACCATTTAGGCCACAGGTGCTCGTCTAGTCGAGCCGAAATTAAGGATCGCATCTATTTTTTGTTTTACGTTTAAGACACGCAGCACCATCTACCGGCCTCTTTGCAGACTGCCCGCTTGTATTTTCTATTTACATTTAATTAATACAAGGTTGAGATGTCGCTTCCGATTACCTTTTTACCCAGCTGCAAGGAAAAGGGTTATTTGATATACAATTCCAAATTTTGATATACAATTTTATTATAAAACTCTAAATCACAGCTTCTTACTTAGGTACTTCGTACTTTTTTTTTAAACTAGTCTTCTCAATAAAACGATATTAATAATCAAATAATTATGTAACAATACACTCTTATTAACTGTAATAGCATCTTTAATTATAAAACGAAATCATAGCTTCAGATTTGAAATTGTGATTAAAATATTTTAAAATCACAGCTTCAGATTAAAAAGGTATAAAAAAATCATCAATCGAAGGGAAATAGGGATTCATTTTTATCTACTTATAAGATATTTTGTGAAGCTTGGCAAAGTCACATTCTAAGAGGTTTGGCATTTTTTGTACATGAATATCAAAATAACAAATATTTTATATTACCCAATAAAAACACTTTTAGTTTCATTGTTCCTAACAAAGACAAACTCTACATTTTCAAGTGAAATCAACAATATAATGACGTTGTATTTA
Source organism: Idaea dimidiata (assembly GCA_949358125.1). Classification (NCBI taxonomy): domain Eukaryota; kingdom Metazoa; phylum Arthropoda; class Insecta; order Lepidoptera; family Geometridae; genus Idaea; species Idaea dimidiata. The sequence continues at coordinate 16,162,457 of OX442328.1, forward strand.
CAAAATATCTCCAACAGCAACATTACAAAAATTAGTTGTTTGACTCCTTCTTACTGAAAGAATAGTAAAATTTTCAATAAATGAAAAATATGTAGTTGAACTATAGGACCAGCCATGGGTTTCGTTATTTTCTGCTTCACTCATTCTCACTCGATGTAAAACTTTATTTATAAGGTGTTCATTATTTACCTAAACAATAACCATTCTTGATTCGCGTGCTAACTGTACCTACTGTTTGAAAAATCTTGGAGTCATAGTGGAGCTATTTAAATAAAATACTCGTTAAATGTGTTTTGGAGTTAAAGTGGATGGTTTTCGAAGTCAAAGTGGAGTAACACATTCCTTGGTACACATCCTCGCATAACTTCGCAGTACTACGCTACGGATCTCGAGATGACAAAGGTACCCATCGCCCGACAGAAAGCTTACAGTCCACACGAAATCTTAGTGTTTTCTTTCGCCTCACCATTTCCTCACTCGGCCCACCTTTTGTGGCCGTTTATTTATGCATTAACTTTTGCAATAGAACCTTTATAGGACCTCCCCGGTCGTAAATTTCTAATCTTTGTGTAGTTATATAGCCGTTATAGAGGGAAAATGTTGGCGGCTTTCTTCCATTTATTGATGTTTTATTCTTGTTCGATTGATATGGTAAGCAGGAGTTGGGCTTTTATAGCTCTGATAAATAGTTGGTGGAAGATTAAACATGTCATTAGGTCGTATACGTATGAATATAGAGGTTTTATTAGCAGTTTTATTGTAGGTACGTTTTGATTGTGGTTTGTGATTGGGACGAGAAATATCTTTGTTACAATTGAAACGAGAAATATCAGGAAAAGTAAAGCTTCCTTATCATAGAATTTCCTGGTCTCCTTCATTTCGTATAGTGGTGTGGCTCAGCTACTGTTCCAGTTACAGGCCTTACGACGACCTAAAACTAACACTAGGTGATCCACACCACTGTGAGAAAAGAAGAAGTTATCCGAAATAAAAGCACATCGTTTTCCAGACATATTTAATGTACCTACATTTTCCTTGTGTACATAGTACCTTAATGTGAGTTTTCTATACAAGGAAATACGTACCTTAATTCGTTTAAGAGTCGTTTATATGATGATCTATACGCCATATTCAGACAGTTTGCATTCCATCGTGGTTGTCGTAAAAATATATATTTGCATCTCTATTGAATGTTTAGGATAAGTAGAGGATCAGAACATTTTATCTCTCACTCGTACGTATATTTTTCTTGAAGATATGTGCCCACTTTTGTTTACTCAGTGTTACCATAGTTTACCTAATAGTTGGTCCTTTAGCGCTTCTTACAGTTGCTCAGTTTACGTACAAATTTGTTTCCCGGGACCGGTCACACGAGATGTAGGAAATTTGACCGACGACTTTCAAAAAATCAATTTCCAGAAACTGGCATGTTTGCGTGCTTTTACTTTTTTCATTATTGGTCTACCCTTGTCATTATTGGTCTTCCTTCTTTATTGTTGGTTTAACCCTTAATTACTAGATCAAATTTTACGCAGTTAAAACCGCGGGGCGCGACTAGAAATAGTCCTACTAATCATTATAAAAGTAAAGGTTCTAAGGTTTGTGAATATAAAGATTTGTGTGTCTGTTGCTCCTTCACACAGAAACCGCTGAATCGTTTGCGATTAAACTCAGTGGATAGGTAACACCACGTAGACTACGTTTTATCCCGATAATTCCTCGGGATCGGGACTTACGCGGGTGAAACCGCGAGGCGTAGCTATAATAAATAAATATAAGACACCCATTTATGTAACATACAGCTTCATTAACTAAGATTTCTCCTCGTAAATTGAATACCCTTTTAATGAGCATTATAATTAATTTTAATGAATTCTTATTGAAAATAATTTAATTGGTGAAACGTTCAGTAAATGTCGGTGTTTAGCACAAATATAAGACATCCTTACAGAGAGGACGAATTCTATATTAAAACGTTAAAATAAAAAAAAAATAAGGTAGGTACATCCGTTGCCGAGTACCCATAGTACAAGCCTAGTGCTTAGTTTGGGACTGGATTGAGCTGTGTGTAACGTCGAGCACCATTTATATATTTTTATTTTTAACTATCTGCGCCCCGCGGTTTTACTCGCGTAATCCCACGGAAATATCGAAATAAATCTCCTGCATACCAAGTTTCATTGCAATCGGTTAAGGTTAAGTAATTTTTGCGTGAAGATGGCTTGAATAACTGTTTTTGCAACTTAGCAACATAATTTGATCGCAATCGGTTCAGTAGTTTTTGATAAAAACTCGGTCAAATTTATAACATTCAACTAAACAAAGTGATCCTGGTGTTATGGTTACATTATTTTTTATTTACTTATGTATCTATTACATTTGGTTTTGTTCTGTTTTGTATTTTTTGCTGTGTGCTTGTCCTAATAAATATATTTCTATTCTATCCTTTACCTCCTCTTTAAGTCCTCGGTTACCCGACTGCGCGATGCAAAAAAGGGTTATTATTACCTTTTCAGGTACGGGCAACCCTATAAACATATTTTACATCTACCTACGTCATTATATCACGGGGTCCAACGCGTCAATACCCACATACGATTACCGTAATACGATGGCGTCGCTTTCGCTTCGCTTGCGGCGATGGGCGCTCACCCTAAATTAATATACCAATACAAATAGCAATTGAATAGCAATCGTATTTTAACGGATCAAGGTTGATTTTCCTATAATGTGGCGGATAGACGTAATGAGTTTTGAATTTACATCGTAATTATGAACAGGGTGTATGTGAGAGTAATTCGGTATAATTGATTATTAATTTTCTCATTATATTTGTACAAGGTGTTTAGATATGGGGTAATGTTGTATGTTTAGACGCCTAGATGGAGTTTTTTTTTATTGCTACTTCCGTTATGCAGCACCGAGTAAAATTCTTTTGGCTTAGACGACGCCAGACAGCAGAATGCAAGATTATTTGACATATATATCATAAAATTTTAAAAATATTTTATGATTGCTAAGAAAACTTAGCAAAGTCTAACTAAGCACTCTAGTCGCTATTAGCATTTCCAACATAAATCTATCATTGGAGATTTAATTTCAATTTCAAAGTTATGAATATGATATTTTACAGCTCAATATTTCATATTTCAATCGACGTATTATTTAATTATATGGCGCGCTTAATCAAGTCATAGTCGATCGCTTTCGGTTTGATTAAATCTGACCAGAACACACATGTACCGGAAACCCGGGGGCGTTCCGGGGACGAAAATTTGTGCACCTAAGGGCATAGAGGACCTAGACCATTTTAGTTCAAAATGTTGTTTTTTTAAAGATATGTTGTTCTTAGAAATATTTTAAGCAAGGAAATATATTACCAAAAAAAATGACTTGAGTAATAAAAACAAAAATAAATATTATGTTGTTCTTATTTGTACAAAATATATGAACGTAGGACACACTATAAAAACATAGACAAAGAGTAAATACTAAAAATAGCTTAAAATTAAATTCAACAAATGGGCGGCCTTGTCACTGAGAGAGATATTTTCAAAGCAACCTTTGAAATAGAAATTTAACAGCTTCAGGAATGCTTTGTTAAACATTATTTCTATAAGAGTGTTTACGTCACTTTAGAAAATGTTCCAAAATAGAATTACATTTCATTTTAAACTCAGGTTTAAACCAGGTGTTTTTTTTTTTAAATAACCAGATATTTTTTACAAAAAAAAAAAATGAAATTCGGGAACCTGAAACCGGGAATCCTCTTTTAAGGGGTATATAACAACAAAACTCAAAATTCCTGTCGGGTTAATTGAAAATTGTAGATTATTTTATGACTTAAGGCGGAATGTTGTTGAATATTTTTATGCTGCATTTGTAGGCGACATTGTTTTATACATTTAACAACCGAATATAGTAAAATGCAGTATAATAAAATTACTACGTAGAAACTGAGCAGTTACTAAATTTAAAAATTAGTAAGTATGTGTATTTTTTGAGTTTGAAAGCTGCTCTTAGTTTATAAGTAGCACTCTGAAATCTGAAAATAAATATCTGCATACAGTCATACCATAAAACGAAAAACCTATGTTCGCAAAATAAAATTAACCGTCGAATAACATCGTAAAGAAGCATTACTCAGCAATTAAACACGTTAAGCGCCGAACTTTGTCCATCCGTCGGAATAATTCACTTGAAGGCGATCATCGTTTTTAAAAGGTGCACTTAAAACGGATTGAAGTGGTAAAGTTTCGGCGCATTCGAATCAGGTGGATAATCACTTAAGACGATAAAACCAGTTAACTGTTAATACTGCGAATTTTTCTAAAAAACACACTCACCTTTCTGGGCAGGGGGTTGAGGTAAAAATCAAACTTTGTGATGGCCGATGCGTTAACTATCTAAACTCAGACTCTTTGTGATTGGCCGTACTTGCACTAGAGTGCTACTAAAAAGACGTTCTATTTTCGTGAGGGGGGAATACCTTTGAGCAGTCAACTGGTTTTATTGTCTTTTTAAATCACCAATCACCTTAATACCCAGAGCTGTTTGCAGGGATCGAAATCAAATTCTTTTCAATAGAAAGTTTAGAAAAAAGAATGGGCCGGTTTTCAATTGAATTTAAAAAGCCGTTTTTATTTCTTGAACTGAAAAGTGAAAACAAGAAATAAAAAAGTTTATTTGAACGAACACCAAGAAATATAAAAATAATGTTTAGAATAGAATAGAAAATAAATATATAAAAACCCGACACGCAAAATAAAAAAAACAACGACATTATAAATTTTTTTAAAAAAAAAAAACAAGAAGCTGTGTGCCAGTTGCTATTGAGGATCTGCTACTTGGGAAATTATGCACCATTAACTGTCACAGAAAATAAAACGTTGCAGTTTAAAGGGAAGGAAGATATATCTTAAACTTCATAGAAAAAACTTAATGTTTATCAAACGGAGTCCTTAACTAAGCTACTACAATGCAAGTATGTTATAAGTAAGGGGCGTTCAAATGCAAGCGAAATATCGCATAGAAATAAAAATGGAGTAGCGCCCTCTACCGGTCACACTCGCAGAGTCATTAGCCCACGTGATTTACGATCCGACGGCTTATCACAGACTCTCGCCACCTCTCGTTTTATTAATTACACCTATACCTACTACCTACGCAGGGCTAAACGTTTCTGCAGACTGAAAACACTGTATAATTCCTCCATTTTTATTGTTAAAAAAATCGAATAAATGGTTAAGACCCATTGTCTAGGAAAGCCGACCGTCATTTGCAAGTTATCGTCAATTGACGATGGCATGACGGTTGTTTGCATCATGCGTAGAATCAATAATTCCTGTGTCGCGGAGCGGCATGCCTTCGTCATGCGATGCAAGCAATCGTCATGCCTAATCGTCAAATGACGATAACGTGCGTATGTTGTGGGGATTGCGTGGACAATGGATCTTAGGTATAGCAAGAACGATTTTAAAGTATTTGCTAAAACTTTTACCGTCGTAACCACAAACTACCCTACCCTACCCCCTCAGTTTTTGTTACATTTGTGTTGACGTTGAAAATCGCTCACAAGAGCAGACAAGGCTTGAGGGATGGTTTATATTAGACCGTCACGAGCGTCGGCAGGGTCCTAGCTTCGTTGTCCGTTACTCGGCCGCCACTCGGTTGCAACAGACCAATCGACTGCTCGCCGAGCAATGGACAACGAAGCTCTAGCCGGCCGGGTGGCGGTCTAATATAAATTATCCCTTAAGCTGTCTAATACTAAAATTTACCATTACACAAAAATCTAAATAAAGGCGATCGAAATACAAACAAAAGACGACCGAAACAGAGACAAAAGAGAGGCGATCTCCAACGAAAGTGCCACGTCTCTCGTCTACGGCCCCAACTACCAACAAAACTGGGTATAAATACACGAACCACACTAGTGTTGTATTGTAAGTACGGAACCTACCAACTGCTGTTAATGACATTGTTTATTTTCCCTTGGAAAAACTTGGTAATGGTTTTCTTTGAGGCTTTGATTGGGCGAGACCGATGTGTGAACATTGATTCTGTCTTAATGATTCAAGTCGGGCGCCGATATAATTACAGACTTCGTATAGTTTTCAAAGAAATAAGTTTCGATTCGTTTGTGCTTCACTTTGAAAGGGGGAGTAGTTTAATTTGTTTTTTTTTCGGTTTAGCGAGAAAATCCAGTACACTTATTATTTATCTAGTTGTTACCTCAGTGTGATAATTACTATGCAGTACATTGCCGCTTTGAGGTTTTTTAGGAGTCGGTTTTAATTGCGCTGCTGTTATTAGTTATGGCAGCGTCATCTGACGAATTTACTTTCTCAGTACCAAGTAATAACTTGTTGTATTCTATACAAATAAATGTTTATTTACAATGGAGACGTGGACACCACAACATCGAGCGTTTGTCGTGGAGACGTTTTTAAAAAATAGTGAATCAGGGACCATTATTTAGAGGAAGTTCCGTAATCACTTCCACATCAACCCCCGCGGGAAACTTCCTACGCGCAATACTATTTTGAAATGGAGTCAGAAATTTCGTGAGCCGGGCTCTGCTCTGAAAAAGAAGCCAGGGAGTGTGTGATGGTGTGATGGCGAATTTCTTACAAAGAATTAACGAGTGCATTTAAAAGGAGGGTCGACATTTGACTAACGTTGTGTTACACAAATGATCAATATCTTTTGCAAAATATCAACAAAATTAAACCTTACATTGTTGTCTTCATAATAAAATAAATATGATTGTTATACCTCGGAAATAGCATGTGTAGCATTATTTCATTTATAACATTTTTTACTTAAAGAATACCATACTAAGTGGATTGTAATTCTTTTGTAATGTCATTATTTAAAAGAATGTTGATAACAGGTAGACAAAATTGTAGCACGCTCACCTCAGCAGAGTTTGTTTCTATCTAAGAAATACGTTCCTTCTTCTTCTTTTTCTTTTCGTCTAGTAATATAGCTCACCTAGTGTTTTCGCGTCACTTTAAAGCCTCTAACTTGCCCTAACAATTGCTACCACAGGAAACCACCCAACCAACACTTATTAACACTAACACTGCTTTCAAAGCACGGAGGACCTTTGGTTATATTTTTCCACACACATTATCGGTGACCCATCCAAGCAATGACCGCTCCAAGCGATGCTTAACCCGCACGAATTCCTTATAACAATTAACAATAGCGAACAAAAAATAAAACTGCAATAAATATAGAAAAACAAGGAAAAACACCTCAAGCCGACGGACGATGTTGGATCTATTAATCACCAGTTTCTTTTTACTTTATCAGTAAGATCGGTTGCTTCGTGGATAGCGTGAGCTTGAAGCTTGAAGCTTGATAACGTCAGTCTTATCCGCTCAGGAACGGCTAAAGTTAATTTGAAATTGGAACAAAGAATTTGTGGGGGCGCCCACAGCAACTACCAGATGGCGTTTATTAACCTGCTAACTAATGTATGAAGTCCTGAATCGCACATACTACTTTCCGAAATAAGCTAATTATTCAATTCCCGATGAGATTTCTTTTGGCCACGGCTTACAAAGCAAACCCACCTGCCAAGTGGAAGGTTACCTAGGAAGGTTACCGTATTTTCGAAAACTCTCAGTTTTAGGGTTCCGTACCCAAAGGGTAAAAATGGGATCTTTTTATTAAGACTCTACTGTCCGTCTGTCACCAGGCTGTATCTCATGTACCGTGATATAAAAAAATATTTATTGTTAAACTAAACAAAGTTTCATTCGGTGAAACTCTGTCTCTTAAACTAAGAAAACTTGCTAGCTAGACAATTGTCTACTAAAAATAAAATAAAGATTTCTGTGGAAGTCCCTACAACAAACGTTTTTACCAAGTGTCATTGCAATTGGTTCATTACCTTTTACGAAAACTATTAACAGCCATACCTACTCGTTTACTTACTTACACACAAAAAAAATTATTATAGTATTAGTAGGATAGATATATAAAAGCTACGTTTTACTAGAAAATGGTTTTAGTCTCAAGGGTGCCGTGTATTCCCGGAATTTTTCAGTCATGAAACAACAGGGCTGCGTTTTTTTACAGAATTTCGTAAAAAACTAAGTTTGCCAACATCGTTTCGTTTTCAACTTATTTTAGCCCTTGTTGACGATGTAAACGAGATGGAACATAAAATTTGTATATTTTTTAGAGGAAGCCACATTTTCTTTTTGATGAAAAATAGTTAATTATTAACTAACTTGTCGCTCCGGCTTCGCACATATTTGTGAATATTTTTCAAAGAATTCCAAAAATAATCCAAAAATAAACTTGTAGTAGGAGTAGCAAATTAGCTAGTAAAAACTGCGTCACAATCCTTAACGTGATTAAAAAGAAGCTAACAAATAAAAAATAGCTTTATCAACCTCATTGAAACTCACCCGTTTTTTTTAATCGGTTAAAATACCTTTGTGTTATACTAACACAATAATACTATATAACTAACTGCCGTCTTACATCTTATAGTCGAGCGTGTTACATCTTAGACCATATCATCACTTACCATCAAATTAGATAGTGGTTAAACGCCCATTTAACGTGTGAATAAAAATGTACTGCTATGAAGTGGTTATTTTCTGACGCAATGTAGTTTCAAGACAAAAAATCTTATTGTTTCGAAGCCCTAAGACATTTAAGACAAAAATGCTTTTTTGTCTAAAAATTTACCACTTTTCTACATTATTATTTAAAATCTACACCAAAATGTAGGAAATAATCTCATTGACAAACGCTACAAACGAAAATATTCTAAAACATTGCGTCAGAAAATAATCAACAATTTTCAATGTATCCGACAGGGATTTTCATTTTACCGGGTTGTAGTTAAGGCCCTTAACTACAACCTTGGAGTCTTCAAGTCAATAGTGAAAAGGTTTTTATTTAAGCAAGCATGTTCCATCATCGACCTCATCGTCGCTATCCATTAGGCGAGAGGAGATCAAATAATTGCCTATCCCATGTTAAAAAATGTAAAAAAGAGTTATAGATACAAATGGCTGGCTGCATTGCCTCTTTGGATAGCAAGTAATCCCTCCTCCTCCTCAGTGGTTCCCTCAATGCTGAGGATCGTGAGTCCTCTGGTGCAGTCGATTGACCGCCTTTTCTACTGCCCCCTATATCGGTGACTTGATCCCTATTGAGTAATTCCTATTCATTGGCTAAAGTAGCAGCCAGCCCTTAAATCTATTTTTCTATCTTTTAATTAGTTTCATGTCTAAAGCTAATTTAAAAAAGAAGTTAGAATTAATGTTACAATAGTTTCCGTTAGCTGTAGGTAGATACCTAGTTAAATAAACCCCGGGGAGATATTAACTAAATTGCTTACTAGAAGCCTCCTAAATGTCTCTGAGAATTATTATACTTTTAATGGGCTTTTGTCACAGGCCTTTTTTGTAGTTTCTTTTGATCGGCCATTTTGTTTCTCCGATCGCTTTGCTAATGGACACTTCATTAAATTATTGTAAACTAGTTCTGTTCCGAGGTTTCACCCAAGTAAGTTCCGATCCCGGGGGAATGTCGGGTTCAAAAATTGCCTATGTTACTCCTCGATAATGTAACATTCTAATGGTGAAATATTTTTTTAAATCGGTCCAGTAGTTTCGGAATCTATTCATCACAAAGAAGAAATATTTCCTCTTTATAATATTAGTATTTATATGTACATAATAATAAAATTTCAAGTTTTGACTGATTGACTGATCTAATGGACTATATTAACGCAGAGCCCTAACCGCTGATCCTAAAGATATGAAGTTTGGAGCGTGCTGTTCTTTGTGGTGTGTAGGTATCCAATAAGGTTTTTCGAAAATCCCACGGAATCGGGGATGACCTGCAGCAGTTTGGTCTCTGTCCTATACTAATATTGTAAAGAGGTAACGTTACATAAACGTGTATTTATTTATGTATATTGTGTTAATAGGTATATCACACAAAAATGTAAATATTTTATTCTACACATTTAAGCCAACAAGAAAATAGTGTCCAACGGCGCAAATATTCACTATTCAATTCCACGGAAAAAAGGGGAAAAATGCGAAGGAAACAGAAAGCCATTTGCGTAAAATTAGGATCTCATAAGACGTTTGACGCGTAGGGAAATTCAATTCTATTGAAATGGAAGGGCAAATTAGGTTGTTTCGGGGCAAAGGTGGGATGATTACATATATAACTTGCGATCGAGATTATGTTGATAACTTAATGATATCAGCTCTGGATTTTACGTAAAATCTGTACCTAAAATTCCATATAATATGTATGGAATTTAGTAGGTACAGGTATATTAAAAAGTTGAATTATTTATTATTTAATCCTTTTTTTTTATTAATTAACTTAGCGATTACATTAATCAGGCATGATTGTGGTTGATTTTCCTTATTTGCATTTGATGTCTTTTAAGTTGTATTAAGTTTGACTTTGTTTTCAAGGAAAATACTTCAAAACACACTCGCGGTGCGGGAGTTTTTGAAGATTTATTTTTCCTAGAAAATGTTTATAGTAGAAGGCTAGGTAGAGAATTGAAAATCAAATTACGAAATAGATTTTTAAATCCTACTTCATTTAATAAATGTGAAAGTTTGTGTGTAAATATGTACGTTAGTTACTTCTTCACGCAAAAACAAATGTCCCGATTGCTATCATACTTGATTATAGCAGCAGGAGCAGCAGCAGGAGATCTGGAATGATATTATTTCCATGCCGATATTTCTACGGGATCGGGACTTACGGGGCTAAACCCCCGAGGCTCAGCTCGTAGTAAATAGAATTAACATCACAAAAGGTACTAAGAACTTGTCCTCGTTAAGAAACTTCGTCTGTAATAATAGCAAGTCACAAGACACCATTGTCACACAAAACCTAAATAACAACTGCTTTTCAACATTTGTTGAAAATTTGTAACAGTAACTGTAGATAGATATACCTACCTACCTTTTTAAGTTTTAAGAAGTTATAAAGTTCAGAAAACTTTTTAACATTTGCTAACTAAGCAATTTGTTTCTTAGAGAAAAAGAGTTGGCTGGTTTTTCGGAAATTCTGTACCAAAGACTTTGGCTGCCCCGGCAGACTACGTATCGCCATCGATCATTGTGTTAACTTGATACTGGCAGCACTGACTATACCATATTTTTTATTTGTTTATTACTAACAGCGCTTTGCGGTTTTACCCGCGTATTTAACAATCCTTCGGAAATATTGGAATAAAGAGTAGCTTATGTGATAATACTAAAATCCAGCTATATCTGTGTACCAAGTTTTATCGCAATAGATTCATAAAAAGGTTGTGGTAAAATAGCCACCATTTACAGTGACTATGCCTCGACTTGACTTATACTACGATGACCGTTTTTGTATCAAACAATGTAACAAAATAGCAAATATTATAAAGTACTTGACACTGGCTTATTTACAAGCGGCCATAATCGTCAACGATTATAAGAGTGAGTGACTTAAGTGTCCTTTCTACAATTCAAAGTTGATTCTTTGCCGCTCTCTCCCCTGCGTAGAGTCCGCCGTCTCGATGTATAATTTGTACAAGCAAAACAAATAAATAACCAAACTTTTCTCGAATACCTACTACAGTTTTATCTGAAGGTGCAAAATTCACGGGACTTTCGCTTGTCGCTCTGCCTTGTATTCTGTCGGTACCTACGACTCTTACTGTACCCCCATATTTAAATAATCTTATTGCTTTAAATAAAGCACTATTATTATTTAACAAAATTTTTCGCTTTCTTAGTTACTGATATGCATGTTAGAATAAGTTTTGTTTGTACCTATTTTCAATGAATAAACGTATTTGTATTTGTATTTTAAACCTATAACGCGTTAAGGCGAGTCAAGCGTTGCAGCAGACGCTACTCTTTTGCCGCTGCTATATTGTCAAAACAGTTATACCTAGAAGCCATAAGTAAACAACAATGTTTATTACTCCTTTACGCAAAAAGTACTTAACAGAACTTGGTATTAAAAAATAAATAAAAAAAATATAGCACTACATTGCACTAAGCGCAATCTAGCCCCAAACTAAGCACTAGGCTTGTACTATGGGTACTAGACAACGGATATACTACATATTATACTTTTTTTTGTATTATACATAGAAAGACACCCAGACCAGATACAAATATTTATTTGTTAAGGTAGCCGGAGGTCTGAATTAACACATAAGTTACTTTTTATCCCGATATTCCCACTGGATCGGGACTTATGCGGCTGAAACTACAGAGCGCATATACGCGATTAAGACCCGTTAAACTCGGAAAACTGTTACTATATGTAATTCTATGGAAGTTTTCAAATACATACCGAAGTTTAAAATTTTTGCCTTGTGCACATGGGACATGTTAAGTGGCATTGGGAATAACACCCCAGGGCTACCGGGCTCTGACGTAGCACGATTTACGACCGCCCCGGACAAACAATGGCTAAATTATCGTCTATAGATTTATGGGACTTACCAAACTGACACCTGTCCCGGACTGTATAAAAACGTAGTAAATTAACCTGGACAGAAATAGTTTTTATTACATTAGATGTGGATATTTAATGATCAATAATATTCCTAGAAAATACAGTGACTCTTTATTAGCACCCGCAAGTAAATTCGGGATTAGAATTTATCTAGATTTTGTAACGAAGTCACTAACATTCTAATCATTATCGACTCCGTAAAGGAACATTATAAGTATAAAGCATTAATCCATTTTAAAATCAATCATATTGAAATATATTTTATTTGTACCTAATACTTACTTTCAAAGGCATCGATTTAATGTTTATGATAAAGTAGAATGTTACCATAATGTTCACAAATAACTTCGTAGGTAACGCTAGGTACTTTGGTATACTTAAGCGTTTGAAACATGATTTATTAATGGGTCCATTACTTGGAGACTCTTCACCGAACTATTACATGCTTGATGTCTTCATGCATTTTGTATGACTCGTGTATGGTTTGGGGTTGTCTTGCAATACCTACGTAATTTTAATGCAGAATGGCTTGTAGTTATTTTTTCTATTGACTTAAAGGTTATTTTTGAATAATAAAACGAAATGTCATTAGGAAGACACATTATCCTTTTGTTAGTGGGGAGGGCTTCAGCCGCGGGTTTTGAACCCAATTTTTAGACATGATTTGGGAAAATGCATAAATACGTTGTCTCGTTACCATGGAAAAGTAGGCATGGTAGACATGGATCCACTCAACCATTGCTGGAATCAGTGGGTTTTAGTCATTCCAGCTGAATCATCCAAGTTCCGATTTGGCAGTCAATAAGGTGCCGTTTTGCTTTACATTTTTAACGTTAAATTCTTTATGTTTAAATCTACGGTGTCCGAGAAGGTACGAAAAAATTGTCACAGAATTATCTAAAAATCGGGTTTGGGTTTAATCGCGGTTTAAAACGCGTCATCTACCTACAAAAAGCAGTCTGAATCAGGTTCCGAAACGTGGCATCGGCATTGCAACAATGCTGACAATAAAAACAACGAGTTTACAACCGTAAACTTGTTTTATTTCAAAGTTTTATTTCAATACATAGTCGCGAAAACAGGAGAAAAACCTATAAAATTATCTGCTAACTTAATATTCTGTGACACATATCCATAGCGACATACGACAGATACATTTTTAAGTATTTTCCGATAACAAAATTACAGTTGGCTCGTCCACGTGATAATTTAACTAAGTTTACGGTGCAACGTTGCGACCTCGCTATCCTATTCAATTTCTGTCTAAAATAAATTCACATGACGAAATATGGCACCACAAAGTGTAAACTGACGTTGCTTTCGGAACAACAAACAACAGTTTATAGATGGTGGAATTTGGGATCATTTATCCGGACGTTCGGTGCGCGACGCGATCAAAGGTGGCATCTACTAGTTGTACATACAGTGGTACATGGTTAAGTGGAACCCGCGGTCTGATTACGTAACTCTGTTGCTAATACATACATTTTGACAGGTACGGTCGCTAGTTTTAATTGCAATGGCAATTTGTTCAAAACTGGATGACGTGAAAAATAAATGAACATAGAGTTACGTAATCAAACCCTGGTTTCATTTAACCATGTTATAAGGCCGCCTGTTGTGTCACATTAGTTGGTAGCTTTCCTTTGTATAATTTGAAATTGTGTTTTAAGTACAATAAAGCGTTATATATCTGGTTCATTAGAAACCTCTATAACTGAGAGTCACAAAGAGATCCCGACACTTTTGCCTTGGATTACCTGTGCAACTGGGAATTGTCAAATCTCTTTAACTAGTGGTCATTTTGTAGTATATCCGTTGCCTGGTACCTATGGTACAAGACTAGTGCATAGTTTGGGGCTAGATTGCGGTAAGTGTAACGTTTTCAAGCAATATTTTCCCACGTTTTTTTATTTTTAACTGAGATTTTCATTCATATTTTTTTATCGATGATAACCTTTTTGGGATTCTGTTGTTCAATAAACCGTAAAAGAAAGACAAATTTTAAGATTGTGCATGGCATCACACATGAAACACAGACTAACATAAAATATACCTATTAATTAAAAATGTTACCTGTATAAGTGAGGAAACGGTACAAATAAATGCGACTGCTGATATTTCAAACCTGACTAATTGGGAAACTGGTAACATAAAAAAAAACTGTAAGTGATATCCCAGTTAACCAAGTACCACAGAGTACATCGGCCAGAGGCTTTACACATTACATACAGGATACCTATTCGTGTGTGCCGACCACACCACACCGCAGATATAAAGTATCGATTGGGCATCGTGTCCATTTCGCTATGACGACTGACTGCATGTCTGCCTCCACCGCTCATCACCCCCAGCCTTCATTTAACATCGCTATACAAAAAGCTGGCTAAATAAAGTCATTTTCCTCCATAAAGCCGCTTTATCTCGAACTCTCGAGGGAAAAATGACGAAGTAAGGAATCACAAAAGTTGGTAGCGAGCAAACGTCAATAGATAAACTTTTTAATGTGTTTTCGTGTCTTATCACAAAGACGAGAGAGTGGAGAGACATCGATGAGTGCCGCATAGCATTGACAAAAAAACTCAATGCGGAGACGGACCAAGGAATAAAAGACGTTTTTTGCATCCCATTTATCAATGGCGCGTCCTTGAGAACAAGTGGTAGAAAGGGCGTTAGAAAATAAGCAGAGGGCGCGGTCGATTGCTCGATATTCAAGGATGTATTATACGGTGTCAGGGATTGGACCCAGTCACGTTCTACTCGGAATTTAGGACTGAGTATATGTGACGCAAATGGGCAGTAGCCATTGATATCAACCTTAACAGTACCATATCAGAAGGACGACATAGTGATAACATTACCACAAATTCATTGTCATGCTCATTCATTGAGTCCTTTTTACGATAGACTTATCAATATTGTCAGCGCTGCAGCGATTTTTCATATTTATTTAGCGTAAAAGGAACATGGAATATGTTCGAGACATCACCCACCTCTAGACTACCTCATTGGCAGTAGCACAGCATTGGGTTACTAGAATCTAGTCTACACGAATCATGTAGCAAGTCCACACTAAATGTTACTAACCCTGTGTAATGCAGCCTTTGACGTGTATTGCAGAAAATTGTAGCTAACATCACACATTGCAATTCGAATGTTGCGTTTGTGCTATAATTAGTCACGGGTCACGATTCACGGGTAACTTGTATTCGGGAGACGGCAAAAGGAATAGTGTAGTGGCACGTTTGAATGGCGAATTACCAGCTTGTAGTAGAGAATTTAAACGTTTAGAATTGTCGACTTTGATACTTTTTGTTGTTTGTTTTGTGAAAGCTTGTGACTAGCTAGATAGATAGATTAATGCTTTATTTGCACAATCGACAATTGCAGTCAGTATACATCAAAAGTAAGACAAATAAGCGCAGAAAGCTTAATTGTAAAATGTTATACAAATGAGCGACCTTATAGAAAAAAGTGATTTCTTTCAGGCAACCTTTGAATGGAAGAGGTCAGTAAAGTTTGCAATGAGTAAATGTAATTGCAGTAATACTAAGGAAATACAATTGGAGGTACTCGACACTTTTCTTTGTTTTCAAGTGTGTAGCTATTACGGTTCATGTGATATACAGCCTGTTGACAGACAGACGGAAAGTGAAGTCTTAGTAAGGTCCTGTTTTACCCTTTACGTACGGAACTAAATGATCCACGAAAAGTTATAAATAAATATCAACATCTTTGTAACACAAATTACTTTTAGGTATTCTCCTCTAGACCAAAAGCTTTCAGGTAAAGAAAATAGGGAATGAATTATTAACAGTCTGTGGTCGATCAACGATATTTCTCAGTAGGAATTTTCTGTTCGCTTTTCTCCTTCAGGTATTACTTTTGAGGTATATATACCCACTTGGTATCTAGTTTGGATAATTTTCCAGGGTTTAATTTAGTACTAGTAACACCTAACTAACCTTCTGGCCGGAAGACCAGCGCTGTAGCTAAGTAGGTATGTTTTCTGGCCATCGTTTTTTTTTTACTGAGACGGCCCTTTTGGGACTCGCACACGGCTTTCTAATGTGCTAATGTTCTGTGAAATTGTTCTTTTAATTTCAGTTTTTGTCCTCAACATAAAAATGTTTTCTTTGTCTTTTTTTAACACTATACTACCATCAAGATAGTTAATGTCTCTCAGTTATCCCTTGGAAACGGGTGGCGTTATGATCAGAACCCGTATTTCCGTATTTAATTAACAAAAATTTCATTTCAATGTCATCGCAGCCCGCAGGAAATACGGACTCTGGTTGTATTCAGAGCGCTGCCAGTCATAAACTGGAGATTGATATCGTTTGCCTCCAAACTTAATAGGCATTTGACCAGGATACAACTAGCTATTTCTCATACGTTCTGAAACCAATAATGAAAATTTATCAAAAGAAGTGCTGCCAGCTGCAGTCTCCCTGTACCTAACGTTTTTATAGACAGAATAACTTTCGAATTTATAATATTAATATAGCAAGATTAACGATGATATCAAAGGAATATCATTTTCTTTTTCAATAAAGAGTGAAAATCTCGTGGATCAAATTTCCATAGCGGGCTTATCTGAGAGGCGTAGGAACGACGCGCGACGCTGCGGTACGCGGGGAAAGATATTTAATGTTAGATTCCATCGAATAAATAAACCATCTGCTATATGATGTAATATCCTCTGATGTTATCTAAAGATGACATGGTTGTTATGCTAATGAACTATCTCTCATCTCGATGCCAATTCTTGAAAAATTCCATTAAGACAGTCCAACGAAAACTCCATCAAAACTGATACTTTTTCTATTTAATTTAGATTTTGTTTCTAAAAATCCGTAGTGACAAACAGACATACAGACAGACAGGTGGACAAGGGTTATTTTTTCCTTTTGAAAAACGCGACCCCAGAAACTCAATTAATTCAATACAATTATATTTGCCAATCTCAAAACAACCTTAATTTCACCAGTAACGAAATTCACCAGACAGCGCTGTGTGTAATAAATATCTTATACGAGAAAGTTCATTTTTAACGTTTTTAGAGTACTTTTTGTTCCACTTTAATACTCTTTACGCGATGCGGCATGCGGGGGTGCTACAGGGGTGCTATGCGACGAATACAGTACCTATACTATAATCCCCCGTCCGTGCACCAAGCACCAAGCAGACAACGAACAATATAAATATCAGAAAAAGCAAGGGGATTATTGAGCGCATAAAACGAAGCGCAACGTTCTTGTTTTCATACTAGATTGTAATTAACAAAGGCTAATAATTCTCTCGGGGAAAATATCGAGATATACGGACCGGAATCGAAATGGACATAAATCATGGATTAGTCTTTACTGAAAGTTAAGTCTTCTGATTCTTATTGTCGATATAAGATAAATGGTGTATCTGAACTGAAAACATTATTTGCCTTTTAAGTTACCCTACCTCATTTTTGTGAGTGATTGACCACCGCCTCTCTGAATAGTATAGTTCTTGTGATTTTTCTTCTGTTTTCGCGATGTTTGATTGAAATTAAACTTATTTATCCGTTAGCTGATAACATCAGTTTATTGTTAGCAAATCTCGATTGCATCAATTGAAATTGTTGTATTCACGTCACATTATTCACCAAAACAAATTGCTATTGCAATTAAAACTGGCGACTGATACTGTCAGATTATCTATCCCGTTACCTTAACCAGTTTCTTTTGTAAAATTCCCAGATGAAGTGGACGTGATCGGTTACACATCGAACCAGAGCGACAGCGAATCGCTCGTGTCTGGGCACAGCGGCGACAGCGGAGTGGGCGTGGCGGCGGCGCGGGCGCGTAGGCCGCGCTCGCCTTATGTCAGCGAGTACGCGTACACGCAGCAAGCGTACGCCCGTCCCAGGCGCGCCGCGAGAAACACGAGAGTCTAGGTTAGTATTACTCCTTTTTATAAACAATGCGCCCCGCGGGAATATCAAGATGTTTTATATATAGCGTAGTTTTTTATAGATCTAACCATACCAACAGCCAGATAACGTGAAGAGACTTTGTTTTTATAGGTACTATGTAATTGCTAGCTGCGCCCCGCGGTTTCACCCGTTCAAGTCCATATACTGCAATTTCCTTTCTTAGTGGATGCCTACATCACATAAGGAAATCTCTTCTATCCCTACTATCAGCGATTTCGACTGTGCGTTGATCAGTCAGTCAGGCCAAAACCTTTTATAGATAGAGATTAAAGAGCTTTTCAGGATGTTTGCGCTGGAACAAAACTTTATGATTTGATGCTTGCTGGTTCGTGGAGATTCTTATTGTTAGAAATAATAACTTGTTTAGATAGGAAAATTAAATATAATAATACTGTTCACAAAGGGTTTGCTTTGATGTAATATAAATATAATAGTTAAGTAACAGTGTAGTGATTTGTCTTAGAGATTAGAAAGAAGTATTATGGCCGCGGACCTCTTGTGTGGACCCCGTGGCAGTCGATGACGTATTCGTATTAGAACTGTGATTAGTGAATCCGCGCCGCTGTCCGCTAGGAAAGGAAACGGCGCGAAAACAGGAAAAAACTCTGTGAGACTTGGACCTACGTACTCCGCTTCTCTAGAGGGTGGAGCTAACTATCTGTGCCCAGCAAGCTTAACCAACAGGGTTGATAACGAACTTTTCTTATTTTTCGAGTTATGCCGTAATGGCGCCATCTAATACGATTTCTTTACAGAATACCTACGGTTTGCCTTTAAATACACTTTCCTTGAAAATTGCAGAGATTTCTCTATGATATATTAATTTGTTTATTATTTGTTACAGGTGTTCTGTGCGCGGCGCGGGATCGAGCCCCGGCTCGAGACCATCCTCGATAACGTATAAATAGTAGAACATTTTGTTGATACATGTACCTACTAAGGCAAACGTTGTTTCTGTGCCCGGTGGACACTGTGGACTAAAGACGTCACCTCCCTCGCTGTGACGAACCGCGCCCGCGCCGCTTACACACACATTCGCATTCTATACACCCGACACATACTCGGACACACACACACATGCACGTGTTGTTTTTTATCTCACTCTACGATCCATCACTAAGTACAAAATTGCCAAAAAAAAAGAAAGAAAACATCAGTTTAGTTTATGTTTCGTTTTCGACTCACTGTTTTCGATCAGGGATCTTTTTTGATAAAAAATTACAAGTCGAAATGGTGTTAAAATAACTCCTTTTTTTGTAAACGATGATGAATAGATGATGAGTTAACTACAACCTTGGAGTGTTCAAGTCCAAAGTGAACAACTAGCTGATTACATAACTCTAAAGGCTAACAAATCTCGATTGAAATAATTGAAACTGCAGTATTCAATAGCAAACAAATTGCTGTTGCAATTAAAACTAGTGTCTGTAACTGTCTTAATTGTATAACCGTAATCGCAAAATTTCAATTGTTTCAATCAAAATTAACATTCTCGACACAGACAAAACACCAAACAGCTTTGCTACTTGTAATTTTTATAAACAAAATTTATATTCCTTTTTTATTTATAAACGTTAATTATTATATTTTTTTCTAATTAACGTTTGTAAATAAAAAAATAAAAGTTTAATTATAAAATATTATTTGTCCGGTAAAATACAATTAAAAGTTTTATTACATGTTTGTATTAAGAGGCCTCGTGTGGTTGAAATGCCTATACAAATGTAAGAATTTAAAAAAAACTTACATCGTTTTGGCGTTATTTAAGATACATAGTATTTATTTCTATGTATTGTGATTAAATAATTAATTACCTGAAATAGAACAGTTTTTTTTCTTTTAATTCACCTGCAAATTGCAAATTTTATTGCAACTTCCAACGATTCTGTAATTACATGCCAATTGTAGGGTGATTCGGACCTTTCGGATTTCCAAATAACCCGTAGACATAACCCCATAACAATGGCGTGCATTTTATAAAATTATATTTACGTATGACATTTGTATGGAAAATTCAACTTCCTGAGGCTAGTGAACAGTTATGATTACTGTCTCCTTCGACATCTATCATTCGCGAGCTAGGCTCGCTTCAGTTGCAATATGAGTGACTCTTACTTTCCAATGTGTTTTAAACACTATGTTATATCTTTTTTTTCCTTAAAAATCTTTATTTTAACTCTTCGGGGGCTTATAGTATTGGCTTTTCATAAAACAAGTAGTTAATAAAAAAACCTAGTTAAATATGCGCCCCATAAACATAAATTAACACATTATTTTTGTACATTTACCTACTAAACATTTTCTACTGGACATATTAAAAATATGACAAAAAAAAAAGTTCGTAGGTACTTATTGTTAATTTCCATTGAACTTGCTGCAAAGGCAAAAAAAATGTTGTATAAAATATCAATTTTATATTTTGTATTTTAATTTTATTTTGTATAAATTAATCAAATAGAGTTTAGATCTGTGAATGTATGGACTATTTTTTTCGTCAGAATGTTTTGGGTTCGATTTACAAAACGCCCACCAAAAAAAATGTTTAGTAATTAATTTCTAATTGTCATAAATTGTCAGATTTAATTTTTTAAATACTAACACTGTGGCTATGAGAACATTCTATATTATACTCATTGAGGTCTATATGAGCGTAGCTTTAAGTTACTGTTGATTTTTATATATTTTAATTAAATATAGTTGTTTTATTTGATTCTTACTAATAGAGCCTTAATCATTTTTATAGCTATAATATTATTTTCAACTCTAAGTTGCAATGATTTTGTATATTAATATTTAAGCTACGTTTTTATAGATCACGAAATTGTGTAAGCTTATAAGGTGCGTGTGGGTAATTTTGATATTTGGGGTAATTTGAATAGATACTTCAAATTTACCCGCGTGCACTTAACAACAGTGTAGTGGTTTGGTTAAGCTCTTTATCCGATCTTGAAGGCAACGTTACACTAACAAACTAACAGCGTTTTGTGTATATTTTTATTAGTAAATATCACGTTTAAACATAATTACTGTACAAAATATTGTCCTTTAAATGCCAATTTTTATTTATTTTTCGCAAATATCATTCGTAACCTAATTTATAACCTAATTTGAAACGGGAAACGTTTCTAAAAAAAATTTACTGTAGATTAGGACCTATTCTATTATTTCAAAGATTTAAACAATAAAAATAAATAGTAAATAATAACTTCCTATGAAATAAAACTTATTTTGAAGTCATTTTTAACGAACCGTAAAACCTCAAAAGTTTTATGACAATATTTTAATATCAGCGAAGGACCTAAACGGACTTTTTTGACGGTCGATACTTCGTCGATCGATTATTTTCAAGGCAAAAAAAGAAATAGTTACAACCAAAATGGGAACCTCCTTTTTCAGTTGATTTTACGCCTGAAAACGAAACTAGAATTTTCGGACCAATTTGACGAAATGTCGGCCAATCATAAAAAGCTACTGGCTGATTACGTAACTCTGTTGCAAACAAATCTCGATCGAAACAATCGAAATTATATATTCGTCAGTTATCTCGTCATCCAGTAGCAAACAAATTGTTATTGCAATTACCGACTGTAACCGTCAAATTGTATATCCGTAATTGCAAAATCATGCAATTTCAATTGTTACAATCGAGATTTGTTAGCAACAGAGTTACATAATCAGCTAGATCAACTGTTGTCTAAGTCGCTCTGAAAGATATCGAACCGAGCCGTCCACTGGTTTAATATTAACAAGATTGCGTTGCCTTCAGTTGGTTACATAACTAACTAAACGCTTTGACGTTAACTCTTGTCTACATTGCAATATCCAAAAACATAAATTCATTTATTTATAAAAGTTAATTATGTAGAAACGTTATATTGTTAAAGATTTTGCTTCTGTTTTCGCGATGTTTGATTGAAATTTGACTTATTTTTCCGATATTAAGCATTTTATTTGAGAACTCATTGTTTACCCGTAAGCAAGAGTTTTTAAAAGTCCTCGAAACGTAGGGCGTTGATAAAATGCTTAATATAACTCATTTTTTATTTTCTTTTTTAGTCATTTTTTGCAGATTAGATAAAACCTTATTTAATTTTTTCGTTTACAATTAACGTTTATAAGTACAACGATAAAAATGTTATTACAAGTGTTTATTGCAAATAGACTCGAGTTTTGAACACACAAACTCAACATCACTAAACATTTTTAATTTACTTAGTATTAATTTTGTATAATCAATGATCTCACTTATTGTCACACAATCGGCTTTGTAAATGTGTCGGTCTATTTTTTAATCCTTTTTTTATTCAAAAAATATTTCTAAACTAGTTCTGCATCGCTCGGTAGATGGCGCTGATAGAGTTCCATACGTAGGTCCGTATTATAAAACGTGACTAAAGTAAAGATTACCCTTTAGACACGATTTATAGCCCGCGTCATTGTAAAATTTGACAATTGCCTTCATGTTGCGTATGCCAACTTTACAAAGACGGTATAAAAATCGAGTCTCGAGTCGAGATCTCTACTTGAGTCACCTTTTCTAGTACGAAGCCTTATGCCACGACCGGTCGAAAGTTCTTATGGCCGAGAGATGTCAAATGTTAAATTCGAAAAACTGTCAATGTCAAATTAAAAAAAAAACTGTTCACGCTAAGAGTTTTATCTCAAAAATGACAAAACCTGAAAAAATTGTTAAATTTTTTAGCCCTTAATTTTTTGCGTTTTAAATTGTTGAAAATTTCGTAGTTTAAAAATTCAAAGATATCTCTAGTAAAATTTGATTTGAGTGTACTTTTTGTTAAAGAGAGATAAAAGTTGTGTTAACCTACTCAGACTGACACAGTTACTTAGTTGATCTACTTATTTTGTGGACAAAAAAATTACCAAAAAAAATACAAATACACAAGAATGGACACTAAAAGTTGCATGGGACATAGTATGATTCTTAAAAAGTAATTAAAATGAAAAAAAAATGTGTTTGATTTTTTGACGTATTTGACTGAATTATTATTTTTTTGTATTATAATTGTATAAAATCGCCATCCTATAAAACGCAGTGACGTTTATCGAATGTTTTTTTTTATTATAATACATAAAATCTTACTGTAAATTGTTTAGTATGTTAATAATAGTTTTATCATTTTGTAAGTGTAATATTTTTTGTTTTATAAAAATGATCTCTTATGGTAATGGAAGGGTGTTATGGCTTCTGCAACTGATCGGTTGTTGGCATGCGATTTAAGACTTTAATAATACAACTTTTAAAGTCTATGTCAGCTAGCTGATTATGTAATTCTGTTGCAAACAAATCTCGATTGAAACTAATGAAATTATTGTTTTAATGTCACATTTGTTGTTTTGTTATTTGTCAACAATTTCATTAGTTTCAATAGAGATTTATACAACAGAATTACTTAATTAGCTAACAGTCCCCATTTTAGCCATACCGCGACCCGACACAGATAAACTTTGTCGCGGACAAAAGTCCTAAAGCAGACAAAAGTCATTCGTCTGTGTCAAATCTCAAACTTAAATCCGATTCTTTATAAGCCGCAACACTCAAAACCTCGTTGTATGACAAAAACAATATTTACTCTCCTACATTTGGAAATTATTTATGTATCACAAAATTTATTTATTTTTTATATAATACGTTATAAAAAAAGTTGTGCTCGGTAAATGGCGCTCCTCATTATGAATCTGTCTGGACTATCATTAACAATAGTGGTGCCATCTTTAAGCGAACGTAGGTACTATAAAACCGTTTTTCACGTCACAGATACATTCGTTTTTTAAAACGCTGTATAAAAAAAACATACGAAGACGAAGGACGAGGAGAAGATTACCTCTTTGGTCAAGGGGTGATAGATACCTATTACTGTTACCAAATGTTGAACAAAAGGCTATACCTAGTTAATTAGCTAGAAATGTAAAACACGAATTCTCTTCACGACTTTTATTTCTTACCAACACGACATCACTGTTATCTCGTTACCTAGCGGCGCGACAGGTGCGCGCGCCTCAGTCGGCTGTTGCTATGTACCTATGTACAAGTGATATGAGATGATGATGAGGATGCCTGATGATGCCTACACCTCCGTAAAGACGACGGTCATCTAATTTTCTTCTTATTGACGTTAAGGTTTTAAAAAACGCTGCCACCAAACCCTTTTGTTTACCGAATCCGACTAATACAACAAACGAGCGCTAAACATTATTGATCAGGGAAATTGACAATATATCGTATGAATAAAGTTTAGCACTTGATCTTTTGGATGAATGAGTTATACGAGGGTTTAGAAAACCTCGTTGTCGTCGTTGTTATATTGCGTTCGCTTAAATAACGGCACCGCCATTAAAGATAACTAGATTGTTAGCCAATGATAGGCATTCAGATGCATCGTGAAGCGAGCGTTCGAACGTTCGTTCGTTCGTACCAGTGTTTTGCTTCACACAAGAAGCAGGGCTCTCTCTCGGGCACCGGTTTGTTAAACACTCGTGTCTGTGATCGTATAGATTGGGAGCAAGCGGCGACGGGACGCTGTAAAGAGTACAAATTCTGTATAAGCCCCTACGTACTTCATGTTTACTACTAAATATTTTTAATCAAGCGGTCGTTTTTATTGGAACGTTTCGTATGAGTAAAGTAGCGCGGGCGGCGTTGTCTGCCTTCGATGTTGTCTCTTCTTTAATACTTTGTATCCGTATCCTATTGCTACAGTGAGTTTTATTTGCAAATCTTCCTACTTTGTTGTGTAGTGGTAGTGTTCGATGGCCGTTCGTAACGGTTGCCATGACAACGTAGCAATCGCCATTAGAGTGGCGGGCGGTGACATAACATCACTGTTAACTTTAAGCCAAGTATCCACTTCTTTTGCAGACGTCAATGGGGTTAAAAACTAACTTCATGACTACAGATGACGCTACTGTATTCTGTTATTATTTTGCCAGATTTTATAGTATATGGCAAGTAAATAAAACATGTCGACGTTAAGGAATAATCAATCGTGAGGAACAGTAAACTGTGTTACCACCTGTGATGAGCGTTTGGTTTTTATGGCCATTGACTATAATTTTTCTTTGATTGTAACTTTCTCAAATATTGCAAAGATTGATTGCTGGTGAATACTTGACTATAACCTATAACTGACTTTTGTCATGGTAACGGATGGCTATCGTACATCACTGTAACGATAGGGTATAGAGTGTGCGAGCGACTGTACGCGCGCACTTACTTAGATAAGAAATGTTATTAGAAATGAATGGAACAGAAACCGGGCTCCGTCCGCGCCCGCGCCGACTCACAAACACCCTCTAACCGACTTAGTCGTTGTAAAAATTAGTCCGGGCGTGTAAAAATATCAGTTGTAAATATTGGAGCCAAAATTTTTATACAAAATTATTCATAAATGAAATATATTCTTGGAGTTTGTTGCGCGTAAGTCGGCGTTTTGGGTGGGCGGGGCTTTCGTCGGCGCCTGCGCACACCAGAAACGGTGTTTTGTCGTGGCAATCCGGATATTGGGTTCCGGGATGTTTATACCCGGACCCGGTCGTATTCGGACGCGTCGACTGCCCGGCTGCGGGTAGTTTGCTAAACATCACTAAAATGGCTAAATTTAAGGAGTTTGAAGGACATTAAATTGACCTAATTCTTAAGACAAACAGTTCAAGAGCAGTTAGTAAACAGCTGTTGTAACATTGAGCCGCCATTTTGTAATTAGCAAAGTACCCGCAGACAGGAGATGCAGTGATTTGTTGTCTGAGTAGAGACAAACAAACCTAGGTACCTACTTGTGACATGCTGATGCAACATGGCAGCATTATACGTTGCACTCACCTATATTAAATGTAAAAAGGTTATAGAATTAATTTAATAAAATTATAAATAAAAATATGCTTGGTTGTATTATTTCGCACTTAACATAGATGATTATGTAAACCTGTTGCTAATAGTTTCAATTACAATGGCAATTTGTTAGCGACTGTAACAGTCAAATTGTATATCTGTAATCGCAAAAATGACATTAACAGTTTCATTACTTTCAATCGAAATTTGTTAGCAACAGAGTTACATAATCAGCGAGTAGAAGGAGAATTACTTTTGAAATAAGGTACCTACTGAACCGGTTTTCATGATCAGCTCCCGTATAATGTAATTGATAACTAAGTTTCATAGGCACTATGCGCCAGGGTCTGCACGCAAATATTTAAATAGTATTTCAAAATTATCAGTACTCAAGTTTTAATACCAGCCCAGGAACTGCATTACTTACCGGTATAAAATATTTTTTAGGACTAGTAACATATCAGTATTCAGTACACAAATATGTATACTGTGATAGCTTCCTGTACTTATATTTTCCAGAACAGTTATTTAACTCTTATTTAATTTCTGTACCAATAATAATGAATAATATATAATTAATTTAAACATAATGACAATCGAGAATGATCGATATACATTAATAATAGGAGTATCAATAATATTCTGTACCTACCAAAATTTGACGCTACCCAAATATGCTAAAGGTAAGGTATTAATGTCATTTGATAATCTGTACCAACTGCTATTTTTTTAAGTTACCGGAATTGATTCATACCGGTATAAAGTCCCTGTTATGCGCAGTAAGTAAATTACTTGTGATTACCACATTACGTGAAAGTAGCAATGTCATGTAAAGTGCCTATAAAACTCAGTTTTTTTTTCGATTATTCGACGTCGATTATCCGAACGAACGCTTAACCGAACCCCGCACGAACGCGGTAGTCGAATATAAATGTTATCGGATATCCGTACATTATAGTACAAACCGCATCGACTGCAATATGTTTATCACACTAAGTATTATTAGTATGATAAATAAAAATAGATTTGTATTATAAATTTTTTTTTGGTATATTCATACAATTAATAGTATTCAGTTCGATTATTCGAATTAACCGTTTTCCGAATACCTACGTCCCCTAATTAGTTAGGATAATCGACGCTCTACGGTAACAGAAATATTATCTGTGAAAAAATTTAACTGTGTAGCTATCACGATTCATGAGTAACTGGTAAATCTAAGTAAAAGGGGCCCGTTTTTAACCCTTGTGTAGGTACGGAACCCTAATAAAAACACAGACATGGAATGTACACATTTTTATTTATACTAATTTTATCTACAAATTTGCGATAGATCGACCAGCGAATCGCCAGAAACACGTCTTAAACATTAAAGTTTACAAACGTAGGTAACTTCGGCTAAAAATAATGTAACATAAATATAGCACTGTGACAGGTACTTCTTTCAAAATCATAACTTTAAAATATCGTACCAAACGATTGATCCGCACCACCATCGCACCTCTGACATTAGTAATAATAAAGTCTAACTGGTATCACGTATTTGTGGCGTTGTGGTTGTGGTACGGTGCGAGTTCGATCGTCTGGTACGGCTATTGAATGGGGCACGGATCTAACACCCGTGTTTACTAAAGAAGCAATGTTCGAGTTTTTTTTTTTCGTTTTCTTTTGGGATTGATTTAGTTATTAATGGACTTCGCAAATTAGTTCGGTCAAAGGATACATCGAGATGCTCTGCCTTGGACGAAAACGCGTCCTCAGCTATGTCACACTAGGTAGGTACAATTCCGATATATAAAGAGAATAATATCTACTAGAAATATTTTTAAAGGAAAAATTCATCTTCAAAAATTCACTTGCGGCGAGATTTGAACTCGCGTCCCTGGATCAATATTCCAGTGCCTATACCGCTCGGCCACGCAAGTTCCCAAAAATACCCAAGTACCCAAGTTCCCAGAATAATATCTGTTTCAGTCTTTAACAAAAAATACCTAAAAACTAAAGAAACTCGAGGACTGCACTTTAATAAACGGGCTGCTGATATTTACAATTAATATTCGAAAGCTTTTTGCTGAATAAAAACAGATAATTCACTAGTTATAACGATAAATTTAATACATAGAATATAACTAGATAACAAATAAATCAAAATTTAATACTCATTGACCGAGCGAGCAAAGCAAGCGAAACACCTTTCCTTCAAGTCGAGGTATTTATTTGAAGGTTAATGTTACTTCTTACTAATATTATAAACGTGAAAGTTTGTATGTATGTATGTCTGTGACTTTGTTACTCAATCACACAAAAACTACTGAACTGAGTGCGATGAAACATGGAATATAGGTAGCTGGAGACCTGGATTAACACATGGGCTACATTTTATCCCGATATTCCCGCAGGAACGGGACTTACGCGGGTGAAACCGCGGGGCGCACCTAGTAAAGATATATTTTTTATAAAAGAATTGGCGTGTGAACAATACAACAACTAGTAACTATTAGGGTTAACTTTTAAATAAATATCTCCGAATAATTCTGTTCAAAATTTACTTGTAGGTTCGTTTAATCTTTTTTTTTTTTTTTCGAAAAGTGGTTCCGCGAATTCAAGTTAGTGTTTTGTACAGAGGTTTCGCTCGCTCGGCATGAAAAATCAATATTTTAACGGGAGTTAAAGAAAGGTTTTATCACCAATTTATCAATATTTAATAATAATTATGAATTACTCAATAGAATTGTTTAATAAAATTAACAATTATAAAGAAATAATCTAAGCTCGTTCTACCAAAGAGCACCTTGGGAAATATGGTAATTGGTAACTAAGGAACTAATGTAAGAGGGTAGTTCTCGAGTTTTCATTTTTTCGTTGGCATTGGTTTAGCAAATTTGCTTCTGGGAACGGTCAAAGGGTACATCAAGACGCTTTGTCTTGAACAATGACGTGTCTTTGGCATGCTAGATACATTTGCAATATTTAAAACCAAGATAATTGTGTATTAAAGTCGGTTTTAAACATTCATTAGGGCACGTCACTGTTCAAGACCAAGACGTCTTGATGTTTCCCTTGACCGCTCCTAAAAACAAATTTGTGAAATCCACTAATAACTAATAACTAATTCCTACGGAAAAACGAAAAAGCTCGAGAATTACAACGAAAAATAATATCCTTATTAAATAACATTTTATAATTATTTCTAAATAAAGCCTATTTTAATACTTTTTAATAACTATACTACCTAGTTTTTTTATTAAACTACATAATTATTTAGGCATGAAACTGTATTAGGGGATGCGATACAGGAGGCCCGCGAAATGTATCTAATTTCTCAGCCTCACCTCATCCCCTTACAGAAAATGAGGCAATTTCATTTTTTGTCTAACAATGGATTCGAGCCGCGGTGCATAATATGTCAGGGAACACTTTTTTCTAATATTTTTTGGACAGCAAAGGTTTTTATTTAATTTAAGTTGTGGTGGTTAACTTGACCTATCGACTGCTATCAGAAATAACAACCGGGACCATCTACTTAACGTGCCTTCCGAAGCACGGAGAAGCTCGAGAAAATGATTTTTGCCACACACATTATTGGTCACCCATCTAAGTAATTACTGCACAAGGCGTTGCTTAACTCGCACGATTATAAAGATCGGAGGGCGCAGCTAGGCTAATGAGTTCCTCAATTTCATTTATTTGTAACCTTAAGCAAACTATAGAGCGCTGGTATGCGAGTATGAACTGTAAGCTCCGATATGAACAGTCAAAAATGACAAAAACGATGTCATCACTCACCTAGGGTTACGGGAATTGACTGTTTCTCTTGTTAGAATTTATTCTGGTAATAATTATGGTGAAATGTTCAGTGTCGCGGTGTAAAAATGATTCGCGAATCACTATTCAACCTCAACATTTGAATATCTATGTATTGAGCATCTGCTTACTCTTTGCGCAGTAGGTAAATACCCATAGACGCGTTCTATAGTTTGCTTATGTATACTCTAAGTTTGTAACTTTGTAATTACTACACTGATTTTGATGTTAACCATTGCCAGATAAACATGTTGCCACATTGTTGTTGTTTTATTTTCAATTTGACGGTAAAACTTAAGAGGGTTATTCGAGTTTTCTTGTTTTTACGTTAGGATTCATTTAGTTTTTAATGGGTTTTAGAAAATTGTTTTTGGGAACAGTCAAAGGATACATCGAGACACTTTGTCTTGAACTGCAACGTGTTATCGGCTAAGACACGCTAGGTACAGTTCTAATATTTAAAATCCACTTTAGCACGTTCACAGTCTAGTGTACGCAATCCTGTACACGTTGATCGAATGTGGCAAGTCCGTGTACTCTATACCGTACACTGATTTACTTTCATGCCAAGTTTTGTACGTGTAATTTACGGATATCATTTCCAAAAAACAACGAAACGAGCCATTGAGGTATAGAACTACAATAAAACGAATGAACATGCCATACAAACATATTATTATTCAACAAAATAAACATAGGTATGAAATATATTGAAAGGACGGGTGATTTAAAACATTAGTTAACGGGGACTGTGAACATGTTAAAATAAAACACAATTTACTCGGTATTAACGATTGTAACTGTAAAAGTAATTTTGTGTAGTCTTTTAACTAGATAAATCTAATGAAAAAAAAAACAAAAACTCGAGAATTACCCTCTTAAGATATATAATTTGACTTTATTAATAATATTATCATAACATAATACCTTATTTGTCTTATTCTATTTCTATAACTACAATGAGCATTTGGTGTTTCGGAGTAAGTATTAAATATTTTTCTAACTAATTATTTTATGGAATCAAGCTTAGAAACTACTGAACCGATTTTGATATAGTTTTTCACTAGAGAGTAAGGCGTTTCAGTACATGTTCGTATGCGAAATTCAGTAAGCTTTTAAATATAGGATGGTTTGATTGCAAAAAATCTACCTAAATAGTAGGTCTATGGAACCGTGAAACTAATATACAATGTGTACCAAAAAGGTTAAATATCCCGAAGGAGGGTAAAGGATTTTATCTTTTTTCATACATATACGTAAATAACTGTTTCTTCCCTAAATAAATAAATGAAAGCCAAATATATCATGCCATAAAACGTATATCTGCTATGATAACTTTTTTTTAATTTTAATTGTTCAAATTTTTTTTCTATTTTAGTTAAAAAATAAATGAAACTAAAATATAGGGGCATGGTAATGGCAGACCTAGTTATTATTTCATACTTTCAGCATATTTGCCGTAATGAATGAATGAATGAATTCTTTATACGTAAGAAAAAGAAAACAAACACAACTTAAAAATAGGTGGCACAATGGGCGGCCTTATCGCTTAAAGCGATCTCCTTCAGGCAACCTTTGTATGCCAGGGAGGAAAGCAGTCGACTACGTTTGTACGGAGAATGGGTAGGTATTATTTTCTCTTAAGAACAGCACATATTCAAGTAAGTGGAACCTTTTTTTTTTTAACGGGGAGAAATATCTCCATTGGGATTTTTACCCTCGAAGTGACACAGTGTATAATTATAATGTGGTTTTTCTACATAACATTATACCATTTTGCGTGCTATTTGGCATGCTTTTACTATTTCATAACTTGTTTTTTTAATGCTCAAGGCATTTCGACTAGAAATATTTCAAAGGAAACATACATCTTCAAAAATTCACTAGCGGCGATTTGGCGATTTGCTACGGAGGCGCGAGTGATTTTTCAAAGATGTATTTTTCCTTTGATATTTCTATGCTTTTACTAATTCAATTCCTATAGGTGATTTTAGTTAGGTTATTTGTCAATAAAATTTAACTAACGAAATCAAATTTCGAATTTCAAAAACTTCAGTATTTACTTAAGAAGACTATTTCACACGTGTCTCTTAATACAAAAAGAAAAAGCTGTTTCTGCTCTTAACATAATCCGATTTTGGTGGTTTTTGTGTTTCTATTTTTCGTAGTTTGGTAACTGCTAATAGATAACGGTACGATGTAACAAAACTGTTCTACTATTCCGGCGTCAACAGATGACGTCATCTATTGAAATGTTAGAAAACGACGTCATGAAATGGCATACCAGCTAGACCAGCATAACAGCACGAGAAACATTATCGCCATCGATAGAAATTTTTCGTCTCTTTTTCTCGTCGTTTGAGAGAAAGAGACGGAACCTTTATGTTGATTCGACTAACTGTTTCTCATGCTGTCACGTTATTCTAGCCGGAGTAGCATTGTAACGGCACAATCTAGAGTGAATACTGAGTACTTATACAAACCTAGATAGTGGTTTAATTTCAGACTACTGTACGGGTAGTGTGATTTTTAAAAAACGCGAACGTGATGGTTAAGTTAACGCGTATTTTGTATGAAAACTGGTAACTTCGATATCGTCCGCTAGAGGCGCTTTATGAGTTTCCATACAATTTACGCGTCAACCTAACCATCACGTTCGCGTTTATTTTTTTTACGAAAAAACTAACACTACGGGTACTGTATTAAGCATAGAATTATAAGATGTTTTGCAATAAACAAATAAAAAAAATTGTTCTACGAAACGTTAGAGAATGACGTCATCTGGTGATATTGGAGTAGCATTCTTGGCGACGTATTTGTATAATAAAACACTTTATTTATCCGGTTTTATCGCGTTTTTATTCATTATTTGAACCGAGCTTTCGTCAACTTTACAGTTGGCTTTTTCAAGGTTGACTGAGATGTAATTTGTCTGTAATTTTATGTAATTTGTTTGGTGACAAATTACATCTCAGTCAACCTTGAAAAAGCCAACTGTAAAGTTGGCAAAAGCTCGGATCAAATAATGAATAAAAACGCGATAAAACCGGATAAATAAAGTGTTTTATTATGCAAAATCGCGAAAACCATAGTAGAAATGAAGTATTTGTATCGTGGATAAGGGAAAGTATCCGCAGGTATAGGTGCACGTACACTGTACAGTAAGAGCTAGTCGCAATGCCTCACCAGCCGCACGTTGTCTCCGTGGCCGTCGGGCGCGGCGTGCGGTGCGCGGCGCGCGCGCAGCGGCAACGACTGAGGGAGGAGGCTGAATCGCTCCGTCGACTGACACGACTTCTTACTTAGGGCCGTGCGGAGGTGGCTTTCACCTACAATTATGATGTTTGCTGTAAAATCTTCTTCTAATAATTGTTCTTCTAATAATTAGTTAAATTAATTATTTTGCATGTAACTTAATTAAATTAAAGATATGGAAGAACGGATCCTTCTGACACAAGTATACATTTATACTTAATAGAAGGTTCCCATACCTAATTATGTTATATTGTTGTAAATGAATAAAAATTATTATTATTATTATTATTAATTATATATAAATACTATAATATCAGAATTTCAGATCAAAAATGTAAACAAAAAAACTCATACATTGTACAAATTGACAGCTCTTTGTTTACTTTTCCTTTTGATATTGACAGTTCTTTGATATCTTACTAATATTATAACGCGAACGTTTGTATGTAAGTATGTATGTGAGGTTGTTACTCTTTCACGCAAAAACTACTGAACCGATTGCGATGAAACTTGGAATATAGGTGGGGACCTGGATTACTTTTTATCCCGATATTCCCGCGGGAACGGAACTTACGCGGGTGAAACCGCGGGGCGCAGCTAGTTTTTGATATATAAAATTCTAAAACAGGGTTAAGCTGTGATTGTTGTTAATACAGTTTACGCTCTTTTAGGTGTCAGGGCTAACACAGACGACCACCACAAATGTTGCAATATATGATTTTGGTATTCTTATTTTGTGATTGGTTTGTTTTAATATCATCAAAGTTTTAATAGATTCGATTGTTAATTATTACTGAGACTTCGATTTGTTTACTCTATCATTATCGAAGATCTGATTGGTTAATTTAAAAAAAAACTACTAAGGCAGTGATTGGATAGTTAGATTACTAATCACCCGCCTAAAGGACGGTGATTGGATAGTTAGGTATCTAATCACTCGCCTAAAGGTCGATGACGGTTCGGTAGGTAACTAATCACTCGTCTAAAAGAGGATGATTGGTTCGTTAGGAAACGAATTACGGCCCTGGAGGACATTGATGGGTCGTTATATGTAATTTAAAACAAAAAGTGTAAATAACTAACCTGGCAGTGACAATGGCCGACCACACAGCGACAAATCGTGTGAACGTGGTGACGCAGAGCGCGACGACCTTGAACGGTGCCCATCGTCACGGGATCGTCGAGGTGATCTACCACCTAAATCCTGTATAACATACATCAACAGTTTTATTACTGCCAAGAAATAATAATGGTCTCTTTATTAACCTCACCAATTACATTAAGATGGTGGAAAGAAGACGAATGGGTGCTAACAATTTGATGCAAGAGTTGGCTACAGTACACAAGTTAAATAAATACGTGATATCTAAAACTATAATAACTTATTATAAGGGAGAGACTAAATGCGACCTATCACAACATCTATTAAAAAGGTGAACATATTTAATAAATTAATTAAAATGCATGTAGCATAGCCATCGTAAACATTTTGAAATTAAACACTTAGTATTGATATACTATAAAAATATTTAGTCACATTTTTAATACAAATTTTAATAAAAATTGGTTTTTCGTCCTAGTTATTTAAAACTTTTAAATTTAAAAAAAAACTCGGCGAAGAATGTTTGGTGACCTTGTGTGCTCCATGCATTTTTTGATAGATATCGAAAAAAAATAGAAGCTAAAAAAGAGACAGATAATAGCAGACACTGTATAAGATAACCAATCTATTGTTCATGTAACTACAAAATACACCAATCGGTTAGTGTCAAGGAGTTGATTCGTTTATTTTAACAGCATTACCAAGGCTATGATAGGTTTATTTTATCATCACCAAGGCTATGATTGGTTTGTTTCATCATCACCAATGCTATGATTGGTCTGTTCCATCATCTCCAACGCTTTGATTGGTTTGTTCCATCAACACCAAAGCTTTGTTTGCAAACACCAACGATTGGTTTGTTTTAACATCACCAAGGTTTCGAAAGCACTATCGAGGATCTATTTCAAAAATGTATTTATTGATTAGAATTAAATATTCTAAGTACATTTATTTATAACATAGACGGGCACCCCCCGCCGTAACAAACGCTACAACAACAGTAAAATATACAACAGCTGCCGCAGTTTTAAGCTTTCAGTAGTTGTGAAACCATTATGGGGACTAATTGATGCGTACCTTTTCAGACAAAAAGAAAAACTTCTTTTCCGTCCCTAAATATATCAGTTTTCGGTAAAAAAATATTTTTGTGTAAGTAATTGAATTACTAACTATCTCACACGAAAAAAACGTTTTCAGATTTCAATTTAAAAAGAAAAAGGATTTTACAAGAAAAAAAACAGAATCAGGTAATATTGAGGAGCCGAAAAGAGGTTATTATTTTTACCATCGTAGTTTGGAAAAGTACGATAATGAAATAGTAATCAAATGGAAACTTTGTCGTAATAGTATAATTTCCGGGCTTCCGGTATGTACCTCCCTTTAAAAGCTACAAACAAAACAACAACGCTAAAGTCGAGCACAACAAACAACAGAGTAAGTCTGTAAAGGTTCCGATACATTAACTTTACGCCGGCAAATATTGAGATATTGTTTTTAATATTTAAAGGTCTCCATAATAATTTTAAACCACAGTTCAAAAGCACTTACAACGATACACTCAAATATGCCGTCAGGCTGATTATTTGCCGGAAAACCGATAATGTGAAGGAGCCTTACCATAAGTTCAAGAACAAAAGTCATAAGTGTACAAAAAGGTGTAACAAACAACATACAAAGAAAGTTAGTATAATATGAACCTTATCGTTTGAATCGACCGAGTAAGCGCTATAGGCGAGTCGACTGTCGACTCCGAACTCGAACGCGCTCGAAGTCCGGTGCGAGAGCGAGTCTGTTAGGTAGGCAGCTATGTTAGGTAGGTAGGTAACTATGTTAGACAGGTAGGTCGCCATGTTCGGTAGGCAGACAGCTTTGTTAGGTAGGTATGTCTGCATGTTAGATAGGAAGGTGGCCATGTTAGGTAGGTAGGTAGCCATGTTAGGTACCCACCTACGTATCTTACCTAGGCAGCCTTGTTTTGGCAGTTAGATAGGCTGATCGCCATGTTGTGTAGGTAGGCTACCATGTTAGGTGAGTAGGCAGCCATATTATGTTGAAAGCCCGGGGTAGCGACGTATCAAAATGACTAAATATTTGTTTACATGCTCTTAATGAAATAAACTATATTGACTTTCACTTAGGTAGCCATGTAAGATAGGCAGGTCGCCATGTTAGATAGGCAGGTCGCCATGTTAGATAGGCAGGTCGCCATGTTAAATACTAAGGTAATTTTATGTATTCAGGCAACCATGTTAGGTAGGTAGGCAACCATATCAGGTAAGTAGGTCGCCATGTTACATAGGCAGGAGGCAGCTAGGTTGAGTAGTTAGGAGTAGGTAACATAGCTATGTTAGATAGGCAGATAGCCATATGTTAGGTAGAGTGGTAGTCATGTTAGGTATGCCATTTTAATTTACATCAAGTAGGCAGATTACAGGTGATTTCTATGTACAATTTGGATGCATGTCACCCAATGGTCAGACTGGCGGTTAGATTTATTAATTACTAAGTTTTTTGATCTAATATATTCATCGCCAATCATTGAATAGGGTTAACCCATATTTTGGGATCTGGGACCCTACCGCGTAACTCCCGTCGAGTTCAAATCGACGTTGCTTTGAAAATACGATGCTGTCGATAACGGGGTTGAAAAGAGGTACCGCGCGAGGAGCGAGCTGAAATTGTCTATGGCTTTAACGTCGTCGACAATTTCTGCTCGCTTCTTGTGCGGTAGCCTTTTCCAACTCCGTTATCGACAGCATCGTTTTTCCAAACCGACGTCGAGTTGAACTCGACGGGAGTTACGCGGTCCCTGGATCTAGATCAGGGATCTGGAGAAGACTAGTGAACCTGGTGTGCTCCATCGCGGTGGCTAAGCAATCAGTTTAATTGAATGCCTCAAGAGGGCTCGATGTCAGGCTGGGGCGGACTGCCGTAAAAATATTGCCAAATCAACTGTGCCAAACCCTAATAATTTGGGTACTTGTATTTTCTATTAAATCGAAAGTGTTAAGCACTTTAAGCACAAGCACAATATGCATATGCCTGTTTTCACAAGCAGTGTGTTAGTTTTAGACCTAATGTTTTTTTTAACGCAGATTTGTGACAGACTTACCATGAGGCCAGCTAGTGATGGGTGGTGGTGACCGTATCATGTGTTCATGAACTTCTTTCAATGTCAGCGGATCATCTTCTACGAAATCTAGTGCTGTGCTGCCAAATTCCTGGAATTATTGATGAAAAATTTATTTAAAATTGACATTAGTTACAGGATAATAATGAAGTATATTATCCTAATTGCTTAGTTTGGGAAAGAAATTTTGTTGATGCATATCTCTTTGTAAAAATAATTTTCATTATGAAACTACTACTGTCATGCATTATGGAGTCAATTTCACAAGAGCAAGCTCATAGCAGTTTCCAGAAACCATTTTATCAAATAAATCTAATGTATCAACACATTTTTTATGCAAAATAACTATAAATTGCTTGCCACTAGTTTTGTAATGTAAATCCCGCATAATATGTGTCTAATGTCACGTCATAGTGGTATACTGGCCCATGCCAGTATGTAGTCAGCTTTATTTATGTAAATATTCACACACTTACACAAGTAAAATCAAGAAGTATAACGTAAAGAAATGTATAGAAAAATAAACAAGGCAAGTATAAACTATGTAGATTGCATTATCAGATAGATTAAAGAAAGATAAGTATGTAGAAAACAAAACAATGAATGAAAGTACCTTCAACACAAGTCCAATAGGATGTTTTTAGTGATTGTTTATAGATTTTAATTAGTTTTAAGCCTTGTTTTATTTTGACTGTTAAACATTTTCTTATAAATTAGTTACAAGGACTTTGGAGGTCATCTCAGACCTTCAAAGTCCATTTAATGGGTAGACTGAAAAACTGAAATAATTAAATAACTGAATAGACTGAAAAATGTATATGAATTAGATATAAATTTTAATGTCATTAAACACAAGTAATTGAGACTTTTAAAACCAAACTAAATCTTTATGTAAACAATCACTGTAAGGTTTATGGAAAGGGAGTTAAATCTTACCTGTGTCATAAGTATGGTATCATCAGATTCACATTCATCTGTGTGGCTATCAATCAAACTTTCGCGGCTTGCCATTACTTGCTGAAATAATAGATTTATATATTTTAATGCCTCTCTCTATGTCCGTGGATTTTGTCTTCGTTAAACTATAGGTACCTATATTTCGGAGGCTTTATGGTTCAGGAATTTTGTAAGTTTGCTTACCTGAAGGTATGGATTATCTTGCCTGGACAGTCTTAGGGCCTCCATATCCTGGGCGATGTTCCTCGTCCGCCCAGGTGTTAGGAGTACCGCAGAAGATCCACCCATTGAAGAAGCAAGCACTAGAATACCGATTTCACTGCGTCTTAAAAAATAAACCTTACTCTTTCAATTCACGTAACATTGCGCACGCAAATCATACTTACCAGCTAAGGAATCGTTACTGCCTTCCATTTCGCGATAGATATAACGATACAATTGATTTCACATTAAGTTTTAAACACGCAAACCTTCGAATATTTGATCGAAGTATTGTATCTAGGGGTGAACGTTGTTTAGAATGTTTCAAGCGTTTTGAAGAAAATACCTATTACGATCTTTTTGTCAAATGGCTACGGGGTAAATTATGACACGCTTTCGTATTCAGAGATGTTTTTGTTTTCAAATATTTGATATAGCTGATATTCGCGAAAAAACGACGTCGATATCTAGCGATATCGACTAGATTTGATCAACACAGCTGACATCTGCCAATTTGGCTGGAAATTGACAGCGTTTTAAACTTTGTCTATGGTCTATGGCGAGTTTACACATGGTTTTTGATACTAAGTGGGCGAAATAAATAGATGTCAGCCAGTTCTATGAGCAAAAAGCTTTTTGCCTGTCTCAGAAGTGTTTATTTTTAAATTCTATTGATTAGGGTGACCAGTTGAAGGAAAGAAATTTCTACCATGTGAATATTATTTTTCAGACTTCAAATGAGTTT
Organism: Idaea dimidiata; assembly: GCA_949358125.1. Lineage (NCBI taxonomy): Eukaryota > Metazoa > Arthropoda > Insecta > Lepidoptera > Geometridae > Idaea > Idaea dimidiata. Next base: position 16,201,981 of record OX442328.1, read on the forward strand.
TGGGAGTTTTGGCGGGAATGCGTTAAGGAGATGTGTTGCTAAATTTTCATTTTTGTGAAACTTAGTTCAAATGCGTGTAAAATGTTTAATTTCGGGGGCATATTAATCAATTTAGTTTCGTGAATGTGTACAAGTATAAATAAAAGTGAAAACCGGTGCAAAACATGTACTTTAGCTTAGTGTTTTCTCCAAAGCTCCGTGAACAAACATTGTAAAAAATGGCCCCCTTTTTACAATGATTCCCTCGACTTGACTTTAACTATGACGACTTGACTGTTTTGTTTGTTCAATGCAAATAACTTGCAAATATTGATAATACTTGACACTGGTAAATGTCCGAAAGGAAAAGCCATTTTTAAGGAAGAAGAAGAAATGAGTTTTGGCGGAAACGCGGTGAGATGTGTTGCTAAATTTTCATTTTCGTGAAACCCAGTTGAAACTGCGTGTAAATTGTATATTGTATTGTTCAATTTAGTTTCGTGAAGGTGTACAAGTGTAGTAAAAGTGAAAATCGGTGCAAAACATGCGACTTCAGTCTGTCCTAAGTCCTTATCAACTAACCGGCGAACACTAAAATAAAAAAAAGGACCAGACTGGGGTCATTCTAACACCAAGCAGGACCGTTTTTGACAAAGTAGCTTTCTAGTAATTACTGTACTATTTCTGTTATTTATTAACAATGCTGATCAATTAAAATTATATGAACTTTGATGAGACTATAGAAGTTACTATAAGCGTTTAAGCTGAAAGCTCATAAAAACGAAAAAATAAAACAAATATTTGAACATTGCATATGAATTTATTTAATCTGAACCAAGGCACTACCTTATCTAAGAAGGCACCTTTAAACCGATATAGTTTTAATGAGACAACAATATTGTAAATAATTATTTTGGCGTCTATAAATTTAAATTCAAAACGTAAATTTCTATTTACATTACAATTTGTCATGTCAGACTCGCAACTACAGCAAAAGATATCCATTTCTAGAGACTCGTTATACAAAAATAGACTAATATGTAATTTAATTTTATAAGGGTTATTTAGAAATATGTATTATCATAGTTTGTTCGTTGTTTTGATTTTATATTTCGTTGTCTGTGAGTACGTAATCAGTAGCACTAGTATAAGTGAGAATTCTGTCTTTGATCCCTTTCAGTTTCTCGATATAATGCTTGTGTATCTTGGTGTTAGTCCTCTTGTAGCGGAGGGCCGTTATCATTTTATCAACGGTGTAGTGCAGCCACAGTATATTAGTGTAAGGCTCGAAATTCTTCCATTCGTTACTGTAACAATAAAAAAAAACAAAAGTTAAAATGATGAAAGACTTGTTAAGTCGCTTGATAAACATTAGATGACTTGAAATATTTTAAAGTAAAAATTCATCTTCAAAAATTCACTTGCGGCGAGATGCCGCAAGTGAATTTTTGTGAATATGCCTTGAGCAATAAAAACAAATTTACGAAATATTAATTAGATGACTTATTTTATCACTAGATGAAAAGAAACAAATGAGTCTAAGACGTAGCATGGCTACTTTAAAGAATGAGTTTTTGACTTGTTTTCCTTACTAGCAGCGCATTGTGGCCTACATTTTGGATCATGGACAAGTCCTTCTATAACTAATCTACCATGCTTATGTCATAAGATACAGCGTCCCCACTTGACAGCCCTCTAGGTGTTCCAGGAGAGGTCTGCTGTTCTTTAGGAACAGTCTCCACGAGCGTTAGAATCGCGGCGATTTTATCTTTTTTCTATAGAACGCACCGCCGCGTTAATATCGCCGTGTGAAGATAAGTTCAGAGAGATTGAATAGAAATAAGTGGGTCGACGATAATATCGCCGCGATTCTAACGCTCGGGAGACGGTCTCTTAAGGTTACGTTGTTTTTTTTTTTGTGGTTGCTGTGATCAGTACTCACCCTAACTTATCTCTCATGAGCCGATAGACTTCGAACTGGTAGTCTCCGACCGCCTCAAACAGCGCTTGGTCAGTCGCGAGGTCGTTGTACAGCGCCGCAGTTGGCGCCTGTGAGGCGGGCGCTCCCAACGCGAGAGACACGCGGGACAGCGAGTAGTCGATGATAGTGGCGCGCACGCCGCCGCGAGGCACGCGGTGCACTCGGCCGCGGAGCACGAATGTTGCGTACTGAGGGAGAAAATAACACGTTACTCATACATACAGTTTATACATATCAGATTATTATTATTTCTTATCGGTTGTGAACCGAATATGGCAATTTGAAAAGTAGCCAGTGTCAAGTATTATTAATTTTTGCAAGTTATTTGCAATTTGCTTCAAAACAGTCAAGTCGTCGTAGTAAAAGTCAAGTCAAGGAAGTCATTGTAAATAGTGGCTCTTTACAATGACGGTTTACGCGAGCTTTGGAGACAACGCCAACAAAGTAATTACCCTTCTACACCTTCGCGAAACTAAATTTCAATCAAATTTCACGAAAATGAAAATTTAGCAACACATCTCAACGCATTTCCGTCAAAACTCTACGTATAAGATGGCCTGAGGCGCGTCAGCCAAACTTTCGGCTAATGCGCAAAGAGAAGAAAGGGTTTGATTCCCGCTGGGAAGAAGTATTTATGCTGACCATGAATGTTGTGTTCTGGTTACATACTACGTATGTATTTCAAAACATGTGGTATATTCATCGTCTAGGTGAATATTTATTGGACCGAAGCAAATAGACAACGGTGCCAGGCCAGAGTTTTGGATGAGGTTCTCTGTGTATGTCATCTATTTACGTAATTTATCAGTGTTATGGTGTTTTAATTACACATTATCTTAAATATAATTAAATTGTAAGCACCAAAATAAAGTACTTTAAATACATTTAAATAAAGTCACATGTTGATTCAAAAATACAAACCAGGTTATATTAAAGACATTGAGATAAGGAAGTTGTCTCCTCAATAGGTGCATTGTCCTTACACCTCATTCCGTTATCAACAATGACTGATAACAACCCAATTACATACATGTTAAGCTGGTACTACAGTACCTTGGACGCGTCGACGCGGTAAATAATTAAGAGTAAGTAAAGAACGTGTTTACAAACGCATAGGGTATGAGTGGACTCGACTTTTGTCACATTTTCACTGACTTTCGCGTCGATTGTCACTCACAAGAGCAAGACAAAGCATTGAGCTACGCATAGTAGTTTGTCAATATGGCTATAAATAACAGCAATACTTTTACCTTGTTTTTCGTAGAACTTTTTTTTCTACCTCAGTGAAAAGTTCTATTTGTGTCATGCACTTCAAATATCTGTCAGTACAGATCCCGTGAAAATATTATCAATAAAGAATTTCATCCAATCCATGTTACAATGTAACATATTCAAAACGTCGAGGCAGTCGAGGTAAGAGAATAAATATTAATACGCGATTAAGACCCGGCAAACTGTAATATGTACTTTTATATTATACCTTTTGTTCAGTAGGTGCAATCAGAACATTCCCCCAATGCAAGTCTCGATGTTCGAACTGACAGGCCTCCTCTCCCACGGCCAAACCGAAGGCAATCTGAAACATTACAGTATGAATTTAATACAAATATTTGAAACTATCAGCTTCCCGCCATTTCACCCGCGTAATGCCTTTTCCCGCGGAAATAGCGGGATAAAAAAATTGCCAAGTTACTCCTCAATAATGTTGGTTTCAATTGGTGTAAGATTTTTAAATCGGTCTAGTACTTTCGGAGCCTCTTCGTTACAAAAAATAAAAATAAAAAATCTTTCCTCGTTATAATATTAGTATAGACAAACAGCAAACATGCTTGAGTTGTAGTAGATGGTAAATACTATCGGATAGACTAACTGGTCAAGTGGTTTCTCCCGGATTGACCATGCTTTTTGTAAATGTTGTAGATGTATTTTCCTTTAAAATATTTCTCTAAACGCTCAGTGCAGGCGTAAGCGCTTTAAATAATATTATAATATTTATTTTAATAAATAATTATAAATATAGCTTTACGAGTTTCGGTTGTAAATAAAATGAAAAAAAAAACTAAGATGTGTCTTTAAGGAAAATTCTCGCTTTAGTTGCGTTGCTAGAAGACGCGCTTATAAAATAATGCTACGTTCTAAATAAGGTCTTATTACATTACTAGCTGCGCCTCGCAGTTTCACCCGCGTAAGTCCCGTTCCCGCGGGAATATCGGGATAAAAGGTTACCCATACCCTATGTGTTATTCCCGATATCCAACTACTTATATTCTAAGTTTCATTACAATCGGTTCAGTAGTTTTTGCGTGATTGAGTTACAAACATCCAAACACACACACTTTCTCATTTATAATATTAGTAGGATGTACACACTACACAATAAAAATTATAAAATAACAATATTTAATATGTTAATATTAATAGACACAATGATTCGTGCATTATGTTATGTATGTGCCATAAAAATTCATTAATTAAAAAGAAAATAACAAATTATCTAAATTTCTCAATTACTATTGTTTGAACTCAATTTGGCGCACGCTTGCTTGCGCGTGCGAGTAATTTATTAACAATTATGTAAGTAATTGAATGTAAATAGATCAGTCACATGTAGTGATTGTTTACAGATAATCACTGTTTTCAACAAGTTTTACGCACAACTACAACACACCAAATTGAATTCAATTAAACGTATTCAGAAAAACACTTAGCTACAATAATTTAAATCTCGAAAATGCATTAAAAACTTATAAATATAAGAAAACTCCTAGAAATATTTTACAAGCCCCTCATAGTCATGAATTCACCGAATGCAAGAACCAACCAACGATTCCCGTGTGGCGTAATGGATAGCGCACTCGCCCGGCAAGCGAGGAAAACTAGTTCGAATCTTGTTTATGGGTGAGTTTTTCTTGTAATGTCGAATGCCTGGAGCAATTTAAAAAACAAGAAATATTAAAACTCTTCCTATTTTCAAAGTAGTGGTTAAACAAAACGTCTTCAAATCAAACCAGGGGAACACAAAAAGCGTTGTTTCACCCCCGCGGAGGATAAGTGAAAATCTAGTCAAGACTGTTTCAGTATAACTTGATACTAGAAATTCAATTATCACCCGAGAGAGACATGCTCAACTGAAAAAAAAACTGAAAAATCACAACAAACAAACAAAAATAAAAACGAATATTTTACATGCATTTTAGTAAGAAACATTTCTATACAATTCACAAACTCGTACACAATGTATTTTTTGTAACTAGGTATATGATCTTTTTAACAAATAAATACCTATTCGACAGTCATGTTTAGTAAATACATAAAATATATAACCTCGGTCGCGCTTGTATCTTCTCCTTCATACATACAACCAACGGCCAACAAGACTTCAAACATGTACACACTTATATAGGCATTCCTATTTCAATTTGTAACAGACAAAATGTAACTTATTATAAAATAATGACATTAAATTTTTTTTTTTAAATTTATAAAAATAGCCAACACTTGAGGTTTGTAGAAATATTTATTTAAGGAAAATGTAAAAGGCACCTAGTTCAACACAAGTCTCATTGTGGTGTAGTTTTTAGAAACGCATAATATATGTATTGAATGCCATCACTTCGGCTTTCGGGCAGATACACTTTAATAAAGCCAATCATATCTACTGGAACATGGCATGTGCCTGCTAAGCGCCTGTAAACTGGAAACTCTCCACGTCCTGGCCACTGTTGGCTTACCCCGGCACAATATAGTGCTGGCCAACTGGCAATGTAACTAGATTATCGTAAAACATACCTGCTGGAACAAGGCATGTGCCTGCTGAGCGCCTGTAAACTGGAAACTCTCCAAGTCTTGCCCAGCGTTGGCTAGCTCCAGCACAATGTACTGCTGGTCGTCGGGCAAAATAGCAGGGTTGTCGTTCTCGCTGCCCTTGGACTCGTCGTACAGTGTCCAGAGGTCGAGTAGCCGAGAGGGGTATGGCCCGTACGTACAGCGAACTGCTAGCACCTGAAAACGAAGTTCTAACTATAATAATAATGAACAGAAATCGTGTATGTTTAAAAAGTGAGTGGAGTCCACTCACTTTTTCTTTATATTTTTTTCTGTTTATTTCACTGATGAGGGCAGCAATTGCAGATTTTTATTATGACTTCTATCGTAAAACTGAAAAGGCAATCGCTATTATCAAAAGTATCATTGTATTTGAAATAGCGTTACTTTAGTGGACTGTTTCATGTACTTCTTCCTAATACAATATCTATTATCAAGGTTGAGATAAATGCCTTAAAGCTACATTTAAGCACAACACACAAATACCATGAAACGGTCCTCGAGCGGATCCGTGAAGGCCACGGCATGCGGCAGGTCAGTACTGTGCAACATAATAAAAATCCCTGTACATGCTTTAAACTTGCAAAGCCTTAACATACAGGGTCGAATTATATATGCCCCCGATTCCGGAAACGCCATCTAGGTCAAGTTAGGTCACAGCGAGCTATAAAGAACCTGAACTAAATCAAACTTTAATGGCCATTGGCAACGCTCCACTCAGAATTGAATAGTAATTTATGGTGCGTCTTGTCAGTTTTACGCTTTGCCAATGAAGCCATGCCCTCAATATTTTATCTTCACTTGGCGCGGTTGTTTTCTCCTACGTAAGTTCCAATCCCGTGTAAGTATCGGGAGAAAAAGCAGACTATTTGTTAATCCAGATCTCCAGCTGTCTGCGTACCAAGTTCCATTGAAATCGGTTGAGAAGTTTTTGCGTGAAGATGTCACAAACATAGTGCTTGTTTACTTACTGAAACACAAACTTTAACATTTTATAATATCAGTTGATAAAAGATGAAGTTGTTACGAAATAAATAAATTGAATTTAAGGCCTTCACGACAGCTTTACGGTATGTGTCTTCTGTAATCTATATGAAGTAGGCTTAGCAACAAAACTGGTATTTCTAGAGGTCTTACGTTTGTGATATAGCCTTGATAATTCATATTAATTTGCAAATTAAATATGTCCATATTAATTTGTAGTAGGAACAATTTAGTTAGCTGCTTATCAACCGTGCAGTTTGACCCAGTCGTTTTATCAGAAGTCGCGACACAAAGGTCTTCTTACCGTCTCGCAATGCTCATATAACAGTCGAATCAAAGTACATAAGATATTACGAGTAATGAGGTAGGTATATCAGGTTTATCAAACTATCTTATGGACTCCTATCAATGTTTAATTGCAAGACGTGTGGTCGCGGAGTTTACTCAGCCAGTTTCGAGTAAAAGTGTCTACTATGCGATATGTACATGTACAATGCTATCAGAACGATAATTTCGATTATAAGGTCAAATGCAGAAGGATTTCCGTGGCGGAGGCACGTCCGAATCACGTGGTGTATCGATCGGTGATAAATGTTTGCCGAATCAATTAAGCTATGTATAAATTGTAATATACAGGACGAAAAAAGGCCTTGGTTAGCAAGTGGTTACAGGAAAAATCCCTTAACATTGATGACGGCAATTTTTTCTGAAAGTAAACATTCATTTATTTTCAAAAATAAAGGAAGGACTGCGACTGCAAACATAAGTATGCGTGCAATATAACAAAGAGAAAGAAGTACTCATTACATTACGCAATATGCAACCGTTCCTTGTATTTAAACGCGGTCGTTTCTAAAGTACCTTACATACGTCGATACAAAGCAATGATTCACACACAACAATGAATTATGTTTACAATGAAGAAACGGTAACGTTCCGACTTTGTACCAGAACTTAGTAATTTATGCGTATCTGTACTGTACATGTACAATTATGTACTTACATTGTTTAAACAAATGTTATTAATTAGCGCGTAATTTAAAATTATATATCTCTTATTTCCTACTAGCTGCGCCCCGCGGTTTCACCCGCGTAAGTGATGTTTCCCAGGGAATATCGGGATAAAGGTAGCCTGTGTTATAGCCTCCAGCTATATTCCAAGTTTCATCGCAATCGGTTTAGTAGTTTTTGCATGAATGAGTTATAAACATACTCGCATACTCATACTCACATACAAACTTTCAGCTTTATAATATTAGTAGGATTCTTAATTAGAAACATTGAGTATTTTATCGAAGTTGGTTCTACATTTCTTTTGTTGGAAAGTTAATTTGTCCCACTGTAGGGCAAGAGCCTTCTTCCAAAGGGGTTAGTCAGTAAGACGCCATGAGAACCTACTTCGGATTGGCGAATGGCGTATGTCTTCAATTATATGAAAAATAATAAAATATGAATTTATTTAAGTACTTTTTACTCATTTTTTAAGTGTAACAAAAGGATTATCAAGTTCAATTCTCAAGTATATCTAGATTATACGTAAAATGCAGGAAGAGTTACCATCAAGGTTTTTTTGTTCCTCAAACATCACAAAGGACGCTTCGACAAAATGTATAACAAAAACGAAATTCTTTCGATGATGAATAACTTGTGGAACCTCTTTCTACCTGGCCTTTTCAAAGCAATCCGTGGGGTGTCTGTCTGTATGTTGAATGCAGTCTTTCGTATATCATAGTGTAAAGCTATTTTGAATTGCAAACATTAAATAAGTAACCTGTTTAAGGTACAATATTATGTAACTTTTTTATCGTCACTGGTAATGTCGATTATACTATTGACCTAGCTGATAACAAGTTAGCTAGTTGCAAATCTTGATTGAAACCATTAAAATTGTTGGATTTTACAATAACGGATATACAATTTGACAGTTTCAGTCGCTAGTTTTAACACGATAACAGTCCAGTATATACCCTTTGAGGTACACGCCAAGCGAACCGCTTAGTCCCGTGTACCCCCCTATGCGGTACACAACCACTAACAAACATTAAGCTAAAGTTGTCATGTAATGAACATAATGATGTATGTAATAAAATAAATTTAGCAAACTTGAAGGGCTCTAGTGTCCTGAACTTATCATATTGGTTTGTTTGTTATTTTGGAACTTGCGGATTTTTATGGAACAAATGGAGAGGTATTAAACTTTTGTATAGGACTGTTAACGTGTTAATTGCAATGGCTATTTGTTTGCTACTGAATAACTTGAAAAATTACGTGAATGCAACAAACATTGATTGCTCCAATCGAGATTTGTTGGCAACAGAGTAACGTAATCAGCTAGGTGGTCCCAGTTTCGAAGAGAACGATTTGCCTCCTAACTCACGCTGCGTTCCGTGTGACCCCTGCTTAACACCAACTGACCCCTAGACGAGTCTTAATTCTAAACTCTACCCTCAGATACAAAACTAGGTCATGCCCAAACGAATGCAGATCGAATCTGCGAAACTTTCGCGGAATATTAGTCATTAGTACACTGCGATTACGTACCGTATTTCCGTCTAATGAATGAGTCAAAGAACACGTGTGTAGATAAGGGTACCGGGTCGCTTATCGAAGAATACATTTGTATACAACGGATTGGTTCCAAATGTACGTATGATATTATGCAATTCACGTGAAAATTTTCATCAATATTTTCTTTGAAATTCTTTCGATTTTAATAGGTGCTGATAATAATCTTTATATACGATGATTATGTAGGTACCTAATTGATGAAGTACGAGTCGATCACACGCGTGGAGCAATCCCTTACTAATAAATAAATATTGCAGGACCTTACACACAGCGCAATCTAGCTCCCAACTAAGCACTAGGCTTGTACTAAGGGTACTAGACAACGGATATACTACATATTATACTTAACTATTAGACCAGACGCACGAATGGTTCCGTTAGAGATGTGCTGAATAGTAATTTGACTCAATATCCGAATACCGAATTTTATTCGGTGTTTGTTACCGAACCGAATATTCGGCAGAACTTTTTACTTGCTCTGTACAGTGCACGCGGGTGGTTCTCTTTCACTTCCCCGCTACTAGTACTAACAATGCGTAGGAGTATTTCAACCAAATAGAAAATGACACGACGTGAAATGCATTTTATATGTTCAATCATAGCACTTAGAGGCAGTTGGGCGGAATGCCTCTACAAGTGCTATGAACAATCATTTGAAATTAAAACAAAGAACAAACAGCGCATAGTGTTTCGACGTATCAAGACTCATCTACGGGTAGCAAGCAATAGCAGCACAGCGCGGGTGCGTCCGTCTACTGGAACCTAGACCAACTCAGCAAACACTGCAAGAGCCATTTATTACAAAGCGGAATACAAAAGATCAAAGGTCACAAGAAACTGCTTAAAATAGTGACGAAATGATTGTGACTGAGACTCAGCCCAATTTAATTCGGTTGCTATATCTTTGGAAACCTAAATATAAATCAACTGGCATAATTAACATATTAATAATGCCAATGGTTAATTAAATACCTCTGATATTACACCATTCTACCACAACATTTCTAAGGTAGCAAATACTTTTATGATTCGACTGAGCGATAATAAATAGTTGTACTATAAGGGTTTTGCAATGTTACTTAGCTTGAAACCTAAAGCAATTGAACCGAAAATATTCGGCATTTAAACCGAATAATCCGGCCGAATACTAAACGAATATTCGGCGCATTTATAAGTCTGTACTATTATCACCAAAATATCGCGTTTGTTGTATGAAATAATCATGAAGTAATCATTGAACTCAAATAATTCTATACAGTTTATTTTATTATGTTGACATTAAGATTTATAAATTAACTTCATTTTATTATTAATATTTGCATGCCAAGTTAAGTGCTGGTGAAATATGTTGAACTTTATTCTTTTATAACAACTGTTGTGACCATATTTCGTGCAAATAAATGACATTCATTCATTCAATAAAAAAAAAATGTTTTTTTTTTTAGTTTCTATTGGTCGTTATAGTAAAAAACTGTCTAGCTATCCCGGTTCATGAGATCCAGCTTGGTGACAGACAGACGGACAGTAGTCTTAGTAAAAGATTTTACCTGTTCGGTACGGAACCCTATACTAAAAAAACGATAATTCAATCTTATCTCGAACTGAATGCTATGCTATTTTGGGCTGAGCTGTCTTATCTTAAAGCCGGAACAAAATTATTTTTAACCGACTTCAAACATAGGAGGTTCTCAATTCGTCTGTATATTTTTACTCACATCCCGATAGTTTCCTAAGTACTCTGTACGTATAACGCAACCATCATGAAAAGAGTTTTTCAGAATTTTTTACGTCTTCATAGACTGGAGGTTATACCAACCAGCCCCCCCGCCGCGTAACCTCCGTCGAGTTTAACTCGACGTGAGTTACGCGGTAGGGTCCCACTTTGTTTATTATTTCTATGCACGCCAAGCGAGTAGCTAGGCCCCAAGCGCTCGGTACGATTCCGTTTGTTTTAGTTAAGTGGCTCGCTAGGTGACTCGCTAGCCGCCAGGCGATAAGCAAGCCTCATAAGCGAACGTCACCTTATACCTTAGTAATAGTTAGTACTTGGCCCTAAAGGCCTGTCTAAAAAAATCTACGGTTTACCCAAAAAAAAGTTAGGCATCGTTTACTTCTTTTATATGGCTATATTCTATTTGGAGATTAGAAAGAAAGAAAGAAAGAAAGAAAGAAGAAAGAACAGTCAAGTCGTCATAGTTAAAGTAAAGTCGAGGGAAATTGTAAAACGGCGGCCATTTACAATGATTGTTCACCGAGCTTTGGAGACAACGCTAAAGTCCATGTTTTGCACCGATTTTCACGAAACTAAATTGATTAATATGCCCTCGAAATTAAATCATTTACACGCATTTGAACTAGGTTTAGTTCAAATGCGTGTTTGGCAAATAAAATGCGTTGTATAATCCTATCCTATGAGCCGGGGTTAATGGTACTAGTACTTACACAATTGCTTAGCTTGGATAATAGATGGTGTCCTTTCTAATTTGGTTAAATTAACATTTATATTCTCTATCGTTTCATAAAACATTGATGACGAACAAAACTAGTTTTGATAATGACGACAATGCAATGTTCACCTTTGTCTAGGTAGGTATAAAAATACCTCAGTATCTATTTAGCTAGACCTACCTAAATGTTAATTTAATCATACTGTCTTTACGTAGACAAATGACGTAGGAAATTGATCTCGTTTCTCTTGGAACATGTTATTTCAATTTTGATATCGAAACATGCGTCATTCGAGTAATGTATCATTATTTTTTGTTTATTTGTAAATTTATCTACGAGTTTTATGAATAATTATTATTCTAAGGGCTAATGTTTAGAATTTAGATTTTTTTAAGTGTTGCCTACACTTGGATTACTGATTTTTGAAGAAATATTTTCCAAAATTTGCACCAGTCAGGACTTAAACCTGAAACCTTGACATTCCGAGTAAACGCACTTCTAATAATTGAAAGTGGAAGCGCCTTTGGTGTAATTATTACAGCACAGGCGCCCCAATTAGTACTAAAACGTATCCAAAGCTCCCGAAAAACGAAAAGCATCTAGAATCGACATTTATTCGACATATGTGGCGCGTCGGGCGAACGCTTGGCTGCAATACAGAAGGTTGCGGGTTCGATTCCCGCTGGGTGCAAATATTTATGTTTGTTACTTAAAAATAAATATTTGTTTCTGGTCTGGGTGTATTTCTATGTATAATATGTATGTATTTACAAAGGAAAAATAAATATAAGTAGTGTATCCGTTGTCTAGTCACCGTAACACAAGCTTAACAGCTTACCACGGGGCTAGATAGCGCTGTGTGTTTGTAACAGGATTCATTTATTTATTATATCTCTAATGTGACATAAATTTCACGGCGCGGCATAATATTCCAGGCCCAGGTATTTTGTAGTCATTTTGACGTAGTAAATTAGTCCTGTTTCTCTAAGAACGTGTTATTTTAATTTTTAAAACGAAATATGCGTCATTCATCGCATCACTTTCTGTGTCGTTGTATATTTATTTCATATGAGTATGACGAAATTCTGTATTTTCCTGTAGACTGTTTGTTAATATGATGCGATATGATAACTGGTAGAGAAAAACATTATGATTCCAAAATGCAAGGTAAATAAGTGGCTTTTTACAATGCATTTTACCTTTGTAATATCGATAAATAACATTTTTATTCTATGTCTATACTAATATTATAAAAAAGGGAAAGATTTGTTATATCGACGAGTAACACTACTATTCATCCCGATATTCCCACGGGACTTATGCGGGTGAGACAGCAGGACCCAGCTTATAATACAAAACCATAAAACGTACCTCATTAAAGACATCAGTGGCGTTTTGAACCGCGTGAAGATCGATCTCTTCAAGAAGTCCACCGTTATCAAAGTGCCGGTCGAATTCAGCTATTGGTGCGCGCAGAGCGCTCAATTCCCTGCAACAATACATTACACTGTTACTTCTGGCGGTACAATACTATCGTAATTGGCATTCTACCTAATTAACTGACTTACACATAAAAAGGAGAAGGTTGTCAAATCGGGTATTGTTTTTGCGTATATGTTACCGGATTTCTCTGTCATTCATAGTCCGATAGTCATGTTTCTTTATTTAATCGGATATTTATTGCGCTTAAGTGCCAGGGACACTGAAAGTTATTGGGTTTTAAACTCAACTTAAACGTTCTTCTTACGACTAATTTTAAGTTTTAGAGCTGCTTAGAAGTTATAAAAAGTCAAATTTTGAGTAGTGTTTCAATAATTGGCTATGACTTTTGTTTCCCAGTAAAGTGAAATTGTCTTAAGTTAAAAGAAATTGAGTCGCTCCCCATAATTTTTGAAGGCTTATAAAAATCAGTAGTATTTTTAAAAATAACCTCTTTCATTTGTAACAATTTAGATTTATTTTTAAACGCAATGGTTTCTCTTATATGAAAGTTATAAAGAGAAACTGATTACACAATCGTACCTCTACCATCAATCATAGACAGTCAGACATTTTCTTTCACCATAATCATGCGTTTTATTGAACGTAGTATATTTACGATTCGTGGTTACTGGTGGATAATAGAGTGAAACCACAAATACGCAATATTGCGCGAAAGTATTGCGGTGAAGTGGAAATTGCTCAATCGTAAAATTGGCGCGAATATCATAAGATTTTAGGGTCATTGGGAATTCACTCGTATATGTAGCGGTAACAAGATTTATATGCATTAATCAGTCTTCACAATTCAGTTTTAGATGATTTATACAGCGCAAGCATCTTTTAATCCATGCTATTTTTGGCCCTGTAATGCCTGGGACATTGTTAGACGAAATAGGCTTGTCCAGAATCTATCCATCTTCCCAGAATTCCTTTCCTTTCCAAATTACTATGCCTTTTTTATGAACGGTATAAGACCGTTGGATCGCCATTCGCCATCTTTCACATGACGGTAAGTGATAAACAATGATATAGTCTAAGATGTAGCACGCTCATTTAGAAGATAGAAAGACGGCAGTGGAACAAGATCCAACCCGTCTACCTTTTGAGTCCGCTTGTCGCTTCGACTTAGGCCGATGGGTGGTTGGTAACAACTTTAGGACGCGACTGATGGGAATCGAGCTGAAATCCCTTCCGATTAAATATTTTTCTTCATAACCGGTATCAAATACATCTTAAACAATATATTTTATATTATTGTACACGATACAAGAATTGCCCTCTTCATTTCAAAAACAATCAAAACAATAACTTTAAATATTTACCACTATTTTACAAGCAATGTTACCCCTGTTTTACAAAATAAAACAATTTTTCTTCTACATCCTTAACCGGTATATTTTCACAAGCATCTTAGTATTAGAAAATACAACACCTAAAACCTCATCGCACTTTAAAAAAATATTATTTTAATCATCGTTAATGATTGATTGACGACGATAAATCATAGGTTTTTTTCATGCAATTCCATCTCGCTCATTTCTATGCAATCGGACAAGGACCGATAATTATCATCTGTCGCCCGCGCCGTCTAAATCCAAGGCCGAACCCTTCCCCCAAGAAAACTCTTGTAGTCACCCTTGCCGAACGACGGCAACCAACACGTATTTATTTACGTATCAACTCATGGTAAAGGTACAAAACATAGCACTCGAAATGGTTTAAGAATCTTGTCATAAATAGATATGATAAATACCTATACTGGCTGCGTAGTAAAATATGAGAACATAACGAGCATTATCATATCAGGGTCAAGCAACGTTTTGTGGCCGTTCACAGGATAACTTACTAATTATTACGATTTCTTTATTTAGTAATATGGTATTTTTGTTAATTTTGGAAATAAAGAGATCCTATTTTAGGAATACCCATCAAAAATACTTTTCAAGGAAAAACGTCTCTTCAATTTTAGTACCGCAAAGAGACGGAGGTACTGTCTTACGCAATCAAAATCAATTAAATACCTACTCATGGCTAGTAATATTTTAAAGATAAAATACCATCTTCGAAAACTCTATATATCTATGGAGAATATGTTCTTTATATGATGTATGCAACAGATAGGACCCGAAACGATTTTTGAAAATTCCCATGGGATCTGGACTTATGCGAGTGAAACCGCGGGACACAGCTAGTGTCAAACAAAATATCAGGAAAATAAAATGTAAATAACCAATCTTAACGTCGCTATCTGCTTAGTGTTTGGCGAAAAACTGGGCTTGAGCCAAAAGCCACTGATAAAAACTACTTCCGCATCGAATTTTATCAAATAGCAACAATTTAATTTTATTCTATCCACAATTCGCGAATTTGAGAGATATATTTTTAACACCTTAAAGAAAATAAACATTTTAAACAAACACGATTTGTACTTACTCATATTTAAATTTTATTCTGGGTCTAATTCGCGAATAAGGCCCGGAATAAAAAAGTAAATATAAAACCTTCTAGAATATACTATCTTTAGTAAAAACCTTTTCGAAATCGATTGCGTAGAAGGAGCTAAAGAGATTTTACACTATTTAAACAAGACTAACTAACTACTTTGAAAATGTAACTACGCATTAAAATTGTGTAGTAAGAGGGTATGTAAGTACCTACCTATTTCTGTTTAGTACAAAAATCGTTTATCAAATAGAAACTAAGTGAATGAACTTTTGTCTCGTTCAGGTCGTCGACTCGTCGTGTATTCGTGATCTTTCGAAGGCTGGACTCGTGAAGGTTAAAATATAAGTATGTATATTATACATAGACGATATGGTTACCTAGACTATAGAATGGAAGTCAAATGAGGGCAATTAGGTAGTCTTTGTCAAAGGGAAATGTAAATGTATTTTAAAGGAAGCTCTTGTCAAAATATTAGATGAGTATATCTCCACATTTTTAAAGTTTATTTGTGAAAGTAGTAATAATATCTTTTAAATTTTCTGTTCGCGTTGCATTTGTTAATATAACTATAAAGCGTTTAACTATCTACTATAGTATAGCTAAATAAACTATATAACTATAATTTTTCATAGCGTCGTCAAGGGTAGTCATTAGCAAGAGTTATAGAAAAACCTAGAAACATCGGGCGTTGAAAGGTGCTTAATTCACTATAAGCAACGCAATTAAAACGAAAAAATTTAGTTTCATTTCAAATCATCTTCGCGAAAATTGATCAAAAATAAATATATTTTTTTACAAATATTTACTGCAGAAAAATATTGCACTAGCTAGAGGCATCATCAAGAGAAAATGAAGTATATATTTGTATAGAAACAGCACAGGCTGTGCCCCGGGTCCCAGCCGTTCTACGTACTGTGGCACAGGTAAGCGCCCTTAGCACACCTTCTAAGATGTAACAATACATTTGTATGGAAACACCGCAGGTAGATTCCGCCCTAAACACACCTTAATGACGTAACACCCTTGAACAATAGCGCATAGCTACTTATAAAGTCTGTGTGTGTTATAGTAAGAAACACGTGCAAGATATTAAACAAAAGTCGAATAGTAACATAATACATACAATAAAACTGGTTATGTTTTATCATTTATCTATTCAGTTGATCAATGCAGCTATTCAGATTGTTTGTAAAGGATGTCTCTGTATCTAAGTACAATATAAAGACTTAATATAAGTGGCGACTCAAGAATGTTAGGTGAAGGAGATTTGAATTATTAAGGATGAGAGATAACAACCGAAAATTATAAACGTTCTGCGGTTCCATCCAAGTAACGACCGGGCGCTTAACCCGCACGATAACACACGATTTAATTCCCTTATAAAGTGTTACTTACATAGCAATCACAATCTCCGAGATGATCTCGTGGAAGTCCTTCTGGTGCTCCCCATTGACCTTCACATCCCCGGCGATGGGCACTATCTTCATAACCCGTGCGCGGCCATCCCGAGCGCGCCACAAGAACACCTCGCCGTACACGCCTTCGCCGATCTTGTGGCAGTTCTTTAACGACCTACCCAACAAATTATATTATATGAGACAGATTTTTCTTCTGTCAAGAGTGTCCCCTCCTGTCAAAACATAGTAGGAACGGCATTGCAACAATGCTGAAAATTATGAAAGCAATGAGATTAAAACCGGAAAATGAGTGTTATTATTTCAATTTATTGAGACATTAAGTGTCTATGGAGCAATTGTCTATGACAGAACTGGACCTCTATTCTCGATTCTGTACAATTATTTAAAAAAAAAAAACAAATTTGTTTGTATGGGAAATTAAACATTTATTTTATAGTATTTCTTGTAATAGCAACTGATATGGGTTTTTTTTTCATTTTGAAGTACAAAACAATAACAAGTAGATATCAAAGGTACAATTCTAGACCTTGCCTTGGGTAAAACGGTATTGTATGCAATATCTGGTACTATTATTGTATGTAGCAATGCATAGGTGGGTATTATACATAAATGTCAGCTATGTTTGTATTTCTTCAAGGGTGAATGACTAACAAGCCTTTACCAGCAAATGTAAACGACTTTTCTACTTTTTTCATATAAAAATAAAACAATGCTTTCACATATTGGTACAATAAATAAATTAAGTAAATAAATAGACAATTTGGATACTGTCCAACACATGGTTTGCTATCTGCGTCACTATTCCCGGGCACAATTCCAAATAATTAATTAAATATTTGGAAAACTGTAAATTAGCCAACCAAGGAATGCCCAGTGTAGTCTCTTTTGTTTTGTATCTATTAACTATAACTTTTTGTTCAATTCTAACTGGGTACAAGTATTTTTGCTTAAAAATAAGTACCTATTTGATTCTGGTTCGGTTTCTTTCTATAATAAATATATCATGTGTATGTACAAAACAAAAGTAAAATATGTAGTTTATCTTTGTAGTACCCATAGAACAAGCCAAGTACTTAGTTTGGGCCTACATTGTGCTGTGTGTAATGTTGTGCAATATTTATTTTTATTCAGATTTTTCCCGATGCTGATAAAAATGCAACTCATATTTCGTGTTTAATTATGTTGCTATTATTATAAGCATTTTTCAACACAAGTGTTACAAGGTCCTTCCAGACGTTTTGTTCCCGGTAGACTGAGATGTCATATGTCATTTGATATTTGACTAATTCAGTTATGTAATCAAATGGCATCTCAGTCTTATTACAGACATAACTTGAGTATCATTATATTGGTGACAATATTTTATTAGACAACTGTAAAATCCCTGAATAAATAAGATAGTAAAGATAGCAAGCCCATTTGTTTTAGGTCAAGTTGTTTTTGTATGTGTAATTATTGTAAAAGCAGTTTCCATTTTGTTTGAAAATGAGGAATGGTTTGTTTTATTTTGGTATTTTCTGTAGGTATTTAGAAGAATTTCCTTCATGTGGTATTAAAAAACTTGTATGTAACTTATATTATAAAAAATATTTTATAATAGAAGGTAGGTACAAGTTTTTAAGTAAGGTAAGGTAATTACCATAACATAGTGTTTTAATTATTAAATACCAATTTTAATGTTAGTTAGTTTTCTGTGGGTAAGTATTAAATCTAATCATCAAAAAAATATTTTTGCCATAATTTAGCCTATTGGAAGCATAATTTTCTAATGATGTAATAAAAAAATCATAAGAAATTTGGTACCTTATTGCCAGGAAAATCAATGTTTTTATTTTAGTAAATGATTCCATTGAATTGTTTTGACTATGAATCATAGCTGTTTCATACTGCAAATTACATCATTAGGTACACAGTTCACATGATGAGTGAATAATTGAATACTTTAATTTACATGGTTTTTTGTTATCTTTTTTTATGTTAAGCATTTTTCATTGATAGATGTTTAGAGATTACAAATAAACGCTTAGAATGAATAGAGCAACAAATATTTATGGCCTACATTAATACTTGACCCCAGCGGGAATCAAACCCGTAACCCCAGCGGGAATCAAAACGAATGAAATCATCAAAATTGTCTAACAAGGCCATCATAAAAATCTAAAAATATTTTAACTTTGACCATGTGGAAAATTAGCTGCATGTGTTTTTGAATCTACTTTATAACATAAGGTAATACATATTCAGCTTTACCTTCTCAGGTACCTAATCGCAAAAATATTGGCACAAGGTTGGGAATAAAATTATGCAGGAATAAAAACTGCAGGGAAAATAGGTAACTACCTAATCAAAAATATACTTTGATTAACATTCTATTTCCATAAGGTGAATCAATGGATTCAAATGCCATGTAATTTCAATAATACAACTTATAACGCACATTTGAAAGAGATACAGACATCTGTTTACAATACTCATCCTCCATTTTGTATTTGACCTACATACCAAACAGAGCTTGTTTTGTAAATCGAAAGATTCTTACAACCCTCAAATTTTTTAAATAAACGGATTTAAAATGTAAATTACTCACGTTTCCGGGTAATATTCATCAAATAATAGCGGCTCCGTTTGATTGCATCGACGTAACACGTAGTCTTTGGCAGTGGTCACTCGTTCCAATTCATGGAAAGGCTCTATTACTGAGACTTCGTGATAAGAATCAGCGAGCGAGAGTTTTGATAACTCGATAACAGTATCATCACCCTCCTCGTTCAAAAATCCTGCGGGAAACACGAAATTAATTAATTACTAAATGACACATACGAGGAAGTCAACTATCAACTTTCTATGAACGACGCGTCGCGTAATCGTTGACGCAACGTACAAACCACACGATACTTTTTATTCTACACGTTTTTTTATCACTATTATTCAACTAACCTTTGTATTGCAGGAGAAGATGCATGCACTTGGCTTTAGACACTTTTTTACAAACAAAGGCGCAGAACCAAGCTATTATCCCGTTACGGATAATGGCAGTCAATTTACAGATATAAAAGTTCACTTTATTGCACAAGTAAAGTTTATTCTACTATTATCTAGTAATAGTAGAGTCAATGAATACACGACTGTGTAACTCAACACAGAATTACCAAATAAAAAATAAAATAAAAATGCTCGGACGGGAAAAGACAACGACACGACGCGTCCTCTTCCGCGAAACGCACCAATTTGCCACAGATAACAGATGTGAGATGACAAATTGAAACATGGCGCGTGGTAGCTTTGAAAGTAGTGTTGCCATACTTTATAAGCCACTAAATTAGTAGTTTTGGAAATAGCCTTACCTTTCAAATCATCGTAAACAGTCGTATTATTCAAGCTAACGCGGGAATCGTTACCATCAGTATCCTGTATTTTGTGAAAACACAAAAAAAGTATGTATGAGTAATACTAATAAATAAGTAATAACAATACAATAAATCTTTTGTCGGCTCATTGCTAAAACTTACTTTTACAAATCGAATAGTTGATCTACTGGGTTTTGACACAAAAGTACTTTTCCGGCTAATGATTGATTCATTATGTAGCGAATCTGTAAAATAATTAGTTAGAATGTATGATTATAAAAAAATAAGGGTTTTTGATCCATAATAACAAAATTTATCAATATTTTTTTGAAAAAAAATTAACACACCTGACATTACACTAAAACTTTGGATGGTAGTGTCATTTTATTTTTATTTTTTTGTAAAGCTATTAATTTTACTTTCAGCTTTGAACCACAAAAAAGGATTAATACTTCTGAATAAAGTCTCACATTTTAAACACAACAAACTTACCTTGCATCCCCATAGTACTGATAACACTTTGCCTATAATTTCTTCCCTTCAATTGTAGATTCTCATCTTCAAGTAAAGATTGATCAAAATGATCAGTCATCATGGAAATTCTTTTATAAATACTAAGTGACCTTTCCCATTTTTTCCCTGGACGTAGGACTATACTAGGTCCTATTTCTACTCTTGAAGTATCCAAAAAAATACTATTGCTTTCTCTGAAACTGTTAGTGCTAGTTTTTCTGGTATTAACAAAGGATATTCTATCATTTTCTTCCTGTATATCACATTTATTATCCATAGCCCCTGTAACTTTATCTGTCAAAGTTGCAATATTATTCTCATAGAAATCTACATTACTTTGCCTTGTCAATCTACTTTTCCTTACTGTGACTAATTGTTCATTAATACTATTAGGAATTTCCTCTTCAAACTTATTGGGTTCAGTTTCAATATTTAACGCTTCAATTTTATTAGGGTCAGTAGATTGTCTAGTAAAATTCACTTTATTGCTGATTACAGTCTTGTCACAATCAGTACTGCTACTTACAAAAGAATTATCATCATTATCAAATTGGAACATTGAATCTTTAGTGAAATCATTCCTTCTTCTAGTAGTAACAAAACTAATATGTTCTTCTTCACTTGCGTCATCTTCATTTGAAGTTATATCATCAGAATCAGTTATAGTTATACCATTTTTTGGTTCAAGTTCATTGTAGTCAGTGGTTGTTGAAGTAAAAGATGTGTTCTCGTCATGGGTAATATTAGAATTATTATTATTACTAATGTTAGACGTATTTATATCTCTACTACTATTTAAATCATCATCCTCATTGACATTATGTACAATGTTTGCATCACTAATATTGCATATTATATTATCATTTTCACTTACATTTGATTGATCATTGTTACTAATGTTGGATATGTTATTAAATTTAAACTTTATGGTATCATCATTATTAATATTGTAGGATGAATTCTCAATATCACTTATATTATCATTTTCGCTGACAACAGAATTATTTTTGACACTTTTAATTCTAGTATTATCATTTTTATTGCTGCTAGAATCATCATCACTTGCTTCTGCAGACAAAGCACCGAAGTCACTAATATCTGATGTCTTATCATTTTCATTGACGAAAGAAGAATCGATGGAATCATTAGAAATAGAATGCGCCTTGTCATTATATTTCATTAAAATATCATGGTCCATTCGTTCTATATACACAATAGGATCTTTTGTTGCTTTTTTTAGTACATTTTCGTTAGAGCTCATGTCACTGCAACATTTCATTAATATATTATTGTCGATTCGCTTTATATACACAACAGGTTTTTTTAGTGCTTCGTTTTGTACATTTCCATTAGAGCTCATATCACTACAAGTGTCATACATAGATTCTTTCTCAGAATCATCACATTCAGAACTAATGGAACCATCTGGATTGTAGTAGCTTTCACATTCTTCTACAGTGTGAGTAGTTTTGTCATTTTTATTAGTTTCTAATTCACTAGATTTACTTTCATTGTTTTCTACTACACTAACTTCTTCTAAGTGTTGAAGTAAATATTCTCTATCTTTGATAAGTGACTCATCTACTTTTGTAAAACCTAAAAATAATTCTTCAGCCTCTGTTGTTTGTAGCGTTAGTTTAATGTTAGAAACTATGTCAGTCTTATTTGGAGTATTTTTATCTGCATTTTCTTTATCTATTTCAGGAAAACCTAAAAATGGTGTTACTTCAGTTATGTTAAGTGATTTGCCTTGAACACAAGATTGGTTTGTATTTGTATCTTCATCTGTTAAATTATTATCTATGCTTATTTTTTTTTGCATAATATATTCTTTCTGAAAACTTTCTAATGGCACATTTTCTGGCATAACATCCATTTCATCTACAAAGATGTCATCCGATTTTTGCAACTCAATATCTTTTGCTGCGTTTTTTGTAATGTTTGTCATGATTTCATCACTATTAGGAACTGCTTCTGGAGATGTTGATTTATAACAGTTAGATAATTTAGCAATTCTATTAGTAGTAACATATAGATTACTGTTATTGCTATCATCATTATCTTCAGTAATTTCTACATAATTGGGATTATCACTTTGTCTCATAATAGAAATTGGTGAGAAAGCATAAATAGAATTCCCTCTGTACTTTTCTTTGAAAGGAGTACTACATAAGGGTGACTTTTGTAGTGTCGGTGAATTGTTTCGTGATAGTCTCATTTTAATATGTTTAAATGAAGTATTGAATGACTTATTAGATTTCAGTTTTATTTTACTAAATAGAGATAAGTTGTTGACTATTTTATCAATAGATTTGTCACAGAGTTTAGGACTATGACTTGGTTCTCGTTCAACAAGTAACTTATGGGATCTGATATCTGTGATATTACATGCCGATGAAGAATTTTCTTTGTCCAAATCTACAAAAGAAGAACTATCATTATGAGTACAAAAGTGCCTAAATTAATAAATATTATTTAAAATGGTATGTATATCTGCTTACCGGAGCTATCACTACTGGAATACCTCATCTGTTTTACATTTTTCACCTTTCGCCGAGTATATGTTTTTCCAGCTCTAAAAAAAAATAAGAATTAGGTAGATTAGATAAGGAGAGGAATTGGTCTAGTGGTAGATAAACCATCCCCCAAAAATATTGCGAGAAAACCCATATCTTAAAATCACGCACAATAGCCAACTATGAAGTTACGTGAAGTAGCCTATGTGTTATCCAGCTACCTATATTCCAAGTTCCCCTGTAATCGGTTTAGTAGTTTTATGTGAAAGAGTAGAAAAGTCAAACTTTCACATTTATAATATTAGTAAGATTATATGGAAAACACTAAGTGAAATCTTTAACTTAACCTTTTAGGGTAAGAAGCACACAAAGACACAAAATGCAAACAACATTGGTATTGTAGTAGACACTAATAATTATTATACTACTAAAAAAAAACAAAAAGTTAAACATGGAAATGGGGTCTGTTAAGTTAGGGGTATGTAACCCCTAAAATTAGTTTTTTCAAAATATCTTTCATAAACAGTCACTGCTAAGTTACGATTTTATTATAAGTACTTAAATTGATGTAAAGGCTTAACAAAATCTACCCTGTATTCTCTAGCTAGTGCATATTATAGTGTATGTTTACTTCTATGTATGTATGTGTGTTTCTTATACATCTGGATGTACTACTAAGCACTGCTCTACATCAA
Organism: Idaea dimidiata; assembly: GCA_949358125.1. Lineage (NCBI taxonomy): Eukaryota > Metazoa > Arthropoda > Insecta > Lepidoptera > Geometridae > Idaea > Idaea dimidiata. The sequence goes on from OX442328.1 coordinate 16,226,182, forward strand.
GCCAACGATAGAGGGCAGTGGAAAAGGGCGGTCAATCGACTGCCCCAAAGGAGTCACAATCCCCATCATTGAGGGAATGACTGAGGAGGACTTCTTATTATAAACATAGTGTGGAAGTAATGCTACATCGCAAGATAGAAGATATCACATAGATATGGCTAGTTAATTAGGACTACTTAGGTAGCTTACTCACTTTTTAGCCTGGCTAGTCTTTATTGTTTCAATTTTTACAGGTGTCTTAGCCACTTGGCATGCCGGTGACGAATTTAGAAGCATGTCAAAGGGATCCAAAGGCTTGTTCACCCGAAAAGATTTGTCTGGAGTCAAAAAAGCACTGGGTGAGACACTCTCCTTTTGTTTAAAAATTTCAGCTTCTTTAACAATCCTTCTTACGTATTTTCTTTTACGCACTTTGTTAGAAGCTACACCCAGAGGGTTGGATGATCCAACACAGGACAATTCACGCTTAGTTTGTTTGATATTTTGAATATAAAATGCATCGAACGCCGAACTCTTTTCGTCCATATTATGCAGTACATCTCGATGGTCGAGCGTCCCAGTCGTATCCTTTTTTGATCTGTACGTTCTCCTCATTTTGTTTAACACCAATTACACATCAATTAATCGAATCAAATTATTTTTTTTTTCGTGAAATCACACTAAAATACAAAAATTGCTTTGAAGAAAATTCAAAAACAATAAAACAAAACTACAACTGTCAAAAATGTCAAATTGTCAATTCTAAAAAAAATGTTTGGTCAATGTTGCCACTCTACGAAATCTACCATAAAATAGATATTAATGTTCTACTCAGTATAATGTACTGGTACTGAGGGATGGGGCATAGATTGAGTATATTATTTATAACTAGGTGCGCCCCGCGGTTTCAGCCGCGTATGTTCTGTTTCCGCGGGAATACCGGGATAAAAAGCCTTTGTATTATTCTAGGTCTACAGCTACCTATATTCAAAGTTTTATCACAATCGGTTCAGTACTTCTTGCGTAAAACAGTAATAAAGTCAATACAGCCAAACATACAAAGTGGCGTTTATAATATTGGTAAGCTGTAAAGATACTAGTACAAAAAAAATATGATAATGTGTATTATTTAGTTTATTCTGTTTCTGTAATGGACTTAGGAAATAAACAGGACTGATTAGTTGAACATTTTGCCTTACAATAGACAGAGGCTAATCCGAGCCGAATGAGATAGCAATCGACGATGTAGTGTGTCTCGTTCTTTCATCTTGCCAGTCTACAAAAATTAACATATATAAAAAAAAACATTAAAAGAGGTTGCAGTTATTGTACAGCCAGATAAAGCACGACCCGTAATGTCCCTATAATACACGACCTGTTAATTGGACGCCAGGGTCTCCTTTTAACACTCTGTACAAATTGTATAGGATCTTAAACGAATATCCTGGCTTCCATTTATCAGGTCGTAAATTATCGGGTCGTGTAATAAGTGGTTGTCAAGTACATTATTGGCTCCCATTTCCTTTTTATTATTTTAATGGTAACCCAAGCGTCAGTGTCATGGTGGCATCATGGCGGTAAAATATGAATTATTTAATTTATAAAATTTCTGCGTTAAATTGCATAAAATGGTGAAAACGTGTTGTGTTTTTACTTGTACAAGTGAATCATATGGTGGTTGCAATATATCATTTCATAGGTAAGCCAAAATATGTTTATTATTATATTCTACAAATGTTTTGTTCTATTACAAGAATTTATGGTGACTATGATTTTTGGATTTTTGTATTGAGTTCGGGTAAGTTTTTTTTACTGTAATTTTATTATTTCAGCTTTCCGAAAAATGAACAAATACTACAAAAATGACTCAGCAGTATGGATATGAAGTAGAAAATTACAAAAAAAAAACAGTGGTATGCAGTCGTCACTACCTGCTGAACATGAGTGATAATAAGTAATTAGTCAAAAAGTTTTATTTTTGAAATTTCCTCTAGCTTTACATTTGATGAATTTTGAGGGAAGTACTATATTAAATTTAACGTAATTGACCGTCATGTCTGTTAAAATTTGATTTCGTCAGCCAGTATGTAGTATGTGTCTTTGTGTGTATGTATTTTATTTCTTCTTCTGCTGCTGCTTCACACCAAAGAAAATTAATTTAATTTCTTCTTCTTTCTTCGAACCTGTGCCTCTTGCATGACGGGCGAGAGCGCTAATCTTTGCCTCACGGGAACCCGTCGTGATACGGTGATTTTTGATGATACATTTATTTTTATAAAATATTTAAGTATACTTATTAATCAAAGTGTTCAAAAATTAATAAACATACTATAGCAATTAATAAAACTGTTTTATACCGTGTCCTTTTGTATTATTTCATTAATCCTTAAAAAGCGTCTATTGCTAATGGAAATCTTCAATTTGCCAACAGAGACTGAGACGTAAGTCTCAGTAATATTATAAACGCAAAAGTTAGTATGTATGAATGGCTTTGTTACTCAATCACGCAAAAACTACTAAACCGATTGCAATGAAACTTGGAATATAGGTAGCTGAAAACCTATAATAACACATAGGCTATCCCGATAATCTCGCGGTAATGGTACTTACGTGGGGGAAACCGCAAGGGGGCAGCTAGTAAATAATACAATTGCACTTGCATTATTAAATCTTACATCTGTCACATAAAAAAAATCTTATTGTCACCCTATTAGAAAATGACACAAGTCCTTTGCTACAACCATCTTGCTCAGCTCGTTTTTATTCTGACAGTGTTTCCTCCTGTTATTTATCTTACCTCCATGGTTTCTGTCGAGTTGACGACTTGAGTTAGAAACTTGAAATCTTAAAGTTATCTTTCCTTATTTGATTTTATTCTGAACATTTTGTTTTCCCATTTAAAAACACATTAGACATCCCCGTCCCTCCTTTTAGCATTGTCCATTCATTGGTTGCCTGATATGATCCTATGGCCTAAAGATATACATTAATTGAAATATTTATCAAAATTAGACTTTAAAATCTGTTATTGTTTTGAATTTTAGTCACAGAACACTATTACTCCTAGCGGAGAAGAACTATAGGTTCATACTTTCGATATGCGAACACAGCGCCCCCTAGCGCTGCAGTTCCCGCCCACATGAACTACGATCGCGCGGGAAACGCTAGGGAAATTTAAATGCTAGTATTACTTCCGCACTCAGAGACGTTTATTGGTTAAACTATCATTACCGTAAAGATTTTCGAATTCTTTATTTAGTGATAGTTGTAAGTAACCATAAAACGTATCTGAGTGCGGCAATTAGTGATTGAACATTTGAATCATAGCACAGTATGAATGGGTTGGATAACACAATCAATATTACTTGTGGACTCTATGCGTCAAATGTTCGATGACTGAGTTTTCAAGTTTGATTGCACCACGAGTTTGGTATAAGTATAATATTATAATTACTTATAAACCAAACTAATGCTGGAAATAAATAAAATATAGTCTCGATGATAAAATTATTTATTTAGATCGAAGCATGTTACATGTAGGCTTGTTGTGGTACGTTTGTAAGTAAGGGTTTGCTTCGTTTTCGGTCAACTAACGAGTCTTATGTATAGAAACCACAGCCGCAGTGGCAATAGCCTCTTGCTGTAATTCGTCTGAAATAGATTAATACTATATAATCTCTACAAAAATATCCCGTAGTTCAAGCCAAGCCTCTATCACTTACGCTAAGAAAGGGTCTATTGTCAATAACCAAACTCATTTGGAGTTACAGGTCAGTCTTTTTACTAGAAAATTTCTAAGTCATTTTAACACAACAAAAATGTTTGAAAATCGGCATTTTTGTACCAAAGCATTTGACAAAAACGGCATTAGTATGCCAACTCCTATAAATTAGACATTGTTGTCATTTTCGGAAGATGTCGTTTTCAGAAGTTGTCGTTTAGGGAAGTTGTCGTTTTGGGAAGTTGTCTGTGCTATTTTCATACAAAAATCGGCCCGTCTCGGCTCGGTGACAATGTAATATAAATCATCCCTGAATTGTTGTGGCCAACAATATTTTTATGAATATTCTACTAATATCATAAATAGGATAAACAAAATAAAACACTTTATTTATCCTGTTTTATCGCGTTTTTATTCATTATTTAAACCGAGCTTTCGCCAACTTTACAGTTGGCTTTTTCAAGGTTGACCAACCTTGAAAAGAAAGCTCGGTTCAAATAATGAATAAAAACGTGATAAAACCGGATAAATAAAGTGTTTAATTAGGCAAAATCGCGAAAACCATAGAAGAAATTAGGATAAACAAATAAATAAATTCCAAATACCTTGATTTGGGTTACTGGGATATTTTTATTGGGCTGTTCTAATGACATTAAACCTTGTGAAGTGCTAGCAACAGGAACGATCTGAAACACATAGGCACATTTTGTATGAGTTGTTGTGGCCGACCATCTTTTTATGAATATTCCACTAATATCATAAATGTGAAAGTAATTTTGTGTGTTGTTTTCATGCCTAAACTGCTGAACCGATTTTGGTGAATTTTGGTATTGAGATAGATGGACCTTGGAGAAGGACATACCTACTTTTGATTCCAATTCTGAGTAATACCGAGGGGCACAGCTAGTTTGATATATTTATCTATATATATAAAAGAAAGTCGTGTTAGTTACACCATTTATAACTCAAGAACGGCTGAATCGATTTGTCTGAAAATTGGTGGGGAGATAGCTTAGAACCAGGAGAAGGACATAGAATAATTTTAATCCCGCGGGAACTGAAACGGGACTTACGCGGGTGAAACCGCGGGGCGCATCTAGTATCCATATAGAATTAGATCAAATTTACTATACTTAGTAAAGAAATAGGACCATGAAGTAAGTAGGTAGTTATATTATGTACGTAGTTACAACTCACTTGTATTTTTGGTGTTGGTGGTGCTGTTGACGAATGAAGCTCCTTACTTCATAACTCGACTAATATGTGTCGAGCCTCAGTAGGTATGGCAAACTTATCAATCTCTTCCTATCATCACTGGTGTAAGATGAATTATCAAAATGTCCACCACACAGAATTTTGTGTTGTTTGTGTAACCTGATCCATGATGGAACAGAAGACCAATGTTCATCAGGGTAACAAAATGTAGACCATACTTTAGCCCTAAAATAAAAACACATGTTTTAAAACTTGAAATTTTTATAGAGGTATTCTTCTGTGTACAGGGAGCAAAGGATACTTACTACAAAGAGTTATTTACAGAAGGCTCGGGAAATCGGTGAAAAGTCACCGAAGAGTCTTCTTTCTGCACGAATACCACACTTATAACAAAAATCGTCAATTTCGCAACGGAGTCTCTTTCTCACAATATAAACATCGAAAATATTATCTTAATTGAGTCTCTTTTTCATAGTACCACTACTCTGCAATATTAAATTCTAGCAAAAACTCAAAACAAAACAACACAATGAAAAGTTTCTGAAAATTCAAAAAACGCCATTTTGTTTGAAAATGTTTCAGTTCCAACCATAGACGAAATATTAAATGAAGTAAGTTGAAGCATAATCTTTGCTGTCTTGCTCTTTTGTAGAGCTTTATCTCAGTTCAAAATATCCCACCCTCATTTGATGCTCGTGTTGGCATGCGTCTGTTAAAGAGCTGGCCTCCCCTGATTTTAGTCATAGGCAATTTATATTTTTCTTTATTGCCAACTTAACAAACAAAATCATCGACAACGGAAGTATTAAGACAGCGCCATCTGTATTACAGTAGCAACATTGAATAGAGCGCCATCTAGTATCAGATAGAAAAACCCTAACAATCAAGAATTACCCACTAGAGGGCGATAGTAGTGTGTACAAAGTCGATAGTGACTGGTACCTACACAATAGAGGGCGTTAGTAGTAGTAAACCGATCAAAGATTTGGAAAAACTCTACAATGTCTGACAAGCAGAGTTCAAGCAGAACTAAGGCTCTGACAAAAGAATGTACGGTGTGTAAAAATATCATACGTTCTAGACAATTTCTCAAATGTTCCGAATGTGATCTATTTTATTGTTTGATATGCACAAATATTACAGAAGGGCGATTTTACCTAATGACAGTCGAAAACAAAGAGAAATGGAGATGTAAAGCATGCATTAAAAAACTAGCCATTCAGAAAAATAGAAAGGTTTTTGGAAAAAATAGTCCAAAAACATCAAAACAAAATGTTGACCATCTATTACATAGGAGTTTTTCTTCCGAGAACTTATTTAATTCTGCTATTAGTGATGAGATTATTAACTCAACTATGAAAGACGACACCTTACAAAGAAGTCTACCAAACTTATCTATAATGGAAAACTCACAAATCTCGGAATTAAGAGCTAAAATAGACGCTTTAACAAATGACCTAAACAGTGCACACGGCGAAATTGACAAATTAAATTTTGAAAATGTGAACCTAAGAAAATCAATGGACGCTTTGCAAAAGAAACTCACTATTTACAACAAATTTATAAATGATACTAGCTCTCCAAAGAAAGCTACTCCTACCAAAGGTAATAGTAAAAAATCAAAAATAAAGTCGACTAAAATTACTCAGGATAGCACTAAAGAGGAAAAATTTGTTAATAATATACAGGTGAAAAATGTAAATATTGCGGAAGAAAATATGAGGAGTAATGCGAATGACAAAAATATAGAAATAATTACAAACTCAAACTACCAGAAAAAATCTTTTAAAAATAGTTTTATTGAGAATGACAAAAAACGTAAAGTTTTGATATTTTGTGACGAACAAGGTCGTGGACACAGAACACTATTACTCCTAGCGGAGAAGAATTATAGGTTCATACTTTCGATATGCGAACACAGCGCCCCCTAGCGCTGCAGTTCCCGCCCACATGAACTACGATCGCGCGGGAAACGCTAGGGAAATTTAAATGCTAGTATTACTTCCGCACTCAGAGACGTTTATTGGTTAAACTATCATTACCGTAAAGATTTTCAAATTCTTTATTTAGTGATAGTTGTAAGTAACCATAAAACGTATCTGAGTGCGGCAATTAGTGATTGAACATTTGAATCATAGCACAGTATGAATGGGTTGGATAACACAATCAATATTACTTGTGGACTCTATGCGTCAAATGTTCGATGACTGAGTTTTCAAGTTTGATTGCACCACGAGTTTGGTATAAGTATAATATTATAATTACTTATAAACCAAACTAATGCTGGAAATAAATAAAATATAGTCTCGATGATGAAATTATTTATTTAGATCGAAGCATGTTCCATGTAGGCTTGTTGTGGTACGTTTGTAAGTAAGGGTTAGCTTCGTTTTCGGTCAACTAACGAGTCTTATGTATAGAAACCACAGCCGCAGTGGCAATAGCCTCTTGCTGTAATTCGTCTGAAATAGATTAATACTATATAATCTCTACAAAAATATCCCGTAGTTCAAGCCTAGCCTCTATCACTTACGCTAAGAAAGGGTCTATTGTCAATAACCAAACTCATTTGGAGTTACAGGTCAGTCTTTTTACTAGAAAATTTCTAAGTCATTTTAACACAACAAAAATGTTTGAAAATCGGCATTTTTGTACCAAAGCATTTGACAAAAACGGCATTAGTATGCCAACTCCTATAAATTAGACATTGTTGTCATTTTCGGAAGATGTCGTTTTCAGAAGTTGTCGTTTTGGGAAGTTGTCTGTGCTATTTTCATTCAAAAATCGGCCCGTCTCGGCTCGGTGACAATGTAATATAAATCATCCCTGAATTGTTGTGGCCAACAATCTTTTTATGAATATTCTACTAATATCATAAATAGGATAAACAAAATAAAACACTTTATTTATCCTGTTTTATCGCGTTTTTATTTAAACCGAGCTTTCGCTTTTTTTGAGCTAGTTAGGGATAAAAATAATTATAATTTAAATTGAAAACTATTACAATAACTCTATAGTCCGCGTACACTGGAAAGTTTTTATTGCAATAATTATGAGGCGGTAGTTTACTGTAACTTTTAAGAATGTTAAAAATAGACAAATTACATCTCAGTCAACCTTGAAAAAGCCAACTGTAAAGTTGGCGAAAGCTCGGTTCAAATAATGAATAAAAACGTGATAAAACCGGATAAATAAAGTGTTTTATTAGGCAAAATCGCGAAAACCATAGAAGAAATTAGGATAAACAAATAAATAAATTCCAAATACCTTGATTTGGGTTACTGGGATATTTTTATTGGGCTGTTCTAATGACATTAAACCTTGTGAAGTGCTAGCAACAGGAACGATCTGAAACACATAGGCACATTTTGTATGAGTTGTTGTGGCCGACCATCTTTTTATGAATATTCCACTAATATCATAAATGTGAAAGTAATTTTGTGTGTTGTTTTTTTATGCCTAAACTGCTGAACCGATTTTGGTGAATTTTGGTATTGAGATAGATGGACCTTGGAGAAGGACATACCTACTTTTGATTCCAATTCTGAGTAATACCGAGGGGCACAGCTAGTTTGATATATTTATCTATATATATAAAAGAATGTCGTGTTAGTTACACCATTTATAACTCAAGAACGGCTGAATCGATTTGTCTGAAAATTGGTGGGGAGATAGCTTAGAACCAGGAGAAGGACATAGAATACTTTTAATCTCGCGGGAACTGAAACGGGACTTAAAACCGCGGGGCGCATCTAGTATCCATATAGAATTAGATCAAATTTACTATACTTAGTAAAGAAATAGGACCATGAAGTAAGTAGGTAGTTATATTATGTACGTAGTTACAACTCACTTGTATTTTTGGTGTTGGTGGTGCTGTTGACGAATGAAGCTCCTTACTTCGTAACTCGACTAATATGTGTCGAGCCTCAGTAGGTATGGCAAACTTATCAATCTCTTCCTATCATCACTGGTGTAAGATGAATTATCAAAATGTCCACCACGCAGAGTTTTGTGTTGTTTGTGTAACCTGATCCATGATGGAACAGAAGACCAATGTTCATCAGGGTAACAAAATGTAGACCATACTTTAGCCTTAAAATAAAAACACATGTTTTAAAACTTGAAATTTTTATAGAGGTATTCTTCTGTGTACAGGGAGCAAAGGATACTTACTACAAAGAGTTATTTACAGAAGGCTCGGGAAATCGGTGAAAAGTCACCGAAGGGTCTTCTTTCTGCACGAATACCACACTTATAACAAAAATAGACAATTTCGCAACGGAGTCTCTTTCTCACAATATAAACATCGAAAATATTATCTTAATTAAGTCTCTTTTTCATAGTACCACTACTCTGCAATATTAAATTCTAGCAAAACTCAAAACAAAACAACACAATGAAAAGTTTCTGAAAATTCAAAAAACGCCATTTTGTTTGAAAATGTTTCAGTTCCAACCATAGACGAAATATTAAATGAAGTAAGTTGAAGCATAATCTTTGCTGTCTTGCTCTTTTGTAGAGCTTTATCTCAGTTCAAAATATCCCACCCTCATTTGATGCTCGTGTTGGCATGCGTCTGTTAAAGAGCTGGCCTCCCCTGGTCGTGGATTAACTTTACTGCTGAAAACATTATTAGGTGAGAAATATATTGTTCAAGGAATTTGTAAAACAGGGGCTACGACACCTGAGATAGTCAGAGAGATTTCTTTAAGTACTGTTCAGTTTTCTATGGACGACTATGTCATAATATTTGGAGGTCTAAATGACAAAAACTACTGCTTTCACAACTGAATTTTACGCTGCGCAGTATTCCGACTACCAACATTATCGTATGCGGAACAACTTTCAATAGATACTTAAATACTGGCAAGCTGAATTATGAGCTAAGATTTATATCCAATCTGTATAAAAACGTGACTTTCTTGGATTTCGATCGAGATATTTTGTCTTATAATCCTCGTAAATACTTAACTGAATACATAGCTCGTAAGCTATTGAGGGAAGTTCTGCGTATAAGTTACAGAGTCGATTTTGAAAAACACCGAAACCAGATACAAAATAATCAACTAAAGCAAATCATTTTTAGAAATCAGTCAACACAAACTGAATTGATAGAGACAACCGGTGAAAATGCTTCAGACATTTTTTTAGAGAGAGCATAATTGAGAATAATTCTCAGACTATGTTCACAGTCCTTCATCAGAATATAGAAGGCTTAATAAATAAACAAGATAGGATGCTTATTGCAATTGATGAATTTCGAAGGCAAAATATCTATCTGGACGCTATTTGCGTGACAGAGCATTTTATTAGGGTTGGACACGAAGGCAATTTGAATTTGGCTGGATATAAGTTAGCCACAGCATTTCAGCGAATGGATAAGAGTAGAGGGGGATCCTGTATTATGCTGCGAGAAGATCTGGAATATGTGGTGATGAACATTGCTCTTGAGTTGTCAAAACCCTTTGAGTTCGAGTGTTGTGCGGTGTTTCTTCCTACTATAGATTTAATTATTGTATGCGTTTATAGAATCCCTTCGGGAAATGTAGACGTCTACTTACAAAAGCTTAATAAATTGTTACAAATCATTGTTACAAAAGATAGAAAGATTTTAATATGTGGTGATTATAATATAAATTTTAGAGACAAAAAACATAAGAATACAAAAGATATATTAAGTATTTTACATAGCCACAATTTACAACACCAGATCAAAAGATTTACTAACATATCGGCCAAATCAAAGACCTGTATTGATAACATTGTGACTAATTTCGATGGTAGAGGTCGGGTGCATGATTTGGGTCTTTCAAGGCATACAGCCCAAACATTTACATTCCAAGCTCATAATAATGTTTATTTGCGGTATTGGTATATTTCTGTGAGAGACTATTCTGATGATAATCTTAGAAAATTTAAAGAAATTATGTCTAGCTTGACGTTTAATGATACCTTAAAAGAAAGTAATGTAATAATAGCTTTTTCTCAATTTTATAATAGTGTTGTATTATTTTATAACTTATGCTTTCCTACAAAAAGAATTAAGAAAAAGATCAATGTAAAGAGTAACTGGATATCTAGAGGTATTAGGATATCAAGTATTATGAAAAGGAAAATGTATTTAGGACTTAGGCGGGATAGAAGTGCTGGGCAATTACATACATATTATAAGTATGCGAAAGTATTAAAAAAATGTGTATTAGTTGCAAATAAGTTATCGAACCTTAAATATATAAATAGGGCTGGAAACATTGGAAAAGCATCATGGAATGTTATTAAGTCGACTAAAAATATTAAACCTCCAGAAACAATTACCGAACTATGCATTGACAATGCTAGAGTAAGGAATCCCCAAGACATTTGTAATTTATTTAATGACTTTTTTATTGACATGGTGGAATCTAAATGTAATAGTAATACTAAATTGAAATTGACATCTAATATTTCAGAATTAAATTCAATTTTTTTGAATCCTGTTACGGTTGACGAAATTAAAAAAATTATTATGTCCCTAAAGAACACAAATGCAGTCGGATTTATGATGGTATTGCTACAAAAGTACTAAAATCATGTAAGGACTATTTGTCAATACCGATTTCTTATTTAATTAATCTTTGTTTCGAACAGGGTTATTTTCCGAAAGAGTTGAAGTTTTCAATTATTAAGCCTCTATTTAAAAAAGGAGATAGGTCAAATCTGAACAACTATAGACCAATAACCCTTATACCAACCTTGGCAAAAGTTTTTGAAAAGGTCATCTGTCAGAGGTTGACTGACTTTGTAGAGACACGAAGTCTCCTTAAAACGGAGCAACATGGTTTTCGTAAAAATAAGTCTACGACTCTTGCAGCTTATCATTTAATAAAGCTGGTAACTGACTCTTTGGAAGCTAGGGTACCGATATGTGGGATCTTCATGGATATGTCCAGAGCATTCGATTTTGTAAGTCATGAAATTCTCTTGAAAAAACTAAATAACTTTGGTATTAGAGGTAACGCTTATAGTCTGATTGAATCTTATTTAGCAGATAGAGTTCAGCAAACTGTAACGACCAAGATATGTCCTAAAACAAAAACTCTACTGGAATATGGATCGATATTTAGACATAACAAATATGGCGTTCCTCAAGGTAGTGTGCTGGGTCCGCTTTTATTCCTATTATATATAAACGATCTTCCTGACGTAGTAGATGACCCAATGGTTCTGTTTGCCGATGATAGTGTAGTGGTCATCAGAGATATTGCTGAGAAACTAGAAAATAAAGCAAATCAAAATTTACTGAAGTTGGGTACGTGGATGGAAAACAATAATTTAGTGTTGAATATCGAGAAGACTAAGTACGTGCAATTTTATAACCCGCAAGGCAAAGCACCACAGATCAAAATCACATATAGAAATGTAGAAGTAGATAGAGTAGATAAAATTACCTACTTTTTTGGGCATCACATTGGATCAACATGTTAGCTGGAAAGAGCATTGTCAGAATCTCTGTACAAAGTTGAATAGGTATGTTTATGTTTTACGAAGGATAGTAAATGTTTCCTCATTCAAAATTGGCTTAATGGCATATCATGGTTATGTAGGGTCTAACTTAAGATATGGTTTAATTCTTTGGGGTAACTCTTGTGAGGCAGAGTCCGTTTTTACCGCCCAAAAAAAATGTATGAGGGCATTATTTAAAATAAATGATCAGACGTATCACTGTGAACCTCTCTTTAAAGAATCAAATATACTGACATTATGTTGTTTGTATATTTATGAGGTATGTATTTTCGTTAAAACTAATTTTGATTTCTTCAAAGAGAAGCCCAATACCTACTCTGAACGGTTAAGAGATCGCAACTACAAAAAATTGATCGAACCAAAATTTAGACTGACAGGTAGCAGTAAAAGCGTCTATGGAATGTGTGCTAAAATTTATAATGCTCTCCCGTTGGATCTCAGACAATTGACGCTAAACAAGTTTAAAAAAGGGCTTTATAATTTATTATGTGATAAATGTTATTATGATGTAAAAGAACTTGTACCTGATTATATTATTTGATGTGCCTATATTGTAATTATTATTATTGACATTTGTTTTCTGTATTTTTGTCATTAAAATTTGTAGTATTAATTTATTATCATCACAATTATCATTATCTTTGACTTATTTATCAATTTATATTTGAAAGCTTAATTAAAACTTTGACAGTGCCTTGACATAAACAAATACAGAACTGTGACAGAATTGTAATAAATAAAAGTATTAAATTAAAGTTGTTGCCAGGAACTCAATTTTAAAATGATTATTGTGATAAAAAAATTTAAATTTATTATTAGTACCTAGACAAATTTTAATTACTATACGCTCAATAGAGCAAATCATGTCGAGCTTTCTATTGTTTTTATTCCAACTGATTTGTACCATGATTATAGTGAATAAATGAATATGAATATGAATATGATCGTCCACAGGCGGTAAGGCTGCCCATTGTGCCAATGTAGTTTTAAGTATTTTCTTTGTATAACTTGTTGTTTTATGTGTTTTTGGTACGATAAAGCATTAATCTATGTAGGTATCTATAAGGTAATTAAATTAATGACCACAATCAATTAGACACATTTTTATTTAAAAATACATTTTGTTGCAATGATAACTTGTTGTTTGTTATATCAGCAAATTACGTTAATTATAATAGGTACCACGTTGAAACTAATATATAACGTAGACCATATTATTATTATTCTTATAATTAGGTATATTACAGAATGGTTTAATATTTTAATGAACATTTCCTAGGTCAAAGATCATACATCTTTGGCAGTTTATAATAATGTTTTGTGAGTCTTTTAATCTGTAAAATATTCTTTATAAAATTAATTACTAAGAATAAAACAACATGAAAAGAAAGAATGTAAAAAATATTTAAGAATATAAAAATACAGAATGAATGCTAAAATAAAAAATAAAAAAATACATTTAAAACAATATTTGTACAATAGTCAGATGCTTTACAATATATAAAGAACAGAAATAAAATAAATACCTATTACATTGGCATTACAATATTTTGGCTGACACAGTTTAATTTTAAAGTCTACATAGGGCACAAAAACTACTTATACAGTGTCGTCGGGGGTCCCTTCTTTTTGCTCTAACTTTTCAGTCATAAACACAAAAGGCATAACGATTTGGGCATAAACATTTTTGCCATAATACACATAACGCATAAAAGCTTTTGGCATAACCGACATTTAGCATAAACATTTTAGGCATTATGCTCATGGCATAAATATTGTTGTGATGATACCCATTAGTCATTCATTCATTACATTACGCATAAAAAAATGGCATAAATATTTAATTTCAACACATCTTTTTTAGGGTTTCGTAGTCAACTAGAAACCCTTATAGTTTCGTTATGTCCGAGACGGTATGTACTAAAAAGCAGAAATTTTGCATGAGTATATATAATGTTCACGCCAATTAATGTTCACCCTTTTTGAGGGTACCTCCCCCACATGTAACATGGGGGTTGATTTTTTCTCTATTGCTTATCCCATCGTGTGGGGAATAGTTTTCAAAAACAGTTTTTCATTTTAGGGTTCCGTTTTTGAAATATTGAGCTTCAAAGTGTTTTACAGTTTTAGTTTTTACAGTTATGTGTACCTTCCCCCCCCCACTCTAACAGCCAAACGTTTATCCTTGGAAACGTTATTATAAATTAAGTTTTTTAGTGCATATTTTTTGATTATGATTGGGTCGATAGTGGAGGACATTTCTATTTTTTTAATTGAACTTATGTTTAAACTCATGCGATTTGATTATTTGCCAAACATTTTTAGGAGGATAAAGTTTATGTGGTTTGTGTTTATGGTTTATGAATATTATGCTTTACGTTTTATGCCTTCTGAGTTTAGGACAAAAAAAATATGCCAGGCGGAGGAGACCCTGTGGTCGCATTCAAAATTATATATAGAAAATCATGTTGTTGAGACTCACATGCTGAACTACCAGTCGCGTGGTTTGATAAATTATACTAAATGATAATCGAAATGGATACCATAGTAGTGATAAATAATAGATATAATGAAAACCCAATTTAAATTAACTTCAACTAAAACTTAAACTTTAGAAGAAGAATAATAAAGGTGAACGCAGATTGATCAGAGACGAAAGAACCGAAAGATTCGAATTTTATATTATAAAATTGTTGTGGCAGCGGGCGTGTAGTGTGTATGCGGGTCATCCGAATCAAACGAATCGATCGCATCGGTAGAATTTTACACAGCTGCAGTTGATGAATAACCAAGTTCTATGTAGATGTCGTACGCAACTATCAGAGTACGAGTGAATCGGTTGATTAGACCGCTTCGCCAGCGTCCGCCGAACTGATGACGTCATCAGAAATATAAATGTGTTGATCCACGGGTAAATGTAATTATACAGGGTTATGGGTTTCGAATTCAAAGCCCTTCAGGGGGTGACTTTCCACATCAAAACGAAAATTGTTCTACGATTTTTGGAAATTCGTTTTTTTTTTTAAATTTAGAGGTTTTTCACTGAAAAGACAACTGTTTTTGAAAATAAATTCAATTAAAGTATTGATTGTAGTTTGTAGTTGACCAAAGTAAAAGAAAGGACAACTTAAGGTCAATGACCTCTAACTCTAAGAAATAGCTGATTTCGTACCTACTTCGAATTTTTAAAAGTCGTAGAACAAAAGTTATTCGTTTTGATGTGGAGAATCACCTCCTGAACGGTTTTGAATTCGAAACCTATAATCCTGAATAATTATAGATAAATTACATTTACCCGTGGATTAACACATTTATATTTCTGATGACGTCATCAGTTCGGCCGACGCTGGCGAAGCGGTCGATAAGGTACTGTTTCCATTTCCCAGGTACTTTCGGCTCTGATCAATCTTCACCTTAAAACAGCCAATTAACAAGTAAATAACAATCATAGCTAAGCCTAAGTACTTAAGATGATAAAATAAGTACCTAGGTACTTATCAAAATATTTTAGTAAAAAGTTTTTGTTTACTAAAATCAAAAGAAAAGGAATGGTTACAAACGCTTACCTTATAAATAAGTAACAGAAAATATATAACAGAATGTTAAGCACAAAAGTAACATTCAAATTAGAAGAACCATCTCAATCGGTCAAGCCACCTTCGAGTAATTGGTGAACAAACATAAAAAAAAACATACGCGACGAATTGAGAACCTCCACCTTTTTTGAAGTCGGTTAAAAAGTGAAAAAAAAAACAATAAGTCGAAGGAAAATTTGGCCATTTTCCTTAAGTTATTTTATTTTACATTATTCCGCAACATCCTGTATTTGAGTGTAACTTAGATTACTGAACGTTAATATTAACGATAATTAATGGTCCAACACCTAATCTGTAACAGTATGAATATAATTTATGGCCTCTTTATTGCACAGATACGAAGAGAATGTGATTATAATTACATACTTAATTTAAACTTACACCTTACACTAATAAATTAGTTTATATTAACATTTTAATTAACATTACACAGATTGATTTTAAAAGAAATTTTGTTTGAGTTAAAAACAGAGCACAGAGCATTTTTAATATTTTTATAATAGTTCAAATCTTTTAGTATTATGTAATCAAATTCTTTAGTTTTTATCTTTTGTGCATTGTTGAAAAATAACTGCTATAATTTGATGTAATTTACATTAACTTTGGTCTAAATTTAACACCCATATTCCACAAGCAAAAATGTTTTATCATGAATTAATTTAAGTAACATTTTAATAGTAATGAACATGACTATTGTTGTAAAAACGAAATAATAAATTGGTGTACTAAAAGTTCTTTTATCCATATAATAAAAACGAACTGGATTCTATAAAATCAAGACACCCTGTATTCCTTGTATTACAGATTTTTCCCAAACAGTTTTTTTGTATGAAAAATTACCATATTTTACCACAAATCTTACAGCCAATTTTAGTTTGGAAAATCTACTTACTCCACAACCATTAAACCTATAATGAAATGGACACATTTGTGCAACAAGTACCTACATAAAACAAATATCACATCAATTTGAATAAATCAAAGACAATGCTTAGGCCATAGCATTGTCTTTGGAATAAATTCAGTGTACATCACATTTATGAGAACACATTGATAGGCCTTGGGGATACTTTGGCAAGGGTAGAAGGGCTTGCGAGAGGGTCACTCTGAGATTCATTCTGTTTTGCTTCACTCGTGGCCATTTTTACTGCCTCTTTGTACGCACCTCGCTTCTTCTTGTTGAATCGAATCTATAAAAGATAAATAACAATTAAGATCATGCCTCAAATAATTCTGGCTATCAAATACTAGAAAAATGAGGGTTAAGATGATAATGATTTTATGATATGAAAAGCATGAAAAAATTAAATTGAAATTAATGTCACTCACATTATAGTCTTCTAAGAATGGACTTAAGCTGTCACATGGCATTACAGATGATGTAGTAGAAGCAAACCAGGCAACATGAGCCCTAGAGGCCGAAGTCACACTCAGGACTCGGCCGGGCCACCAAGGAAACCCCACAATCTTACCCCAGACTATATCCCCCGGCGCTACTCTTAGTAAATCACCACCTACCCCTTCAGAACTGTTTGCAGGGAAATCGGGGATAGTTTCCCCTTCCCACTCTTCGGAGCCACTTTCGGCTTGCTCTGAGCATTCATATGAGTTGCTACTTAGCCGTCGTAAGCTAATAGATAGCTTCTGATTCATACAATGTTCTTTTATATCACTAAAGTAATCTACAGAATCTTTGTTTGTGTTTTCATCACATTTCTTTGCCGATTTGTATTTCTTTTTATGTTTTACCCTGTGTTTATGTTTTCGTTCTAATGGGTCTGACGGTGGGCTATCCGAGACATTGTTACGAGGTGATAATGCTCCTATATGTTTCTGCACAGGTATAGTTTTGTTTTTCTTTGCTTGTTTCTTAGCCTTTTTCAAAGCTTTCTTTGCTGCTTTGGAGTCTTGTTTGGGGGTTTTATTCATATCACATGATACACCTGAATCTTCATTGAAATCACCTGACAGAGGTGGTATTTTGACCACTGTTCCTTCACCCTCCCCGAAACATATTTTAAGAGTTCTGGCACTAGAGAACATTGAATTGTATTTACTGTCCTGATCTTCTGGTTCTTGTGTGTCCGTAACACTAACGAAAGCAAGTTCCGGAGTCACATAGGTCTCATTATCAGGGGTTTTACTTATTTTGTTTTTTTCACTAGGTTTTTTGGCGACACTTTTGATTTCACTCGGTTGGAGACGCGATAGTTTAGGTATAAGCATGCTGCCCATTAGATATTTCTTTTCAATCTTGGATGAGTCAGATTCCTGAGGTATATCGTCATCGGAATCTAGCTTCCGTTTTTTGGACACGTCTACATTCTCGCTGTTTTCGTTGCAAATTCCTTGGCAGTTCGAACACAACACCTTTCTTGGTCTCAACCTCACTGTCATCTTTTGTCGCGGCTGCGGTTTACTTTTAGGTCCTGGTTTCTTCGATTTTTGGACATGTTCACTCGCATACTGAGGTTCTTGGTACAGGAATCTTTGACTAGCGGAATGTAGTTTATCATCCTTTACATCAGCCGGGGTGGGCTGTTTTGTGAATGCTGGATGGAGGCTGTACACTCCGAAAGGTAAATTACTGAAAAAACAACAAAATAAGGAAAACTGTTCTGAATTTCAGGGTACAAATCGATAATGTAACACTGCGTAAATTCATCAAACGTACCCCTTATTGGAATCCAATAGCACACCCTGAAACTTTTTGTCCTCTGTGGAATACGTTACAACTAATAAGTCGGCTAAAGCTTCCTCAACATTCACTAAAATCTGAGAATTCTTCTGAATAGTCATATCGGCTGTTGCTACGACAGCCGCCATATTTTATTAGTATTTTCATGGACAGTCATTTTTTGTAGTTCGGGCTGGGGTTGCTACACTAAAAAACAGAAAAACTGAAACTTGCTAAGTGTGAACTTACCTTAAGTTTTACTTGAAAGTAAACTTAGTTTGGAAACGATAAACCACTTTTCTCTTGCTCCTACAAAAAAAAACTGATTTTGACATTGGCAAATTTAATCTCGTTTTCTTCGTAGCTGCGACTGGTTGCGATTGTTTTACGGCATTTCTAATAAGCATTTACCGTGAATTTCCGACTGAATTATTAACTATAAAACCATTTTTCTCGTACAGAATTAACAAATACTCTCAGGTAAATGTTTTCATTTCAATTTCATTTAGAATAACGTGAGTATCGCATATTGATCGTCACCTTACATAACTAAACAAATCTCTGCATAAATAAAACTTACAAGTTATTTGTCTATCCTCAAGGTCCCAGAACGGTAATTAGAAGCCGGTTTCTAATGTCATTTTCTGCTAGTAGATGATCACGACTCACTTACATGATTTTTAGTGAGGTTTGCTTTGATGTTGGTAAAGTATGTAGGTGCACCTTTTCCCACATTGTTTTATTAATAGGTTGAAACAAGAGCGACTCCTACTCTACCTATGTTCTATTCTATGACAAAATCCAGTGGCTGCTGCACCCAGTAGATTCAATTTACTAATTTTGGTAGGTAGGTTTGGTTAGGCAATTTTGGTGGGTAAATTACCAATCTTAACATCTACCGGCCTAAATTGCATTGTCAAGGTGGTGCAGCCACTTTAAACTTCTTTCGTCCTGTTATCACTGATAGTAGTTGTCAGATAAAGTTAGAGGCCTTAAGGCGACTTGAACAACTCTAACATTAGGTAAGCTGCACCACTATATGAAAAAAGAAGAAGCCACTTTAATGCAACCCTTATTCCAATTCCAATGTAATTTCCCTACTCTTACCCTTAGTCACATTGTATTATATGCATTTGCATGTTTTGCAATATGCAATGGCATTTAATTATAATTCTTTTTTTTTATAATGTTGTATATTTTGGTACTTTGCCGCCAGTCCTAAAAAATACTCAAGCTTTAAATAGATTCAAATAAATTTAATGTGTAATCAAGCCATACATAGTAAATGGCTTTTTGTTTGTGTTTATTTTACCCTTTTTAAGTGCATATTTTAGTATTTTGTAAGTGCATTATTTTTTATTATTATTATATTATATATATTAGTGTATTATTTATTAGTAATCAGATGTCTACCTATTGCTAATGAATCACACTTTTCTATAAATAATCATATTTTTTAATTTTCTTTTAATTACAGAATGACCACAGAAAAAAGGATTGATATTACCCAACCTTTGTGGGACCAAAGCACATTCTTTGGGAGGTTCAGACACTTTGCATTTATATCCAACCCACTGCTGTCAATAGTGCCTGAGAAGCAGCTCCATGAGGCTAAGGATCTGTATTTAAAATATAAGTAAGTTTAATGTAGAAAAACACCGGCCAAGTGTGTGTTAGAGACGTATATAAAGATTTCCATACCACTAAAAAACATGTTTGTTGTATGCCCCACTTAGATATTTATTTTATACTGTTATTATCTGTAATAATGGTTTACTCTGGTAAAACAGTTCAAAAATTTGTGAAAATTTTAACTGTCTATCTAGAATGAGATATAGAGAGTGATATCCAGAAGGAAGTGTAATCTTAGTGTAAGGGTTACATATTTACTCTTTTGGTACAGAAACTACACAGTTGTACCTGCTTAAATCACTATCTCTTCTCCTAACTTTCATCTGTTTGTGTTTTAAATCAGTTAAGTAGTTTCTTATTTGTAAGAAGAAGTATTGCAACAAACTAGCATTTTCAATAATAAAATTGCTACAAAGGAAACTAAAGATCTTGGACCAGTTGTGAGGCACAATGGGCTAGTTAAAATATTCACCAATCTGTCCCCTAAGAAATCACTGGCCATGTTATTCAACTGGCGTTAACATTATCCCTATTATGAGTTGATATATAAACACATGCAATGTAACATTATCAATTTAGGTATGTCTGCAATGCAAAACATCGACTTGTGTGGCAAACAATACGAGAATGAAGCAGCAGCATTTTAATGTTCATTATATTAGTAAATTTATGGTGGGGTATATTCAATGTTACTTGCCACTGTGACCCCAGGCTCTTGAGAGGGATGTAACATGAAATGAGAAACTTATATTAAATAAATTTTGGATATTGCGAGACATTGTACACAGTGCTATCTAGCCCCAAATTCTCGCTACCTTTGGCTTTGCATTCTTATACTCAGACTTCTGAATCTAACATTCAAAATGTAAATAAAACTGTCAGTATCAAAGGAAAAAGCAACTAAAGAGCAGTCACTTTCAAGTAAATTTACGAGTATTTTGTTTACACTTTTATTCTGAGGCAGTTGTAATTGTCAGAATCAAATTTTTTAATCAAATTGATCTAAGATTCTGAGATAATGAGTATAGTTTCGTGTTTTTCCTTTGGTATTGATTTAGTTATTAGTGGACTTCACAAAATTGTTTATCTTGAGGATTAACCTTTTAAGTTTTTAACTCATTTTGACCACATTTTTACTCTTTCAACAGAGTAGGCCAAGAACCCGCAGGCACCAAATTCGAGCAAGTTGTCCGAGCGAAGCAACTTTACGAGTCAGCGTTCCACCCTGACAGCGGGGAGCTGCAGAACGTGTTTGGCCGGATGTCGTTCCAGATGCCGGGAGGGTGTCTTATTACTGGGGCCATGTTGCAGTGGTATAGGTGAGAGATGTCTATTGTATATCTATTTATGTACTACAAGAGGTGACTCGGCATGCCAAAGCGGATATGGCCTAACGAGATTTACTTTATGCCTGAGTGCAAACCATAGTAAAAAAAAACCCGAATGGAGGAGTGGTACGCCTTTTCCCAGCTGTGGGACGCCTTTCCCCAGCTGTGGGACGCCTTTCCCCAGCTGTGGGACGCTTTTCCCCAGCTGTGGGATAATTTCGGCTAAATTAATAGTTGATAGCCTAGACGTCAGCCGAAAACGCTGATTTTTGTACGCAATTTGGAAGTTAACAATGGCACATAAAATATCGCTACACATCTAATTTTATATAGGTAATTCAATTCTCTACAAATTTCCTATTGATGGTATATTTAAAGTGATAAAATATCTTTATTACTATTAAATAAAAATAACCGATTTTTGTGGAGAAACTCATCTGAGACGCAAAAGCCATTTTGTCTACGAACGTCTAAGACGAAAAAAAGTCTGGCGTCTAAGCTATTAGTTATAATAATAATAAAAGAAAGAACAACAATCTGTGGGGCTCTCATACTGTGAATGACAGCTAGACGGCGCTGTGTGCTTTCACAAAATTTATTTCTAGAACAGCCACAGCGGTAGTGGTAGTATAGTATGAGAAGTATGGTATGAAAGTGTATAATTATGAGAGCTCTTATCTGTGTGAGTAAATAGAGGTTATTCGAAAAGACACCAATATTTCTCATATAATTCAAAATGTCTTTATTCAATAAAATATGAATAAAGACATTTCTGTGTTTCGGAATGCGACCTCCAATCCGGGAAGGGTTAGGGAAAAAGACAAAAAAGTCATGGGTTTATTTGCAATGGTCATGCGTTTCTTTTTATTTCCTAATGACCAGAACAGCCACCGCGGTGGTATTCTGGCAGTGGGTGAACCAGTCGTTCAACGCGTTAGTGAACTACACTAACCGCAACGCCAACTCGCCGCTGACCACCACCCAGATGGGCGTGGCGTACGTGTCGGCGACGTCCGCCGCGATGGGCACGGCGCTCCTCTTCAAGTTTGGAGTGCAAAAACGTGCTACTAATCCTATACTTGCTGTAAGTTCCTCTTACTTATAACATAGCAGATTGAGTTTAATCTTTATTGAGGCTAAAAACTATAGCCAGCTTACATAACGACTCCTGAACATTTTTTTTTTTTATAAAAAGTAAAGGGTTAAAAAGTAGCCTATGTGTTATTCCCGGTAGCCAGCTACCTATATTCCAAGTTTCATTGCGATCCGTTTAGCCGTTTTTGTGTGATTGAGTAACAAACATCCAAACACAGACACTTTCACATTTATAATATTAGTAGGAAATACAGGGTGAACCATTCCGATAGTCATTCAGAAGGATGAACTATGAGAGATAGCGAAAAATGCTCAAAGGAGTTGCTTCCCCGATTTCCAGAATTTGATCTTTATCAGCAACACTATCGATCGGTACAATAATATACGGTGTTTATTTTTATTTTTTGCAAAAAGACAAGGTTCGATCCCTGGCTAGGGTAATAAACTAATAATGCCATTTTAGTTTTTGTCAAAATCAGGAACGCTACTCCTTTCAGAATTTTTTGCTATCTCTTATAGTTTAGGATATCCTTCTGAAAGCCCATCGAAATGGTTCACCCTGTATAGAGAAAGTTATTTTTGCCATACAAATTTTCGGTTAACCATCCAAGTAATGAGCGGTCATTACTTGGATGGTTAAGCAACGCTTGGTGCGGACCAAGCGTTGCTTAATCAAGACCATTCAAATCGGCAGGTGCAGCTAGGCCAAATGAGGTCCTACGAAAAATTCAAGTGTGCTATCATAACATCACTCTTACGGTGAAGGAAAACATCGTGAGGAAACTCATAACTTAAAATCACGCTAAAAGCAGCAGTTATAGGGCTAGTTGCGGACTTACGGTAAAAATGGCCCCTGAAGTCATACAGCCAAACTATTAAAACTAATGAATAGTTTTGCATTACTAAAATTGTGTGTTTCAGAGGTTCGTGCCATTCGTCGCTGTAGCGGCCGCCAATTGGGTCAATATTCCATTGATGAGACAAAACGAAATACTTTTAGGTAATATAATTTTTTCTATGGTTTTCGCGATTATGCATAACAAAACACTTTATTTATCCGGTTGAATCGCGTTTGAGAACTCCCATGAGTTTCTTCGTGGCTTCTTCTCATGTGAGGGCGCGTTCCGAAGCCATGGTAGTTTTTTGAGCTAGCTAGGGATAAAAAAAATTATGATTTAAATTGAAAACTATTACAATAACTCTATAGTCTGCATACACTGAACCGTTTTGTTGCAAATAATTATGAGGCGGTAGTTTACTGTAATTTTTTAGAATGTTAAAATTAGACAAATTACATCTCAGTCAACCTTGAAAAAGCCAACTGTAAAGTTGGCGAAACTCGGTTCGTTTAAAACAATGAATAAAAACTCGATTCAACCGGATAAATAAAGTGTTTTTATTTTTTATTTTTTGGTAATATTTCCACATGTATATGTATAATTTCATTGAGTTTTTTTGCGTGTCTCTATTTCCGTATCGTTGACCTGACTTCTAGTTAAATTCATATAAAATTGTTTTCATATAAATTTATTTGAAAGTGACAGCTTTTTGTTTACTTTTTCCTTTGATAATTAACAGTTCTGTGTTTACATTTTTGATGTAAGATTCTGAAACATAGGGTATAAGGTCATATTTCACATAAAATATGACTACCTTAGATTACCGAATTACGATATACGAATTTTGATTCATCTTTTATAATGGTATGTAAGTAATTTTCTGAAAAGTTTGACTTAGGAATTAGTGAATCTCATATTTACATTTTACCGGGTCTTAATTGCGTACTATTATTTATTTTCTTACCTCGGTAAATAATATGTTAACAAATCGTATGAATTTAAAAAGTTTACTGGTGAATCTCGTTCATCAGAAATGAGTTTGAATTGCTTCACAAAAGGTGACCTTTATCCTTCTAATCTCTAATAGAAATCAGTCCAGTTCTATGATTGCTCCTCTTTATTTAAAGACTATCTGTGCCCCGCGGTTTCACCTGCGATCCCGCGAGAAGTTCGATATTCATCTTTCATAAGAAATTTCTCTTGATTATAACAAACACAACAAAAAAAAGAATTATCGAAATAAGTCCAGTCGTTTACGCGTGATACCGTGACCAAGGGAAATAGGGTTTCATTTTCATATTATTACTGCGCCCCGCGGTTAAACGCGCGTCAAGGTTTGTCAAAATCGGTCCAGCATTTTTTCTTTCATAAGAACCTTCTCCTGATCATAAGGAAGACAACAAAAAACAATTATCGAAATCGGTCCAGCCGTTCAGGCGTGATGCCATGACCAAGCAATATAGGGATTCATTTTTATATATAAGAAGACTAGCTGCGTCCCGCGGTTTCACCCGCGTAAGTCTTTATCCAAAATTCAAAAATTTCTGGCATAAGATTCTTCTCCTGATCATAACAAACACAACACAAAAAGAATTATCGAAATCGGTCCAGCCGTTCAGGCGTGATGCCGTGACAACGCAAAATAGGCATTCATTTTTAAATATAAGATTATATAAGAAGATTGCATTTCTATTCGTTAATTTGCTCTCATCAGGTGATTAATATTTCAGGTTTAAACGTAGAAGATGAAAATGGTAAAATAATTGGAAAGTCTCAGTTGGCGCCTGTCAAAGGTATCTCTCAAGTAGTCACATCGAGGTAAGTGTACTGCTAAAAATAATAATATGTATGTATTTACAAAAGAAAAATAAATATAAGTAGAATATCCGATGTCTAGTCACCATAACACAAGCTTAGCAGCTTACTATGGGGCTAGATGGCGCTGTGTGTTGGTCACAGAATTTATTTATTTACTTAATTAGGACATAAACTTTAGGAATGGTTCGGTATTCAGCCGTAAGTCTTAATATAGTTATGAGTTTGAGAGCTGCTCAATTGTTAAAGTAGAACTCAAATGTTGAGTAGCGTTTCTTTATTCAGCCGTAAGTCCTAATAAAGTACGATTCAGGTTTACAGTTGAACGTTTACGATTTTTTGAATGTATTTTTTTGCGATTGAGTAACTGCGATGTTACGGTAATGTCTTTCTCATCGAACTAGTTTGTATTTACTTACGAGAATCGGGCTGCTGAGCTACACAAACCCTCAGGCTACGGCCGCATAGGCATGCGGGTTGGTTCTCGCCTTGCGCCTAGTGACGTGCCATCTGACAAGATACATAGCTAGGCGCCGAGCTCTCAGTGCGGTCGGTCGCAAAGTTTCTAGAGTATTCTAGACTGATCGTTTTAGTTAGGTGACTTACTAGCCTCTAGGCGCTAAGCCAGCCTCCTGTCTATGCGGCCACAGCCTAAGGGTACAGATTGACATGTCACCTAGTGGCATGCTCAATACCACGCCTATAGCACACATAAAGAAATTCATGCACACATCGACATTTTGTTTCGAAATGTGCAGGAGGTCTAAAGCATGCCACTAGATGGCATGTCTATCTGGACCTTAACAGGTTTAATCCTAACCCTATGTGTTATATTCCAGGATAGTAATGTGCGCTCCTGGAATGCTGCTGCTCCCTGTGATAATGGAACGGCTGGAACCCAAGCGCTGGATGCAGAGGATCAAGTGGGCCCACATCGGGATACAGACTGGGATTGTTGGCATCTTGTGAGTTTCATAATATCATAAAAGTCAAAAGGAAATAACATAATAAACTATAAATTATACAAGGTGTAACGGGTAAGCACTTTTAAGCCGAAAGGCGGTTGTTCTAGACGACTAGGCGAACTTTTGCTCCACAACTTTTGAAAATTCGAACTTTTTTTTGAAAATTTTGAGGCTATGTTTCACTGAAAAAACAGCTGCTTTTGAAAATAAAGGTAATAGAAGGTTTGATCGTAGTAGACCAAATTAAATCAAAGGACAACATGAGGTCAATGACCTCGAACTCTAAGAAACAGCTGATCTTCAAGTAAACTTTCCGAATTTCCAAAAGTCGTAGAACAAAAGGTTTTCGCCTAGACGTCTAGAACAAACCTCTTTCGGCTTAAAAGGGCATACCCGTTACATCTTGTATATTTTTTTATTTCAAGTGCAAGCCCATACTGGGCGTTCATAGAACTATTTTGTTATTTCCTTTAGATTTTTGTACAACAATAAATGCACATGATCATTTGGCCATGTCTTAGGTGTAGTGTTTTTAGTATGGCTTCGGAACGCACCCTCCGATGAGAAGAAGCCACAAGAAACTCATGTGGTTTTTTTTTGATCATGTGTTAAATTACAATCGTCATAATACAGACATACCTTGTTTATATTGCACTTGGTATATAGTATTTCAATAGTAGATTGTTAGACAAGCGCTAAATGCATGCATTTCACCTGAGATATTTCTGGCGCTCGAACGAAGTGAGAGAGTTATTTCGGCTGTGAGGAAATTTTAATACTACACGCATAATAATTTTAATGAAACATATACAGCTAATAAAACATATCATATAACATCGACATAAGTTGTAGCGAGAATTTTTAGTAAATAAAACTAATCTACTGCCAACATTAGAACAAAAAACGAATTACTTGTCTATTGGCTACTCTGATGGGCTACAATATAATCACGTTGGTCACGACGTGCACTTTTTTTTTT
The DNA here is from genome assembly GCA_949358125.1 of Idaea dimidiata. Lineage (NCBI taxonomy): Eukaryota > Metazoa > Arthropoda > Insecta > Lepidoptera > Geometridae > Idaea > Idaea dimidiata. The sequence continues at coordinate 16,253,529 of OX442328.1, forward strand.
TTTAGAAGCACATAGACTACTTTTTATACCGATATCGATAGTTCCCCGGTAGCAGACCTGCGTGAATTTACGTGGGTAAACAGCAAGGCGCAGCAGTTAAAAAATAAATTGTGCCTACTAAACTTTATAAATTCACACGATTTGTTAACATATTTACATTTTACCGGGGCTTAATCGCGTATTATTATTTATTTTCTTACCTCGACGTTTCGATCATGTTACAATGATCTTGGTCGCAAGGGAACTGGAGCTGCGGCGGGTCTTCTATAAATAACCATTGTTGTTTATTGTCCGGCAGTGGGTAGGTGTAGAGATTTTTAAAGTACGTGACGCGGTTAACACCCGGTAAAATGTAAACGATACATTGTTCATCCAGCTGTTAATCATCATTTATAAGTAAGGGGGTTATATTCCACTTAATCCCAAAGATAATGGATCAGAATAATCATGGATACGTTAATTAAAATAATGCCTATAATAAGTATTTTATTTTGTATTATTTTTATTATGCTCATGGCATTCTTAGCGAATGTGTTAACTGTAAAGTTAATCATAAGCACAGCTAAATCACTGGAAAGTGTAAATGGCGTCTCAATCGAGCCTTAGTAAAAAAAAATAGTTGACAGAGAAAAAATCATATACTTAAATTCGCTGCTCGGGGTGAGAGTTCGCGTGGCTTAATTGGTTAGGTTAGGTTAGGTTAAAAATTTATATTTTTAAAAATTCATATCCTTAAATTCGCTGCTCGAGATGGGAGCTCGCGTGGCTTTAATTGGTTAGAGCGCTATGGTATTGACCTAGAGGCACGAGTTCAAACCTCGCCCGGAGTGATTTTTTCGGGGATTATTTTTTCCGTTGAAATATTTATATTTTATTATAATTACAGTTTAACGTTCATGGTACCAACGGCGTGTGCTATCTTCCCACAAAGATGGTAAGTTATACTTTAACGCTTATTTTACTGAGAAATATTTAACAGTGTCGATCCCGTAGGAATATCGGGATAAAAAGTAGCATAATGTGTAAATTCAAATGTCTCCAGCTAACTGCATACCAAGTTTCATTGTAATAGGTTTAGTAGTTTTTCCGTAAAGGAGTAACAAACATCCTCACTTACTTGCATACAAACTTTCTGGTTTGTTTTATTTGCTGTTAGGGTTGGGTTCAATGTATAATAATATTAAATTTTCTATTTCTATGTATGAAATGTATGTATTTACAAAAGAAAAATAAATATAAGTAGTATATCCGTTGTCTAGTCATCGTAACACAAGCTTAGCAGCTTACCACGGGGCTAGATGACGCTGTGTGTTGGTCACAGAATTTATTGATTTATTATCTTCTTACTAATTTTATAAAGGCGAAAGTTTGTATGTATGTATGTGACTTTGATACTCTTTCACGCAAAAACTACTGAAACAATTGCGATTAAACTTGGAATATAGGTAGCTGGATACCGGGAATAACATGTAGGCTACTTTTTATCCCGATATTCCCGCGGGATCGGGACTTACGCGAATGAATCCGCGGGGCGCAGCTATTATTTATAATTTTCTTTATTTTTTTCAGTAAAATATCAATAGATACCATCAAGCGTTTTGAGAAAGAAAACTACGATGAGATAGTCAAGAACACAGACGGTCGACCACCGGAATATGTCTACTTTAATAAGGGATTGTAAATTACCTCAAAGGATAGCTGTTACTTTATACCGGCAAGCTGATTATGTAACTCTGTTACATAACGCAACCATTTCAATTGTTTCTACCGATATTTGTTAAAATCTCGGTGGAAACAATTGAAATGGTTGCGTTCACTTAATTTTTCACGTCATACAGTAACAAACAAGTTGCTTTTGCAATTGAATCGATGATTTCTAAAACAACATAAGTAATAAAAATAAAAATGTGCAGGAGACTCAAATAAGTGAATTTTATCAGTTTTTCGAACAATCGATAAAATTAAATAATTCATTAGAATATTCCTTTAATTAGTATGTTTTAAAAAAAATTACAGACATCTAGGCTGTTTCGAATAATGTTAAATGAAGTTTGAAGTTTAAAATAATAATAAAAACTCGGAAAAAAAAACAGAAAGTTATGTTGTTCTTACACTAAACGACATTTTCAGCACACGATTTTAGCATAAAAAATCAGCAAAATAAGCTTGTTTTAATGCATTAATTGGACATAAACTATGCTCAAATTCACTTATCTCTGGATTTCTAAAAAAAAATTAGGTATCTTGTTTTATAAATCATAGATTCAATTACAATACAACTAGCAACTGTAACTGTCAAATTGTATACCCGTAATGTAAAAATCAACAATTTTAATTGCCTCAATCGAAATTTGTTTGCAACAGATTTACATAATCAGCTAGCTGGTGTTAATTGAGTATTTAGCGCCCAAGACTATTGTAACATAGTTGAAACGTCGAGGTACAAAAATCAATAGGTACGCGATTAAGACCCGGTAAAATGTAAATATGTTTACAAATCGTGTGAATTTACAAAGTTTATTACTTATAAGGACTTTCACACGTTGTCAATTGCCGAACATGGCTCGTAGGTGTACGGTCCGTGGAGTCTTAGTGTAAGTTAATAAGAGAAGATCATTAATAAACAGTATTTGTATAAGTTTTCAACAACACTAGGGAGTTATATTACAAATATTTAAAATGGGGTATGTATATTATTTACTTTGTTCGATATTAAAAATATTTTTACATTTGTAGTTAACACCATAATGTTAGTTTAACTCTTCGACTGCTGAAGTTGATATCGCAAATCATGGCAAATCGCAAAATCTAAAAATCGCTGAATCAAAATCGCAAACAATACGTGTTTTTCAGCAGTCAAAGAGTTAAACCCGCATATTATGAAATATTGTTTTACAAAAATTGTTCTAAAAATTCTTACTAGGTCAGTAGCGAGTAGAAGAGATTTATACATGGAAGTACCAATCCTTTAAAAAATGTTCCACGCAAACGGTGATTGCGGAGCGTAGAACGATGATTCGGCCGCCAGTCTGTCACTAAAGATCGTCCGCCATTGGTCGATCCAAGGTCGATCATACGTAATACTGTACGGAATATGTCAGTGTGTGCATCTGCTGCTGTGTGACCGTGGAACATTGTTTTTTCGAATTTAACAAAGAAGTTAGATCTTCATTCTCTTTATTCCTCGTAGGCTGGTCCGAATTATTAGTCGCAGGTTCCAATTTCGCCGATTACGAATTTCGGGAGTTTAAAAAAAACAACAGTTCTTATGAAGACAACTATATTCATTACGCTTCGCTAGATGTCGCCACGATCTAGCAAAATAAAGACAAAATTGAATAATTTCCATGACCATTTTATTCTCTCTAAAAATCGTAGAGTAGAATAGACTAGAAATGGCATACGCGTGTGGAATGACAGCAATATTTCAACTGAAATGTGCCAGGAAATGATATATTATGTTGACTAGGTATAAGTTTGTATATTGTTTTTTTTTTGTTATTATTTTTGCTGTGATTTATTTTTCTTTAAAAATTAAGTGGAAAATGGTATTTTGACAAGTATTTTTTGTTAGATCTGTTAATTAGGTATATTGGATTGTTATTTTTTTTATTTTGAAAGCTTTTTTTGCACAATTATCTGTATATTTTAATTTTAATCGACATTCCGATAATTGGTATGCTTTTTACACTGTGTTTTATTTAACACTTTGACAGCAGACGTTGAAATCGCAAATCACCACAAAACCTTAAAATCGCAAATAGCTATTTCAACGATTGCGATTTTTATTTTGTGTGTGTTTTTCAGCAGTCAATGGGTTACGTTTGTTTGCTTTACGATTTAATTAATCATTTAATTTTGTATTGTTGTACCTAATTAAACTGCCAGTATCAAGTGTATTAGGTATTTTATTTTTAAGAATTTTGGTTTTGTGTTTAATACACAGGCCTTACCACAGTTTATTTCCATTACACAGGTAGTTCCGGTAAATAGAACAGCTTCTATTCTGTTATACTCGTCTAGGCGAACAACTTTTCTTCTACGACTAACTTTTGTAAAAATCAAACTGAGCAGAGTGTAAAACAGCATGTGATAAGGCCACAGCTTTTTCGAGTGCTTTTATAACTTTTAACATTGCATTTTTATTTAACTTTTAAGCATATAAGTATAATTTTATTGCAGCACAAACTATTCAGATCTGTTTTTTTCAATAAGTCATTAATTGAATCTCATTAAAAATCTCAAACACTATCGCAAAATCGCAAATCGCGGAATTTGTGTTCTCAGCAGTGAAAATTTTAAACAATTCTAGTCGAACCAACTAATTTTTGTCCAAAAACACTAACTTCGATCTGAAAAGTTACAATGAACGCCTTCAGAAAGACAGTTTATTTTATAGGATTACTGTTCATTGTACCTATTAAATTTTAAACTCATTTTAATCGCGTTGCTTTTATTAAGTATTTTTATCATTTTTCAACGCCCGACATTTTGGTAAAAAATTTGTTGAATTTTGATTTATGTTATTGGGATGTAATTTTTTTAATTTTTACAAATGTAATGAAAATAATATTATCTTTATAACAATAATTAATTGTATGCCCCCTTTGGTTAATAACTATTGGGACGAATTAATAGTACAGTTATCTGCTGATGTTAATAATTCTGGACACATATTCTATAACTAAACCATCTCAACATTGCTTTAGCATCGTTAGATTTTTCTTGGAAACGGTACAATAATTTTTCGATAATTTTCATAATGTAGCTAAAGCTTTTGAAGTGTTAGTTATTTTTTTGCAAATTTCTTGCCAAATTACCAAAAATTCCTAAACCGTTTTCGAAATCTAACGATGCTTAAGCTATATTGAGACAATTTCCTTTTAGAATAAGTGCTCCCATCTGAATAATAAATTATTTTTAAATGGCGTAACTCCAAGATATTATGATATTATTTTTATATTAATTTGCAAATGCTCATAAATGACATTGCTAATCATGCCTCACAAGACAATAAACTGTTAGAAAATTTTAACCAAAACTTTTATTTTAAAAAACCTTTAAAAATGGTTCTTCGAGTTGGCGCTCCTGTTAATAAAGTCGGGTATAGAAGAATAAAACAATTTTTTCAAGTAATAAGTAAATTTATATTCGATAAAATTCTTAAATTATCTACCAACTTAGATATAAAAATAAAATAATATAGTGATAATTATTTGAACGCTGTCTTAAAAGGAGTTCAAATTCTATAAGTTAGAATGTACATTTATATTTTTACAGTAAATAAGGCACCGGTACATATACATACATACATTGAGTATATAGGTAATAAATGATTTTAAATAAAAGGTTCCTTAAATTAAGGAATTTTATGGAACTCACACTGACATGACGCAGAGTCGAAGTGTATCGATACGTCAATCTATATAAAAGTTAAGATATGAATATTGAAAACACCGCGTTACCTCGCTCCAAACTAAGCAGATAGGCTTAAACTATGAGTACTAACTAGTACAACGGATATATACCACATATGATACTTCTTTTTTAGACTGCTGTCCGTCTGTCTGACACCAGGCTGATTTATACTAAAAAATCATTTTTAGCATAAATCTTTGCACTCGGCGAGAATCGAACCCGCAACCTTCTGTGTTGCAATTGGGGCTGAGGTCACAGTATAAACGCCACTTAAAATTTGCGGGTCCCAGCTTAAATAATTGAGCAGTTTCTAAATTTATAATTAGTAAGGAATTTTTTGAGTTTGAGAGCTGCTTATTTGTTTAAGTAGAGCTCAAGTTTCGAGTAGCCTTTCTGTATTCGACCGTTAGTTTGACGTTTTGATGCTATTCAACTCTGCTCTCTAGTGTACAAATATATTTGACCCTTCTATTTTTAGTTAAAAGAGAAAATGACACCTACATTTAAACACACATCAGTCGTATTTAGTTAGGTGTCTAACTAAAACTAAAATAGATAGAACTAAAATTAGTTACTCCCTAGTACTAAATTGAAAATTTTACAATAAATAAAACATGCAAATTCTTTTTTATAACTTACAATTGAAAATATATACTTAGTTGACGACGCAATTATGAGTATAAATGATTTTAAACGATTACTAACATTTATGAACAAAAAATTACTAAGTATTTACAGGTTACAATCCATCCAAACAAGTGTTATTTTGGCCACATTTTGATCAACGGGTTTTAAAAGATATACACAAAACCCTTCTTGCGTAGTCAAGTCGTGTAAAAACCTTTTAGCATTGTGCCGCATACCGTCAAGTCAATATGGGCATATTTGGGAACCCCATTAGGGTACATTATGGAACCCATTTGGATTACATTCCGAAACCCAATTGAGGTACATTTCGAAACCCAATTGGGGTACATTCCGGGACCCAATTTGTACATTTCGGTACTAAATTGAGGTACCAACCATTATTTTTCTCCAGAAATAACATCAACATGTAAAAGTTGGCAGCATTACAAATAAGTAGGTACAGATAGCGACAAAAGTGAATGGTCACCATAGAGTCGTAAAAGTCCTTTCTAAAAACTATTAGACTGTTTTGTGTTGAAAGTCCTGACTTTAAATTTTGAAGTCTGACTTTAATTCGTGAATTTTTAAACTTCTCATTGGTATTCCACTTTTATCGCTGACCGTATTTACGTTATTGTTATTAATGCCAGTTTAAAAAAATACATTACATATTACCAAAGTCAATAAACACAAGCTTTCTCTAACAACACTGACGCGTCACACATTGCTTTAGCCGTCGATCTGACTAAAAACATCAAATGCAATTGCTCAAACACATTTAATTGGACCCTTGTTCTAACCAACCCATGTAAAACAGTTGCCCTTTCTAGATCTAGCCATCTTTGTAAACTCAGTTCCCTTTCTTCCACAGGGACCCCCTGGACTACATCTAAAGGTCCCCATAACATAAATTCTAATACAGATTTAGCTTGGTTCAAAGAAATAGCGCGTTCTTCTTGAAGTATTTCTTTTATTAGAGGAGTTAGCTTCTCTCCTGGGAGTAAAATTTGTAAAGCTCTTACGGCGCATTTGCAGAGAGAATTGTGTTCCTCGTCGGCCATTTTGCTGCAGTTGATTTCGTCGCTTAATCTGTGGGTGAAAACTATGTTTTAGAACCTAGGAGATAAATGAGTTTTCGGACACCGTCCTATTGATATTGAGAACTGTTAGCAATTTACTGTTTGGTACAGATGCTTTGTTTTTAGGGGTTTACATTATAGGCTCATACATAGTTATATTTTATTAGATATTTCGCCTTCAAACACCCCGTTTCTCATTGCATTACCTATGTGGCAGAACAACTCTAAGGCCCGTATATTCACAAACGAACGACCCTATGTAACTTAATGGTTTGTCTTGCTCTTAAGAGCCAGTGAAAATGTGACAAAAGTTGACGCATTTTAGTAGGGTATGGGTGTTAGTAAAACAGGCGTAAATAATCAACCAAACTTACCCTTGTAAAATGCACAGTCTTCCATAGGAATTAGTTTTTGGTGCAGAGAGCGAACTGAGTCTATCTTCAACCACTGGCGTTGTATTCCCGCTGCCCATGTCTCTGAGCGTTATAAAAGTCGTCAAACTCTCGGGTAATTCCTCTACTCCCCTCGCTTGGAGACACTTCAGCCCATTGATAAGCTGCAGCATCATAAATATGGCCTCGTGAATTTGTTCAGTTTGTACAAGTTGGTGTTCTTTTGTTAAGCCTTCAGTGGCGTGAAGGCTTTCGCCATAGGTTTGGATTGTGTCGATTTGTGCGTTCGCCAGTACCACGATTGTTGCTGGAATTTGAGAGAAGAAAATTATTTTATTGTTGTTTCCTGTTAAAGTATAGCAATGTAAGATTATCTTGAGCGTGTAAAATCAAATGAGGAGTCATTGAGATATTGCACGTTCCTTTTATGTGGAATAATAAGCCCCTGCAGCGCTGAAAATATTGACGGGGTATATGTCTGCCGCTGAAATTGAAATGAGTATGAGTTGAAATGTAGTAACACAACGCGAAAACAGTAGAAAAATTTAAAAATGCATAGCAAATGCATTTTGTCTCATTTACGTCTCATTATTGCATTATAATAAATTCCAGTTTTAATGTCAACTACTAAAGTTACCGTAAAGAGAACTTGTTTAAACTTATCCACTCGATTTAAATGAGTTTAAGTATATCTTAGTTTATCTTGTAGGTAGGTATGCAAATTAGTGAATGTCCGGTCGATATTACCTTATATACATACAGCTTTGCCATGAACCTAATCATTGGCTTCATTATTCTGTGACATTTTTATAAAGAGCTCTTAGGTAACAAGATAAATTACAGTTACTAAGAGCAGAACTACTAACAATAACAGTTTTATGTATTGATTAATATTTTCAAATGCCAGATGTTTCCTTTAATAGACCCAATTAGGATATTGAAACCTTTTAAAAACAAATGGTTAATATTGCTACTTAGATAATCAATCTAAATAGCAATGTACTTTAGGTATCGGCAAAATAGAGTCTAACAACTAGAGGCATTAAATTATTAAGAAGTTTTATTTATATTTCAAAGGATTCTGTTTTTACGAAGTGGTAGATTACCAATTGATCCATGAATATCGGGAAACGTTTTCCTGCAATGACGAAAGTGGTATGACTATAAGTTATAAACTTTATGTTATTACTAGTTAGTAAGTTGTCAAAATGTTGTGTAGAGGTATCTACTTACATTATTTTTGTAATCTTGCCAGTAAAAATAGTCAACTGAACTGTAACCCGATAGATATATTATTATCTCAGAATAAATCTATCGGGTTACAGTTCTAAAACCATCAAGCCATTAATTAGAATTTAATGGAGATAATTTTTGACTCCGACACTTTTCGTATCTATGAACCTCCGCAAAGCGAGTAATAATCGGTTTGTTGGTTCGAATAACTGACTTTTTTACTGGCAAGATTACAAAAATAATGTAAGTAGATACCTACACAACATTTTAGAGTAATTTTGAGTAATTACCTTGTACAAGATCCTCTCTATTCTCCTCAAATTGCTGCAACGGCACCAGATCACAGAACTCCGTGATAGCATTCAGACTCAACGTCGGCTGCACCGATTGCTGGCACACGATCTGCGACGCCATCTGCTCCTTATACATCATCAGAGTAACGTTCACTGGGCCTTGGTTAGAGTTCCACACTGCGGGGTAAAAGATCCGCTTGCCAGATCTGACGGAACCCTTCGATGTCTGGATGGAGAAGTCGTTCCATCTGAGATTGGTGCACGCTTTTAGTCCTCGTAAGGACGGCTGCATTGTTGCACTTTGTTGGACCTGGAAAGTTAAAACATAGTTTAGGTAAAAAAAATTATACGTAAAAGATGTTGTTAATTTTGTATCCATAAGAGATTATAGAAATTCTGCCAACAAGCGGCCAATTTTTTTAGAAAAGGCACAATTTACATTTTACCGGGGCTTAATCTTGAATAAAAATCAATGATCATTGTAACATGATCGAAACGTCGAGGTAAGAAAATACATAATAATACGCGATTAAGCCCCGGTAAAATGTAAAATGTTAACAAATCGTGTGAATTTAAAAAGTTTAGTAGGCACAATTTATTTTTTAACTGCTGCGCCTTGCTGTTTACCCACGTAACTTCACGTAGGTCTGGTACCGGGAAACTATCGATATCGGTATAAAAAGTAGTCTATGTTCTTCTCCAAGACCCTATCTATCTCTATAACTTTATTTAAATATTTTTGATGAATTTTATATTAATATAAAATTCATCAAAATTGGTCCAGCAGTTTAGGTGCGAAAACAAAAACAGACACATGTACTTTCGCATTTATAATATTAATATAGATAAGGATTTAATTTGTGATAAGCAATATTACAGTTTTTTAAGTAAGAATTTGAGATCGGCAATAGGCAACGGCAGATTACTTAATAATTGTTTGTTTACACACATGTGAAAGTGACTCGGATATGAAATCAAATTTCAAACTAATAAAATTTTAAATATTTGTTAAAAACAGGCAAATATGTTATGCAATAAAAGAAGCTAGTTACACAATTCTAGATTTCATTAAAATAATGTCAGTTAGATAATGTTTAACTGGTGGCTGGTGACTTACCTGTTCTAGAACCTGTGCCAGTGCTTCGTGGTTTGCTATTACTACGGCTCCGTAATTGTCCTCCAAATTCTTGTGCACTACACTCCTTCCTTTACGTATTCGGAGTTTGTTCGTCGTAGTTTTTGGAGTCATCTCGTTTGAATAATCTTCGCTCCCAGTGTTATCCATGTTATCATTTGAACTGTAGAAACTATATGGCGAGTATATTTCTGACTCCGTTTCACTTCCACAGTAAGGTAAGGATGTTCTGTTGAACATGCCATTGTTGTATGCGACAGCGCTTTCATCGCTTTTCCTGTTTTCGTTCCTGCTTTCCGTGATGTTTTCTCTAGGTTTGATGGCAGCGTCGCATTCTGGGGAGCTGGAACGTGCGTGGTGAACGTATTCATAATCACTGTCGCTGTTCTTCGCCGAATCACAGTTCTCTTCATCGTACTTTGCCGAGTTGTAAACGTCATCGTAATTATGTATGACAGTGTCGTTTGTAGCTTGGACAAGTTCCTGAGGGCCGTCGTCATCGTCATCGTCTTTGTCGTCATCGATGGGTGTTCGACGTTTAGGAAGTTCTAAATGAGCCTCCCTTTCTCGCATGCTCGCTGTACGTTCAGGCTTTCTAGGCGCTAGTGCTGATCGTATCTCTCCTGAAAGCAATTTAAGACACACTATTATTATTATTTGGTTAACTAATTAGTTTTTGTATGTAGGTTGTGTGTGAAATGTTTCATTATATCGAGTATTATTTTCAAGGTTTCGCTCTAAAAGTGATTGTTGTTTGGCATGTTTTATTAGGTATAATTGTCTCGACTATTCAATAGATAGGTGACAGGTAAATATTATTAAAAATAACTCACCGAGATTTGCGTAAATAGTGTCTGGTTTGTTAGAAGAGGCTGCCCAAGCTTGCTGTTTCTGTTTCTTTTGTAAAGCAACTGATTTGGGAGGTGGTGGTCTGATGGGCTTTGGTACGTTGGTTGTTGCTTTGTGATCATCATTGGTTTGCCTCGGAGGTGGAGGGGGCTTATTGAGGACCTTGGGAGTGTCAGGATCTGTTGCCGAACTGCTTCCACTGTAGATTGATGACACATCGTCGTGACTCAGTCGTCTTAGCTCAGTGATCTCGCAATTTGATTTTACAACTTCAACATTTGAACCGTTAATGTCTAGTGGATGGATGATTACAAGACGAGGTTTAGGTTTTGGAGTTAAATCGTAAATATCTTCGCTTTTACTGGCTACCTTTGTAACTGGTGCAATCGTCAGCTCTTTCTTATCTAAGTCCTTAGACGACCCGATTCGCAGCAGTTTCTTGATTGAGAACTTAAGCTTTCCTTTGCGCTTATCATCCATGAGTAAGTTGTCATGGGACAAAGATAAATTTCTCCGAGGAGCGGGCTCTGGCGCTGTATCTTTTTTACTGTCGATCTCCTCTACCGTTTTAGACTTCGGAACTGAGGATAATGTTGCTCGTTCCCTTTTCTCCATTTCCCGAACCACAGGAGAGTCTGACTTCATAAAATTATTCGAGTTTCTTTGGTAAATATTCGGGTATTCTTCTACGGTTGGCGACGTCGGAGGAGTGGGCGCCTTGCGCTTACTCAGACTACTGAGCGATGAATCGCTGTCCTGCTTGGTAAGCACCGGTTGTGCATAATATAACGTGTCCGATTTATCGTCTTCACATTCACTAATCTTTTCATCGCTCGATTTCGTAACTGTTTCATCATCGCTTTTTGTCATTTGCCGCGAATGCATAGATATTTGTGTTGTGCTCGATGTTTTTTTAGTAGTCTGTTTCATAACTGGTTTGACCGGCAACTTCGGCTTTTCTGGCAGAGCCGGTTTATGCGCCGGCATTATGTCAGTTATCATTCCATGTAAAAATGACGGTCTGGGATCTAGAGGTGGGACTGGGCTCTTGGGAAGTGCAGGAGCTTCGATGGTCTCATCGGGGTCAGCCCTACCATCGGGCTCTCCCGCCAACTCTCGACTTGCTTCCGCGGAGAAAATATTATCGGGTTGCTTCGGTAATATCTGAGGTAAATCCATAATCGGATTCTGAAACGTAGAATAGCCGCCATTAGGCTGGCCATCTACTTGCCTAAGCTGCCCGATTGGCGACATTTTGATACTTTTATCGTTTTCGCTAAATACCTTTATTTTAACGGTTTCTTCACATTTCTGGCTCTCCGAGAAATTACCGCTATCGTCATTATCGGAGTCAGTTCGCCCGCTAAAGCTCTCGTCATCCGATGTGAGTGAATTGTTGGTTGAATTCAACGTACTGACTGCTGAGTCAACACTGCTACTTTCAATGTTGATTTTGCAGAATTTAAACTCTGACCTACTCAAGTTGACCTTGGGTCTCTCTTGTGTTTTGATTAACGGTGATTTTCTTACGAGACCGTTTTTCTTAGTTTCAGTCATTTCCTTTTTCTCTGGCTCGTCAGACATGCTCTCTTTCATCTTTTCTTCCACGACTGTTGGTTTTGTGTGCCCTTGCGATATAGTGTTTTCAGTGCCACTGGTTCTTCTGTTTTGTTCTAATGTCTCCGATATTTCTTCTAATAACGATTTCTCTGTACAAATACTGGCAGCTGTTGTAATACTATCGGCACTTATAATAGTTTCTGTTTCTTTAACGTATGTAGAGAGAATTATATTAGTTTTATAATTGTTTTGAATGTTCTCAGCTGGCGTTTCAGATATGTTTATGACTGCGGGTTTACGTGTGTGCGACTTGACATTATTTGGCTTGTTTTCTTGTCCAAACGGAGTGACTGATACTAGAAGAGTTTTCTTCTTACCGTCTGAATCTGTTTGCATTCTACCTAACATTAATGAGGTGTATGACTTGGCAGCGGAATCTCCTAGTAGATTAGCCTTAACGGTATTGAAATCTGTATTCGATTTCGTTATTTTGTAAAGTTCTCTTTCTTCTTCCGTGTCGGGGAATGTGTCGTCTTCTTCGGTGTCCTCTGACACCTCGAATTCTTCGCCGTCTGACCAGTCATCGCCTCCGAATCCAATAACGCTGCAGACTTCTTCAGGAAACCTCACATTTCTTTTGTTCTTTTTCTTTGTTTGTATCTTTAGTATACTCGATGGAGTTTTCTTAAAGAACGTGTTCTTGTTGTGGTAGGGTGCAGCTATGTATTTCCCATTGTCCGTCTGGTTGTTCTTAAGGTGTTCTTCGCGCGATTTGAAGCAGTTAGAGCAGAAATCCTTTTTCCACGCATTCTGTACGAAGTTGTGGCAGACTGGTGACATCTTGTCTCTGGAATAGCGACGGTTGATCACGTAACTGGCATTCTGGAAACAAAGAAAAATTGAATTAATTAAAGAAGCCTCAACACATGAGCAAAAACAATTATTGAATCCGACAGTAATGTGTGGGAAACACTTACAATTACATGTAAAAGATGTCAGTCGCACGTAATACAGGGAAGTGAAATGTTATGCGTAGGTTTAGTACTTACAAAAAAACAAAACCAATGCGTTACTTGACAATTATTCTATGGTAATAATCCTTATTTGAATATCTGCATTGGTAAATTTTACAATTACATCGATTTTCTTGTTTATTGTTACGTAAACATACGTGCGTGCGTGTGTAGATTGAACGATTTTTAATACGTAAGCCAAATACCTTTATGTTGTTTGACTTGATTGGCATTTTGACAGTTACTTCGACATTACAGTGAATTAGTGCAAAGAACTGTTATGGAGTTATGAACGTTGTTTTTATTAAATGATCTATAACATTAGATAGAGCGGTGATTGTATGAACTGGGTAGGTAAGTACCTATATATATTGATCTCAACCTTAACAGTACCTTCATAATAACTCAATGGTACTTACATAGTTGAAAATTAAGTAATTGTGTACCTACCTATAGCTTTTTATGTTTAAATGAGTACTTATTAAGTACAAACGTTTATGATTAGAAAATTACAAATTCTGCCAAGAATGATTGGTGGTTAACCTATTTGTAATTAGATGGGATGTGATAAATGTGATGTTAGGCCATCGGTCATAGTTCATTATAAAAGTAGGTAACCTATGATTCGAAAGACAACGTTGTGTAAGTATAACTCAGAACCTGTAGTTTCAGAGACTTTTTGTAACAAACCAAAATAAGCATTTTTCATAACAGTAGTTAGTAGTATATTTACCTATACTTACAAATTAAATGTAAATTCTATACATTTTGCTTGTAAGTAGTACTTACCTCATCCGAGTGACTTTCATATAAGATGTAAATTTTATAATAGGTACTTTTGTGCAGATAAGTAGGTAGTAGATTTTGCATCAAACTACAAGGTTTCATCTTAAATGTAACCTTGTCTGAACATCAAAATGATCATGAAGTTGATAGTACTTTTGTTAGTCGAGTAGATAACATTGTATATTTTAAAACGGGATATTTATATGTATACAAGATGTAACGGGCAAGTCCTTTTAATCCGAAAGGGGGTTGTTCTAGACGTCTAGGCGAACACCTTTTGTTCTATAATTTTTCAAAATTCGAACTTTTTTTTTGAAAATTTTGAGATTATTTTTCACTGAAAAAAAACAGCTGTTTTTGAAAATAAAGATAATTGAAGGTTTGATTATAGTAGACCAAACTAAAAGAAAGGACAACATAAGGTCAATGACCTCGAACTCTAAGAAACAGCTGATCTTCAAGTAAACTTTACACTTAAATTTTTCAAAAAGTACTTTGAATTTCCAAAAGTCATAGAACAAAAGTTGTTCGCCTAGACGTCTAGAACAACCCCCTTTCGACTTAAAAGGGCTTACCCTTTACATCTTGTATACCATACGTTATTTTGCAGACACCAAACACTACAAGATATTACTCTACCTCGTACGAAACATACGTTTGATGTTGTATATTGAAGCTATACCTATAACTAATTATTTAGAAATTAGATTAAAATGCTCATGATCATAAGCCTACTTTACTTTTTCAAGTTTGCAAAAAGACACTGTGGAATGCTTAGAAAAATATGAACCTTTCAAAATCTGCCTGAATAGGCGGCAATAGTTACTAGGTGTACCTACCTACCTATTTACTAATCTCATGTTTAATATTGAAGGTAGTGAAGGTTAATACTGGAACTTTACAGTCATAGGTACCTATATTCTACAGACAGTGTCCACTGCCGCCGTTGGACATATACCGAAAACAAACTTTCCTTTTTAGTAGTTTTCGCTAATACCTTGTTAGCGAAAACTATACTATACGTTATTATTATGCTACACAGATAGTTAGTAAGAACTGGGTATGGGCTTTCTCTAGCCAGTATGGGCACAAAATATGAATGACATTGAATTAACATCACATGAATTATTCATAATATGGAATTATAATAATCCGAGTCTGTAATTTCTGATAACTAATATGCAATAAAACTGCAGATGACAAAATCAGGGTAGGCGAAATATTCCCAGACGCTCTGACATCATAAAACTTAGATGAAACCGCGGGGCGCAGCTAGTATTAAATATAACTTATTTACTAACTTGATTTTTAACGCTCTAAGCATATCTAATCTAGGCACTAGAAAGAGTGAAAGAGTTTGAAGAGAGTTAATGTTTAAAGATAAATTTTTGTTCAAAATATGTTTACAAATATAGCAAATTTAGTCCCGTGTAAGTCTCGATGCCCTGCAATTATCAGGATTAAAAGTAGCTTATTTATATGTTATTCCTCGATAATGTAGCTTGTTATTGGTGAAAGAATTTTTAATCAATATATACATACATACACTCACATACATATACCTAACATGTTTCCAACGATAATATTTGTTTAAATTATTTTACATGACCAGTGTCTTATACTGATATTAACCACCTATAGGTGCCTACCTACCTAGTTCACATTCTCTTTCGCAACGTACACATATCGAGGTTATTGCACGCAGCCATCGCGACCGAGCATCCTTGGCTGGCAGGCTGTCTAATGGTAGGGTCAACAGCAACAGGTTGCAAACAAACAGTTAACTCGATATAATACGTGCTGTTATGACTTTAATTACTAACTACGTATGAATATATTGCAAGTTGGTTGGGTTTTGAACGCAATGTAGTTGCCTAAATGTCTAAGTTAGGTAGGTAGTACCTACTTGGTTTTATGCACTTAAGAATATAGTGCAAAACCTTACGTAGAAACTTTTTTTATCGAAGAGAAATCCGACCTTATGGACTGTCCCACCACTCCGGGGGGAGTAGTGGGACTAGTGGGGATGTGTGGGGCTCCCTACTGGCCTAAGGTGGTAGGCGGCCAGAGGTTTACCCACTAAAACTTCTCAGTGTCCCCCGTTTTCCAGGGGTAGCAGGCACTGTTTCCACATACAATTACCAACCCCCCGGGGTGATAGGTTCGATTGATAGACCTCTTCTCAAAAACCCTATCAACAGGAAAATTTAATCACGAGAAGCAGCACAGGACATGCTGCCACTATCTCGAGCGCTTTTACTGGTGGTGAACTCTCTCTCTCGGTTTAAGTGTCCTTTGAACAGTAATTCGGACACCACCCACCATAATATTAAAACCAGGGGTGCAATTCGTCTAATGCGGCTGACTACATGTGCCACACCGGCAGTGGCCAATATAGCCGCATCTCGTTATGTGCTCCCCTGGCGGTAATAAGCATATCATCCGCGTAACAGGTCACACCAAGGTTTGGGAGAAATGTGCCGCGAAGTACCCAATCGTACCCGATGTTCCACAGGAGCGGCCCGAGAACCGAACCCTGTGGAACACCGCACGACATGGGCCAATCTTTCAGCCCCTCCCAAATTTTCAAATGAGACTGCCTTGTCTCAGAGATAGGTACGCTGCAATAATGTTCCGCAGGTCCAAAGGAACTTGATGGTATCGCAGGGCCTCCTTTATAAATGTAGAAACTCATGCGAGTCACATTTAGAAGGTAATTCGGAACGCTGTGTATTAGATTGTTCTGTTTTTATACTTAGGTACAAATTATAACATCAAATAATGAGAATTTGAAATACACGATGTCAAGCTACTAAAAAGATAATGTACTTAATATTTCTTCACTGCTTTTATTGCTAACCGTACAATCGGAGATGACTCGGTAAAGTTAGTGTAAAAGGTAAGTGTGCCACGATGTTACGGTGCTAATATTCATAATTTGGATGTATTTCACGTTCCTTTTTACTCATTTTGATGATTAAGTGTAAATTAAATTTCACTCAGCGTAAATCTCGGTGTAAATTACTAGGTATCGTTGTAATAAATAGATCTAATTAGTTCGGAATTGTCTGTCGAATTTATTAGAGGCATTGGTTAGATTTTGGAAATGATAACCGTTTCTAATTTTCGTTTTATTTTCTGTAAGTACCAGTTCTAGAGTAGGTACAAGTTTATTTATTTCTTATTTGCGTTAGGTACATAGTAGATTATGTAAACTCGAGTAAATCATGCATTTGACTGCCCCTCTAGCCCTATATTGAACTGTATGCTGGCTGGTATCATGGTCAAAAAATGTGTCATTGACACGACGAAAATGAAAAAGAAGAGGGATGAGGGGGAGGTGATGGAGATGAGAATAAGGGGCTATAATTGTAATATTGAGAAACCTATTAATTATTTTTAGGAAAGTCGCGACCGCACTCAATTTTCATAAACGCGACTTGACGACTAAGGCCCGTATTCGTAACCGACCCTATGCGTGAACTCGACTTTTGTCACATTTTCTCTGACGTTTATTTTCACTGACAAGAGCAAGACAAAGGTTTACGCCATGTATGTCGTCGTTTGTGAATACGGCTATATCTAAGTCTATTAGTTTGACAACAAAAAGACTACCGTGACCATGACCCATTCCTACATCAATTTAGGGTTAGGTATACTCGTAGTAGTTTGGTTATGTTATAATAATACTCGACAACACCTTGTACAAAAAGGTATATATATAGGTAGAATTCTGAATAGGTTGCGTGATATTATTATATTAGGTATGTAGTTATTGAAATACTTGAATTAAATTATTATTTGTTCGATTACAATAGGCATTTAAAGTATTAGAATTCGGGTCGACAGATGTTTTAAACTGGAACGGGTCGAGGTGAAACAGACGCGACGTGTGTGTATACAGCTTTAGAATATCAAATTGCCACGTGCGGTCGCAGCTTTAGTTACCTATTAAGGGGTACCTACCTATATACTAGTCAAACTCAAAATGTCTGTTGGATTCATCGAAAATTGTGGACTATTTTATGACGGAATGCTGTTGAATATATATTTTTTTATTGACATTGTTTCTTACATTTTAGTAAAGCTTCTAGTCAGGCAATTATGTCGAAGGGTACCTATCATAGACATTATTGCCTATAATAAAGAGGCTTCACCTATCCACATTTTATGCAAAACATTCATTTTATGTCTAAAATAGGACTTAGATTAAATAAGAATAGAATTTAAAAAAATAAGGTATTTTTGTATTAAAATTATAAGATGTTTTAGTCTCGAAACTAAGTACACCAAAATGTACCTACGAATTGCATATCTACAGCAAAACAAAAAATTCAACAACATTCGGTCATCAAATGAATAAATGATTTGAAATTCAAATAAAATCAACAATTTTCGATGAATCCGTCAGGGATTTTAAATTTAGCTTGTAATACCCTTTCAGTCGCTGATTTTAATTGAGGTTGCAGTCTAAACGAAAAAAAACTCGAGCACTACCATCTTAAAGGCAACGCCACGAATTTAACACAAGTCAAAAAACCTAACTTATTAACCTACTTAGTAACAAAACCATAACCCTTCCGCAGTCGACTCATCAACTAAGGCTGCCTTATCACCTCCAACGTGCTTTTATAAAGCAATTACCTGTAACCTACGTGATTCTAAACCCATAGAGCAATGTTAATGAAATACCTACTACAGCTATATTGGGAAACTGGCGATAGGTAGGTAAAACAAGATGCCTTATTCAGTGCGGACCGTGATCTCATGAGCTTATGTCATTTGACTTTGCAGTTGCAAGCTTTAAAAGTAATGCGGTTCAAGGGTACGGAGTTCTTAATAAATATAAAATAAATAATAAAATATCTTTTAAAAGTCACAATAGAAATTAGATCTAGATAACAAATACCCACATACCTACAGAACTACCTGTCTACTGAACTTATTTCTAAAAAATATATCTTAAGATATATCTTAATATATCTTAAGATATACTTTTTTGAACTTCGTACTTAAAGGGTAAAAACGGGAGTCAATTTAATAAGACTTCATTGTCCATCTGTCTGTCTGTTTACGATCAACAGAAAAATACAGATTCACTAAACTGTTTCGGCACCCATTCTACAATTAGGATGTTTAATTCAAGTAAGCCATAACCTTGTTTAATTTTTTTTAGATTTTTTTCTAATGTTTGCGAAAGTGGTTGAAATATTAGTGATTTCTAACAAAATTACCAACAATCGCTGAAATAAAAAGTAAAAATTAAATGTGAAATAGGTAGTCCCAGTCGTTTCCGCTATATAGGTCTATACCAATTCCTCCTATATCTTTAAGTAAGTATCCGTTTAATCTCGCTTAGGGCTAAATTACTACAAAGTTACCAACAATTACTAGATATCTGTTGTACCTATGTTTAAACTGTCAGGAAATGAATACAATTTAATACATACTTAGGAAGAAACTTTCTCTTTACACAGGACGTAGGTAACTTATTAAGTCTAGATCGAAATCTCTAGGTATAATCGCACTGAATTGCGATAGATATCTACTGTGTAAGAAAATAAAGTATTTATTATTTTTGGAATAAGTAAAATTACATAATTTAAACTTGATTTATAGTCTAAGAGCCCATGAACGCCAGACATTTGTTATTTTGTAAAAGCTGAAAGTTTGTCGTCATTCTTACCCAACACAGGTAAAAACGATGGACCATTATGAAGTTTGGGTTGTGTCGTTGGTAGATAATTCAGAAGATGCAGAATCCACTATATATCATGCTTTATTGAAGTGGCTAGGTCAAATACCTAATTAACCTCAGACTTTCTGTTCGGAAGGCATTCAAACGATCATCGTATTTGATAGAATGCAAACTAACATAACCTAAATTCAAAATGACTATACAATATTCAAATACCCATGATTTAATATTTAATATTATTTTTGATGACCAATACTTGAACATTTCCGTAACACTAGCATAGGTACATAAATTTTAAATAAGTTACTAACATTTTCACTTAGTGTTAAGTTAAGTAGTAGGCTAGGTACCTAGATTGTTTTTATGAAGTTAAGTTTCGGAAATATTTTAGTGCATCAAGAGTTTGACTGTGTGTCATATTGGCCTTCAAAGCATTTGATTTTAAATATATCTAAGATAAGGTATTATAGGTATTCACTAGAAGCGCCCCGCGGTTTGACCCATGTAAGTCCCGATTCCGCGGGAACATCGGGATAATAAGTGTATTATCTAGGTCTCCAGCTATCTATACTCCTAGTTTAATCGTAATCTGTTCAGTAGTTTTGCGCGACAAAGTAACAAAGTTAAATTCATGCATACATACTTGCGAACTTTCGCGTCTATAATATTAGTAGGATTTATATTTGTACAGCTAAAATTAACTTAATTAAACTAATGTCCAACTATGTAAAATACTTTCAACGCTACAGGGGGTAATTTAAAACCTCACGAAATCTTTGGTTCTTTCTGAACCAAAGCCCGTTTCAAAAGAACCAATCTAATCCCGACAACCAACTAAGCTGTGAGAAATATGCATCCGTTAAAATTGGACAATTATCTACAAACGGCTTTACAGAAAGCCCTTTCACAAAAACGGCAGTTCAAAAACATTAAGATAATTAAAGCTCATAGCAAGCTATAAGTTCGTGGGAGTTTGTTTAAATAGGTTCCCACGTTATCTTAAAGTTAATAAAATAATCTGTGGGTTAGGATAATAATTTGTAATATTACGTAGAAGACGTAATGATTTAATGCAAGTGGTTTTAGTGTCTTTAAGTGCAGTTGTTGTTGCAGGCTATTGTTTTAAGACTATAAAGTTGATTAATTCTGATGTTGGTAGATATTATAACACCCTTAGCTTTTGTTTATGAAAAAATATTTTCGAACGGATGATGCATAGTTTAATGACATTTATTCTAGATGCCAGTTTGTTCGTTCGTAGAATTAAAAAGTAGAGGTCGGTTGTGCGACCGGTTGGTCGGTTATGATTACTCATTATGTATCAGGGTTGTTGCTAATTCAAATATTTCTAGGTACAATAAAAATCAGCAGATGCAATTGCTGGTTTATTAATTAAATGAAACAGGTAAGGTTATGTACATAATTTTTGCTAATAGTTTGACAAACCTAAGAAACGCTGAACATGAGATACACGGGCATGTTATGAACCTCTTCCTTTTTTAAATCGGTTGAAATAATAGAGCTGACGAAAAAAATCAATCCTGTGTCCGGCCATCTGAAATTATTCAACTTAGGTGACATCTTGAAATATTTGTACTTGTTTTACCTCAGTCATAATTTAAAACAAGAAGGTATTTTAACTTGATGACAAAGAAGTGACGTTATAAGCTATTGTTCTCATACAAAGTTAAGTCAAGTATTGTAATTGATACTAATTTATATTTACACTTAACTCATACTAAAAATACCTGCTTTTTCTAATGAAGTATTTTACTAAGACTATTGTTTTGTAGAGAGTTTAAATTAAAATTTTATTGCTAACATATTTTAGTTTTTGTCGTACCTATAGTGTGAACCTATATGTAAACTTGCAAAAAACTATTCGTTTTCATCTTAGTGTAGGTGTTGGTGTAGACAATGTATAAATGCTTTTATTTAATTAATCATCTAGCAAACTAAAAAGGAAACTTTATCAAAATTGTTTCATTCGTTTGGGAGCTAAAATGCCACAGACATAAACACAGACACCTCAAACTTTATAACACTCGACGGTAAATATATCTAAGTAAAGTACCTTTAATACTTTGTATATAGGATGTCTAAATGTACAGTTAGGAAAGCTCAATTGTTAAAGTGGGCTTGTTAAAGTAGTAACCTATATAAAGAACTACTAGTTTTCATCCACAAAGTACTTACTACTAAAACACAAGTCTTGCGGCTTTCCTACTCATAAAGATAGCATTTAGAGAAAAAAGTGAAAATAAACTATTTCTAGTATGTCTAGAGAGTTGACTGAGTAAATAAACATTCCGAGTAAGTAAATAGGAGAGTAACAAGTTTGACTTCTGACGAAAGTTTCACATATTTTCTCTAGGAACACTGCGTGTGTTGAAGAAAGTTGATTTTCGCAAAAACCATTTGAGATAGCATTCGAGATCGGACTAAGATATGAGGTTTAAATGGATATAAATGTGATAGGTTTTTATAAGTGAAAACTCTGATTCTAAACTGGAGTTACATTTTTGTACCATTTTCCATTCCCGTGTTCAATATATAGGCAACTATAGCTGCGTCCCGTGGTTACATCCGCGTATGTTCCGATCCCGTGGAAATATAAGTGTCAAAAGTAGCTTATGTTACTCCTTGATAATAGGTAAATTAATTTTTAACATAGGTCCAGAAGTTTCAGAGGAAAGATTTCTTTCATTGTTTATAATGAATAGGTCATTAGCATACAAACAATCAAAGAAATCCTTGCTCTTTATAATATTAGTATAAAAAACTCTGATTCTACATTGGAGACAAATTCTTGTACAATTTTCCATTCCTGCGTTCAATAGGAGATAATAACGCAATTTGCAAACCCGTACCTATGCTATTTTAGTCATTCCTTGTATTGAACACGGGTTTGGGAAGGCAATTTGACTAACGAGGCCTTCAATTGAATACGGAAATGGAGAACTTATTTTACGTATTGGTACGGTAATCGGCTGCGGCAGATTGGGAAGACCTAAGAAGTACTTGACGTCGTAAGGGCTCACTACACGGGATGCTGTAGATCGTGCGAAGTGGAGACGTAAGAACAGGAAAACTGGCCCCAGGTCTCCTAGAGGGATGCAACCTACACTACACGGTACGTAAAAGATGCGATATGCTTACACATCATTAAAAACCTTCACAATGTGTCTATAGACTATAGATTGACGCAATATAGAATTGAATCTCCTGTCCTTTTTCCTTCCATTTTAGAGTTAGAGGTTTCTTCTGTAGACTTTACCAAATACGATTTGTTTATAATTATACCTACAGCGCACCTCAAAGTAGATATTTACAATGAATCACGTCGACTCTGACTAATGCCTATTACGAAACGTCTATTAGATGGTTACCACAATCCTACGTGATGCTGAAGCTATAAAATTACTACGAACCAGCTTAGTTGAAGTTAAAGTATCTATATCTAGCTAGGTAGACATTTGTTTTCTACTAGAGACGCAGTTAGACGTAAGTCTGAAATAGTCATATACTTGTACTATACTTAGTGTGAGTTTTTCATACCTATTTTAAAAGATGAAGCTAATTATGTCATTTTTCATTTTTCTTCCTTTTGAATAGTTGCTTGATGGTAACTTCTAAATAGATGTTTTTCCAGGAATCCTGCTAACAACACGTCAAGTTTAATTGGTTACAGTATTTTTTGCTAAGTACTACTTAGAATGTGGTACAACTTACAACACTTTTATTTAATCTCCGATGTTATGATGATATTATATGTCTTACGTGTAGCAAGATATAATAAATTATTGTTGTTTTGTACGTTGTATTGCTTATAATAAATTATTATTATTTTTGGTATTGCTATTATATATCCTTCTTAATTTTAAGGTCATAGTGTTCAGGGTAATTTTCTGTTTTATTTTTAAAACTGCTAAAGTTCTCTGCCATTCATTTTCCCCTAAGTACATACTCGTATATGTAGCTGTAATTTAGTAGGTTTTACTTTATATCCGATTATGTAACTGGAGTATTAGAAGTGAACGGTGGACTTCATTCAAGGATACATATTTAGATTGAATGATTGATTGAATTGACTGGTTCAATTGATTAAACATCGATTAATTAATTGACGTCTAATTAGAAATCGATATTCTAGTCTTATCTGTGATAGATGCCTGCCATGACATTTTTGTTACTTTTCAGTCTCATTTTAGGTTCAAACCCAACATTTACATTTAAGGTTTTAATATTTTAATTAACCACTCTGAATACAGTGATGTTTTTAGAATTGTTTTATCAAATTTGGTTACCAAGTTGATGGGACAAGGTTTATCCATGGTTGCATTTCTCTGACCCTGGATACGCTAAAGTTCTCTAATGTAGATAACTTAGAGTTTTTTGAAAACAATTTATTATAGGGAAAACTTTTGGAAAATATTTACTGTTGTCTTTTTTAATTGAACAAAGTCAATAGACGTTTATAAATATAGGTATCTAAGTTTACACAACAAGGTGTCCTAACATAATATTTATAAAACCTGTCCTGTGAAAATAGCTCGCTAAATATACGCTAAATACAAAACCTAAATGTCAACCGGTGTCGAGTCATTTTGAACTTTAATTTTCATATAGATAAGGTTAACATTCCCATAAAGGAACATTGATGGTTAAACGTGTGGGCACTTTTGACCGGTCACCTTTGAAAAAGTGTTTCTTTATTAGTTTTGTTGCATAGCTGTACGTATGAATGTTTTACAAAGAAATTAAATTGTTTCGTCTAGACTATATTTTTTTACCCACCTTCCCTAAACAAACGTTCGTCTACCCAGAAGAAGAGATCTGCAAACGTCTAACTAAACGAAAAATGAGTGTAATTTTTTTTTACTAACCTAATAATTGAAAAATTAGAATATAAACCCTTTTATTTAGTCTACATTATATAATTATTCTTTAACTTTTAACTTAAAAAAAAACTTAAATGCAACAATAAATTTTATAAAAAGAAAAAAAACTTAAAATAAGAACTGCTTTTTTATTAAATTTTTATAATAATTTGGTGAAAACATACTGACTTATTTAGCTATGTAGGTTTAAGAATCAAGAAAATTGAACCTAATGATAAATTCAATATAAAGAAGACATAAAGCCATAACTTTGCAACAATTAGAAAAAAAAAACTGAAGCAATAACACAATTCTGTCACGCATGACATCACAAACTGAGGTCGTCTGCACTTTACTTCAGCTAATTCTCAAGGCTACCGTGACATTTGTCTATTAAACAAGAATATACCTCATATCTCACTTGACAGATTCAATGAAAAACAGATTGCGGTGATTGGCGAAACGGTTATTCTAATTTTGAATGCAATTTTTTGGATTGTTCGAGATTTTAATAATATGGAAGGTGGCTATGACCTTGTATTGTTCAGGATAGGAAATAGTTACGAAGCGAAAAATAATGATAGCTCCAAAGCCTGCAAATTAATTTAAGTTTTAGGTCAAGTCATAGTAAAATCATTATTATTAATGTGATAAATTGGTGCTAGTCTGATTGGTAAAGTTAAAATTACTAAAGATTAGATGATGTATGGAATGATAAATAATTGCAATTATACAAAAGGAAGTCGAAGAAGGTTTTAAATGTTAGGATTGGTCCAAGGAGGTTTTAACAAAATATCATTGTCTGGTTTAAGAAATCAAAATTTTAACAAAAATGAAGTATATAACATGTGTAAATTAATTAAATTCAGGGACTGCATATCAATACAAAATATTTAAATAGTATTTGAAAAATATCAGTACTCAAATGTTTATACCAGCCCAGAAAGTGCATATCGGTATAAAGTACTTTAACAGGACTTGTTAAATATCAGTACTCAAATATGTATACTGTAAGAATTTCTGTACTTATATTTTCCAGTACAGTTATTTAACCCTTATTAATTTCTGTAGGTACCAATAAATAATTTATAATTTTTAAACATTAAGACAATCGAGAATGATCGAAATACATTAATAATGGAGTATCAATAATAATCTGTATCAAAATTTTACGCTACCCAAATATATCTTTTTTTTAAATAAAAATCTTAGATAACTAGTAGTTCGGCCCAAACTGAGACCTCAGGACCCCCTATCTCCCCAACACCCCTACCGATCCGGTTCATCTTCGAACTCATAAATTAAATTGACCTAAACTACCAGCATACCAAAATTCATGAAGATCGGAGCTACGATACTAAGTTATCGTCGAACAAACATACAAAGATACAAGCGCCAGGCCCGTCTACACTGGACCTCACTCGCTTCGCTTGTTCGGTCAATAATAGATGGTAAGTATTCTATCTAACAAGAAATAATCTCGAATTTTGTTCTGACTTTTTAAAAGGTGTATGATTAATTTCCCGAACCATTGCACTTTCGAACTGATGACGCCTGTCCTTTAGAGTAAGTTTGAAATCTTTTACTATCAAGCGACCATTAACTATCTAGTCTCTTATGCTCTGTCTAAATTCTTTAGTTAAGATGTTAGCAAGATTACGAACATAATTGTTTCAACTTTCATTTACAAACAGAAAACTCTTTCTAGTAGTTAAGCTGAATTTCACAATTGAACTTGGGACTGTCTCAATTAAAACTATCAAGTTATCTACAGTTTTAACGGTAGGTAGTTACTTCCTAAGTATCTAGAAGCATAGAATAGATATGATCGCCGTGGGAGAGGCTCTAACGGTTCAAACAGGTTGTAATGCCGACTGCCACTGTGACTTTGAGACTTCTCGAGTTCATAGGTGGTATGAGACGTTAATGTTTTTATTCTCTGAATGAGATAAGATTGGATTCACGTCTTGATTTTGATATGGAACATGAAGATTATAAGGAATATGATTTAAGTGAACTCGGTTTTATTACGTACGGTATTCGCATGCGTAATTCTAGTAGTTTTGGTAATCTTGATGGTAATCGGTAGATGATGCACTGTTTATTAAAACTTACAAGTCTGCTTGTTCAAATTGCTCAGTGGTTATCACTTCTGAAAGTCACTTGGTTTAGTCGGTGCCAAATTAACTGATACAACAATCCTATCACTGTTTTAATGAAAAATATTAGCAGCTTTTCGGTGCAAAATTCTTACAGGACTTGTGATAGTATTGAGATATTGGGCATATATCTTTTAAGTTATTTCAAACGAAGCTTCATATTTCAACTATTTTTAGTGAAGATGATAGATAACTCTTCATTTCTGTTTGATTTTGAATTACAGAAACGGAAACGAACGTCATTTTGACTTCTAATAACGGTATAGCTGTCAAACTTGACAGGACACCAACCTTCTCGGTTTTAATATCCTGCATCGAGCTTTTATTATTCTTAGATTACGTCATTAGTCTAAAACATTTTTATCTTATTCATTGGTAAACATGTTTCAATAAGTGAAATAGGTATAAATGAAATTATTATTGTTGTTTTAAGCAAAAAAAATATATTATTGTTCTTCATTCAACCTAATAACGTATACTAGTAAAAAATAAGCAGTCGGAACCAAATTTCATTGTTATTACATGTCTTGTCACAGCGAAACAAATTTTTATTTACTTTTCCTTACTTTACTTCACTAATTTCAGCTGCTTTCTTTCATTTTGTTGTTGTAGATTCACCGCTTCAAACATAAAAATACTATTTTTTTAAATTACAATAAAAGAAATACGGAAGAAAATAAAGAAACATTCTTTACTTTCTTCTGTATTTACGTCTACACATTGATTGATTGACTGAACATTATCACTTAGCGGTAACGTGACAGTACCTACCCTAGTACTTGTTACTTTTAGATATCTTGTAACCCATTTAAAAGGTACATAGCTGCATTATACATCGAGAAACAGTAACCAATTGTCATGTATTTCTCAGTATTATACGAGAATACAGTAAACAGCAAAGTAGATCACATAATAGTCGCATTTAAACTAAGACGTTTCGATGACGTAAAGTTTGAAGTTTTTGTCGCGCTTTCTCTAGAGCACATTGTGTGCGAGCTCTGTTGCTATTATTATAGCAATCAATTATCTAGTTACTTAAATAAATTATAAAGAAATCGTGTACGTTTTTAAATGGAATGATAAAGTATCAGTAACAATGACGAATTTTTGTTTTGATTAGGTTCTTGCAATCGTAGATAAACAAAAGGAAACACTGTTTTGAGGTTGCGTAAAGTGCAATTTTTTTAAAGTTAAAAGTTGTCCTTTAACATGTTAAGTTATTCAAGGCAAATAACCCACCAGTTAGAAATAATAAGGATTATAACTATTTTTAAATTGGTAAACTAGTAAAAACTAAGAAGCTTACTATAACAATTTACAACATGACGCTTTTTTCCGGCAAAATTAATGGGGAAATGGTTCACATCTATTAACTAAAGTAAAATGTCAGACGAAAATAAATACTTACCAATATAAATATAAACTTATATGTGCTAATATTACAGGAGGATAGATGTGTTAAATTGTAACAAATAGGCTTCGAAACGAAACTATATATTGGCCCGATGTTAACATTTATTTTACCATTAGCAAGATACATTTCTAAGGAGAATATATTTTCAAACTAATTAAGGATCCGTGAGAAAATTGAAATATATTATCCAAATTATAACAAAACATTTTATACTTTATTTTTATACAAATACAAAACATTTTTAGCCTACTACGCTGCGGGAACTATCATTGATGTGATGATAGAGCAAAATATTGCACATCAAATGTATAAAAATACATATTTATAGTTTATAGATATTAATCAGTATAAAAATAAATCATAATCATTTAATTTCTTCTATGGTTTTCGCGATTTTGCATAATAAAACACTTTATTTAT
This sequence comes from Idaea dimidiata, assembly GCA_949358125.1. Lineage (NCBI taxonomy): Eukaryota > Metazoa > Arthropoda > Insecta > Lepidoptera > Geometridae > Idaea > Idaea dimidiata. Next base: position 16,282,485 of record OX442328.1, read on the forward strand.
CCGGTTTTATCGCGTTTTTATTCATTATTTGGACCGAGCTTTCGCCAACTGTAAAGTTTTTAAGGTTTCAAGGTTTTAACCTTGAAAAAACCAAGTGTAAAGTAGGCGAAAGCTCGGTTCAAATAATGAATAAAAACGCGATAAAACCGGATAAATAAAGTGTCATAATCATTTATTTATATAAAACAATTCCTAAATCATACTGATATGATTCAAAATAATAATTGTATAAAAATATTATGTCCATAGTTCTTTATATTCATTACAGGAAGGACTAATCTAATACTACCATTGAAGGAGAGAAACATAAATAGTCAATACGAGTATTTCAGGTAAGTAGATTACGTAAAATAGAAAACAAAAATAAAAAAATGACAACTTACTGAACCAAAAAACTTATAAGATCCTAAATTAAACATTTTCAACTTCACTCACAAATTTTGCACTAAAACAATAATACTTTAGCAATACACTGCCCGTTACAATACGAAAACACTTACTAATTTGAAATTGATAATCGCATGTTGATTGTAATTATTTATCTTCAAGTGACTCATGTAATATGTAATAATAAAAATCTTTCTTTACAATGACACGTTTTCAATTGAAACCTTTATTTATCTGTATCTCTGTGATTTGATAGACGATTTGTGTTGACATCAGTGGATTGCACTTATTGATCGTGTAGACTTTTTTTTAGTATACTATATAAACAAAAAAAATGCCCATCAATTTGATTTTTTCCAAAGAAATTAAATTACTTACTAGATTTTTTCCTATATATATGGATATGTGAAAGGACATATAATAATATATCTTACCGCCATTATTTGCCACATCCATGACATGACAAACCCAAGGCGTTAATTAGCTCTTACGAGAGGCCAATAGCAAAGTTGAGGAAGATGACTTTTTATTATAATGTAATGTCTGGCTGTACATAATGTATAGCCAGACATTATTCCAGTACAAATCATCATCAGAAGTCGATGACCCCATTCCGATTTTCGTAATTTTTGTTATGTCAAAATTTTGGGGTATCAAGTATAGATATTCTGAAAATATCTCTCTATCTTCTCCCTAATTTAATGCATCTATTTTGGGTTAATCTTCAAAGTAACCAACCTTAATGCTTTTAACGTTAACTCCTAAACTAACCACAGTTCGGATTACAAACAATTATAGTTCAACAGCAGTAGACTTAATATTAAATTTAATTTTCACTTAATTATTTAAACCTACTTTTGTTTAATTCTTCTACATTTACTTATACATAATGTGGAGAATACTTATATTCTTATTGATTATATATTATGTAAGGTTAACAAGTACGTGATATGAAATATATGAGCCAAAAATATGAGTGTAAATATAAAAAAACTGTCAGTGTCAACTGTATATTTCTAAGTTATATTTTGATTCTGTAATGGTATTATAAGATATATCTTACTTATGCTTAATATATCGTATACTATTTCATAGTATTTTTATATCATTACATTTATTATTGACGCACTCTATATCAAGTACAAGTTGATGAATTATCCTTTTGATAGCCACACTAACTTATTCATTTACTTTTTACGACCCTCATAAACTTCCCTACGATAAATTATCACCAGTATTCGGAGTAGGTATAATAAAGCAAAATTCTTTTACGATCGCGTTATTGTCTCTCTGGGAAGCCCATTTCCGTGGCGTTTTCGAAACAGACACCTCATCCAGGTCACTTTACATCCGGATGTGGCTGTTATGATATTTTGTTAATGATCTGTTAGTTTGTTCTTGAAACATTGTCGAAAGGAAATATTAGAACAGGCCATCCCTGTTTTAAACGACAGGTTTCGTAAAATGCGACTAATGGTAAGCTCAGATCTTGCTGAACCTCCACAATCTCGCATTGAACAAGTGTGGTAGACTGAAGAAGTGGGTTAGATATCTCTATATAACCCACTTCTTTAATCAAGGTTAAGGAAAAACAAAATTGGAATTGGAAATTTGGCAAGGAAGGATTTGAACGCCTCCCCTTTCAAATCCCTTCTTGACAAATTTTCAAATATCGTACAACAAAAGTTATTCGTTTTAACGTGGAAAATCACCCCTGAACGGTTTTGAATTTGAAACCCATAACCCTATATAGAATATAATGATAATTATTTCAAAAAGATGTTGAACGCTGTGTTGTAATAAATGGCTTTTTGTGAGAAGTCATAAAATTAACATACTTACATATAGAAAGGATATAACAGTTGTTATATAATATAAACAAAGTATTGTCGGTTGTTCTGTCACGACAGTGTGCCAAAGAAAAGCTTTAAAAATACTACCAAAAAAAACGTTTATCCAAAAGTACGAGAATAATGATGATAGAAAGACGGACAACAAAGCAACGGAAAGTGAAATCCAAGACATTTATCAATTCGAAAAAGCCATCAAATATCCACGGCATATCATAAAGAAAAGCAATACGTAATAGCAAGCAATATCAAAGGCACATAACCACTCCTTTTTAGTCGTATGTATGTAAAAACAACTTTCAAACAATTATTCGTAATAGTCTTTTAGTACAAGTACTTCTTGAAGTGTTATTTATTTCTTCAGTATGGTAATAAAGTTTATCATTCTGGACGCTTTTTATGGGAATATAATATAAGTGGCTGGAAACACATGGCTCCGAACTACACAAATAAAAATAGAGGGAGCGAACATGCTGAGTGAGTATTCGGCTTCAGTTCGCGCCTGAGAATAAACTATTTCCTCGGCTAAATTTAAAACTTCCTTCAGAAGAAGTTATTTCAAAAACAGTTTCCTTGATTGCCGGAGACATTGGAGTTAAGTTTGTGTATTATGTGTTGACAAATTCCTTTATCTTGTCGCCATGCGGAAGACGATTGAGTTTAGGTCGAATGTTAACATTTAAAATCTTGTCTTTAAATTCAAACAAAATTTAGCCTTTTCAGTTTATAGTTTTGTCACGATCTGCCTACATTCTAATTCGATTGCATGTTTTGTGTTCTCAATCAATAGGATGACAGGTTTTTAATTAGGATATGAATATTATGTATTTATAAATGTATGATTTATTTTATATTTTACAATATACCTATTGTAATATTCCAATTATGTATTTGTTTTGTGATATGAATAAATTATGATTTATCTTCTGTTGCATTGAAATGGAACTCACTTTCTGGTTTTAATCTAGTTGCTTTTATTGATTTCAGCATTGTTGCAATGCCGTTCCTACGTTTTGGAGCTTTTATTTTAAATAAAAAAACCCAAAAAATCTACTTTTAAAAATAATAAGAGCAACGCGATTCAAACGGAAAATAAGTTTCATTTTTATGAATAAGTTAAAACTAGATAAGTACAAATAAACTACGTCTTCACTAGCTGTACCAGTCAATTTTCATAACATCATTGACATAAATAAACAAAATGATGAGCGAACACCGTTTGCATACATTGATCACTTGATTAACAACCATTAGAGTGTCGAGTCCAGTGGCCATTACAGCAGTTAGTGTCAAATGACCGGGGTTGACTGGTGACCAGTGACCAGCGAAGTGCACCCGCATCCATCTTCCGGTCGTACGTAACGAGAAGTTAACAACACGCGATCATTTTACATGGAAGTAAGTGCGTAGTGGTATACGGAGAAATTGCGGCGAAAATAAGCGTTTGGGTGCTTTGTGTAAGCAGATCCAGTTGTTGTAGTTACGTTTAAAACGTTTTTACAGGTATCTTCAAAAACTTTATAAATGTAACTCTATATAAATCTTTCAACAAAAGTAATATATTGTAGATATGCCTAGATAATACAAGCAATTTTAAAATATTTGTGGTAAATATTTTAGTTGAGTTGTTGTCTATGAATTGCCTCAAAAATCACGCACTTAAAATCAAACAACAAAAACATTTTTTTAAACAATATTTAGAATGTGGTTGACATACGTCTTTTTCTAAAATGTGCAAATTAACTGATAATTTTAAACAATACTAAAACTAAGGAAATTTACACTTAAACTAAGTATAAAACGAATAGTTCAAACTAAAATAAAAGTAGTTGTCAGCAACGCCCATCCGACAAAATTTTAATTCATATTTTTTTTAAATAAACACTATACTTATTTCTAATTTCGCTTAATTAGCAATAATATGACGTACACCTAATCAATTTTAGACCTTTTGTAACAAGCTAGTGTTGGCAATACTTATTTACCACCTGCAATGCACTCGGGCTACAAAGTTCTTTGCCCTTTACCAGATCATTAGTATAAATTATCGAAAGTAAGCCCATGTGGCCATGACTCTACGATGTAATGGAAGCATGTACCTATATGTATGCTTGACTTTAATTCTATATCTCGACTAGATGGATCAGCTATTCGTCAAAACTTTTTTATTATAATAACCGGTATGAGAAAGTTATTGATGCCTACTTTCATATGTAGCTTATCAAATGATCAATATGTAGAGCGAGCTTAATATTTGCCAGTAGATTTGTCTTTATATTTATTTAACCTTGTGTTCCACTATGATTATAGCGTTGCTTATAATTAACAACTTCCTCAGGTACCAAATTGAGATTTCGTATAATTTACATTAACATGATTAATACAGCCGTAGAATTATTTAACTTATTGTCCCTATTTTTTGTTGATTCATTATTATTGATTCAAACTTATCTCTTCCTTTATGTTGTAATATATCTAAATGTTACTTTCCTCATACGATTGTATCACTTTTAAGGAAATTTTTGGACCGAATTACCATAATTCCGTGTCAAAAGGTTAAAATTACAAATTACACAAACATAAAATCTGCCAAAAATAATATACCTATGTAGCCAATGTCTCAATTTCAACCATTGCATCATCGATGGTTAGAAATTAAATAATGTTTTGATTGATAATAGAACTTTTTTGGTGTCAATGAGTTCTACATAATGATTCTCGCTTTCACTTTGGTTCGGGTTTTCTTCCATTATATTCTTATGTAATTTAATAAGAGGCTCGTGAATGTTTAGGTACATATTAATTCAATGTTGACAGAATGCTTCAAAAGGACAGTTTTTAAAATGCATGTGTTTAACTTCTGCCCGTTCACTTAAATTCTGTATTATATCATTTATATTATATCTGTTATTTACTTATCATGTTCTTTAATATCGTGTACACATTTTTATGTATTAAAAACTCTTCTATTAGGGAAAGATTCTAAAATAAACTCCGGCTGAGAGTAGGGACTTGTAAATCATGTGTCAATCTCAAAATATGTAACTGACTTACTAATTAATAGCACTACTTTGGTATTATCTGCTGATGTATATTGTTATGTTTTGTAATAATATTCAATATATTATTGATATTGCCCTTGATCAATAGGTTTTATATTCACGTCTGCAGAATGGATGTTTGAGACATTTATAGTTTATAGTAGTGTACTAAACTATGCGTTTGAATATATAAAAACAGTTCCAGTTTTAATAAAACAGTTATGTGTATTGTTTGTTTAGCGTAGTAGTTTGAAATTCCACTTGTTAAAGACGTCGAAAGTCACGACTCACAAATACTCACGATCTTCTCATGGTGAGTTATTTGAACTCGACTGACTGACGGTTAATTGATGGCCTTATTTTTTGAAAGAACATTGAGAGATCTTATGAAATGGGAAAAGATGTTAAGATAGGGAAGATCAACAAGTTAAAAACATTACATAAATGAAAATAACAAGTTAAAAAGCAAAAAATAATAAATAACCTACTACTTATAAATCAATTTAAAGATTCGATCTGGACTGGTTCTCATTCTCACCTGACATTGGACCATCACGCAAAAATGACAGATAAAACAAAGAGATTAATTTGTGGAAAATTGCCCATAGAGTCAAGTTACAAGTACAGATAGAAAAGAATGTTATAGGTATTGTTCCAAACCATTATTACAAAGAAACAAAAAATCACATTTTAAGCACAGTAACTTTTTCTCAATATATGTATACGATACACATGATAAATTGTGAAATCACGGAAATAATCAGAAATTTGTAACTTTGCTATAGGAAGATAAAAGACCTACTTAACAAATTATCGAAATTGCTTCCGTTTGGGGCCAAAGAATAAGATAGGGTGACATAAATACCATTATTGGGTGCGGGATAAAACATATCGACTGATCAATGATAATTTAAAAGAATAATGACCTTTTTTTAGATATGAATCGGATTTTTCAGATATGGAAGTTTATCTTGACGGTATCAGTTGTTGTCCAAAAGTGGGCCGTTTTGGAAGATATTTGTTGTGTTGATAGACATACATCTTTCAATAAAGATAAGAATTGAACATCTCCTTATCACTTTTGAGTGTATCTTGTGACGTAATAATATTGCTATTTTTATTACAACATAATACATCTAACAAAGTTAAATAATGTATGCTTTCCGATTTCTAATATAACTATTTAATTTCTTTTTTTTTTTATAAATTACATCCGATTGAAGTCGTAACAATTAAGAAGTAATATCATAATAATCAATATAAAAATAAATAAAAAATCTAATCATTATACGAATTTAAGATTTTATGGCTTCAAATGTTTTTGTTATTTTTCAACAATTTCAGACTCAATTAGATTTTGTTAATGATTTCCTGTTACTGCCGGTTGTAAATTTATAATAAGATTTATACTACAGTAGTTATACTCTAATGAACTTGCTATTGTTCTCAATCAATATTGTTTTATGTGCATATCACTCATCTGCTTGCATGCTAAATAATAATATTTGATATATGCGACTTCATAATTACTAATATTTCATACAGTTTATTTTTTCTTCTAAGTACAATGAATTACCTATGCTTTTATTAATATTTTCCCGGATCTTATTCGCGTTTTGTTATTTCGATTAATATATTATATAAGTTCAAATCGTGTGAGTTTAAAAAGTTTACTTTATTTATAACTGGATTGTTTCTGAACGTTTTCTGTTTCGAACGAACTGTTTTCTTGTCATACATATAGAATTCAAAGACTGATTGACTGAATTATAATATCTCAAAGCTTTATATCACTCACAATACTTACTGGCCATTTTTTTTAAATTGAAAACAAAACAAACTGTCATTATAAAAATATGACAACTTCACAACTAAATAAACATTAAAAAAAACGATCTATAACTAAAGTAGGTAAATAAAAATTCTCATAAATTAAATCATACATAATAAAAGTAATAAGTTGTTCCAAAAATAAACTAAAACTAAAATACTACAATTCAACAAATGGTACAACAATAAATAAAAATCACTAAATTAATAGAGCCATTTTCCTTCCCAATCTTGCGCAGAATAGCTTACGCTACTGGGCATAGTAACTCCACTAAATGTTTGTTGAAATTCCCACGGGATCTGGACTCATGCGGGTCAAATCACGGGTGACTGCTATTTGCTAGGAAATCCCTTTAGACAAAATATAGTACCTACTTACATAATTTATTGTTATACAGCCTTAAGAAAATTTTAATATCTTATCTCCAACATAAACAATGAGATCAGATGTTTCCAATGATAACAGATGCCATGTTTTATTCAGTGAAAATGTTAAAACATACAGATGTGCATTCATTACCTATACACCTATACGGTGTTGTTCTCAAAGTGAAAATCGTAATATGTAATTCTAACTGTAAATTTTTTATTAAGCTAGTTAATGTTGCTGTGAAATATGTAAAAGAAACTGCTTGTTAATTAAGCTAAGTAAAATGTCGAGAGACAGCGGAGACGTCGCGTTTTGTATGAGGAATGGTTTCTGTGTCTTCACCGCTTGAGTTAACACCTTCATTATACAAAGTTTCACTATCATTGTCTTCAATTCTATTATAAAACGACTGCTTTACGTTAATATCAAAATATTTATTTACTTCAAACTTTTATTTATAACATATTTTGTTTATTTATATTCATGTTTACCTTTCCGTGTTCCGGATTCCAGTCCCTTTTCAAGAGGTTCTCCGAAAGAATGTTTTACAACTTTCAGTCCAGTGAAAGTTTCCTCGGGTTCTCTTTACACATCACATCACATGCGAATCACCAAAATACTGTGCCACTTATGATATCACCGGAAAATTCGCATTATCGATTATGAAATTGTCGTTTGGTTTGAAGAGCGCGACGCGGCCGTTGCGTGTGATCGGTGGGAGCGCGCGAGAGACAGTGAGTGGCGATGGCTGGTTGGCGCTGCGCTCGCGTCGCGCTTTGCCTGAATGGTACGCGGGAGCAGCAACGATCGAGGAATGCAATCTCCCTCGCTCTCTCAAACGCACGTTTTCTCCCCGAACTGTATGAATGGTGCTAGTTTTTTTTTCTTCTTCTTTTTTGTGCTCTTTTTTTCGCTAGACCCTTTATCGTTGACCTTTCCTGACTTCGTCGGCGTCTTAAACATAATATTTTTATATGTCGTCAACTTACAATTTTTAAAACATGCAGTTTTAATAAATACCTAAAAGAGATCTCGTTGGCATATCGAAATCCTATTTATTGAGTTCGAAATTGCGTCACTCCTCACTTTTGTCTGATGAGATAAAGTAAGACAAGTTCTATGAAAAGTCACGTTTTTCGATACCGTTATGATGAGATTAGATGTGAACGAGTGAATGATTGACGATGGTGGTTAACGCTTGTCTCTGAATAACTAATGTCTATTTTGGTTTTTGTACAGACAAGACACCATGGAAATAATGTAAGTTTTGAATTTAAAGTAGACTTTTGGCATAAAAGACGAGAGGAGGAGGAAAAAAGACAAAATGTGGCTCAGCTTGTAACCAATCACAGGTCTAAGTCTTATCACTAAGCGGGCTAGTCCGTGTTCCGAATTTCTGATATGCAGACCGGTGCAATCGTCAAGGAAGACGGGTCGAACATATACACATAAAACAAACAAAATAACATAAATGATTATAATCACATAGATGAAGTAGAAATATTGAGTTTTATTTTAAATAAATAACTTAGATATTTAAACATTAAAATGGATACTTAGCAGCAAAATTAAAATTAATAGAGCAACTAAAAATAGCAACAATCATATTCTAACTTCAGTGTAATGATGGCAAGAAACGTTAACGACCGTCTATAATTCACAACACATGCGCTCAAACAAAACAAAAAGGAAGTTGCGCTGCACATGTAGAGATGTGGTTTCAAAGAACTGTTCGACGCTTTATACTTGATTGTTTTACTTACAAAGTCTAAAAAGGAAATAAAGAAGTTTTTATTTTTTTAAAACGAATGAATATTATTTATTTCTATGGTTGAAGGAGACTCAGCCCCATAAAGGGCTGTAGGTACAGCCATTAATGATGATGATGATGATAAAAAAAAAGAAATAACGCAACACCTAAAGAAGTATAAATCTGCATTAGTAGAACAGTTACGAAAAAATGGATACAAATTCAAATGCACGAGAACAATTTGCAAAAGAACAAAGATTGTAATTTTAGAATTTGAAATACAAAATGAGAATTCTAAATCTGCAAGAGTTAAAGTTAACTAGGTACTTATAATTAAGACTAAGTTGTTATGTACAATATACATAAATTTATGATAATGGGGTAGAAATTCTCATTCAAAATGCAACTGACGCGCATGCAAGAGCAAATTAAGTAGTCTACCAACGCATCATAACCATTTTAACGGACATAATCGCGTTGGTTTATTTTTGTAGTTTATTAGGTGGACGCAGAAAATTAGATGGCGAAATGTTACATTACTATACTTCCAAGTATAAAAAAATATAGCATTTTTTAAAAATCAGTATTAGAAGTCTTGTTCTAATGAACAAGACTTATAATATATATTAAAATAAATATTAAAATTTATTTATTAATACGAAACTTATTAGAATATGTACTGATGCAATAGTTAAATTATTTAGGTTTAAGTTTGGTTTAGGTAATAAATAATAATATAATACCTATTGTACTTATCGCCTAACACAGGCATTTATTTGCTTAAAAGGTGGTCTCAATCACTGAATAGCGAAGTTTGTATTAGGTTGATGTTTTTTTTTATTGTGTTATCGAAATATATTTTGTATTATGCAAGAATTCGATATTATTCTACGAATATTTATTGTGTAACTGTTGTTTTTCTAAAAAGGATTTTATGCTGAATAGATAATAGATATATCAATAATATTTTATCTAAGCAGATATTTGGAACAAATCTGGCCGTTGAATGAACTTTTTATTGTATAACGAGCTAACCTAACTGGATCTAGCTTTAAAAATATATATTTTATACTGAGATTTTTGCTAACTAAAGTAATATTATAAAAGAGGAAAGATTTGATTGTTTGTTAAGAATAGGCTCCGAAACTACAACCGATAAACTCTTTCACTAATAGAAAGCTACATTATCAAGGAGTAACATAGGCTACTTTTGATCCCGATTATTTCACGGGAACAGAACTTAAACGGATGAAACCGCGGGTCTAACTAGTTTATATTATACAGAGATTTATTACATGGACCCAAATAAAGATGTCATTCAGCTTATTCTGGTGTTTATTTGCAATAACATTAAGGAATCAATAATATTGATCGTCACAATCGAACCCATTAGCCAGCTGTTTAAGGTATTATATTACAATCAATATTTGCATTGCCACAAAACAAATATGAATTTGATAAAAAATAATATTGTGCGACCCTGTTGTTATGAAATTGGTGTGGTATATTTTGCGTTTAGTGAATATCAGATTTCATATTACGTCTTATTGTATACAAGATGTAACGGGTAAGCCCTTTTAAGCCGAAAGGGGATTGTTCTAGACGTCTAGGCGAACAACTTTTGGTCTATGACTTTTGGAAATTCGAAGTACTTTTCGAAAATTTTAAGTGTAAAGTTTACTTGAAGATCAGCTGTTTCTTAGAGTTCGAGGTCATTGGCCTTATGTTGTCCTTTCATTTAGCTTGGTCTTCTACAATCAAACCTTCAATTACCTTTATTTTTAACAACAGCTGTTTTTTCATTGAAACAATCTCAAAATTTTCAAAAAAAAGGTCGAATTTTCAAAAGTCCTAGAACAAAAGGTGTTCGCCTAGACGTCTAGAACAACCCCCTTTCGGATTAAAACGACTTGCCCTTTACATATTGTATAATAAGTATAGATACCTAGGTATATAATTTTGCTTTTTTTATTACAAAATAAGTACTCTGTATCTACTCTGCTTCGATATTTGGGATTTTCTTATTTTCAATATTTAAGACTTTCGATAATGCTTACATAGATTATTACATTTTCGATATTTTGAACTCAGGTTTTCTAACGAGGTACCCCCTGATTGACTAATGGACCAACGCACTTTGTATACAAAAGTAGATAAATGCTAAAAAATTAGAAATGCAATGCTATTAAAACCGAACCAAATAGTTAAATTTTCAATCCAACATCGTGAAAACAAAAGAAAATGTTTTAACTTTATTTCAAAAACCTTATCCACCTTCTAAGAATTTCTCAGAAAAAATAAGACAAACAGACATACAAACGTTCACCACACATGTGTAAAGAAACAAAGGCTATTGTTACGTTGTGTTATACAATATCTAACCAATACTAACCTAGCCGTGCCAGACGATCGAACTCGCACCGCACCGTACCGTCAAATTATGTATCGAATAGCGATCCGCCGACTACTCGACTACTACTTGGACTCTGTGTATTCGGCGGTTTTTTACTACTCGTACACGGCTAGGCAAATATTAAGTCGAGTAGGTAATATTCGGTACTTGGTTCCTTTGTGAAACTTGTATTCTGTGTTCGAATGTCACAGAATATTTCATAATAGTAGCACCAAATATTCACACACCTATAAGAAAGTCGGAATAAAATTCGAACCTTGTTAGAATACACACTACGTAGATTCTAAATAATCTAAGGATTTACACGTTATTTATTACTAATGTCAGTGGAGCGATGGTGGTGCGACGCGGAGGTGCGGTTCGATTGTGTGGTATGGCTATAAGTTCGGTATTTGACTCTAACAATCAATTAACGAAGGGCTGAGGGTTAAGTTAAAAATGTGCTGGTTAACTAGCAATTTGTCGCGGCTGCGGGCGACTGGACTGCTCAATTGGCGCCTTGTGATGTGAATGAACTCTTTTATTTGTTCGATGTACAATTTGAAGTTCCGTAGTATCCTAGTAATATTTTAAATGCGAAAGTTTTGATGTTTAATGCTTAAGAGGTTTGTGTGTTAATAAAATTAGGTTTGTTTCCTGAAACCGGTATCTAAAAGAATAGGTACAGCTATGGTATTGCCTGCTCTAGAAAAATGCGACTTCTTGGTGGGAAGTTTTCCAATATGCAGGCCGGCGCAGTCTCAAAGCAAAACGGGTCGGATCTTGGTCCACTGCCGTCTATCTATCTTCTAGATGAGCTAAATTCAGCGAGTTCCTAACCGAAACAAGTAAGACCATATCTTATGAGCTTTTAAGGTAAGTATAGGAATCCTCAAATGTTTTTAGAGTTTCGTACTCAACAAGAAACCCGCATAGTTTCGTCATGTCCGACTGTCTGTCTGTCTCTCCGCGGCTTAGCTTTTAATATGCAAAATCGCGAAAACCATAGAATAAATTTTTACTACGAATAGGTACCTTCTTTATAGTAAACCACTCACTAATATTATAAAGCTGAAAGTTTGTGAGTATGTATGTATGTGTGTTTGTTACTCAATCACGTAAAAACCGCTGAACCGATTACCATGAAACTTGGAATATAGGTAGCTGGAAACCCTGGAATAACACAAAGGCTACATTTTATCCCGATAATCCCGCGGGATCGGGACTTACACGGGTGAAACCGCGGGGTGCAGCTAGTGATAAATATATATATGCGCTAATTATATACGAGTATACGCTCCATTTCGAAAAACGTCACGTCGAATTACAATTTATCGATGACACCTCATCGAAAGTATCCTACACACTAGTGTTTTAAAAACGATCAATGAAAGCGTTCCTAATGAGTTCCTAATGAATTCTGTCAATTAATTAGTGTCACCTTTTATTATGCACGACAACATTTTTTTCCGACATACCTAATGGACACAATTTAATGTTGCTCGTTTGACAGGTGCTTGTGTTAACTAAAACAGCAAGACATAAAATTAATTGTTAAATTGCTAAAGCTAATTGTACATTACATTCTGACGTAAGCGGATGTCGTTGATAACCTCCTCGAGTTGCAGTGACGTCAGTGCACTTCTTGTCATATGACAGAACCAAGAAATGAATGTTTTAAGAGGGCTGGCATTGACAAATGGCGTATACCATTTTCAAAGAAAGCGGCAAGCGTATAAAATAAATAAATAAATATTGCACGACATTACACACAGCGCTATCTAGCCCCGAATTAAGCTCTAGGGGTACTAGACAACGGATATAGTACATATTATACTTTTTTGTTTATGTAAATACATACATAATTATTATACATAGAAAGACACCCAGACCAGATACAAATTTTTATATTTTAGCATAAATATTGGCACTCGGCGGGAATCGAACCCGCAGCCTTATGCATTGTAGTCAGGCGTTCGCCCGAGCCACAGGGGTGAAATTACATTAACATAATATAATTATGTCCTGGATAAGATGTCCTTAGGCGATAAGGACGCCCATCATGCCACTAGATTTAAGTTTTTGTCTCCGTAATGTTTGTTTAATTTTAGTTTTTGGAATATAAAGAATTCATCCATCGATCGTTCTAAGTAATTTTAAATTTATATTTCTCAAAGCTACATTTTTTTTATAACGAATGTTTTTAATCATTTCACTGCACGGTGATTCATACAAACATAAGTAGTGTCCGAAATTCATGCAATGCCTTGCAGTGTCAGTACCCGCTTAAATGTAAAATTTTGCGCAGTGTTAGTGGCTTATTCGTATCTACGAGTATAATCGCACCTAGGACACAACTACTACGTAAACTGTGGTTTTAGTAGTCACAAACCTTAACGATAAGAATGCACGTCACTTTTCTGCAATATGAAAGCATGAAATAACATTTCTCTTAATGCCATCATCATAGCAAGACACATCCTATCCGTGACATAGAACGACTAAAGCATATCTAACTGTGTGTGTATTGACCATACAACTTCAATGTCACAAACACAACATTATAATATAGAGCACTCTCACCGACAATACATGATATTGAAAAAGTATATAATATAGCATTTCGAAAACAGGATTTTCTCGTATATTATTTGTCCTAAGTAAATTATGTACTTATTAAGTATATTACTGTAAAGTTTTTTAAGGTATCAATATCTTATCTATATAATTATGATATGATTGCTGGTGGATTTCGTTTTAAGCTAAAACTTTCTAATCCAAGAGTAGGGTAGTTTATTCTCTTACCGATTGATATTTTTTTCCTACCTACCCTCATCCATCCTTTTTTTGTATTGAGCACTACGTGTAACCAGTCGTAGTACCGCCACCATAGACGACGGATGTCGTATGGTAGTATCGCAACCGCATAGTGCCGCATAGTGTGGGACGAGGACGTGGAGTGATCATCATAGTGAATAAGTGCAGTTCAGGGATTTTTGAGGGTGTAATCTCCGGCCGGAGCTGATTGATCCCAGGGATTGTCGAGGAAAACAAGGTACGTGGTGCTCTGTCCTAATCTTTTCCTACCTGATTTTTTTGTAATCCTTGACCATATATCCGACGGCTATTAATCGGAGATGCCTACTTGAATATCTATGGACTGTATTTATAGTTAGCAGCCTCCCGCAGAAATACAGTCCACTTTTATTATCTATCCCCCTTTTTTTTTGAATATCCTTTTCTCATGAACCAGCGCACCAATGGGACGTTAACTATTTTAGCGCCACCATTATTTTCTGGCCTTTCGAGCCGTATTCTCTGGTAATCTGAACCGTATTTTTTGGTTACTATTTAATTAGTATTTAATAGCATAACCGAATGGTTATAACTTGTTCGGTCCTTGTATTGCGCAGATTAAAAGTAGTTGTCGTTTCTCTTTATATTTAACCGCACCGACAGCTATTTATTTATTTTATGTTTTTTATTTCCGCACCGCATCTGCGTAATATAGAATCGTTTTTCAGTTGTACCAAAAAATTGTACCACGTGTTGGATTTCATTTTGAATTTTATCTTCACATCGTGATTCGCATTTTTGTACCTACTTCGTTCGTTGGTCGGTTGAGATCGGCAGCGTTCGGGCTATAGCTAACTATATACTTACTCCCTCGGTCTCAGCGTATGCTACCCGCTATATATTTTTTACTTTTCGCACCCGCTAGGTATATTCTTTATTTTTCGCACCCGCCATATTTTTTATTTTCTCGCACCGCAATATATTTGTATTTTATATACTTGCTTATATTTAATTTACTATCGGTTGTTCGGTACTCACTCACCCGCCATTTTTTATATTTTATCCGCTATTTTCTTGAAAAAAAAAACCGTCTGTGTTTTTCCCGCTATTAATATCATTCGAGCTAGTTTTGTTTCATACTTATCATAAATTTATACTTACACCTGCGATCCTTTTATCGAATTCAAAATGGTGAAATCTAAAAGGAGAGAAAGTAATGCTCACTTTGACGAAAATGTTGACACTAATAAAAATCAACTTACTTTATATACCGTAAAACGCGATGTTATTTTTAAACGCTTAGAAAACATTTTCGATCTCGCACAAAAGGTGGAACAAAACTCGAATTTATATAAAACCTTTTGCGCTTCCGCGTCTAATATAGATAAATTACGCAATGATTATCAGGACATTTTGGACTCATATAACATGTTGAATTTGCAATTACATCCAGATTCAGATGTAGATTATGATTCTTGGACTTCATTTGAAGAAATGTACTGTTTTATTAAACAAATATTACTCGATTATGAGAAAACTAATTCGCAATTTTGTAACTCACCCGCTACTTCTAATTCTAAACCTCGCCTTCCACCGATTGACCTTATGTCTTTCAATGGGGATGTCATGCTTTGGCCGGTATTTTACCAACAGTATAAAAATATGATTCACGATAACTCAACGTTAGCTGATAGTGAGAAAGTTTTTTACTTAGTTTCCAAGCTAACCGGGGAGGCGGCGTGTGTATATGCAGGGTTAGCTCCTACCGCGGAGAATTATATTATTATTTGGGAAACTCTCATTCAGAAGTATGACAATCCTCGTTCACTCGCATGTACATATCTTAACCAGTTGTTGCATTTTAAACCGCTATCTAACTCTAGTCCTACTGGACTAGACGCGTTTATTAATAAGTTTGATTCTTCCATTAAGGCACTCAAGCAATTAAAGCTTAGTGACTTAAATGATTTTATATTCTTAGATTTAGCTATTCAAAAGTTAGATCCAGAAACAATAAAACTATTTGAAATTACCTATCGCAAAGAAAAGATACCCACTTATCATAATTTAATTGAATTCATAAAGGAACAGAGTAAGGTTTTATCTCGGTCTTTGTCTATTAATAAACCTCTTAATAGTTTTTCGCAAGTACAAAATAAACCCGCAAGACGCACTCCTAATCAGCTGATAAGGTCCTTTGTAAACACTGACTTGGGGTGTGGTCCCACTGCCACGAGCGCTCGCGATAATAAGTGCTCCTTGTGCAGTAATAAGCAACACGAACACCTGTATTCGTGTCCTTCTTTTATGAAATTGACACCGCGTGATCGCTATAATTTTATTAAAAACAACTTTTATTGCAACAACTGCTTGAGTGTCAGGCACAATACTTTTAATTGTTCCTCTAAACATTCTTGTTCTCATTGTTCTATGCGACACCACTCATTATTGCATTTCAATACCCCCGCTAAATCTATAAATACTAATTGTAATATTGGTGCAGCAGTGGTGTCCGACGCCGCTATTATTTCCGCTATCGCTCATGATGTGTCGCCCGACCCTAGGCTAGGTGTACAATATGTCGAATCCAATAATTCTTTTGAGAAAAATACATCGGTTTGCACTGTATCTTATGATCGCGCCGACTGTACTCAAACAACGACTTTATTGGGAACCGCGAAAATTAAAGTTGTGGATCGATTTAATAAAACTCATTATTTGAGATGTTTGGTGGATCCCGGATCTCAAAGTGATTATGTTACCTCTAATTGTTGTAAGCGCTTATCGCTTCCCATTTGTAAACAAAATCGCTATACGGAAGTTCAAGGTATAGGGGGTGCCTCGCAAAAAATATTAGGTATTACCGCGCTGACGTTTTCTTCGCGCCATGATAGTAGTTGTGAATATACTATACAACCTATGATTGTAGATCGTATCACATCACAGTTGCCCGACGCGCGCGTCGACACCTCAGCTATGCATTTTATAAACAACTTACCGCTCGCAGACGATGAATTTTTGCTACCTGGTCCTATAGATATTTTACTAGGTGTAAAACTTTATTGTGAAATTTTACTTTTTGATAAAATTAAAAACTCAATTGATACCATGCCCTCCGCCTTCGAAACGACCTTAGGTTACCTAATTATGGGTGACGCTCCTATTATATCCGCACCACGCTACTCGCACACTGTGTGCTTTTACTTCTGACCCGCTACAGCAGATTGTCGAGAAATTTTGGGCGGTCGAGGAATTACCTTCCCGCAAGTTTTTAAGTCCTGATGACCAACAGTGCGAAGGTATTTTTACCTCTACTACTGTTCGTAATAAAGACGGTAGTTACTCTGTTGATCTCCCTTTTAAAGATGACCCCCAAAAATTAGGCAATTCTTATATAACCGCTAAAAAACGTTTTTTACTTCTTGAAAAGAAGTTCGCTAATAACCCCGCTTTAAAATCAAATTATGATATGATTTTCCGTGATTACCTAGATAAAGGTATTCTTACTCGCACCGCACCTGAGGAATGTTACTCCCCAGGATTTTATCTCCCGCATCATCCTGTAGTCCGCGAGGACAAGTCGACCACGAAGGTTCGTCCTGTGCTAGATGGCAGCGCCAAGTCTGATACTGGGCTGTCATTAAATGATATTTTGCATTCGGGATGCAATCTACAGGCTGATATATTTCATATTCTTTTAAATGTCCGCATTTTTCGTATTGCATTTTTTGCAGATGTAAAACAAATGTATTTGTGTATTTACACCAATCCTCCGCACCGCAAATATCAACGAATTTTATATCGTTTCTCTAAAGACGACCCGCTCGAAGTTTTAGAATTCACTCGGGTCACCTTTGGCCTTAGGTCCTCCCCGTATTTGGCCCTCCGCACGCTACGTCAGTTAGCTTGTGACGAACGTCACAATTTTCCAAATGCGGCCTCAGTTCTTGAACGAGACATCTATATGGACGACTTGGCTTCTTCTGCTTCTTCCCTCGATGAAGCAGTTAAGACGGCACACGAGTTGATTCAACTTTTCAAGACTGGTGGTTTCGATCTAGTGAAGTGGACTTCCAATTCTTCTAAACTGTTGGAACGCATACCAGAATCGCACCGGCAACCTGAATTTATTTCATTCGATGATGAAACCACATTTAAAATCTTAGGTTTGCGCTGGTTGCCCGCACAAGATAATTTTATTTTTGATATTACTACTCCGCAATTTATTTGTACTAAACGCGCTATTTTATCTGCGACTGCACGTCTGTACGATGTTTTAGGACTCGTCGGACCTATTATTCTTTTCGCTAAATTATTAATTAAGGAGCTATGGCTTCTCAATCTTGATTGGGACGATGTTCCCCCTTCTCGCATCATTAATTTATGGCAACAATATTTATTTGAGCTACCTCAAATTTCTAGCATTGTTTTTCCTCGCCATGTAGGTATAGAAACCGGTTCCGAAGTTTCTTTAATTGGCTTTTCAGACGCCAGTGAGTCTGCATTCGGCTGTGTTATCTATTTGCACGTCGTAAATGGCAGTATGCCACCTATTGTTACTTTATTATGCTCGAAATCTCGAGTCGCTTCCGTTAAACCTAAAATTACTCTCGCCCGCCTGGAACTAAACGGAATCCTTCTACTTTCGCGCCTACTTATAACTGTCCACGATACTATATCGGATAGACATAAAATAAATAATATTTTCGCTTTTTCCGATTCGGAAGTCGCCCTATGTTGGTCTGTCGCGTCACCACATAGGTTCGATACTTATGTTGCCAATCGCATCTCACAGATTCAAGTGAATATTTCTATTGATAATTTATATCATGTTCCAGGCACACAGAACCCCGCGGACTGTGTGTCCCGTGGACTCACGCCATCGCAATTAATTAATCTCGATTTATGGTTCCGTGGACCACACTGGCTTTTTTTGCCTATAGATAATTGGCCCATTCAAAAATTTGTACCTTACAAATCAACTTTGCCCGAAGAAAAAACTATGTCTCATGTCGCTAAAGACAATAAAAATATTGAGTTCGAAAATCCGCTATTAAAACTTGCATATAGATGTTCCACCTGGAACAAACTACTTCGAGTCACGGTCTACGTGCTTAGATTTATAAGAAAACTACCGTTAAATAATATAATAAACGCTAATGATTTAAATGCAGCCGAATTGGAATTAATTCGTGTCGTGCAAACCGCTTACTTTTCGGACGATATTAAAAATATATCTAAAGGCCAATTATCTTCCGCTAAATTACAAAAATTGTTTCCGTTTTTACGCGACGGGATTTTGCGTGTTGGAGGTCGCTTATCGAACTCAACACTTAATTATTCATCAAAACATCCAATATTGTTACCTAGACAGGGACGTATTGTCGAATTGTTAATTGATTCTTACCATCGTGACAACTGTCACGCAGGACCACAGTTGTTAACCGCTATTTTGAAAGCAAAATTTTGGATTATTTCCGCTAGGCGTATCATTCGGCAACGCATTCATAAATGTAATAATTGTTTTAAACTAAATCCAAAATCAAGTTTCCCGCCAATGGCTGACTTACCTAAATGTAGGTTAGAACAATGTAAGGCCTTCCTACACACCGGTGTAGATTTCGCCGGTCCGCTTTATGTAACTCCTTATCGCAAACGCGGCATTCGTAGTGTAAAGGCCTACCTATGTTTATTTATTTGTTTAGTAACTAAGGCAATTCACATCGAACTTGTTTCTAGTTTGACCGCAGATTCATTTATTGATGCTTTTAAACGATTTCTATCGCGTCGTGGCCCTTGTACGTTTTTATATAGCGACAATGGCACGAATTTTGTGGCTTCAAAAGCTTATTTTAATGAAATTCACGAGCTTTTAAAATCTGATGAATATTACAAATTATTTAGTAATGAACACGCGAAGCACCGCATTACGTGGAAAATGAATCCACCTACGGCAAGCCACTTTGGAGGTATATGGGAAGGAAATATTAAAAGTTGCAAGTCCCTCCTCTTTCGTATAATCGGGAATCAGATCCTCACTTTTGAGGAAATGTCAACCGTTTTAACTCAAATCGAGGCCGTGCTAAACAGTCGCCCTCTGTATATCTTGAGCTCTGATCCATCAGAGCCTCTTGCTTTGACCCCTTCACATTTTTTATCTACCGCACCGTTAGAATATTTGCCCGCTGTTGATTTGACTGAGCAACGAACCAACCTATTGTCTCGTTTTTCATTAATGGATTCGCTCGTCCAGTCGTATTGGAAGCGGTTTAAATCGGAGTACTTACATAATTTACAAATGCGTGAAAAATGGAATACGCCTACAAATCCAATACAACTTGGTACAATCGTGTTATTAAATGTAGATAACGCTCCACCCTTACAGTGGCCACTGGGAATTGTTACAAAATTGTATCCTGGTAAGGATGGAGTTATTCGCGTTGCGGAGATAAAAACAAAAACAGGCGTTTATAAGCGTCCTGTCGTGCGTTTGTGTCCGCTTCCCACTCAGTGAGAGTGACATCTATTTTAGTTGCCTTTATAGGCAAAATTAAGTTAGGTATAAGTTATTTTTTATATTCCTAATATTTACTAATTTTAGTATTCAAGCAAACGATTATGGTTTGTTCCTATAGGTTTAGTTTCCCGCTATTGTTTTGGTTCTGGTTTGTCTTAACTGGATCTTTTTTCGCTAAGTACTTTGTACATCCCGCTATAGTTTAACCACTATGGTTGCACGATGAATGTGCTTTTTCCGCACTATTGCTAATTGTAAGCAATGGTTCCCTTGTTTTGAAGGGTACCTTCAAGCCCGGGGGGATGGTGGATTTCGTTTTAAGCTAAAACTTTCTAATCCAAGAGTAGGGTAGTTTATTCTCTTACCGATTGATATTTTTTTCCTACCTACCCTCATCCATCCTTTTTTTGTATTGAGCACTACGTGTAACCAGTCGTAGTACCGCCACCATAGACGACGGATGTCGTATGGTAGTATCGCAACCGCATAGTGCCGCATAGTGTGGGACGAGGACGTGGAGTGATCATCATAGTGAATAAGTGCAGTTCAGGGATTTTTGAGGGTGTAATCTCCGGCCGGAGCTGATTGATCCCAGGGATTGTCGAGGAAAACAAGGTACGTGGTGCTCTGTCCTAATCTTTTCCTACCTGATTTTTTTTGTAATCCTTGACCATATATCCGACGGCTATTAATCGGAGATGCCTACTTGAATATCTATGGACTATATTTATAGTTAGCAGCCTCCCGCAGAAATACAGTCCACTTTTATTATCTATCCCCCTTTTTTTTTGAATATCCTTTTCTCATGAACCAGCGCACCAATGGGACGTTAACTATTTTAGCGCCACCAATTGCTGACCTAATTTTATAAGCCTAACTTTTAGCTTATTTTCAGCCCATGTACTATGGTACTTTGTTTTACTTAGCCCTTATTTTAGTATGAGATGAGATGCGTTTCGAGTAAAATCGCTGGGTCTGGAACATTAGACTTAATTTCAGAACCATAAGATATTTCATGGAAAGTTAATAGTCTGTATCATAAATTCAGATTAAACTGAATTTATGGCGCAGACCAATGAGTCTATTAAAGTTATAGAGACGCCATTGCAGAACAAATCATTATTGAAAAGCGGCACAAAGTATGCTATACAACCTCATTATTTATATTCATTCACATAATCTAAAGAAGAAATAGACGAAACTAGTGTTATCTCTTTCTAAAACATAAGACTCGATGCTACTTGCACGACGTAAGAAAGAGATGTCATAATATTATTATGACATCTCATAGCGGTTAGGAGAGAATGATAAAACGTCAAAGTCAAAAACTTCGTTGAGTTTTTGGAAAAAAACTTGTACAAAAAATAAACTAAAATAAATAAATAAAGCTTTACTTAAGTATAAAATGAAATATTTTTGCCAGGTTATGGAATATAATTCGTGCATCGCCTAAATACGCACGAAGGCATTGTTGTCTGTGAATAATGTTGTGAAAGTGAACTAAATGTACTGTGTGTTAACAAGCGGGTGATCGTGACGTGAGCTGGGATGGAACTAAGACTTCTTTGGCTAGCTAGCTTAGATTTGTGTAGCCAAGAAATTCGGCCTATTACGTATCTAGAAGTTTTTACATATCTCTGGCGCAGACGCCATTATTCTCAGTTTAAATACTCAGACTTTAAATTCTAATTTTCATTTCATTTTCTTAGTTATGGCTTTCTGTCAGCAATATGGGACAATTTAGCCACTTTCTCGTACTAATAGTGAACTACCACTATTATACTGTAATCGTTTGAAATAATTTTCAATGAGTGAAGGCTGCAGAAAAAATGGCGACGATTTTTCCCCAACCCCATGGAACATTTGTTTGTAACTTGCTAATTTCGTGTTTGGCAATGGTTCACTCGTTGAACTTCGCGTAACTAACTAAATTGATAACATGCCGCCGAAATTAAACAATATTACACGCAATAAAACTAGGTTTTGTAAAAATAAAAATTCAGGACGACGACGTTCCACTAACGCGTCAAAAACAAAAGATCTTTAAATTCTTAATACTTAATAGTGCCTGATTCGATGACTTTTGTGCAGTCATAATAAAAATTTAAATCGACAATTCGATCTGTCAAATTCTCCGTCAATGAGAAAACATTAACAAAAAAAACCAGAGTCCGGAAGTTTTTAATAACAGATTACGCAATAAAATACTTGAATTACCTATTCGTACAAGGTGTACAAAAAGAATAAGTGTCGAATTGGACGCGGTACAATTGTGCCGGTATTTCCTTGCACTTTTTGCTCGTATTTGTCAACCTTGTTGTCATGGTCAATAGACGATTAAAAACTACGGATTTCAATGATATAGTTAAATAAATAATTAAGCGTAGGTATCAAATCCTGGATGTTAAGGAAAAAACTGTATAACATGCATGTACGTATGTATGTACAGTGCTAACGAAAGTGTAGGTATACCTATAAATCCATATTTCCACAATCCACCTTTGACATTTAAAGTTGCTATAAAAAGCATAGTTTATGTTATTACTCGCTGCACACAGAGTTGTTAATTGTGGGAGCGGTACATAATTATAGTAGATAGTAGTATCTCTCTCTATAGTAGCTCTCTCTTCCGCACGAGGATCTCATACCCTTTATTCGCTTCTTTCTGAGTAAACCACTTATTTGGTTTTTTTTTTTGGAAATATGGAGTTCTGAGAGTTTTTTTTAAATCAGAAATTTAACTAACAGAAGAAATAGCAACGATCCTACTAATATTATAAACGTCAAACCCTTCTGTGCAAGTATATAAGTAAGTAAATGAGTGTGTTTGTTACCTACACCTTCACGCAAAAGCTATTTAACTTATCGCGATGAAACTCGGTATAAAGAGCTCTGGAATATCACATATAGACACAACTTTTAAAATTTCGGTACTTCTGCGGAATCGAGAATTACACTGCTGAAGCCCGCGGCTTGCTGCTAGTTGTAAAATACATAACTTGTAAAATTTTAAATTTCCCAAGTTCTACGTAATTCATAAAATTGCGCCCCAAGTGCCCCTTTCTCCTTTTAAACTACCTTCTTTAACGACAAACTACTCAATTACTATTCATTGAAAGTTAGAAATTATTGGAAACGAATTTGTAGTAAATCTCAGTAGACATTCATTGGAATTGTGTAGTTATATTTCCTGAATTGTCAAATAGGATGGAAAGCATATTAAGTACTAAAGATCGCTATATTAAGTGCCAATAAATGAAGTCTAGATTTTCCAATTTTATAATGAGACTAGCTGCGCCCCGCGGTTTTACCGGCGTAAGTCCCGTTCCCGCGGCATTATCGGGATAAAAAGTAGCCTATGTGTTATTCCAGGTCTCCAGCTACCAATATTCCAATCATTCCAATGTTCATCGCAATCGGTTCAGTAATTTTTGCGTGAAAGAGTAACAAAGTCACATACATACATACAAACTTTCGCGTTTATAATATTAGTAAGATTACGCAGTATGTATCAAAGAATTAGAGAGGTCTTTTCACTGACTTTTCATTGTCGTGAAGTATTTCAAATTCGACTCAGACGGTCAAGCATCATTGGTTCCATCAAATTTCTTTGAATCAAGAATCAAGAATCAAGAATTTTTATTGTTTAAGTGATGTACATAATGATCTTAAATTAACATGCATATTTTGGATACAATCACTTACCCACTACAGGCATACAATAATTAAAATTAGGTTCAATAATCTATAGTAATTTTAAAAACTGATACAATTTATTACTTAATGAATAATCGTGTCTGTTTCTTCGTAGTACTCTTTAAGTGAATAAAAGCTATTTGCTATAAGCCATTTTTTTGAATGAGATTTAAATATGTTTACATTTTCTAAAATGTTTAATTCAGTAGGTAATGCATTAAACACTTTTATTGCAGTAAAGTAGGCACTCTTATGAAATAGTGCATTGTTTGCCTGCGGCATGCTGATATTAAATTTATATTTACTTCTTAAACTACGGTTATTGGCAAAAAAGTAGCTGTGGTTGATTTTGACAAATACACAAAGTTCAAGGATATATATGCTAAAGAGAGTAAGAATGTTGTAGTTTTTGAAGATGAATCGCAATGAATCAGTACTTTTGAGATGAAAGATGGAACGAATACATTTTTTCTGCAAAACAAAGGCAGATTTTACGTCTACTGAGTTACCCCAAAAAATGAACCCATAACATAGTTGGGGATAGACATATCCATAATATGCATTGATGGCAATTTTCCTAGATGCTATGTTTGTAAGAATCGATAGGGCATAACAGTACTTGGCTAATTTGCTATTTACTTTTCTAATGTGGGATTTCCAACTAAGGTGTGTATCTATTATAACACCAAGGAAATTGGACTCATGCTGTTCTTCGATTTTTACGCCATTGCTTGCTATATTTAAATTTAGAGGAGGAGATCTATAGTTGCGGAATTGGATGTATTTAGTTTTACTAAGGTTTAACTGCAATTCTTCTTTATTTAGCCAGTCCTTTACTTTGTTTAAGGTGTTTTCAATTTCTTTCGAGTAATTTATATCTGTTAAATTATTTTTAGGAATGTAAATGGTGGCGTCGTCAGCGAACATTACAGTTAGGTGTTCAGATATTATGGGCATTTCATTTACATAGAGCAAAAATAAGATAGGGCCAAGGATGCTACCTTGCGGTATTCCTAGATTATTAAGTTTAGTATTTGAGTAATTTTTTTTAACAAGTTTGGATTTCTTATCATAGGTATCAAGTATCAAGTATTTGGAAATTACTCACACAACTTTAATAAAGTCGAAACAAAACTAATGTTGTTCTTAGGATATCTACTATCTATGATAATGTAAGGTAAGTATCTACTATTTATATTGTACTATCGGATAAGTAGTTTTATAAAGAACTTTATGACTGCAGGTTTCTTCAACTGATAAATAACTTTTAACTGATATTACAACAACAAAAGTGTAAAAAGCCTATGTGTTAATCCAGATCTAAAACTATCGGCATGAATGAGTTTCATCGCAATCGGTTATATCGGTTAATAGAAACGCAAACATCTACTAAACAAACATCTAATCTTTCCCATTTGTAATTGGCATATACTTATTATATACAATTTCCTATATAAATGCTTAGGTACATATAGGAAATTGCCGTATTTACATCAGGAAATAGGTTGAGAGTTCAAACACCTTGTTTTGTTTATATTTAGCACGTCTGGTAGCCATTGGCAACTGATTTGTAATTTGTGACTAATGAAAAAGAACAACTCGCACAGTGGCTTGGTTTTCCTTATTCTTTAGATCAAAAATATTTTTCAAGTGATTGGTGGTGAATTTTAATAATTTAACTAGAATATTATAATTTAGACTTTAGTTAGAGTATTTTCTAATTCATACATTTTGGCCTATCCTCGTAATGAAATTATCTACAAAATCATTGCATCTTTAATTTCAAATTTACCAAAAATGGTTGTCAATTTAGGGTAAGTTGGGGGAAGATTGAACGCTTTTTCGATGAGATGAACAGTGTTTCATTTAAATCCTTGCAGGGCTTCATTTATTAAATTATCCTAAAAATAAAGTTTCAGTAAGTGAAGAGGGAAGAATATGTTATGTACATTTTGTAATAACTTATTTTTAAATCCATTCTAAACCAGACAAAAATACATTTAAAAAGGTACATATCACGAAAATTGAAATGGGGGAAGATGAAAGGGTGGCGGGGTAAGATGGCAATAGTTTCTAAAATCGTTCCTATGAGTGTTAGAGTCAATGACTCAAAATCGCCTGTAGCCTTAACTGTCAATAAACTGTACAACTGACAAAAGCTTCTAAATCTCTATATTTAACAAATATATAACAGATTTTTCATTTTATGTATTTCAATCTTACCCCGTTTGGTTAACATTGAAGGTAAGGTTCTCAAACTTTCTTGATTCTTCGAAGCATAAAATAAATAAAAGAATTTAAATCGATTTAATATAGTTTTACTGAACACATGTGTGTAGGTCGTTACAGATATAAAATATTTATTAATTAATATTTTGGCACATCTAGGAACTGTTAAGATACTTAATTACTTTCTACTAGACTAAAATGACCTTTTAAACTAATTGCTAATGTTACTTCAGTTTTCATGGAAATAGCAGGAGGACGAGTGTTTTGCTTATAATACCACTTTTATTGTTCAATCTATTGTGTAGTGTTGCAATTGGTATTCTATAATATTTTGCCGCTCCGTACAGTGTCAATTCCTTGTTTTTTATTTTTTTTATAGCATGTATTAGATCTTCTTGAGTGTAGGAAGTTGCACGAAGAGATTTCCGACAGTAATTACGAGGCATGGTGAATCTGAATAAAAATAATATCTGTATTAATTTGATTATCCTGTGAAATCTAACTATTTTCTCGGAATGAATTGAAATTACAATGGAGTATTTTACAATATAGTATTTTTCATTGAAAAATATTATTAACTCATTTTTTGTTTCTGTCACAGTTTGAGAATATCTGACTTATTGTATGAGTTTCGAAAACGGGGTAAGATTAAAACTTTTATATTTCGGTCTTTCCCCGTCAATTATTGAGGGGGGAAGACTGAAAGAGGTAATAATTCCTAAAATACGATAGATAACCAAATTTAGACACAATAACACAAAGAAGAATTGAAAATAATAAGCAAACACTATAATAAAACTCTCATACTTACTTTGTGAACAAAGTTCCAGCGCATGGGGTAAGATGAAAACACTTTAAATTTGGCGAAAAAAACAACTCCTCACTAAACTTGGAATTACACACAACCGCGCACTCTGAGCGGTAAGTGGTCACTGCATCGCGGTAGCTAACAATACAGAGTATAAAGAAATGTTGCTAACGTAAAAACAAACTCCTTAGATTTTGCGTTATTCCCGATTTTTTATCTTACCCCTTTTTTAATCTTCCCCCAACTTACCCTACATTAAAAAAATAATATTTGATATTTTTTCCCTTAAAACTTTCCATTTATCATTTGCGAGCTAATAAAGTATCGATTGCATCCAGTTGCAATTTATAGTTTCATTTTTAATGTATTTGTTTACAATAGCAATGATGTTGAAATGAAATTTTGGACAATTCTATTATAGGAAAATCAAGTCAGGATATGCAGCATCATCATCATCTCAGCCCTTATCCGTCCACTGCTGAACATAGGCCTCCCCCTTAAGACGCCACAAGTAGCGATAGCGAGCTACCTCCATCCAACAACTCCCCGCGACCGCTACGCTACTACTGTCGGGGTTATTTATGTTAAATGTCCTAAATAGTAACTATTCCGCTCCACTGTGCACCATTGAATGAGTGTGTAAAACTTATTCATACAATTTGGCATCATTTCAAAACACTCCAGCCGACTCCAGCGTGATTCAATAGCAAACGTGGCCAGTTAAACTATTACAGGCTTAGCATCCTCATTCTACCGTTCTAGATAAATAAAGCACATCATTTTCTGTTTAGTCATCATCATCATAAAGCTTTCAAAGAAAAACCTACGGGAAATAATCTTGAAAAATAAGAATAAAAAGTACAACATTGGCTTTTTCTTTGGTTTTCGCGTCACCGTTATAAAACAAACTCATATTTTAATTGACTTCAAAATAGGAGGAGATAGATAGATAGATTAATAACTTATTTGCACAACCAACAAACAATTACAATCAGTTGACATTTAAAGTAAGTTAAAAGTAAAAAAGTTATATAAATGGGCGACCTTATCGCTAAAAGCGTTCTTCCCGGCAACCTCTGGATGGAGAAGGTTATCTGTTCGGATTTTTTTTTTGTTGGTTTTTTATCGACTTGAATGAAAATTTGCATAGGGATAGTTTGAGTGATGGAGAGTATCATAGGATACTTTGATCCTGACATTCCTTCGGGATCGGGACTAACGAGGGTGTAGCCGCGGAGCGCAGCTAGTAAATAAATATATATTGCAGGTAGCACTGCACACGACACAATCAAGCTCCAAACTAATCTACTAGGCTTGGAGGTATATGTGGGTATCACAGCGGATAATAATTACTTTTAATACATAATTATAATAATTATTATAATTACATAACTATACTTCTATTGTAAAAGGAAAGATTTATTTGTATGTTTGTTTGTAATGAAAAGACTCCGAAACTACTGGACCGATTTAAAAAATATAGATAGCTATATATACGTTATCAAGGAGTATCATAGGCAATTTTGATCCCGATATGCCCACGGGATCGCGGATTTACGCGGGTGAAATCAGTTTGTTTAATATATTTCTTTAGAGTGGCAAAAAAAAAGGTAAATATATTAGTCATCGAAAACGTTAACCGATTTCTTCGAAGAGTAATTTTGTAATCTAGGTACTTATTCTAGTTCAATAGTATTTGCAGATCGTTATAACCTACTCTTTTGGGCTATTTACTTTAGATCCAAATATGCTAAGCAAATTCTTCGTTCTATACTTTACATACCCAGATTTTTAGATAGGTGATAATTGGAAATGGACATCTGTATTCGATATTTTGTATTCTACATGTTTTTCTTTTATTAAAAATTAGCTTGGATAGTGTAAAAATGGACTAAATGTAAGGCTTACGGTACTTAATATTTATTTTTGTTATTATAGCTCAAGGCATTTTAAACTTAGAAATATTTTAGCAAGGAAATATCTTTCCAAAAAATCAATATTTGGCAGGGAGAGATATGGCCGAAAAATTATAACATGACACGTGATTCCTGTGTAGCTCAGTGGTTAGAGCATGGTTAGCGAAAGGACGCAGGTTCGAATCCTGTCATGAGAATTTTTTGGAAATATATTTCCTTGCTAAAAATATTACGGTAATTGTCTTTTATGCAGCAGTGATGTTTCTAGTGTTAAGAGTTTTTAGTTTGCTTTAATACAGCCCGAACGTATCTACCTTGACCTAATGACTGCTATCAGAGGAGTTCGAGAAAATGAAGTTTTTCCACAAACTTTATCGGTCACCCATCCAAGTAAATACCGCTGCTGGCGTTACTTGAATTAACTTACCTGAAAAGAAAAAAAACACATTAGAAAAATAATTAAAATATTGATTTCTAAGAACAAGCAATATCTAAAATTATGTAGTAGTCCCCACCTTCTAGTTTTAAAACTTATTTAAATGACAATTTGAATCATATGATCAGGAGAAAAATCATGAGTTTCTCGTGGCTTCTTCTCATTGAAGGTCGGATTGGCCGAAGACACACTGAGATGGTGTTTGTCAAACGAACGATCATGTGAAAATTGTGAAATCTATCATTGAATACAAATGAAATGATTTATTGTTTATTTGTTACAATTCAAAGATAAAAGATATAGAATAGTAGATTGTATACCAAGGGAGAAAAGACTATTTTTACGGCGAGAGTGTTTTTTGAATCCAGAGAGAAGCGAAGGATTCTTGAGTAGAATCCTGAGCGAATCGAGAATACTATTCCTAGTGTATTCCTCTTCTATTTCTATTGGAACTCTTTGGTGATTGAAACTTTTTACAAATATAAACGTTCCAAATTCAAATCCCCGTTTTGCCGGCGAGTTAGCGTGAGCGCCAGCAAAGGGCTAATTGCAGCCTAGTTTACAGGGATTGGATTAGCTCTTTTCGAATAGATGTGATGAAAAATAATTTATTTGGTAAAGAATTGTACCTACAAAAAATTGACAAAATATTGATTAAGTTACAGAAATGCTGCCTACACGCCTCTAAATTGTTTTTAATTAATTTAGTAAAAAATATTTAATTTTGTCACCGTTATTAATATCCAATCAAACGGTACATATAAACTCCTTTCAATTTCAGAAAATTCCTCATTTAACTTTAAAACACACACAAGCAACGTTAAGTTACCGTTAAGTTCATAAGTTTTATGTCTGTACGTTTCCCAGATGTTCTGAGAAATACCTACAACTTACTAATTGTTTTCACTAATTAAATAACGTACATAAGAAAGTTTTGGGAATGACAAATCTTACTGCTATTATGATAAAGTTCTCAAAACATTTTTCGAAATATAAACAAGCGGATACAATTGTGGGAAAATTAAGTATCCGTGTACTTTCAAAATAAGTTGTTTTACTCGTATGTAGGTACGAGTAAGTAACGAAATGGCCTTATGCAATTAGAGAATTGGTGGGAGAAGGATATTCATAAGTAGAGCAGTTAAGCTCTACTTAGCTTAGGTCAGTGATGTGTTGTGTCATATAAAACAATTATAGTTTAAGATGCGCCTTCTTTAACCTTTATTGCTACAAAAAGTGAGGTTGTAACTAAATGGCTTCAGTAAAAATTATTGTTGGGAGAACAACACATAAGTAGACCAGTTAAGCTCTACTTAGCTTAGACCAGTGATGTGTCATATAAAACAAGTAGTTTTAAATGCGCCTTCCTTGACCTTGAGTTTGAAGCAAAAGCGAAGTGTACGAAACTCTAAAAACACAAGGTATTGTTCAAAGTAGGTTTTGTTCGGTAGTAAGAGACTTATTGAACCTTAAATCCGGGTGTCATGCATAACTGATTTTACGTTATTGTAGGTCTGTCTGTACATTAATTTACCATGGAAGTTGTTTAAGCTCGATGGCCTTGCTAAATCATAGCAATCTTGAGAATTACCTTTACAAATAAACATCGTTATTTATTATTTATTAAAGTACAGTTTTTTCACTCGTTGCTCACTCCCGGTTCTTTTCGTAGAGTGCAGGGGCATTTCAATTTCTCTTTTTTACTCATGGGTGTTATGGAATGACGTTGTGCAGCGCACAATCGCTATTGATAAGTGGCATCGATATTCTTTGACCGCTCTAGGTAACTACTATGCTTTAATTTATAACCGGTGTATGCAACAAGAGAATAAAATGTTTATCAAACAACTTACTATGGCTGTAATCCGTAGACATAAAATGGTTCCTTATAGCAATTCTGCCCGCAATATTTGATTTTGACATATTCACGATAAATGTGCACCTGGTGCTTTGTTATATGACAAGTGCACAGTTATTGTGAATATGTTAAAAACTTGAAAATTTTCAAAAAAAGTTCGAATTTTTAAAAGTTGTAGAACAAAGTTGTTCGCCTAGACGTCTAGAACAACCGCCTTTCGGCTTAAAAGGACTTACCTGTTACATCTTGTATATATCAGCCATGACTTGTATTACGGTAGGTACAGTTTTCGGGAAAAGGGGTTCATTTGAAATTTTTAATGTTTATTACTACCCTTTAATTAAGTCAAAATGTGAGAAAGGGGCAAGCTGAAAACCAGCGCTGTGTAGATGCTCATAGCTGCGTCTTGCAGCATTTGCTGAGCTTGCTCCTTTTTACCCGACTGCGCGACGCAAAGGAGGGTAATGTGTTTATCAGTCTATGTATGTATGTATGTAATTATGTATGTAAGTATGTATGTATGTATGTATGGATGTTTCTATGTGGCGTTCTAGAGGCCAAACGCGTGGACCGATTTTGATGATTCTTACGTCAATCGATTCGTCTTAATCTGGCGAGTGTGACTAAAGACATGACAGTAATCCAAAGTAACATATGTCACCACCAGACGCCATATTGTCAAAATTAAAAAATCAAAAATCGTCAAAGTATGTCAAGATGGGTATCGTTGAATAGGTTTTTAAAAATAAATATTAGGTTTCTTTTACCATTTTTCATTTTAAAGAACCGTTTAGGAAATATAACGGTTTAAAGTTATTTTCAATTAGGTATTCTTGCTTTTTATTACTAACGAACAAGTTTTTATTTTTGTTACGTAGTTACGCTTGGAACTATCAAAGTATAAGCCGTGATGGTACAGGTGACAGGAATTTATTGATATATACTAAAACAATATTTACATAAATTGTACCTACCTACTGAATAAAAGCCTAATAACACTTAGGTACCTAAAAACGTTAAAAGAATAATAATAAATTTAAACAATAAATAACTAAACCCTAACAGAATCTTACTAATATTATAAACGCGAAAGTTTGTATGTATGTATGTATGTATGTATGTGAGGTTGTTACTCTTTCACGCAAAAAATACTGAACCGATTGCGATGAAACTTGGAATATAGGTAGCTGGGGGACCTGGATTAACACATAGGCTACTTTTTATTCCCGCGAGAACGGAACTTACGCGGGTGAAACCGCGGGGCGCAGCTAGTACATTATAACCCCCTACCTAATGAAATGAATAGATTACGAGACTTACCTACAAGCTTGTGCTTAGTGTAGAATCGATGTCTAATATATGTAATTTGAGAAATGTGTAATAAGTGTCATAGTTAATAAATAAATATTTGATTTGATTTTGATTTGACCTACCATCAATAAATGAAAATAGCTAAAAAGCGTAAAATAAAAAAAAAAATTATAAAAAAACAAAAAACCCGACTGCGTAAAAAACTCGATTAAAAAATACGCATAGAAACAACAAAAAAACCAAAAAGAAAAAAACAAGCCCAGTAATTTGAAATTACGCTAAGTAATAATAGTTTTATAATCGATACACACAGAACACATAATAAATGAGTCAAAAATTACTCACAGTCGGGACCCATTGGAAAAATTAGATTGGTAAAATGAATGGGTCCCGACTGTGAGTAATTTTTTACTCATTTATTATGTGTTCTGTGTGTATCGATTATAAAACTATTATTAGGTACTTAGCGTAATTTCAAATTACTGGGCTTGTTTTTTTCTTTTTGGTTTTTTTGTTGTTTCTATGCGTATTTTTTGCCGTTTGCGTTTACCTAGTTCTAAATAGTTTAAGTTGTTTTTTTTCTCTTTGGCAATAAATACTTTTATTATTATTATTTTCTTTTTATATTTTCTTTTGCTCGGCTATACACCGGTAATTAAACCTTTTCACGGGCCTAGGCCAAGTGAATAAGATTGTTTTCAGATTCTACTTGTAAAAATTTTTCGAACGATTCTACAAGTATTCAAAATTATTGCTTTCTGTAAATTAATGGCTGTAAAAGTAGGCAAATTAAGTGTGTTTAACGATTGGGTCAGCTGCTATTACTAAAAGTATCTAGCGCTACAGCGCCTTTTTACACGACTGCCAATTTAATTTAATTTTAATTTATTCGGAAAGCAAACGGTAACAATAACAGAGAATTTAACAAAAATAATACCTATACACCACTTAGATGCTTTCGCATATAAATACCAAGAATTAATGCCACATTCATACACATGTTAACAAACAAGTTCAAAAAAAAAATAACATAAAGAATCCAAAGGAAGTGTTACGTTTTTACCGTGAGTGTATGTATGTATTTATATTTTCTGTCACGTAAAAGGAACATCAACTCTGGTATACCCTTTTCCAGCATCTTAGATCAAAAATGTATGAAACACAGAACTGTCAATATCAAAGGAAAAAGTAAACAAAGAGTGGTGAACGGGTCACTGTCGGGTTAACTGTCGGGTGCGAAATTTTTGAAAAGCATTTCTTTAAGTAAAGTTACTTTCAAATAAATGACTGAGTTTTTGTTTACATTATTGATGTAAGATTTTGGGATAAGGTGTTGAATGTCCATAATATCCTAATGAGTCCATCTATCACATATCAGACATTCTATCACATATTATTAACGAAATATTTCCAATACATGTTCAACGACTCCAGTTCTGCAGGTCCATGAGTACAACGACCTTTCATTCATCTCCCTCTGGCTGGACTATACTCTTCTAGCTTTAATAAGTTCGAGATGAAATACATTGCACAATCTCTGATTAGGTTTTAAGTTTCGTAAGTCCAATCATGGTGATGGCCGATCGGAGGCTTTTTTATTATAATTTGTAATTGTAGTTCCGTGGTAGGCTTAGCTGTGATGGTTGGTATGTATGAAGGCATCATGTCTGGCTGTTTCAAAACTAGAAAAAAATAGGTCATTGTTCTACAAAAATATGATGCACAAGCAACTATGTATTTTTATTATTCAAAATATAAATAATAGAGGTAGAGTCTTTTTCTTTTTTTGAATTCGGTTAAAAAATCGAAAACCTTTTTTACGGATTTATAACTAGCCAACAAAAATAATTGAAATAAAAACTCTTTACAAATTCCTTAGCACTGGCTACCAAGAAAGTGAACCGACCTACTTGGTTATAAAAAGGATGTGAACCCGTGGGAGCGGCCGGCCGTCAATCGTTTGGAAGGTTGATACGCTTGGCTGAACTGGCTGCTTGATATGCCTGAGTGTTTCGGGAAAGAATGAAGTAAAGTTGCTCTCTCACCGCGAGCATTCACTTGTTGTAATGTAATAATATACATACATTAGACCAGAGGGCTGGCAACTTTTTCGTGCAGATCAGTTTGGGCACCCAGAGGGGGAACGTTGCCAGTCTTCTGGGAACGATGCCTCGTGAGGACGCCTTCGAGGACATTTTTTTATTTATAGGCTTTATTTAGTTTTAATTTTAGCTTTTAACGTATACCGTTATTACGTATGGTTATTATTGTTTTTTAGAATTACAATATGATTAATATTTATATTGCGTTTGTTATCCCAATAAATATTAAATATATCTTCTCACATTATAGTTTCGCCGTTCTGTATTACATTACAATACTACTTGCCTAACTGACTAGCATTCACGTGTAGTGTAACATATTATTAGTAACTACAAGTAAAGCACATCGATGTTACAAGTTGTAGCAAGACAGATTGGATAGATAAAATCTGTAACGTAACATTACACACGAATGCTCGCGGTGAGGGTGCATCTTAATGTTATGTGTTCTTGAAAATTGGTAACTCCGTTAGGGAAAAAAAGTGAAGTGTTTTGGAATATCCATTTTTATGGACTAACTAGTAAACAAAAAGGCAAAATGTTTTACTGTAAAATGGTAAAATGTGACTAATAGTAAAAAGGTGAAAGTTTGTAAGTTATACGTGAGTGTTTTTGTTGGTCCTTCACGCAAAAACCAATGCGATGAAACTGAACTGATTACTTTATCGTAATCAGTTCAGTTTCATCGCTCGGTATGTTGAGAACTGGAGGCCTGGAATAACATAGGCTTCTTTTTTTCCGATATGCCCTTCGGAACTTATGCGGCGCGGGTAAAACCGCGGGGCACTGCTATAAAATTATAAACCACTGAGAATGTTTCAAACATAATCCTTTTTTACCTTCCTTTTTTACGCGAAATAAATATATAATAACTTTACGTCTATCGTAAATATGATATAATAATCGTTGCGAGCGCTAAGAGAACTGAACAAGTACCGATTAAAACGTCAAAAGCATAATTTAGTTTGAGGTAGCGTTACCACAGTTTACAACGCTGTCTTCCTTCTGATGTCATATCTACTGTTAAACTTTAAATCAATGTTCACTGTATGGTTTTTACAATATAAATCTCTGTAACAATGGGTACTTATAGCTCGTCAAAAATATTATTCTCTTCCAATGTTCACTTCACACAATTTCCTGTAAGCCATAACATAAGTAAAGTAATTTCAATAAATTGTATTATAACAATGTAGAATGGAGAACATAAATGTTTAAGGCCATTCGACTTCCCCTTTGTAAGAAGTTTATTTTACTTAAAATAGACTTCGTTATTATAAATATACAGTAGTTTTGTGGGAAACATAGGGAATTAAATTTTGTACGAAAAAACGCCACGTATTTTTTTTGATTATAGACCGTTGAGTGTGTTTTTTTTTTAAGTTTTATGGCTAATAAAATGGGCCACGTGTCAGTCGGACCCGCGCCCGAAGGGTTCCGTACTATTTTCAAAAAATCACGTTTAGTCTAAGGGAGCCCTCTAAATATTTATTTTAATCTGTTTTTTTTTGCGGCAACAGAAATTAATTTATTAACTGTCTAGCTATCACAGTTCATAAGATGCAGCCTGGTGACAGACAGACTGAAACTGGAGTCTTAGTGAAAAGGGTCCCTGTCTTACCTTTTGGGTACGGAACCCTGAAAATGGTCTTGGGTGGACCCGACTACGGCGAAGCCTTTGAAAGGAAGGGTAAATATTTTGTCAGGCTATACACAGCACAGTTTTATAGACTAACCTTGTAGTTATTTATATTTGTCGTTGAACTACAGTTTGGTGAAAATGTCTAGAAACTAAAATATTTTTATTTTTACTACTTAGTAACAAACACTTTATTTCCTCATTAGAAAGATGTTAAATTTGCAATGACTAATAAGTACGTTTTGGCGTAAAAAGCGGCGCGGGCGCCCCCATTATTTTTTACTATTTTTTGCTGTACTTCAACGTTTTCGTTCAAAATATAGTCCCGTGAAATTCGACATTATTTTTACACCACCTCAACTTGCTCCTATAGTTAATTAGTGTGATGTTTATAACAACAGAGTCTGTATTCTTTCACATCCGGAGAGTTCACGGCCATGTTGCATTTACATAGGGTTGCCAATTTGACACGGAAACCACTTCTACTCATTCTTTCTAACATTAGCTGATACGGCCAACTTTGTACAGAAGGCAACCCTAAAACTATCTAGTAACTATAGTATCTATGGCTATAGTAATAAAATTAGTAGCGCTACAATATAAGAGTAAAATGTTTTTGTTTTTAAAAGTGATGTTGCTTTTGTGTAAGCAACCACAGTCAAAAGTAATTAAAAAATAAAAAAAATTTGCTAAAAATACGCGGTGCTCGACTTTTCTTCGGTTTCTACCCTGCAAAAAAAGGCTGTAAAGGCTTCGAAACGTAGGAATATGGAAATAATAAAAGCAATGCGATTAAAACCGAAAAAAAGATTTTATTACAATACGTGGAACCTGCGTGGGACTTAACTATTCGATTTTAATTAAGTATTTCGTGAATAGGTTCACTTTAAAAGTTTTAGAAAAGTGATTGTTCAAAACCACAAATTCCTACAACTTAGTTCGATTGGTCACTCAACCCTATAAATACCTTACTAAAGTTTTAAAAGCAGCTTCAGAACTAAAGTTACTTCGCTCATTCACTCGGAACAAATTAGATATGCAAGTCATTTACTTTTTGGAGCCCAAACCAATTTACAGTCACGAAACGTGTTTTAATAAAACTAAAATGTCCCCTAATAGCCCCTTAAAAATATTAGCTATTTACTCGTCCTCCCTTTATCTATCAAGTGTAATTGGAATACCTTAATTTAGGGGATGGTTTGTTAATGTTAGATATATTTTGAGGTCACTTTTTTTCAGGCAAGTTATAGTTCTCGGTTTAAAGCCCCAACAGAAAGGGGGTGTTATAAGTTTGATATGTCTGTCTGTGTGTTTGTGAGGGCAAAATACACTAACACAAAATTGATTGAATGAATGAATTCTTTCCATTGAAATTCATTGTTCACCCGCCTAAGTCCTGATCCCGATCCCGTGAGAATATCGGGATCAAAATTAGCTTATGTTACTCCTCGATAACGTAGCTTTCCATTGGTGATAGAATTTCTGAAATCGGTCTAGTATTTTCGGAGTCTATTCATTACAAACAAATAAATATTTTCTTTTATAATATTAGTATAGATTGATTGAAGGTTATACGAGGAATGAATTTAATTACACGTCGTTGTCCCATATTCTTCCCATGGTCAACAGTAGGCATCTACGGATGACATGTCACAATCAATGGCAAAGGTATGTCGTGGGAAGGTCAAAGGACATTGTCATAGACGCACAAATGCTTTCGAGTTGACTGATTGTGAGGAATTTACAGGATTGGCCATTATTTGACCAGTAATTCTATTGTGGGTATATTTCTAATACATAAAACGGAGTTTAGGCGAAATTGTGGAGCGTTTGATTACAAATTTGCCAGCACCTGTATCTATGGTGTTGACCACACAGTTTTAGAGACACTTAGTTTCAAATTTATTTTTTAATTGTATTATATAGTAATGTATTGTTATTATTGAAGTTGATCAAATAAAGGATTTATCTATTTACCTCTATGCATACAGTACATTGCTGTTTTGAGCAGAGAAGCACAGTATTGCATCTTGTTTATCAAACTCTGTCGTCAATAAGATACTTAGATAATACGGCTGTTGTTGACAAGTGATAAATAGTGTTCTTCTAAGATTAGTTATTGTTTATTTCTTTACCGCTTTAAACGTTTTCAATGCAGCAAGGTTAATACATTTTTAAAGAAGCTGACATAGTATGAAGATCTTCTATGCTGAAGTTGCAGTCAGTAGGCAGGGTAAGAAGCTCATAATCATAATCGAAAACCCTACGAGGGTACCCTTAACCCATAACCTAGGGCGAGGGTAGAGCTCTCCAGAGAAAAAGGACCAACGACGATCTGACACATCATTGGCAGGTCTATGTCGAGAAGTGGATGTTCATAAGGGTGTTGTCAGTAAGAGTTATTATTATGACCAAAAGGGCCAATCAACTACGAGTATGTTTTAAAAATAAATTCGACTTGTATTGTAATAATAGGATGATGAATCACACATAATTTAACAACGTCTATAGTTTACAATAACTCAGGGTTCAAACTGAGGACCTAGAGGTATAGAAGTATACCTACGAAACGAATGAATAACGCGAATTGTCTGTTATTCAGTCCATTGTGATGGTCACTTTTGATTTCTATGACAAGGTAGGTATGCTTGTATTTAAAACAAATTTGCCAGTTTTTGAGAAAATCATCAAAGTTTCTTCTATGGTTTTCGCGATTTTGCATAATAAAACACTTTATGTATCGAGTTGAATCGCGTTTTTTCATGGTTTTAAAGTAACCGAGCTTTCGCCAACTGTATAGTTGGCTTTTCCAATGTTGACATGAATGAATATAAACGCGATTCAATCCGATAAATAAAGTGTTTTATTATCGTTATAGTCATCATAATCCTACCCTATTATTTGTTTAGGATCGGTTTAGCACGTCTTTTTAAATTTTTTATATTAGCCGTCATCTTCGTCTCATCATTTACATCCATCTCTCTCATATTCTGTCTCTCGCACACATTCCATCCATCTAAGAAAATCATATAGGTACTTACTTAATTATCTTCTTGAATCAATGAATGAAATACCTATTATGGCGAGACGGCAAAGCACTATTGACTTACGAAGCTCAGCAGTATTTTCTGCGTGAAACAGGACAGTTATTGAAATAAAAATAATACAATACAGCAATCAGCTTGAGAAAGATTATTATCTCGTATATCACCAACAAAAGTAGGTACAGTTATCTCTCAAGTAGGTACTCGGGAACTAGACTTTCACAGGCAGAGCTTATCTTGACGAGGTATTGGTTATCGGATTACAAAATACTATGAAATTAGATATTTTCAATTAACAACAAATGTAAAGGCTCTATTTAAGTCAAAAGCCGGTCTCCCTTTGCTACTCAACTAAGTGAGTTTAGCTTAGCTCGCCAGTAAAAATCGAGAAATAAGGAAACAGGAGATCTTTCCTGCTGGGTTTACGTACACAAGAAATATAATAATAATACGGTGACATCCAAAACTATCAGAAGTAGTATCAATAGTTTGTCCATCCCGCGAATATACTCGTAGTAAGTTAATTAAAGTAAGAAATGAAACTCATTTCTTGTTTAATGGCATTCTTTTAATTATTTTCAGTATTGTGGCAATGTCGTTCTTACGTTCCGGAGCCTTTATTCCTTCTTCAGGAAAAGGAATGACTTTTTCCTTCCTTTCTTAATAATTGAAGTATTTCTTCTTCTTTTTTCTTCTTTTTCTTAGTTATGGCTTCTGTCAGCAATATAGGACAATTTAGCCAATTTCTCGTACGAATAGTGAACTACCACTATTATAGTGTAATCGTTTGAAATAATTTTTAATGCGTGAAGGCTGTAGAAAAAATGGCGACAATTTTTTTCCAACCCTATAGAACAATTGTTTGTAACGTGCTAATTTCGTGTTTGGCACTGGTATTTTTGTTTTCACTTAACTCGTTGAACTTCGCGTTACTAAATTGGTAACTTGCCGCCGAAATTAAACAATTTTAAACGCAATAAAACAATGTTTTGTAAAAATGAAAATTCAGGACGACATTCCACTAACGCGTCAAAAACAAAAGTCCAAATTAAAGTATTTCTTGAAATACTAAAGCTAATCACGTCGCTCGTATTTGACATTATTGAGTTCGGTAGGTACCTACTATGCTTACCCTACATTTACCCTACTGCATGTGATTCTAGTGATTCACTGAATCAGCCAGAGTGACAGACAATTGCGAATACAATCAGATTACGAGGAATCAAATCAACTCAACGAAACTATACTGTCACTCTACCTACACCACATTTTCTTGGAAATGGAAAGTTTTTGTGATAACTAAGTTTTAAGTAGGCGCTTTTTAAACTTACACGATTTCTGTCCATTATTATTATTATAACTAGGTACAAGTCTAGATAATTTTAGATTTAAATTACCATCTACGAGTATTATCGACAACGGGATCTAAGAAACCAATAATTCTAATTTTAATAGCACAGGTAGATCGATACAATTTATGATTTTAGCTTTTAGAGCTTTTTAGAGCTAAAGAAAAGAATGTTTTTGGTGGTGACGATTTTTTAAAACTAAATGTGAGAATGTTCGTTGGACCACTTCCAAAATAAAGAAATGGCTTTTCAAATTTAGGTATAATTAACCATTTATGTAATATTAAAATTAACGAAATGCTTCGAGCTTCAGAAGGCACGTTAAGCAGGTGATCCCGGCTGTTATCTCAGATAGCCGTTGTTAAGTCAACTTAGAGACCTAAAAGCGAGCTGAAAACTCTTTAACTATAGAGCCCCACCACTACACGAAATAATGAAAGATGTTAAAATTGAATTAAATATTTTTAAATCTGCAATCTAACCAACGGCTATATTTACCTACCACCGGTAAAGTTTAGCCCGAGGCAAACATTTATCAGTAAGTAAGTATGCACCCA
Organism: Idaea dimidiata; assembly: GCA_949358125.1. NCBI lineage: Eukaryota > Metazoa > Arthropoda > Insecta > Lepidoptera > Geometridae > Idaea > Idaea dimidiata. The sequence continues at coordinate 16,324,363 of OX442328.1, forward strand.
GCAATCGTAGTCGGTAGAAAGCTGGTACACTTACCTCTTTTATAGGCGTCTACTGTATGTGTGTATGGATAACTGTATGACAACGTTTAACCGACTTTCCGGAAGGTGAGAATTTTTATAGAAAACAATGATGAAAAAGATAATTGATCTATTCTAATCGACACTTATTGATTAACTTTAATAATAGTGAGGGATTTGTTACGATGATTTATGTATTTGTCTAACATTATATAAATTGCAAACTACGTGTTAGTTGGATTGGAACACATAATTTCATATTTTCCCGAGTATTAAGTTAAGTACTTACCTTACCTTGACGTTTCGGTCATGTTACAATGATCTTGGTCGCGAGGACACTAAGATCATAAAAATTAATTACTTAACGTAAGTAAATATATAAAAATAAAATAAACGACGAGTTTTAAAAGTTGACAATTTGTTTAAGTCAGTGACGTCATGCCCTATAGCCGTTTTACTCACGGCCCTTTTAGCACTAATTATTTTCGTAAAACTAAAATGTGGGGAGTTTAGAACTTCACCTAAATCATTGAAATTCGTTTACATTTCTTAACTGAAGTGCGAATCATCAAAATAGGTCTATCCGTTTGACCTCTGGATCGCCATATAGGAACAAACATTATATTACATACGAATTCTTAATACTGGTCAGTAATCGGCCTATTAACAAACATTTACTGAGGATTCTGCCAACCCTGATTGGTGATTATATATACAGAGCAAGTGTAAGGTTACAACCACGCACGCGCAGGATGTTATGTATGAGTTAGAAGAATAATGCATCCGACGACCTTTACTGTGCCCCACGCAACCATCATTTCATAGTTTACCTAAATCTAAATTATCCTTTTATGGGTGTTTTATTAGTAAAAAAACAACCTATCATGTATAAAGGTACTAACTAATATGGTACGTCGTACCTACTATATTATACTTATAACAAGTACGTGATGTATTGTGATTATTATAGTGTGTTTTTAAATGGAAAATGGTTCATTTTTGTTTCGAATACATTTCCAAGAAAATTATAGTGATAGCAATACGTAGGTTTAATAAATACTTAATTTCAATTACGCGGGATAATCGGAATAAATTGTCAATGTGGCTAACACATTGACAATTTATTCCGATAACTTGCTAAATGAAGGAGTAACTTCTTTATTTGGAATAAAACACGATTTATCCACTTAACCAAACTAAACATTTGTAAGCCAATTAAGTTTGTCCACAATATATTGAAAACTTAATAAGTTAATAAATTACTAATTTACTTTCATATTATCTACACTCCGCATAAGCATTATAAGTTTGGTAGGATTATTTTAACAATATTATTTCTTGATTGAAACTTAAATACCTACAGATATTTTGCAAAAATAGCTTATGTGAGCTTATGTCACTTTTTAGCCTTATTAATACATGTAGGGTAAGGTTTTTTTCCGTGACAAGAACATGTTGACAGACATACGTGGTAAAATTAATTACTCCCACCTTATTCCACATTTATCACATAGCCTATTACTTAGAAGTTACATAGTGTACTTGTTTTTTAAATTTAGTTTATTCTGTCACTGCCAACTAAAGATAATTTGTACTAAGTAGTAGCCACGAATCACAAATGACGATTGGAAAACATTACATACAAATCCTTCCGATAAAAACAAATAACCAACTATTTTAAAATACATATGCATAATACACGATTATTAAATCCAGTCGTCGTATTAGCAGTCAGCACTATCTTACTTATGATGGTGATTATTAGAGTAGTGCAACCGGTATTCTGCGGTCCCGTTGTGCAGCCACAGATTTGTCGATGGCCCACATTGGCGTTAAGCTCCTTTCTCACTCATCGGTTGACCAATTAGGGATTATAATTATGAAAGATATTACTCCTAAATGGCGCTATCAAAATATGTATTAGTCGAGCTCGTATGCCTTAGTTGTGCCCACCGATCTTGTATTTCATGTAGATAGGCATGAGACGGCCCGGCCGTAGATGGGTGACCGATTCAAGGTATGTATTTCTGGCAAAAATATTCTCGCTAGCATGAGCTGGTATAAATGTTATTGTTTTTTTTGCCGGGCTTCGTGCTTCCAAGCTTCGGAAGGCGCGTTGGTCCGGTTCTTATCTCCGATAGTTAATAGTCGTTAGAGGGTTCAGAATTCAGTTCTAGAAGTCAGTTTTACCTAATGAATTCAGTTTTACCTAAAGGGGTACTTACTTAAATAATTGTATTTAAGTAAGTAGGTACCCCTCTAATTTTAAGTGGTGTTTTTGTATTTGACTGTTAGTCTGGCTGACTATATTTAATTTTGGGTGAAAATGCGATTTTGCCCTGTAGGTTTTTAAATAAAAACATTTATTTTTAAATAAGATGAATCCTATGTTATGTAAATACTGATGTCACTACGTGTTTGTTATCTAACATATACCACATAATACGTGCCCAGAAACCAATACCAACATAGTTAATATTCACAAGAATATTATTTAATAATATTCTTATCATGAATATATAAATTTTGATTAATGTAGATGATTTTGTAATTAATTTTCGATGGAATCAATTTGAAATATGAGACTTTTATGCTACATTGATTATTTTATTAATTTATTAAATTACCTACTTAGTATTTTATCTATTCTTCTTGCGAATTTCATTGCAGAATTGCAAAAATAAATCGTAAAGTAAACAAATAATCGATATATTCTACTTTGTCTTACTGTGAGTCATATTTAGTCATACGATTTGTTGTGACAGCATGACGAAACTATAGGGGCTTCTTGCTGACTACGAAACTCTAAAAAACGCGTATGTACTTGCATGCAAAGCATTCTTACTTTTTGAAAAAAAAAAACGATTGTTAACCAGCTTGTTTATCAAGTAGCTACACTGGTCTACTTTGATTTAAAAAATACTTATTTCGAACAATAAAAAAAATCATTAGGGAAACTTATATTTCGTAAGCACAAAGATAATAATCAAGTAAATTTCCTACCTATTATTTGGGTAACATTGGACCATTTGAAATGCTCATAGGATCGTAAAATTGACAATAATGAAAAGTGTATGCTCAGGGTGTGGTCCAATAAAATAAATAAATCCTGTGACTAACACACAGCGCCATCTAGCCCCGTGGTAAGCTGCTAAGCTTGTGTTAAGGTGACTAGACAACGGATATACTAACTATATTTATTTTTCTTTTGTAAATACATACATATTATACATAGAAATACGCGCAGACCAAATACAAATATTTATCTTAAGCATAAATATTTGCACCCAGCGGGAATCGAACCGGTTCTGTATTGCAGCCAAGCGTTCGCCCGACGCGCCACAGAGGTCGTCAATGTTCCACCGCAGGTCGAATTTTACCCGAAATGACTGTAATTTTAACTCTACCGTCAAGAATATTATTCGACTATCTACCTAAGTCGTGAAAACAGTTTTAGAACATAACTAAAAACTTCAAACGTTTTAAAGTAGGTCTTCAAGCTCTGTTACACTATTTTATAGCTCCAAGAGTGTCTATATAATTTAATGCATTATAAATTCGGATGACTTTGATCAAAATTCAAGATGCACACGGAAGACCATCTTTCGAATGTTGACCTAGATTTTGCTATTACTATTAATTTGAATGTTACATCACCGTGGAATCCGCCACCCTGTCTAGAACAACACCAAAACGGGTAAACAAATTTAGAAATCATACGTCTAAAATATCTGTCGAGTACGGTCGGACTCTCGCGCTGAGGGTCCTGTATATGACAGTAACCGAGTAATCTTGTATGGATTCCGTTTTTTCTTTTGAGGTACGAGACTTCAAAACAACTAAAATATACCAAAAATTTTAGCCGTTGAACTAAATTTTGGCAGAAAATAGCCGAAAGACCAGTATTAGATGAAGTTGGAATGTTAAATGCAAAATCTTAATAAAACCTAGCCCCTGGCCTCTCGGGCTTAGGATCATCTCATATCTAAATAACAATAGCCTCTAAAATGAACGCCGTTGCATTTAGAACTTTGAGTTCAGGACGAACGATTAGCAAATGGCCTGAAAAATAATAATTAGGTACCTAGATTAGACAAATTTGTACAACACCAATTAAAATACACAAACAGAATCTCAATTATTTTCTAAATTGTCCTGAGTAATTCAACAACAATGAAGGTAACAATTAAGAGCAATGTCACATTTCGTTCATATTCAAGCAGATATGCAAAAGATGGCGTAAGACGCAACGCGGCGTGACGAGAACGTTTTCATACGATTCTGTAATTGATACAGTGTTCCATTGTGGTTGCTGGTATAAAGGATTGGCTCATAGGATACTGTATACAGATAGCCAATCGTTGGCCACTGACCTGTTTGCTTTGTGTAGCTCAAAGTCCTTCATGTGGGATTTGGTGGAAAAATTTATAGGGTTGCTTTAGGTGTGTCTTTGAGTGAGAGACGATGGAAGCTTCTATCCCCGAAAACATTGTCAAAGCAAGCCTTTGCATTTGAAATAAGCAGCGTGTTTAAGACAATTCTTCTTCTTTTCGTGTCAATGGCATAAAAATAAAAATAGGTATGTCAAATTTTGGTGGACCAGTAGGTATTCAGATTTATATTAAGGCAATTAAAGGAGTAGGGAATGGCGCAAAATTTTAGTACGATTCCTCAATCAATCAAACAAACAAAATGAATTGACGTAGTATTTACAAGCAGATTTAAAAGGTACGTATTAAAGTTACAATTTCTACTTCCTTACTAATATTTTGCGTGCGAAAGTAACTTAGTCTGTTGCGTTTTTCCGTCTAAACCGGTGAAAAAATTGGAGATAGATGGAACTTTGAAACAGGATGTAAGCATTAGAAAGCAACCCTTATATCCTTCTCCATTTTGGCGGGATCAGAATGAAACTGCAGGACGCAGCTGGTCAATTATAATTTTAGGTTGCTTAGCAACCAGACTCCTCTAACTCTTAGTTAAAATAATTTCAAGAATCTCAATCATCCAGCACTCAGTAGACGAAACATCACGTTTTGCCCATTCAAGCAATATAAAGGTAAGTTATTTTAACCACAGCTATTCAAGACGCCACGACTATTTAACCAGTTGCGACTGTTGGTTGCGAATGAGGACGGAGTGTATGTACTGATATATTTGTGATTGGTAATATAAAAACTCTCATCGATGTAACGGTTGTTTGGAGGTCATACATGGTTCTATTCAATGGGAAACCAGTAATGCAGGTTTAAAAGACAGACGAAAACAGTACTGAACACCTTCTAAACACCCATTGAATAAATGAATTTTTGAGATACTTAACTCAAAAACTCAGAATCGAAAAGGAGGTTGTGTGTGAATTAACCTTTATTGAAGTCTGTTTAAGATAGGAAAACCAATATCCACTATTAAGGACACAATTATTTTATCTATAAACGCGTAGATCTACTGATAATCTCAACTCGTAGTTCTAATAATGGACAGAAGTTTAAAATAGTGTAAGGATTACTATCTTTAGGAACCTTAAAGTAGGAAAAGGATAGGGACAACAGAAAAATAAAATGAAAGTGATTGGGTGAATTGCATGAGTAGGTACGTTCAAGCTCAAGAATAAACAGATAATTATTAAGTTGAAAAACTTTTGTTCACAAATTGAATATACGAAAATAAATCACGTGTATTCGCTAACATTTCAATGACATGGCTAATTTATGAACACCTTTAGATGGCAATGGAACAAAAATAAAAGCTTCTGCAATTCTTTATGTAATAAAGAAAACGTGATAGCCGCAAAAGGATCTACAGTCTACAGTGCATACCGGTTTGAATGTATTAAAGCCTCCTTGATTCTTTTATGGAATAAAAAGTTCAAAAGTGGATCATGTTACGTAGGTAACATTGCCCATACTTTTACATTCTTTTATTTATAAGATTTTGTTCAGTAGTATAGTATTAATTGTGTACATTTTACTACTAGATTTTGGATCTTTCTATAACACTTCAATATGATAAAAGACGATTGAAATGACCCTAGAAATGCTGACTGGACGTCGTAAGAGTTAATTACTATACGTGCAAATGGCCTATATATGATCTACACTACACGGGATGCCGATGGTCCTGCGATGCAAAAGTAGGAAAGCGGACCCTCATCTCCTAAGAGGGATGCCACCAGGAACATCGTTCGGACGAGAATGATGGTAGAAGACGATATGGACTAAAATGTTGACTATGAAATAGTGGTTTCTTAAGGAAAATATTAACAGAAATGCTTCCTTAGTGGTTGCACCGGCTACTAAGGAACAAATTCGAAGCATATCGAATTCGGTTGACGATATGATTAAGTAAATAATAACTCATTAATTACTTATCTAAGTTACCAGACCAAGTAATTCAAGTCAATAAACAACATATCATATCCTATTTTATTTATACTAATGGAATTACACAAATATGCATTAAAACCTTTGTTTTTATGGATACTGTTGCTTTGCAACAGTAATATTATTTCCACCGACTAAAACTGTCCAATTAAATTATCCCGAACAAAAACCTGCTCCATTGCACTTCAGTGCTTTTAGACAAATCTGACAATAAATGAAATAATATTACAAACTCACCTAAGAATACGATTCCAAAATCCTTTAAAAATGATTTTTAACACGTAACACACTCACAGAACAAAACGTTTTTAATCAAACCAACCGGTTTTTAACTAATAAAGTGTTTAACCCGTATGTGGCACGGACGTCGCGCCTCGACGGAGCGTTGAAAGATACTGCTTTGGTACTGTTTGTTGAAGGTATAGGAGCAACTGTATCCGAAATGCATCGTGTGTTTAGAGGTCAAGCTTTGAGTATTTGGAGCTATGCTATCTAGATAGTGGATACTCAATAATCTTAAGATGATGGATCCTGGAGCCTTTCATATAACCGTGACTCTTTTACCTAGAGATCGACGTTAATAACCCACATAAATTATTTCGCAGGAAAAAATACATTAATTGGGCACTACAGCACCATAAAAAGCATGGATAAAAAAGTTGCTTCCCTTGTTTAAATCATGTAAAATTAGATGAAAAGCCCAATTATTATTAATGCCCGGGACATTATTACGTTAAACACCCTTGCAGCAATGTGAGCTATGTCCAGAGAAAATAAAGGGTCAATGTGTAGCTAAGGGTTTGTTCGTGATGTTTTCCTTCACTATAGAAGCGATGCAAACTTTTTCGTAAGGCCTAAAGACATTGCGCACCAATGTCATTTGCCGAAGGCAAGAGACATTATCACGTGGCTTGCTCAGCCAGCATCTATACACCCTTGCAGCAATGTCAGCTATGTCCAGATGAAATAACGGGTCAATGTGTAGCTAAGGGTTTGATTTTGATGTATTCCTTCACTATAAGAGCAATGCAAACTTTTCCATAAGGCTAAAGACATTGCGCACCAATGTCATCCGCCAAAATTCGAACACACAACCTTGGGAATAAAAGGTTAACTACTACTAGATCAAAAAATTGATATATGTGAAGAAGATATGAAGAATCTTTAAACCAAGTTTTGTGAAGAACAGGATCTGTTAGACGAAATCAGTAAAGAAAATGGAAAGTAAAAGTCAAAGAACCACAAGGCAAGGTTGGTATTTGCAGAAGGCATAATAAATACCACTGATTATAATTACTGTTTTATTCCATGTATACCAATCACGTAGTTATTTATGTACGTAATGATATAACCGATTTGATTGAATGACTAGCAGCAAAAACTACTTAACTGTTTAATTTGAAGGTAAACTTTACAGGTAGGTATGTACTTACGTATTTTTAATAAGTAAAATATTTCATAATGTAACAGAAAGCAAGCGACCTTAAAACCAGCTATATGTAGGTACCTAGTTGAACTACGTAGAATTACAGCCCCGACTCTTGATAATTTTGCTAAATTATTGAATTAAAAAGCGCAGCAACGCAGATTTTCCATTTTTGTCTTTTTCCTTTGTTTTTAAGTTAGCGTAGTCCAGCCAATCATTATTCATTAATATACAATGTCCTTTTTCCACCAATATCCGTGGTTACTACAATTTCACTAAGTAAACGTAAATTGGGTTTTCTTAGTAGGTCCCTAAGAATTATAATGTACAAACTGCGCCTCGCGGTTTCCTCAGCGTAAGTCCCGTTCCCGCGGGAATTTCGGGATAAAAGTAGTCTATGTGTTATTCCCGGTATCCAGCTACTTATATTTTATATTCCAAGTTTCTTCGCAATCGGTTCAGTAGTTTTAGCATGAAAGAGTAACAAAGTCACATACTTACACACATACATACAAACTTTCGCATTTTTAATTTAGTGAGACTTAGGAGTAAAAATTATGGACAAAATGTTTTGATGAACTTTAAAAACTATAATAATATTTAGGTAAGTAGATTAAAATAATATATTAAACAAATATTATAATACTAGCAGCGCCCCGCGGGTTCACCCGCATAAGTCCCGTTCCCGCGGGAATATCGGGATAAAAAGTAGGTAGCTTATGTGTTATTCTAGGTCGCTAGGTACGTATATATTCCAAGTTTTTGGGTGAACCAAGTCACATACATACATACTTGCACACTTTCCCGTTTATAATTTTGGTAAGAAGTAAGATAAGATTCAAATCAACAAAAAACTTGAAAATGGTTTTTTTTAGAAAAGTACTACTTTCCTCAATCATTGACCATCATAATTTACTCAGTAACACTATAACGGTATCCATACCACAATCTATGCACTTACACCAAGTACTATACCTACTTGTATCAAAACGAGATAGCCAAAGCTTTTATGAAGCATTAATCTAGATAAAACAAACCATACTTTCACATGAGCGAGTTTAGATTTAATAAATCAAATAACTAGACTAACTCATAATGATCGTTTAGAATAAAAACAACTTCTAGTATTTAATTGGATTTTATAGAACGTGAAACGGAACGTTTACCTACGTGTTCTTTATTTGATTTTAGCTGATTTTTTTTTTACACACTTTTGCTTGCTTTGCTTTTTATACTAAACTAAACTAATACGCGATTTGTGGTAATTATGGAACCCTTGGACACGCGTACCTACTTCTCGCACTTGGCCGGTTTTTATGGTTCCGCACGGAAAATACCTTTTGGGACCCTTTTTATTAAGATTCCATTAACCATTTGTCTGTTTGATGCTGGCTGTATCCAGACAGTTGAAATGTTCTGTTGCCTTTATAAGAACATTATTAAAAACAGAATAAAATAAATATTTATGAATGATTAATTTAATTATACATAGATTATAATCATTATCTGTTATGTTTACTATTGACTATTTACGATAGATAGCACGTAACTATTACATAACATTTAATTTTATAACCATATAAGACCCCACTTCACAGTTCGCCAATCTTATTCATTCATTCGAGATGCTTTGAGAATCTATTGTGAGGAATTAGTATTGCCAGTCACGGTTTTGGTTTTATACGCTGCTTGATATTTTGATAAAATGTTTTTATACAAAGACTCGCGGCTTTCGAAAATCTTATCATACATCCATCAGACATCATCATTCATCACTTATCTGCTTCAGTTGTCAGTCAGCCGTCATGTCAAATAACCATTTTCTCTGTATTTTAGAGTAATGCTCTTAATTCCATAATTGAATGATCCCTGTGGGAATTGAACCCATAGCCTTAGAGGCAATGTAAGTTTTAAGATCGTCTTATACTTAGTTGACAACTTAGGTTGACTTGCGCTGCTTTACTTAGTCAGGGCTAAATAAATATAACTAACGTGCTAACTCTTGTGATTAAATAATAATAAAAGTAAATAAATTTTTGAGACCAACACACAGCGCCATCTAGCCCCATGGTAAGCTGCTAAGCTTGTGCTAAGATTGGTTTGGTTTGTGATTTGTGTCAGTGCAAATCAAATCTTTAAACCTATCTTTATATCTCAAAGCGCACCGATAGGTCGCGGTGGTGACTATCCCTTTATTTATGACTCTCGACTGTTGTGTGGTTATGTTAAAGAAATTCGCGATATAGGCTAGGTACCTACCTACATTTTATTCCAATATTCCCATCGGGTATGAACGCTGAAGGATTAAAAAACAATAGATATGTATGTAGATATTCCGGAATAAGCCATCGGGACTTATACTCTGGTATACTATACATATAATAACTGGGACGAACTGCTTAACGTGCCTTCCAAAGCACGAATGAGGATATGTTTACTAACGCATACACTTATTAAATTTTAAGATAAACGCCGTATGAAGAAGAAGGTTACGGAAACATACGAAAAACAATAATCAAAATCATCACAGAGCGTAACCGAAACTCTCATTGCATTTTTAAATCACTCATTCAAGAAGTGAAAATATTATGATCAGAAAGTGAAATCCCGTCGAGTTTAGTGACGGACCGCTTAGTCGACCGGTCACATTGCTTAGTTGAACGAAATGAACCGTGTAATGTAAACTAGAGCCGTAAAGGTCGCCGGATTGTCCGCTCCTAAAAATGTTGATAAAATTGGAGTAATTATAGGTACGAACGGACAAGGCTAGGTAAATAGGTCATTGGTGAAGTACTTGCCTGAATGGACATGAAAGTAAAAAAATAATCGTAAATTAGGTAGGAAGTGCTAGTAAAATCATTTATTTTGTCTAAGACATGGGATATTAGCCATTCGTTTCTGTCTTTCTTTCTTTCTAGGCACCTAACGTCTCTTAGAGGAGACACTTGCTCTACGGTGGGACAAACAATTAGCGGTCTATAATAATAATTTAGCAAGTTACAAAGAATATCTACCTCGGTAATATTACCTTAGAATTCGTTCTTACCTTAGAAACATTTTAAAACATAACAATTAAAAAACCGACTTCAAAAAGAAACAAAAAATAATTTTAAAAACAACCAAAAAAAAAAAGAATTGATAAAAATGACCAAAATAACCTCTACATAGGTACAGAGCCACTGACTAATTAATCTGTTTTATCATCTGAAGTCGGGCAGCCAAACTAAGTACAATATGGAACCAACCAGTAAAACTGCCCGACTTCAGATGATAAAACAGATTAATTAGTCGGTGGCTCTGTACCTATGTAGAGGTTATTTTGGTCATTTTTATCAATTCTTTTTTTTTTGGTTGTTTTTTAAATTATTTTTTGTTTCTTTTTGAAGTCGGTTTTTTAATTGTTAAATTATTTTTTTATTTTACCCTTTTTAGTATACTTACCTACCTAAAAATCAACAATATTGTTACCGTAATTTTCATTATTGAGGAGTTTGCTGATGAGAAGGTGGTTTCAGGTGCCCCATCAATCTGTACTTAGTTCTTTAGGGGTCTATTCTTTTTGGTAGAAGTCCAAAAATGAGTAATTTATTGAATTCTGGGATGCTATCCTGTCCATCATTCCGAAGATTCTCATCAGATCCTTACCAAACTTTCATGGGACCACCTCGTAACTTCCACCTTTCCATTAAAAAAAGAACTATATCAATCGGTTAAGCCATCTTCATATAATCGATGAACAATTGAATTGAATACAGCGTTTTGAGGAGCATTCCCAGTCCTCACTTCGAAGATCCTCATCAAATTTTTATGGGACCATCTCGGAGCTTCCACCTTTATATTAAAAAAAGAATCATCTCAATCGGTCAAGCCATCTTCGAGTAATCGATAATCAACTGGATTGATTAATGCGTTTTGAGGAGCATTTCCGTTCATCACTCCGAAGACCCTCATCAGATGCACATCAAATTTTTATGGGACCATCTTGGAGCTCCTACCTATCCATTAAAAAAAGAATCATCTTAATCCGTCAATCCGTCTTCGAGTAATCGGTAAACATACAAAAAAAAAAAATATTATACATACAGACGAATTGATAACCTCCTCCTTTTTTTTGAAGTCGGTTAAAAATGCATCATTGTTCTGTTCTGTCACATTTTAGTAAGGTTTAAGTATTGAAAAGAGAAAGACACATACATAAACGTAACAAAAAACGAGATAATATTCGACCATTTGATGTTTGGTACTAGTTAAAAGATATAGCGGGAGACATAATTTAGAAACGTCGAGGTATAAGAGAATTTAAAAATAATATTACGCCAATAAGACCCGGGAAAAATAAATATGAGTTCAAATCGTGTGAATTTTAAATGTTAACTAACTTAGTTAAAAGTTAGGCTTCATCATCATCAGCCTGTTGCAGTCCACTGCTGGACATAGGCCTCTCCAATTGCACGCCACTTATATCTATTTTCGGCTTCTTGCATCCAGTTTGGCAAGGCGAAAGTTAGGCTAAGTAAGTATTTATTTCGCGTAAAAGGAACATGGTATACTTATATGTTAACATCACCTCTAGTGCTAGTCTATAATATCTCATTGGCCTAGTCTATAGTATCGAAACCACAACGCTTGCCTTTCTTGACCTGTACCACAAGAACTAACATTGCGTAAAAGCTTTCATACAACATCTTCACCATGTTGTACCTTATGTTAACGTCTTAATGAGTTTTGTCACTACATTTTATTACATCTGCGTTGTTATTGTGTAATAGTAATGTCTATTTACCTACCTTTTTTTATTATATCTACCTACCTAGGTAACTATCAATCGAAAGTGAGTATAGTTATCCAACCAATTTTAATTTCGCTCGATCAAAGAATTACGAAATAGTTTTTTTTTTGCAAGTAATGGCTCCCCCCGGTTTTTGTATTATACCTAAAGTCAAGTAATATTTTATAGCTAAATGTTGTTTCGACTATAGCGTTAGATTTTTGTTCTGTTTTTTTAATTATATCCTGTTTTCTATGCAAACCACACTAAGCAAAGAGAACTTCGCCTATTCTGTAGTTTTAATGACCACAGAATAGAAATAAGGCCGTGATTACCCAACAGTATGTAAAGCGATGTGCAACGACTCTTTTCTTTCATCTACTGTAGCCATTGATCTTAAGCTGACGCAAATCCTGTAAATAATTAACGCCACATGTTAAGAATCCTTAACACATCATCAATCAAGCTTCAAGCTTCACTTCAAACTTTTTGTCAAACTCATCAGTCTTCATAAATAAAGATCCGAATCCTTTAACCAGCGACTGATCGCGTCTCGGGATATAAATTAAGTTTTTCTTATTGCAGTGCTGAGTGCGCCTGAAGCTAAAATAAGATGCAGTTGTGTTGGGCTATTTACCTTGTTAATTTTGAATGTGACTCGTTTGAAGTTAATAAGACTGTCTTCATTAGCCGGGTGGAGTATATTAATTTTAGATAGATAGATAGATAGATAATCATTTATTCAACATTTTATACATATAAGTACAAGCCATAAATAAATAGCTATGAAAATAAAGGAATTTCAGTCCAGTATCGACGATTGATAGTGTATAAAAGTGATCGTTTTCCACCAGGCTGTATCTCATGAACCGTGGTAACCTAGACAGTTAAAATTTTTACAGATGTATTGTGTTGCCGCTATAACAACAAATACTAAAATCAAAATTAAACAATTATTTAAGGGGAGCTCCCATACAACAGACTTGATTTTCATCTTCAACGCGCGATTTTTTATCACTAGCGTCATTTATTGATGTACCAGCACCAGCGATAAAGATAAATTTTAATACTAACTAGCATTTACGGATTTTTTAAGGTTCGGTACCCAATTGTGATAATGGTACGGAACTCTGCGCGAGTACGACTCGTACTTGGTTTTATTTAGATTTAACACTCACATCTACAAGAAGAAAGATGGCAGTCGAACAAGATGCACCGGCACCGGTCACGACGACACTGGACCGGTGGGTGGTAACAACCGACGGTCGAAGCTTCCCATCAAGAAACCCTTTTTGTCGCCTATTACGACGAGCAGGGGTTTCAGCAACCATATTCTTTTAGACCCAGGGTACCGAGGGCTTAAAAACGGAACCCTGAAAAGCCCACAGTAAGTACAGTATTTTATCTAATGTACCTTAGTATGTGTATCTATAGTAGGCATAAAATATAGTCACGAAGTTAGTAGGTCTTGGGGGTAATTTGAGTGAACAAGTAAGACGGGCTATTATAACCACATTTGTAGAAAAACCGTGCAGTTTCTACGTAGACCGTGGCTTATGATGTGACATAACAATGTAGGTCTGTCTGTTTGTAACATAATTGTCTGCTATGGGAATGTTTGTTTCTAATAAGGCCCGTATTCACAAACGGCCCTATGCGTAGACTCGACTTTTGACACATTTTCCCTGATGTTGATTGTCACTTACAAGAGCAAGACAATACTTTGTGAATATGGTTACCAATAATTTTGTACCTTATGATTCCTAAGGCTGCGTCCGGGGTTCAATCCGGATTATTCCTGATTCCAAAAATCAAGATAAAAAGTAGCCTACGTGTTAATCCAGGTCTCCAGTTAACTGCTTACCTTGCTTAAGTTTCATCGCAATAGTTTTTGTGTGATTTGAACACAAACATCAAAACAAACAAGCGTCCAAACTTGCGTTAGTCTGTTACGCTTTCACGTCTAAACCGCTGAACCGATTTCGCATTTTGGTATGAGATAGATAGGACGCGATGGAGAGATGTATGTTCCCGTGAAAACGGGACTAACGCAGGTGAAACCACGGGCGTAACTAATTTATAAATTATAATATTAGTGGGATTAGGTACCTCTACTAATTGTGATTATTTTAAATTGCCATCTTGACACTACAAAAATGCTGACAATTTTACAATTTTCTAATAATAAAAATCTAAATGGAGAATAGCTTTCGCTGCTGGATTATTTATCTACTATTAATAAAACAGGTATATCTATGTTATGTATTTAAATATGTATGCACCTCCCTATATTCTATTGCATTAGAACAAACAAGTTTAACCAGTAAACTCGATCGAAGTAGCGAGGTCGCGTCGACTACATTTTGCAATTAATTTCTCACCAACTCATTATTTATTACTACCTATACAATCAAGATCTTAAAATCAGGTATTTTTATTATGTATGTAGCAAAAGTTTAATTAATTTTTGTTTAGTTACGTCTAAACTAGCTTTAGAAACGACATAAACCTAGTTTTCTAGTAGACTTCCTATAGTCTGCAATTTATGTCCGTGCAAATATTTTTAACTGCGACTTATGTACTTACTTAAAGTTAAAGTTTTAACTGTGTGTTTCCGCAATTAGCCCTACTATTAGGCCTTTGTGCGTGATTTTAAGCCGTGGGTTTCCTCACGATATTTTTTTTCACCGTAAGAGCGATTTTAATAGCGCACATATTTTTTTCTTTCACAAAAAGAAATTGGTGCGCGACCGGGATTCGAAACCACAACCTTCAGAATAAAAGTCGGGGTATCGACCACTAGACCAACACTATGTACCTACTTATGTACGAGAGAAAAATATAAGGTATATTAGGTATCTAATATTACCTACCTATATGTATAACCGATGTCTATTTACAATAACATTTCTAATAGCTTAACAGAGGTCTAGCTAGATGGCGCAAGGTATAAAAAATTGCGTTTAGTATCTACCAAAATGCCCCATTCAAAAGGGTCCGTAATTAGGTAGGTACTTATTTATCTACCGGTGT
This sequence comes from Idaea dimidiata, assembly GCA_949358125.1. NCBI lineage: Eukaryota > Metazoa > Arthropoda > Insecta > Lepidoptera > Geometridae > Idaea > Idaea dimidiata. Next base: position 16,339,991 of record OX442328.1, read on the forward strand.
GGACGTGCATCACTACATTAGGTAAAATGTGGTACGTATAAGTAGATTTAGGTAAATAATACATATAATAATTTATGTTCTCACGTACTCCAAGAAAAAGAGGTAAATTGGTTAATGAATCATCTTACATAATACAAGACCCTCTAACTAATCGAACGCGTGATGAATGGCTCGGGGGACCCACTAACACCATTGGTTATAAAACTATTGACCAGTAAATTATCTATAACGTCTTGTTTGTTAAGTAGAATAAAGTAGGAATTTGATACACAATATTTACCAGGTTATACTCGCGCTTCCGGGTGTTATTCCACGTTTCCGGGTGCATATTGTGTTTCATTCATTTCATTATGCAAAATCGTGAAAACCTAAGACAAACTAAGTGGGAATTTCACAACAAAACCACAAACAACAAACAAAATTACAAGTTTAGGTGGGTAGAAGTGAAAAGTGTGTCGAAATGATGCATAAGGGTAAATATAGCTCAGTGATAAATTTGATTAATGAAGCAAAACACCAATTTTCAGCTATATTTTTGTGACTTAACGGACAAATGATGTCCCAAGGCCGAAGAATAGAAGAAAATAACTAAAATTAAACCAACTATGGTAAAATTGTATGTATGTAAATTGTAGTAGGTTTAGTAGGTGTATATAAAACATGGAAACATTAATAAATATGCAAGAAAGTGAAGTATGTTTGTGTTTGTTGCAATTATTTGCAATGCAGAATCGCGAAAACTTTAGAAAGTACTAATTGATAAATTGATAATGATACAGATTTCTATGGACATCTCCATACAAAGACAACAAAACTTCGACACTTTTTTCTAAATTGACAAATACCGTTGTCGACTAAATCCTACACATCCCTATACCTAAAAAAAAAATTAACTATGGTTTATTGTAGAGGGTAGATTTACACATTGTAGATATTAGTACCCTTTACGATGGGCGATCGTAGAGGGCAGAATGTATCTACATCATTAACCTACATATATCTATGATGGGAAAATCTAGCCTTACATACGGTGCGCCATGCATCATAAAGGGTACGTACCTGTATTATCTACAATGGTTTACCCATTGTAGATAATGGTTTACCCATGGTAAATCTATCTGTACATAGGATCTTTGTCTACGATGAGTAAATGTGGGTCTTTGTAAAGCGCATATTTATTTACCCATCGTACCCATCTACGATGGATCTCCACTTTTGAACGGTCCTGTATATACGATACCTAATTGTTGAACACTTTGACTTAATAATACCTAGGTACTGACGGAATTGACATACCTAATATTTAATTCCTTTGATGACTAACTTAATAACATAGAAGGCGATTGACATATTATTATACTACCTACCTGTTTGATTGGATACCTCCCTATTCGACAACTATTGTTATTCATTCAATACACAGATAATGGTTATACAATACAATGGTTATAAGCGACGTTATGCGTAGGACTTGTGGGAGCAAAGTCCTTGTAGCGCCTGGCGCTTCTATTGAATTCTGTGTTAACGTAGGTTTAAGAGGATTAGGTGGATTACTGGTGATTAATGGATAGTCGTAGGTTTTCTTAATTAATTGGTTTGTACTTATCTGTCTTTAAATATCTAAGCGCCTACGCCGACAGCGGCACCTGTTCGGTTAGAATTTTAGCTTGTTCCCTTGACCTTTTCCGGCTTAAAATATTATACCTATTTAAATATTTCAAGCATAGATAACTTTCAACGGTAGAATATTTAAAACGCAGAAGGTTGCGTATTCGATTTCAGCGCGGGGACAAGTATTTATGCAGAGTGCAGACCATAAACACAGCCATAAATGTTAGCTACCGTTTATGGGTGATTTTTGTATATTAATTATTTAAAAAATAAAGGTAACCTATGTAGTATTTCCGTTGTCACTAGACACTACTGGGTACTGACCCCAAGTACAAGCCTAGTTGCTTAGTTTGGTGCAAGATTGGGCTGTGTGTAATGCAATATTTATTTATAAAGTTATGAAATCAGTACATTAGGTATACTAAAATCTGGAGTTCAATTTGACGCCAAAGGCACCGGAAAGTGAAAGTCGCTTACCTTTTTTGGTTCCCCGACCACCATGACTTTTTTGAAGAAAATCTGGGGCATTTTGACACTTTTGAACTCACTTCAGGTACTTTGAAACACAATTTTCAAAATAACAATCGTATAATCACAGTTCGAGACACTTTTTCATAATTCCATTATTAATAAAAATGCATTTTTTTAATGTAATTTTTTTCGGAGTCTAATTTTTTATTGCTTTTTTTGTTTTAAAATTGATAATTTTAACTTTGATTGGTTTTGTTTTTTTTTTCTAATTGTTGTGTTAGCGAATAACACGAGCCTTTCCCGCCTAACCTCGCGCAATGAACTAAGCGCCAACATAATGTTTATAGTACCAAACTACAACTTCAACCACTACTGCCTGTATTGACTGTCGCAATCACTTGTTCTAATACAAATATAATTCTTAAGTCATCCGTATAAAGTATACTTTCCCTTGGTTAATAAATTTGCTAGTAGATAGATACTTATAAAGTTTGTTTAGAGCTGCAATTCACCTTTTTCAAGATTGAATACTGAGATAAGTTTGAGCGGATGCATTAATTAGGCATTGACCTCGAAATAATGAAAGTGAATTCAGAAAAGCGTGAAAATACGAAAAGTTAAAACGGTGGTTAATTTTATTAATTAGACGCCCATTTTGTTAGTGAGTGTACCTAGTACCTACAGAGAAGGTACATTTTTGCAGTAAATTTAAATGCAAAAGAGAAGTTAATGCAAAGAAATTCGTAAAAACAAATTACGTAATTTTGACCATTAACAATAAATTTAAATAATTATCATATTTCGAACCGTTTTAGTTCGTCTGTTTGACGTACACAACACAAGTTGGAAGATAAGGGCAAATTTAGATTTTCCCGAAAAATTTTAAGTAGGTATACGTATCTTCTATATCTATACCTACTTATAATAAAGGAAGAGAGGACAAAAAGTCTGTACTGTACTGTCTGTAAAAGAAGTGGTCTAGGGTACAAAATTATATATAATTTTTAAACTATTAATCTGATTGGAATCTGAATTAAAGAATTAAAAACTATTAATCTGATGGAATCTGTTTTCAATATTGGATAGTTCTATTTTCGAGGAAGGTCGTGGTATACTTTGCATCGAAATCCAATTAGTAGAACCCGAGTAATTAACGAAAAAGTGCAACCGCTCGAGAAACGATCAGCCGCCCGCACCCGTTTTAACGCGTTTTTCACTTCCGCGGGTGAAACCTACTGTTTTTCACTTTCTTTTATTAAAATTTACAAATATAAGTCAACTATTAGGTTACCTGTTTAGGTCGAAAACCATTCGCAAACCTTCATGACTAGGTACTTTCCTTTGGTTGCTTGAGTAACAAAAAAGCATGGAGCATATGCTTTTTTTAATAAAAAAAAAGTAATAATTATCATGAAATGCTACAGACTGATAACCTAATTAACAACGACAGAAGACAATATTCGTGAGAACAATACTTAATGCAATTGCGGTTAAGTGAGTAAGTACCTAATACCAATCTAATATAGAAATGGAGGTGCCTTTTTGTATTTGTATGATTTTATCGTATTCATGTTACATGCAACAAGTTCCTTATTAGAATTCCGCATTAGTAAAAATAATATTTTTATGTAATTTAGTAGGCTAAAATAGGTTATATTTTATGTAGGTATATATACCTGTGCTAAAACCCGCGCTACCATGATCGTCTGTCATTGTGCTATGTCGTCCTTTTGTACTTCAAAAAAATAAAGTAGAGACGCGTAGTTCCGGACCGTAATAGTTCATGGAAACATGTTCGATGTAGGAACGATTTCAATCCACTCCGCAAATCTTAATCAAACATGTTCACATGTCCGGCAGCACTGTCAGTGTCACCCATCGCTTCGCGTTTCGGACCGACCGGGCGACCGAGCAATCCGAACATGGACCGAAACTTCGCACCGATCAAAGAAAATTATCTATTATCTTTCCGGATCACTTCCGTTTCCGGATTGATCTCAAAATAGATGGACCGAAACTTCGCACCGATCAACAACAATTATTTAAATCTTTCCTGATCACTTCCGGTTCCGGACATAGAATGAATGATTTTTACTATTAATTGCCAGTATAGTTACTCTGCTCTGTACTATAAAACTATAATTTAAAGGTTGATTTTAAATTGTTTCTGTATTTGAACTTTAGGTGAATTAATATTTCTCATTTCCACTACACTTAAAATTTGGGAGCTACTTAATTATTTAAGTAGCCCTCAAGTTTTAAGTGGCCTCAAATTTTAATTCGCCTCTTCAATTCTGAAGGCATTTAAATTTTGAGAGCTACCTAAACATTTGAGTAGCTTTCAAATTTTCAGTGGTGATTTATAATTTGATCAAAATTTGAGGCCACTTAATACTTGAGGGCTACTTAAATAATTAAGTAGATCTCAAACTTTAAGTGTGGTAAAAATGAGAAATATTGCTACTTAGATTTATTTAGGTAAGTCTGAGCTAAGACAAAGTACGGAGTATAGATTTCAGCCTAAGTAGTTCCGCGGACATGTTTCCTGCACCTGTTTCCGACAGCGAAAGGAACGATTCCATGTTCAATCCGCTAGAGAACATGATAAGCACACCTCTGAAATAAAGTTAATTTTAGATAACAAATACCCTTTTAAAGACCACAGACATTGCAAAAAAAACGTTTTTTTTAAGTAAGTATATTTTTTTATTTTATTTAATTTTTTAGCTGAACTACAACGCGACGACTTCTAAGACATCATGGTAGGGCCCAACGCAACGTCTCAACAAATTGGCTCTGCATTGTTAGATTTTTCTCGAAAACGGCTTTTTTGCAGATTCAGCAAATATTCACTTTAGTGTTGATCCGAGAATTAGTTATCGGTTTCAGTGAAATTAATAAAACAGGGAAAAAATTTAGGCCCAGCTCTTTGAAAGAGTTTTCCTTTTTATAAAAAAGATTTATATTTTTTTATTTTGTCTTATTTTATTCCTTTTTTATCCTTCATTTAAAAATAAATATATGAAGTATCACGTGACCAATAGTCACCAAAACTAATTTTCTTTCATGTTAGGCAGATACCTATGTCACGGTCAACGTCATGCATGACTAAAATCTATCTGGCTGAATAGTTTCGTGGCCATCCCCCCCTGTGTGAATAATTTCAATTGGGAACCATCGCACTTCTCACGACTGATATCTTTATAAATTGTTTGGGCCTACCTAGTACAATAGATTGTAGAAACAATTAATAAGTAGTACTCAAACTTGTCTGTTTTCTGAAAACCGGCTTTGACAAGTCATGTGTAAATTTCCCACATCTCTTATAACTTATGGGCCCTTTCCTACAACTTATAAAATATGACCGGTTTCGGGAAGCAGATTTGTATGAATTTATGAACAAATTTTGCCAGAATTAAAAAAGATACACCTCGCTTGCTCGGTCAATCCTACTAATATTATAAATCTGAAAGTGTGTGTGTTTGGATGTTTGTTACTCAATCACGCAAAAACTTCTGAACCGATTGCGATGAAACTTAGAATATAAGTAGCTGGATACCGGGACAACACATAAGCTACTTTTTATCCCGATATTCCTGCGGAAACGGGACTTACGCGGGAGAAACCGCGGGGCGCAGCTAGTAATATATTATAATGAAAAGGCTAGTAAAAACATTAAAAACAAAGTTTACTTGGCTTAGGTGCATTACTGGTTCTCGGTCAAGGGACCAGATTGCGATTGCAGAAAATTGTAATGGTAGACCATAATAACGGTAGGGGAAAATAATGTTGCTTTTACTTTCGTATTATTTTAATTGGATACAAAATATTAAGAAAAATAACTAGTTAAAAATATTAACTGCGGTGCTACTTTCCGGCAAAACCTGATCATTGACTGTAGCTAGCAACTAGCTAGATATTTTATCAACTAGTTTTTGCCGTTTCCTTTTAGAAAACCGTGTAAGGCACAGTTCAATGGAATACGATGTAATTCCTGTTGCATTGGGTTGGTATGTTAGGTGTAGGGACGGACAGGAAACGTATTCTTAACTAAATCGTCTCAACATCGATTCGACACTGTTTGTTTTTTCAGTTCTTGGTAATTTTGCAAGAAATTACTAATACCTAGTTAAAAGTTTTAGCGAAACTGTTAAATTTGGGACCCTACCGCGATGGCTTTAACGTCGACAATTTCTGCTCGTCTTATCGCGGTAGCTTTTTTCAACCCCGTTATCGACAGCATCGTATACCCAAACAGACGCGACGTCGAGTTGAACTCGACGGGGGTTACCGCGATCATCCGTTTTCGACTAGAATCAAATAATGCTGAAACGACGTTTAGACGATTTAGTTATAGAATAGGTACGTCGTATCCAGATCAGGGAATAGACTGAACCCTCATTAATCGCTGTTTTATGACATATTAGGGCAGAGTAGGTACTAGGTACCTATTATGGCGATATACCGATAACTTCCTAGGCTAGCTTAGGAAGAAAATTCTATGAATCTTGTAGTCATTCATCAGGTAGTACCTGCTAATTAATTTTCATTAAACACACACGCACACTACGCAACGTATTACAACGATTTTTTTGTACGAACGACTTATTTTTGTTGTTGACTGTAGTACAATCATAACATAATAATTATCAGAACGACTCATAGAACTCTTCGTGTGGTAACAAACGGAAATACACCTAATTAGTTTCTGAAAATTATTATAACATATATTATTTCAAAACAGTGTAACTATACTAACTTTTAATTTGTTTTTACGGAGTTAGATATTTCGTCAGTGGTAATTTCAACTATAGCTTGTTCACTAGTAAAGTCTGCGTAATATCGAACCACGTAAAAACAAATTAAAATATGGTAAAGAAACTTCCCATTGTTTAATGAATATTTTTTTTGTAATTTACATTTTAAGCCTCAGCCGCGTCCCGAACTGCTAAAGAGACTCTTTCACCCCTTCCGTGCTTTGACAAAACATACAAAAATCTTTTTCATAGTGCGAAAGTCTTGCATGGCTAGGAAAATCGATGTACCTGTACCTAATGCTTGCAATAGGACCGCAGCTTTAAAGTTCAACTAAAATGCCACCTACTTACCTCTTTAGAATACTTGATATTGCTCTAGTTTATATATAAAATACAGTGTCAGTAGTGCTGTTTACCATACCAAGACAGGCGCAGCATTTCAAATGTTCACTCGCTTTACGCCGAGCACAAGGAAGCGCCCGGTCACGCACTAGTGCTATATGCAAATGGTAGACGAGACATAATTCAATAGACTAGGTAGTTTGTTAGAGAAAGTGATGAGATGTTTAGAATATTTAATGTAAAGTGTTAAGTAATGCTTTTTTATTTACATCTGCCTGCGCTGTTATGATAACGTTATTAAAATCAAATTACGTGAAAGTTTGCGGGGATGCGATGGTCGGATAGTATAATATTATTTATGTTAGTTACTACTTTACTCAAAAACTACTGAGCTAATTGTGATAAAGCTTGGGATAGTCGGGATTCTGGAATTACACATAGGCTACTTTTATTACCATATTCCTGCGGGATAAAGAAAAACGTGGCTGAAACTCACGAGTTTCAGCCATGTTATTCTCCATTACGTTCAACCGCAAGGCGCAGCTTGTAAGAAACAATTGAAACTAAGCTTTTAGCATTCTGCTTATTTCTTTTCGTGTACCTAGGTGTGTTTTACATAGTGTTAGAGTTGTCAGGTCGCCCTAAGGCCTCTAACTTGACCTAACGACCGCTATCAGAGACAACAACCTGGGGCTCTATTTTTGAATCAAATAAGGCATTTCGAGCGATTTTAATACCTCGATTTCTACTGATTTTCGTTCAATTTCTGTAATTTTTCTACGTGAATCGCACGTCCACAACGAGTGTTATCAACCACTCGCACCAGGAGTCCAGCATCAAACGATAATCAGCAGATATAGAATTATTTAAATCGCCTGAAGTGCAACGAGTGATTCAAAAATAATGCTCCTGGACCAACGGCTTACGTGCCTTCCGCAGCACGGTGAACACGAGAAAATGGTTGTTTTGACACACATATTTAGGTCAAAGAAAATTCCAAAAGTAGACGGTCTCATCTCTTCACCTAATTAACTATTTTGTTTTTTTTTAAGAAGAATGCTAGAAATAAACACATTGCTAGGTCAATTCAAAACAGTCATCATAGATAGATCAAAGTATCATTATGTCAAGGACATTAGCAATAGTTGAGCAATTTTAATCGCAAAAAGAGCATGACAATGAACTACGGAACTTTTTGTGGCACCCGAAGTACCCACGAAATACAAATAAGTATACAATAGTACAAGGTAAACTATAAGTGAAACCAGGCTAAGTAAGTACTCTGGAAAGAACGAAAACTGACCCGGGAACAAAAGGGAACACATTAGCCTATGGGTCAGTCTTTGGACATGAACAAAAAAAGTGAACAAAGTGTCCAATTATTATTGTCTAACTAACTGTGTACTGCGGCTTTACCAACGTAGTATCCGTGAACTTTGAATTTTCCCCACGCGGTGGTGGATCTGCCTATTGGTCCTTAGGAAGGAAGGTAGGCATGGTCAATAACGACTTATGTACTGGGCCGACCACAAATAATGTGACTCCCGAGAGGGATCGTAATTATTTTAATAACAAGTAAAAACAATAATTAAAATTCAAATGTTTGACGACCCCTGTGGCGCGTCGGGCGAACGCTTGACTGCAATGCAGAAGGTTGCGGGTTCGATTTCCGCTGGGTGCAAATATTTATGCTTAAAAATAAATATTTGTATCTGGGCTGGGTGTATTTATATGTATAATAGTTATGTATTAACAAAAGAAAAATAAATATAAGTAGTATATCCGTTGTCTAGTCACCGTAACACAAGCTTAGCAGCTTACCATGGGGGCTAGATGGCGATGTGTGTTGGTCACAGAATTTATTTATTTATTTATGTCCTACTGGGTGTTTAACAGCAGATCTACGAATTCCAAGGCTTGCTTGGATGAAATCGCTGCTTAGTCTTTATTTTAGACACTTTACATATTTGTGTTTTATTTCCTTGTGTTAACAACAAATAAAGTTCCAAGGACCTACTTAGGTAGGTACCTACTTACATTTAAATCATATCCATTTGTCATCCAAGAATTTTTATTCAAGATCCCATTCACGTATCTTCTTCGCCATTTGGCCAAAAATCCAGGATTCTTCCTTTTACTCGACCTTCGAGTCACTGTGTACCGTTCCATTTCACTTTAAATGTCAACAAACTTAGAATAACATTATTTAGTCCACTTCTTAAAACAGGGGTCACAAACACGATAGTCTTTAGCGAAATCCGCGGCAAAACTAGTTGAATAAAAACAAAAAATTAAAATCTCTAACATTAAAATGTTACATAAAACTTAACGAGGCGAATCGAATTAATTAAAATCACGGTTTATGAGTTCTCCCTTCGACCACTTGCTAGTAGAAAGTGTTGCAATTTGATTTTATTTATTTTTTTAATTTAGCGGGTAGTTCCAATTTTAATTTTGCGTCGTCTATCGCCGAAGTGTTGGTAGCTAATAATTCGAAATTTAAAACTCACCTATGGGCTTGTTTTGTTGTCTCTGTAACCTTATTTGGTGGAACGAATACAATATGTCCGTGACAGGAATAGTGAATTGATGGGCCTTTTATATGTTTACCTACGAATGTAGAAGATCTAGTACCTATCTAAGCCAGTAAAAAAACATTGTGTGAGTGAACTGACGTCAGGTTTTTATGGTTCCGTACCCAAAAGATAAAAACGAGACCCTTTTACTAAGACTCCACTAGTCGACTGTCCGCCACCAGGCTGGACGTATCTCATACCGTGATAGTTAGACAGTTGAAATTATCAATTACAGATGAAGAATGTCTATTGGGGCTATAACAACAAAATACTAAAGACAGAATAACTTAAAACTTAAACATAAACAATTAAATGGGGCATGTAAACAATGCAAAAAATGTGTTTTAGGGTTCCGTATTACTGAAATTCCGTTGTCTGTTTTTTTTTGTAATAATAATGGAACCCTCCATGTGCAAGTCCGACTCACACTTGGCCGGTTGTTACTGACTTATCCAGCCTGTTAAAGCAGCCACTGGCTTACTAGCTCGGCAATTGGCAACATTTCAAGCGTCCACAAATGCTGTGACACAGGTTCGTCTGTCCCGAACAATACAGACAATAGCCACTCTTTATGCGTAGAACGGCTTGTTTGTTAGTAGGTGTACGGCATCGGCAGTGGGAAATAAGCAATGTTTCTGACCTAAATACCTGTTGAAGGACGTTTGGTGGGAATGAGGAATTGGTCTCAATTTTTTTGGGAAATTGTCCTACTTATCTATGATACGGTTAACGGTGCTTTGAAAGTTACTTAGTAAACAAGCGTAAGTAAAAGTAAATACAGCTGTTAGCGTCTACATTAATAGAATAATAACACGTTTTAATTGCAGCTGTGTCTATTCCACTAGTAGACATCTACTTTAAAACATTGCTTGATATTATCATTGCTACTCAATAAAGAAACCTTCTGTTTTCGCGATAGCGATATGAAGTTAAATTCATTTTGCGGTTCTAAACGTGTTGTTTTATTATTTATGCATTTTTGATGCTAGTTTACGGCTAGACTGCCTGAAAAATGAGTTTAATTTCGTACAAAATAAAATTGAAAAACTATTTATATACTTCCAACTTTTTTCTTCTTTGTGTCCATCTCAATCAATAGGGGTAGCACAGTTTGTCTACTTCTTTCTTCTTTAATCCTTGCGCCTCCGGGCGGATGATTAAACTTTCCTTTTTCATTTTTTCATCATTTAACACATAACAAATACTTCGAAGTTGCTAAAAAATAAATTTCAGGCGTACAGGTAGGTCAATATTTTGAATTACTATTTACATTACGGTACAATTAAATTTATTCCCAAATTTAATTGTAAAACGTAGATAAAAAGTGATTTATTTTTCTTTTATATTATTATCTAGTTTCATTCGAATTCCTTGTAAACAGAATTTTAAAGTCAGCCAGTTTAAAATGGAATTTGTGCGCGAAGAAAACCTTTGCTAATATTTACGTTCCGGCTTACGTAACTTTTTCGTCAAGTTTTGGTAGGATTAGGTTGGTAGCATTGACTTTTTGACGGATGAAATGGATGAAGTTTGTGAAAATGTCAAAATCAGATGTTGACCAAGATGGATTCAAAATCGTAAAATCAAAACGAAATTCTAAAAATAAACAAGCAAAAACACCGAAAAATCTTCAATTTGTGAGGCAAAACAGTTTTGTGGATGTCGAAAAAGTTTTTGGGTAAGAATTGTATACTTTTTGACACAAAATACTGCGATCAAATAAATCGTTTTGGAGGTTATGTTATGTATTTAATTTCAGACGAATTCAGGCTGCTCTTCAAGATTTAAAGGCTTCAGAATATTTGAAGGAGTTCTGTGAAGCTGTGAGTACTGTTTTACAAGCAAAAAGTGTCGTTGAAATAGTGTGTTTCGGATTAGGGCGCATATCTGAGTGCCAAATTTCGCGATACCAATTAGCTTTTCTTTTATGCATAAAAGACTATTTATCTCCATCCAAAGTGCTCGTACATGACCCTATTTTCACTAAAAGCGAGTGTAACATACTAAAAAAGTTAGATTTAGAAATTATTGAAGAAAATTGTGAAGGGAATTACACAATATCAGATACCAGTGTTACACTTGCTTATTTTCCGCATTGCCCGAAGCAACTGACCAACAATTTTCTCTGGTGTAATTGGGGCGTCAAATTACACAATTGTTTACTTATATGCAATAGTTTTAACACTTTAGTTGACAATAATCCGAACAGAACTATTTTTGAATCAGTCCCTTTTATTTACAAACTCCACCCTCATACAAAGGAGATAGCTGTACCAAATATCTTTAAATTTACTGACATATTTAACGATACAGCGCTTCATCACTTTCCAATCGAAAATCTATCAAAAATCAGCAGTGATTTTTGGCAAAAAGGATCCAAACCCACTTATGAAAACACTGAAGAATTCATCACATCATTAATGATAGAAAAACTGACCATTTAACTAATCTATTCAAAGGTAAAATGTCATCGATAACAAGCAAACCAGTGTTGATTACATTGAGGCAGTTACTGTCCGAGTTACGTAAACAGAGCTCCTCGAAAAAACTAGCTGACAATCAGACAGTACAGTATGTGCTTGCTCAATACCGTAAACATCAGACAACAGATCAGCAGTTATGCAAAGCTATTGATGAAATGCATTTCAAAGCAAGAACTTATGTGAACTACCTGCAGAATTCAAGGCTTTATAAGGAAATTAACACTGAGTTCAAAGGAAAAGGGGAAAGATCGGTTGAAGATACTGCAAGGATGGTTGGCTTTAAATTGCCTCATGATCCTAAGTAAATTTTTGTCTATCGAACAGTAGAATTAAAGATTAATTTAGTTCAAAAATGGTAACTATCTTGTTGAAATAGTGTTAAAAATTATTAAATCAGTTGTTACTATTTGATCTTGGAACACTACTTGTAGTAATATTGTAAATAATAATTATGGTTGCCAATAAACTAGCTTGATCATAAATGTGACTTTGTTTTATTTAATCATTTTAGAGTTGAAAACAGGACCACTTTACTAAGGCTCCACTGTCCATTTATTTGTTACCCCTTTAATTGTTACTGCTGGATGCTTGAAATTTTTACCAATGGTGTTATAGTAGCAAATACCTACTAAAAACAATAGGTAATTAAAAAAAGTGGTTTTTCCTTACAGCAATCATGATTGTTGTCAGATAATGGTACAAAACTCTTCATACGCAAGTCCAAGTCGCACTTAGCCAGGTTAACATTTATGGAATAAAAGATTAAAAAACAGGTATTATATTTTTATTCTAAAATTAGGAATGAACATTTTAATGTAGATATCTACTTATTTACAAAACGTTTTGCAGTCTGTAATAATATTTTTGGACAGTTATAAAAATATACCAAAAGCAGTACAAAATATACAGTACTTTGTATAAGTACCTACCTATTACATCAGTCTTTATGGCTAAAATAAAACATTAAATAAATTCAAAGACTGAAATTCGTACACTTAACGGCTACTAGCGCCGCTCTGGTGTCTAGAAAATGAATTAACAACCAACAAAGCAGATGTGTGCAATTTAAAAACAAGTCACACCTTTTGTAAAGAAGACCTCAAATATTTGCAGCTGTAGCACTTAGGTATTTACTTACATCAAGTTTACAAACATTAACTCGTTTTTGGGCTCTGTAAAACTTAATATTTTTTCCCCTAATTCTGCAGCCACACAGCTGGCCAAATATAGTAAACCGCTTCGGGTTCAAATATTGATATTTAACAAATCTATTGCAAATATTCCTTCTCGATAAGCTTAGCAATGGTCTGCAGTTGCATGTTGCTGGTGCCCTCGTAAATGGTTCCAATTTTGGCGTCTCTGAAGAACTTCTCTTGAGGAAAATCGCGGGTGAAGCCTACTCCGCCCATGAAGTCGATGCATTTTGAGGTTAGAGTTTGGGCAATTTCTAAAAAAAGTCAAAAATTTCTTTATTTAATTGAATGTATTGATCATTTTAAATACGTCGAGTATTCTTACAGCTATGACTCTAGTGTTTTTAAGTATCCAAGAAAATAGGCAAAATAGATCTATGGGTAGATCCAGATTGTAGTTTGGCTGTCCGACTTCAAATTAAATACTTACTTATCAGATCAGTCGGTGGCACTGTATGTAGGTGAGGGTATTACGTAAGTCCTTTTTTGAAGTCTGTTTTTTAATGGGTGCAAGTGCGTAAGACTTCGCATTCTCAGATTCTACTTTAGTGTCGTTCCTAGATGGAATAATTTTGCTGTAAGAAGTTAGGACAAACTATTTTAAAGGCGCAGGATAGTTGTGATACTGACCTGAGGCGTAATATTTAGCCATGGCAGCTTCCTTGACGAACTCCATGCCGTGTTCCTTGAGTCTTGCCGCGTTGTAGGTCAGCAGGCGCGCCGCTTCAAGCTGTGTCTGGAGGTGGGCGATCTGATAGTTGATGCCCTGTGGAAATGGTTTATAAATAAGAATGATGAATAAATTCTGTGAACATCGCTATTTTACTTGCTTACTGGCCTGGCCTAAGGTGGGTATTTGGACCTTATGAACCTAAACTATCTTACCATGAGTGGAGCAAGGTCATTAATGAGTTAACACGCCACAGAGGCAGTCGCCGTTAGAGCATCCAGACATGCCTAGCACCTCTAGTTTAAAGGCTTGACTCCCAGTTCTTTTCTTTGAGCATGGTCAACTAAGCTGGTGGTACCTCTGGTGCATCTTTTGATCTGACCCTCCAGCCCTGAGCTCACCAAACTCCATTACGCTGGCTGTTGATGGCAGCAAATAGCAAAACCATTAGCCTGTGCTGGAGTGGGCAGATCTAACATGGTCAAAAATTATGCCATCCACACGGCGAAGAAGTTGCTGGGCAAGCTTAGTGGTGTCAATATGTATGCAAGGTGTGTGTGTGTATGTATCACAAAAATTACCTGGAAAGAGTAGATGCTCTTGCCGAACTGTTTCCTCTCGAGCGTGTATGGGATGGTGGCGTCCATGCAACCCTGACAGAGGCCGATCATCTGCGACGCGATGCCGATACGGCCTTCGTTCAGGAAACCAGCCGCGTACTTGTAACTAGAAACAAATTTGAATTGTAATTGTAAATGAAGAAAGAAACACATACACCAACTCGTGAGAGCTATATAATATCACGACTTAGGGGTTATTCCTGTAATTATAATTACCTAATGTCCAAATTTCATTTCAACATCCTTGCAATAGCAAACAATACATTCAAATGTAACTGGACTGCAATCGGTTCTTTATTCCCTTAAAACAATGTATGGAAAAGGGTGTTCTCATAGAATTAAGAAGTACTACGTTGTACGTAGTATATGGGTGTTCTCCAAAGAAAATGTTATTGAGAAACGTCAAGGGTTATTTGGCAAATTATTTTGTCAAATAGCACTTATGTTTTTCTTCTTTCTTTCTTTATTACCTAATAAAGATTTATTGCCATGATATTGAAATGATTGACGCCCGCTGCTGACTGCTGACTTATTTTAGAATATTGTGTTAGGTACCAATATAATTATGGTAAATCCCTTGTCTGCCAATTAACAAGCCTCGTTGTCAGCTTAGTTTGGGGTAAGATGGCTTCTTCAAATTGGATTCTCTATTTTCTTACCCTTTCCCATATTCTCCAAGGATATTCCCCTCCGGTACCCTGACGTTGTCAAAGTGCACCATGCAGGTTCCAGACGCGCGGATACCAAGTTTAGTCTCAGGTTTTGCCACACTCAGTCCCGGGGTGTCACGTTCCACGATGAAGCATGTGATGCCTTTATAGCCCTGGAATTTTGATGTCCTTATGTTAATGAAGGTTTAAATTAGGTAAGTATTATTATGATTCGCAACGCAGTTTATGTTCGTTCGCGGTCTTTGGTTTTCGCAGTAACGTAGTGTTTCGCAATGACATTATTCGTAGTCTGTTACTCGCAGTAACGTAATACAGTCTCGTACGCAAATAGGGATTTCAGAACTTTTCTAAGAGGTTGGTAGATTATCATTTTAGGGTTCTGTTCCGTACCCGAAGGCTAAAAAGGGGACCTAATTACTGGGAATCCGCTGTCTGCTTGTCCGTCCGTCCGTCCGTCTGTCAGCAGGCTGTATCTCAAAAACAGATCACTGTTATCTACTGTCTAGCTATCAAGCGAGACAGTAGATTTTTTCACAGATGATGTATTTCTGTAACTGCTATAACAAATTTCAAAGATTACCTATATATTTATTTATTCTATTTTTTATTTATTTAGCGGCAACAGGAATACTTAATCTGCTATGGAAATTTTAACTGTTCAGCTATCAATTTCGATTAGATACAGCCTGGGGACAGATATACAGACCGTTTTTACCCTTAGGTTGCAGAACTCCAAATATTTTGTAGGTACAGTACGACAATAATTGTCTGTAATGGACTTGACCTTCGCAATTCACAGTAGGTACGTTCAAACAAGCAGTTATCTTTGTTTTGTGCAGTTGAGTTATTATTATCAATGACAGATAAATAAAGCCAGGCTTTTGAAAATAAAATGAATGTAACACTTTATCATTATGGTTCGGCTATATAATAAACTAAAATCAATTATAAACCTTTCATCTTTATTATTGGGTTTATGGTTACGACTGCCTAGGTTTTAGGGCATGATGTCCTATCATTAAACACTAACTTTGTTTTTGGAATCCTGCAGCTGTATTATCTATTTAGTTGAAAACTCATTTTCATAGGCACTAGATACAGTACATTGCTGATATAATGTTATCCCTAGCAATTGGTCCCGGTCGTTAAGTCTAATAGCAGCTGGCAGGTCAAGTTAAAGGCATTAGGGCGAGCTGAAAACTCTTAACAGTATGTGAGTCAGACCACTACATGCAAAGAAGAAGACTGGCGACGAGTTACGTTAGAGCAACAATGTAGGTATACCTAGTGCAAAATTTAATGAAATTTGTTTGGAAAGTGCCTACCAAACTCAGTTGTCGGCTGGACAGACAATTATAGGTGTTGGTGATCTTATGAGTTTATTGGGACACTGTGGGGTATCCTAGAGAACAAACTCAGGGTAGACAACTTGAGACTCCAGACCTCACCTTAGAAGGATCAGCATTAGCCATGACAAGGAATACACCAGCGATGTCAGAATTAGAGATCCACATTTTGGACCCGTTGATGATGAAGTGGTCTCCGTCTTTCTTGGCAACTGTCTTTAACGCGAAGGCATCAGATCCGGAACTAGGTTCCGTGAGACAAAAACTGCCGGCCTGTGGATTGAAATTTTGTATTAGAAAATTAGAAATAAACTTAGATTTGAAGATTATCAAGAGGCCAAGTTAATTCTGGTGAGCACAAATATATTGCTATACCTTCTACAGTCTGGAACGTCTCATTATCTCTGTCAATGCGTCGCCAGACGCAGTTTTATAGTCTCATTTCATCTGATTCGTCGTGACTAAGTACTGCCCAAACCCTCTAAGAGGAGACCCTTGCCCTCTAAGAGGAGAACCTTGCCCTGCAGTGGGACAAATTAACAGGCTAACAAAAAATACTTTAAATTTTTTACACAATTTGCTTTCCTCATATAGTAAATTATATTACGAGAGTGATAAGCTTCACCTAGATATTCTGATTGCCATTTCATGTTGGTAAAACGTTGAGTTTAAAAACTTTTAATTTTCCTACTATTTAAACTTTTTACTCCAAGGTTTTAACAAATATTTATGTGGAGGGGTAATTGGCCTACCAGCACCAACCGTTCTTGAATGATCGTGCGTCATTACTTGGATGGGTGACGAGATAATTTGTGAGGCAAAAATGCATTTTCTCGAACTCCTCCGTACTTCGGAAGGCTCGTTAAGCCCTTGATGGTCCCAGTTGCTATCTCTGATACCAGTCGTAAGATCAAGTTAAAGGCTTTAAGGCGACCTGAAAACTAGAACTAATTCTTATGTGTCTTACTTACATATTCAGTACAAAGTTTCGTTAAATACTTCTGCTTCTGTTCTTCAGTCCCAAGCTTCATGAACAGAGAATTGACGAGCGTATTGTGGATGTCGACTAACGCTGCTACAGCTGGGTCTACCCTCGACAATTCTTCTACCACCAGCATCATTGTGAGGAAACCACAGCCGGAACCGCTGTATTCTGTTGGAGTTTCTATACCCATCAGCTGTGAAATTGGTAGGATTATGGGTAATTTTTAATTACGCTAAATAGCCTTAGCATTTGATCTCACTTCGCCTGATGGGAGGCCACGATGAGGTCCGATGGCATGCTTAGAATAACCCATTCACTCTATACTTTAAAACGCCATGGTTGCAGTTTGGGGAAATAACGAGACGTGGGCTCTAGGTTTGTTGTTTTCGAAGTATTTTCCTGTTTTTGCTGCTTCGTATGAGTGTTAGACTATTCATCTCACTAGATGGTAAGTGTCGATATGTGCTGCGTGTAGCTGATTGACTAATTTTTTATAGTACGTACCTATACACTACGAAAAATACAAAAGTCAACAACATGAACATCTTAAATTTAGGAACAAAGGGCGGGTTATCGATCGATTTGCGATCTCTTCCAGGCAACTTTTGGATGGACAATGAAACACGGAAGGTGAAGGGTAGGGCATATAGATTTGAAGTATTGCAATTGCAACTGTTGACTGATTGATTTTTTCTCAATATAAGTACCAAAATCTACTTACCCCATTGTCAAAGAGCATCTGCCTGATGCTGTCGTCTATCTTGTGCTCGTCTTCCATCTTCTTGACTAGGGGAGCTATTTGTTCTGTGGCTAATTTTCTGACTGGAAATTTTAAACAACAAAAATTAATAAAAAGAGTTTTTTCATTAAAATTTTCTGGATATATCTAGAGACTACGGCCGGTTTAACCCGTTTTCAAAAAGTGGAGCTAATTTAAATCTACAATTATCTACATCGCGATGTAGACCCGTAGTTCTAGTCATAATGATGGAGGGAAATCGTATAGGTAGTAATAGGTACCTATATTTGAAAAGGGGATAAATAAAATTTCAAAAGTAGGTATTTTAATAATAAGTTGCATTTTACTACAGAGATCAATGAGTCTATTAAAGTTATAGAGACGCCATTGCAGAACAAATCATTATTGAAAAGCGGCACAATTGCTATACAACCTCATTATTTATATTCATTCACATAATTTAAAGCAGAAATAGACGAAACTATTGTTATCTCTTTCTAAAACATAAAGACTCAATGCTACTTGCATGACGTAAGAAAGAGATGTCATAATAATATTATGACATCTCATAGCGGTTAGGAGAGAATGATAAAACGTCAAAGTCAAAAACTTCGTTGAGTTTTTGGAAAAAATACTTTTTCAGAAAATAAACTAAAATAAATAAATACAGCTTTACTTACTTATGAAATGAAATATTTTTGCCAGTTTTTGGAGTATAATTCGTGCATCGCCTAAATACGCACGAAGGCATTGTTGTCTGTGAATAATGTTGTGAAAGTGAACTAAATGTACTGTGTGTCAACAAGCGGGTGATCGTGACGTGACCTGGGATGGAACTAAGACTTCTCTGGCTAGATAGCTTGCATTTGTGTAGCCAAGAAATTTGCCCTATTACGTATCTAGAAGTTTTTACATATCTCTGACAGAGATAGTACTTTCTACACTGATCAGACAGATAACTCTCTACCATCAGCGGTTTAGTTAGGCTGTGCGTTCATAGATGAGATATTTATTGTGCGTTGATCCCATAATTATTATACTACTTTGGTTAACAGTGATGTGATGACTGATGGATGTCTGATGAAGCAGATACACCTACAAAATTTCAAGTTCAAGGAATTCAAAAAAGCAAAGAATCGAAATAGTGATCATACACCTATAAAAATGATCGTAATATTAAAGCTTGTTTTCGTAAACTAATCTTATCAAACAGTTACGTATCAAATAGTAGGTAGGTACGTATAGCGAAATTATCTGCTCTGTTGCCAACAAGATATTTTGTAAATACCTACCTACATATCTTTCTATATCGCATTTATACTGCTGTATAGTTTTCGTCACTTCATTCTTGTGGGAGGGGCTTTTGCTATCTTTAGGTTACTTGTTAGAGATGCGGTATGGTAACTACAATACTTACATAGTTGTTTACTTTGACACGATACTTACTTCGAAAACATATGACTGACAGACTTAGACTTTGTTTCGAGTGTACCGTCTACATACTTCGACAAGTATTAGGTCAACAATGCTACTTCGACAACATAAAACTTTGAAGATCAAAAATTCGACAAATTCGATAAAGTATAATTACCTACTTCGACAACTCAAACTTTCGAAGATCGATGATTCGACAGATCTTTCTTCGATAGATAATGAAGTTTTTCGACAGAAAACACCTTCGACTTAAGGCGGCGATAGATGATAATCATCGGTCCTTGTCCGATTGCATATAAGTGAGCAAGATGGAATTGCGTGAAAAAATCTACAATTTCTCGTAAAATCAATAATTAACGAAGATTAAATAATATTTTTATAAAATACGATGAAGGGGTTCTAGGTATTGTATTTTCTAATATTATGATGCCTATAAGAAAATATAGCGGTTAAGGATTTAGAAGAAAAATTGATTTATTTTGTAAAACAGGGGTAACTTTGCCTGTATAATAGTGGTATTTAAAGTTATTTTTTATTGTTTTTGAAATGAAGGGGACCCTTCTTGTATCATGTATAATATTAAACATTAACAATAACATTAAACATTGTTTATAGATCTATTTGATACCGGTTATGAAGAAAACTATTCAATCGGAAGGGATTTCACATGACTCGCGTCCTTAATACTGCTAGCTATGAAATGTAATTAATACAATGTCCTTCTATGACCATTTAAGCCAAAAGGGTTGTTCTAGACATCTAGGCGAACAACTTTTGTTCTACACCTTTTAGAAATTCGAAGTCATTTTCGAAAATGTTAAGTTTAAAGTTTACTAAAACGTGACGTAAGGTTTGGTGCTATGACTTAAACCGTGGACGTGGGAAATAGTAGGTTTTTTTAAGTTTCACATAAAATTCCCTAAATAAAAAAAAATAGGTACCTACCTACTTATACCATATTATTATGTACGTATTACGTAGATATGCCTATATGGTATGTGAAATTGTATTCTGCCATGTACAAGGTCATTTACTTAGACAAAAAAACAGTAAAGTACCTACTTGTCTAGGTAGATACAAACGTGTTGATAAGCGCACTAAAATTGAACAAAAATAACAATATATCTACAACAAAAACTAACTTATCGTGGTATGTAGTGTAGTGATACATATTAGTTTAAATAAACGTAGGTATTTATATCACTTTAATTGTATATCTAACATCATACAATACAATAAACGAAAACAATACATAAATAAATAGCAGGTACACAGTGTAAGTTTCATAAACGGGTGGCCTTAGCGCAGAAAGCAATATCTTCCATGCAACCTTTGGAAGCTCTGTTTTAATTTAAATAGTAGGTTGTATAGAAGTACCTAATGCAAAGACATTTTAGGTAAAAATACCTAAATAAAAGTAAGGTTACTTTGGAAAACCAAAAATTGGTAGATAGATAGTCTAGGTAGGAAGGCCTAGGCACCTACAGGGTTCTCAGTCTCACGTAGAGACTGACGCTGATATTTTCTGATACCATTTAAATCTTACATCATTATGACATGCTGACGTGAGGGTCAATTGTGGGTATGTCTTGATAAGATTAGGAAAACTTGTTATCGATTTTAATTTTAATATTATTTATACGACGACCTCTGTGGCTCGTCGAGCCAACGCTTGACTGCAATGCAGAAGGTTGCGGGTTCGATTCCCGCTGGGTGCAAATATTTATGCTTAAAAAATAGGTAGGTAAATATTTGGATCTGGTATCCAATGGGTGTATTTCTATGTATAATATGTGTATGTATTTACTAAAGAAAAATAAATATATGTAATATATCCGTTGTCTAGTCACCGTAACACAAGCTTAGCAGCTTACCATGGGGCTAAATGGCGCTGTGTGTTGGTCATAGAATTTATTTATTTATTTTATTTCTTTATTATTTTATACCTCTTATAAAAACAATTTCATTGTTTTTCACCATCTTCGCAGTCAGAGCGTTGACATTGATTCAGTGACTGAATCCAGTGACGAGGCAATTAATCTAGTGCTGGAATGATACTGGAATAGTATAAACTGATATCAAGCCATTCTAGCGCTGCCGCGCCAGTGTTGGATTCAATTCAATACTCCCTATAGTTTTTGTTTATTCCAGAGCGCTCTCCCCTTTACCCGGGCCAGCAGTATACTGGAATTGCCTAAACAACCAAGTCAGTCACTGCACTGCGTTGTAGGGTGACCTCAAGTTGTATAAAAAAATTATTTGACGCGACAACGCTGGAATAGCTTCAGGTCAGTTTATACTATCCCAGCATCATTCCAACACTAGATAGCTTCGTCACTGGATCCAGTGACTGGATCAATGTAAATCAGTCTTTAAACAACTAGCTTTAAAAATGTGTAAAAATGCTATTCTATTCCTATGAAATCTCTGGGTCTCGAAAAAGGTAAGTTTCTAATCTATAGGGTTCTGCTAGATGCTATTTTTTTATAATTGATAGGTAACCGTTTGACCACTATCTCACCTGATGAAAAGCAACGATGTGGTCTAAGATGTTATACGCTTACCTATAGGATATCTGAGACTCCAAAGTTGTAGAAATCCGGAAAGACATAGGTACTCAGGCAACCGTTTCCATTCCCTCGCAGTACGAATAAAGAATGACGATACGAAACGCTTGGTTGGGGGACTGGTATTTCTTGTGCTTAAAATTTCCAAGTTCTGATTTATCGAAGAGCACTGTGTTATGCTAAACTCGATCATATTAGCCCGTTAATAAAATTTATCCTACTGTAGGAAAAGGGCCTCGTCTTAGATGGGTAAGGCAGTAAGATGCCTGCTCCAGATTGCCAAATGTCTCATGTCTTCGGACTGTGCTAGACTGATGTGTTTTATAAACTATAACCTTGTATGAACCTCATAATAACAAGTTTTTTGTTATTTACACTTCGTTACCATCTGATTAAATAAAGTTTTGATAAGGGGTATGTATGTACCTGAATAAATAACATTTTTATCTGATGTATGTTATCTTCTACGTAGGCGCTAACCTGTGTAGGTATAATACGTACCTACTTACATTATGGTGTGAAATAAAAAAAAGGGAAGAAAGTCCAGTTGCCAGTTATAGTTTCCTTTGCAATTGTAATGATGTAAAATGACATTTTGAACAATTATATTACAGGAATAGTTAATTCCCCAGGACAGTGCTAAGGCTGTTAAAAATGTGCTAAGGCTTTCAACAGCTTTCGACATTTTTATATAAAATCTATTTAAAACATGTAATTTACAAACGCTTTAAACGAAAATAATCAACAATTTTCGATGAATCCAACAGGGATTTTCGGTTTAGTTCGTATACAAGATGTAACGGGTAAGCCCTTTTAAGCCGAAAGGGGGTTGTTCTAGACATCTAGGCGAACAACTTTTGTTCTACGACTTTTGGAAATTCGAAGTACCTACTTTTCGAAAAATTTAAGTGTAAAGTTTACTTGAAGATCAGCTGTTTCTTACAGTTCGAGGTCATTGACCTTATGTTGTCCTTTTATTTAGTTTGGTCTACTACAATCAAACTTTCAATTACCTTTATTTTCAAAACAGCTGTTTTTTCAGTGAAACATAAACTCAAAATTTTCAAAAAAAAAGATCGAATTTTCAAAAGTCGTAGAACAAAAGGTGTTCGCCTAGACGTCTAGAACAACCCCCTTTCGGATTAAAAGGGCTTGCCCGTTACATCTTGTATATACCCCCTAAGTCAATGAGTATATTAAAGTTTTTACATATCTCTGCCTTAAGTAAAATTATTATGTGTGCGAACCATTGTTTGTAATGTTTCATTTGAAATGATAAGGCTTATCAACCGTTAGTTTAATAAGTAAATGTAAGTACCCATCTACTTAGCTTGTAATATTGTATTCTGTGACTTAAGTAGGTAATAATGATTTAGGTGAGGTTTGAACTAATTGTAGGTACAATGTACATACATAATACGTATACATTTGTATTCTCATTTTCATTTATTTTTATGTATTATTTTCTTTATTGTTTTTGTTTTATTTCTATTTTATTTTGCCTGTTCTGTTGGCTTTTTTTCTTCATTAAATTATTAAGTACCTATATTATGGTGTTTTTTTGTACTTAGTGAACGTCAATGCTGGAGCATTGGCGGAAATTAGACTAGGAACTATTGGTGACGTAAAAAGCCTAGGTACGATTTTTTTAAGTGGCTTTATTTTAAGGAAGAGCTGCCCCTATATTATCTATTCAGTGGATGTCTGGCAACAGTGGAAAATGACAGGCACTATGCAGTACAGTGCTGCTTTGACGTAACGTGGTTATTTCTGGTGATTACTTCAAAGCAGCAATGTAGTGCATAGTCCTGCCTGTCATTTTCCACTATTGTCCGACGTCAACAGATATATGATATGGGTACTGGACTAGTTCTGTCTAACACTGACAAAAGGAACCCTCACGTAAAAAAACCCAATTTGAGATGGTCTATTTTAGGGGGAAAAAACCTGGTAACCTATATGCAAGCCTATATGTAAGTACCTATTCAAATTGTTGATAAAAAAGGACCGAGATAAAATTTTGCAACAAGTAGGTAGGTACCTACTCTTACTTGGCTAAGTACCGTAATTCGGTTTCATATCGCGTAACCCGTATTAGTGCCGAGTCGCTCAACAGTGAAGTTACAGAGGGCGCGGGGCGGGCGACGCGGGCGTTGCCACATGTAAAACCTTATATTTTTCGATCTCGGTTTTATTCATGCCATATGCTTTATAATGCTTCGTTTGGATCGCAGAACCATGTTACTTCTTAAGGACTCATTGTATTATCAATTCATCATACCTAATAAGTTTAGTTCATAATAATCGGTCTAGTAGGTAATTTCAGAGCCTTATGTTAAGAAACAAAGTAGGTGCAAAATAGGTTTTACGAGGCTATATAACTTATAGAAAGCATAATTAATGTTGATGTAGACGCGAAGTTTTTAAACATTGAATGGCCATGAACCGATAAGCTTGGAATTAGATGGTAAAGCTTGAGTAAAGCACTTTGCCTGATGCCTGGAGGTGGTAGGCTAACATCTAGGAAATGGGCTTCTAAGATCACTTACTTGTCTCTTTCATAGCCAGTTCATCGTCAGTGAGCAGGGTCAAAGGTCGTGGTCCCTCTGTGCTGTAACATTTCTTCTGTGACTTCGCAGCCACAGCGATCGGCGCGCGCCATTGCTCCAAAACCTGGAACAACTTTTTAAATTGTATTCTAAATTGAAACTTTAAAAAAGTTAACTTTTTTTTAAATAACTCGCGCGCACCTTAGTACCGACTCGGCGTAATGGGATCATTTTGTTTTATTTTTTCAATTAATTTCTATTTACGCGTGCGGATTCGCGTGTGCTGCGCGGGCGCCGATCAAATGGAACTACACTGACTAGTTTGAGTTTCGAATTCCTCTGTTCGTTATCTCACTCGCACAAGATAACTTTGGCATTTCGACCAATTGATCGGCTATATTTTATGAATCGACCTTGTATTTCATTAAATACTTAGTAAGTTAGGTAGGTACCTAATATAGCTCTCGTATTACGGATTGTTTATTTAAATAATTATTAAATTAGGTACCTAGGTACCTAACTGCAAATGCATGACATTACACACAGCGCACTAGCCCTCTCCAGCCCCAAACTAACAAGTGCCGATCCCGCAAAAATATCAGGATTTAAAGTAGCCTATGTATTATTCCCGGTACCTATTATCGGCTCATGTAGGTACACAGTTATGCATTAAATGATTTCTATTTCTATTTCATAGCATATCAGATTATGTTCAATTTTTACTACAGAATTGATGTACTTACTATAAAGTTGTATATGTTTACGGGAACAATATACACTGTAAAGCCTTACCAGTACCCAGCTCTACCTACATTCCAAGTTTCATCGCAATCATTAGCGTCAAGATGGCGTGACCAACTCTCCAATATTTAAACTTTATATTGTCAGATTTAGTACCAAATTGGTACTATTTGGTACCTCAGTTAAAAAAATTGGTACCTCTTTAGTTTAGAAGATATTTAAGAAAAACCCTGGTCCCGCCAATATGACGTCAAGATGGCGGGCCCACTGAGAAAAACAACTCGGAGCCAAAAATAACTTATGTACAGATTTAGTACCAAATTGGTACTATTTGGTACCTCAGTTAAAAAAATTGGTACCTCTTTAGTTTTAAAGAAATTTAACAAAAACCCTGGTCCCGCCATTATGATGCTTTGGTAATTTTTCAAAAATCATATTTCCGTAAGTATTTTCGTATTTTTTAATATTTGTAGCTTTGGTACCTAATTGGTACCTACAGAAAATCCTTTTAATACGAATATTAACCTAATATTTTAATAGATATAAGCATTGAAATATTTTTAGTAAGGAAATATATTTCCAAAAAATCCCCATGACAGGATTCGAACCTGCGTCCTTTCGCTAACCAGGCGAATGCTCTAACCACTGAGCTACACAGGAATCACGTGACACGGTATAATTTTTCGGCCATATCTTTCCTCGCTAATTGTTTTACCAACTAAGGCTTGGTTTCAGCGCCATCTACCGGTCAAGCTTTGCAGCTTTAAATATTAAATTGGAAAGAAAGCGCATCTCATGTTGGGTATGTTTACTGTAAAGTAAACCACCTGAACCAGTCAATAAAAGCTATTTGACTGGCTGACTTGATTAGCTTAGTTTAACAATTAGCGAGGAAAGATATGGCCGAAAAATTATACCGTGTCACGTGATTACTGTGTAGCTCAGTGGTTAGAGCATTCGCCTGGTTAGCGAAAGGACGCAGGTTCGAATCCTGTCATGGGGATTTTTTGGAAATATATTTCCTTGCTAAAAATATTTCTATGTTTAAAATGCCTTGAGCAATAAAAACAAAAAAATAGATTTAAGCATTTTTATTTCTACACAGAGTGTTTCAACGAGGGTAATGTATGTACTTCACAGCAGAGGTTCAATGGCAAGGACAGGCATTGACCAAGATGGCGGCCGCCGAAGTGATTACCAGACAATCGATATTTATACATACATAGAACGGAAACGGATTTCCTCCTATAATGGAAATACATTTTTTTTTATAAATGAGTATTTCCGGCGGGATTCAAACACGTATAGAGCCTTGTGTCTTTGTTTAGCTTTTTTTTTAAACTGAGTTTGGATTTGCATACAGGCTTTGAATAAAGGTTTAAGATTTATATTACGTTTTTTTTTCTTTTTTGACTACGACGTTTTTCAAAGTGGTTTTCGTTTTTATTTTCGATTCCCGTGCCAGTTTTAGTTCCTAATTAGTTAGCTTAGTTTAACTTGATTCGACATAGTTTGCTTCGTTCCACTTAACTAGCTTAGTACGGTTTAGTTTAGCTTAGCTAGCTTAGTTTGACTTAGTTTTGTCTTAGTATTTTTATCCTGTCACTGTCGAACTTAGCTAAACTACGCCAAACTAAGTCGAACTACGCTAAACTAAGTCAAACTACGCTAAACTGAGTCAAATAGGCTAAACTAAGCCGTTAAGTTAGTTAAGTGGAACTAAGCTAACTATGTCGAATTTAGTTTAACTAAGTTTTAGTTCTTAATTAGTTAAATTAGGAACTAAAACTGGCACGGGAATCGAAAATAAAAACGAAAACCACTTTGGAAAACGTCGTAGTCAAAAAAGAAAAAAAAACGTAATATAAATCTTAAACCTTTATTCAAAGCCTTTATGCAAATCCAAACTCAGCTTAAAAAAAAAGCTAAACAAAGACACAAAGCTCTATAAGTGTTTGAATCCCGCCGGAAATACTCATTTATAATAAAAAAAAAACCGTTCTAGGAGGAAATCCGTTTCCGTTCTATGTATGAATAAATATCGATTGTCTGGCAGGAGTTTTGGCGGGAATGCATTAAGGTGTGTTGTTTAATTTTCATTTTTGTGAAACTTAGTTCAAATGCGTGTAAAATGTTTAATTTCGGGGGCATATTAATCAATTTAGTTTCGTGAAGGTACACTAGTGTAAATAAAAGTGAAAACCGGTGCAAAACATGTACTTTAGCTTATTGTTGTCTCCAAAGCTCCGTGAACAAACATTGTAAAAAATGGCCCCCTTTTTACAATGATTCCCTCGACTTGACTTTAACTATGACGACTTGACTGTTTTGTTCAATGCAAATAACTTGCAAATATTGATAATACGTCAAGTATTGGCAAAGTACTGGCAAATGTCCGAAAGGAAAAGCCATTTTTAAAGAAGAAGAAGAAGATTGTCTGGTAATCACTTCGGCGGCCGCCATCTTGGTCAATGCCTGTCCTTGCCATTGAACCTCTGCTGTTAAGTACATACATTACCCTCGCTGAAACACTCTGTGTAGAAATAAAAATGCTTATATCTATTAAAATATTAGGTTAATATTCGTATTAAAAGGATTTTCTGTAGGTACCAATTAGGTACCAAAGCTACAAACAAAAAAAAACGAAAAATAAAAAATACGAAAATACTTACGGAAATATGATTTTTGAAAAATTACCAAAGCATCATAATGGCGGGACCAGGGTTTTTGTTAAATACATAAATCTTTAAAACTAAAGAGGTACTAATTTTTTCAACTGAGGTACCAAAATTTGGTACTAAATCTGTAGGTACATAAGTTATTTTTGGCTCCGAGTTGTTTTTCTCAGTGGGCTCGCCATCTTGACGTCATAATGGCGGCACCAGGGTTTTTCTTAAATATCTTCTAAACTAAAGAGGTACCAATTTTTACCCGACTGCGCGACGCAAAGGAGGGTAATGTGTTTATAAGTCTATGTATGTATGTATGTATGTAAGTATGTATGTATGTATGTATGTATGTATGTATGTATGTATGTATGTAAGTATGTATGTATGTATGTATGTATGTATGTATGTATGTATGTATGTATGGATGTTTCTATGTGGCGTTCTAGAGGCCAAACGCGTGGACCGATTTTGATGATTCTTACGTCAATCGATTCGTCTTAATCTGGCGAGTGTGACTAAAGACATGCCAGTAATCCAAATCAACTTTTGTCACAACCAGACGCCATATTGTCAAAATTAAAAAATCCAAAATCGTCAAAGTATGTCAAGATGGGTATCGTTGAATAGGTATTTAAAAATCAATGTTAGGTTTCTTTCACCATTTTTCATTTTAAATAACAGTTTGGAAAATATAACAGTTTAAAGTTAATTACCAATTAGGTATTCTTGCTTTTTACTACTAACGAACAAGTTTTTATTTTTGTTACGTAGTAACGCTTAGAACTAATAAACTATAAGCCGTGATGGTACAGGTGACAGAAATTTATTGAAATAAACTAAAAAAATATTTACATAAATTGTACCTACCAACTGAATAAAAGCCTAATAACATTTAGGTACTTAGGTGGTAAAAACGTTAAAAGAATAATAATAAATTTAAACAATAAATACCTAAAACCTAACTGAAATAGAATATATAAATAAATAAAGTAGGAACATAAGTACCTTCCTACTTAATTATAATATTAGTTATCTACTGAATAATCCACATGGTATTAACTCCCTTAATGAAATGAATAGATTACGAGACTTACCGTCAATAAATGAAAATAACTAAAAAGCGGCAAATAAAAAAATTAATTAAAAAAAAACAAAAAACCCGACTGCGTAAAAAAACTCGATTTACAAATATGTAAAGAAACAACAAAAAAAAACTAAAAAGAAAAAAACAAGCCCAGTAATTTGAAATTATGCTAAGTAATACTGAATAATCATTCAAATAGTTTTGTAATCGATACACACAGAACACATAATAAATGAGTAAAAAATTACTCACAGTCGGGACCCATTGGAAAAATTAGATAGGTAAAATGAATGGGTTCCGACTATGAGTAATTTTTTACTCATTTATTATGTGTTCTGTGTGTATCGATTACAAAACTATTTGAATGATTATTCAGTATTACTTAGCATAATTTCAAATTACTGGGCTTGTTTTTTTCTTTTTAGTTTTTTTTTGTTGTTTCTTTACATATTTGTAAATCGAGTTTTTTTACGCAGTCGGGTTTTTTGTTTTAACTGAGGTACCAAATAGTACCAATTTGGTACTAAATCTGACAATATAAAGTTTTAATATTGGAGAGTTGGTCCCGCCATCTTGACGCTAATGTTTCATCGCAATCGGTTCAGTACTTTTTGCGAGATTGAGTAACAAACTCAAAGACTTAATACATAATATAATACTTGCAAACTTTCGATAGTAAGACGTAAGAAGTAAGACTAGCTGCACCCCGCGATTTCACTCGCATAGGTCCCGATCCCGCAAGATTATCGGGATTAAAAGTATCCTAGGTTATTTTCGATCACACTATCCCTAAACAAATTCTCATCCAAATCGATAAAAAGATCTTAGGGGTGCGGTGGACAACCCTTAATTACGTAGGAGTATGAAAAATATACTATAGTAACCTATTTTAAGACCTGTTGAATATGCATAAAAATTGGTCAAGCCGTTTCGGTGGAGTATGAGAACTAATTAACACTGTTACACGAGAATGAAGAAAGTTGATAGATGTGCCAAATCGGTTGAAAATTTGTCACAGTAAAGCTTGTATGGATACAAATTCACGAGTTTTTGTTGTAGTAAAAATTACAAAGCTCGCGCTCCCTAATCAAAACGTAAGACGACAAGTCATGTACTATGATGACATCGACACACAGAGTGCGAGCAGACTGGGGCGAGTGTGACATGACGTCACACCCGAGTACGAGTCCGCATCGCACTTTATCTTCTAATCGGAAACGAGTTACCGTATTGAAGTAATTCTTTCACTTGTATTTTTTATTTATGACAGAGAATATGGAGAGCTAATATTGAAAATGAGTTATTTTAGAAATATTTTTAGCAAATAAATATATTTCCAACGAAAGGACGCAGGTTCGAATCCTGTCATGGGGATTTTTTGAAAATATATTTTTTTGCTAAAAATATTTACTAAGTTTATAATGCCTTGAGCGATAAAAAAACAAAAAGAAATATGAGTTATCTTCCTCATTTTATATTATATCTAACCTAACCTAACCTAACCTAACCTAACTTTAATAAAAAAAATTAGATAAACTATTATTTTTAATTATTTTTGTCTTAGCGATTACGCAGCAGAAAGCAATAAAAAGTTTTTGTTAGCTAATATGATTGCGTAAAATGTAACGGTTTTTATTTTACATTGACGGATGCTTGAGAAAATGACAGACTGATATTTGCACTGTCATGTTGGTACCAATTTTCTAGAAACTTGAAGAAATTGGTAAATGTTGCTAGATTTTTTGTATCTGCGAATAAATAGGGACAAATTTGTTTTAGCAATGGTTGCAATTATTGAAGTACCTCATCGTGTTCCGCAAACATTTGAACTATTTGTATACGTTTTTTATGTATCAAAGCAAAACTAAAATTTGTGATTAAAAGTTCTGAATAAAAATGGAATTCTAGGAAACTGTACCATGGAAAATATCGAACTAACTATGGCAACATTCTAACTGTCAATTTCGTTTTCCCCAAAAGTCAGTGAAAGAAAAAAAGCATGGCTGTTTCACGTTGATCAGCGAGACGTTTCTCGAAAATACGACGTTTATATTGAGCTTATTCAAGTGGCCACGAGTTCCAGCTTACAGCGGGTCTGTGATAAGTTATTCTGGACAAACTTTACTGTGATTGTGCTAAGTATTCATTGAAAACCAACGATCTGCGGCAGACTCGAATTTTTGTGAATCATTGCCGTTTCCAGACCTTGTGACTGACTACGAATAGATAGAGATTTACAAGAATGGCTAAATGGGGCGAAGGAGATCCCAGGTGGATTGTAGAGGAGCGCCCTGACGCAACTAACGTCAACAACTGGCACTGGACGGAGAAAAATGCAGGACCTTGGTCGAAGGATCGGCTTAAGGAGTTGTTAAATAACTTGAAAATAGCCCAAAACGGCATGGACTGTAAAGTTTCTGAAGTAGAAAAGATAGAGGGTGAAGCTACTGCTAACAATAGGAAAGGGAAGTTAATATTTTTCTATGAATGGGACATAAAACTTAAGTGGGAAGGCACCCTGTCTGGTGGCAGTGAAATTGTGAAAGGAGAAATCCATATTCCTAATTTATCTGAAGAAAATGATATCAGCGAAGTAGATGTAAGTTTTATAATACTTGTACCGTAAAGCTCTTATCTGAATTTAAAAATTCATGCATAGTTTTCTAAAATTAAAAATACCACATGTCATGTCATGCAAACATAAATAAACATTGTATTTAGACTTTCTATGGTCTTCAAATGACTGGCAATTTTTAGAATTGTGTCTGGTATACATCCAGTATGGAGTATGGAGCTCTGAACCTTAGCAAGTTGTGTTAAGCTGAAGCCAACATAGAGGCAACATAAAAGCAATCTTTTCAATAACAATCTTACATTTTATGTTATTTATTACAGCAGCATTCACATCAATTATTATAATTTTTCAGATGACAGTTACAATTAAAACAAGTGGGGATGAGGCTCAAAGATTAAAAGCTTTTATGCACCATAAAGGCAAGGAGGAGATCCGAAAACAACTTAATGAATATCTTAGGAGTCTCAAGGAAGAATTCTCCAAAGGACTAATTCTGCCTAAGAAAGGTAACACAACATTAAACCAACCCCATGACTTTCTTGTATCTTCTACACATGGGAAGTTCTGAAGACACAGTAATAGCTAACCCCCACAGGTGCAGTATTGCAATATTGCAGCAACCCAATTCCTTACATGCAATATTACCACACGCGAAAATGCTGTAAAAATGCACCTGTTTGGCTTAAATTGTTAATAGTAAGATAGTCGGTAAACTGTAAAACTATTAGAATGGTTGGTGGGGAGACAAAACTCCAAAATATTGCCAAATGTATTTACTGTAGGTATAGTTAATCAATGAACTTATCTCACTAATAATGACTTACCTGCTGTGCTGACCCCAAGTAATTTAAGATGATGGCAGGAATAACATTTGTCTATCTACAGGTCCTAGTTTAATCCTGTATTGACTTACTAATATTCTAATTGTTTAACCAATTTATTCTGTTTTCCAGGTGAAGCACCAATCAAACCCGACAATGTCTCAACCATAACCAGTGGCTTCAACAAGAAAGTGACAATGGACCCTGTAGTATCTCAACAAACTAGCAAACAGATTGGTTGCAAGTTAGATACGAAGGCCATCGAGCTGTCGGAAAAGTTCCAATGCCGTGCTCAGGAGTTCTATGATGCTATGACTAGAATAGAAATGGTTACTGCATTTACACAGGTTAGTTTTGATCTTTGCTAAATATTTTTGTCTATTCCTGGCTAGACATAATACTTCAGCTACACTTGCTATTCATGGTAATTGTGTATTGTCAACAGGGTCATGTAAAAATGGAAGCAGAGAAAGGTGGCAAGTTTGCTCTCTTTGGTGGCAATGTGACTGGGGAGTTCCGTGAGCTGGTGCCGGGGAAGAAGATAGTGCAGTACTGGAGATACAAGCAGTGGCCTGACCAACACTTCTCTGAAGTCACGTTTAATATTGAAGAGAAGGTAAACAACTTGTTATACTGACTTTAACAATTGATTGACTAGTTCTTTATTGAATCTTCCACATAAAATTACAAAATTAATAAAAAATACAACAAGAACATCTTAAACAACAAAAGGCGGTCTTATCGCTTAAAGTGATCTTTTCTAGGCAACCATTGGGTGGAAAAACCACTGAAGGTGGAAAGAATTTTGTCTATTGATGATCTCTAATATAATTAAATATAAATAAGCAAAACAGCAAAGAAATATACAGTAAGAAGTAGTAAATTACATAATAGATGAGTTTTTATTTTGCATTTGGCTACTATGTCACTTGATGGCAGGTGATCATACAGTCTATTATGTAGCATGATTATCTAGAATAAGAAAGACCACAGTGCAGTGGAGGAAATCTAAGTACCGGCATATTTTAAGGTGTCTGTACTCTGTGTATCCAATAACCATTATCCTAGTTTGGTTATATGGTTTTGGATTGTACTTTTTAAGTAACTTATTTACATTACACCAAAGAATTTTTATTACAAGAACTAGAATGTGAACGAATAGCTAAATAGTGGTCCGCGGGAAAGGGACAGAGCTACCTGCATTAGAGAGAACTAGAAAGGGACCAAGCTCCCCAGCTTGATCATGATGTTCCTTCCTAATCACTATCAAAAAGCGAATAGAAATCGGACCGATTTTTCTGTGTTTTTTAGTTCCACATGCGCATTCCAGTAATAAAACTTTCTTGCATTACACAATAGAAACTGAGTAAGACTGGGAAGGGTTACATCCCAGGTCTCAGGAGGAGGTTCGTCACGAATGTTTCTTGTATTTAAGTCTGTAATTTTAACTTGAGTCTGATAGAAGTTCCCTTGTCCCCGCAGGAGGACCACACGCTGGTGAGCTTGCGGCAGGAGCTGGTCCCGGCGGCGGCGGTGGAGCAGACGCGCGAAAACTGGCGTCGGTATTACTTCGACAGCATCAAGCGCGCCTTCGGCTTCGGGGCCTTCCTGTGATCACACCACCACTAGGTAACTCTTACGATGAAGGAAAACATCGTCACAAAACCCACGGCTTAATTGCGGAAAAACACAAGTTAAAACCTTAACTTTAACTTAACCAAATAAAAATATATATAAAAAATTGCACACCATGGAGACCATAAAGGCCGTCAACTGAGTGGCCCTTGAGATAAATAAATATTAGGTGCAAATATTTATGCCTAAAACTAAATATTTGTATCTGGTCTAGGTGTATTTCTATGTATAATATGTATGTATTTACAAAAGAAAAATAAATATGAGTAGTATATCCATTGTCTAGCCACCGTAACACAAGCTTAACAGCTTTTCATGGGGCTAGGTGGCGCTGTGTGTTGGTAACTGAATTTACCTATTATTTATTTATTTATTTTATTTCAAACTTTTTTAAATAACAGGCATAATTTTATCTGTGGTTTTAATTGCATTGTATTACAGCGCCCGGCGCACTAACTATTAGATAAGCTGTGATAAAAGTATGTGAAACGGCAAAACCCCATTGCAATATTATATTACTAGTGATGTTTCAAACATATTCCATGTTCAGTTCCTTTTACGCAAAATAAATAAAAAGCCGCTGCAGCGCTGGCAATATTGTAAAGTCTAGCATAAAAATGAAATGAGAATCGCTGTCAGCTCTAAGATGTAGTCGATGTATGAAAATTAAAATGTCAAAAATATCATTTAGAATGCTACCTCAAAGGTAGCATACCACAGTAGCTGTTTACAGCTGTCTTCCTTCTGATGTCTTATCTACTGTAATTAAGGTGAAGATCAAAGGCTTACATACTGAAAATTAGTATCGAAAATATAATTCTATTTTCTTCATTACAGGTTGAAATCAACAAACATAGAAAAATACCTTTGAAAGATCAAAAACTGCCTAAATATAGGAAATACCTATTTAAGGTAGCGTACCTAATTAAATTCTAGAAAATATACCTAGTAGTATAGAAATTATGTAAGTTATTCAAACTTTTACTACCATAGTGATAATACTATCGCTGTAAAAATATAATCAGGCCAATAACCTAACAGGAAAACATCGAGAAGTTTTCTTATTGGTCGATTAGAAACGTCCACTTTTAAAGGACCAATAGCACGCTGACGCCGTTATTCGCAGCTTACTATGAAAAGCCTTTGACATGTCTTCTTTACTCCTTATATCACGCTGGGCGTTTTGTGAACGGATTCAATCACGTACGAACCGTGTTCTGTAGTTCTGTACCTACACTCAGTAACCAATTCTGACGAGGAAACACTGCTGTTTTCCTTTGATTCTCATATAACGAGATGATTATGAATTTTGATTCGGTTTGTATTGTGTGAAAGATAACTGTACACATCCCCTCACACTCGTGTCTTTAGTTGAACCGAGTCGGGGCGGACTGTTGATTGAACAAAACGCAAGTATACAAAACAAAATGGTGATGACGCGGCAAACTTGCTGCGTTACCGCTTCGCTTCGAATTCGCTCACAATTCACCAGCATGCTAAGGCACATTGGTCCATTATAATTTATCAATTTAGACTAAACCAATAACATGCCTTTATTGTTGTGACAATGAAATACAAGGTTCTGATTGGTAGACTTTGCTGTATATTAACTTTTTGTCACGCTCGCTTAACTTTAAATTTAATAAAGTTAAAAAAAAACCTGATTCTCATATTAAAATTGACCAAAACTTCATTTCAACATCGTGAAAATTACAAAACAAAACCTTTAAAGTACTTATCCGTTGTCTATTTCCATAGTCCAAGACTAGTTGTGTCGTTTGGGGCTAGATATCGCTGTGTGCAATTCGGCAATATTTATTTTCTGAATTGCAAACAATATACTCAAAATGAATTAAAATTTAGAACTAGCAACTGAACTGCAATCGATTCTCAAAAATATATGGAAAACGGTATTCTCCACAGAAAATTGTTATAAAAAATGTTATTTAACAAAAGATAAATTAAAAAAAAAATTGACTGCAAAGATATTGAAACGAAATTTTGGATGATTTTAATACATGAATTGGCCATCAGGCTGATTTGCTGTGTTTGAGCTTGTATTTAAGTAGTCCGTATTGGATGGTTTTTTTTTAATTTATGAATTAATCCAATAAACTATGTTAAAGATTATTTTTGTGTTTAATTTATTGCCTAAAAAAATATTTGTTACTAAAAAACGATATGGCTACACAGATCATTAAATGCAAAAAATATTCAAATCTATTTTTAGTACGGTTCACACGATTTGTTATCAGATAGTACATATAGACAAGCACATTTTACCGGGTCTTAATCGCGTAATATCATTTATTCTCTTAACTCTTTGGTCTTCTCCCCTCGAGACAAAATGTTAGTATATTTTCGGCATAGTGATTGATAAATGATAATTATAGCTATAAAACCCTTCATAAAATGTTAAGTGTCCAAGCTTATAGTAAGTAAACCAAGATTAGGTTAGGATTTAAAAGACTGCTATTAGACCGATTTTAATGTACGGATGCGAGCTGGAAGACCTGGAAGGCTTCAAATTCAAAATCTTTTTATTTTTTTAAATATCTACATATTTTTTAGTAACGTCAAGTAAACTATCGTGTCTTCGGAACGCGACCTCCAATCAGAAGAAGACACAAGAAACTCATGGGGTTATTTTTTGTTTAATAAAAAATAATTTACAAAAAATAATTCTAATTATTTTAAATAATTATTTAAAAAAAAAAAATTAAGTAATAATAATGATTCACATTGTCGCTTATTTGGGGCTGTAGTGGAACTGGAGCAATATATTACCATACATTTGACCAACACCGCTGAACCTAAAATATCATCGGCGAAACGAAATCGGCCCGACTTCGCTGGCTCGGCCACACAGAGAAAATGGAGGAGGATCGAGCGGTCAAAATACGGGCGGGCATATCTGGTACGACCACAATTGAGACGACTCGTTGGACGACCTAGGAATCGATGGAGTGACAAAGTGCACCAAAACCTGCTAGCCCTACAAACAGCTGACTGGCTACAAGTGTCACAAAGTAGGGTGCAATGGCGTCTCTTGGTGTCTAAGGTCAAGAACCACTTCGAGTCGCTGAGCTATTGAAAGTAAGTACCTAAGTAAGTATAATTAGCCTTTTCATCTAATTTTAGATGATTTATACAGCGCAAGCAACTTTTAATCCATGCTATTTTTTATGGCGCTGTAGTGCCCGGAATATTGTCAGGTGGAGTAGGCTTGCCCAGCACCTATACCACCTTCCCAGCCTAGTCAGCCATGAGGAAAGAACTGGTCAATATGTCTGTAGCTAACTAAGCCGTGGGTTTCCTCACGATGTTTTCCTTCACCGTATAAGCGATGTTACTAAGTATGTACCTAAGTAAGTATAGCTATAAGGTAACTGAAACAAATGACAAAAGAAATAATTTCATTGCAATTAAAATAACACAGAATTGAGGGGAAATCGTAACTAATGAATTATATTAAATACGTAGATTATTGCATTTTTAGTCGTTACATTTTATCCCGATATTCTCACGGGATTGGGACTTGAATGGCACCGCGGGGTGAAGCTAGCATCTCAATAACAACGTAAAATGTATTATCTATCAGCGAGTCTTGACCTTAGACCCGAACACATAGTCAACTCGTGTACAAACAAACAGTCCTTCTTGAACGTTCGCGCTGTGAACATGAAGTTATTGTGGTTTATATTAGTTTTACATACGGTAAGTACCTAACTACCTGTCTAGTCATATAGTGGTGTGTATAGTAGTAATGCTGTGTATAGTAAGTGGTTCGTATAGCAGTGGCCTCTAACTTGACCTAACGATTGCTATTAGAGATACCAACCGGTATCAACTGCTTAACGTGCCTTCCGGAGTACCGAGGAGCTCGAGAAAATGATCTCCTTTGACCGCCTTTATGGCGTGTCGAGCGAAGGTTCCACTGCAATGCGGAAGGTTGCGGGTTAGATTCCAGGAGGGTACAAGTATTTATGGTTTAAAATAAATTTATGTTTCTGGTTTGGATGTTTACTACGTTATCATTTGTATGTATTTACAAAATAAAACTTCAGTCATTATTTTATTATATTATTTATTAATTATCAGTCACTGTGAATGAAATCATTGTGAGGAAACCGTCATGTCCTAGAGGACTTACCGCGGCAAGAATTAGACATGGCAATCCGGAGTCTTACTATCTAACCCCTTTAAGAGGTGGGGTTATTACCCTACAGTGGGACGAATTAGTTAAGTAACTCAAGTCCATTTGCACCTCTTAAATAAATTGTCCTACTAATCTAGGCTCTAACCAATGCCAATGCTTTGTTTACTCAGTGAAAGAATTTTTAGAGTATAGTTTTTGGGGATTAGTTTGTAGGAAAAAATAGGTCTGTAGATAGTAAAAATCTACGATCATATAATGTGTCAACTTATAACTATGTCTTTAGTGTGGTTTCATGACGCGCCCTCTGATGAGAAGAAACTAAAAGAAACTCATGGGGGTTTTCTTTTTTGTGATAATTCTTGTGTTCTATTGACAGATTCTAGCTGCAGACGGCTTTAGGAGAGCTTACATGAGGAAGAGTGGATTGGTAAGCATGAATATTAAACCTCACCTAATTTAAAAGAAAATATATAACCCAATTTTTAACCTAATTTATATTTTAAGTATCTACTTTGTAGTAACAGATAGAACAGTGTCTCAACGTCGGTCGTTATCAGTGTATGTTTATACAAAGTTGATGTTTTGAATCTTTTAAATAGGTAGAAAAAATATAGCCGTATTAGAATCCTTTTAAGAGGGCTATTTTACGTACCAGTCGACCCGAAATTCTTGATATAACCACCATAAAAAACCTCATCCACCCCTTAAAAATATTCGATCATCGATACATTTTTTGTTCTAGGCTTCTTAAGTCTTTTTTCATCTTTTAAAATTGATAAGTAGACAAAAAAGCCAGTCTTAATTACACACAAAAAACATACGAAATCGGATACCCATAATGTTATGTGGTGGGAGGATTTTTGTATGGAAAGTCATGTGTTAGATAGTATTCAAAAAAGGAAAAAAATCGGGACTCAAAATTCCACTCTTTCTAAACAATTACCTACCAACCAGATATTTTCTTTCAGTGCCACCAATGGATCTGCATCAACAACAAACTTCACCTCCCAGACGAGTTACCCCCTAAAGAGGACTTTACCCGGGTTCTCCAAGACCTCCTGCCCCAAGGATCTTGGCAAGAGGTGGTGGGGGATGTGGTGGAAACTTGTTACAATAACAGAAGCAGGAGGTATACTAACACTTGTCCTGGACAAGCGTTGTTGCATTGTACTGTTGATCAGTTAATAAATGTAAGTACTGTGAGAAAGATCTAAGGCTGAAATCTATAGCCAAAACTAAGCATAAACTTTGATTTGGAATTTATAGTCGAAATTATTTTTTCATCACATCTATTCGAAAAGAGCTAATCCAATCCCTGTAAACTAAGCTGGAACTAGCCCTTTGCTGGCGCTCACGCTAACTCGCCGCCAAAACGTTTTGCCTCCCTCTTAGCAGGGATTTTACTTTTCCGGCTACTGATGGGCCGGGGCGATTTGAATTTGGAATGTGTACCTATATTTGTAAAAAAGTTTCAATCACCAAAGAGTTCCAACAGAAATAGAATTTTAGCTCGAGCGAGGTACTTTGAATCCCTCGATTCGCTCAGGATTCTACTCAAGAATCCTTCGCTTCACTCTGGATTCAAAAAACACTCTCGCCGTAAAAATAGTCTTTTCTCCCTTGGTATACAATCTACTATTTCATCACATCTATTCGAAAAGAGCTAATCCAATCCCTGTAAACTAGGCTGGAACTAGCCCTTTGCTGGCGCTCACGCTAACTCGCCGGCAAAACGTTTTGCCTCCCTCTTAGCAGGGATTTTACTTTGGATTCAAAAAACACTCTCGCCGTAAAAATAGTCTTTTCTCCCTTGGTATACAATCTACTATTTCATCACATCTATTCGAAAAGAGCTAATCCAATCCCTGTAAACTAGGCTGGAACTAGCCCTTTGCTGGCGCTCACGCTAACTCGCCGGCAAAACGTTTTGCCTCCCTCTTAGCAGGGATTTTACTTTTCCGGCTACTGATTGGCCGGGGGGATTTGAATTTGGAACGGGTATATTTGTAAAAAAGTTTCAATCACCAAAGAGTTGCAATAGAATTAGAAGAGGAATACACTAGGAATAGAACAGGAGTAGAATAGGAGTAGACTAATAGTAGAGTAGGAGACTCGGAATAGACAAGGACTAGTCTTGGAATAGACTAGGAATAGTCTTTGAAACATTTGGGTTAACAAGTTAAATGTACTTATTTTCTCATAGAGGGCGATGAAAAGTAGAATGTCTACCTCAGGAGCAAATACTATTTTTAGCTCGAGTGAGGTACTTTGAATGCCTCGATTCGCTCAGGATTATACTCAAGAATCCTTCGCTTCACTCTGGATTCAAAAAACACTCGCCGTAAAAATATACAATCTACTATTGTAATATACGAATAAAATAAAAAGAACTTCATAGTCATAACAGAGAAGCAAAGTTTAGGTCATTATTTTTGATTGGTTCACATTCTAAATTTGAAATACTTCGACTTTACTAAGCGAAAACTTTGCCAAGATCCCTTGTCAAAGTAAGGGCTATAGATTTCAAAGTTGGATATGCCACAAAACCTTAGCTTACTACAAAAATTTAACTCATTCTTGTGTTTTTATGTGGCATACATGTATCTAATTATACTTATTTATAATTTCAGAAATGTCCTTCAGAATTCCAAAGACCTCATGATGGATGTGCAGCGGTCAACTCTCTGGCTGGTTTTGGGAATATGTTCACACAGAGGTGATGAATATTATCTTTTAAAAGCCAGAAAACATGAGTTAATTAAATAATTATAGTAATATTTTACCCGGGTCTTATTCGCGTTATGTAACTTTTTAATTCTCTTACCTCGACGTTTCGATCATGTTACAATGATCTTGGCCAGACGATGCCCATGTCCCCTCGCGACCAAGATCATTTTTATTAGAATTGAAAAGTAACAATACGCGAATAAGACCCGGGTAAAATATTACTTTGAGTACAAATCGTGTGAGTTTAAAAAGTTAATTAAATAATTTCCAATAAAAATCGAAGAAATCGCTTTCAGCGATTATAGGCCGCCGATTTGTGGCATTTTAAGCTTTATCTTTACCCTATGTATTTGTGTTTTGTTTTCTTGTCTCATTTAATAATGTTTTCAGTCGATACACCAATATGGATTCTTTTCTCCAAATCGAGTCTAGACCAGTTTGGTTTTTGAAAAACGTAAGTAAAATCTGTTTTACTGGTACCAATTCTTCTGAGGTAGTGGTGTGGCTCACCTAGTGTTAGAGTTGTCAGGTCGCCCTAAGGTCTCTAACTTGACTGCTATCAGTGATAACAACCGAGAGGAACTGCTAAAAGTGCCGCGCCGAAGCACAAAGGAGTGAGAAATGATGTTTTTGTCACATACAATATCGCTCACCTATCGAAGTAATGACCGCACCAAGCGTTGCATAACCCTTAACACCTTTGTAAGGCCTATTTATAATGTACTAGCTGTGCCCCGCGGTTTCACCCGCGTAAGTCCTGTTCCCGCGGGAATATCGGGATAAAAAGTACCCTATGTGTTAATCCAGGTCCCCAGCTCCCTATATTCCAAGTTTCATCGCAATCAGTTCAGTGGTTTTGGTGTGAAAGAGTAACAACCTCACATACATACATACAAACTTTCGCGTTTATAATATTAGTAAGATGTCCTATTTAATTTTAGCATAGGTCTTTTATTTTAATACTAGTATCTTTAAGACAAAGTTGTGTATACCTATAACTGGTAAACACATTTAACCATAGTGTTCTGGCATTGTTTTTTGTTGAGTTATATCAATGTGTATTACTGTTGGTGTACCTAATTAAATAAATAAATAAAAAACAAGATTGGCGGGCGTAGCGAGGTCAATACGATGTCCTCTGACATCAAAAGTAGCCTAATACTTACTTCGAGCTTTTTATTGGTGAAAGATTTTTTTAAATTGGTCCAGGATACAAACAAACAAATCTTTACTCTTTAACCGACTTCAAAAAAGGGAGGACGTTGTCAATTCGTCGCGTATATTTTAGGAAATGTTTGTTCACCGATTACCTACTCGAAGATAGCTTGTTTTAATATTAGTATAGATAATTGACCGAACGAGCGAAGCGAGTGAGGTCCAGTGTAGACGGGCCTGGCGCTTGTATCTTTGTATCTTTGTATGTTTGTTCGACGATAACTTGAGTAGCGTAGCTCCGATCTTCATAAATTTTGGTATGCACGTAGTTTAGGTCAATAGATTTTATGAGTTCGAAGATGAGCCGGATCGGTAGGGGGGTTGGGGAGATAGGGGGTCGTGAGGTCTCAGTTCGGGGCGAACTCCTAGTTATTAGAAATATTTTAAAAGAAAAATACATACATGTTTAAAAATTCGCTCGCAGTGAGGTTAGGACTCGGGTCTCTGTGGTTTCTCTTTAGTTACTCGCGACGAGTGAATTTTTAAAGTTGTATTTTTGTTTTAAGATATTTCTAGTAGATATGCCTATAGCTATTAAAAAAAAACAAATTACGAGATAGATAATTGACCAGTGTAGACGGGCCTGGCGCTTGTATCTTTGTATGTTTGTTCGACGATAACTTGAGTATCGTAGCTCCGATCTTTATGAATTTTGGTATACGCGTAGTTTAGGTCAGTAAAATTTACGAGTTCGAAGTTGAGCCGGATCGGTAGGGGGGTTGGGGGACTCAGTTCGGGGCGAACTCCTAGTTATGTCTAATTTCTAAGTTTTATCTAATTTCAGTATTTCAACACAGCATGCTGCGACGTCCCTCTGCTATTCAACTCGACTGTGTTATCAGAATGTGGTTTCACTTCAATGTTGGCGTACTACAACCATAAACCGACCTTCCCGTACGAGGAGGTTGCTACGACTGAGGCCCCTCGTGATGACGGTTTGAAGATTGAAGATTTTGGTCAAGAACAGTCTTATGTAAGTACTAGCTGCACCCCGCGGTTTCACCCGCGTAAGTCCCGTTCCCCCGGGAATATCGGGATAAAAAGTAGCCTATGTGTTATTTCATGTCTCCAGGTCCATATGTGACTTTGTTACTCAATCACGCAAAAACTACTGAACCGATTGCGATGAAACTTGGAATATAGGTGTAGCTGGCCTGAAATAACACATAGGCTACTTTTTTTTCCCGATAGTCCCGCGGGAACGAGACTTACACGGGTGAAACTGTGGGGCGCAGCTAGTCCTATTATAAAGTACACACTTTCCAAATTTCAATCAGTAAGTGTAACAAAGTTTTCAGTACCTAAGTGTAAATAAGTTAACCAGTATATAGTTGTTACTCCTTCA
This sequence comes from Idaea dimidiata, assembly GCA_949358125.1. Taxonomy (NCBI): domain Eukaryota; kingdom Metazoa; phylum Arthropoda; class Insecta; order Lepidoptera; family Geometridae; genus Idaea; species Idaea dimidiata. Next base: position 16,383,976 of record OX442328.1, read on the forward strand.
CGCTAAAAGTACTAAACCCATACGGATAAAACTTGATATGCAGATAGCTAGAGATCTGCATTAATTCATAGGCGTCTTTTTATTCCGATATCCCCGCGGGGTTGGGATATACGCGGGTGAAACCGCGGGGCGTTGCTTGTTACAACTATATACGTTTTTCTTTTCCACAGAGCAATCTGGACCCTCTAGAGTGCTGCGATGTATCTAATTTTATCACACCAGAGTGGCGTCAAGAATGTGGCTTCAAACTGAAATGGGAGGGTCAACATAGGTTGGTCATTGAGGAAAGTACTGCAACTACGAGTACTGTACCCACGACCACTTCTGAAAGACCTACGGTCCATACAGATGTGATGTTGCTGCCGCAGAGTGTAAGTATTAGATACTTATAGCCGCAATCCAGTTTGTCTTAGATTACCTAGATCAGGGTTTCCCAAACTTTTGTTAGGCCTCCTCAAATATAAAATAACTAGCTGCGCCCTGCGTAGGTCCCCATATTTAGCTTTTTTTTCATAAGAAACTTCTCCTTATCATAAATAACACAACACAAAAATAATGCCCCACTGGTTGGGCACCTAAGACCTAGATAGTAATTGAAAAACGACGTTCGAATTTTGAGCCATCCTTTTTAAAAAGTGTTTTAGTAAATTTCTAAAGGTGTGTGCAATTGTGCATGCGACACTTTCGAACAGTTTGACTTTTCAACGTATGAAACTCGGGCGTCTGTTTTGACTGACTTAGAAAAGTTTCACTAAAGTTAAAATTTTAACTGTGTGTTTCCGCAATTAGTCCTACATTTGGGCCTTTGTGCGTGATTTTAAGCCGGGGGTTTTCTCACGATGTTTTCCTTAATCGTAAGACCGATGTTAATAGCGCACATAATTTTTTCTTGAAGAAAAAGACATTGGTGCGCGGCCGGGAATTTAACCACGACCTTCGGAATGAAAGTAGGGTTTTCTACCACTAGACCAACACCGCTCTAAAAAGTTTAAAAGTTTCACTATCAGGCGCTAACCAGTCCAGTTCTATGGTACTACTGTAAAATGTCGTAGTGGCAACAGAAATACATCTTCTGTGAAAAGTCAACTGTCTAGCCATCACGATTCATGAGATACAGCCTATTGACAGACAAAGAGACAGACGGACAGTGGTAACGTAGTAATTCGGAACCCTAAGGGACGGTCTCCACGAGCGTTAGAATCTTTATGAATGTGTCTCCACACGGCGATGTTAACGCGGCGGTGCGTTGTCTTCTATCTATATCTATATATACTTATAATATACGAAGAGAGGACAAAAAGTCTGTACTTGGAAGTAAATTAAAGAAAAAGTAACCTAGGTGACTTAGGATAAGTAGTAGAACAAATTCATGTCTGTAGAAATTTAGTAGAAATTCATGTCTGTCTGTCTGTTTGTCTGTTCCTTAAACAATTAAAAACTACTAATCCGATTGAAATCTGGTTTTCAATATTGGATAGTTCTATTTTCAAGGAACGTCGTGGTATACTTTGCATTGAAATCCAATTAGCAGAACTCGAGTAATGAACAAAAAAATGCAACCGCTCGAGAGCCGCTCGGTCGCCCGCGCCTGTGATAACGCGTTTTTCACTTTCGCGGGTGAAACCGCAGGGCGCAGCTAGTATAGAAATAAAGTAATATCGCCGCGATTCTAACGCTCGTAAAGACGGTCCCTAAAACACCGATTTGGTGTGTTAATAGAAATCTTAGAGATGATGTTTTTTCTTTTATTTTCCAGTGTGATAAAACAACGTGTGTGTTCAAGAAACTTGGTATAGTGAATGACACGAACGCAGTGAACTTAGTTTTGTTTGGGAAGCTACTGGATAACTTCACTACGGTAATATTAATTTGAGATTACTCTCTTGATCGTCTATTTAAATAATAAATAAATTCTGTGACCAACACACAGCGCCATCTAGCCCCATGGTAAGCTTTACTAAGTTTGTGTTGTATTGAATAGACAAAATATATCATTGTATTTGTTTACGGGCTCGTTATCCGTAAAGGACCTTCTCAAAATGGGTCCCATAAGCGGATATGCGGAATGAACATAATACTTTTATTTAATTACAAAAATAGTGATTTATTTCCAATATTAACAAATAATCAATTTTAAATCAATAAAATACATTAAAAATACCTAAAACTAAAATAAAAGGAAATCGTGAGTACCTCCCCTCCCACGGCATTCTGCTAATTGTTGGATAGCCAACAAACTGATGCGCCCATATCATCTATCCAGTGGATGTTTGACAACAGTAAAAATTGACAGTAACTATGAAGTATAAATGCAGTATTATATTGCTGCTTTGACGTAACGTGGTTATTACAGGTTATTACCTCAAATGCTGCTTTGAGGTAATAACCTGAAATAACCACGTTATGTACTGCATAGTGCCTATAATTTTCTACTGTTGTCAGACGTCAACAGATAGATAATACGGGTAAGATCTATGTTTAAATACATACATTTGATATAAGTAAGTAATTATAAAAAAGAGAGAGACCCCCAGAGCAAAAAATAATGTTCATTTTTCAGCTTAAATACGTGTACTAAACTTGTCCCCGGCGTAAATTGAACCCGCAACCTTTCGCATTGCGGTGTGGTATTCACCCATCGCGGCACGTAGGTTCATTACGATATTGATGACCTACGTATGATGTTTCTGCAATAGTTTGCGGGTTTATTTCCCGTCGCGAATAAGTGTTTATGCTGATCATAAATATTTGTTTCTGGTTCTGGTATGTGGCGGTCGCACACAGCACCTACTAGATGGCGTTACTAGTATTAAATCCTAAATCGCGATATTAACTTTCGGGCTAAACCACCTGCCCGGTGGAAGATCTTCCCTTTGATATATACCACCTCATACCTCCAAAGGTACATAAAACTGTAACATTAGTAATATAATATTAGTAAAATTTGTTTCGTTTTCGCAGACAAACCCTGATTGGGAGAGAGCTAAAGGACGAGTTATTACCACATGTTTGGAAAGAACTCAAGACTACGAAGGAGAATGTGAGATCAACAAACTCCTAGCTTGTGTATTTGATGTATTGACTGAGGTAGGTATCTGGGGTTATCAAAGGAGGTAATAACTCCCTTACTTATAAAATATTATTTACACATGACTAAGTTATGTGACGTTTGTCTCAACTTTGAAACTTCATGTGACAGTAAAAGACAAACGATGCATAATTATACACCGCATTAATTAGCGTTTATAGGTAAGGGGGTTAATGTATGTATTATATCATCAGCCTGTTGCAGTCCACTGCTGGACATAGGCCTCTCCTCATTGCACGCCACTTAGATTTATTTCGCCTATTTTGCCACCTATTTTTGGCTTCTCGCATCCAGTACTCGACGTTTCTAAAAATATGTAGGAGATAATAATTGAATTTGAATTCAATCGAGAATAAAATTGTTAGCAACAGAGTTACATAATAAGCTAGGTGGAACTGAGTCGGTGCATTGGCGTGTAAATCTTCGCGTATTCTTCATTATTTCAGAACTGCCCTGCCTCCGGTAAAAGTGTTAAAACTGGCAGAAGCGATCCGTGCAAGTAAGTAAAATGAAAATGTATAATAGATAAATAATAACAAATAATCAATATACTCGACCGATTTTGATGTTGTTTCAGACATTCTCGTACAAGTGATGGCAGAATTTGTCAAATAAGTTCATCGAAGTACAGACCTGTGAGTTGTGTTTAGTTATTTCTCATAACACCAAATAAAACAATTTATTTATTTTAATTTGTCGATAAATTACATCTCAGTCAACCTTGAAAAAGCCAACTGTAAAGTTGGCCAAAGCTCGGTTCGTTTAAAACCATGAACCCAATAAATAAAGTGTTTTATTATGCAAAATCGCGAAAACCATAGAAGAAATTATAATGAGGCTACCTTAGCTATTTCCCAAAGGGTAGAAACATGACCCTTGTACTAAGACCCCACTGTCCGTCCGCCTGTATGTCGGTCACCAGGCTGTTTCTCATAGAACCTAAATACCAAGTTTCGTCAAAATCGGTTGAAAAATACGACCTAAAAAGGAGGAAATAAACAAACATATTTATCTACATAAACTGACAGTTTTTTTGGCAGATTTGAAGCAGAGACGCTTCACTCGGTCAAGAATAACTAATAATTACTGAACCGTTGGTCCTTAAAAAAACTTTTAAAATATGCACCTTGTAGGACACAGAAACATCACTTAATATTCGAGGACTGCTTAAAAATAATTAAGCAGCTTCTGAACTAAATAAAATTACAAAGCTGTAAGTTTAAAGAAAGTATTAATAAGATTATTTTTAGTTAAATAACAATACCGCGAATAACTCAGATTATTCTAAATTTTATAACGAATAGGTAAGACCCGGGCAAAAATATTAATATGAGTAGGTACAAATCGCGTGAGTTTAAAAAGTTTTTTTAGAGAACGTGGTTCCGTTTCAACTTGGAAGATTTGATTACCTACATCGGGATAGTTGAAACAATTTTGTTTTTAAGTTTTACAGCATGTTCTGCTGTAAAAGCAAGCAAGTTTGTTTTAAGCAAATTTTTATTAGGTGACTTCTCTTTATTTTTGCTGACTCTCCAAGGGTGCTCTTTTTCAGAAAAACCGTCGCAGTACATGTCAGGTACCAGAATTAGTGGACACGACGATATTGACGGACTGTGGCTCCATGGGACCTGAGTTCAGAACCCTGAGTAGAGTCGTTGAAGTGAACACCTATAATATTTCGAAGAAACACAAGTTTACTAAGATAGGGGTAAGTTGGTGCTATCTACATATACGAGGGTTGTTTTAGAAGTCTAGGTAAACAACTTTAGTTCTACAATTTTTAAAAACACTAACTTTTTTTCGAATTAGGCTTATGAGACATACCTACATAAGACTGCAATGCAGAAGGCTGCGGGTTAGATTCCCGTCGGGTGCATTTTTGTATCCGGTCTGGGTGTCTTTCTATGTATAATATGTATGTATTTATACATATGATATGTAGTATATATCCGTTGTCTAGTACCCATAGTATGTACAAGCCTTGTGCTTAGTTAAGGGCTAGATTGCGCTGTGTGTAATGTCGTGCAATATTTATTTATTTATAAGAAAATTATCCCCATATATTTTGCATTATCCAACCAACGCGGATATTACAAGTTAACTATTCCGAAGGGGTTCGGATTCCAATGTCTTTTTCTTAATAGGATTTTTTATGTGCGCTATGAACATCGCTCTTACGATGAAGAAAAACATTACAAAAAACCCATGGTATATAAATCACCCAAAAAAGACCCAGTTAAACGGCTAGTTAAGGAAACATATTATAAAAACTTTAACTTAACTAATTATCTAGTCAAATATTTTTCAACTAAAATTTGTGTTTTCCAGTGCAAAGACCTAACACCATCAACAAGCTGCGTATTATCAAAGATGGGTGTCCTAAACAAGTACGGTTTCATGGACTACTTCAAGATGAAAGATCGACTCAAAAACCTACAACATGAGGTCCAGCCATACCATGTGGAATCCATCCTTAGCATCCATTTAACCGAGGCTTTCAGAAACGCACCACTTTATAAAGAACATTGTATTTCACCGCGAAAATTATTGAATATACTGGACAAAATGTTTGTTGTAAGTATGAAATTTTAATCAACTTTCTTACAGTTAGTTCCTACAAATATTTAACATTTTGGTCTTAAGTTGCAGCTTAACAATCGACTTAAAAAAAATTAACTTTAATGTTCAAAATCAACTTAAACTAGCAACTGTAACTATCAATTAATTGTATTTCAAAACTTTAAAAATGGCGTAAGAGCAACAATTTTATTTATATCAATCGAGATTTGTTAGTAATAGAATTACATGATCAACTAACACATCTCTCATATAAGATGTCCTTATTATATTATCAACAGCATTGAATCTTGTCAGTTCAATATACAGGTTTCAAATTCTTAATTTTCTAAAAATTCTAAATTTTTGTAATATTTTTAGATATATCCAACATCGAAAAGGAATAAAACAGCACAATGTACAAAGCTATTTGAAGATATGCGGTCGATACCGATTAATGGCGAAAATTTACAGAAACACTCGAAACATTTCCAACATGTTTATACTCCTTCCAGGACAGAGAATTATGTTCACAAAAAATACTCATCGAAAATCATTGAGAAACCTTTGTATAACTTCGGCTGGTTTTCAAAATACGCGCCGAAAGTGGAAACCATTGATTTGACACCAAAAGTAGAGAAAAAACCTCTTGTCTTATTGCCTGTTTATATGAGAGTTCAAAATACGAGTTTAGTGTTAAGACCTCATGATGCTACTTTAAGAACTGGATCTTGGCTTCAAAATCCAGCACACATTCCTAGTCAACAGCCGATTTCTACCACGATTTCTACCATTCCATCCACTCCCGTTTCAACCCCTTCACTTATTGCTCCTACTCCAGTGACTTATTTAAGGATTCCTAATAGTAATTTACTTATTAGATTGAATAAAGATTATCATTTGTCTAGTCGGTATTGGAAAAATAGCGGAGTGACTCAAAATTTTAAAGACTCTATTTCTCCCACTTCTACCAAGGAACCAATTTCTACCACTTCTAAAAATGAACCGATTTCTACCATTTCTACCATTGAACCGATTTCTACCACTGCTACTAAAGAACAAGTGGTAGAAACCACTGCGGTTCCCATAAACTGAGTAACCGATTTTAGAATTAAAATCTTGAAACTGATAATTTAGTTGTACTGCCGATAATAAAATAATTAATGTTCTATTTTTAAGCAACTCTTCTAATAAATGTGGAAGTTAAATCTTCATGGGCTTGGAAACTGTGAGCTAGTGATATGTTAAGTTTTAATGATAAGAAATAAAACACAAAGCAATTTGAAGCAATATGAAAAATGTATATTATAATTATTTACTGATAAAGTATCTAACTATTGTACTTAAAATACTTATACTTATAAGTTATACAATAAGTAATATTCAATTTGTAATTTCACCAATTTTGATCAGTCTTAAATAATAAATACAATATTTTTTTTATCTGTTTTTTATACCAGAATGCTTTTATATAATTTTTCATATTTTTGTACTTAATCAATTTAATGTTTCTGGAAATAAATAAGTAAAATATAATTAAAACTATATCTAGATCACTCAAAATGGATACCAAGTTACAAACGAAAGATTTTCTTAATAAATAAATTACAAAGCAAGAGAACGGGCAAGTGAGTTTAACTCAAAAAATAAAAAATACAAAAATTATATTGCGTTTTGAAGGCACTAAAGTACTTCTAGTTTACCTTTTAAAATATTTTTTAATATTGTCATGATATTATAAAACAATAATATAAGAAAGCAAACATACAAAATATATTCGAGGATATAAAACTAATACAAAGTATAAATGTCACTATACAATATACATTAAATAATGTAGCATACATAATATTTACATACAAATCATTAGGTAGGTACATAATTTTCAAAAATCTATTTATCTACAAAATATAGCATTTAAATAAGGTTTTAATAAAACTGTCTCAGAGAAAAATACAGATGAAGAACAAGACATCAAAAATTAGCCTCTGGCTTATCAAAATTCAACTAAAATAAACAGACAATTCATTAAAAACTTTAATTTTGCAAGTCCTATCTGTGAATTCAAGTAAATATATAAATAATTCTATTTATACAGATGTCTAGGCAAAAGATACCAAATAGGAATGCAATTCCACGAAATAACCCATAAATTGGGATTGAGTCAATCGCGGAAATCAGTAATTTGCGAGTTCGAGGTTTTGTATTCCGTAATAACAATACTTCAAGGCAAATTAAGGCTTATGCTGTCGTAGTTTCTCATAGACCGTGTCTCACCATTAAGATGGGACCCAGCATTGATCCTTGTGAGAATTTCTTGTTGTAAAGCTTTCAATGTTCGAACAGCTGAGAAATCTGTCTGTGGAGCGAGTAATAACGCTCTTCTGGCATGAGGAAGGGCTTCTGACGGCTTGTTTAAAGCTAGAATTGCTCGGGCCATTGCGTATGCGCATTCGAAAGCATTTGGTCGAAGGATGGAGGCGCGAGCTGCTAAGTCCAAGGCTTCGGATGGTTCCTAAAAATGAAATTGGTAAGTTTTAATATACATATCTTTTTAAGCAATTGTTAACGAGTTACTTGTTTGTCAAGGCGTCAATCATTTTGACCATGTGAATTTTCAAAATATGTCCCTAAAAATCTATCATGAAATTTTTATTGCTATTTTGAGGACGCATTCCCCTAGTGCTGGCTAACGAGTTCGAATTGATGATTAAATATGAATAAATTAGGCTGTATAAAATTCCACACTTTAGTTGTAGAGTAGCTGTTATAGTTTGTTTTTATTTGAATCGTATACTCACATTCAATTTCCTCTTACACCTTGACAAATTTAACAATAGATTCGTCTTCAACTGTACAAAAGCTGATACATGCTCGTGTGGCACGGGCGTTGTATTAGGCGTCGATATCCCTTCATCATTAATCAATGGATTGATTTTCTTCAACGCGTATTGGTAGCGGTGAGCCGCTTCAGATGGGCGGTTCTTTCGGTATAACATATTCCCGTCTTCTAGTAGCTTGTTTAGGAGAATTAGCCTGGGGAATAGACAAAATTATGTTAAAGATACGAAAAGAACGGTTAGTTCTTTACCAAAAACTGACTTTTGTACCTATGCACTTCAACTACAGTAGTAGTTTGGTTTTATAGAAACTGAAATATATTTTCAGGTGAACTTTGCACAGGATATATTTGATATTTCAAGATAAGATAAAGTTCAATATTGGGAATTTATTGGGATTTTTTAAATATGGTAGATGTTTAAAGTTGTTTTACGAATATACTTACATAAATTCTGGTTTGCCTGATGCCATAACCCATGTAGTAGGGCCTAGTTTTGCGCCTTTCCTTAAAAAGCAGTTGACGACCTATAATCGAACAAGAAAATTCTATCAAAACATTATATTTAACATTACTTGCTTTACATGCTCTCCCAAAATACAAATTCTTTTACCAAAATTTACTCTTAATTCTCGAATATCTTCAATATTCTTTAAAATTCACAATAAGTACAATTTTATTTATTACTCTTATTATCTGCAATTGTAGTAGTTTCAACAAATTCACTTACGGGAACATTTCTCTGTCCAATGGCTCTATCTAAAGGTCTGAGTCCACTATGATCCACTCTCTCCAAAGAGGCTCCCCGTTCCAGTAAAATGTCGACCAACTCTGCTGGTCCACCGCAGGCGAGGCCTAGTGGAGTTCTTCCGTTACCATCTGGTTGATCTATAATTATAAACGACATTGTAAGAAAAGTCTAGCTGGAAATTTCATTTTGTGTATTTGTAATGTAGTTTTCTTGACTAAATTATTATATTTTTTAATAAGTAGTTTTGGGGCTATCTAAAAATTAGTCGAATAAAGCAAGAAACTCCTGTTTCTTTTGCTACGTATCTTTGTCTGCCGTTCTTCTCTATTAGCCGTAGTTTAATCGTTCTATCTTGCACATGTCCCTTCTGTCTTGTCATGTCTCTTTTGTTGATAATCATGCCTATTATTTTTAATTAAATAATGGTTTAAATCACCTAACCAGTTTCAGTTGTCAAATACTTAGACGAAATCTTACCGATAGTAGCACCTCTATCAAGTAACGCTATCATAGTGGGTATTCTGGACCGAAGACATGCCCAGCCGAGCGGAGATACTCCATCGTTGTCCACTGCGTCAGGGTCAGCACCTAAGATATAAAAAATACGTTTGGGGTTTATGAAAATCTTTAAACTATATCGGAATTAAAATCTATAAAATATATATATGATTGACAGATCTACCTATAGCCTAAACAGGTGATAGTAAGAGGGCTGAGATTTGAAGAAAGAAATGTTTTTCTTCAAGTCAATCAAGATTTTTGAAATTCTTACTTTACTGGGCATGCGGGTGAAAGCGCGAGACACAGCTATTTAAATTTTACAAAAATACTAGCTTCTGGAAATTGTGTGATTCGCTTTAAAGTAGATATTCGAGTCTTACCATGATCCAAAAGCATCTCCACAACGTCGGCGTGACCTTCAGCTGCTGCCAATATCAAAGGACTTTTCCCTCCCGAACCCATAACATCGGCTCCGGAATCCAATAGTCTTAATACTAGAGCTGTTCTTCCATTCTTGGCTGCTAGAGCCAAAGGGGACATTTGACGTGCGTTCAAGGAGTAAGGAGTAGCTCCTCGAATGATGAGAGCGTCTGCGATGGCAGCGTTACCAGTTGAACAGGCGGCTGTTAGAGCAGTCTCGCCTGTTACTGGACATATGCCATCGGGCTGAAAGTAATTAAAAACAGTTAGTTGGTTTATCTAAAAGAACTAGGGTACCATTAAAATTTGTTATTTTAAACAGACTTTAAAAAAAGAAATTTCATAATTTTAGCTAGGTATGTTTTTGTGTGTACTATGTTCATATCTTCACCGTTTAGAGTCCGATCGCGATATTTTTTTTCTGAAGGTAAGAATGAAAGACTTTTGTCTGCGGTACTGCATCCAGCTTGCAGCAAACCTACAAACTGGATCTTTTTATTAGAGAAATGTTGGTATAGTTCTATGTAGTTGATATTATATTTTCCTTTGTTTGTAGTAGTTTTAAAATTTGTATTATTAGTAAAGGTACTCACAATCAACTCTGCAGTATCCAACAAATACTCTACAATATCCAGATGACCATTCTGAGCTGCCCCAATCAAGGCATGCCTGGACCCAGGAACCAGTTGCTCAATGCTTCCATCATCTATGTCCAAAGAGTTTCTGTCATCTCTACCGGTTTGGCAACCAAGGAGGTAAATTACTGTATCTCTGTGGCCATTCTTTGCCGCATGGACTAAGGGAGTTTGCTCAGCTGTGTCTGTATGGCTCAATGATGAACCTGTAACATATTATATTGACAGCTATAGATATGGCATACCAAAATTAAGATTTAGAAGTTAAATGGTTAAGCAAAATTAAAACTTACCGGCTGCAATAAGCCTTCGTGCAACATCAGTGTGTCCCCTTTGGCAGGCCAAAGATAAGGCAGTACATCCTTGAGAATTTGCCATTTCTAAGTCAGCCCCAAATTCTATGAGCAATCCAACCATTGAGAGAATTCCTTGGTACGCATACATGCATAGTAACGGAGCATGACCTAAACATTCAGTTATTTGATTTGGAGATCCTCCCGCTAACAGCATTAGGCGTGATACCTTGACGTTTGGAGTGTAAATGTTTCGTAAGTTAGCTATCGCTTCCCCAACATTCACCGAACTTGTTGCTATCATCATCGCTTGTAGATCTCTAGGACATAACCCTAGTTGCGCTGGTCCCAAATTTCTATACATATGCGCCTTTAAAATATGATGCCCCAATTCCATAGTCTTGTCCGAATCTAAAGGAGCCTGTACCCGAGATAATCGGAAGGCAATCCCACAGTGTCCTGCTCTCAAATCACATAAAAACTTTGAGCTCTCATTGTCATCTCGGCGGATTAACCATTCCCTAAACGAAGGATGGAAAAACATATAAGTGTTATCCATCCTTTTCACTAGAAAGTCTGATAAGCTTTCGAAGCGGTGGCAGAACTCTTCCCATGGAAGGAAACGGTTAACGAGCAATGAATTCACAGAGTAGTAAATCTCAACTAATGTCAGAGGGTAGAGCGCCGCTAAACAGACACTAAGAATGTGTGTCACTTTCTCGAACGATTGTACTGTCGGAAATCGTAAATTGAATTGCAGTAGGAATATCTGTGCTAACGATATCGGCACGACTTTGTAGTTCGTCGACTTTACAACGATATGGCTCTTTTCTAATAAATCTAAGATTAATTTTAGGAACAAAAACGATCCTCGGCTGAGATGCAGCACATATTGTGCGAATTTCATCACCGAATTGTGGACTCCTTCCGATTTTCCAGTAGAACATTTGATGTTTGTTTCTATGATCGGCGCTCCATTGACTCTCGCATGGAAGTACTCCAACAAATCTTTGTTAACGTTATCTGACTCGTCCAAACAAAGTCTCGTATATGGTAGTTGTTTTGTCAACTCTAAGAACTGTGTTCTGACTGTTGCTACGACTTTGAGCCATATCGGCATCTCTGGCAAATGTCTGGCCAAGAACGAGGCTATAGTATGGCCATGATCTGGCCTGTGATACTCCGCTTCGCAAAGTCCGTCGACTAAAATAATGCTATTACTGGAATCTATGCTTCCATTTCTTCGTAAGAAAATTAGAGGTTCAATGATGCCCCTCATAAACGCTAGATCAGCGTCTGCTATGCATTCCTTTAGAGATAAACAGGCAAGTAAATGTGGTTCACTCAGAAGATATTCTCTGTAAGCTTGGAGTCTTGGTGCTTGACAGAGCTGAGCTGCAAGGGAATGGACGAATTCACCAACTAAGCACGTGCTGTTATTATCCGCCTGAAACAAGAACGGTTAAATTACGTAAGTGATCAAAGATTTAAGGCTAATAGTGTGTTTCAAATGATTTTACGTAGTGGTTGTTCCAACTGGTAAAACTACATTCAACTTTTGTTAGCAACGGCTCGTTAGAATCATTTACATACTGGTAGGTACTCGGTAAAGTAATACCTAAGTTGAACAACCTTCAAGTCAATAAACAAACAAAACATCGTGATCACTGAATCTTGGTGTTTCTGGTTATTCGTGATGTTTCGAAACACCGTTGCATTATTTCATTTAACTACTTATTCTAGCTTTAGTCAAGAGAACAGTAGTTAAATTGGGTCTAGTATTTTCTTTAGCTTTGTTTAGCACTTTTCTAGCCTGCTTTTAAGTAAGTCTTGAGTAGGTCATTGTTTTGTGCGCATTTAGCTGCTATTCGAACCCACGACTCTCGGAATGAAAATCGGGTATCTATTAACAGATCAACAACTTACTTGACAAAAATGATAAGCCACAACACAAGAAGCCAGATGATTGAAAAGGCCAGCAGTAAGTTCCTCAGGCAGCATTTCTCTGATGTCCGACTGTTCTCGCAACTCCTCGTACTCGTAGTTCCGTTTCCGTCCAAAGCAAGAATATTCTACTAGTTGGAGTATCATGGCAGTTTTGCCTGTGCCTGGACAGCCTGATATTAAAACTCCTGAAATGAAAATGTGGTTTCTTACTAAACTTGATTTCTAAACGAAATAAATAATTTTAATTTCTAACTTATTTTTATCTTAGAAATGTTTTTAGCAAGGAAATATATTTCAAATTTTTTTTATATATCGTTGTGGTTAGAGCATTCGCCTGGTTAGCGAATGGACGCAGGTTCGAATCCTGTCATGGGGATTTTTTGGAAATATATTTCCCTGCTAAAAATATTTCTAAGTTTAAAATGCCTTGAGCAATAAAAACAAAAAGAAATATTATTTTTATCTTACTAACTATTATTATTAGATAATTATAATTAAATATCATAATTTCTAACTTTGGAACTGTTGATGAATTTTAACTTTTTATCGTCAATATGTTTGGACCCATATAGCTTTCATTTCATCACGTAGCTGCCTACACCTCCTTTTCTGAAGTATAGATGATAGACACGAGGTGTCGTTTAGGTTTTAGTAGGTATTCAGTTGACTGTACAAACCTGCAGAGCTAGAATCTAATGCTTTCTCCATATCTCTCATGAGCCACTGTCGTCCTGCAAAGTACCCGCCATCTGCTGATGGCACTTCGAAGAACAATGGTCGAAGCGTCAGCTGGGGCGACGGGTGAACTGGAAAATTGAAAAAATACATTTCTTAAGTCTTGTTTAGTATAGTTGTTGAGCCTAGTTTTAGACGCAATTTTCACAGTAGGTACTATCAAAAAAGTATTGGACGTGAAAGCAAAACTCGAGAGTAAATTCATAAGCCAGCCACACTTTAAACTACAGACAACCGCTCCTCTCGTAGCTTGGGAAGATCCAAGAAAGATTTACTGGCTTGACGTCGTAAAGGACCTAATGCATGCAAATGGCTTCACTACACGGAATGTCGAAGAATATGATGCGAAAGGGAGACGTAAGAACAGGAATGCTAGTAGTATAACATTGAGTCACATGACGGCACTTATGTTTTAACAAAATAACTACATAATTATAGTTAGATGATAAAATCTCAGACATATAAAAGCAAAATATTAACAGCATTTAGTTATCTACCAACCTTTTTTAATTTCTGAAGAGTTGGCGGACTGTTTAGTGCTGACCCTGGCAGATCTCCTGGCGGCTGTCTTCCGCGTCTTGAAGAAACCGCTGGACATCCGCGTCAGTTCCTCTGATCTTCCATTTTGTAAGGCTGAAGATGGAATTTTTACATGATAGCCACAAGATTTGAAGGATTACATTCATATAATAATATACTTCAAGATAAAGGTAGTTGATGGAACAATGAATTCCCTCACACCTTCGTATGGCCACGATAACCAAAAATCCAATGTTTATAGGAAGGAAGACACTCTTATGTCTTGTAATATGTCCCAAAGTACGTACTTGAAAAATTGTTAATTTATGACAAAGAAATTTTACTTTGAAAGGATCTATCATCAAACTGTACTGAATTTGCGTAAAAATAACAACTTTTAATTGTTTGCACTATAGGGAAAACCCTGGTAGCGCATTGCAGTAACAGTACCTAGGTTTCAAGGGTGCAATGCAATATGTATATGTACCTTGAAGGACGCTACTGCGTCCTCCACATAATACCTACACAACATATTGTGATCTGTGCGTAAATCATGGCTTACCATTAACAGAATGTCGTCGGCTACCAGGACTGGACGAGGAACAGTTGCTGGCGGCAGACAGGCTCATAGAGGCGAGGGAGCCTAGTGAGTCGCGCCCTAGAGGAATCGCGGCGTCCACTTCGGATGAACCAGTTAGTGTTGACACCTGGAATAGTAGTTATTAAATAAATTAATATTGCAGGACATTGCACACAGCGTAATCTAGCTTTAAGCTAAGCAAATAGGCTTGTACTATGGGAGCTAAATAGACTTATTGTTAGTATTATATTTAAATATCTTTCTTTTGTAAATACATGTAGAATCAGTTAGAACCATTAACAAACATTTATGGTCAGCATAAATACTTGTGCCTGGCGGGAATCGAACCCGCAACCTTCTGCGATGCACCTGGGGTTTTGCGAGAGGCGCTAGAGGCCGTCAGTGTGAGAGAGTTATTTACTTTTATTGCCGTATTGGCTTACTTTTATGAGTCTAGCAAGCAAAAATGTTATGTTAATGTCTAGGTCTAGGAATATGGGCTTTCACCTATCAGTATGTTGCGTCTACTTTAAAAGTCCACGAATTTTGGTAGACTTACCTATAGGTTCAGTACGATTGGTATGATAAAGAGGAATCATCTACTTAAGGGGCTACTTGAAATCCATTATGAGGTCCGATTTCAATATTTTTGGTCTATTTGAAAGGTTTACCATTCATTTTTATTTCTACTCCTTTTTTCTATTTTTCTTATACTTACCGGACTAGTATTATGCGAAGCTAGCGTATGAGCGTCGAGCGAAGCGAGCGAAGTGCAGCTTTCTCTGGACTTGCTTCGGGAACCTCTCCGCTCGCCGAGCAGAAGTCCTAATCGCATGTAGAGGTCATTCTGTCGCCGAGAGTCACGCGCGTGACCTCCTTCGTCGTCTATAGGAAAAAAAATACGGTTAAAATTTATCTAATTTCACTTTAATTTAGAGTTAGATAACGTTGTGGTTAGTTAAAATTAAAAACAAAATAAAAACAATAACGAATTATAAAATTTAGATCATGCTAAATGATTTACATTTAATGTAATTTTTTACGTGAAATTAACGTGAGAAAATATAATTCTAAGTTTAAGCACGATGCTAAATAAATACAATATATTTCAACTTGAATGAAGTCAAAGTTACACAAAACAGTTAGGTACCTACATCAGAACAAAAAATACAAATACCTAAGTATGCAAAAATTAAAGTCCTAACTTTAGAGGTAGTTCAAAAGCTTATAAATGGTGTATAGTTTTAGTTTTTGGAATTTATATTGTCATAGTTTGCTGTTTGCTTTGCAAATAAATATAGACTTGCAAGATTACACTCTAAGATCAGCAGCAGTTTGGGTTGAGGAGCTCATTGGCGTAGCTGAACCTGCCGATCTTGAATGGTCGTGTGGGTTAAGCAACGCTTGGCGCGGTCATTACTTAGATGGGTCACCGAAAATTTGTGTGACAAAAAATAATTTTCTCGAGCTCCCCTGTGCTCCGGAAGGCACGTTAAGCAGTTGGTCCCGGTTGTTATCTCTGATAGCAGTCGTTAGGTCTAGTTAGAGGCCTTAGGGAGACCTAAAAACTAACACTATATAGGTGAGTCACACCACTACACGAAAAGAAGAAGAAGCGGATTGGGCTCTGCTGTTATATAGTTCAGTCAGTCAGGACTTTGAATGTTATACGTACAGCTAACGTGCCTACATATAAATTAAAAATAAACACTGTAACTAGCCTTGGCAATGTCCGTTCTTTTGTAAGCAATGGACAATCACAGCGGTATTTAGTACAATAACGATTTAGTTAGAAGAATGATGTCATGGTCGACCACACTGCACTGTTTGAAAAATCTTATATAATTGTTGTTACTAAAAGATATTTTAAACACCTTTTCGGGCCTTAATCCGAAAGAATATGCCCGTCGTAAAAGACGACTAGAAAGGGGTTTTTGCACTTACTCCTAAACCACAAAACAAAGTTTGACTATCGTGAACCTAGATTAGCGGTTATCGAACTTTCTTGGCAACGGAACCCTTTTGGAAAGCCAGATTTCTGACGGAGTCCTAATGTAGTAGTGATCAGAAGTATTGCAAATCGCAAAAACCCTATACGTTCTGTATCTAAATAAAGTTAAACCATTTTGTCAACCCTACTGTGGGATGACGTCTAAAATGTTTATGCACTTTTTCTATTTAGCGTACTTTCGCAGGTAGATAAATTCTGAAAGATTATAAATCGTATCAATGCAAAGTCCGCCGGGTCATAAGTTATCGTATTAAACAATCGATTATACCAATAAATCGTCGTTACATAAACGTAGTCAAGGTTAAGGCGCGGGCACACTATCCGCAGTAATGCGACCCGGTGCACCTGCGGAAACAACTCCAACAAGCTCGTGGGAACAGCACGCCACCGCCCGACACGGTTGCGTGAAATTGTTATAATACACCCTATTTATTTTAGTTGAGATTATTCATTTTTAAAGTTCCTCATTTAAATTGGTAACAACGGGGACGTTTAGGATTCCACTGTGCGTCTGTCTGTTATCAGGCATCATTTTCACAGATGATGTATATTTTTGTTGTCGCTATTACAACAAATGATAAAAACACAATAAAATAAAAAAATAACGTGTTTTTGTGATAATGGTACGGAACCGAGCTTCCTACACGAATCCGACTCGAACTGGCCAGTAATTATTTCTATTTAATTCAGGGTGAGCAAGCACCCGTGGTCCATTAAAATCATATTTAAGGTGCCTACCTACATGTGGAAACGATCTACTGTGTGAGGGATTGAATTAGTAGAATTCGTAGCTTGTAGGTTCTCTACTGCAAAGAAAGAAATCCTAATTAGATCACTTTCTTGTCCGTCTGTCCGTGTGTGTGTCACCCCCGATTTTCTCAATAACGGGTGAATCCAGCAAGTTGAAACTTATACCAGATACTGAAGTTGATGTTCCCTTTTATGTGTAAGGGAACATCAACTTCATAAAAAGATATGGGCAAATTTATATTTTCCCAAAAATATGCAAGTTCTAAAATTTACCGATTTGGATTTTTCTTTTTATTTGTGCTGTAAGATCTGGCTTTTCACCAAAATTGACAAATCTAGGTCAATTATTAATAACATTGTATAATATAACTGTGTATATAACTGTTTGACGTAATTGGCGTTACAAAACAGTCACATAAACTACTATTATTCATTCACTTCTTAGTTTAATCCTCGTCTATATACTTAAATATTTTGACTTTAATACCTTTCCGCCTCTTTTCCTTTTTCTTCCTGCTCTCTACACAACAATGTTAACGATTTAAAACAAAAACCATTCCCAGTAAATGTGTCTAGTTTATTTGTTCGGATTCTGGATTGCCGGCAAAAAGGGCGCTCTCCCACGCTCAAAGCGAAGCCATGTCGCTAGGGCTTCCACTAGTTAGTACCTACAGGTCCCATATTATTTTACATTTATGTACATTAACTTGCACATTTTATTAGAAAGGTAAGTTTAACGTATTAAGAGCTGGATTTAATTAAATTCCATTAGCACTTAGAAACGTTTATAAAATCCTCATTTTATTATTGATAAGATGGCTGAGAGAGATGTTAAAGAAAATTGAATTTCTCATACCAAAATGTGGGTAAATCTTCGTGTCTAATCCTAGTGAGATGTCACCATAAAGATGACATTTCAGAAAAGACATAAACACGAAATTATTATGCTTATTTTTATAACATAATCTG
Source organism: Idaea dimidiata (assembly GCA_949358125.1). NCBI lineage: Eukaryota > Metazoa > Arthropoda > Insecta > Lepidoptera > Geometridae > Idaea > Idaea dimidiata. The sequence continues at coordinate 16,402,570 of OX442328.1, forward strand.
TCTATAAAAATGTGAATAACACCCAATTCTCATGTCATAGTTTGGTAGTAAATACAACAGGTGTTTCGGATATCCATGCTACGATTAGCTTCCGTTAAAGATTCTTGCAGACAGAAGAATATTTGTCGGGCGATACGCTGACGTTAAAATCTTAAAGTACAAAATTAAATACGCAAACCCGAAAAATCGCAAATTGTTGAATGAAAATAGCAAACACAATCCGCGTGTTTTTAGCAGTTCAAAAGGAAAACTTTTTAACTCGCAATAGTCAACATTTTCTTGCTTATAACGCGTTTTTTTATAAAAACGTCCGATACAAAAGTTTTATGTCTGTAGGGCCTTAAAGCTGTTGAGATTTATGTAGTGTTACATTTTGGGGTGCTTTGTGAACCAAATTCACAGAGGAATTTCGAAGTGAATACACTTGACCATGATTTTGAATAAAGTAGCGTTCGACCGCAAATCCGGTGGTTCTTGTTGCGCTGTACTTTATTAATATTATAAATGTGAAAGTTTATGTGAAGTATGTTTGTTACTCCTTCACGAAAAAAACTACTGACCCGATTGTGATGAAACTAAGTATGCAGATAGCTACTTTATTTTTCAAATTTCCTGCTGGGTTAGGCCTTATCGGAACGCAACTACATAACCCATTCTGAAAGTCGTCGAAATATCTTGTAATTTTAAGTAAACATCGCATGAACATTGATATCCTTACAAAAAGATTAAAAGGTCAACATAGTGGTCATTTGTAAATAGGTAGGTACACTTTTGCGGTATGTAATATTAGCTGTCATGGTTTATTATTTTGTTATATTAGTTTAGCAAACAACTTAATATAATAATAGTCAATCAATTTCAGCCATGGGTCATATTGTGACTTGTATAACTAACTACTTAATAATCAAATGTCATACCAATATCCTACTGCAATATCTGACACCTACAAATTCGCGAAGGAGAAACCAACATCGAATGGCCCAGAGGGCGTAAATCTGCATTCATTAATCATGTCAATTTGTATTTTGACGAGAGTTTCAATATATAGATATTACTATATGCTATTGGTAACTTTGTAGGCTTCGGTACAAGGTTAGACAACCTACAAACCTACGGGTAAAGTAGAGTCATTGATTTAATTCTGTTTTGAAGGTTTCACTACCTACCTACATATCTGAAAGGTGTTACTTCGCTGTAGGGTAAACCATTTCTCTGCCTTGCCTAAAAAACCTTATATGATTCAGTGAATTAATATCTGGGTATAGTGTTAAAATGAATAGGTTATGTTCACTTCCTAGCTTTTGAATACGTAGATAATTTGTAAGGAACCTAAATCCTACCATTACACTTTTAGACAAATTGTATACGGTTTGTATTGTATATCTTTGATATAGTGTTATTTACCTACCTACAAAATCTTCCTGTTTACTTAAAACACTATTCTACTGTTTATCGTTAATAGTATGTAGATAGGTATTAGTGTTTAACTGCGGGTGTTTCAAATAATATATTGGTATTCACAAAATCGTTTATCTTTAATATCAATTTTAACTTTCATCTAACGAAAGCAATCCATAAAATTGTTATTATTTAGTAACGACGCCATCAACACTTTATTCAATAGAAAATACCTACGCGAGAAATATGAGATTTAACACCAGTATTAAAATGATTTATTACTATTTACTGTATTTTAATACTTATCCATGCAGGGATTTCTAAAAACCTAATAATCTCTTAAGATAACGTTTTTCCTCTTTATATGTTTATTATATCAATAAAACGCTATTGATTGTTACCTTTCGTATAGAACGGACATTAATTTACATTTACAATCAGAAAGTTATAAGTATCCGATTTATCTTATGTCTAGTATCAGGTTATCTATCAGCCGCCCACAGGAACTATTGTCGTTTCTTTATCATTCTAAATCGACAACACTTTTAACATCAGTTCTAAGCGAGTTATCCGAGACTTATCATCACTCATGCGAGGATTTAGATTCACCATCGGCTAAATATGTTAATGATAATGACCATGTGCATTTAAAATCACACATTTAACTTGCAAACTCAAACACACAAATGCAAAAACAAAGCTGGTGCCATAAATCGAACGCTGTATGCAAACAGGCAAAAAGATGTGCAAAAATCGAGCGACCGTGCTGAAACCGATGCGATTGGAATGTGGACTCGATTCCGATGAATCAATTTAAACTTTAAACAGACTCTTTATTGTCTGAGAATTTAGCAAATTGCTACGCGTAAATGATTTAGATGAGTGTTTAATGGAATGGAGTCCAAATTCTGATATAGTTGATTGAATCGTGCCTGTCAGTTGGTTGAGGCCTTGAGGCACCGAGGAGTGTGCCGACCACAGCGATCTGATCTTATTGAAGACCAGGCTGTGCCAAGCTGCGCTTCTAGGACCTTCCTCCGGCAGCCCTGTTAACACCACAACCCTAGTTCAAAACCCAGTGCGAATCAAGTCTAATACGCAATACTAATCTAATACTCGTGACGTGTAGTATTGACAAATAGATATGTTGCTTTTAATAGATAATTTAATCAAAGGGGCAAGGGCCGTAGCGTATTAATAGTTTACTAGCCAATAGACATCCAGCTGTGAAGGGAATATTTCAATTACAACAGTAGGTCTGCACATAAATAAATGAAAATAGAAAATGTAACAGATCGTGCGATAGCGGAGCCGGCCCGCTGTCTGGCTGTTGCAAAAGTTTTGAATTTATACGTTTGACTAACAAATAGGCCCTAGACCGGTTCCCTGCGGAACCCCTACGTACATCCGGCGGGAGCTGCGTGGGTGCACCCTGACGCAACTGTCACTCAAACCTAGTATTTACAACGCTTTGAATCCTCGACGTTTCGATACAGGGCTAGCGGGAAGTGAGAGGCTTGATAGTGAATGAAGTGGCGTTTACCCAACAAGGCATCAATGAAATGAACCTGATTGCGTGATGCCTTGCGCAATACAAGTCGCTAGCTCACAAATATGCAAATTTTGAACTTACCAGAAAGTGGCACGTGGTTCTCGACTGAATGGCGACCGGCCCGCTGCCCGAACGGGCTGCGGAGAGACTTAGGACTGAGGAAAAATCTTCTTCTAGTGTGCGGTGGTGTAGGACAGCTCTGTACTAGATTGGTGGTTTGCTTCGGAGGTTTGGGGAGGCGCATGGGGTTCTGATAGTCGTCAGGTCGTTGAGGAGAAGGCGTGTACCGCTCCATCATCGGTCGTCGTTGACTGTTCCTTGCGCACAAAGGACACGCTTGGTTTCTGAACATGCACGAGTAGCAGCGTTCATGTCCGCAAGTATCGATCAGCTTTCTCTTTTTGCCCTTGTCAAAGGGCATGTTACAACTGGGACACGTTGTACCACCAGTCTCACTGTCCAGCAGCTGTCTGATCGCCGCGAGGTCTGCAACAAACATATCTATTGTTAGAAATCTACTTTATAACTTAAGCAATACTTTAGGAATACAGATGCAGCTCTAATATCCATTATTAAAGCCTTCGCGTGGTAAAGTTATTAAACAATTTACACATTAACGACCCTTGAAACTCTATCGAAGGTTAATGATATAATTCGTGTTCGTATCAACGCATAGATTGGTACTGTTATACAATTACGTTAGTGAGGACGCCATTTCGGAATTTAAATTAGATTATTACTTGTAAATGGCCGTGATTTTATGACGTGAAATTGGAACCATTAGTAGCAGGTGATAGAGGTAAATATAGAAGAGCAGGCTTTATTGATTACCCCACAAAATATACACATGATGGATGACCAGTGGTTGATGCAATTTAATATGAACATGATTGTCTTGTCTCATACGTGAGGGTGGTCTATTATTCAACAAGTGTCTTAACAAATCGTAAATAAAGGTTTCTCTACATCAAAACAGCACGTGATCAATAACTGCAGTCACCGAGCAATGCTTTCGTTAATAACTTTCGTGTCGGAGCCAAAAATACAGAGAATTTAATTCGGAAAGGGGTTTCATTAAGTAAAACTGATTTATAGTCGAGTGCAGTGATAACTTCTGTACACAATCTCAGGTCCAAAGTGAAGGTTAATGCAGACTTGAAACGAAGTAATCAGATGATCGTAACGCAGTTATGAACTTGATGAGGTGGAGAAATAAGTAAAGTGACATTATGCTACTATGAGAAATAAATAAATAAATGATGTTTTCTGGATAAGAATTTGCTTCAGTTCACAAACATGTGGAGGTTCTTTTCTAATAATTGTTCTTTCTTGCAATAAGAGCCCCTTTATTATTTTTGTGCAACAAATATTACTCCTATTCCACTAGCGTAAATCCACAATAGTAAGACGATTCAAGCAATCAAGTGAAATGTGTTACTAAAAAACTAATTTGACTTTGAAGAGAATAATCGGCCGATCAAATCTCTGTAGTTAGTCAACGCTTGCCCTTAAATCAACACTTTCAAATTAATCGATTCGTATATCATGGTTCGTAATTAAACCCCGTCTGTGCCTTTATCTCACATTTGAAGAATTCCATATATTCCGTGGCTATTTTGTTTGGACGTCGACAAATGACATCAGGGCAAGATTGAGCGAAGCATGCGCATACTTTATAGCGATTTATAACTATTTCTCGTTCCCATTAGACTGTAATAAGGTAGTTAAGAAAGTGTGTCTATATTTTACCATTATGTCGGATTATTATAGGGTATTAATGGGTTTTTATTATAAGGTAAGAGTGATCTAAAGGAGTTGGATATAACTAACTTGTATATTTCTATTGACTTCTAACAAAAGGTTGAGGTACATAAGAGTAGCAATTTGGATTAAATTTACAGTATAAAGTTTTAATATTGGAGAGTTGCCGCTAATCGAAAAAATGCACATCAAAACACGTCACTTCAAATAAAAAAAAAACTAATATATATACATATATATATATATACATTTTTAAGGAAATGCTTTCCAAAAATTTGCACCCGACGACCCGATATTATATTATTTCCACAGGTGGTCGTCTAGTCGAGTTGCAATTAAGGATAGCATCTTTTAGTTGTTTACGCCTAAAGCACTCTATTAGACATCATCAGCATTTATTAGGCACCTTTATTTTTTAGACAACTTTATTTGCCCTACACTAATAAGCGCTGAGAGCTGCGATGCTGAGCTGAATTTCTCTAAGGCAACCTTATTGTTACTTACTTTATTAAGTAAGTATAACCTTCCATATGCTAGCCGCATAATATGCTACCTACATTTTATAGCCACCTTGATTTGCTTATTATGTTTTTTCAGCTTCCTATATGATATCATTGTATGTTTGGTATTTAAATTTGACAGATAACGATCGTTTTTTTTGTTAAGCTATAAATTATCTAATTTATGTGAACAAAAAGTGACACAATAGCTCCAAATATGTTATTATGTATTATTAATTCGCGTATAAATAAAAAACTTACTCAAATAAAAACAAATTGTTATTTTTAGCGCTTTAGCTTTCCTATATTACAAACGTTAAATTTTCTTACTCCTGCTAATGACATTTTGTTTATAAGTAAGTGAGTAAACCAGTGTATTTGTTACTCCTTCACCTAAAGACCACTGAAACGATTGCTATAAAACTTTGTATACAGATAGCTACTTTTACCCCGATCTTCCCACGGAATGTAGACTTACGCGGGTGAACCTGCTTAGTTCAGCTCTACTATAGAAGTTTTTTTATTATCCATAAGTAGGTACAATTATTTATTTACGTAGGTAAGAAAGTAACTTTTACGTGACAATAACTTAAATATAATTTACAATAAAAATCAACTCTTTTTAACTAATAAATTTAAAAAAGTTAACTACCTACCAGAAGAAAGTACTATTTCAAAAGAAATCGGTCATAAAATTATTTTTTTACTGCAATTCATTGGCAGAAAACATTAACACCTTTATTACATTTACACTAACAAATTATATTTTAAATTATGTACAAAATCGATGAAATCTATAATATATTGTTATTAAAGACTACAAGAAAATGACCAGATAATGGCTGCAGTGTACCTACATATTATAGGTATAGATAATTCTGCATAATAGAGCGACTGCATAATAATATATAGAATAATACATAAATCAAAGAAATCTATCGAGTGCTTTATTATAATTATTAGCACGGAGGCATGCTACGTTAACAAAGGTCATTTTTAAAATAACTTAAAAGAATAATTTTATCTTTTTCAAAATATATCATATTGCAGGACTCTTCACTAGGACTACTTCATTCTAGTGCAAACATAAAAAAAAATGCTTAGACTCTAGGCGTGTTAAGTTTTAACTATACTAGCGTATACAATTTGTAATGGGTAAGTCCTTTTAATCCGAAAGGGGGTTCTTCTAGACGTCTAGGCGAACAACTTTTGTTCTACGACATTTGAAAATTCAAACTTTTTTTTGAAAATTTTGAGATTATGTTCACTGAAAAAACAGCTGCTTTTGAAAATAAAGATTATTGAAGTTTTGATTGTAAACCATCAAACTAAATAAAAGGACAACATAAAGTCAATGACCTCGAACTCTCAGAAACAGCTGATTTTCAAGTAAACTTTACACCTAAATTTTTCGAAAAGTACTTCGAATTTCCAAAAGTCGTAGAACAAAAGTTGTTCGCCTAGACGTCTAGAACAACCCCTTTCGGATTAAAAGGACTTACCCGTTACACCTTGTATCAAGAGGTATTCAAATATGGTGGCAAAATTTATTGCTCTTAATTTTACATTTTAATCGAACTGTAAGAGCGCAGCCAAGTGCCAACTACTAGGTAAACTGTGCTGTAATACTCAGTGTAATCTCGAAGATACTCACTTTTATTTATTTGTGTTGTTTATAATTATTGTAAGCTTGCAGATAACATAAATAACCACAACGTTTTATTACGCATCAGCCACGACACTGCCCTTCATAATTTATGTAACGAAAACATCGATAAATAATGGTTATGCTTTAAGGCTGGGTTTCTATATTTAAACGATTCGTTTTTATTATGGAGAGTAACTGTGCGGGTATAGTAGAATACCTATCTACAAGATAAATCTGAAAAAATGTTGTAAATCTTGTTTAAAGCGATAGATAAGATCGAAATAAAAATTATTTTTCAATAAGACCTACTTACGATTATTTTAAATTGTAACTAGTGTGTCTTCGGAACACGACGTCCAATGAAAAGAATACACAAGGAACTAAAGTTTTATTGCAGTGCTCATGTGCATAAGGCTTGTGATATATGGTATGTACCAGCTCATCTAGAAAATAGGAAGATAGCAGTGGAATTAGACCCCACTCGACTTCTATAGTATATACCGTTGCCATATTATTCTTTGGAAAGTTTTGCGACTAAAATCCATTGTCCTGCCCGTAACTAAAACGAATCGTTTCTTTTAAATATACAAACCCAGCCAAAGGTTTATGTAACACGATCATAACGTCATAAACATGTTTTTTCCTTCTGTCTCAACGCAAACTGAAAGGTCAGACAAGGAAAGTGAAAACGAACCCCCTCCGGTGTAAATTGTTTAACAATCCGACATTATTATGTTTCGATAGAGAGTGATTAACAGGTGATAAAAATTAATCTTTCTTGGAATATATCACCAATTTGTCGTCTTGGTGTTGTAGATTTTTATTTATGGGGTTTATTTTGCATTTTAACATTTAATTATTACTAACAAAGCTATACGAGTGCATATACAGATATTTATATATAGACATATACTAAAATTACTAAATAACGGGGTATTTACCATGTTTAATAATTGATCCGCGGAGCTCGATATTTCGCTGGTAATTTCAACCAGCTTGTTCAGGAGACACGAGTCTTATTAAGTAATTTTAGTAGTGAAAACAACCACGATTTTAACCAGAAAAAAATAAGTTTAACTTCTATTTAACATTGCGAAAATATAAATAATTTAATAAAAAATTGAAGAATAACAAGCCACTTATATACTGAGTACCTACCTATATACTGGGCTTAAAAGGTAAACATTAGTTTTTTCTCGAAGTTGGATATAAAATTGAGTCCCTGTAGGTGTTTATCATCTCGTAAGTTAATGGTAGAATCGTCACTTATCAGTAATGAAAAAAAAAAACCATTAGGTAAGTAAGAAATATCTTCAAGGAAAAACACATTTTCAAAATTTAACCCGCGACGAGACTTGAACTCGCGTCTCTGCATAGTTCGAGCCACGAGTAAAATTTTAAGGATGAATTTTACTTGAATATCTTTAAAGAAGATAGCCTAGAGCATCAAAAAATCTAATTACGAAAAAACCTTTTGTTCCTAAGAGATTCAGTTTATTAAATCAGCAATATCTCAAACCAAGCTGAAAATAAAATACGAACGGACAGGTTATAATTTTAGATATTTGCCAGACCACCCGTATAATTTTGCCGATATCTAAACAAGGTAATCTAGAGTAAAACCAATAAGAAACGTTAAATTGAACTTTGAGAACAGATAATCGACAGCTCGACGGCATATATTTTATGCGGGAATTTATATTATTATGCTTGTACCTGGCACACTTGAATAATAGCTATATGCAGCTACTTGCACGTGCCAGTATGTCAGGATAACGTGTATCTGGCACGCCTGTTTATATCCACCCACATTGTGTCAGTACCTATGCCGGTAACTAGCCTACAAGGCACTGTTCTTTTTAAGCGACTTTCAAAAAGGAGGATTACAATTTGGATGTGGGTTTTAGGGTTTACAAGAAAACCTTGTAAGTTAGGTATGTTATGGTATAAGACTATTAGCAGCGACTCCCGAATTTACCGTCGTAAGTCCCGATCCTGCCTAAATGAACACCCTTTATTAATGGATACCCTCAAATCACCAAGAAGGCACCCTCCAAATATCATGAATCAAGGACCAGCACTTTGGCGTTCATATTTAGTTCAGTTATTCCGCCAGTCAGCCAATCAATCAGTCAAAACTTTGAATTTTAAATGTAGGTATAGAAAATAAAATCTAAGTGAAATACTTGTCCAAATGATTGATTGAATTCGTTATTAAAGAGACAGTAAGGTCACGCGAAGCTGACATTAAAGTAATCTTGAATTAGAGAATTCATCAATTTTGAAGTCGTTAGTTTTTTGTCGGAAACACGGTTACCGAGACGAGACGGTGTTATTAGGTATAGTTGTGTCTATTTCATACAGATCGAGCTTTCATCTTTCATTAGTTATGACTCAGTCAAAAATGCACTACGAATTTCAGATCCAGTCATAATTAATTATACAAGATATACCGGGTATGCCCTTTTAAGCCGAAAGGGGGTTCTTCTAGACATCTAGGCGAACAACTTTAGTTCTACGACTTTTGAAAATTCGAACATTTAAAAAAAAAATGAGGTTATGTTTCACTGAAAAACAGCTAGTTGCTTTTGAAAATAAAAGGTAATTGAAGTATTGATTGTAGTAGACCAAACTAAATGAAAGGACAACATAAGGTCAATGAACTTGCCGTGGTGTTTTGGGGGCTTAGTAGCCACTTGGCATAGCAATCCAGCTATGTCGAGCGGTGAACCAAGAGGCGCACTAGGTAGGTACACTTCACATTCGCTCATACACTCACACACATAATACACATTTCACATACACACATTACACATCTTCCCATACACTACACATCAATAGGTGGGTGCCCTTGCCTTTATTGGCCGGGGTACGTGTTTAGCATAGGTGCCTCCCGCGAAAGCGGGGATGGGTCGTTCGGGCTTGCCTTCACCGGCCTGCCTCGTGGAGAGACCACGTTAAAAAACCTGAAAGCTAAGTTGGTGACGCAGGGCGAGAGCTGTGTGGCCGCCCAGTAGGCGGTCTTTACTGCGTCCCCAGGGGGGTACCTGCCGCCCCACCTCTGGGTTACAAATAAAGGCCCCACAGGTGCCGACCGGCTCCGGCCCTAGTGGGTATTAACCGTGTTCTCGTGGGAACTGAATGGAGAATTATAAAAAACAAACCCTAACAACAAAAATCGGAGTAGGAAAGGAGAAGAAGTTGGAGCGCAGAAAGGAGAGAGAAAGAAAGAGGCTCGAAAGAGCGAAGGACGGACCTGATGGGTCGGAAAGCGAAAAAGACGGGCACTCGCCTGCGCCAATGGCGAAACAAGCGCCGCAAAGACGACATGGCGTCATTGTTAATGAGCTGCCAGACCCTATTCTAGGGACAACTCGCAGCGGCGACAGCGAAAGAGATGTCAGGAGGGACGTGGATCTCTCTGACTCAACTACTAGCCACGAGGCTAGCATGAAGTCTGCCTTTAGTGGCAGTGACAAAGGCGTCTGCAAGACGCCACGGAAGAGGTCCCGCAGCCGAGAGGACTTAGACAGCGATGACTTGGGCGTAAAGACCTTTGTCTGGAGTGAGCAGACGAAGTCTACCAAACAAAGAGGGCGCGGCCGTCCCCCTACAACAGGGGAGTATGTGGGTTTGGCATCGGCCAAACAACAGCTTGTTGAGGCAGAAAAGCAGTTCATGCGCCTCCAAGCTGAAAAGGAGATTGCGGCTGCGGATGCATCGGCCCGCGAACTCCGGTCGAAGTATCCAACTCTATTAGAGCTTCAAGCGCGACCAACATCAAGCGGAACGTCTCCTGAGGTCCACACGCAGTCCACTGCCGGACTCAGCCTCAGAGTTGAAAGCGACGTGCGTTCTATCATGCACGTCGCTAAAAAGAGCGGGAACCTGTGCGGGCGCTTTCAAAAGCAGTTGAAGGATGCTGCCGCCAGCCTTCAAGAAGTGGTTCACGAGTTGAGCCAAAGAACCGTTAATGACGAAACCGCGGTTCTTCAAGCCGAGAACGCGCAGATGCGCAAAGAAATAACTGACCTCCAGAGAGAGATGACCTCCCTCAAGGAGGAAATGAAGAAGGCCCGTCAGCCTACGTCTGTTGGTGCTGAGACCCGTCCCACTCTAACCCCGATTACGGGCTTTAATATTGAGGAGCTGAAGCGCTCGCTCTTAACTGACCTCGGCACTATGCTGAATGCACGTCTAGAGGTTATCAGCGAGCGTCTTCCCCCTGCTAAACGGGTTCGCCCACCTCTAGCAGGAGATAGGACCCGAGAAGGGCGCCTGCCCTCGCCAGATTTACCGATGCCGCCATCAACGGTTTCGACGCAACCGGCCCAGGAGCCCCCAGCTCCTAGTGCAGCAAAGAAGGGAAGAAAGAGAGTCAAGAAGAAGAGCGGAAGTCAGGGAGATCATGCCCCCACTACTCCTGCCACCTCCCAGCCAACAACTGCTGCCCCATCAAACGGGTGGACTACAGTTGGGAGAAATGGCCGAAAGGCAACCAACAAGTCCAAATCTCCTCAGGAGAGCAAGGCGAAGCCAAAGCTGCGGGTACCCAAGACTGCGGCGGTAGTAGTTACGCTGCTACCAGAGGCCGAGAAACGCGGTATAACGTACGCATCGGCGCTGGCGGAGGCCAAGTCCAAAGTTAATTGGACGGAGCTCGGCATCCCTGCCTTACGCCCGCGTAAGGCAGAGACGGGTGCTCGCATCTTTGAGGTGTCTGGGCCAGAAAATGCGGCAAAAGCCGACGCTCTGGCTGAGGGGATCAGAGCGACCCTTGGTGACGAGTGTGTCAAGGTTCACCGGCCTATGATGACCGCGGAGATCCGCGTAGCTGGACTGGACGACTCCGTCACCAAGGAAGAGCTCTGGGCGGCAATAGCCCGTGATGGCAACTGCACAATGGAGGCTGTAAAAGTAGGCGACATCCGGCAATCCTCCCGTGGCATGGGTGCTGCGTGGGTTCGCTGCCCGATTAGCGCAGCCAAAAAGATTGCCGAAGGTGGCCGTCTTTTGGTGGGTTGGGTGGCAGCCAGCGTAAGGCTGTTGGAACCCCGCAAACTGCGGTGTTTCAGATGCCTACAAGTGGGACATGTCCGGGCAAAGTGCCTGTCTGAGACCGACCGGAGCGAGTTCTGCTACCGGTGCGGCAAGACCGGTCATAAGGTGCGTGACTGCTCGCCCCCCCACACTGTCCTCTGTGTGTGGAGGCCGGACTTCCCGCTAACCACCAGGTGGGCACCAAACCTTGTGCGGCTCAAAAGCCCAAAAAGAAGAAGACTGCTGCAACCGGATCCACACCTCCGGCTCCAGCCAGCTCCACCGCTCCTAACTCCCAGGACGCGGACATGGTCGAGGCGGGTGCAGATGTCGAGTGTCCGTAATGGATTACGCCCATACACACCGCATCCTGCAGCTGAACGCCAACCACTGCTCCGCTGCACATGACCTGCTCTATCAGGTCATTGCTGAGTGGGGCATCGAGTTGACAGTCATTTCGGAGCCCCTCTACGTTCCTCGTAGGGGAAACTGGTTAGTGGACACGGCGAACCCAAATCTGGTCGCGATTCTCCCTACCAGTGGACTGTGCGTACCGCCCCCGTCGCTCATCGCCCGTGGCGTGGGCTATGTGGCGGCACAATGGCGAGATGGAGTCGTTGTTGGAGTGTACTTTTCACCAAACCGACGCGACTCCGAGTTCGAGGACTTCCTGGACGAGCTTGGGGCCCTCTTAGACCGCATACAACCTCGTCCGGTAATCATCATGGGAGACTTGAACTCCCACTCCACCAGGTGGGGCGGCACTCAGCCGAACTCCAGGGGGCTAATTCTCGGTCGCTGGATCGACGATCACGATCTGGAGGTCGTGAACCGGGGGTCGGTACACACCTGCGTGCACCCGCGGGGGAATTCGATCGTGGATCTCACGCTCGCTTCCCCAGCTTTCGCGCGCAGGGTACATGACTGGAGGGTCGTCGAGGAGGTGGAATCTGGTTCCGATCACCGGTACATCCGGTTCCCGATCTCCACCCAGACCTCCAACCCTCCAGTCCAAACCCCGCGGTCCGACCGTCCCCAGTGGGCGTTGAAACAGCTTGACCGGGAGCTGTTGGAGGAGGCAGCCATCGTCCAGGCGTGGGTGCCCATACCGGAGGTCCTGGACGACGTCAGCGCTGAAGCCGAGTGGCTCACTCGCGCTCTGACGAGTGTGTGTGACGCGGGCATGCCGCGCGTGAAACCGCGTGGCCCTCGTCGACGGGTGTATTGGTGGAGCGAAGAGATCGCCTCTCTACGCTCCGCGTGCGTCTCAGCTCGCCGCCCTTACACCCGTCACCGGAGTCGCCGTCGCGGTCGCCGGCTCGCGCCGGGTGAGGAGGACCCAGTGGAGGAGCAGCTCCACGCCGCCTACAAAGCGGCCAAAAAGGCGCTGAAACTGGCCATAGTTGCAGCGAAGGACCAGGCGCGCAAAGAAATGCTCGCGGCCTTGAGCGAGGACCCATGGGGGCGTCCCTACCGTCAGGTAAGGGAAAAGCTCAGACCGTGGGCCCCGCCGTTGACAAGGTCGCTTGAGCCAGATTTCGTTGCGCAGGTCGTGGCAGCGTTGTTCCCGCGAAGGGAGGAGCATGACCCTCCGTGTATGAACCCGCCGTCATCCTCAAGACTGGAGGATGAAGAGGAAACCTCCATCGAGGTTACCGCTGAGGAGCTAAAGATGGTCCTCCGTCGCCTCAGCGCCAAGAACACCGCCCCTGGGCCTGACGGCATACCGGGGCACGCGCTCGTTCTGGCCTCGAGGCACTTGGGGGACCGTCTGAGGAGGCTGTTCACCGTCTGCCTGGAGCGAGGGGAGTTCCCTGCTCGGTGGAAGGTGGGCGGCCTCGTGCTCCTGCGGAAAGAGGGGAGGCCTTCGGACTCACCATCGGCGTATAGGCCGATCGTTCTGCTGGATGAGGCGGGCAAGCTCTTTGATGTCATTGCCGCACGCCTCTCCAGCCACCTCGCCCGTACTGGGCCGGATCTGTCGGCACACCAGTACGGGTTTCGGAGGGAACGGTCGACCGTCGGCGCAATACTACGCGTGAGGGCCCTCGCCGAGGAGGCCGTAAATGAGGGTGGAGTGCTGTTGGCGGTGTCCTTGGACATCGCCAACGCTTTCAATACGCTGCCGTGGGCGTGCATAAGAGAGGCCTTACGTTACCACCGCGTACCGGAATACCTGCGCCGCACCCTCGAGGCGTACCTGTCCGACCGGACGGTCGCCTTCGAGACGCAGGACGGGGGGCGGTGGTGGCGGATGACGTGCGGAGTTCCTCAGGGGTCGGTCCTCGGACCGCTCCTGTGGAACATAGGCTATGATTGGGTGCTTCGCGGTGCCCTTCTCCCTGGCGTGGCCGTCACGTGCTACGCGGACGACACGTTGGTCACGGCCAAAGGGAGGTCCTACCGCGAGGCATCAATCTTAGCCACGGCGGGCGCGGCGCACGTGGTCCAGAAGATCCGCAGACTGGGGCTCGAGGTGGCCCTTGGTAAAACCGAGGCCATCTGCTTCCACGGTCCGCGTGTGAGGCTCCCCAGCGATTTCCACCTCATCATAGGCGGAACCCGCATTCCTGTCGGGTCAACCCTGAAATACCTGGGGTTGACTCTAGACAGCAGGTGGAATTTTAGGGCACACTTTGCTCTGTTGGAGCCGAGGCTGATGGGAGCGGCTGGCGCACTATCTCGGCTGTTACCTAATTTAGGCGGGCCAAGCGTCACGACACGATGCTTGTACCTCGGCGTCCTGCGGTCCATGGCGCTTTACGGCGCACCGGTGTGGGCCGCTAGTTGCTCGGATGGCGTCATCGGCACACTCCGCCGCGTGCAGAGACTGATGGCCATCCGAGTGACGCGGGGATACCGCACGGTGTCAGCCGAGGCGGCCGTGGTCCTCGCTGGGTCCATCCCTTGGGACCTCGACGCGAAATCCCTCGCGTCACTGTACCGGTGGCGCGAGGATGCGCGAAGTCGGGGCGACCGACCGGCGCAAAGGGTAGTGGACGAGCGGCGCGAGGAGCTCCGACAGGCCCAAGTCGAGGTGTGGCAGGCACGGCTGCATCGGCCGTCAGCGGGAGTCTGGACGGTGGAGGCCATAAGGCCGATTTTGGAGGAGTGGCTGGGCCGTAACCACGGTGCGCTTTCGTTCCGCCTCTCCCAAATACTTACGGCACACGGGTGCTTCGGCACTTATTTGTGCCGTATCGGTAGAGAGGCGGACGAACGATGTCACCACTGCCCATGCCTTAGCGACAGTGCGGCACACACGCTGTCTGAGTGCCCTGCCTGGGCTCAGGAGCGTACGGCGATGTTGTCTGTTGTCGGGCCCGACTTGTCGCTGCCGGCCGTAGTCTCGGCCATGGTCGACAGCGACGAGGCGTGGCAAGCCGTCCGACATTACGCGGAAGCTGTAATGGGCAAAAAAGAGGCCGCGGAGCGAGAGCGCGAAGCCACTCGCGACTCAAACCGCGTAGCGCGCACCCGGCGCGGAAGAAGAGTCAGAGATGACCTCCTTCCGCCCTAAGCGGCTCTTGGCGGCGGACTCGGGGGAGTCCGTCGCCAAACAATGAGCCCCGAGATGGCGGCGGCGTGTCCACGCCGCCTCTCGAAGAGGGATTTTTTCCCCACTCCGTGGGTTTTTGGAGAAGGGGTCTTAGGAGACCACCCGCCGCTGGGGCTCACCGATGAACCTCCGAGAGGAATTCCGGTGGGCTCTAGCAATTGCGGAGCGCTGGACACCGAGGGGTTTAGTGGGTAAACCTCTGGCCGAAACACGGCCCCAGGCCAGAGGGACCCCCACACACCTGGCACCTGAAGGTCTTAAGGCGATTCCCCTCGTTAAAAAAAAAAAAAAAAAAAAAAAAAAAAAAAAAAGGTCAATGAACTTTAACTCTGAGAAACAGCTGATTTTCAAGTAAACATTACACTTAAATTTTCGCAAAGTACTTCGAATTTACAAAAGTCGTAGAACAAAAGTTGTTCGCCTAGACTTCTAGAACAACCCCCTTTTGACTTAAAAGGGCATATTCGTTACACCTTGCATAGATAAGAGGACATTTAATATTCATTTAGAAGGTTTCAGTGCTTCTGACTGACTAAATCAATGCACAGCTTAAACCGCTGGTTTTAAAGACACGGTGTAAAAGGGTTTTTAGATAATTACATTACCAAAACCTAATTATATTATTTTATATTGGTACTCATACATATATAATTCGAAATCTTCACTGATCTATAAATTGACTGACTGAATGACTTATTAAATATCAACCTAGAGCTTAAACGGTGGTCCTTGAGATATGAAATTTTAGAAGTGTGTTTTTTGTAGTGTGTAGAGTTTTCGAAATTCCTACGAGATTGGAAACAACGCGTGTGAAACCGCAGGGTGCTGGTGCTGGTATTTTCTAGTACTATTTTCTATGTGTGCAGTTTAGGTTTGTCAGTATGTACAATTAGCTTAGTATGTGCCTACTAGCTCTAATCTAACCCAAGTTAAACTGTAGCTCGCAGTTAATTAACCTATGTTAATAAAATTGCCTCTAATTACCTCTACGGACATTTGTAATTGTGTTCATGAATTCAAATGTCAATTTATTTCGTGTTTAAATGTCTTGAAACGATCGTTTTCATCGAATAAGTAAATCTAAATCAAAGATTGATATTGTGATATGTTATATACCTATAAGTTAAAAATCAATCTTTCCAGCTTAAAAATGATCTTATCTTGGGAAATTAATCTAATCTAAGGAAACCTAATCTAGGTTATTATTTTAATCTTTTAAGTTAAAGATCAGACTACAGGTCTTGGAAGCCACGAGTGACGGTCTAGATTAGTGAAAGTCCTATCGGATTCATATTTAGGAGCCAACGTACTTACAAGAATTCTTCATTAGAGTTATTGTATGCCCTAACTAAACTAATTTAGCTTGAAGCTTAAACCCTAATTTCGTTAAGTAACTAGTGTCATGCATTATCCTACTATTATTATAAAGCTGAAAGTATGTGTGTATGTGTGTTCGTTACTCAATCACGTAATAACCGCTGAACCGATTGCGGTAAAACTTGGAATATAGGTAGCTGGATACCGGGAATAACACAGGCTACTTTTTATCGCGATAATCCCGCGGGAACGGGAATTACGCGGGTGAAGCCGCGGGGCGCAGCTCGTAAAGTATATAAAATATATTTTCCAAGAAACTATCTCGCAGATATTGCTGAAAGCTATATTGCTTAATTGCTATAAAAAGTGTCTAGTTACGCATTATTTTTATTAAAAATGACTATAAATTGCATGTCACTAGTTTCGTAATGTAAATCCCGCTAAATTGTCGTTGGATAGTCAGATTTAGAGCCTTAGTTCTGCAATGGTAGGTAATACTAATAATAAAATTACATGTAATGGATGGAGTGTTATTTTTAAGTAAGTTAATATAAATGTTGTTAACTTAAACCATAAACCCTGGTTAAATGTTAAACTTTAGTTAGGGTTTACAATTTAATAACTCACAAACTTCGAAGTCCAACTCTCTCGATTGTACCTAAACAAGAAAACAATTTTAAAAATCTGGTCTAAGTATACAAGATAATACAATATATGACAAAAAGAATTAAACGTAATTCGTCCAATTGACAATTCGTCCTACGTCGTTAACTTTGATCCATTTGTAACTGAAAGTCTATTACGAAACGATTTATTCCCTCAACCTCGCTTCTCATAATGTCGCTTACGACTCCGACGTCTTACCTGCATTCCCATTACATCGCTCTTCACCTTACTATAAGTCCCACAACGTCGCGCCTACTTTGGTACACGTATCGACCGAAAGGTAGTGTCTGTTTGTTCTAGACCAATAATTACTATACGTTCAAGACGAAAAAAACAAAGTAAAATATTGAGAATTATTGGTTAAGAACGAACAGAAACTACCTACTGACTTTCGGTCGGTCGGTCTGTACGTTTCGTAATAGCCCTCCTGGTCCCCTTTGGAACTTGTTCGGATTAAGCATTATTAAAAAAGTAAGTATGTAAATTTTCAACTCCAAAAGTCTTAAGTATGTTTAAAGGAAATTTAGTGACTTCGATCTCTCTTGTATTTTATAGCCTTTTAGATTAGCAAAGTCACCAAAGATTTATTCGGCGACTCGTGCGCATTTCAACCGACAATCGCCAATAGAAATAGTTATCTGATCGCACACCTGTTAGTTTAAGTTGTATTTGGTGTCGTTTGTTATCCTTGGACGTCGAACGTATATTGTATGGTACAAATAAAGCCGTTTTGTGGTAAATGGTGCGTAAATTAGATGTTTTGTGTCAGGTTTTGGTGAATTATTATTGTTTACTAGCTGTGTCCCGTAGTTTTATTCGTGTAAGTGCCGATCTCGCATAATATAAGTTAAATAAAAGTTGCTTCAATTTCCAGTATTCTGCATTTCAAGTTTCATTGCGAGCGGTTCAGTAATTTTTGCGTGATTCAAACACAAAAATCATATAAAACTTTCGCATTTAAAATATTAGTGACATATTTGGAATAGGTACTCTTAGATTAGACCATCTAACTACAACCATCAAAAGTTTTAAGGGTTTAGAAACAAATACTTTTGATCATCAGTCAGTTCAGACCATTGGTTCAGGCAGTAAATTGATGCAATTTTAAACCGCGAAATATGGCATATATTTGGGAAAATCTTGTCGAAAACACTCGAAAGTAAACGGAACTACTTTTCTAGTAGAAATTCAGGTTTTGAAACAGATAAGATCGCCTACGTGATCCAGTTATCTTGATAGTTTATCGTGGGACATGTCCTACAACAAAATCGACCCTATATAACTTTCTTTCTACTTTTATATTTTTAAATATACAAGATGTAACGGGTAAGCTCTTTTAAGCCGAAAGGGGGTTGTTTTAGACGTCTAGGCGAACAACTTTTGTTCTACGACTTTTGGAAATTCGAAGCACTTTTCGAAAATTTTAAGTGTAAAGTTTACTTGAAGATCAGCTGTTTCTTAGAGTTCGAGGTCATCGAGGTCACATAATGAAAGGACAACATAAGGACAACCTTATGTTGTCCTTTCATTAAGTTTGGTCTACTACAATCAAACCTTCAATTACCTTTATTTTCAAAAGCAGCTGTTTTTTCAGTGAAACAACCTCAAAATTTTCAAAAACAAGTTCGAATTTTCAAAAGTTGTAGAACAAAAGTTGTTCGCCTAGACGTCTAGAACATTCGCCTTTCGGCTTAAAAGGGCTTACCCGTTAAATCTTGTATATGTAGAAAGAAAGCTGTACGGTAAACAATCTTATATCACAGTATCCTCCTAATATTACAAATATAAAAATGTGTGTGAAAGTAATTAAGTAAACGAGTATGTTTGTTACTTCTACACGCAAGAACTACTCAATCGATTGCGATGAAACTTTATAACTGAAGATCTGGATTAAAACATTTAGACTACATTTTATCCCGATATGCCCGCTAAATCCTGGGGGAATATCGCAATAAATAGTAGGCTAAGTATTTTTACAGGCTTATCTACATACCGACTCTCATAGCAATCGGTTTAGAGGTTTTTGCGTAAAAAAGCAACAAACTTTTCAGGCATAAACTTTAACCTTCACAATATTAGCAGGATTTCCCTAAGTTCCAGAGTGTGTTAAGCCCTCTTTAGGCATTCGTCAATACTTAACAGCAAGAATAAACTACCAGTGAATACTGTACTACCTACATGTTAAAGCAGCATTACCCGCTATAATGTGGTTAACATTGTACCCAGTGACCTGGATTTATGAACGACTTGTTATGATTATGATAGACAGGTACCTAAACCGACTACATCCCGCGATTTCACTCGAATAAAAAATAAGTCTACCAAACGTTACTAGAGGATATAGGTACCTAAATAAATAATATATCTACGTTAATTTTGTCTTAGGTTTTCGCGATTTTGCATTACTAAATAAAACACAATATTTAAGGGGTTTTACTCGCGTTGTATTTATAACGACATTTGGCTTTTAAATTACATCTCAGTCAATTTCGAAAACGCTAAATGTAAAGTTAGCAAAGTAGAGTTCCTTTTGTAATAATGCCGTTATCAAATAGGTAAATATTGTGTTTATAATAAAACACAATGTTTACCGGGTTTTACTATACATATGTTATACCTATGTCTAGCCGCCAAACTAAGCAACTAGACTAGTACTATGGGTTTCAAGAAAAAATAACAATACCTACTTAGGTACTTACCTTCTAAAAATTTACTCGCGGCGAGGCTCGCGAGTGGGCAATGCAGAGACGCGAATTCGAGCCTTGCCGCGAGCGAATTTTTGAAGATGTATCTAAGTCTAGCTAGAGCGTGAAAAATAAAAACGTGTAAAGCCGTGAAATCTACTGTTCGCAGAATTACTAGTAAATTTGGTTCGTTGACGCATCTAACCCGCATAAATTTATTGCAATTATAGAGACAGCTGTTGTTTCATTATCATTTAATTTTATTACCCGCCCTTGCGAATTCTAAGTGAACTCAATTGCAAATGGTCAAATAGATGTTTCATATAAAACATAACCCTTGTCTTACAGTCGGGGAAAACGAACAATATTTCAAACTTAGGTTTAGATAGGTAATTGTGGGTTAGATTTGCTTTCGTCAATGGTATTTAACTCTTTAACTTGTAATGCAAGTATAATGTACAATTACAAATAAGGAAACCCTTATAAAGTTTTTTGTGGTTCTCATTGAAAGACACGTTACCGATACCACACATCCATGTGCTATTTGTACACATCTTTATAATATAATATAATCGAGTATGAACATACTTTCCTAGGCTGTAAATGAAAAGCCTTTCCTCAGCGATGTGAATCAACTACACCTTTAACCTTTACCAAAAAAAAATGTAAAACCATAATTTACATATCATAACAATAACCGATCAGTTGTCACTCATCAGATCGGTTCATTTAACTTATGGACTTAACTCCCGTAATTTACCACATGTGGTGAGACCATTAACTTTGAACTGATTCAGGTCATCGCGTTGACGAAGTTATGAACTTAAAAATATTAACAGAAGAAAGTTTTACCTTTAGGTATATTCGGTACAACTTTATTAACGTACTGATTTGATAGAAATACTGCGAGGTATACCTATTATTATAAAGTACCTATACCAACATTTTATTTTGTTATTACAGCTAATTTATCACTCCAATTAAGTAAGTGATAAATGAAAGAAATTAAAGCCATCATACGATTCAAGCATCCATGGGAAACATTTTTATGGCCAATTTAATTGATCATACTCGACCATTATTACTTAGGTTACCATGTAACTGCAGCAAATTGGTAGTGTTAGTGTACAAGTAAATAACACTTTACTTGTGGTACTTATGCAAAGTAAGTTACTTAATTGGATTTGTTTTTCAATCTACAGCTAAATATTTGTAGAGTAGCACAAACAAATTTTAAAGACTTTCGAAGTCGATTTCAAATTTTCGGGCGGCAAGCTTCGCTCGAGCAAAGGAGCAGTTTGCGTTTTAAAGATATCCAAAATTTGATATCGATACCATTGTACTTAGTCCATCTTCTATTTTAAATTTGACAATTTTGGTGTTTCCTGATAATGTCCATATTATAGAGTCAATATGAAGTTTCGGTTGCAGTCCACTTGTCAGTTTAAGTGTATCAGATAAAATGAAATTTTGGTCTATTTAGGTACGGAAGTCATGGCCCTGGAAAGAAATAATAATTTTATTGCTTTCCAGTAAACTTGTAAATAAAATACGAACCCATAAACTTTCACGTTTATAATAATAAAACCCTACTAATACCATAAATACGAAAGTCTGCTTTATGTACAATTAACTCGGTTTAGAAAATCCAACTTAGCTATGCAGTATTCAAATAACAATTAGAGAAAATATAATAGTTAGTTATAGAAACCAACAGAAACAGGGAAAGGGTACGATTCTCAAAACCGCTAGTAAAGAAAGGAGCGTGCGGTGAAAGTGTCAGATTACGAACCTGCCCGTGTAATGGTCAACAATAATTCTTAGTTAACATTCGTACTGCAAAGATGTTTAAATTACACACAGAAGACGTTCAATATATGCTCATGTTTTTACTCCTAGCAGTTATTTTTTTTAGCAAA
The DNA here is from genome assembly GCA_949358125.1 of Idaea dimidiata. NCBI lineage: Eukaryota > Metazoa > Arthropoda > Insecta > Lepidoptera > Geometridae > Idaea > Idaea dimidiata. The sequence goes on from OX442328.1 coordinate 16,424,614, forward strand.
ACTCCATAATTTTTTAGGTAGTACCTATTATGGAATTAACTTGAAATACTTTTGAAACCAATTTAGACGGGAAATTTAGACATAAATTCAGTTTTTTTTAAATAAATATAAAAGTAGGTATAATTTTCAATGTTATTATATCTACATTTTGCCTCCTATTTTCGCGATTTTGATTTAAAATTAAAATCATTTTTATTCCACTTCAAAAAAGGATTCTTCTTTTTTAAAAATTATTCTAAATTCGACCACAAATATTTTTTTTATTTTTAATCGACTAGCTTTATTATTTTTAGTATTTTATCAATGCATTACGTTTCGAGATCTCTTCCGTATCGCAAAGGTCCGTACTATGATGTTCTATTTATTCCTCTAAAATGTCAAAGTTTGTTGTACTTACAACACTGTACACCCGTCTGTCGTATTTCTGTTCCAACAGACAGTGTAATGATACTAAATGCATTATTTTAAGACTTTTATCAGAGTAAGGAAATAATTTTAGAGAAGACCTAGTAGAAACGTTTAGTGCGTACTTGGTTGTTAGTATGCAACGAAACTGAATATTTAGGTACTTATTTTATGCCCGTTATTGCAGTCCTTATCGCAGTAACTAAATAGATAGATTAATTCTTCTAATTAACTACTGAAATGGTTCTTATGTACCGTCCCGTGATTCCGGTTTTACATTTATATTACTTGAATCCAAGGAGTAAATTAAATTATTTAATTGAAGACATGTCTAATAAAACCATATACGCTGCCTAACGTACCTGCTGTGGTATCATCTAATTAGCATCCACCGCTACTAGTTGCTATTTACTGTCAAAAAATATATTTCGTATTCTACATTGCTGCTTTGAAGTAATCACCGGTAACAACCACGTTACGTCAAAGCAGCAATGTACTGTAACTTAGCAACTACTAGCGGTGGATGCTAATTAGATGATACCACTGCTGGTCTAACCATCGAAACATTGTACGCCCAGTGCAGCGTGGTGAACTGTTGTGGCTTGTTGTAGTATTATCATCGGCCCATGTACATGGTTATACAATAAATTATTTCTTGTATCACTCTGGGCTGCTCACTTGATCTAGTGTTTCCAGTTGAGAGTTTAGATATATTACTAACAGAAGTCTATCGCTAGATTGATTGATTGATTGATTAATTCTTTATTGCAACACACCAAAAATAAACATAATACAACAAAAGAAAAAATAAACGGCCTTATCGCTTTAAAGCGATCTCTTCCAGGCAACCTTTGGATGGAAAAGAAGTGAAGAATGATGAAAGGTAGGGTGTTCAAACTGGAGAAAAGTCGGGTCAGTCAGCTAGACGGAGCTAATGTGTTTTTCATGGCAGGTTTTGGCCACGGTTTGTTACTATCCACTCGCGTGAGTCGTAGCACCAACAGGACTTGTCTGTGTTCCAATAGGTAGACCGATGCAGCCACTCAGGAGGTCAAGACGGATCTTGTTCCACTGCTATGCCGTCTTTTCTCTTCTACATAAGTAAGTAAGCGTGTTACATCTAAGACCATTATTATTTACATCAGATGAGATAGTGGTCAAACGCTCATTTTGTTTATAAAAAAATGTGAATTCGGGCATTAAAAACAGTTTTTTTTTTCAAAATAAAATATGTTTTTAAAGAAGTGGTTTAAAATAACCTTTTCAACGCTGATGGTCCTAATTTAAAACTACCAACAAAAAACGAGTTGATTGTGAATTGAAAAACCCAATATTTATCTCGACGTTATTTATTGCGGTGCAACTAAATCGCTGAGCATTGAGAACATCCCAAAATCCAAATATGAAATATATTTATTGTAACAAACCATTACACCTACTTAAATGATGGGACCACCAAAGGTTTAGGTTGAAAAATAAAGAAAACAACATATTGCGACGCGTGCTCGATGCGATGTGTAAAGTGTGAGAAATATTTTTTTTGCTAAAAGAATATTGGAATAAAATGTTTTAACAAGTCACCAAGCCAGGACGTACGAAATATGAATGAGTTAAGTACTTTTTTTTGTTGCTAGCATTAACGGAAGTAGTTTAGAGTTATTGCAAAGAAAATTCGAAAAATAATATCAAGGAAAAAACCCCATGAAAAATACCCCACGCAACTGGATTCAAACCCGTGCCCCTCGATGCAGGGCGAGTGCCCACTATACCATGCACGTGGGAACTTTGGGAACACAAGTGCATTTTTCATGCATAATATTTCTAGTAGAATTAATGAGTATAATTTCATATCAACATCGCAAAAACCTCTTAAAATTCAATTTTTTTTGGTCAAAAACTAATGTTGCTTGCTTGTTTTCTAGTAAAGAGAACTCTCCTAGTGGTAAGATCTCAATCTGTGTCTCAATCGTGACATCAAATTCGTATGTTTGCACGAATTGTTGAACAACTGCTCCTTACTCGTGGCTCGTCGCGATATTTATCGTGCGTCTGGTGTCGACCGATCGTGAGATATCGAGCGATAGGTATCGTACGATGTCATGTTCGGCGCCCGGTGAGGTTATCTGGTGATCTGATTGTCAGGTTGCATTATTTGGAAATTGAATACTAACCGCAGTTATTAAGGCTGCTTAATATCGTGTTTATAGCTCATTGCGGCTCATATCGGTTTTATAAGGTCGTTATAATGTAATTTTAGTATTACAGACTACTACTGTTATCAAATTTTGCAATCTTTTTAGCTCTTTTGACAGGCTTCTGTACTTGAACTGTGAAAATGTCAATGTGAGGTTTTATTTAGTAAAAATTAATTTAAATAATGTTTATTACATAGTAGGTACTTTTGAAGTGTTAACCTTTTAAAAGTGCTCGTAAAGAGATGATGTATTTTTTATGTGAAAATAACTGCTATAAAATGTGTTAAACAATAAATAACTGCTTATTATTGTTTTTAAATGAATGGCCTTGTTGGGTCATGAGGTATAGCATAAAGATACTAAGCTGTTTTATTGAAATTCTCGGTTTTGCGAGAAATTCGGAAAATTAAGTTAAAACAGGTCTCCATCTATCTATCTTTATTAGTTCAGAAGTTTCTTCTCAATCAGTTCAGTAGTATTTGCATTGAATAATTTGTAACGTATAACTAAATAAATATGCTTTAATAGCTGCGTTTACCATCTATAGTTCATGAAATGTAGATTAGTTTTAACAACTCTACGCAAAATAGAATAAATAATATATTATGTAGGAAGGAGGAAACTCGTACAGCGATGTAAGGAAAACACTTCCCATTTCATCAAGTATAATGATGCACCACATTCATATAATTATGATTTCCATGTGAATTACCTACATGTTATTATTTCTTTTAATAAACGAGATAAATTGACAGACAGACGAATGGACATTGGACAATAAAGTGAGCCAATAAGGGTTCCTTTTTAACCTTTTGAGTTATGGATCCCTAAAACGACACCTATTAAAGTAATTGACTGATGATTGACTGCTAATTGCCGGCACGGTTTGATGTTATGATTGGAAATAGCTAATTGCAGTCGTTACCGCGATTCAGCGGACGTCCGAGTAAGTACCACCTACAATTAAACGTGCATGAAAGTTCGTTATTAAAAAAAACTCTTGGGAAAGTTTGTGTGGGATTTTCCGCGGTGAAAAGGTTAGATTGGTTTATTAATAATAATTGTTTATGGTTATTATTGACACAGTTTAGATAATAAATTAATAATACAGCATCATAAACGGATCAACAGAAATGGCCGAGCTGTCACTATAGTTTAATTAGTAGATTTACGCCTCGGCGCTTTTCTTTAGCCGTAGTCGGGTAAAAAAAACTAAGTAAGTTCTCACTTCACTCTCTAAATGGTTAACCCATGTGAAATTATCAACAATTCACCTATTTATCTCATTGAATATAAACCAGGAAGTATTTATTATACAACATCATCAGGGACTAAACAAAAACCCTACAATATCATCCATAGGTATGTACTTACATAGGTACATTACAGCAGGAAGTGAGATGTTCCCATACTTCTAAATGAATTAACTTTTTTCGAACCTAAGCAAAGAGTTCAATTAGAACGAACCTCCTTGCTAAATGGTTCACACGGGTTTTACGTACTCACTATTAATTATTCTGTGACACGGGATGGAATTATTTGAAATGTCAACTTCTCACTGTTACAAAACGTAGGTACATTTTACCCATAGAGATTTTACTGAGGTGGTAAATTGACTTATGAATAGAACTGCTTTAACACGAAAATAGATCGTTTACTAAAGGATTTTCGTGATTTAAGAGCTTAGTAACTATAAGTTTACTTATCTAGCACCTCTGCACAGTTTAACTTCAATCCATAAAGCAGTAGTTGTAATCGATGGATAAATTACCTGAAAATCGGAGAAAAATCTAATAAATAAGACTGTAGTGTAGGTACGTACATAATTAATAATTTATTTCCTTTAGCGTTTAAAGTTAAGCAACAAACAAACATGGCTCCCTTCTACAGATAATAAATCATTACCACAGATATATCAAACGCTTTCTCGTGGTACAGGCGAATGCTACATTCAGCCAGTTGATGTATGTAGTTCATAGAATACAATAGTGCATAATCAAATGATAATCTTTAAATACATTAAGCTCCTTGTTATTACATTTTGAATCACTTTGATTTCAATATGGATCCGATTGGAAGATGGAATGTTTAGGAGTGTTCATTGAATATTTTCTATTGAATTTTGTTACCAACCTGTAAAAAATTTATTCACCTTTATCAGTGAGTTAATGATTGCAGACAATTTATCATAACTGAAACGTCACTCGGTGCGGTGTAAGGTAAAGGTCTGCCTATTGCATTTAAGAGCCTGTCTATTAAACTATGCTACACAAAAACCTCTACGCACCTACAACCTTAAGTCAGTAGGGAACCCACACAACCCACTGCTTCCCCCGAACCTGTGAGAAGATACATAAAGTCGTATTTTTCCTCGATTAATAAGAAAGAAGGCCGGTCAAAACATATTGCCGAATCGTTGTGGTGTCTCTATGATCAATAGTCAGAAATGTGCTGACCACGAATAACTGGGATGGAAGAAGAAAATGTCTAATTATAAATGTACTAATGAATAAAAGTTAATATGCTAAGAACCTCCTCATATAGTAACGATACAATTTGCGAATCGACAAAGACCTTGAAATTAATCTCATTTTCGTTATCTGGTTCAATAGCGTTCCTACGTGTCGGACTCTTTGCAGACCCTTTCCTCAGGGTTGACTTCACAAATACCTATTCAAAACAAATGAAGCAACAACAATTTTAAAGCCCCCTTTAAAACCATGTCACTTCTACGTCGACAAGTTGGAACTAATGTTTCGAGACATTTGAATTAAAATGTCAGCATGTTAATACAGCTCGAGCTCTGTTTATGGTAAAGCTGAGCTAAGCGTGTTGTGTAAGTATCGGGTTGTGCAATCGCTACGGATTCAGGTAATGTAAGGTGTAACAAAGATACTTAAGCTTTTAGGGGGATAAATAGTTCACTGAGGCAAGCGGACTGTTTCGATACGTGTTCCTAACCTAGCCTAATCTAAACTCTTACTTCAAGTACTCGTGAACAACCCAACTATTTATCAGTGCTATGTTTCGTAAAGAAGAGTTATAGCTGGTCCATACAGCAGTTACTGGATGCTTAAATTCTTCTAATAATATGTATTTTTGTTATTAATGGGCAACTTTAATTCATATTCATATAGAATGTAAATTAGATTAAAGAAGATTTTACTTGAATAAAAGTTAAATTAAATTATGGTTACGAACAACATTACTATTTATTGCTCTTACAAATAGAGTAGAATAGTGGTAGTGATTAACAGAACTATTATAATTCTTTTATGTCCTTACTAGTTTTACTTGACACAAAAATCATGAAGATCATCTACTAGAATCTTATCAGGTAACGTGCTATAGGAGCTCCCAACATTCTCTCACTATCTGGTGTGATATTGGGTCAAACACAGCTTTAAATTGTAAACAAAAATGTTAAACAAACCCACATCGTGTACATTTTATGAAATCGTCTCCGCCATCTCGATTCAGAGATCAAGCTCGCGTTTAATTGGTCCGATTATCAGATCGCGTGTGTCGAGACTGTGACCGAACAATTTCACTGTTATACGCAGGTTATACGACTGTTTTAATACACATGGTCATGTGGGTTGATGAATAGAAATCATAAAATAAATAAGATGGGTATTTTTGTTTACAATACGCACAGGAATACATCGCTAAGAAACCCGCATCTTGAAATATGTGTGGTTATAGCTCTTACCGTAAAGGAAAACATCGCGGGTCTTAAAATCAGATACATGTACGATGCCGATGGCCCAGTTGTGAGGCTGTTAATAAAAAAAACACCCTTATTTTAAGCAGGCGTTTTTTTTAAATATTTTTTAAAAATTTGACATGTTTTAGTCAGCATTAGATAGTTATACTTACCTAAGATGTTTCATTAAATCAATTGTATTTTAATCGCATCATTGCATTGAGGATTTTTAAGCAGGTTAATTGCGGTCTGTTTTGAACAGCTGCTAACTGACATTAAATCATTATAGATCCTAAATAGTATCATTTAATAAATTATGATTGAAGAAACCTATTCAACGATACTCCACTCGACGCAATGTCAGTCCAGTTTTATCTTTTTCTTTTAAACAATATGGCGCCGGGTGCTCGCCATTTTGTTTTTTTTTTATATCACCTATCTCAGAACCATTAGAGAAACGAATATAACCTTAATTAACGATGTTTGGAGTAACCTTAATCAAGTGGTTTGGAAGATCAGAGCTGAGTAAAAATATTACAAAGATGCATACACGAAAGGCGCGAAACATATAACCCTTTCCTTGCAGCCGGGTATTTTTTTTAACATAAAAACCTTGGGTTTAAAAGTGCTTACCAAAATCAATACTAGTTAGGTAGGTACCTACTGAGGCGCCTTGGTCGTAAAGATTATATTAAGGTACTTACTGTTATATAGATTTTAGATTAAATGTTAACTTTATCGTGATAATATTTTGACGCCTACAAACAGAATACTCGGAAAACTACCTTTGTTCTTACCGAAATCTTTATCAGATTGTATCATCATACTTATCATTTGGTTATATGTTATCTTACATACATACTAAGGTAAATGTAGTAATGTTTGGGTGACTGTAAATCTATGGTCTAAAAGTGCAATTACACTAATATTAGTTGATACCTCTGCGGCCCTAGCCGAAATTCTTATCGAATAACGAAAACGCCAATCGATAGTTATTTTGTATGAAATTTTATTTTATTTATTTATACAAAAAAATTCGATAAGAATTTTGGCTAGGGCCGCAGGTATGTAATCGTATTTTTTTCAAAATGAATTCAATGGAACTTAAGGCCTAGTTGCGACTGCTATCAGAAATAACAGCCAGGACACACTGCTTAACTTACCCTCCGAAGCATACAGAAGCTCGAGAAAATGTTTTTTTGACACACACATGATCATGACCTTTCCAAGTAAAGCCCACACGACTATTCAAGATCAGCTGGAGCAGCTAGGCCAATGATCTCCTAAGAAAATATGTAGAAACTAAAATGTTGAAGTGCTTGTCATTCTTCATCCCCATAAGTAGCAAGATTTGCATGGAACGACGGACATCGGCATATTTATTTTCGGTACAAGCAGTCCTAAGAAAACCGGTAGAGGTCAACAGACCTTAACGTGCACTTTACCATGATGAACATACACACGTTGCCAATTACCAAGGCTTAAAATCTGCCAGGCTAGTAAAGGATCGTCCATTCCCACAATGGTTTTTTACTGATTTAAATTACTTCAGACCTTTGGCAATGGTTTAAGCCTATAAGCTCGGTAATCGGCAATGTGTGTTGTACATGTACATAAACAGTACATGAGCCTAGGACATTGTTTTCCAGCTGCTTAACTATTGGTCAGGATTTGAAATGATCTTAAATTCGAATGCAGCTGTTAAAAAAAAAATAAACAAATTTTGAAAACGGAATAAATAGCTGGAAAATATCAGTGGCGTTTTGCAAAATGCAAAATTACATTTCGATTTTCTATTTCATCATTAACTCAGCTTTTATCCGTTCACTGCCTCAAATGCCTTTCCCATGCGCGCCACAAATAGCAATCACGAGCTACCTCCATCCAACGACTACCCGCGACCGCTACAATGTCGTCGGTTGTCACATTTGGTCTATTTTATAGAAATATAGAAATTAGCGGACCGAAACTATCTGTCCCCCTTAAATCATTAAACCCTTCACTTGTCGCGCTTTTATCGATTGACACAATCGAGAGGTAATTGCCCGAAAAATTGATAATACCAAGTAATCGAAAATTCAAAATAAACCGGCTTACTTACCGAATTTAACTGTTGTTTTCTTAGTTGGTACCTATACCTACTCGTATTACAAATAAACGCAGACCATCTACCGAGTGAAATCGGTCGATTATTCACTTCGTGTTATTTTTTCGTGAAAATGTAGGTACAAAGATGTCGATTTGTAAAACACAATATTTACCGGGTTTTACTCGCGTTTTTTTTTAAATAACGGCATTATTACCAAAGTATCGAGCTTTCGCTAACTTTACAGTTAGCTTTTTCAATGTTCCTAAATATTGTGTTTTATTATGCAAAATCGCAAAAACCTTAGACAGAATTATAACGATAAATCTGTTCAATATTTATTTTCAACATTATTTCAATTGTTAACAATATTATACCAATATTATATATAGGCACAATAGGTCTCATGGGCTCAATAAGTCTCATGGGTCTCATGGGATGAGACCTATAGACTTATCTTAAAGGTCTTGTCCGTCCCCGCGTTCATCATGATTTTGAACTCGATAAGGGCGGATGAGACATTTAAGGTAAGTCGATAGGTCTTATCCGTCCCGGTGAGGTAGGTAAGAGCAATCTACATAAAACGATCAAACAAAAGAAATCAAAGAAGAATTAAGTAAAGGAGAAACATCATGAAAACCAAAGACAATCAAAGTAAAAGTTCTAGTGACGTTCGTAGAACGATCGGTCGACTGTTCAGTTTGTCTTCTGCGATAACTCTAAATAGCATTGGTCATATTATACGCAAATTGATGGGTCATTAAATTAATTTGATGGTAAACGATGTTAAACGAAACATAATTTGTTGGTAGGTACCCACCTACATAAAGCTCATGCGTGAGAGTTTGTGAAGAAACAAAAGGCCGAAAAAAACGTGGAAATGTTGCATAATTTGTAATTGTTTTATTGTTAAATTCGTGATGAGAGGAAATGATGATTTCAGAAGCGGTATACTTTCCCCTGAGAACACTGTTTGTTAGCTGTGCGCCACTTTGCATCCCCGTCGATAAAAACTTAACTTTGCTATCACTACAATGCATTCGTAACATATTTAAAAAATATTATTTTTCAACAACTATCGTCATATTTAACCAATTTACATTTTCATTAAACCTTTAGATTATATTAGATTGTCTAAGCCTTACTCTTCAACTAGGAAAACAACTTGGAAAAAAGCGCATGAAAGTCCGTTCATTAGTTTTTTAGTTTATCGGTTACAGACAGACAGACAGAGAAACATAATATTCAGACGCGTAGGTATAGTAGTTATTTAACTTTTTTTTTTATAAATTAAAAAAAAAAAAAAAAAAAAAATTCATTTATTTCAGACAACATTTCAGTCCATATATGTGTTAGTAATATGACTTATATAACTAGTGTTAGTAGATTTTATTAAATTAAATTGAGGAAATTAGACTACATTAATCAAAATAAAAACAAATAATAAAAACTAAAAATTTATATACTTATCTAAATTAAAACTTTGCCAGAAAATTGTAATTTCTGAACCGTAAATCTGATATCACTGAAGCTAAGTAAGATTTAAATTTAATCTTAACCTCAAGATTAAATCTTATTTCCTAAAAAACCTAATAGTAGGTAACATTATATAATATAATTTAATCATGTCGAATGATAATAAAACACTTTATTTATCCGGTTTTATCGCGTTTTTATTCATTATTTGACCCGAGCTTTCGAATAATGAATAAAAACGCGAATAAACCGGATAAATAAAGTGTTTTATTATGCAAAATCGCGAAAACCATAGAAGAAATTAATGTCGAATGATGTTTTACAGGTATGATTGTGTCTGTATGGCATTGAATAACATGCAACTATACCGACCTATAAGTACCTGCCTGGTTTGTCTATTCTCTCGATCTTGTGTTTCTTTGTAACTACCGACTATAAGTGATGTAAACTTAATACTTAACATCAATTCGAACCTCCGTGGTTTTTTAGATGTTAAAATACCTTTGTTTTTTATACGCATTGTTTTTTTCTGATAAATAAATAAATTAAAAAAAAGTAGAGACTTTTTAGTTCTAGAATTCATGCCATGATCACAGCCAGGTTTTAATAAAAGTATCGATGATAATTTAATCCCTTACAAGTGCGCGTGGGCAACCGTGCCGATTTATCGATATGGAAATTGTTAAGTTATCTGCACTCTTTCATGTTAACCGAAGCGATTTATTTCTATCAATTTTATATGACTTTAATAATTTAGTAGAGTTATATGCAACGTGTTCCAATGATGCATGTTAATATAAGCCAAAAGGATCTTGTTCTGTTACCTAACTTTTGTTGTACGACTTTTGGACGCAACGCACATTACAACACGTAAATAAAGGAAGCTTTTGCTAAACATTGCTTTAAGAAATCTCTAAACCTAAATCCATTCCTTGTTATGTTTTAGGATCGCCTAGTATTTTGAGGATTATGTAAAATTCAATTTTTTCAGATAAATTTCTGTTATCAATTTATTATTAAAATAAAAAACAAAATCGTTAAAAACTGTAGCTACATAGCTAGGTATTAAAAGATCAAATAGGGTGCCAATAATTGTTTTTCGACTATTTTATTTAATTATAGGGGAAAGTGCTTCAAAAAGTGCCTTCGTAAAGGTCGTCAACCATAAACGAAAGGTCATCTCTGGTTACAATTAATGGTTGGCAGATGTTCGATTAATGTAGGTAGGTATTTAATATTGAAAAAGAAAAATACAATTACAACAGAAGTAAACACACTTTTCACAGTTTAACTGTCAAAATCTTACTTATATTTAATTTTAACTTAATTAATAAAACACTTTCTTTATCCGGTTGAATCGCGTTTTTATTAATTGTTTTAAACGAACCGAGCTTTCGCCAACTTTACAGTTGCAACTTTGCAGTCGCGTTTTAACCGGATAAATAAAGTGTTTTATTATGCAAAATCGCGAAAACCATAGAAGAAATTATGTTTAACTTAATTATTTACGTTTTTGCGATGCTGATAATATAAAAAAACAACTGATTTTTCGGTCGTAATCTACCCGTGAACGAGAGGTGAAAAAACCACGTAACTTCAGACGTTGAAAAATGCTTGATATATTTTTTGGTTGTAAAGCAACGCGATTACAACCAAAAAATATAATTAACAAATAATAATATTAAAAACGAACTGCTTACTGCTTAATTGTAACCTGTATTTACGGAAGTCTATGAAACAGTACTTACCTAGTTTGTCTAGAAATGGGCAATTGTCAAAGGATTTTCCTTCTTTTTTACCTGAGATAGGCTAGTATGACCTTATCTTGCCTCATGAGAAGCGTCAATGAGGTCGGGGGTGGAACATGCTTGCCTAGAAGAAACTTATTCACTCTAGATTTAAAGACTCCAAAAGAAAAGGAAATCCAAAGGATTTGAAGACTCTGTAGTTAAGGGGGAATATGACGCGTGCAGTAAGTCCCTCTTAGTATTTCTAAATTAAATATGAAGACTTGACCATGACACCTAGCTAAATTTTGTCTTTTAAAAGGAACATTTAAATAAACATCGTTATAGTCGTTTCGCTAATGACAAGCAATCGCAAGGTTTATTATAAAACTAATTTGAATGTTGTCAGTCTAGCTTAAATCTAGATCTATTAAAACTAGAAACCTAGGGTGATTATTCGTGACTCATGCTGTCCCAATTCCGTGACACGGCAGATTACTTTAATTGCGTCGTCAACATTTTCTGTGCCATTTAAATAGTATGTTTGTATTTACCTTCTTATTTTATTAAGAGTACATGGTAGAGATAGAGTAATTTAAATAATTGTGCTTTATAAAGTACAAACGCTTACATTAATTGTTTTTTGTTAAAAACATTGAAGTAGAGGTACCTTAATCTGACAAAATGGACCAGAAATATCCCTCGAAAGATGATGTTGAATCTAACAAAATGAATTTAATAATTACAGTTTCTTTTCGAGCTAGTTCGAGGTAAATAATCCCAGATTTTAAAATTTACAAGCTATAAATTATCAAAATGATCAACTAGCCTAAAATTTTTAACAAGGATGTAGAAGGCTCTAAATTATATCATAAATGGAAATAAAATTCTATCATACTTGACACTCAATATACAAACATTATAAAATATTATTTGCATATTCTATTACCTCTTCTGTTTGACAAAATAAATATATTTAACAACAGTTTCGCAGAGGTGAACGAAACCATAAGTCATCGGGCCCATAAATTTTAAATAATAAACTGTCAGAAACTTTGAATTATTACTGTGTAATGCCCATAATGTATATTATTCGTATTAGTGAATTGTCATAAAAAATCAGTTATCAAATGGCCATATTATTTGACGCTAATATTTTTACTGATGAATAAAAGCGACTCCATCTAAGGATATTTTCTGTTGCGAGTACTTTGCGGCTGGAGCGGGCCATGGAGATGTATGTATATGTATAGTTTTTTTTAAATTTGTGATAAATTACAATAAAAAAGTAATAAGGCTTCCAAAACCAATATTACTGACAAGCCAACCGATGTTTATTGTTCTGATTGTCGCTTGTAGATTATTGCTGGGCTGAGATCCCATCTTAGGTTACTAAATCATAAGCAAGAAAAACATTTTAAATGACAAATATAAACTATAAATATTTATGTCCTTTATATAGTCCATGATTTTCTCATTTTGAAATAAACTATACCTTGTAACGTACACAATTCATATCCAGCTATAAAACTCGAACTAAAACACGGTAATTAACAAACGTATTTAATTACGTCACGACAATACTTAGACTAGGTAACATCTATAAATAAACATTCTGCAGATACTTCTATAGTCCTTCGCCGGCATTGAGTCGAAGATGCCAAGAGGAACATTCCTGATCGGGGAACGCACAGGCAATGGGTTAATGACTCTTTCGATACTTTTAGGTATGCGACTAGATAGTTCTAGAAGGCAGTATAATTGAATACATTTATTATAATTCATTACACCCTTTCGTGGAGTTAGGTCGGATTAGTGAGAACATGCTTTGTTTGTCTTATCGTGACAAGAACATTTTAAGTTTTTCTACGTTTATTAATAAGAGAGTAAGTGTTTATTTTCCTTTGGTTATCTGAGCGATTTTCCCAGTTGCATCCCTCTTGGGGTCCGCTACATAAGTCATCATCATTTACCTAAAAATGAACTTAATTTTCTTATTTACTGCCAGTTACTATGAAACGTTGTGTTATTAGTTTAGTTCTGCTTTGATTACATAGTAAGATTAATCTACCATTATACTGTAAATATTAGTAATGTGTTATTAAATAAGTAGTTCTAGTCGCGTTTTCTTTCAATTTTCATGGCAACAAAAAGGTAACCTTTGAGTTTGAATCACGAGCAATGTGTCTTTATATCATTTTAATTTAGTGGGGCAAAGACAGACTTCGAATTTTCGACACCATTTTCTTAGATGGTTACGCCTCTATGGTTACAATTATCTGATATATAATAGGAAAAACAGACACAGAAAACAGATTTTTGTATTTAACAGATTTGAAATGTATCGAACATGTTTTCCAGGCATATTTACCCATTCTGTTTTTGCGTTGTATAAATATCGTATTATATCTTATGTACATTAAAGTAACATTTTTGCTGCACAACCGAGCAGAAAATATTCATATAATAGTGTTGATTTCAAGGATATTTAGTTATTAAAATGCTAAGACGCAGTTATTTCTTCTTCTTATAAGGAAATTTTAATACAAGTCAAGAACAAGGTATGGGTATGATAATAAGTTGGTTAGGTTATTGTTTACATACTTTGATTTCAAGAATCTCTTTAACTAAGTAATAATAACTAATAATATTTTTTTTAGATCACACAGCAACGTCTAGTTTCATGGTAATCAATATAATTCTAATATTTGTTTACGTGAAGAGTATCAAATACCTCGTGTGAAATATAAATAAAGTTAGTTTAGAGGACCGTAATATAAACCGAGAAGGTGTTGTTCTAGACGTCTAGGGAAAACTGACTGAATAACAGTTATTTCAAATTGATCTTTATTAAGTACAGACAAGTAAAATATATTAATAAGGGGTCTCTTGAACTACATAGTAATATGGACATATAAGTATGTAGATTCTTTGTCTTACGCGGATTTTGAATTTTAAGCGGGTATCATAACTCACTACAATTTTATGTGAAAAATTATCATTTATAATTAATATAATATGTTTATTTACAACTTTAACAGTACGAAAATCATTAAAACTAACGACAAAACATAACTTTTCATTGTTAAGTAGATACTTATATGAAATCAAAGTTATGGTTGGCTAAGGTTTCCTTTACGCTGCCCTTGTTAATATTTCAAAATAAATTGAGAAAATAATATAATTTTACGAAGCTATAAAATAGATAAATTAGAAAGATAAACATACATCATTTTCACATGACCTAAGCAAAAGATTTGTAAGTGAAAATGTTATGTTTAATTTAACAAAAACTTCCACACGACGACAAATGGGTTAAATTATCTGTATTATTTTTGCAGTTTCCGTGGGGTTTTAATTTATTTTTATTTCATTTAACTTGCATTGTTCGGTTTGTACGAAGTATGTAAATTATCAGTTTCAAATTTTTCAATTAGAATTTTAACCACTTCCTCTGTACCTCAGCAGATTTTACATAAAAACTATGCATGGGTAATTATTTACCTACTTTATCTTTGCTTATTATAGTACTTTTAAAACTACACAATGTTCCGTAACCACACGGTACCATTCTTAAAAATCATAAAAAATAAAAGCATTCGATAATAATAATTATAATCAAAGCCGTTATTAAATGGGCGGTCCCAATAAGAGTATTTAATCGTGCCCAGTAGCAAAACTAGCGACTAGCTCCATGATAATCGACTAAAGATCAAAGATAAGACAAAAAGTAGAAATCGTATACCAGATTTAATCTCAGTCAATGTTTTATTGGAATTTATGTCGTCGTCATTGCATTTTAAAATAATTGACTACATGATTGGAAATGGTGTATCTTAATTTTTTATTACAACTAGAATGTTCAGTTTGAAAAATTTGTGGCGTCCTTCTTAAATGACGAATTTAATACATAGTACCCTTTAATCAATTTTAACGTACCTATATGCTATCTATGTGATTGGAAACACGTCGTTTGATGTCATTTTGATGTTCAAATTTAAAAGTCTTTTCATTCTTTATAAATACTATTAGATAAATTCGCTGCATCCAAAGGTAAAATGTTGATTTAAAGTTTTAGTTCCACTTCAAATTTTACTATGATCAAAATTTTAAACAAACACTAGTGAAGATGGAACTTTCAAAATCGTTTACTATCGGGACCTGTGATATTTTTTTCTGTTTCATTGACCTGCACACTGTACAGTCCAAGCTGTCCAAGGCTAAACGCCCGATGACATAACATCAACAAGCGACCGATGATTCATCTTACTTGATCGTGATGATTAGAGAATACATTAGGACCGTAAAAAATGGCTAAACCTGTTCAGATCGTGTAACGATTTCTGGCTAGGCGGTGAGTCGGGTCGTGTAGGTAGCCGTGGCAAAATCAGTTTGTATATAATCACTGAGCTCCGCGGTTTCACCCGCGTAAGTCCCGTTCTCGCGGGAATATCGGGATAAAAAGTAGCCTATGTGTTCTTGCCGGTTATAGCTGGATAGCTACCTATATTCCAAGTTTCATCGCAATCGGTTTTGTAGTTTTTGCGTGAAAGAGTAACAAACTCACATACATACATACAAACTTTCACGTTTATAATATTAGTAAGATAAGATTTTATCGTGCTTCTCTGGGCTTTCAAAAGCACTTTAAACAGTTGGTCCTGGTAAGCTAAAGTGGGATTGGGTGGGTCCTGTTTGCAGAATCCTGAAAAATGGACAAATACATCCACATTCTAACTCTCGCCTTGCAGCACCGAGGTCTGTCGGCCGAGAAAGCGCTTGCGACAAGGTTGTAGAAAACAGCGAAAGAGGTGGTCGAGGCCTTTGCCTGTGGGCTAAAAGTAGTCGTTAGGTCGCCTTAAGCGACCTGAAAAGTCTAACACTACGTGACACATACCACTAAATTTCCAATTTTCTCAATCATAAACAAATTCAGCCCCATTTTATTTCCATACAAAAAATGAGTCTATAATTTAAAGTGTACACAAACATAAAGTACCTATAGTGCACTTGTGGTGCATACACTTTCCTCGCTAACATAAAATTACCACAAGAATCGTCGAGAAGCCTATAGATACAAAACCAAGCAACCGGTCGTAACTCCATATCCCTAGTCATGTGCACAACATACTCGAAAATATTAATTTTATCGATAAATTGGTTCTTACTAATAATAAGTGTTAATAATCTGTCTGATTTCATCAATTTTGATACAGAGGTAGGGGACTTTAGAGAAGTGAGATGGGACGTTGATTCTGATATTCCACGGAATCAGGATTGACCCTGCTAAAACTTCGGATGCAGATTTAATCAATTTAATGCTGTAATTGCTGCTGTATTAAATCAATTACACTTAATCCAGTATCGTAATAATCGTAATTGTTTAAAAATAAGGCCGAATATTGAAACGTTAATCAAAATTTGATGCTACTCAAAAAATATCTCACAATACTTGAATTTAGAAGCTGTTCAATTATTCTAGAATGCCTTAACTTTTAAGTAAGTAGCGTTTTAGTATTTAGCCAAACCTACTTTCAAACAAACAGATACCTTATCGCATTTATAATATTAGTAGGATTACCTACATGAGTAGGTACATAAGAAAGTTTGTTGTTCGTAGGTTCTATCATATACTTTAAGCACACAACCTTCTGTGCCGCAGTCGGACCTTTATCCACACCGCCAGAGTTATCAAATCCATTATCGATAAATAAGAACGATTACGCCAGTGTTTTATTGAACATTTTGATGTTTATAGCTGTCGTAAATCGAGAAAAACGATTTTTTACTGATTTATTCTTTACAATCAACTTTCCACGGAAACTTTTAATTATCTTAATTGAAATGAAATAGATTTGAAGTGGTTGTCAAAAGGCAAATTGTACCATCTATTAATGTTAATTAAATGCATATGATAAATATAAATATCTTTTGTAATATATTTTATATTGTAGATATACTTATTTTTACATAGCTCACCGTCTGATCGCGTTAAAAGTTACATTGGTTGCAATAGTTTAAGTAGCTTTTGAATTTAAGAAGTGATAAAATACTATGACTTTTACTATTGTACCTATGCCATAAGATTTGATACTTGTACCAGTAAGAAGTACCTAGTAGCATGTAATCTTGCCTGTTTTATGTATGAAAACGGGCTTTGACAAGTCATGTGTCACACTAATTTACATACCTACTACCTATGTGACAGGTCGCGGGAAACAAAATTGTAAGAAAGATGGGCAACTGTAACAAGCGCCAAGGTGCACACTACTATGTAAACTGGCGCCCATTTATTTAGTTCATTGAACATTTTCTCAAAATGATAGTGGTTAAAGAAAAACCTACACCGATTTTTCACATAAGGCATTAAAATGTTTACCAAAAATCGAATTTTTTTTTTCTTTTTTTATGTAAATAACACCGTAACATTTTACTAAGATTAGTCGCTCATAAAATCTTATCTGACTGTTATTGTGGCACTGCCCAATCGCGTTGGCTATTTATCGAACTATCGACTGTCGATAACGTGACCCACATTGTTTTATCGATAGACTTGTCGATAGCATGGCGCCGCACTATTATACAAACACGTACCTATTATTAGGTCTTCCTGTTCACTTTTCGCGAACTAACGTGATAGCTGTGGCCTTTTTGTCAAAACTTACAAGTCTTGTACAGGTCAGAGATTGTATAGGCGAACAGTTTTTGTTCTACAACTTTGTAAATATAAAATCGGCGAAAAGATTTTTTAAAAGTAGTATAAAAATACTTGTTCACCTAGACTTATAGAACAATCTATGACTAATGTAGCTCATTACTATTTTTAAAGTTCTATTCGATCACGATTTTGGATATACATTAAAAAAAAAACACGTAAGTGTAACAGTCAAGTTGTTGCAAAGTAAGGTACAACAACTTGAACTTTGATGACATTGTGACACACAGACAGAATAGTAACCTAATAATAATACTAATTAATTAGGTTCAATGTCTTTAATTTTTTTATAAGTATACCTAAGTAGTTTGGTAACAGTACTAAGTCACTGTTTTTTATTAATTCTTTTGATTGATAATAATTTTATTCAGATGAATTCCAAACAGTTTTTGGTTCAAAATTGACTATTATTATGTAGGACGATTTCACAGTAAAGTTTTTTATATAAGCTATAATATAGTAAACCAACAAAATAATTGTAAAATATAAATATTTTAATAGTGATCTAGTTTTAACAAGTTCTTTTATGGCTTTATTACCGTTGGAACTGTTTTACAAAATGTTTAAAAACTAGTTTTAAACACTAAAAAATGATAGGATAAGACTTTCGTGACGATAAAACATAGGCAAAATAACGGTTTCTTTTTATTTTATTTACTGCTCTAAACTATTCCAGTAGTAACTTAGTTATTTAGTTGTAGGCATTTTAATTAAACATCCTAGTTTGATTAGTTGTTTATGATATCTATAAAATGCAATCAATTTTATTGAATTTCTTATAACGCACCTACCTATTTTACAACAGTTTAAATAATTATAAATTAATATAACCTATTAGTTATATCAATTAATCTATTTATATCAGTTATCTATATTCCAAGTTTCATCGCAATCGGTTCAGTGGTTTTTGCGTGATTGAGTAACAAACACACATCCATAGGATTGGATTTTTTTATAAATTTAATGTATTTTTCTGCCGCTATAACAATAAACACTAAAAGTAATTTCAACTGGCTTGTTAAAATTACTGATAAAATGTTTTAGAAATTAAATATGGTAAATACACTGTTAGTCAATATTTATAGTGAAAACTACCAAGTTAATTAAACATAACACGAAAACGTATTGTTTTTGTCATTTTAGTTTTAAAAATAATCCTAATCATAAAATATTAGTAATTAATTACTATATTTATTTGCAACTCAGACGGATTAACCTACTAAAATTATAATTAAACAAGCATTTGTAGTAATATAATTCAATAATGAACATGAAGTTATCATTCTATTAGAATTTAATATTCGTATTAAAAGCTATCAACTTTAATTACCTAGTACTTTGGTTAAAATCTTGGTTATTCCCGTCTTATGAGATTAGTTTGAAATTCTTTAAGGCATGGCGTGTCAACAGATACATGGCGTATGCCTTGACCTATTAAAGGTACGTAGAAAGGGCTTTAAAACTATATAGTTCTTAATTTCTTCTATGGTTTTCGCGATTTTGCATAATAAAACACTTTATTTATCCGGTTTTATCGCGTTTTTATTCATTCATTTCAGTCAACCTTGAAAAAGCGAACTGTAAAGTTGGCGAAAGCTCGGGTCAAATAATGAATAAAAACGCGATAAAACCGGATAAATAAAGTGTTTTATTATATAGTTCTTAATAAAACACTTTATTTATCGGGTTGTATCGCGTTTTTATTCAGTCAACCTTGAAAAAGCCAACTGTAAAGTTGGCGAAAGCTCGGTTCGTTGTAAAAAATGAATAAAAACGCGATACAACCGGATAAATAAAGTGTCTTATTATGCAAAATCGCGAAAACCATAGAAGAAATTATATAGTTCTTTTACATATGTATTACAATTATTATAACTAACTGAATAGCATTAAAAAATACCATCATTAAATTTTTTTTAATTTGTTTGTTGTATGAAAGTCCCACTTAAATATTCATTTTAGTATGTTTTTAGTATTTATTGTTAAAGTGGCTAAGGAATAGAACATCTATGTAGAAAGGGCTTTAAAACTATATAGTTCTTATAAATATGTATTACAATTTTAACTAACTGAAAAGCATAATTTCTTCTATGGTTTTCGCGATTTTGCATAATAAAACACTTTATTTATCCGGTTCATCTCAGTCAACCTTGAAAAAGCCAACTGTAAAGTTGGCGAAAGCTCGGGTCAAATAATGAATAAAAACGCGATAAAACCCGATAAATAAAGTGTTTTAACTGAAAAGCAATAAAAATACATTTTTTTTTGTATTTGTTTGTTGTATGAACGTACCGCTTAAATACTAATTTTAGTGTGTTTTTAGTATTTATTGTTAAAACAGCTAATGAAA
Organism: Idaea dimidiata; assembly: GCA_949358125.1. Taxonomy (NCBI): domain Eukaryota; kingdom Metazoa; phylum Arthropoda; class Insecta; order Lepidoptera; family Geometridae; genus Idaea; species Idaea dimidiata. The sequence goes on from OX442328.1 coordinate 16,445,274, forward strand.
TAGATCATTTGTGTAAAATTTAACTATCTGGTCTAACTAATTCGGTTTATGAAATACAGTCTGATGATCTATTGAACAGTCTAGCTTAGAATAGAATTGCGTTACTTATTCCAGTTTGGTCGAATACAGCCTTAATGATTTTGCTTATACTTACCTACTTATAAAACAAAATGAAATTGTTATCAATTCACGATAATGTTCTCCGAAGCTTTTAGATTAATTACAAAAACTGATTGACATTAAAATATGTAGGTAGTATTAAAAAAAATCTGCCGTGGGCTTCTTAATTGAACTGATTCGACTAAAAACTGAATAAATTTTAATAAACATTAATTTGCGTACCAAATTCAACGAGCATCATTAATACTTGTGTTAATTTTAATGTAATAATAAATGTGAAAGTTGTGTGTAAGCAACAAACATACTAATTTAGTTTGTTTATAATTTAACTCATTCACGCAAAAACTACTGAACCAATTGCGTTGAAACTTAGTATAAACACATTGAATAGTTGGTATCCTAATATTCAAGATGTAACTGAAACTGCGGGACGCAGCTAGTTCAAAAAAAAGTTTGAATGAATCCGATCAATAATTAATTCAAAAGAAATTCTAATCAACACGAATTTAATTAATTTATAAATCAAGAATTTCAATGTTTATTTTCGTTGGTGTGAGCAGTGTGTCACATTATACTCGTACATCTACACTGATATTATAAATACGAAACTTTATTTACTTTTTGTTTATACAGTCTATACGTAGTCAAACGGTTCGACCGATTTTAATGAAAATTTGCAATGGAGAGTAACATAGAATACTTTTATTCCCTACAATCCTGCGGTATCGGAATTCACGCGGAGGAAACCGCAGGCTGAATCTACTTTTTGTACAAGTACAGATGGTTTTGTAGATCCCTTTGATTTGTAAAGCCATTGATAGATAAGACAGTTTATTAGGTTTACGTATTAGACTTTTATTAGGGGTTGTGATTGATTGTTGAGTCCATCTATAAAGTTTTATTAAGGACAGGTGATTTATGTAAAAAGATAATAATGTTACTCGCTAATGTAGCCTGTTATATTAGACTAGTCTAAGTATAAGTCCCTTATTTTTAGAATGATTTTTTTTTAACATTACACACAGCGAAATCTAGCCCCAAACTAAGTACTAGGCTTGTACTATGGGTACTAGACAACGGATAAACTACATATTATACCTACTTTTTTTTTAAAATGCATACATATTTTACATAGAAAGACACCCAGAACAGATACAAATATTAATTTTAAAGCATAAATATTTGCATGCGACATGCCATCTGACTAAATTCTCCTTAAAAATACAATAATTAGAAGAATCTGAAATTTTAAATTTCACACACGCCATCGCGCCACCCCATTTGTTTTGCTCCCGCATATTTTGAAGTCAAGTCGTGACAAAAAACCACTTACTTTAATTCGAAAAGTGAGTAAAGTTACTTACCTAACTTGTTACTTGAAAGAATGCTGCAAATTGTCTGCACCTCGGGATATGTTATGGTAAAAATTATTTTAGTTACAGAAATGCGTGACTTGTTAATTTTAAGATAAGGAACAGAAGCAAAATATCTCGCGTTTCGATACTTAGGCTGATGCAGCCTCTAAAGTCGGGTTAGAATTCGTGCTAACAAACTTAAAAATAATGAAAAACCGATTTAAAATGTTATAAATTATGTTTTTATATCACCCTTTTTGATGTGTCTCCTCACCTACTTTCGACTGCTACTAAAATCATCACAATTGTAACCGTAATTTTAATGAGGAGTTTGCTGATGAGAAGGTTTTAAGTGCTCCATCAATCAGTGCCTAGTTCTTTAGAAGCCGATTATTTTTGGAAGAAGTCCAAGAATTAGTAAGGTGAACGAAGTAGTAGTTTCTACTTTCTTCGTCCTTCTTCGTTACCTTTATTAAGATCTTCTTACCTACTATATGAGGGCCCACGTCGAGGCCTTCTAACTACTATGTAAACTGTGGTATGAGCTGTAATAAGTTTTAAATCAATAAACAAATATCTAATCGATACTAAATCATAATATTGTCAGCCTACGCTTAAAGTACATACGGAAGCTTATTGGGGAATGGGAACATACTGCTGTTTCCGTTGAAAGTTAACGATTGTCAATATCATAATAATATACTGTTGTTATATTGATTTCCTATTTATTTGCCGAGATAATGATTTGTGGATTTGAAGGAGGAATTGCTAAATCAACTAAAATAATAATATTAGGGCGTTAATTTCTCCCAGTGTAGGGCAATAGCCCCGGGGTTTGTATTACGAAACTAGTGGCATGCTTTTTATGCAATTTTTACAAAAAAACCGTGTAGACCCAGCGGTACTATCTACCTAATTGATGAAGTTGCTTACAGTGTTTCGCGATGTTTTCCTTCATCGCAATGAATTGAACATTGTGTTTTTTTTTATAGCAGGAGACAAGTATGAAACAGCTCTGCATTGTGGGAACATCACGCACTGCCATGGTTTAATATTTCGCACTTCAACCGCAAAACCACTCAGATGGCCTATTCAAGTAATAAAATTATTTAAAATATCATTTCAACATCGATTCAGTAAGTAAATTTTTAACATTACTAAATTTGACGTGTTCAAATAACATTTGAACACGAACACATTTTTCGATAAAGTTTTCTTTAGAGAATTTATAGTTTTCCATACATTTTTGAAGCAATAAAGTTGCGAATGCAGTCTAGTTGCACGTTATACTACTTTAATTTTGAGTGTATTTTTGCACTTGCAATGAGGTTGGGATGAAATTTTGAACAATTCAATTACAGGGGAACATCCCCCAGAGTGCAGTTTTAGGCTAAAATGGTTTTTAAATTTGAAACATTTTAAATTTAGGACGTATTTGGTACTATAGTAAACTGGTAAGATAAGTCCTTGCAACATAATAATTTTAAACATGCATCGCGAAACTAATGCTTTTAAACCAGTTTTCTACCGAAGAGGTTAAAAACTAAATGAACAAATATGATTTGCTGTTAATTTTATACAAATAGGTTGTAAAGTATTACATTTTATATCACAGTTGTGTTTTAAATATGGATTGAGTTGACATTCGATAAGATGGCGCCGCCCGCGCAGCCATGGTTTAATTCTAGAAGCCAGAATTAATTTAATTTAATCCTATTAGCAAATGTTATGCAAAATTAAGTCTTTGCAGTCAATGGATAGGATGTATTTGCAATAATGCCTATATAACTTTTTACGTTCGGTTTCGATATTCAAACGATTCGTTATAGTTACAGATGGTAATTAATTTATTCAATTCTTGTAAAAATAATTTTAATTTTACAAGATGGATTTCAAAATTGTTTTCAAACGTTATGAAACGATCTGTAAAGTTCAACGAAGACTTTTACTATGAGACACATGCCTATTAGGTATAACTAAGCACTACAACTCGAGTCCATTGTAGATTTTTATTTAGTAGATTTCTTCAATTCTTTAATGTACACACAACAAATACATAGAGAGATAACTATGGATAAAACATGTACATAGGCGAGCTTAACCTTAACAAGAGTTATCTTCCAGCAAACCTTGAGGCACAGGAAAGGTGATAGTTGTGCAGTTAATTGGTGTGTAAGCAAACGAAATTAATTTTCTTCTAAAAAAATTAGTTTTCTTAAGAAATGAAACTCTGAGGTAATTCTTTACAGACTCCTTCCACAGGATAGATCCCGAGGAAGTCTGTAAAGGCTCAAAACCGGGGTACGCCATTGCAACAATGCTAAAAATAATTAAAGCCGGAAAATATGTGTCATTTCAATCCAACATCGCAAAACAGAAGAAAAATCAAAACCATTTAAATTTCAATGGTTAGTGTTGCCGACAGCACGTACTGGCCGCTATACTATATTTGAATTTATAAAACAAAGGATACTTTTCATACCTTTTCTTGTTTATTGACTGAGTCAGTTGGCAATATAGTTTTGAAACGATAGCTGGATTTTCTTACATTCTTTTTTACTTTCCTGAAAGTGCTTTAGGTCCTGATTAGTCCTGAAAGAGTCTTCACCCGCGCCGCTTCTATCGCTAATAGTTAGATACTTAGATAAATCATTTAAATTAGTATAAATAACTGTAAATGATCATTTAAAAACAATTTTAACACGTTATTAAGAAAATAGCCGTAAACAAATGAGAACGGATATATTAAGAAAACGTGAACATTTAAGGAACATAAAATAAAACCATTAGAATGATTTGAATACATTAAGTTTCCTTAAAAGTGCGGCTAAGGTGTAATAATCATTTAATATTAATTATGCGCTTTCCTGTCAGCTACCCATGTATGTAAAAACTTGTTAACTGTAACTAGATCAATTAGAATTTGTTAACATGCATGTAAACGACTATAATTTAGCGGAATTGAAACTTATTTTTTTAATTTCGCGTTTTTATCTATTGTCCATCCTAAAAACTATTTTTCTACACTCGACGACCACGAAGAAAAAGAAATGGCCTAAGAATGTAATAGGTACATGTATCTATAAAATACTTTGTCCTGAATGACTGATCGATCATAGCACAGCCTGTGGTCATCCGATTCGAAAAAGTCATTAGAAATTCTCACGATATCAGAACTTATGCGGGTAAAATGGCAGGTCCCAGTTAGTACCTAGTAGGTAGGTATATAAAATAAAATAGCCAAATAGCTCTTTTGAAATTGGCTGGCATTTCTCTTTTGAAATTGGCTTTCAATGTTAACCCAACAAGCATAGGTAGTATATTAAGTGCACGCAAATTATTACGAAACATCATACGTAATGAAATATTATATTTCATCGTAGGTCTGTACATAAAGCTGGTTACATTATTCACTTGGCGACATCGTGAAAGTAGGTCTCTACGTTATATACTAACTAAGTATGTAATAAAATAATATTAAACAGTTACTATTTACTTTACACAAAGTACTTACATACCAGCCGTGTAGTAGTATAATATCAATTACCTAAGTGAAACAAAGTTGAACTTGCTAAGTGCTGTTAAGCTTTAGGTATGCTATTGTGTTACTTTAACAAAAGGTTTTAACTTAACTGCTGCACTGGAGTCAAAGATTTATATAAGAAGTACTGGTTTTTGCTCGCAGCTTTGCCTGCGTGTCAAATACACCCCTTTTATACTGAAATATATAGTTTCAGTCAATCACTTAGATCTTTGTGTTTTATACGTATAGATGGTTGCTCATTGGAGTTTTTTATTTGTGGCTCTACAACTATACTTTATTTTAATCTATACTACAACGGAATACTCTTGTAGCCCAAAATGCGGAGCCAACCCGCTAGCCCTATACGCACTTTACACCCTAAATTCACAATCTTCCAGTTTTTAAATGGACTTATTGAACTTTATACCACCTTCGCAAGTTTTATGGGATCATATCTTGGATATTTTACCTGTAACAAAAACAAAAATATAATTAGTTTTAAGGTTAAGTACAAATTAAAAATCGAAAAGTAAGTCCTTTGGTATGGTGGCAACACCAAATAATTTAGGGTTTAGCGAACCCTAAGAGGGATGCAACCGGGGAACCGCTTCAACCAACAAGAATCTAAACACCGCCAAGATGAGAGAGATATTAGATATTAAATATTTTATCGAAAGTTTGTGAATATTTTACGCAAAACTTACCGAACCGATTGCACCGAAAAACGCAGTGTACAGTTTGTAAGTATAGACAATATACCTACCTAATTAAGTTAATTTTATATTACCTTGTCATCTGAAGGTAGCTACAATTTTGTAAACGTGTTCAAAAATTAATTAAAATGCCGTAAAAATTGTTTTATGAAATCTTAAATTCAGTTATGCACTTTACTCGAATGAATTAAAAAGGTATTTTATGTGAAATCGATAAAGGTGTTAAAATTACTTTGTATATTTAATACTATAATACCTAGATTATGATTATGTAAACGTATTATGTTTAAAATTTTATGTGTTTTTAATTTTATCTGTTACAAATTAATTTTCGTGTAATAATGTTGAGTATTAATGACTTGTCTAAAGTGATTTCGGCCTGTTAAGTTAATTTAAAAAAATATATATTTTGCAGTAAATGTCTTAAGAAATTATTTTTTTAATGTTGTGTTGCATTACGCTCTGTAGAAAAAACACATATTTTTTTAGAGAAATGAAAAATCTATACAAAATTCTCTTCTCATCTGAGCGATATTCACCGTCGGCAGCCTACCCCTGCCGACGGTGAATATCGCTCGTATAGTAAGTCGCTAAGTCGTTATAGGCCACAACCATTGGAAACAATTATGGCAATATTTTTACTATCAAATCTATTTATAGGCCAGCCGTTTGCCTGACACCAATTTTCCTTTGAACCAAGCAGTTTCCATTTAAATAGTTTATGTCGAAAATATAACACACTATACCCGTCCGCGCGAAATCAGGGCGTTAGTGATTTACCGATAAAATAATATAAGAAACCCAATATGAGTGTGATATAAGCACAATAATTTAAAAAGATCATCATAAAACGCCTACCACTCTTGACTTGTCGAAATAAAGCGGGATTATAATTAAGATATTTAGGTACGACCATCATAAAACGAAGGCATCATATTAACATTTTTCGCACATGATTCATCGGGTGCATTTTATTTGTTAAAGGACTGAATCATACAAAATATGCAGGCGCTACCGGATAGATTAGGTAGGCAAACTTACTTGCTAACTTTTCTTGCTTTCAAAGTAATTTTTGCGACAAACCTGCATAATATATTTTATGTCTTTCTTAATATTCGTAGTTAAGTGGCAAACATAGGCATAGGTATGAGTATGAAAAATTGGACTTAGTCTTATATGAGCGGTTTTCTCGGTTGCATCGCTCTCATGAGTCCGCGGTTCGGTAAAACCCCAAATTCCTTGGGGTCGGCACAGTAGGTAAGATCATTGACCATATATAACTAGGGACTGCATAGAGATTTGGCAATATATCTACGGTCGGTTGTTTGCCTTACACCAATCCTCCTAGGGTCTAAGAAGTTTATCGCCAAGAAAATTCAAAGTTTGCTTGTCTCTTCTAGATCCCTTAGTCGCCTACGGCCAAAAATGGGGTATCTATCTTTTAGGGTATTAAAAAAACACAACTATGCTAAGTTTAGCAAAGTGTAGCTGGTGTTAGACACCTAACCTTTCCTACTATTGTCTTTTCACCGCATTTATCGGCAAAACAGTTCAGTATTGCGCAAGCACCGCCATATGCAGTAGCTGTCACTGCACCGTATCCGGCGTATGAGGCGCCTGCGCGGGCGCCGCTAGGCAGTGACTCACGCGCATTGGACACAGGTGTGTGGGCACTGTGACGAATTAGACTAGGTAATACTATCGACAGGGCTACAGAAGAACACTTGAGTCATGTAAAATTATGAAGTTTTAAAAGCATACCAACATTTTATGCTGCCTATGGCTCATTCAGAAATGACAGTTTTTTTTCATTGCACCAAGAGATGATAACGATCCTCAGTCATGAGGGGCCGACTGCAGAGAGAAATGCTCCAATCAGATTATTTAAGCTCTGATGGATCAAAATATCCATCCCTTGACTCAATCGCTCACCGCCACTGACTTAGTTTCGGCGGACAAAATCAGAACTAAAGATGGAACTTATAAAAAAAAATGTACTTACCTACCTACTAGCGCCACCTCTACTTGCACAGAAAACTTGGTCGAAGTGTACTAAAGGATATACTGACGGATGTGGTCATAAGAACATAACGGCACTACAAGTGAGAGTTTAAAAACAGAATCAGGGCACAAACGCACAGATAATCATTAAAGTTATTTGTTTAAAACGCAAGTAAATCCGTGTCCCGTTATCTGTAGACAGTCCGTGGTGTCAACAGTTGGTAAAGTACACACACGCAACGTGCGCAAGCGTAGAGAATTTAAACAATTAACTCAAGCGAGGAAATGCTAATTTTTATACGAGTTAGAAGGGTTTGGTCACAGTGAGAGCAGATATTATTTTCTTTCTCTTTTTAATTGTGTCATGTTAATTTTTGGTTGTTGTTGTTGTTGTTATTTATTTTAATATTGTTTCCTCTTTCCTGTTTATCGTGTTTTGAATAAAAACTTGTAATTAAAACTGCAGAGCTAAGTTGCAAACGAAAACGGACACGTGATACCAAGTCATTGATACAAGTTTGAGCTACAGTATTGAGATATAAATTTCGTTTTTCTTCTTATCGTATACGAATTTATTTTTTATATTTTTAATGTTGTAAAAAATATTTAAATTAATTACAGAGAAATTAACAGTAAAGATTTTTGAAATTTACCTACCGATTCAAGATGATAACTTCTATTGAAGCAATATGATTTCAATTGACGGCCTCTGTGGCGCGTCGGGCGGACGCTCGACTGCAATGCAGAAGGCTGCGGGTTCGATTCCCGTCGGGTGCAAATATTTATGCTTAAGAATAAATATTTGTATCTGGTCTGGGTGTCTTTCTATGTATATTAAGTATGTATTTACAAAAAAAAGTATAATATTATGTAGTATATCCGTTGTCTAGTACCCATACAAGCCTAGTACTTAGTTTGGGGCTAGATTGCGCTGTGTGCAATGTAGTGAAATATTTATTTAAACGTTCTTCGTAAGTTTTTGGGTTCCGTACCCAAATTTTTAAAAGTACCGGTCTGTCTGTCTGTCTATTCGTCACCAGGCTGTGTTTCAGCAAACAAAGACAGTCAAACATTTCACAGATAATGTATTTCTGTTTTTATGAACTCCTGTATATCATGGATACGCTTGGGGTTGGAGAGAGAGCTTTGATTGAGGTAGGATTGTGGTGTGGTCTATCATAATGTATCTCGCCAGCACTCCAGCCCTGCCCTTAATAATCTGCTTAAATGGAACAATTGAATGAGTGGCTGTTTAGTGGGCGACAACATAAAACTATGTGAACTCTCGCTTTCGTCTACCACTTGTGGGCTGTTACAATATGTATGTTAATATGGTGTTGTAACAAATATTCGGAGCAAGTTCTACGACTGATCGTTTGGTGAGAAAATTGGCATGTTCTTTGCAGAGAGACATATCTACTTCCTTTACATTAAAGGGGATCTTGTTTTTTTTTTCAAGTGCTTACTGAAAGGATTTATGGATTCATTTTGGGCCATGTTAGTCTGATTTACTAATTCCCTCTCTACCAGAATATACCTACTAGATAAGTAAATTTTACTTGTAAATAATTTCAGACCACACACAGACGAAAGCTCAATGTGAAATATAGAAAAAAAAAGTAATTTTAATACACCTGTGACAAGAAAGCAAATCAGTGTCAAGTTTCAATCAACGCAAGTTTTAAGAATAACAAATCGATCGTCTCGCTGTTGATATTCTACGTAGATATTATATAAAATATTTATTTATACGAACTACTTTCTTTCTTTTGAAAATTACCAATATTGATCGCACAATACTTGATACTTTCTCGAGTTTAATTTCAAATTACGATGGTCACTTGCAGAGCGAAAAAAGATTATATACAAGATGTAACGGGTAAGCCCTTTTAATCCGAAAGGGGGTTGTTCTAGAGGTTTAGGCGAACAACTTTTGTTCTACGACTTTTGAAAATTCGAAGTACTTTTCGAAAAATTTAGGTGTAAAGTTTACTTGAAAATCAGCTGTTTCTTAGAGTTCGAGGTCATTGACCTTATGTTGTTTTTTCATTTAGTTTGGGCTACTACAATCAAACCTTCAATTACCTTTAATTTCAAAAACAGCTGTTTTTCCAGTGAAACATAATCTCAAAATTTTCAAAAAAAAAGTTCGAATTTTCAAAAGTTGTAGAACAAAAGGTGTTCTCCTAGACGTCTAGAACAACCCTCTTTCGGATTAAAAGGGCTTACCTGTTACATCTTGTATACTGTTTTGTGAACTAGTTGTTCTCAAAGTAGTTTGCAGCTGAATAATTTCTGATTTTATAAGTAATAGTAGTTGTTATAATAACTGTGTCAATAAATTTTTATCTAATAATTTCTATAATAAGTTATATAGAATTTTAGAATTTATTTATAGAATAGAATTTATTCAATAATAAATTTAATAATTTAGTTATAGAATAGAATTGATCGGGAATATGTACGTGTTGCGACAACACAATATAGCGACGCAACATTCTGTACTAAACTACGAGTACATATCTCTTTTACACTGGTTAGTCAGCAATATTTGTAGTGTTAATCCATATTTTATGAATGATTCACCAAAACAAAGGGTTGTTAGTGTAACCAGTTAACTTTTTCTCCGATTATCCTTGCCTTGTGGGTTACGGCTCAAAGTATGTGAAATACTGTTCGAAACATTACATTTGCGTAAATATTTCAATGATTCTTAGTATGGAAGCGGCTGTGATATTTAGGTCGATAATCTCTAACGGCACCTTTGAATCACCATTAGCAATTTTAATTCAAACACAATGAATTGCATTTGAAATTAAAAGTGTATTTGCTTTGAGAATGTAAAAAAAAGCATGCATGACTTCGTACTTTCATGAGAAGACTTTTTGGCAATTGATTGGCATTGATTTTATTATTGAGAGATGAAATAGGTAATTACTTTAGTACAGCATAATACTTACAAAGAAAAACTCGAAATTACAATAAGAGTTAGAAATGTAAACCTACACTCAAAGTTTGTTTGACAAGTAGGTTATTAAATATCTATTACAATTTACATTCATATACATTAACATTCAGTACAATTAAGTATTTACACCACCACGGTGGTTACATTGTGGCAATATTCGGGAAGAAAAGAGAATACTATGGAAAATAATAGGATGTAGTAATTAAATTTTAAATTTAAAATGTAATACAATGTCAAACTAAAAATGATATCAGGTAATATAATAGACATGTCAAATTCATGTAATTCGATTAGGAATAAAAAAATATCTATAATACCATGTCCACACCAGGTCCAATGATCTCTACACTTGCTATTTAATTAAACCTTGCATACAATAAACAAACAGTGTCTTGTCTGTGTATTGAACGAGTTGCTATCAATAGGTTCAATTGTACAGTTCGCATTCTTCACCTTGGCTTTTTAAGACCATTGTGTTTAGATATTTTTAATATTAATTTTTTTTTTCTCTGGCCTCTAACTTGACCTAACGCCTATTATCAGAGATTCAGGTTCAACTCTTTAACGTGTATTTCGAAGCACCGAGGAACTCCTAGAAACGTTTTGCCAGCATTATGGCACACCCAGTGCAGAGTTTTCAGGTTGCCCTAAGGCCTCTAACTTGACCGACTGCTATCAGAGATAACAACCGTTATCACCGAAACATGGAGGAGCTTGAAAAAATGGCGTAGGTTTACAACTGCTTCAAAAGTTGTTGAAACGTTTATTTTTATTTAATTGCAAATAAAAGCTTTTCCAGGAAAACTCGGGTAGTGCCATGTAATGGTTTAGCACACTGCGACGAGTGCGATCCTTAAGGCGAGAGAATTATTGAAGATGTATCTTTCCTTGAAAATATCTCTAAAAGAAAAGCATACTTCGTGTGGTATAAGTATTTTGTAGAGCCACTACACAACTAATAGGTGTTATTAGGGCAAATCATCTCATCTGAAACAGGAAATGAGCCAAGTTTCTATTACTCCAAGTACTTATCACTGATTTAGTTCTACCTTGAGGTATATTCAATGATTTTATACTATTCTGTTAAAAGGGAGTTTAATTGAGAACATTTTTAGATTTATGGGGTTTGCAAAACGCGGGATCTTGTTCATTTATTTTTATAGAACTATGAACTTAAATCTAAAATTTATGAGGATTCAAAACTTAGAAGTTTACATATTTCATTATAAAATATAATTAAACTCTTTTTCGCTTTTAAAATTACTTTTAGCATTTTATGAATGCCCAAAGTTTCGAGTTCTTTACAGATTTCTTCTCCATGGATTTATAAAAAAAGAAATACGTAAAGGTCTCGAATGACTTAACATCACTATCAAAAAAGGAGCTACCAAACACGCGAGGTTATCTATTGTATGCCAAACATATTGTGAAAACTATTATCTACCTAGACACCTAAGCACTAATGTTTGTTCTTGCCAATTACAGAAAAGGTAAGTTATGTTGTAAGTGTTAAATATTTGTTCAGAATTGTTATATTGTGGGTCATTGTTTGTTTATGCAATTTTTGACATTTAGGATGAGATTTTTTTCTAACACTGTTGATATAGCGAATTAGTAAATCTGAGAAAGCTTTTCAAGCTTCGTAGTCTTAAGCCGAGTAGAATAGACATCAATTGACAATGAACCCTATTTTTTGGGGACGATGTTGAATTTCTGATTCATAGTTGTTTTAAGTTTTTGATTAAACTTCAGTTTTATTCAGTGTTCGTTCTTGTACTATTTAGTTATAGTAATTATACGTTTTGACTTAATTAACGTTAGTTATTTACACAGTTACGAGTATATTCTGTACAAGTGTTTTACGTTCAGATCTGCCTCGGGATGAACTGAACTAATTTACGTTGTCATTTTGACCTCCACGTACATGGTTTTCATTATACAACACCGAAAATGACAAGTCTATTGGCTAAAAATAGAATATTATTATTGGACGCGGATGCGACAATACCTCTTTTAGATTAGGTGCAAGCTTTCTTGTTCTACTACTACCCACGGACATTCATCAACTAAATTGTAATTGCTATATTGAGAGCAATAAATCTTGGAGCCAATATTCAGTAGCTCCAATTTATAATAAAAATTAAGTAATTCAACGTGATATAACACCATAAAATATTAGATTAGGTAGGAGGTACCATCGTACGGATATGTTGTAACAGTATCCTTTTCAAATGACTTTGACAGTGCAGTTCAGTTTTAAAAATTCTTAATCAAGGCGATTTGTGAGATTGTGGATGTGACTGTGTTTTTCTTTGATAACTTTTACAAATTTATTTTATTTAACAGACTGACAGACAGAGTTACTTTTGCGCTATAATGTTATTAAGGGCTGTTGTGTGGAATATTGCTCCGGTTCCGGAGGTCGCGTTTTGAAACACATTAGATTTCCTTCTGGCTATTCTAAACGATCATGCGAATGTATTTACTGAATAATATATTATTGATTGATTGATTGTATTATAGATGACTGGGTAACTTTCGAATCTGAAGGAAAGTCATACCATTAGAAACATAGGCCTGGGTGTTTGCCCAGTGCTAACTAATAAATTGGCCTATATTCATCTAATTGTAGATGATTTATACAGTGCATGCAACTTTTAATCCTTGCTTTTGATTGCGCTGTAGTGCCCGGGAAATTGTGAGGAACAGTAGGCCTGCCCAGCACTTATACTACCCTCCTGGCCTATAGGCGTGCTTTCTTCAGGACGCAGCCACGAAAGAACGCGTTAATGCGTCTGGAGCTAACTAATCCAGGGGTTTCCTCACGATGTTTTTCTTAGCCGTAAGATCGATGTTAATAATGCAAATAATTTATTCCAAGGAAAAAGACACGGGTGCGTGGTCGCCCGGGACTTGAACGCATGATCTTCAGAATGAAAGTCGAGGTAAATACCTCTAGACCAAACTAGTTACCAAGTTGTATGCCATATGTGTGGCTAATTGCTAACCCACTACAAGCTTTCTCATGATTTGATAACACTTCGCTTAAGATAACTGCTTACGTATGGACAGATTTACGACTGCCACTATCGGCCAATACCTATCACTAAAAGTATTGGCCCTAATGTAATAAGTGTTGTGTAAACACTTAAGTGTCCATACATTCTTTAAGTTTTATGAGCGTTTTTTTTCTTTCTCTGTCTATTTTGTTTGTTATTTAGTAATTGTAGCATTAAAATTAGTCAAAGGGCACTGAAACAATTGAAATGGTATACCTCCAGTATCACGCGGGGCGGGGCTGCGGAGCCCCGGACCTTTGGAACTTGGGTGCGTGGAGCCGAATTAAGTCAACACATAAAGGCACTTTTAAATAACGTTTTCAACGAAGTGGGCACCAAGCCGGGGCGATTATCCCTGTCTGCAAAGTAAAATGCAGCCAAGGACAACCACCCGATCGAATAGAACTATTGAGAAATCTACAGATGAAAACAACCTAGGCTATACTATAATAGTTGTGATGGTTCTGGTAATTAATTATTATATCCTTCTGTCTTCTGTGTGGTCAAAACATATAATATGAATATGACAGAATTTGTGATAAAATTTCAATGCCAATTAATAATTTTAAGTTATCAGTATCACAAATATGTCGGAAACTGACTGACTGCTTAATATAATATGATAATATTAATGCACAGCTTAAACCCCTGATTACAGATATTTAAAATTAAGAGGGTGGATTATTCGTTAAGAGCAAGAAAGGGAATTTTTAACATGATCGGGAGTTGCGAGGTATAAATCACGGGGCACCACTAGTACAACTGAAGAAACAGTATGCTTAGTAGTTCCTAGCTTTTGAAAACCTTGGTATTTTAGTTTAAAAGCTTAGAAACTATAAAACACAATAAATGACAAAGTTCCCACGTTTACTAACCAACCTTTTAGTGCAATTTTGACATTTCCCTTTATCTAGATTGTTGAAAGTGTTGTCCATAATTATAAATACCAGTTAAACAAGGAATATTAATCACTTGCTGCAATATTTGTATCTCGTAACTACGTATAAAGGGTTATCTTTGCACTTTAAAACTTTGGCTGGCATGCGCTAGACTAGGTTAAAATTTAACTCTTAGGTTTTGCTAATACTCTTGAAATTCTTATCCAACTTCCATTAAAAGAGAAGACTATCAATTCTGATGTCGGGCATCGGCAATCGGGCAGTTTTACTGTGTAGATCCATATTGTAGTTTGGCTGCCCGACTTTTTACTGGGTAGATCCAGATTGTAGTTTGGCTGCCCGACTTCTGACCATGTAACAGAAAAGACGGTGGCACTGTAAGTAGGTGAGGTGAATCGATTCTTATATTAGGTTTATATCTTTTTTATATTTCCCAGTAATCAAGCGAGTCTTCTGCAAATCGGCTTCGTGTCATTATTAGTCAGGGTTTCTTCTATCAAGGTTTCAAAGTTTACATTGACTTATGATTTTTATTATTTAAAACCATAGCAAAACTCGACAAATTACCATTTCCAAGAACAAATAGTTATCGTCCAAAAAAGGGATGTTCTTCAACCGGTTCGTGTCCAAAAATAGCTACAGGCAGACAGATTCAAACAAAAAAATCATCTTGACAAACAGTCTGCTTGGAAGGGATAAATTTGCCATGCGTCTGCACAGGTTTGTAAGTAACAACGCAGAATGATCAATACCGTTTCTAATTTGATGATTGTTGTTGATTCGAGGCTTCCAGCCCGTTTCAAAATCATCATTTATTTTTATGCTTTTAGTTCTTAGTGTAGCCACACTTAATTTTAAGGCAAATCAATGTTCATTTTCTTTTGTTGGTCACTTAGATTCGAAAATTTTGATACTTTGTTTTTTAAAGTATTTACAAATCGTTAGGCGCACACTTTAAATATCTTCTCCACCACCCGTCGACGGCGGAATTATTTATCCATTACAAATTGAAACAAACCTCTTCTTCTGTTCATAAGTGGTGTGGCTCACCTAGTTGTAGAGTTTTCAGGTCGCTCTAAGGCCTCTAACTTGACCTAGCGACTGTTATCACAAAAAACAACCAAGACTAATTGTTTACCAAGCCTTCCAAAATACGGAGGAGCTCGAGAAACTGTGTTTTTTTCCACACACATTATCGGTAACCCATCCAAGTAACGACCGCGTCAGGCGATGCTAAACCCGCACTATTATACAAGATTGGCATGCGCAGCTAGACCAAAGAGCTTCTTAACTTTAGACCAGCCGGAAATGAGAGATAAATAAAGTACATACCTTTGTATAATTTACAATCATTAAAACCACCCGTAAAGGTAAATAATAATACTATACAGTTAAGCATTCACGTTAATTAGATCTAGTGAAGAAAAACAATCATTGTGGAAGAGAGATTGACTAATAACAACCTTATACGAGCGACTTCATGGCAGTTACCCTGGAATACTGATTGGGTTGTTAATTATAGGCTAGGGACCTCCGCACAGTGTCATTAGTTTTCAATTTTTCTTGCCACTAGACAGGCCAGTAAGACATGCTAAATGGCTGCAGATTTGACGGTGTATATACTTATAGTAAACCATCGTGAATTTCTTGTGGATTCTTCTCATCAGAGGACGCGTTCCGAAATGAATATGATCATGTGATATAATTTTTTATTTTGTATAATAAAATCCCTTTTCGTGTCTGAAGTTTATTTTAAATTACATTTTCTTCTTGTTTTATTATAGTGGTGTATCTCACTTAGTGCTAGAGTTTTTATGTCGACCTAACGACTACTATCGTAAATAACAATTCGAACCTATTGTTTAACGAGCCTTCCAAATTACGGAGGAGCTTGAGAAAAAAATATTGCCACACACTTCATCACAATCTCCTATCAAAGTAAAGACCTCGTCAGGCGTTGCTTACCTCGCACGAATATACGATCGGGCGCAGCTAAGTCAATGAGCTCATCATGACTTAACCTTATTATAAACTTTAGTTGTATAAACAAAAGGAAACATTAATTAAGAAAATCCTCCATGATTCCTTTTATGGATGCACTAAGGAATCAGCGTTTCGTTTGATTAGATCTCCGATTTTCTTGCGGATGGTACTTGCTAAGTACAGTCCACAGCAAAAACATGTTGTACCTTATTCTATAAACCTTTTTTTCCAACATTGATCCTTCGATATCTTGGGAAGGGGTCGTGAAGCCTGGCATAGAATAAGGCTCCCCATCTCTTCGCGTGGGTGTGACTAAAGAATCTGGGCGACTAAGAATTATGGGAGAACTAGCTTACCTGGTGGATTTAAAGTTCTTCCTGCGTAGTGTTGGTTAAATTACTTAGTCCCAAGAAGGGTTAATATTAGGTTTATTAGTTTAAAATCGGAGTTGCAATGATGACATACCTACCTACCTTACCTACAGGATCCGCTAAAACCCTAAATTATTTGGGGGCGGCACCCCCAATTTAGGGTTTTAGCGGATCCTGGGTTCCCGTGAGGAATATAACGGGATACATCGCTGATAAGAACGTCATAGTAAAGTACCTTAGTACTAAAGTTCTTGAGGGAAAAAATATACTGATGTAAAAATGTACCAACATACACACTGGCTGAGCTTTCATAGTAGCTTTTGCTAAAGACTGTACTTTGACTAGTTCAAACGTACTTTATAACGGTGGTTAGAAAGCTTTAATTAAAAGCCTCTGAACGACATCCCTTATCAAAGCAGGTACTTATAATTGATAGAATATAGGTTCAGTTCACTGATTTATAGTAATGTGAGCTTTTAAAATATTATAGTTATATTGTAGCTGTCCATAAAACAGACAGACGCGGAGTTAAATTTATAAGACGTACTTCAAGTATAGTTAAAGACAGTTGGAATTTACACGTAGTTTCAATTATAACGCAAAAACTATTAGAATGAAATTTCAGACAAATTGTAATAGAAAAATCACGCACAATGGCCCAATTATGAAGCTTTGGTAAACATCTAGAGAAGTCTTTAACCGTTTTTACCGGACTAGGGCAAAGCCAAAAGGAAGGATAATGATTTTGGCAGTCTAAGCATGTATTATGTATAGGTATGTTCCACCAACTTTAAGCATGTACCTCTACCTATTAAGATTAAATTAAAAAAGGGAATGTTGCCAGCCTTTTGGGGACGATGCCTCGTGCGGACTCCCTCGAAGACATTTTTTTATTTATAGCCTTAGGAAAAATGTTTCTTGTAGTTTTATAGGTTTAATTAAAAACACACTGATATTTAAAACACTTTATTTATCGGGTTTAATCGCGTTTTGTTCATGGTTGTCATTCATGGCCAACTGTAAAGTTGGCGAACGCTCGGTTTGGTTTAAACCATGAATAAAACACGATTACACCCGATAAATAAAGTGTTTTATTATGCAAAATTGCGAAAACCATAGAAGAAATTATACTAATTTGTTCTATGCCTAACCTTGAAAAAGCCAACTGTAAAGTTGGCGAAAGCTCGGTTCAAATAATGAATAAAAACGCGATAAAACCGGATAAATAAAGTGTTTTTTTAGAAATTATACTGTGATATTTTTTATTTATATCTACATGGAAGTAAATCATCGTTATTATATTCATCATGATTATTATATTCCTTTAATAGTTTATGAGATGATAATTATACATCTCAGTAAAGTGTGTACCTACATAAAGGTATGTGATAATCACGATTTATCCACTTTGGTATTACAAATAGGTAAATGCTAAACCGATAATCTATGTTCTAGATGGTGTTAACATGATTGTTGATGTTTGTTTTAATCACAAGGTTTCATCTTTGTTGATTTAGATTCTTACATTGTTCTTTTTTAATTCTTACATTACATACTTACATTGCCCGGTGAGTTAATTTTGCAGGTCGCTTTGTTTACCCGTGAGAACATAGGCTTAGTCTTTAAGCGAAAGGGTGTAAATAAATCCAGAGCGATGCGCAGCAATAAGTTTAAAAACAGACTCGTCACACCGACTCCCAAACTTGTAAAATCTGAGAAGTCGGTGTATATTTTAGGTCCGGCGGTATATAACCGTCTACCTGATAATATCAGAAATGCACCGTCGCACCCTTGCTATAAAAGTCGACTCAAGCAGTGGTTGATACAGCACGCGTTCTATTCATTTAATGAATTTCTTCAACTACCATTGCTGACATAATAGTTATGATTATACTTTATAAAACATTAATTTTTATTATATTTCCAATGTATAGATTCAATTTATTGTATTCCATTATGATAATATAAAATTCATTTTAACATTATAATCTTATCGTCGGATAAGTGTGTGTAACAATGACATGTAACTATGGAGTTATTAATAAAATATTGTATTGTATTGTATTGATTCTTACCAGAATTATCTAGAATCAAGTCGTTCTTGATGCCAAGAAATCGTTTAGCCATACAAAGGGGTAAAACGACCATCATTCACGGTCCCAATGCCGGCACGACACGGTTCCCAATGCCGGAGGTACTCCCCAATGCCTGGGTTACATGGTCCCCAATGCTGGGGTCACATGGTCCTTGCCGGGGCTATACAGTCTTGTAAAAACATTACCCTTCATTTTGGCTTTGCAGTGGTCGGGTAATGAGGCTTGTATAATAATAATAATAAATCCTGTGACGAACACACAGCGCCATCTAGCCCCGTGGTAAGCTGCTAAGCTTGTGTTACGGTGACTAGACAACGGATATACTACTTATATTTATTTTTCTTGTGTAAATACATACATATTATACATAGAAATACGCCCAGACCAGATACAAATATTTATTTAGCAGCAGGATGCAGGAGTACAGATAATATGACCGCGTAGTAGTTCCGAAAAATATCTAAACCTGTTATTTCAAAATGTGTATAAGAACATGCACTTATAAAGCTTTCTAAAACAAAAAATCTCCGCATCACAGTCCATCAAAACTCACACCTACCATATCAGTCGAACGACCTACCCTTCATTAAGTAACGTTACAATCCTTTTACGTTTGGAATCGACACCGTATCTCGAATGTAGTTCACACCAAACATGGAGGTACAGTTGTGAGGAAGTCGCAGTACAAGTTAGAGGTTTAGGAAAGAAATTGGGTCGAATAGGTCGGCTAAGTTGGTTTATGAGAGCTTTTTAATTAAGACTGACTAATTCTACAATAGAATGTATTGTATTGTTCTACATCTCAGTCTTAATTAAAGAAGCTGTGTTACGTTTTGAATCTAAGTTATGGTTGAGTCTGGTTAGTTCAGAAAACTTCAATTTTACTTTTTTGCAAATCATTTTGAGATGCAGAAAAAGCGTTTGTCTACTATGTCATGTGGTGACTATGTTATGGTCTAAGATGTAGCATGCTTCTCTAGAAGAAGAAAAACGACAGTGGAATAAGATCCAACTCTAAATGTGCTTCTAAATTGATTGGCACAAATGTTCAGATGCTAAAATATAAGTTGGGGAATAAAACATTACGGCCTTATTTAAACTTTTTATTAATCTAAAAAATCTTGGAATGCCTAGGCGTAGGCCTAGAAAATATGACCGGGATCTCTAATGGAGTCTTCTAATCGCATTATCATAATAATATATTGGATGTCATCAAATTCTTCGCAAGGACACGTGTAATTAATGGGTAGGTACTGAATAATTTATAATTACTATTTAATACCATGTACTAATTCATTATTTAATCATGGATTGAATACCTAATTATTATCTATCAGTATGTATTCGGGCGGATCTATACTTGGTATATTTAGATACCTAGGTGCAGAGGTCACCCAAGACTTAGTCTGCGAATGCTTGTCGATCATATTAAAGCTCTCAACTCATAAATCTTACTTTCTTAGAGGTCCAAATGATCGATATCTCGTGGTCTTGAACACAGACAATAAAGCTAATTGACTGATCATACAGCGATTTTTCTTCAAAACACAACTCGCCGTTGCGTGTAGGGGATTGATAATAATCAAACTTCGTGATTGGCCTATCTATATTTAGATTCTTTGTGATTCGCCGATGCGGTATCTATCTTTACCTAGACTGATTGTGATTGGCCGATCCTGCACGAGAGGTCTGCTAAAAACACGTCGTTTACGTTTACGTACAAACACTTATGAGCAGTCAATTGGATTTATTATCTTTGTTCTTGAAGGAAGACTTCTTAATATTCCGGTTACGTTTATTGCTGATGGACAGATAAACTTTCCAAATTATTATGTAGGTTTATGAGGGTCTGAGATGGTTTTTGTAAAGTGAACGTCCAAAATCTGATTTTTATGTGGACTAAACAATTTCGACCTTTAAAATTACGAGTAAGCATAAATTCACTAAACGATTTTAATATAAATAAACAAAAGTACACCTACACTAAAGTGTCAAAACCAAAGAGATTATAACAAAATATGCCGTCTAATTTCAGTTAACAATTTTCTAATACCCATTTCGAAAACTATTTCCCTGAGTGTAGTGTCGTGCAGTATTTATTTATTTTATTAAAAAATTGAATTAAATTACTTTTTACAACTATTTGATTTTGTCTTGAAAACATTTATAGATGCTCTATTGTACCAAAACAATATTGCATAACAAAAGTGTGGACAACGAACGGCCTTTAGCCTAAGAGCGATCTCTTCGAAGTAACCAAAATATTGCATGTTCGTACCCAAGTGTTAACAAATTAAATTGAAATAAGTAGAGTAAGTTGTCTGCAACTTAGTAAGTACAAGACAAATTACTGAGTAAACTACCTGCCTACTTAAACGCTAAGTGAGTGCCAAGTGGAGTGACAAGCAAGTTAAATAGGCCCAAGTTGAATATCAACTTTGTTCACGTAATTGTCGATCGTTATTGATTTCTTAATGCAACATATAACTTACCTGATAGAGTTTTCAAATAAAGAGTTAGTAGCTGAAAAGGAGCTACACAAAGGTTGCCTGGAAGAAATCGTTTTCAGTGATAAGGCCGCACAAATTTTTAATTTACTTTATTTTTCTTTACTCTGCGTGTATTTGTGTTTGTCCTTTTTTCTTATGTTAACAAATGAATCTATCTAAACCTAAACTTCGTTTGTCGAATCCAGTTACCTACTAGGAAACCGGTCAAGTGTGAGTCGAACTCGCGCCCAAAAGTTTCCGTACCATTATTACTAAAAAAAAAGTTGTATGAGAACCCCACTTAAATAAATATACATATAATTCTGTTTTAAGTATATTATGTTATTGCAGCGGTAATAGAACTACATCATCTATGAAAATTTGAACTATCTAGGTATCTCAATTTATGAGATCCAGCCATATGATAGACAAACATACGACAGTGTTAGTAATAAAGTCACGAGTAACGTTTTTACCCATACGAAACTCTAAAAACAAAACTTTATTGATTGGAGATACGGTATAAAAGGTATTGAATGTCAATGAAGAATATGGCGTATCTCCGACCAAGAAGCGTTTGGTATCCGATTACAAATGGTAGATGAGTACAATAGTAGAATACAGCTAAAGTTAGTTCTATGTTTAAATGATAAAACAATTGAAAATCTCTACCTACCATTTACCCCTACCATTTGTTCTCGCGCTTTCACCGGTCAACCCGAACGATAAACAATATCAACTCGACATTATCCCGCATAAATTCGCGGCACGAACTAAAACTGTTTATATCTGATCTAAGTTGTCAGTACGAACAATGTACGGAGTAAAATGTCATCGGACGTATCGAAGGCGTGTCGGTGAAATCGAAAATGGATTGTTATGGTACTATCTTGGCAAATAGCTCTGTTATCAGTTTTAAGGGGAAAGGATACCTACTTGTTCTCCACACACGTACTGCATTAGAGGAAATAGTTTTGACAATGAGACCTATATCTACCATGACCAATTGACCATACCCTATGTTTTGTCCAGATAAAACTTTGGACAAAGATAGTCACTTTCAACGCCTATTAAAATAATGGCGTAAAAGATCTTACCGACGAGATCTGTTTGTTTTTAGTTGTCAAAAGTTTTATAGATTGCCTATCCTTAACGTTCCAACAATAATTGAAAGAGGAAAGTTTTATATGTATTAGTCCCTTGTAAAGAGAGCCCTATTTTAAAGGAGAAAAAATATCACATTTATTTAATCTGTTTTAGCAGTATCGCAGTTTAAGATGTTTTAGCTGTCTTATAAATACATCATCTGTAAATATTTCAACTGTCTATAGCTAACACGGTTCAACTAGTCTGGTGACAGACGGATAGTGGCGCCTTAGTAATAGGGCCCGTTATTATACGGAACCTAAAAATATCGATCAAAGTAACCTGGTTTTAGTCGGTTATTAATTAGACAATGTATCTACTATCTTGTCAATTACAATAGGTACTAGCCAATACTTATGGGTAAGTACTACCCACAATTAATTGATTCATGTTCAGATTCTGTCTATTGAACAAAAAGTGAAACTGACTGTTCTAAGTTGTTATACTGTATCTCTATATACCTACTTGCCTTATATTATACTGTGTCTACATTGTTCCGGGGTCACTTTCTATTAATATTGCGATTGATAGATTACAGCTAATGCGTGAACGGTATTATTAAATTTATAGAGATAATGTCGTCACTTGTAATGATTCGTAATTTATTATTAGGTTACGTTTGGCTATTGTACTTTTTTGAGATAATCTTTTTGATGGATTGCGAGTCGAACTAAAGTACAGTCAGAATAAAAACTTAGAATAAAACTTTTACTCATTGTAATATGAAAATTCTTCAAACTTCGTGATGTTGTATTGAAATTAAACACATTTTTTTTAAAACAAAATTGAAATCTAATATTTTACAGACCTTTTCCTCAAGGATAGACTAGAATCAAACTAGAATCAGATAGTGTTGATAGGGTGGAAAAATGGATGGTCGTTTTGTATGACTTTATATTTTGTTACGTTTTTCACTAGGTACCAATTAGACATTTTTCCAGAAATTAAGTACCATTGTAGAACCTGTACGTACACTGTCCAGAAATTGACATAAGTAATACAATAATATAAATATGTGATGTACATACTTACGGAGTCGGAGTTAGTAGATAGGTAATTTTAAAAGAAACTAAAATTAAAGCTTCAAGCTACAATAACAACCTTACAAAATAATCCCGTTAATGATTTAAATAACAAATAAAAATATTTTGTATAAGTCGTAAACGGCTGTCATAATAACATTTAAATAATAACTTTATTTATTACATATAAATCTGATTATTACGTGCCCGTACTTGATAGGTAGGTGAAAAGAATAAAATTTAGTGATGGGCCGACTAGTCTACGAATTGTGCCAACTAATCGTCAACTGACAATTATACAATTAAACGAACATTTATTAAAATGTTCGTTTACTAGTGCATTTAGTCACACAAACGTTAGCAAAACATAATATCCAACTATATAGGGCACCTAAAATGTTTAGACCATGCCTCAGCTCAGCACTTTTTGAGTTTTATCGAAAATGATTCAAATATTTATTCAAAGTGTTGCAACGTTTCATTGAAGCAAATTTTCGCTAAATTACTAACAGTTAATGACAACTAACCCAAATTTCTCCGAACTATAACGATCTGCATTGACGACTAGTCGGCAATTTTAAACCGAATAGTCAGCTAGTCGGTAAACCCGTATTCGGCCCATCTCTAAAAATATAAAGAGTTTCATGTTATTGAATCTATGACCCGAATTTGAATAAGCTCAAAAGAAACGTAATTCTCAATGAGAAATGTATGAAGAGCATTGTATTGTAACTTGTAAAGCATTTGATTCAATTTACGATATTAACCTTATAAATAACATCACGATGTTATTTTGATATGATTTCGTAGAATCAGAAATAGAAGAATAAACTTTTTTTTAGTTGTGCCTAAAATTCTTAGTAATACTAGGGTTAGTAACACTATTATTGTAATTATTTTAAAGTTAAAACCGAGTTACAGAACTCGGACCTACTTTAGCTGTATTTTTTATTTTTGAGAAATTTATAACGTCTAAATTGTCGTATATTTCTTTATATATAATTCCTTGAAAAAATTTCTGGTAGACATGCGTCCAACTTTAATTTTTCTTCTGTATACCTCTGAGGAAGTGGACTGTAAATATGCTGATAAAATGTCTAATATCATAAAAGTAAAGCGATCAAAACCGTAAAAAATGAGTTTATTTTCAACCGTAACTTTCTTTAAACTTTAATAAACATTAGTTTAACTTCAACAGACAAGTAAACAAAGCATTAACCTTATTTCGTCCCCGAACGTGAGTTCACGCCGACTCTACCTTTACTCTAAATATTTATTAACTAAAACCGACAATTAAGAATTAACTACTACATATAAATTTAACTAAACACAGTCGCTAACGCCATTGAAGTCACGATAGTGTTAGCTTTAAGATTTATTGTTTGGAACTGAAGTCTTAGTTGCCTTATCCACCAAGGCGGTTAGGTCGCATTCATGTGCGATTAAAAAAGCGTTAAGTGGCGTTCTAAATTGGGCCTATAATATTTGTCGTTTTAAACAAACAGCTTACCAACGATGATTTTGTCCTTTATAAAAAAAATAATAACAAGTCATGGACAATAATTATAAGTCCTGGCACATCAACAATATGAAATATCTACAAGCTTTTTCCTTGACAACTTTTTTACGACTTTTAATATTCGGAGTGAATAATTTTATTGGCAGTCAAAACTTTCGTACCCAGAGAATATTTAAATAAAATTACTTAGGTATACGTAAATTTACAATGATTTTTGTCGATTAACAAAGCTAACCTAAGCTTAAGCTAAGCAAAACATCACTCTGACAATAAATTATTATTATGAGTCGCAAACTGTTTCACATTTAGGAAATACAGAATTTCATGATGTTACACAGTACATACAGTTCAATCTAATCCAAATTACAGGTCATAGCCGAAGAAAATGACTTCTAAACATCTATCCAATAAAATAGTTCAAGTTAGGTTTGGCCATTTGACCAAACTTCATCAAATGAATAAAAAATATAACACGATTTAACAGAATTTACAGGAATTTAAATTTTTTTAGCGTGCCATAGCCCAGGACACGTTTTCTCAACGGATCCAAAAAACAAATTTGCGAAGTTCACTAATAACTAAGCCAGTTCCAACGAATATAGGAAAAAACTCGAGGTAACCCCTTTAAGTAAACGCTTAAGATAATTTATTCTAAAAGTTTTCTTTGGAAGCATGAATCCACAAAGTAACTTATCAAATGTAAATACGAACAACATGAATCGGGACAGGACATGATGCGATATTAAATGTTATTTTGTTACAGAAAAATATGCCTTATAGTCTTGTCCAAAGGGTCTGTCACATAAAAATATGACTTGAAAAGTAAAAGTCAGATAATGAAAGATAAACACGTCGAGTTTGGATATGTGAACAAATAGTAGGGGTTATTTTTATCGTTTTATGTTACCGACTTTTTGAATTCCATATTTTGGTATCAGAATTTTTATGTTAAGTGATATAATATGTGGAGTTTTGGTGTGACGGTGTTAACGAAATGCTGTAGTTTATTTTTTATTAAACTAGCTTTAGTACCATCTCGTGGTTTTATCCGCGTTAGTCCCGATTCCGTTAAAATTTCGAGATAAAAGTCTTTATTGCTATTCCTGGTCTCTAGATATCCATACATACGGAATTTCATCAAGCCCTTTCTTTCTACAGGTAGGTAGGTATTCGTTTTTTTCAATGACTTCAGAAATCTTACCTGAAACAAAATATAAAAAAAATGTTAAAAAGGTATAAAAATAAATTACTGAAGAAGTAAATAAGTAGATACATACACAGTAACAAGTCAGGTCAGAAAGTAGGCAAAAGCGAAAATGGTGTTTTACAGAACAGGGTCTATCAAGAAGTGGTCCAGCGAAGCGAATCCAGAACACTATCCTTTTAATCGTATCTTCTAAAAATTATCTACTATATTACCTAATAAAAATAAAAAGGTATAAAAACATAATATTATCTACTAACTTCTTCACATACTCATCCTATCCTACTTCCTACTAATATTTCCTACTAATATTATAAATACCCCGCGGGATCGGGACTTACGCAGGTGATAACTATTTCTTAGATGAAAATTTGCATAGGGATAGTTTAAGTGATAGAGAGTAACATAGGATACTTTTGATTCCGAAAATCCCGCGAGATCGGGACTTACGCGGGTGATAATATTAATGGATGAAAATTTGCATAGGGATAGTTTAAATGATGGAGAGTATCATAGGATACTTTTGATCCCGAAAACCCCGCGGGATCGGGACTTACGCAGGTAATAACTATTTATTAGATGAAAATTTGCATAGTGATAGAGAGTAACATAGGATACTTTTGATCCCGAAAATCCCGCGGGATCGGGACTTACGCGGGTGATAATATTTATTGGATGAAAATTTGCACAGGGATAGTTTAAATGATGGAGAGTAACATAGGATACTTTTGATCCCGAAAATCCCGCATGATCGGGACTTACGCGGGTGATAACCATTCAATGAATGAAAATCGACACAGTGGTAGGATAAGTGATGTAGAGTGGCATCATCATCATCGTCATTCCATCGTCATCGTCATCCTTCGTCATCGTCATCGTCACTTACTGACGAAATAAAAACTTTAACTTACTTCACCTACCTACCGCAGTGCAAAAATCCACACTTAAACGGACGACCAGGGAAGTACTGATGATGCCAGGCGCCGTAGCGCCTGGCTTCAACACTACTTCAATGGGCGACCATTTAAGTGTGGATTATTGCATTGCGGTAGGTAGGTATTCGAACAACGCGGGATCGCGACTTGCGCGGGTGAAACCGCGGGGCGCAGCTAGTAGAAGATAAAACACTTCTTTGATATCATTTCAAAACAAACTAATATTTTATAAGGTCATCTGTTTTCTATCCTTTAACTTCGAAATCTGCTGCATTTCGAAGCGCTTTTACAATGAGTAAAATTATATTGACACTAACCTAACCATGCCAGTTCCACCCTAAGGGAACAAAGTACCTACGATATTTTGTATAAAACAAATCAGACGACATTGTAACAGAAAGGATTAGGTCTCATCCGTCCCGGTCGAGCTCAAAGTCTTGACGACCAGGACGGATGAGTTCTATAGGGTAACTCTTGCGCCCCAAGTATGGATAGCAAACACAGACTTTACTCCAAGAGTAAAAATATGGACAGCAAACACCAAACAAAATAGGTTGCATACAATACAAACTATCACAACTAAAACAAAAGTAGATTAAAGTAGTAATACTTGAAACACAATATTTACCGGGTTTTTCTCTCCTTTTATTTATTATTGGCATTGTCACTGTGACAATGCCATAGTACCGAGCTATCGTAACCTTACCGTTAGCGTTTTCAAGGTCGGCGGAGATGTGATTAGTCTATTTTGATATTCTAAAAAGTAGTAGTACTTGTACTATTTATGTATACTGTGGTTGAAGCAAAAGACGAACAAGCAAGCAGTGAAATTGGAAAACAAAAGAAGGAACGTGGTGGAGCAGTAGATGAATCTTACTAATATTAAAAACGCCAAAAGTTTGCAAGTATGTATGCATATCACGCAAAAACTACTGAACCGATTGCGATGAAAATTGTAAAGATATAAAGGTAATAATATGTGAGGCTCATAAGTGTACGCACATATTATTATGATTTATGCACAGATCTAGACTATCACCATATTAAAAACGGTCACACACAATATTATTTAATGTCTATGCAAGAACTCTTTAAGTAAACATGAATGTAAACAAAAAGACAGGCGCCCGATACATTACACTCATTCTATTTACGGTAAGGAATTTCATAAGAAAACACTATGAACCAAATATTTTTCTGCATTGATTAAAGTAGAAACCATGCAAATTTCAATCTTATGTACTTGGAATACGGATCACACCACCTTTAACTGGGCACTAGACATAAACGTTTTTTATTTAAGGATAAAAGATGGGCTGTACTTTGAACTCAACTGCTTTGGTTTTAGGTTTTAATTTACTTTGTTTTTGTTGTGAGAATAGTAATTAAACTCTATTAATTTGAATGCTAGCTAATACATTGCATTAAAATGTATGGTCAAAGGTACTTTTCTTCCTAAACTGTTTGCGTTCAGTCAAAAGTTAACCCCTAATAGGTTTTTGTGGTTTCTTCTCATCGAAACCACACACCATTTAATTCGTAAGTATTTACAAAATTATCATGTATTTGTAAACATGTTCTAAATTAATGAATAAATAAATATGAATATACCGCGTAAAGCTTGAATCTTGTGATAGTAATGCAACGAATAGTGCTTTTACGTACCACCTACCCAAAATTGAATATTAAATTTAAATTCGGCGATTACGAATATAGAACTCTCTTAAGAAATATGAAGTTCAGGGATTTTCAGAAACTTTCGCTTCCGGGATGAATTTGTGTAAAATTATTGAAAATTCCTGTGGCCACCCAACTGATGATGGTGGTAGCCGATGGAAACAAATGAACGAGCAACAATGCTGTTAATAAGAATAACGCAATTAAAACCGGAAAATGAGATGTATTTCAAGTCTGCAAGTTTAGATCGAAAGTAAGAAAACAGAATAAAAACCTAACAAATGGACGGGAAAATATTACATACATAAGTTCAAAACGACCACTGTAGCAAAACCACCGGCGATCGTTGGGAACATCCATAAAGTAACATACATGATTAGGAAAAAAATGTGCGAAATGGAATACGCACTGATTGAAAGACCGACCTCTGTGGCGCGTCGGGCGAACGCTTGGCTGCAATACAGAAGGTTGCGGGTTCGATTCCCGCTGGGTGCAAATATTTATGCTTAAAATAAATATTTGTATCTGGTCTGGGCGTATTTCTATGTATAATATGTATGTATTTACAAAAGAAAAATAAATATAAGTACCTAGTATATCCGTTGTCTAGTCACCGTAACACAAGCTTAGCAGCTTACCACGGGGCTAGATGGCGCTGTGTGTTCGTCACAGGATTTATTTATTATTTATTTTATTTTATTTTAAAGGCCCCTAATACCTACAACAATGGCGCTACTTAAATTAATTGAAAGGTTACTTATCAATTACAAAAACAAACAAAGATACTCCATTTAAAACTACTATTACACATGTCATTGTAATTTGGTGATAAACCTATATACTTATGACGAAACAGAATATTGATATTTGAATCAGATTATGATACTACTAGCTGCGCCCCGCGGTTTCACCCGCGTAAGGCCCGTTCCCGCGGGAATATCGGGATAAAAAGTAGCCTATGTGTTAATCTAGGTCTCCAGCTATCTATATTCCAAGTTTCATCGCAGTCGGTTCAGTAGTTTTTGTGTGAAAGAGTAACAACCTCACACGCATACATACATACTAACATACAAACTTTCGCGTTTATAATATTAGTAAGATTACAATAGTAATAAAATATGGCGCGGGCGCCGCTTTGTCGTCTAACCATCGACTGATACTTAACTGATATGATAAGTTATCATTGCAATTTTATCATTTCACAAAAGTATATTTTTGTGTATAATTTTCTTAGAAATTTGATATATCTAAATAAAATATAGCCTATGCTGTTCTTTTATCCAATTCAGTAAGTAACTATTTCTTCTACTAATTAATCAGTTATGTGTAGGTAAGAGTATGCAAGAAAATAAAATAAAAAGTGTCTTACTTTTGAAATATCTGAATATCTATGCCTTGGACAAACATGTATGAAAAGTCGCTTGACGCCGGCGGAAAATCGAAATAAGGTAGAGATCCTTTCTTTGTTATGCAGAAATAATAATAAATATGCAAAACAGAACTGTATATAATGTTAGTACATACATAATATTTATATAACACATTGTATATTTCAAGATATAGACGATATCATTGATAGGATTATGATTATGATTGCTTCACAGAATAGATAACGATGAATGACCTCGTTTGATAACAATTTTCAGAATACAATTTTTCTTTAACTTTGGCATTTCATGGCCGTTGCCAAACTTGGGGTTGTAATTGGCCCGAGTAGTATGAATTATCTGCTATTATAAACGATAATTAATATTTGATTTTAAATTTTAAATATGCGTATGTTGTTTGTACTTATTCACTTAAATAACTGACTTACATAACTGAGAAAAGTGAAATACAAACTACCAGGATTCGTGAATTTACCTTTAATAGTCATTACATTTTAGCACGCGGCCTAATTTGTTGCATAAAGGTTTTTTTTATATTTTTATGCTTAGTTAATAAGGTATTGCCATAATAAAAAGAAATGTTAGTATGCAACCTTGTATTTCATTCTGAAAACGGGCTTTGACATTTTTGTCTACTATGTGTGTGTGTTTATAAGTCCGGTCACTTAAATTCCAAGAATTTATATAACATCTGGCCAATTGTATAAATCGTCGAGGCTCCAACTAGGCAAACTGAGGTATTGTATATTTATAAATATTATTAAAATGTAAAACTCCTATAAAACATATTTTTTAAATATTTTTTTCCAATCTAAGTATTATGTAATTGTCCAATTTCTCATTCCACCATTAAACAGGAATCATTAAAGGAATCATTAAACAGGAATCATTATTTTTTATCTGAAATCTGTCACGAAATCACGATGACCTTTAAGTAAATATTGTTTTTTATCGTTACAGAAATCTGTATGATTGATGATGAACTAAATTTAAACAGAGATGATTA
The DNA here is from genome assembly GCA_949358125.1 of Idaea dimidiata. NCBI lineage: Eukaryota > Metazoa > Arthropoda > Insecta > Lepidoptera > Geometridae > Idaea > Idaea dimidiata. The sequence goes on from OX442328.1 coordinate 16,476,748, forward strand.
TGGAATTGCGTAAATTAAAGTGACTATGGGAAATCCCATTAGGTAGGCTTCGTATAAACCGACTGAAACATTCGCTTGAATACTGCAATGCAACTTGACTTCAACAAATAGAAAAAAGCATTTGTTTATTTTTCCAGTCTCTTATTTTATCTACTCGTATACTTACTCTAAATTTCATTTATAGTCCTGATTGATTGACTGACTGACAGAACTATTTATTAACGCACAGGTACCTATAGATAGTATGAGCGTAATTTAAATTTTTAAAGGTGCGTCTTCGTAGCGTCGCAAATTCTTTAGTTTCTATCGCCTTTTCTGTGGTCATTTTAGGTAAATTCGCTACGCAACGAAGTGTCTCCACGACTTGCACACACCTAACAAATCTAATGTGATAAATCTCTTTTATCGAATGTATTTTTAACAAAATACTTTCAACGGAAATTATCTTACTTAAATATTTTTACAATTTATTTTTTAATAAAACGAAAAGGAAATTACCAAAAAAACTTTCTCAGCTTCTTTTTTTATCGGAACCTTTAACTGATATAACGTTCTTTGTGTTATTTTATTACCACTGTATAACCTACTTCGATATTACTTTGTAACTCCTTTCTTTAGCAATGTAAAAAGCACATATTCATTTATGCGACTTGAATCACGTCCCAAGGATTGGGCCCTGATCCTACGGATTTTACAAAAAAAAAGAGGATTTTTCTGAGAAACCCTGAGTTCCTCAAATATTTACTAATTAATTACAAGTTTGTATTTAAACTTGTAATTAAATTTGTAAACTTTGTAACAAATTAAAAAAATATGTTGAGCTTTATCATGAAATACTAAAACCTATATTATATAAAAAATAGGTATGCATTACGAAGCGGTTTCAAAAAGATTTAGCAAAACATCTTTTATCTTTTATTTTCTAACAAGAATACTACTTAATTCAATTTACAGATAAATAAAGATCATTCTAAGATCATATCTTAAGTTATTTGCAGTATGTAAGTATTTCACCTGATAATACAAAGAACACACTGTCCAAATGTCATGTGTCTTGGACCAGCGGTTTAGGCTCTTTGGGTTTGGGTCAGTCGATTGACTGAATGAATGACTGAACCAATTCCAAGTCCTGAACGATAAGTCAGAACTTTGAATTTTATATGTTACGATAGATTACAAATATTATTTATCTTGTCCTTACAATTCAAGATTGTTGGGTTTAATCACAGCAATTTAAAAGTCTTTTAAGTCGCTTGTATTTCAACGTTGTTTCCTTCACCGTGCATGAGTAGGTATATTTTATTTTAAAATGCATGTTTCAAGGTGTGAGCGAGCGATAACATGGCGCCGTCATGCCGACGACATCCGTTAATCCCATCAGCTCCATCCATTGCCGGTTTTACATCAGCAGCTGCAAGTCCACTTGAAGATTACAGATAAATGTACAACCAGTTTAGCGATACCATCGTACTCGTGTTCAGGAAGAATTCTTGTGTAGGTATGATAAGATATAGCCCAATTACATAAGTTGAGGTTAATAATGATTTATTGGCTAGTGATATGATTGGCGACGAGACATATTAGTCGTCTGTTTCATTGTGTTTATTTGTTTGAATAAGATTCCAATATATTGATATAGATTGTAGTCCTTATAATAAGCCCGTATGTGAGATCAGAAGTAATATTTTTAGTAATTATCTCTAATCGGTTTTGACAAGGTGGTTGAAAATGTAGCACGTACGCTCTGAAGATAGAACGATGGCAATATATCGCTTTATTACGCACATCAAAAATAAAAATTATAATAAAATGGAAAAAATAAATTTAAAGTGGTACAATTGGCGGCCTTACCACTTAGAGTGGTCTCTTTCAAGCAATCTTGTTGATATAAAGCAAATTTCAACTTGTGTTAGTAAATTCACTCCTCTTTAATTACACACAGCCAAAATAAGTAGGCATTCGTAATATAAAAAAGTTAAACAAACCGTATGCACTTATAAAATAACCCACACACAGTGCCTATAGATAGGTATGTATATAGGTACTTCAAAAAAAGACTAGATTAGATTAGTCGAAGTAGCGCAGGAGTTCATGCTGATCGGTAATGAGTATAAAATTACCAAGTTACGTTAGATCTTAAAATTGCCGACAGCATAGATTGCTGTGATTAGGCAAAATGGCTGCCTTCACAGCTGCCGAGATGGTTAAAACATGATTTAAAATATGTAGGTACTTTATTTATATGTAGGTATGCATATAACATAATATAATGAGGTACCTAGGTGTTTTAATTATGGTTAAAAATTGATCGGTAAAACTTTCGCAAATTGGATTAGATTACAGAAGGATTTTTTAGTTACGTTATTGTAAAATAAAGTTTTATCCAAACAGGTATTGTTTGTAGCGCGACATGACCTGCCCAAATAACCTAAAAGCTAGTAGGTAATTTAATATTTGGAGCATATCTAAGAATGGCATGAATCGGTCATTATTGGGTAGTAGTACTTAGTTTTCTTTAGAAATAATGAGTAGACTGGTTCTAGAAGAAACATTTAGTAGAGTATATGTAAAAGACATGTTTATCCACACTTACACACCAGTGTCTACGAAGCCTTACTCGCAAAAACACCAGGAAATGCTTTAATAGCAGGCACTACTACTCGTGGCAAAGTAGTCTAAAGCGCTCAGAAAGCAAAAGAGTTCAGGAAGAATTTAAAAAATCAATAGGAGAAACTGTTAATTTCTGAAGAACATCCAGGTTCAAACAAGAAAGTTGACACCAAACAACAAATGAATATATACAGATACGTAAATATAGCTACAGTTACATACACAACGTAAACCACAATACAATTCAGTCGTGGGTAAAAACCAGACATATAATAATGGTTCGCGAAAATAACATAAACTACGACTCTCTCTCACAACTTCAAAGCTAATCAACGTGCTTGTGCAATTCCTAGACTAGATTCTGTAAATATCTGGGCAATGATTAAAATCTGCACGCACTGGGAGTTATTTTACACTTTTATTTTAGCGATAGGAATGAGTTAACAGGTTCTAGAATTTTTTACGCTTTTGACGATGTCTTAATAGAAATTGAACTTTTTCGTTATCCTATTCCCTCAAACAATATTTTATCCAAATGTTTCGTCATTGGCATCGTTTTTTACTGAAATTGAAGTTCTTAAAACAAAGTCCACAGTAACTATCCGAACTTAACATGATTCACAATGTACCGAGAACTGAAGTATTATACATACACATATTTAGGCACTTTCCATTCAAATCCTTATGACAATATGAATGAGTATTGTTTAGTCAGTATTGTTCATTCTGTTGCTATCAGAAATGGCATCATCACATGATGGCATTATGAATTTCAATTTCATAAAATATTTTTTTACTCTAAAGCCTCCAGGTATCCACTGGTAGAGTAAATGGTAGTGACACTCGCTACTCACTCTTACTTTATTACTCACTCACAACAGCAAGACAAAATTGAGCCACGCATAGGGACGTTTGTGAACACGACTGTTAGTTCCGGCCTAGATTGCGCTATGTGCAACGCCCTGCCAAAATACGCTCCAAAATACTCGCAAATCGATAGACCCTTATTTAGGCCTTGTATCCCTGACTATCAATATTCTAGCGTGATATAAACCTTCTCGTCTATACCAGGCTTAATTCAGTGAGGTTCATATGTTTTTTACTACAAATAGTCTTCACAGACCATACCGACCAGACCAGAACTGAATGACTCAGTAATTAGGCATAGTTATAGCCGTGAACAACTGTAGTGTAGTACCTACCGGTCTGGACTGTGGTCAGTCAGACTATTGTGTGACATCCTGCCGTCTACGCAAGGTTAATTCGAAACAATTACGCTTGCCAATATAATAGCTTTGCTGAATTCAATGTTAAAGTTTATTTTGATGACGCTCGCGCTCTAGTGTCAATGCAAAATATGCTATTTTATGCAACGTATCCCTTTTTGTTGTTGAAAATCAGTCTGCAAATCTTAAACCTTGTTGGATTTTGAAAGTTTTTAAAAACTGTACTTTCGCTGATGTAAATACAAAGAAAAATAAAAACAACACTTTTCACTTTAGGGTTAAGTATTTCATGCATGTGTAATAACTTTTATTAAATGAGAATTCTTACAATCAGGAAGCTAAAATTACGGTAAAGTTAATTAAATCGAACCTTAGAGATAATAAAGCCTGAGATAATGAAATTAAGCGCAGTAATGCACTCATTGTTTTTACTTACATAATTTTATCGGGACTTATAAACGATTTGGTTGTGATTAAACAAAAAGTGACTTAATGTCTAGTAATAGGGTTGATTTTTCTTCGACAAGAAAAGGTCTTTTGCATAATAAGAAAGAAAGAAAAATGCGTTCGTTTTAATAAAGGACAATGACCGGTTTGATTGCGTTGCAAGCTTACGGGATTTTAACTTACGAAAGACTTAATGTTTGTAAAGTAAACGATGGTAAAACGAAATAAATTGTTGAAATTATTCATGATTAAAAATATAATAGCTATAATTTTGCAAAAATTAATTGGTAGGTAATAATAATACCTGCCTAGTTTTTTATATACGGTTTTTATATACATAGTGCTTTCCATATTGTCCATCGTCAAGTCTTCGTCTTTTTACTCGTTTACTAAGCAGTAAAGAAGAGTAATGTTTATGGCAGACTATGTTTATCTATATCTAAGTAAATTTCAATATTTATCAACTTGTTCCGTAGTTAAGACGTAAAAACGGAATAGTTAGAACGTATATTTATTGATATTACTTACATTGAGAACTATAAAAAAATATTGTACTACTGCTTAGAATAAGTTACTTAGACTCATTTTATTTTTCATTTGCGTCCAAGTCTTTGTTTTTCTTTATTAAAAGTATAGATACCTAGATTTTGGTTGCATTGGAAAAAAATATGATATTAAGAGCTTAGACCTTGATATGATATAAATACCCACTGTGCAACGAATAAAAAATACCTACCACTATTATAAACGCTTTATTAATAAACGTGTTCGTCAGTCCACGTATAAAAGTATGGTCGGAGTAATTTTACCACTTTTTTGTTTCTATCTGTAAACTCTAAAAGTTCCTGACACGGAAAAAGACAAAGCATGTTTTCACAACTCCGACCTTACTCCCCGGTTATTAATTAACCGTTTTGTATCTGTTTCTTGTTAACCAGCTACGCCCAGCGAACATTGGGATAAAAAGTAGCCTATATGTTATTCTACGTCTCCTGCTATCTATATTTCAAGTTTTATCGCAATTGATTCAGTTGTTTTTGCGTTAAAAAGTAACAAAGTCACGTACAGACAGACAGACAAACATACTTGCAAATTTTCGCGTTTATATTGTTAGTCAGATTAGATGTTTGAGTGTCTATCAACTTCATGTCGCGATAAACGACAAAAGACTAAACTTCAGTTAAACTGTACAAATTGTATAGATCTACCTACTTTGTAGTGTAGTAACTGCATAGGTTAGAACTAGGTGCGTTCACTTTATCGCTCTGATAAGATAACATCGCGGGTCGACTGAGGGCAACTCTATGGATACTCTATGGATTGATTTACTAAGTGAATTTCTATGTCAACTCTACTTGGCTATGGCTCTATGGCTAACGTTTATGGAGAAAGACATTTAAAAGGTTATAAATAGATACTGCTGATTTTTCTGTACGTAGAGCTAGTTTTTCGTTTTTCGTTGCATTATACAAATAATCAGGTGAAATTGATGTTTGTAATTTGAGAACTATAGAGAATTAGCTATTAATTAGCTGAGTGAATACGCGGTTTCACCCGCGTTATTTCCGATCCCGTGAAAATATCAGGATCAGAAGTAGCCTATGTACGCGGTTTAACTCGCGTAGGTCCGATCCTGAGGGAATATCAGGATATATCTTACTAATATTTGTATGTATGACCGTCTGTGACTTTGTTACTCTTTCACACAAAAACTACTGAAACGATTGCGATGAAACTTGGAATATAGGTAGGTGGATACGGGGAATAATACATAGGCTACCTTTTATCTAGCACAGGACTTACGCGGCCGAAAAACCTCGGGGCGCAGCTAGTTATACGTATAAACCTGCCTATATTTAATCGCTCTATCTACCAAAAAACCGCATGAAAATCATTAATAATAAGTGAATGTTAATTGAGTAAAGTTGGGTAAATAAAATATTGAATAACTAATATAATGTATGGTTAAATAGATTTATTTAATACATCTTAATATAATGGATGGTAGTGAATGAATAAAAGCGATAATTGGTATTGATTTATTACAGTCAGTCAGCTACTGAAAACTAAAAAAAACTTTATACAAGTAGGTATCTAGCTATATTTAACACAAAAAAGAACCATTTAAACATGACCTTTGTCTCATTGAAGCCGGCCCTAATTTAATACTTCCTTCCTTGCCACGTGGTCGGACGTGCCTTCACAGTTTTTATGAGGATTCTACAGAAGAGGGTAGTTAACAATTATTTACTGCACACATGGTGTGATGGTGTTAGAAAATGTTTTATAAACTTCGTGGGGGTGTATTAAGAGGTCTGTAGACTAGGAACTTTTTTGTTGATGTTCAAGTTAGATGTGAATTTAGTTGGTGTTGGTCATATACTGAAACGCCACAAAAAATTTGAGGACTACGTATTTACCAAAATTTGTTGAGTAATTCGTGTGATTATGTTGTGTTGAGACGGGTCGCGGGTTGCACTCCATAAATCCCGATCTCTTGGGACTGTTGGGATGAACGGTAGCGCATGGCGACGCCCACCCTATAGTAATTGAGCTGGTTTTCAATTCAAAATTTTGGTTTGTCTGCAGTTTAGTCAAGTCATTGTATTGCCAAGAGGACTTGTACGTGTTTTGGTACTTAGAGCGATGTAGCCACTCTTACTTATAAACGATAAATAACGGATGACCAAATTATGTGACTGTCAACTTTGAAACTTCTTGTCACAGCGTTTATGAGTAAGGGGGTAAATAATATAATAAAAAACAACATTTAGGTAATCATGCTACCTACATTTAGGCTACAATTCTTAACAAAACACTATAATAGATCATCTGTAATAGTGGTCACGTTCAGTTACCAATAGGAACCATACCAGTAAAAAAGTAAACGATTACTTAGCAATCGGCCAACTGGAAAGTTTTTACTCTAGAATATTCTTTAAGCTGCTTTTGGTAAATATCATTTCAAATAGAGAGTGATTGAAAACAGACGAAAGATTATGAGTTTTGTTAACGATCATTCTTAGTATGAAAGATAGGTACCTACTATACGCGTACGTGCATACTAGTATAACCTTGCGGTAACACCCGCGTAATTCTCGTTCCTTTAGAAATATCGGGGTAAAATTAGTCTATGTACATATTATACTTTAATTTTCCATATATGTATTTCCATTTCGACTGTTAAATAATATTCGTCTTGGCATAGTAGAAAAGTGATAATAATCAAGATTAGCTGTTTCCTGAAAACGGGCTATGACAGGACATGTGACCAGTCACATGCACTGTCCGTTAGCATTGCATAGCCTTTATGGTGAAGAAGTGCTCTCGTCAAGAGGTCTCGCCGTAGAGCAGAGTGCTGACCAATACATTCTCGCACTCGGCATGTCTCAGGATGTCTCGACGAGAGCCCACAGGCGCTACTACGGATGATTCACATTAGAATGGGCTATCAACTTTAATGTAAAAAGAACGCCCAGGTAGCGACCCGGCACATAATATATGACCGGCCCGGGCAACAAACTAACAAGATGTCGACTAGTGGGTAAAATTTACTAGTATATGCAATTTTTTCATTGACTTAGCTTTGTCTCCGTTAGAGACTTCTTGACGAGAGTACTCGTTCACCACAAAGTTAGCTATAAAGGCTATCACACGACGGTATACGAACAACATACAAATATCTACACAATTTATGACGTCTACATCTGATGCTCATTTGTTTGTATCAAAATTTAAGAGCATAATAAATTCATTCATACTTAAAGATACGATCGTTGGCTTCAAAAACATTGAATCGTGCTTTGATTGAGATGCCTAATCGTCTGCATTTGGTGCATGCGTGGGTTATTTAAGATTAATGCTACCTGGGTGCCAGCGAAATTTAATGAACTTACTGTTTTGTATTAAAGAAATAGAAGAAAAAGAACTTAAGAAAAATTTGAATTCTAACGATATTGCAAATTTTGTGTGTACGAGAATGTTTCTCACTTCTTCAAGCAAAAACTACTGAACCGATAGTAATGAAGCTTGGTGTGTATGTAGCTGAAGACACATACTACGCTACTTTTTACGCCAATATTCCCACAGAATCGTATCTTTAGAGGGAAATGACGGATCACAGCTAGTTGAAAATTAAACAAAAACTCTGGATAGGATACACTTCTTCTACAATATCGTTGTCTAAATATGCGAAAAACAACCTAAATCCTACAAAACTTAAAATTGGACTTTTTTGTGAGGACATCGTTCTCTAAGTATTACTGCAATTTTAAAAACCAAAGATGGTGAATAATCCCGTCGTCGATTTTTAACCTGGGTATCAACTTTTATAAGAAAAACCGTTCTTTCTGTCGTCGGCGGATATCCGGTAAGTACATACCTATTAAATAGAACTCCTCAATTCTGTGCAGAATATAAGGTATGTTAAGTACTTAGGTAAGTAAACGCAATAAATAATTTCGCTCACATGTTCGCTATTCCAAAAACTATTAAGTTCGTTGCCCTAAAAATTGCACTACTGTGTCACATGCGGTTAAAAAAATATTGTTACGGAAATATGGACTTTAGCTCTTTTGTTTAGGAATTATTTTATTTCGCGGTTTTGTTTATTTTTGTGGCTTCCGTAGAGTCAAGTGGAGGTAGCCTGTTCGCGCAGATGTTTAAACTTTTTATGGTAACCTACCTAGTCATAAAAGTCAGACAAATTACTTTGTAACGGTTTTTGTAAAACATTTCAAGTAAAATGTACATTGTACATTATAGTAGGTATCACTTATTCTTTATAAACTCAATAGATGTCCTAGTAGCCTAACGCTCTTCCATCGGGTGAGATATTTCTCACCCTATGGAAGATGAAGATGGAAGTTGAAGATGAAGAAGATGGAATGTAATAAAATAAATAAAATAATAAATAAATCCTGTGAAGAACACAGCGCCATCTAGCCCATAGTAAGCTGCTAAGCTTGTGTTACGGTGACTAGACAAGGGGATATACTACTTATATTTTATTTTTCTTTTGTAACTCCATACATATTATACTTAGAAATACGCCCAGACCAGATACAAATATTTATTTTTAACCATAAATATTTGCACCCAGCGGGAATCGAACCCGCAACCTTGTGTATTGCAGCCAAGTGTTCGCTCGACGCGCCGTAGAGGTCGTTAATGAGATTTATTCCCTCAACCTCGCTTCTTATGATGTCGCTTTGCATTTCCAGTACGTCGCTCCTCTCTTTACAGTGGTTCCCGGCACGCCGCCTCGCATTTATTGTTAGAATGCACCGTGTTTCTTACTGTTCGTATTCCGATAGGTAGACCGGTGTAGCCAGTGAGAATCCGTGTTCCGGTCAGTTTGTAATGTATGAATAACTATAGTAAGTAATCACAGATTCTTAGTTTTAGTTTCTTTCAAATAATTCTTTTTACACATAGAATAGGTGTATCGTGCTAAACAATAAAAAATTGCAAAAATGGTATGTAACAAAAACATCGTTATGTACCTATTATATAGCACAAACAAAAATGATATGAAAATTTATATCTGCTGTACCATTGGACGTTTAGACCTGAAAGAACCAAGCACTCGTAATCCAATACCGTTACAACATCGAACCAATTTCGTTGAAATGTCAATCGTTAACGTGCGCGTGCGATTATTAAAAATCTCGGTATGGACGGTCTTAATACACAAATTGCAAGTTTTGAAATTATAATTTGGCGAACGATTTATCATGCTTAGTTAGGCAACGGTTCTTAGTTGTTATGATTGCGAATTCTTAAGATAACGTGTGTTTTAGATAAGAATGGAATTTGTTAATTATTAGATCATACCTACTGTATAGGTTACAAACACACATGATTATGTTTAAAAAGAACTTCCCTAAATATCTACGTATCTATATATCGACGTCCAATAGCTATAGAAGTATATGATATTTGTAAACATGACAAGCTCCTACATCACTTTTTAACTTACTAAATACTGGATCGCTCTACTCAAAATTTGAGAGCGACTTAAACTATAAAGCAGCCAGTTTTGAATTTAAAAGCTACTCAATTATTTAAGTAATCCTTTACTTTAAAGTGGCGTTGATACGTCACTTCCTCAAAAAATATAAAAATTAATATTTTTTAATGAATATCGATGACTTAGAACAATACCGGCACATCATTAAAAATTCAAAATCGAACATTACAAAATCCACGCTTAACTAATAATTAAAAATCAATAACGATTCAAGTTATCATTGCTCGTGCGCATAAAATTAACAATTTTAAGTTACACACGTTAATTGGAAGGTTGCATGACGTATCGCGTTTCTGATAAGTGGGCCAGTGCAGTTGCAACGAGAAAGTCTGAGGTAACTTTAACTTAACTATAGTTCGATAGTATTACGTAAATGCTTAATAGGGTTTGGGTGCGGGAATTGGGTTTAAACTTTGACAAGACAGACTACAAGTGAATGTGAGTTAGTGCTGGTGGTAGTGGTAGTTAGTTATTTGTTGAATCAGACATTTCGTTACTTTATTGAAAAAATGGCCTTACTCAAAAGATACTTAGACTTTTAGGAATTGAAAAAAAAAAAAGATGCATGATATAAGAATTGCAAGAGTTGCAATATCAAGTGTGGTCGGGTGCAGAAATTCGAAAAGTTTGTTTTTAATTGACTATAATAATTGACAATTATTATATCAAATCAGAAGTACTAACTTGAGGAAAATAATTACATTATTTAAAAAAAATGTTTTCAGTAAGTAGTCGTAAAAAAAAGATTTTATATATTTTATTTTATATTTTATTTTACATACAAACCCTTATTTGGAATTTTATTATCATCAAGACTCGTGTGGTAGAAATATGACAAATTAGTCAAATCCTATAAATATCGATTACATACGAGTACTACAATAACGACACAACTCTCAAAAATTCTTAAACAATTATAACAAAATGTGTGGTTGAAATCCACACATTACAACAAATTAGGAGAAAATATTGACACAAAATTTAGTTATAATGTAAGTAGACAATTAATGGTCCCGTTTCCCCGATCGACCACTGGGGACCGAAAGTACGAACACAATGGCTAACTGATCATTGATAGAAACGTTAGTGACAATGCTAACCTGTTTTCTGGAAAACGGTAAACGTAAATATTGTCTGTTTATAAATGTTTTATTGGTTCTTGGTACTTTCCAAAGTGTTGTTGAAATGAAACATGTCTATTTGTAATATTATATGTCTTCGTCTCGGACAATGCCTTCGTTGAAAGTAGAAGACAAAGTGATGCTCTTAAACCAAAATTTCTTCTGGAACGTAAATTTTACTGTTTGTTTTTCTAATTCATAAATTAAGTTTCTTGCCATCGTCCTGTACCTTAATTGAATTCCCAAAACGTTTTGATTCTGTTAACAATCAAACTAAGTTGACTTGATAGTTAAACCGGTAAAGTAGATTTCATAAAAACAAAACGAAAAAATACAGTAAAAAGAAATCGATCTTAATCTGAAGGCTGCCAAGGCTATCAGGAAGATTGAATCTGTCATATCATGTCGGTCCAACCCATATTAGAAATCACAGAAGTTCCTGAGTTATGTACGAACCTTGTTCAATATACAATTATCCTCAACTATTTCACAAAAACTGACGTTCACTTTATAGAAATCGATCTAGTTTTTTGTTTGACCAGCAATTTATTTAATAGATCAAGAGTTGATGGTGCTAATGGCGATAATTATTAGAGACTAGAAAGGTGAGATGTGGATAAACATGTTATGTGTCTACTTTGCAGTATAGACTGAGATTAATCATGGTCTTCGTTAAAAAGTAATAAATAAAATTGCCAAGCAGAACTCATAGTAAATCTAACATGGGAAAGAGGAAAAAGATTTATTTGTAAAATATGATGTTCAAGTACTTATCTTGTTTATTTAAACGTTTCATTTTTTCGATGATTTATCGCAATGTTGCAGAAACTTACAAACGCAGCTGTCTTAACAGATAATTAAAATTATTAATTCGTAAAGCTCCTTCTTAATTAATAGTTAGTTGACTCCTTTAACTTTTGAATTAGAATGATTGATAATATCTGAGCAATCTACCAACTTATTACTTATTTAACTTATTTTTTGTTCTCTCCTTATCAGTCATAGCCATCACGATCTATCTCTGCAACGTCAAATGTGTTAGATGTATCTTCTTACTCACATCTTGACTCAGGCGCCTACTACTAACCACAAAATTAAAAATACAAATGCAATCAAACACCAGAAACAAGTTGCTATCGAAATGAAACCAGTATAGTATCAAGATCCCAATTAAAACGTAAATGTATTCTTGCGATCAATGAATTCAGCTATGTTGTTAAAACCTTTTTTATTTAATTTTCACTGTTCGTTTGATTTTATGTTTGTAAGTTCTTCGCTCCTAATGTTACAAGTTGAATTTAAACCACTTCCTACAAACTTAAGACTTTCAAAAGCACACTTCTTCAATTCTGATGACAATGCATTCTTATGACAAACATGATCTGATTGTACCTGGGTTGACACTTTGATACTGATTCAGATCAATTTTAAACTAGGTATTATATGTTTTTCGACACGTATATTTATAATTTCAAATACAATTTAAATCTAATACTTTTTTCATTAACTAACATTACTTTACTCTGGCAGTCATACATTATTACACTGTTTTGGTACCGATTAACCCGGTATTCTATTGTATTGTCTGATTATTTCCAGTTGTCCCCGGGGTGACAATTCGTTGCGACTGTCCCTTTTGAAAGCTGGCTGAAGGGAACAAATGGGAATTATTCATATTCAAGAGCTAAATCGAAAATATTGCTCTGGTACTTACTTGCGAATTATACTTTTCGTCTATTAATTTTCGTGACGATCTAAATTGAAACCTCGTAAGTGCACTGTCAGTTTGTTTACATTGCGTGGGTGATTACTCCAGTCATTTGGTCAAATATGAAGTGGCAAGTGAAATATGTGGCTAACTAAACACTCGGACTGTGAGTTTGTACGGTGAAAAATTTGACTAACTAAATGGAGCATGTAAGAAATCTTATGTAATTTAGCTTCAATGAAATGAATTTCTAAATCAATATTTATTGTGAGTTTACTTTGATCAGAATAAATAAAAAATATGGCGTTTTAGACAGCTACCATAATACAAATACAAAATAAATATGTGTAGGGAAGTAATAGGGGTTAAAGTATGAAATTGCCGTTTTATTGCAATAGGTTCTTTGAATTGACATAGAATCTTCATGGTTTGAGGTTTTCGAATGAAACTTTTTTCAAATGGTTACTGTGATGTTCTTTTTTTAAAAAATGTGAAACATTTGAATATCGACTTTCAATTGTTTTTGTTATTCAATTTAGACAAGAAAGATGGATACTGCGAAAATTCGAGTGATTTTTGAATACGAGTTCCGACGCGGAACTAACGCGGCAGAAACAGCCCGCAATATCAATGCTGCGTTTGGAGAGGGGTCTACTAATGAACGCACCGTGCGATTTTGGTTTAAACGCTTTCGTGATGGAAATTTCGACTTAAAGAACGAGCCACGAGGATGACCGCCCACACAGGTGAATAACGATGAATTAAGAGAGATAGTGGAAGCCGATCCTAGTCAAACTACCCAGGAATTAGCGGCATGGTTTAACGTTACCTTACCCACTTTATTGACTCACTTGCGTCAAATCAATAAAATAAAAAAATACGAAAAATGGGTGCCTCATGATTTGACTGATCTGCAGAAAGAAACGCGTGTTGAAACTTGTGTTGCCTTGTTGAACCGGTACAGAAATGAAGGAATATTGGATCGAATTGTAACATGTGATGAAAAGTGGATTCTTTATGATAACCGGAAAAGAAAAATGCAATGGCTGACCCCAGGTCAAATGCCACAACAGTGTCCTAAAGCAAAACTTACCAATAAAAAGGTAATGGTAACTGTTTGGTGGTCTCAGCATGGTGTTATTCACTATAGTTTTCTTCGATCTGGTCAAGCAATTACGGCAGATGTCTATTGTGCCGAACTCCGAACCATGTTGACAAAACTAGCAGTAAAACAGCCCCGACTCATGAATCGATCTTCACCATTATTGCTCCACGACAACGCGAGACCTCACACAGCACGAGAAACCATTTTGACCCTTCAGTAACTGCACTTAGAAACCATTCGTCATCCTCCCTATTCACCAGACCTTGCTCCAACGGACTACCATTTTTTTCGTGATTTGGACAATTATCTACGTGACAAGAAGTTTTCTTCCCAGGAGGCAGTACAAAATGCTTTCACACAGTTTGTGCAGTCTAGATCGTCGGAGTTCTATCGCAAAGGCATTAATAACCTTCCCATTAGATGGCAGCAATGTATAGATAATAATGGCAACTATTTTGATTAAATAAATTTGTTAAAAATTTAAAAAATAAACAATTAAGATTTTCAGTACAAATCGGCAATTTCATACTTTAACCCTTAATATTAACATTTCGCTCCTCTTGAATGACTTATTTCAAATTTTTTATTGCATACAAATTATGCAACTACAGTATTTTTTTTGTAATAGGTTTATAATTCTAAAGAAGCGATTTATTCTCTCCATATTTCCCGTAGTTTTTCTCTTTTAGGTAGTTATATATTATTTGTATGATCCTCTTATTACCCTTATTTAATATTTGTTTACGTATTTTTCCTCAAGGATATATTTTAGATTATTGATTATCACGATCTTAATTTATTATCTTAGTTCTGATTTGATCACTGCGACCATCCATTATTCATCTTTTTATAATTTATTAATCGATATAACACGTTTTAGTTTTACGACTGCAATTAATTTTTTTATTATCATTGTAGAATAATAATTGTTTATGTAACATCTCGACAGGCGCCAAAGGAACCTTCCTTGAAGGCTGTTGCAGGCCGGTTGCAAGAATGTAGTTTGCCGTGATTCAGTTATTGTTGTAGAATAAAATGACAGGTGTGTCTTGGTGATATTATGAGCTCATAATTAATATGATCTTTCGGTTTTCATTATTTTAAACAGAAATCTAAATATATAAATTTCAAAGCCATAACTAATGACTGATTGACTAAATGAACAACTCTAAAACCAACTAAAACCGCTGGTTCTACTGACATTAAATTTAAATTGTGTAGTTTATGTAGTATGTAGGTATCCACTAGATATGATTTTTCGTGATTCCCACGGGATCGGGACATACACGGATGTAACCGCGGGTCGCTGCTAGTATAAATATAATGACACTAATAAAGTTGGTGATATTCTTTTAAGTATGTATAGATATTTATTGTTCTTTGTGAAAATTTTGTGGCCTTATGTATTTATGAAAAAAAGTACCTAACAGTCTATGTTTACTATCCGTAGTTGTGTCTTATTTAAGGGCTGTTAGGAGCTTGTGGTTAACGTCTTTTATAGTTTATTACCTTACTTAAAGTACTCCACTTAAAAGTAGTTTAAGCACTACAAAAAGAAGGAGTACCTATGCGCTTTAGTTCTTTCAATATTCATTTATGTGTAGGCCTTAGGTAATTGGTAAAGGATAACTTTCGTGTTTATTATTTATTGTGCTTAATACTGAAACCATTTACTGCTATTTCCATCTTACGAGCAGTTAAACGATTATGGAACAGAAAATAGTCAATGCGATAAAATGGAGATCAGTTATGAACCTTGTAAAACTAAAATTGTAAGTTGTAGTATCTGGTTTAATAGGTCATCGTATTGAAGAAGATTTTAAACTAACATGGTTATTTTCACTACTAAAATTACTTAATAACGGGGTATTTACCATGCTTAATAATTTATTCGCGGAGCTCGATATTTCGCTAGTAATTCCAACCAGCTTGTTCACGAGACTGGAGAATGCGGGTAGGTGATGACAGTTAGAGGCGTCCATATCGGACTACCTGCTTTCTGACACGAGTTGAACGTCTGGTTATTGGTCCTCTACTATTGTCACTAACTTCATTATTTACTCGGTCCTGCATTCGACAGACCACACTCACGGTATCTGTTCGCAAATTTTTTGTAGTGTTCTTCATGGGTTTGCATAATTTAACTACCGGATTCCAGGCTTTCGACAATTGAAACCCATCTTCCCTGTCGAAATTACTATACTTAGTAATTTCAATGGCTTCACGTACCATACGGGGTGTGTAATGGCGTTGTGTCGAAAGTACCTGCGGCTTGTGAAACTCAATCCAATGATTTGGTCCGGCATCTAAAAGGTGTTCCGCTATAGCCGACTTCTGGATATCATTGTTTTTCACCGCCTTTATATGTTCCTTAATCCGACAGGCCACCGTGCGTTTTGTCTGTCCAATATAGGTCTTTCCACAAAAGACCAATATAGGACTTTCGAAATATCGAGCTCCCGAATAAATTATTAAACATGGTAAATACCCCGTTATTAAGTAATTTTAGTAGTTTTGTAGAAGGTCATTAACCTTCTAATACTTGTACCTAGTATTTTAAGTTAGGTTTTGAGTTCGAGGTAGGAAGGTTTAGGGGCCTTCTGGTTCCCTTCCAGCCTAAAGTTGGTCTGACCCGGATGTATACATGGCTGCAAGGGATATTATCCTTTAATATGATTAATGAAAGGTTGATCCTTAAAATCTTAAGCTCGGTGATGTAAACTATTACCTAGTTCTATTTGGAGACCTGGATTATACGGCCAAAATTTTCACCTCAATATTAAGATGGGACAGGAAGTATTATGAACTTAAGTATTACAGGTACAAAACTACGTTGCGCACCTTATAGAGAAATAGTTTCAAAAACACCCATAAATAAAACAGAGCCGACATGAACACGAACGGTTTTACACATTGATTAACCACTTCCTGGGTTCCGTTAAAATTTATATTGAAAAATACAAATTTGTTTTAATTAACACAATAATTTAGTAGTCTTGTATAGGTGAGCCGTTAGCCGCGTAGGTTAGCATTGCCCAATTCATGAATGGATCGTTTCAAGTCCGCCCACACTTTTATCAATGGATTGTGTATGCGAATACGTTATGAAATTTGCCATTGAAAATGGGTTCGTTGATGATGAATAATATGTAATAGTGTAGTTATTTGTCGTAAGCAATATGACCCTGAATTTGTTTGAAGGAAATCAGTGCAGAGCTTTCGCTTTGTGCTCATTTATTCAGGTAATATTAGATATAATATATATATATATATATATATAGTTACATTTTTTTTTAAATAGCAGTGAAATTATAAAAAGTCTCATCGACAAAAAAACATCTATAAAATTATACTATTGCATGACGTGACAACGGAGTGACATAAGGGAAAAAGTTTAACATTAAAGCATGACCTACAAAACGTTAAATGGCCATCGATTTTAAATTGAGTGAAAAGTACCCGACAATAATGTTGGCGCCAACTTTGCGATTTCCCAATTGAGGCACGATGCTGTCTTCAATACGCTATTTAATGCATTTCAAAGCATCAATGCAAATAAATGATGAACATTTCACAGTGCCACTATTGCCAATAATATAAAGCCTTGAGACATACCTATACCAGCTTATTTGTTCAGGTGAATAAGATTGGTATCATAAATGTACTTACGCAGTCTACGACAATGTGTAGATGCTAGCGCCATTGTCAACTGAAATGGTAATTTTGTTGGATTACATCTCGAAGACATGTGAATTTGACGCGTGGTTGCAAGTTTTCAGCCACTGTGTGACCAACGTTCTTTCTAAAGACAATTTCGTTTTGTTGTATCTGTGTTTACGAGTTTATTTTTTGTGTCAATTCGCTAGTGATTTCTGCCCACGGTGGAGAATTGTCAGATGTTTAATCTTGTTTATTATGTCCTTATATAGGAATACGAGATTTTTATAGCCATTGAGCGTTTATTTATTTATTTATTTTCTAAACTAGCTCCATTTCGTTATTATTAAAAAGGTAAGTTTAGTTTTTAGTTTTTTTTTAATCAATATCGAAAGAATTTTTAAACATAATTATACTTATATTGCAGTGAAATAAACAAATATAAAAACAGCTACTTAATACGGTAAGAACAATAATTTAAAAGACTAACAATTTCGAAGCTTAGGTCATATAAAAGGTTTAACATTGTGATACCATAATATACAATGTAATAATTTAAAGACCTTTTAGTACCTAATTTGCTCCATACAATATAGCTCACAGAAGTAATATACAGTACAACTGTGTTACCTCGTTTCTCATGCTAGTAAATATATTCTGAACTTTAGTACCGCTTTCTCATTGAAATCCAATTAAACTTTCAAATGTGAAATGTAAGTACCTAACCTCTTTTCCCGGCAAAGTTATATAGAATCCAGAAAACAGAAAAGTCGCGTGCAGCACTTTAGAACTAAAAGGCGCTTTTCTCTTATCTTTAGAGCCCTTTGTGGACTGGACATGGTCAATGCAACTTCTTCGAGAGCGTTGTTAGATGGACTGGTTGTAATGTTGGACATGGGGGATTTAACAAAGCCCCCATGTTCCCCATGCGGCTTTTAAGTAATATTTAAAAGTAGTTAAAAGTACTATATAGGTGTACAAGTGGCGCCACGGATGAAAGTTAGTTCACCTACAATTTAATAAGAAACTGTAATCTGTAACTATTATCACCAAAGCAGTTTAGTCATTTTACTGTAGGTAAATAAATGTAAGTAAATGCTATCAATTTTGACTTCCTTACTTTACGTGTGGTGATGTGACTCACCTAGTGTTAGAGTTTTCAGGTCGCCCTAACAACTGCTATCAGAGATAACAACCTATAATAACTATATAATAAATAATAACTAATACAATATCTTTGTAAAACTGCTTTAATGGAACAACTTGCTGTTTTAAAAACTCCATGTTTTGTGAGCATTATAGACGCATAAAGGAACGCCACCTTAAATTTTAGGGCTTTTTATAATTGATCAGCTTCTAAACTCAAAATTTTTATGAGAATTTTTCAATTTGAGAGTCCCTTAATTGGTTTAAGTAGAACCCAAATTTTGAGTAGTGTCTGTATTTAGCTGATAGTTACCAGTAATCTAAGATGACATACCTAATGATCTGCATAAATGCAAAATGATAGTTATTAATATGAGTTTAATTGCAAAAACCGCTTAACCAATTGCGATATAACTCAGAATATAGAGATCTGAAGACGTGAAATAACACGAAGGTTACCTACTTTTTATCTCGAAATTCCACGGGAACAGGACTTAAGTGCGTGAAACCGCGGAGCGCTGGTAGTTCTTACAGAAAACTATGAGTAGAGTCCTCCTTTACATACAGCTCTAAACATATTCATTTTAATTGTTTTTTTCCCCTGTTTTCGCGATTTTGCGTTGTAAAACACAATATTTACCGGGTGTAACTCGGGCTTTTTCGTTAACATTAAGCCAGAAACCATATTGTTACTTTTACTTATTCGGTACTCTTATTCGGTATGTTTGCCTGTTTGATTGTAGTCCAAGGCTCTTTTGTGGTAAAATATAAAACCAATAATAAAAATAATAGTAAACTTATTGTAATTATGAATGGAAATTATCATCGAGTACGGGTCATTGACAAATCGAGATATGTTATCATTAAAGTCTTCTTAGACAAATACACTTTTAGTGAGTGACCCATTTTAGTAAACTTATAGTAAAATGTGTCGACTTGTCAATAGTATATACTTACCGAATAAGTAACTTGAAATTGTTTATAATATGCATGAAATATGTAGATAATTACCTGAAACAAAACAAACTAGGTAAGTAAATAACATAATTAAATACAAATTAGTGATGAAAACACTTTTTTGGACAAAAAAAGTCGTCAGCTAAAAACCCTTGCATAAAGTTATCACAGAGTTTTTTGCTGACGGCTTTTCTATCAAGTTCTTTATCTATAGTTTAAAAAACAAACTTGTAAAACATTCCCAGTATACGGAGATGGAAATTTTAGTATATTGTAATCTTCGGGACTGCTTTTGTACCACTTGTTCTCTTTATGTGTGTTCAGCACTTTTTAATGTTTATACACACACTATCAAGATCCTATTGAAGTATACAACGCGAAATACTGACTTTATCAATTATTCGATAGACATCAATCAGATATTATTATGAGAGGAATATTTATACACTGAGATCACGTCGGAAAATAATCTAGATTCTAGTTTAAGGCGGCGATAGATGATAATCATCGGTCCTTGTCCGATTGCATATAAATGAGCGAGATGGAATTGCGTGAAAAAATCTACAATTTCTCGTAAAATCAATAATTAACGAAGATTAAAATAATATTTTTATAAAATGCGATGAAAGGGTTCTAGGTATTGTATTTTCTAATATTATGATGCCTATAAGAAAATATAGCGGTTAAGGATTTAGAAGAAAAATTGATTTATTTTGTAAAACAGGGGTAACTTTGCCCGTATAATAGTGGTATTTAAAGTTATTTTTTATTGTTTTTGAAATGAAGGGGACACTTCTTGTATCATGTACAATAACATTAAACATTGTTCATTGTTCTTTAACATCTATTTAATACCGGTTATGAATAAAACTATTCAATCGGAAGAGATTTCACATGAGTCGCGTCCTTAATGTAAGAGCTTGTGAAGGTGAACAACAAAACAGCACGGTGGCATTTTTTATTAGAATTTATTAAGAAAGGTCCTATCTGATAGAATCTATAGGTACTTACGTATTACTAATCACATAGTAACTATAGGAATTTTCATTATACTGTGATTTTTATACTGAGATTCATTAAAACCTGGTCCAAAAGCTTCAAATCCGTTACAAACCAAAATATATTTGTAACAAACATAAAAAAAAAATATATATACGCGACGAATTGAGAACCTCCTCCTTTTTTGAAGTCGGTTAAAAATGTACTTAATACAACATTACGTTTTCCGCGAAAATTTTAGACAAAATTAAAATGTTCTTTTTATAATATTACGAACTAGCAATTAGTTCTCTCTGTGTGGTGGAGGGTAAACTGCTTGCTTCTAAAGAAGATGTGTCTTGGCGTAAAAACATTGCCAAATCTAATCTACTGTGCCGACGATAACTAATTTGGAGTTTTAGATGTTCCTAGTTGCATACCCGAGGGCCAGGGACATCTGGGAACATCCTTTAGATGAGGAGAACTAACTCACAATAAAATTATGTCTCACAAGTATAGAACTAATTTACAAAAACGTTTTTTTCTTACTTTCTACGTTATACAACTAACTAGCAGTGCGAGATGATAAAAAGTGAAAATCTCAAAAACAATATAATTTAGTATAATAGGCTGTAAATGGTGAATATTAAAACTATGACCTAAATTCTCTAACTTAATCATAATAAACATAAACATAGAATAGTTTAGCAAAACCAACTTTTCTAATCGAATCTTATTAGATAAACGAATTCCTTTTGGAAACTAGTTATGGTGATTTTAGTCAAATGGTGGACTAGATTAGATTATTTTAATCGAATTATAGATTTTATTACCTAAGTTTTATTTATGTAAATCGTTCATAACAAAAGTAGTAAAGTTTTTGATATTTTATGTATCTATTGTGATGATGTTATATTTGCTTTTAAGCGCCTTAAAAAGGACGTAGGTACTTAAGGTGCAATGAAAATTTTTAAAGTGTAAAATCAAACAATTGCTGATTACAATGTAGATAATACTAATAATTATAATTAATATAATCATACCTTAATTTTCAAGTCCAAAGTTGTATTTATAGGTAAAACATTATAAACTAAGGTGAGTCCCACCCTGCCAAAGTTTTCTTCAGACTTCAATGGAAAGGAAATATTATACCTTAAGTTAGTGAAGTGTACACTGTACAATGCGAAGAATACAGATAGTAAAATTAGTCAATGTTAATGTTCCTATACCAAAAATGCACTATAAAACTACACTTTTGTGGTGAAACTAAAATGCGATTTACTTAGATTTATGACGAATATTAGATCAACTACAAAGCACAGTCCCACGATAAGTTTACCATACAATGGTGTATTAGTAGGCAAATGTGGAAAGCGCGAGACAAGATCTGTACAGACGATCGTTACTTTACTTTCTACTCTTATCTGAGTGGTTGCTATGACTGTGACATTTCATTTAGGTAATAAAAGAACCAGTAAATAGACAGTAGGTTAACAATTTAAATGGTTAAGGCAAACAAATTATTTTGTTGATAAAAAAAGTACTGTTTACTTTCAAGGAACGACCATGTCGTTGCACGAATAGACGGGACTAGCATCGGCGGACGGTTTCACCCGCAAAATTCCTGATACCGTGGGAATTTCAAAAACCCACGCAGAACACACCTTCTATATTTCATGTTTTTAGGACCAGCGGTTTGGTTGCGTTAGTTAGTCGTTAGTCAATCAATCACACAGTCAGGACTTGGAATTTTATAGTACTAGCTGCGCCCCGCGGTTTCACCCGCGCAAGTCGCGATCCCGCGTTGTTCGAACACCTACCTACCGCAATGCAATAATCCACACTTAAACGGTCGCCCATTGAAGTACTGTTGAAGCCAGGCGCTGCCGCGCCTGGCATCATCAGTACTTCCCTGGTCGTCCGTTTAAGTGTGGATTTTTGCACTGCGGTAGGTAGGTGAAGTAAGTTAAAGTTTGTATTTTGTCAGTAAGTGACGATGACGAAGGATGACGATGACGATGATGATGATGCCACTCTACATCACTAAACTTATCCTACCCCAGTGTCGATTTTCATTCATTGAATGGTTATCACCCGCGTAAGTCCCGATCCTGCGGGATTTTCGGGATCAAAAGTATCCTATGTTACTCTCCATCATTTAAACTATCCCTATGCAAATTTTCATCCAATAAATATGATCACCCGCGTAAGTCCCGATAACGCGGGATTTTCGGGATCAAAAGTATCCTATGTCACTTACTCTCTATCACTTAAACTATCACTATGCAAATTTTCATCTAATAAATAGTTATCACCTGCGTAAGTCCCGATCCCGCGGGATTTTCGGGATCAAAAGTATCCTATGATACTCTCCATCATTTAAACTATCCCTATGCAAACTTTCATCCATTAATATTTTCCCCCGCGTAAGTCCCGATCCCGCGGGATTTTCGGGATCAAAAGTATCCTATGTTACTCTCTATCACTTAAACTATCCCTATGCAAATTTTCATCTAAGAAATAGTTATCACCTGCGTAAGTCCCGATCCCGCGGGATTTTCGGGATCAAAAGTATCCTATGTTACTCTCCATCATTTAAACTATCCCTATGCAAATTTTCATCTAATAAATATTATCACCCGCGTAAGTCCCGATCCCGCGGGATTTTCGGGATCAAAAGTATCCTATGTTACTTTCCATCATTTAAACTATCCCTATGCAAATTTTCATCCAAATCGGTCGAGCCGTTTGACCGTGAAGAGGGAACAAACAAACAAACAAACAGATTTTCGGATTTATAATATTAGTAGGAAGTAGGATATATAGGCAAATGCAGTAAGGCTGCGAGCTCCTCAATATTATTTCCTATTGTTACTTGTATTTATATATGTGACTTAGTTATACTCTTTCACGTAAAAACTTCTGAACCGATTGCGATGAAACTTGGTATATTCCATCGCCACACTAAAATTATAGCTATAAGACGTTTCAAAGTGATAATTTAAGTACACGTATTGTGTATATTCTATTGAAAGAAACAGTTTTGACTGTAACTTGAGTTTGAGGTAGCTAGAGACCATATAGGCTACTTTTTATCTCAATATTCCCAGACAGAAATTACACGAGTAAAACCTCGGGGCGCAGCTAGTGTAAGATCATAATTTTAAGCTGATTTACATTGGGTAGAAAATAATAATTCGGAGGTACTGACTTCTGACGCTGATCCATTGTAGGTAATAAATCAGATACTTTCATTATGCAGGTCAATTAATGAGAGCTGGCATGAACAGGCATCAGATAACGCGGAAGAAGCAAGACCCCCATTAGATGGGCAGATGACCTGGTAAAGGTCGACTATACTCGTATAACTGTTGAGGAAGTAGGCACTTGCCGATGGCTATGTAGGTATGTCTGAATGATTGTGAACTATTGATTAACATAGGTGCATTTTGAACTAGTGTATTTTTTCGCCTCTGTATTAAAGACAAGAGGAGGCCTTGGGTATTTACGAGTTAAATTTAAAACATCTGTCATGTTTAAGTATCTAAAATTGTTGCAAATTTCATAACGGAATGGTGTTGACATTTTTTTGTGTAGGTACTGATTGTTGCTCACAATATTCCCTACATTTTAATGCAGTTTTCAGACAAATATGAGGAAGAGGAGCCTATGCACATTTTTAACAAAACCGACAATTTTAGGTTGAAACGTAGATAGGCTTTAAAACAATACCAAGTTTTTGTCTTAAAACTACACCAACATGTCAAAAACAATGTCATCTACAATCTATACAAAACTAATATTCCAGATCATGCCGTCATGAAACAATCAGTAAGTTTCGATGAACCCGAGAGGGATTTTGAGTTAAGCTCGAATAATATATACCACTAAAATGTTATTTTATATATAACTCATTTAAGCGTATAATGAACTAGGTCAAGATGATATAAGACATCCTTTTAAGCAATTTACTAGACAACTAACTCCTATTATTAATCACGTCTTAATCACCATAAATACAACGATGGAAATCGACAAATTTGACTAAAATCCCACAGTGCAATAAAGTCGAAATAACATCAGCAAATAAATAATTTGAAGCAGTAAATATCAATCAGGTACAATAATTGCCAACGCCAGGTGGTCAATTTATGTAACAATTCATAATATTAATGGTGTAGGTACATAGAGTAGCATTATGTACCTTACAGAGAACGAGATAAAAGATAAGAGATAACAGATTGGTTGTGATGAGAGGGGTAGTAAATTATTGTTAAGCACTGCTTGAAGGCACTGAACGTTATATTTGAATAAAAAATACCGATGCAACGACCGCGACGTTGCCATGTTCCTTTTAGAATATTTCAACATCTTCATCACTTTTACTGCATTTTAGCTGCCTAGATGTTGGTTTATTGTAACATCACTTAGGTGAAGGTGAAAGAGTATCGTTTGAGTTAATATGGACATGTGGTAAAGAGAGAGGAGGCCCGAACCCCCATGAGTTTTTGCAGTTTCTTCTCAACGGAGATCGCGTTCCACAACCACACTAAAGTCATAATTTTAAGTTGACGTACCTAAATAGTCATGTATTTGATTATATGTTCTGAAAGAAATAAAGTATTTGAGTATTGCATGTGAATAGAAGAGTGATGATCATGAAAGTAGAAGGGTTACGAGGTTGACAACGACCCTAGCAAAGATGGATCGACTGTATGCGATAGGATATGAGCGGGATGGATGTGAACATGAGATGACGGTAGAGAAGAATGAAGAATGGAAGAAGAAGGTAGCGACCACAAATTATTTGGGATAAGGGTAGGACGATGAATATTGGCTAATAATAATTCCAAAACTCCGGTGAATTTGGTTCGACCTAATCTAGGTTTATTCAACTACTCGACATTTCTACAAGATGGAAAAAAAACTATCATCCTTCTGAGAAGCTTTAGAAAAGTAGAATTAGCTAGACCTTGTTTCTGTCTGTTAACTTTGAAAGTTCTCGTCTCGGTAATAGATGGTTTATCAACTCCTAATATAGACCGCGTTTATTAATGACAATGTATTTGCTTTATTCGTAATAAAACGAATTGAACGAACTGTAATCATTGTGATTCTGTTAGTAACTGGTTCGGAATTATTCGTTGCCATTTTCGGTAAGTGAAGCGCATTCGGGATCACTTTCAAACTAGCCTTTTAAGGTATTCAATGCCTCATGAATATCTTGTTTATTCGGTTTTGGAAGACGACACTGAGATTCTTTTTATAAAAGGACTTTTTAATACACGTACTGTTTATTATTAGTATTAACAACTTCAATTTTTGTGTATCACATTTATTGTATGTGTTCAACATTTATTGGACTTGGAGTAGACACCTACGGAGGCCTATTCCAAGTCTTTGTTGTGATATAAACAATATCTGAGGAAAATATCTACGTAGAAAAGTAAGTAAAAACTGTATACAATTTTGGTAAATGCAAGCGACTTTATTTTTATTAGAATTTCGGGTCTACATCGCGATATTTTTATAAAATTTTAGACTGAGGAATTATTAGACAGAGCACTAAGCGATTTGCTGCAATAGCAGTAATTTTTATTTTAATTGCTTAGAAAACAAACACAGTAGAAAGGTCGGTAAACTCTATATATATACACTCAGATATATACATACATATACAATCAGTGCAATTCCGTCAACGGCTCGTTATCTAGGATCTCTCTCCATCCAATATAATTAACTTGTACACGATCGGATCTTGATTTCTGTTTTAATGTTACTCTCTTCTCGATAACAAATGTCGTTACTTTGAGAAAGAGGAAAATTTATATCTATAAAATGCTATGTCCCGACATGGACGACTATCAACGCGCAGCCGCTGATAGTAGAGAGCTGATTTTTGGGGAGTGTGTTCATTGTATGATGTAGGTATTCAAAAAGAAAGGGTTTTTCAAATTCCCACGGAATCGGGACTTACGCAAGTGGAACCGTGGGACCCATCTATTACATACATAATTAATAAGACCAATACGGTTTTTAAAGTTCTATGAGGACGAAAATGTTTTTTTAGTAGGTTATTACCTACTAAAAAAATATAGTATATAGTAGAAAATATATATATAAAATATAGTAGGTGACATATTTATGATCTTTACCGTCATCATAAAATTTAATTATTCAATTTTGTGCCACTGCTAGACAATGACGTCCTTTCCTTTTTCGTAAAGTAAAATTAAGATATCGAGCAAGAAGTTTTTTAGAGTTCTTCTATTTTTCTTATCGTGATGTGGCTCACCCAGCATTAAAGTTTTCAGATCACCATGACCTGACTTGACCTTAGTTTAGACTAATATCTAAGGTAACAACTGTACTGTGCCTACTTTGGTTTTTGGGGTATTTCCAAATGATCAAATGCATGGTCGTGGGTCAGACAGAGCCGGTGCGTTACCATACATACACCGATCATATTAACTGGTATTTAGCAGTTAATATGATTATTAAAAACAACTGTTATTTCTTTAATTTTGTGAAATGAAATAGCATCCAATTAATTAAATAACTTCAATTAAGACAACTTTCGTGTCAGTGTCTATCCCTTAGATCAGGCAAATATAATTGGATTAGAAAGTAGAAACAAAATGTGTTTGTTATTCTATCAATTTTAGTTTAATTAACTTTAGAGATTTTGTTTCGATTGTTTTCTTGGTTGTTTCTCTGAGTTTCTAAGAAACTAGGTAAACAACGAAACTGATTATAATTTGTAAAGAATAAATTAGGTTATTGCTAATTGCGTTAGGTTAGGTTAGCTTCATTAACATCTGTTAATGCTTTAAGGTCTTCGTCTTGACAAATAAAAAATGTTAATAAGAAAAACAAATTACAATTTTAATTTGTAATGTCTACCATTTTCACCATGAGATACAGCATTTATCTAGTTATTAATTGTGTGACGTAGTCCTTAGGAAAAAAAAACTATCGAGCATTATGTAATAATAGTACCTAAGTAAACAAAAAATGTCGCAAGGCAATAAAAATAGATAGATATTTTATCATCGATTCTGGACACGTTTGGACATGACATGACCCAAAAATCAACCAATAAACTACTGAGAGATAAGCACAGGAAATAAAACATCAAAGTTTGAGATTAGATTGCTGTTGCTCAAAGTTTAATGGGCGGTTACGAAATTGATGTCTGTACCTGTATGTAAGTGAGGCGTATGCAGGTGCATCTTACTGAGTATGGAACAGATCTGTTACCTACTTTGTATCCGTCGGAGGATGGGCCATTTTTTATCTCAAAGTTCCCACGGGATCGGAAACTATTCAGATGAAACCATTTGATACTGATAAATGAAAACTACAACAACAACCACAAAAGTATGAATATTTTTTTATTTAACAAACAAGAAATGTTCTCTTTTAGAAAAGGTTTAAATTGTAAATATGTACATTCTCAATGGGAACTTCATTTTTACTGAATCTATTTTACCTATAATTTTATGCAGCAACGCAGTGAAAGCAGTAGAGTTGAAAGGCTTCAAATGATCAATACTTATTACTGGGTTTGTTCAAAGGTCTTAGAAAATTATTTACTTACTTTAATATCTTGTTAGGGGGCTTTTATTCTAGTCTTAATATTTATTTTAGTGTACTTGAATCTACTATCTATGTAAATATTGTTCTTCCATTTCAAGAACCTATTTCTTTAAGATTAAGTCCTGGAAAATTATTATGATTTCAAAATTATTCTCTCTCTTCTTCTCTTCTCGAGAAGAGAGAGAGAAGATCTGTATCTATCATATTTTTACTCAGCTCAGCTCGAGGAGCTCATTGGCCTAGCTGCACCTACCGATCTTGAATGGTCGTGTGGGTTAAGCAACGCTTGACGCGGTCATTACATGGATGGGTGACCGAAAATTTGTGTAACAAAAAATCAATTTCTCGAGCTCGAGCCAGTTGGTCCCGGTTGTTATCTCTGATAGCCGTTAGGTCAAGTTAGAGGCCTTAGGGCAACCGGAAATTCTAACACTAGGCGAGTCACACCACTACACGAAAAGAAGAAGCAGATATGTTTACTAGTTATTTTTTCACCTCATTAAATTAGTGAAATTAACTATTCGAGTCTCTTAAATGCAATTGTGTCAGTTTCAAGAACTTTTTCATTAATCAATGTCTAATAGACAGCTTTATTAAGCCCTATTCATTGTGCATTATATTAAAACATTGTATATCTTATACTGCCTTTTGTATAAATGATAATCAAGAACGTTGATATGAGTAACCAAAAACAAAATTTAACAACAAATAGTAAGCATTGTCATGTAATTGTTCAAGATTTGATTAAAGTACAGATAAGTTAATCTCAAACCGAATCAATTCAAGATTTTCCCGAGACAACCCGTCCATGTTACAACATGGACGGATATTACTAGAATTTTCGCATACAATTCTACAAGTGCCTTTATCTATTAGTAGTTAACGGTGCATGCATTCAGACGATTCGACGTCGGCGGTCAATTTATTACGCGGTATCGCATCGGCCATCGCGTTCTACCAATGCAGTATTGGTACAAATGCTAGAGTTCTACGGGCCAAAGACGGTTATAATAAGTATTACTTTCTAGTACAATGAACATCGGAGTAAGTATTTGTTTGAAAGAAAAATCAGGTATTACTGTTTTATGTATTAGTTTTGTTATTGAAACGAATTATTAATGTTGATGATTAAAGCCTTGCCATCCATTATATCCATCCTTCTGGCGATTTTTTCTTTCGCCACTAACGGTAAATAAAAACATCGGAAGGAAACCCCTTTAAATCGCGTACGATGGCACAATTATGAGGAAACGTACGGAAAACGCCTAAATAAAAACCAAAATAACTCTTATTCGAAGTATGTTAACAAGAACCACACTTTAAAACGACGACTTGAAAGGCATATAAAACCCTTTTACATCAAGCAAGGCTTTCTTCAATCAATTGAGACGTCAACCTGATAAGGAAAGAGCAATCAAGACGGACAGAGGCGGAAGTATTTAACGCCATAGGAAGCTTCCCAATTTTACCGTTGACTGCGCCTACGCAAGTCTTTTACTCATAGTATTTAATATGCCGTGGTCAAGACATACTTACCTTGTCCACGGTTGATAAAATACGAAGACCGTAAAGTATACTTACCAAATAGAGAGGACAACAGGTTCTTTATTATTATTATTTTTGTTTATTCGCTAGAAGCAAATAATAAAAAACATAACCCTTAACTCTAATATAACATAACCATTTCCTTGTAGACGGGTATTCAATAGCATGTTGTGTCAGCTTGCACAAGCGCCAAGGTTTGTTCTGTTAACCTGTCTATTTTTAGGAATGGTTCAAAGTCTTTGTTTGGTCTAGTTAAAAATTGCCTAAATGTGAGTTTAACTAGGTAAACGGTTACTAGCATTTACGTTAATAAAAACTCAACAGCGTGATAGATATACATATATCGAGATAGTAAGTAGCCTATGTCATTCCAGGTCACAGCAGGTAGCTTATTCCAAGTTTCATCGCAATCGGTTCAGTAGTTTTTTCTACTAAGACTTAAAGGAAAATAAAGATCAAAATGAGTGACCTTTGGTTGGGCATAATCTGCCAAATTTGAATTAAGTTTGATTTCAATTAAGTACTGCCCTGTTTAGATAATTCTTAAAACAAACAACAACCGCGAAAGTGTTTTAAACTTGTATCTATATTATTGGAAATGTTCGTAATAAAGTCAATTAGCGGAAACTTGAAGTAGAAAAGGTGTGAATTAATGCTATATACTGCCCAATTTAGAAACTATAATTTCAATTTCCGGTTTGAGCGACGATTTTTATGACAAAAATAAATAAATATAACCGAATGTTTATTTTAGCAATAAATAAATTAAAAGGTCAAGAAAGAGTTGTTAAAGGGATCATTTGGGTAATTATTTACATAATTATGCGGATTTATATCAGTTTGAACATATTTAATACACAAAATTTCCTAAGAAAATACGAATACGGTAAGAAGAATTACAAGAAAAAAAAACATTACTTACACCAAGAAATGTTACTGGATGTGTCTATGCACCATAATAGTGTTAGTACCATAATTGAATAAGTTTCTCGGAAAATGAATCGATACTGCAGAAATCCTGTTGATACGACTAAAGGAAGTTGCGCGCCTAATGGCTTTACGTCAACACGCCTCTTTTATTTACATCTCGATATCAAGAAATTCTATTAGAGCTGCTATTAATCTTCATATCCAACCATATTATCACGTAAGGGTATGTAAGTAAGTGAACACATATTGAAAATAAACTACAGAATCGATAATGCACTATAAAATTTATATTATAGACAGCTGCATAGTTTTAGACATCTGCTTTATTTGGTTCCGCCGGAATTTATATTAAGGTACCTTTATATCAGACCATGAAATTATCCATTGTGTGCTCGTCTCGTCCATAATTGCACTGATATACTAACTATAAATAAATTTACGTTTATACCTTCTACAAACTTTGATATTATAGAAACATTATAAAAGGAGAAAGCCCAAGCTTTGAATAGTACGTTAAGATAATTCACGACTCCCATCACAGAACAATACTTAAGACATCAGAAAACTTTCTAGCATAAACGTACGAGGCAATAAGATATAACTCAATGATGTCGATGTCGAACCAATACGCGTCGGACACGACTTTACTTGCGTGAGCGCAGCTTTTCGCGCGCCCCTGGCCATCAGGTCAAAATATCTCAGCACCGCTATATTTTAGACGAAATGAAATAGTTATGAGATTAAGAGCGCTTCTATAGAAGTAAAACATTACTCTACATTTGGCTTCGCCGTAGATGGGTAAAATAAATTTGTGTCAAACTAATTGATCACATCAATGAACATTCATTCATTGAACAACATATTGCTCTGCAGTTTATTGTCATCAAAATTTTGTGTAAACCATAATAATGAATAATTCCAATAATTAAATACTCTTTGTAATTGTAAATGTTCTCAATAAATATAAAACTATGGGTACCATTTCTTCTAAGTTTGACGTTCAAGAATTTATAGTTCCGATTCCTTACCGTTACTAAAATTTTCACTATCAAAGCGGCTAAGAAGCAATGAAAGATTTAACTGTACCGGATATTTTATGCAAAACAGTTATATTTTATGTTAATACAGCGGTTTTGACTTCAGGCGAAGTAATAGAACTTAAAATTTGACTTGATTAAACTGTGTTAATAGTGACAGCTGTATTTAAGACTTATTCATATTATTCTACCTAAATGATTTTCAAATTGAAACAGATTATTAACAATAATTTTAATTTATTGAGTGTTATGAGTGTTATATTCATTAGTACTTTAATAATAAAAAAACGTATCAATCTAATTTTAGATTTTGAATAATATATGTAATTCATATTATATCTCTGACTTACAGATCATAACAAAGAGACAAATGTAAACATAGAGCCGTCAATTTGTTTGTAATATGTATATATTTACAAAATAAAAATAAGTATAAATATCATATCCATTGTCTAGTCACCGAACCACAATCATGATATATGTGTCTGATATATTATGTGAAATATAGAAATTCAGGAGAATCTAAGTAGAGCAGATGTCTAAATAGCTTATCGTAGGACCAGATGGCGAAACTTGTTACGTTTGTTACTTGATCATACAACTTTTTTATTTATTTTATTATCAAATGCAAAAGTTAAAAAGATATGTCACATTATATCTCACACTGATAAATGGATAAGGTTTTGTTTACATTTTTGATCTAGAATTCTGAAACAGAGATAGGTAATGATAGGTAAAGCATAAGTATTATGATAAAGGACAATAACTTATCAAATATATTACTAATCTTGAAATAAGAACTAACAATTGCGTACCTAGTTATTATTATAATAATATAAACAAACCTACGCACCACAAATCACAATCCAAAATTATGTAAATATAAAACGGTGTGGGGTCCACAGCTTATTAAAAAATAATTCCTGTAAAATATAACATTATACATCACGATTAAAACTATAAATAAGAAATAAACCAAACTTACTACATATCATTTTAATTAAGTAATCTTCAACCAAAATCTGTAGGTATAATGAATTGTTGTTTGAAACGCGAACTACTTTATATGTAATCAAGAGTTAATTGTTCAAGTAATAAATCTCACCAATACTAAAAGACAAATCGTTATTAATAAACTAGAAATAGACTCTAATACGGATACGTAAAGTCTAAAGTACTTTGTGGTTATGATAATGCATTATAGGGTTTAATCTGTTGATTTTAATGCTTTCTAAATTATTATCCTGGACTTGTTAATGAAGGGGCAACACGCAGGGAAAGTCTATGGAAATCGTTTCAAAGAACATCTTGGTAATTAGGAAGAGGTGAATGGTACAGATGATAAATTAATACATGTAAGCAATTTACAGGTACCTACGCCGGTACCTACCTAAGCAGGTGGTAGGTACAAAACATTGTACAATATTGTTTTGGTTGGGTGAGACCAAGCCATTTATACGCCACCATGCCGAAGTTTTTTAAATTTGCTAGCCTCCCACATATTGTCAAGTCGCATTTTACAACACCAACGGGTAGCTGAGGTAGTTTTATTCTATTATAATATCGTCTACGACTATGAATATGATTAAAAAATAAAATAAAAAAATCAAAGGACTAAATCGTCACAATCAATATTACCAAACAGTAATCCAATTTAAGAAGTGATAAAACCAAGTTAAAAACTTATAAATACCGTGCCTCTTTCAATTAGCATCTGTTAGAAACACAATACTGGGCAGATGTTGTTTTTTATTCGGTTTCTTTTAGAGTTTTTTTGTGGACAGGTAATAAAATAAATAAAGGGAGTCTTTTTGGTTGGGCGATATAAAGAAGGTTTCATTGAAGAGATTATTAAGTTTCAATTTTTTGTCAACAGAGAAAGATAAGTGAAGTAGGCAAATAAGGCAAAAGTTCATAGTTTATTGGCTCTAGATTTCAATCTTCGATAGCGGTACCACAGATCTGATGTTTTGATTCTTCTTCTTTAAGTCGACAATAATTGTGTAAGTTCAATAAAATTTAAACATTTACTTATATATTTTTTTTACCTTAAGCGTCGATAGATCATCATTTTTATTGAAGAATATTAGCCAAAGTGCACTTGTCAAGTCAAGCGGTTACTAACTATATCCTCAGCTAACCACATCAAAATATCCGATATCATGACAATACTTATTAACTTCCCTAGTCCCGAGAACCGCTAATCGGCTACCTAGTCATAACAACCTCTAGCATTCATCTCTTTCTATCTTATGAATAAGAAAGAGAGCGCACACTCATTACTGACGCCTACAGGATCTTATACCTGCCGTTGGTTTATGAGCCTCTGCAGTCTCCGAATACATTTCCTATCGAACGATATGTCTCAGTTAACATTTGAATACAATCGTCCGAGTATTTCTCTATGGCTTCATACTCCTCTATCGGGCGATACAAAGTGTGTACGTAGTCTGCTGGTACGCTTAGATCTTGTTTCAATTAGCCAGTGTTAATACGTTGTAGACATTCCTGTGAACATGTCTCTGTGTTTTAGAACCATTTGTAGGTTAATTTTATTGCTCTGGGGTTAATTACGAAGTTGTTTTGTAGAACTTGATTATTGTGGGATTGAAATTAAAGAAATGTTACTATTTGAATGGATAAATGTAGTGATTATGGTATAACAGGTACCAAAGGTACCTTAAATACCATTGGTATAAGATTTAAAATGGAACATAGATGTCGTGGTGTATATCTCCTTATTTCAGAGGCTTTCTAGGCAAAGATGATATTAATCGAGATGATGGAATAAAATACGACAAGGAAGTCGTAGTATTCGTGGTACTCAAAATTGAAAATAATAAAATAATATAATTAACATTCTTTATTTTATAGCTATAAAGGATTTAACTATGGGTTCTCATAAACTGGTAATGAACATCATATAAACACTAACAAGAAGGTAATGTAAAATTAAATGGAATAGTAATAAGTTTGAATTAAGACGTCTCGTTAAAACGTAGAGTCAACATAAACAAAATCAACAAAATATTAACTAAAATCTAAAATTTAGTACGTTACTGATAAAAAATATCTTATCATATCACCACTGCTGCTGACGGTACAAACTGATCAAGCTAAGTATGTTCGATTCAGTGATACCAAAAACAATTTAAAAGCCTATTATACCGTAACACACATGCATGTACGAGCTATTTCTATACCAGAGATCATTGCACTCAACATCTTAGTTGCTAATATAAAAAGCAAACCTTTATAGGAGGTTCTTGTTCTGGTAGGTAACACCAAACAACTTTGACTCTGCGTTCGATACCAGCATCTAAAATCTGTCCATAAACTCAAAGGGTTATGAAACAAACGTGAGATTTGACGAGGCTGGAGTTTCCAAGTTATTTGAAATGAGTAGGCATGTTTTGGTATATCGGTGGGTCAGTCACGTATTGTTGTTTTGTATCGCTATCGAGTTCGGCATTTCGATCAAGACCGTTAAAATGTGTAAGTAAATAAGCGAAATGTCACGTTTCTATCTAAAGGTATTTGTCTTGAAACAATATGACACTTCGTTTTTTATAACTTATTGTAAAATCAAATTTGTTCAACATTAGGTATTTGATGCTTTTATGATGAATCTCTGCTTTGCTCTGATGTCTCCATTTCGCACGGTTTTCAGCACCTCGTGTAGTGAGGCGTGATTTGCACGCAAGAAATTATCAACATGTTCAACATTTTCAGATTTTAAAATTAAGTGTAATATATTGGGTAAGTTAGTATCAAATAGGTATTTGAGTTACAACAGATAATTATGCATTGAAATATAGATATAAAGATACTGATTCATTACTTGTATGAAATTCTCAAATTAAAATGGGTAAGTTCTACTTACAAATGGTATAATTTGATAAAATGCCATTGCAAATTTCAAAGTTAAATAGATATTGACTCCAGGCCTTTCGATTCAGCGTATCTTCCAACTTTCTATTTGAATAACATGTTATAGGATAGGTCAATAGGAACTATTACGATTGCTTGTCAATCATAATCTATTATAGATTGTTCAATATCCTACTTTCCCTATTCCTTTAGTGCTTGCGGAGTTTCAAGCTATTTCTTTAGTTAAACAATCTATTGTAGTACATCTTCTCATTCATTTAGTAGTGCAGTTTACTAAGGGTTTAGAGTCACACTAAACTATTTAAAGATACTAGGATCTAAATGATTTAAAATGAATTTGTTTTGTTAAACTTTTCGTGTATTTAAATACAGTGATAACTAGATAAGTATCCTATATGTAAGTTTAAATACCTTTTTTGTGATTTCCAAAACATAACAACTTGATCTACCTATTTCTGGAAGCGCATTTCAAATCAAACTCGTTAAAGAAAAATACAATTAAGTTTGCAGTTTTGATCGAATTTCACATCAAATTTAGATCTGTATCGTTTAATTAATTAAATAAGTAATATTCAAAAACACTAACAATTATCCAAATATTTAATGTTGTAATAAAAAGTATGTCAAGATAATTGAAATTTAAAACAGAACAAGACCTGTATATTAACATGTCACATTCATCAAAAGTGATTAAAAATACGTCCATATTTGGAGACATTAATAATCAGCTTTCCATACGGTTTGTATGTAGGTATTATATATACACTAATTAATTTTGATCATTTAGATTTCGTTGCCAGAACAGGTTTAATTATTGTAAATATTGTAGTACTGGAAAACAAACAGGAATATTAGCATTAAGTTTCAAATAGACTGTCTATAGAGATTTCTCGTTTTTTACCCTGAACGGAACCCTGACAATTACGCAACCGATGAAACTAAACACACAAATTATTATAAAGCATTTATAATATAAGTAAATTTGTGGGTCAAATACAGAATTCTGCTACTAAAAACCAAAAACTTAGTACCTAACTTACAGCACGATCCAAGCAACAGTATTAAAAACGTAAGTATAGAATAAATTGACAAATACTATAATACACTTCATATAGTAAATATAAAGAAGTCACGTATCTGGCACTTTCTACCATGAACACCTAGACACCTGATCACACAGAGATCATAATGACACAAGCATTTTAAAACCCCAAACATCTTTGTTTAAATCCCAAAGGAGTAAAAGCTGAACAAATATTCATAAAACAAATTAGTATGTTCTTCCGAAACTGTCAGTTTACTTAGGAGTCTTTGTTTTACTTATTAAACATAGAAAAGTAAGTATAAGTACTAAAAACTGGTTTCATAAGTTTCTTAAGGAATGCATTAAAGTCTGTCTGGCCTTCGAGACACCCTGAGAGCTGATGTGACAATTACAAGCGTCTCAAACTAAACTGAACTTTAATGTATTAGAAATAGCGTTGATTTATAAAAGTTGAAGAAAGATGCAGCAACATATACAAAAACAAATAAGGTGGTAATAACAATGCAGAATCGCAGGAACTTATAATGAGAGAGCTTTGTGAGTTGATACATTTTGTGGTGAACTGTCAAACTCAGGGAATTCCATTAAAAATATTTTGCAGTTATGGAAATGAAAAAAACAGTTTGCGTTAGATGCAGATGTATTATGCCAAGCTAAGCTAAATTTACTTTAATACTGTTCTATTCCTTGTTCGTGTAAATTCAAACTCACTCCAACGTATTTCAAACATTTGTAACTTAGCTTAACTGCTAACTTATCTTTGACATTGACGACTTCCGGCAAAAATCTCGTGTTGCTTGTAGTAGATATAACTAACAAATATACATTACCTACTCGTTTTGGTTTAAGACAACACAATTTCTTGGTAAAGCTAGTCGACATATCTATTTAAGATTTGTTTCTAAAATAAAATAATAAAATATTTTGCCAAGGGAAGTATAATGTTTTGTACAATATAGTGAGTATGTAGGTTAAAATATTAAAACAATTTATCGAATTAAAAATATTGATCCATCAACACTAAGTTAACCTTCGTTATTAAGAAATGACGTCACGTTGACACAGTTTTTGCCAATAACTGTGTTCGAAAAGTTTGACATGAAATTTTAGCATCAAATGAATCGAAAATCAACTTTGTAAAACGAAGGAGTAAAAACAGTCAAAAATATGTTGATGAATTGAAATTGACACAAAATGTCAATAGACCTATTCCAAAATAATTACTTCCTCTCTATAAAAGGCGATTAAGGAACGTTAAAAAAACGGTTTTAATCGGTTATTGATTTAAAAACATTTGGGTCACGAGCAATTAGCAAAAATTAACTTGTGTTCATAAAATTTTTAACTTTCCTCGGGTTTTTAGCAATGGTGAAAGCTAGTTGTTAAAAACCTATTTCGAATGCTAACGAGAATTTACCTCTCGTGGTAATCGTTTTAATTAAAATGCCATTTGTTTCGTTGTTAACTAAGAATTACCTACTTACAGAATATTGCAGAACAAAACATTTTTTTGAAAATAAGGCATTAGTGTGACAGAGGAAAAACAATAATCTCTCCACCGCTTCCACGATTTACGATCTGCTGTGTGCAGCGAGTGAGGAATGTACGAAAACTTCATTTTTATCTTTACACGTTTACCTACTCATTATAAACTTTATATATTTAAATCAGATACTCAAGACATTAAGGTAATATTGTCTAAATTTACAAATTCTCAAGAATTATTTTTTGCACCTAAAGAATCTTACCTTTACTTTTTATTGATAATGTAAACGCGAAAGTTTGTATATGTATGAGACTTTGTTACTCTTTCACTCAAAAACTACTAAACCGATTACATTTTAACTTGGAATATAGGTAGCTGGATACCGAAAATATACATAGGCTAATTTTTATCCCGATAATCCCGCGGGAACGTGACTTACGCGGAAAAAACCGCGGTGGGCAGCCAAATAGTCATAAAATCAAGCCAAAACACATTAATTATGTAGATATACAATAGATTTTGATTTCGTATTCAGGAAGTAATTTATCAAACATAATCAATATTATAATACGGTTAGCTAAATATAGGTCTAACATAAGATATGACGTCACTGTAACATCAAGCCTCTACGTACGCTCATTTTATATTCTGTGCAAACGTTTAATCCATTCAGTAACGAACAATAAAATGTCGATTCTGTCTAATGTCATCGACCTTGAATTTTGACTTAAGTCGGCAAATTTTAAACCAATTAACTTTTTGTAATCCCTTCGCTATTTGATTGTAGCCTCGCTTGAGTCATGAATTGTTTTTGTTGGCTTTTTTACATTCGTTTTCTTAAAGCTTTTCTAATGTGGCCTTAGGGCGATCTGACAACTCTAACACTAGGTGAGTGTTAGCTACCCGGGAAGAAGAAGACCGTGTCCTTATTTTTTCTTTTCCTTTAAGTTTTCTTTATTTTTCTACAGATAGTGAATTTTTCACAAATAGTAAAGCCAAAGTCATCTAAAAGCTTCACATCTCAAAGCAAATTTTGTTTAAAGATGTCACTTTATCTGTTTCCTTTGACTTTTACAATTAGTGCAAAAAAAAACTTACGGTAACAGCGCTTGTTGAATTTATTTACATTACTGAATTTTGTTTTTTTTTCTGTATCAATAAGAATGTCGCAATAAAAAATGTTCATGTTCAACTTATAAAAAGGATTCAGTGTGCATACGTTTATTATGAATATCGAATTTCTCGCTGACCTTTTCAAGTGGTTACAAAACCATTAAAACAATATTATTGTATAGTCATAATATACAAAAATACTGGTATCTAGATCCAAAATATTCAATATTGAATTATGATCATGCTTCCTACATGAAAAATAAGTCATCTGATAGACAGATGGCGTAGGAAGGACCATGAATGACCTGAGTCAGCCTAGAATACGCATTCATGCACTTATAATAAAATGAATTCAGGTCTGTTGTCGTTTAAGCAAATCTATTAGCTGACGTTTTGGTACGATTAAGATTTTAAGTTCTTTTTGCCCACAAATATTGTATTCTGTATGTAGATAGGTATTGAATCTAAGCACAATTTCATAACATATTATTCTAAAATTTTATTTTATTTTATTGGCACGCAAAACAGGACTCAGTCAATTACACAACATTAATAAAAGTAAATATACATTTTAGAGCTGGACTATATTCCAAACTATGCGTACACAGTGTGACAAAATTATTGTATTATTATACAAACAAGTTCACAAAATACACGTATTTATTAATATTAAGAAATCCTGTTAAGATATCTTACAGCAAAAGGACAAGGCATTTTTAAATTGGTTAAGCTTATGACTAAATATATCTTTAATAGACCAAAGGGCCACCACCAAAGGGCCATGGTGTTTTGACGACCGTAGGTCGTTTAAAAATCATGAATGAAACGCGAATAAACCTGGTAATAAAGTGTTATATTATTAATAGACCATCCTAGATTTTGACATCAGTGTCCAAAATATTATGCAAAAGCCAACTGTAGAAGTTAAAACGCTTACCCAGTCTGGTGCAAGCCCGAGCTAGTCTCAAATCCTATAACCCAATTTTCTTGCACTGAAGTATATCTCGAAATCTGTGAGTAATCCTCCCCCGCGTCAAAGACAGTGTGACAAAACATTATGCAAGTCTAATATAATAATCAGCTAAGGCAAGGCGAGTAGGGACAAGTGTGCGCCCACGCATTTACTTTCATATTGAAAACTGAATGAACGCGGTGACCGAACCTTTTTGGAGGACTCCTTCCTTTTATACGAACCGTGGGAAAATAATAACAGCAGTTGGAAATAATAATACCTAATAATTCTTGAAATGTAGCGAGTGAATTTATCTGTTAATGTTACGTCACATCATTTTTAATTTCTAATGAATTTATTGGCTTAACAAATGTTTCCATAATGTGTTTTTTACAGTTAATTATGTATGTGTGAATGTTATTTTTGTTCAAGGGTTGTCTGGTAGTTATGGCTTCTAGTGGTACCTACGTGTCTGTTTTGGGACTCTAAATTTAGGCATATGTTTGTCTAAGTCTTTCATTGTTGGCACTTAAGTATCCTCCTAAGTGGTACCTAATATTTCGTTGTATGCAATAAATCGTTCAATTTCATAATTTTTCAACTGTTTATCCAAAACTGTTCTGTATCATTTCATTACAGTGTTATTCTACATAATTGTATTCACGTTTGTTTTGCATTGAATCACTTTTATTCTAGTAGTCGTTTCAATCGAAAGATCCTTGATAATAATCATTAATCATGCTATTTGATATCACACAAGTAGGTAACAAGACCGTTTAGTGAACGTAATATCTACCTCTATCAATGTTGTGTGGATATGTTGTATGTAGTGCGCCGGTATGATAGCTACTTCCTACTTTATTATTACTACTCTGGACATTCGTATCTACAAATACAAACGTCTCATTAAAATGTCAGAAGTTATCACTAATCAAACAGACGTTGCTCATAAGATCAACATAACAATCGGCCGATGATAAACCTTCTAAAGTTTTTACGATTTTAATTATTATAAAGTGATTCATTCATCAGTCATCACTTCACCTAAGGGAAAATGTAACATAATATTAATTATTAAAGATAACCCTTACGAAATATTTCTGATGTTATGAATTGATCAGTATAATCAGATCACAGATCGACTAAGGTTACCTTACGTCTAAATGCTAAAATGCTACTCCAAATTCTAAGGCTGTTTAAGCAAATAAACTGCTGTTTAACTTAAAAACTTCCGTACTAATTTTTAATTCAGAAGTTGCTCTTAAATTTTCAAAAAGTGTTTCAGAATTCGGCTGTTTGTTTCATAAACAGACAATTCTTGACTTATTATTGTGACAAAATAGTACAGTAGAAAAATAGCTGCATTATAGATATTTATTATGGAATTTTAAGTAGGATAATATAGATTTCTAGAGCTGTTAACCACTTGTTTTGTTTAAATTACTGCCAACTATCGACCGATTTTAAGTCTAAAGTATGTGATTTCTGATTTTATACAATTTACTCAATGAATATAAAAACTTACCTAAAAAGCTGAGACTCGACTTCCCATCCACGGAATCATCATCATCAAAACTCTCGAGCTTTTTAGAATTCATGTTTCCATGCACAATGTATCCTTTAGGTCACTCACACTGGTCTATCTGATAAACACATTTGGTTTAGAAAGAAAGAAATAAAACACACTTATTATTTCACTCACTGTCACTGAATCCAGTAAGTTTTGTTTCGATATTTAAATTTTGAATTTGGAACGGTTGGTCGGGCGCGCAACGTGCGGCGCGCTGCGGGTAACGAACGCGAGTGAGTAGAATGAACGCCTCATACGTTCGGTACGTATGCCTAGATTCATGTTGCACTGACCTGCATGTTGCTAATCTGATTATACACACAGTGCACTTTGCTTGTGCTAAGTTGTATGCACACATTGATTAAGTAGACGAACAAAGGCATCGATAAGTAAGGTATATCAGCACTTATGGTTTCAAGTGTAACGAATAGATGATCGAATATACATACCTACTTAACAATATACAATACAAGACGTTGTATATATGTGGTCAAAGAACAAGTTAATCATCTTCCTATTCAAAATACAAGAGATGCTAATTTAAAAATGCGAACTTAAACGCAAAGCATACAAGTTCGGCACGATATTCGTGGTAACAATAGTACAGAACACGAATGTAAGGGTCGTGCGCCCCTCCCATAGTAGATCCACGCATTGTTCTCGCTAGCACGCATGCGCCAAAACTGTACTAACAATACCATACGAACCCTATTGTAATATAACATGAATTATAGAAGCTGTAGTTAGAATGTGAATTTGTTAAAAAGTTATAATTAAGTGATAAAAGTAAAGCTTTTAAAATTGATACTAAAAAATATTTATTATTTACAAAAGGGGATGGACTATAAGTCCTAACATAGGATTAGTTTAATTTAAAACAAGTATGTCGTAATTGTTAATTTAAATTAAATTTGTTATATAAGTGTAGTCAGGCACCCCAACAGATTTATAAATAATAATAAAACTAGTCCAATAATTATAAACCAACAACAGCACGGATAAAATGCTCCGTGGTTCTAAAACAAATTTAAGAAAAAATTATACTAAGCAACTCATTTAAAATTAGATCAAATTTAACCTCAAGTTTTAAGGGAACGACTAGACCTATATATGAATAAAATGGTTAAATCAAACGACGCGATTCTTGTTGATAATTTAATATTATACTAATTGCCAATTTCAAGTATAACTCCACAATAAACGTAAGTTACACTTTGATGCCGATACACGTGTCTGCTTCATCGTTTTTTAAATTAAAACTACTATAAAAATCTCCGATGCTCGTAAAACCTTGATCGAATCGACACGCATCCTTAAGATTGCCGATGAAAAAAAACGGGACGCTCCCACGACTTGTTTTTTGGTGCCCCAAAATGGTGAGGCCCTATGATTCTCGACGCAATTTCGTTTCTCGTCCAGTATATAATTTCGTCGGCCATTAATCATCAACTGATATTCAAGAATGACAATTCGAGTCAAAAACAGCGAAAGTCTTCAACAGGTAGGTGTGTTTGTATTGAGTCATTGTTTGCTTTTAAAGCTCATATTTGTAAATTACTTTACTAGTTGTACCTTCCCATCGATTCGGGTTTTGGTTTAGTTCCGATTTCAGTTTTTTATAGGTATTTATTTTTCAATGTGTTCAGATAAAGCAAAATTTTAATGCCTCTACCATTTTACATAACACAGAAAGTTCGACATCGAAGCAAGATTAAAAAATCCTTCCAGTCTATATCTGAGCTGTCATATTACGCAACAGAATTCATTAATAATCGTCACCTTTAATAAATATAGTCTTGTCTTAAACTAGATCGTTCCTTATACGAATATCGTGTCAAAAATTAATGGACGCCATTCGAAAACTGATCATTATGCTCAATTTGCATAATGGACCATTCTTTTGAAGTTATTGAGTATTTTTCTTGAAATAAAATTTATTGTGGACACTTGAATGTTTTAAAAATTCTGACATAATTTAATATGTAAGTAGGCGTAAGTTATTATATGGTAAAAATTGATGTTTTCAAGGCTTCACGGGTTACAGATAGTGATATTTCAATAAGTTTCTGATTTTGCAACTTGACACATTTTAACTATGTAGGTATATTGGGTTTGTTTAATATCTGAATGTAAGTTAATTAAATATTTAAGTTGTATACCTATTTCTTTAAAGAAATACTTTGGACTTAACCAAAAATTTGGACTTACCCTATTGCCCGATTGGTCTTAACCAATCGGGCAATCGCAAACCGTGCTTACTTGTGCTAAGGCACAAGTAAGCAAGAGGTTCGCAAGAGGTTCGCAAGGTTCGCAAGAGATTTAGGTGCAAATCCTGTTAGGTGCGAATTTTCGAAAAGCATTTCTAGAAATAAATAGTCATTGAAGTGTAGGAAATACTTTAAAATAAATCAAAAAGTCTTTGTTTTGTGTTAATAAGCCTTAAATTTATTTTTACTAAATATTTTTATTAGGTTTTGTGGACGTCAAAAAAACTAATTTCAAAATCTCCAATGTTGATACTTTATGGATGATGGACTGGATGAAAAAGCGAAATTTCAATTCTATTCTGGAAAACTAAACTCAAGGTACATGTTGAGACATTTGAAACGTCCAAAGAATGTGCAAACATAACCATGTGAAGGTCACATTCAAACGGCTTCGTCAGGAATCTTCAGTTTTTGGACACCAAAGCATTCCCGTCTTCCCCAAAAGGTAACTGCTTAAAATTCTTCCCGAGTTCACTTGGAGGTGCACTCTTAACATTTTTAGGCGTCCAGCCATCTCAACCGTTCCCATGAAGTTTTTTGTTGTTAACGTTTGTCT
This sequence comes from Idaea dimidiata, assembly GCA_949358125.1. Lineage (NCBI taxonomy): Eukaryota > Metazoa > Arthropoda > Insecta > Lepidoptera > Geometridae > Idaea > Idaea dimidiata. The sequence continues at coordinate 16,521,725 of OX442328.1, forward strand.
TTTTTTATTTTTTTTGTCAAATCAAATGTCAAGTTGTCTAAAGAGTTTTATTTTTACTTAGAATTGTTTTTATATTTTATTTCTGAGATGTTGTTGTTCTTATTGAAAACTAGAGTATTACTAGGATGGTCATTGGCCATATTTATGACTGCTGATAACTGTAGGTAGGTACTTAACATAATAGAACTCTAATAAGGGCCCTCCGGCTCTATATAAATATGAAAAGCTGGAGGAACGTGTTGACAGACATTATCTCTGCAATAGATGATACGTTAATCAAGGAAGCTACTTCACGTCTACTATAATATTTAATTACCTGTAGAAATACTTAAAACATGTTTACGACTGTTGAAAGAAATAAATACAGTAGAAACGTTAATCTTCCATAATTGAAATTCATGAACTCACATAATTAACATATACCGAAATAGCATTCAAAATAAAATAACTAGATCTCTATCTATAACTTTATTGCATCATAATTTCTCACTCTCTGTTTTAACCTTCAAAGATTAATTGCTACGATTATGAAATGGTATGACACTATATATCGGACTCGAATACTAAAGATACTAGTGTAAAAAAGACTATAAAAATCAGTAAAAAGGCTTGAAAAATGTAGGGCAATGTCGTGTTTAGAATTTAAAATATCAGTGGAGTTTAAAATATTTTTTTTAGGTTTAGGACTCTGGTCACGTAGAATTGGATTGTTGTTGGCTGGTTCTTTATTATTTAGTGAGGTTGTTATCGGCCCTACACGATGTATTGGGACAATAACACGGAACCAATATTAAATAATTTATGTTTTGAAAGATAAACTCATAGTGATGCTAATATGCGGCTTCAACTAAGATTTTTAGTAGTGAAAATGAATATTGTTAAATAACGAACTATTTAAACTAAATAAAAGGACTAAATAAACTTTTACTTATTAAAATATCAACCTTAAACTAAGTCTTTGTCATCCCTGAAAATAAATAATGGTGTAAAATAAAAGTAAAACCAAAAAATAAAAAATAGTAACATGAAAGAATAATAAATACAAAAAGACAGAAATATAAAAGATAAAAATAAAACCATCTCAATCGGTCAAGCCATTTTCGAGTTATCGGTAAACAAACACAAAAAATCATATACACGAAAAATCGAGAACAACCGCCTTTTTTGAAGTCGGTTAGAAAAATAAATTGTGTATGAACAAATGTAGGTATAGGATGTTAAAATTTACAATCGCTGTCTTAAGCTTATTTAAAAAAAATAAAAAAAGTATAATTCAAAAAGTGATTGAAAGAGAAATTTCAATAAATAAAATTTACATGAAATTTAAAATTTTGATTCTTATCTTTGTAAATAACTAACAAATCCAAATTCACCATGGTATTAAAAAAAGTCGCAGTCTATCAAAGGATCGAGGAGCGTTGACTCTTTGAGTCATCGTCGCAAAAACTGGCCTTGTAGTGCTAAAATACCGCTGGCCCTTGTATTATTTGAAGATGTTTTGGATTAAACGGATATTTGTGAAGGTGTCATTTGAAGTTGATTGAGAGAGGTTTTGTTCATTTAACGTAATTAATCATTAAAATACTGTAGATTGCATTTTAATATTTTTTCCCTGTGTCTTTGTGTTTTACTCAAAGTGATACACCCACTTAAATCTACCTAAATAAACAATATTTAAAACATGTTCTGAAATTATTAATCTAATTTACTTTTTTAGAGTTTTATCACTTTCAAAAGTACTTATGTACTTATTTAGCTACTGTGTTTGATAATTCATAAATATAAAGGCATTCCCAAAAAAAAAGTTTCGCTGGCGTTTGCCATTTATTGGATTTCCTTCACCGTTAAACCGTTGTTTCGGTTAAAGGATATCCTAATTGATTTTGTTTTAAGGTAAAAAGTGTCAAATGATTTATTTAGTAGTATTAGTCAACTCCCCGATAGTTGCAGCGGCATTTTAGACCATCCCTATTCTATTGAGATAAGTAAATTGCTCACTATAAGCACAACCTGTTCCCTTTGTATCTTGGCATGTGAGATCCTTCTTACATTTATTTACAAATATCTACCTACAATCAATCGTACTTTTTACATTAAGTACATCAAGTTTTGGAATTTACAAATTTGGTAATTCCGCAAGAAGCAGCATATACGATTTCTAACAACCAAAACGCCACTTAAAAGTTTGGAGGATAATTAAATAATTAAACAGCTTCTAAATTTAGAATAAGCACGGGAATTTTAGAGTTTGAGAGTTGCTTAAGCCGTGCGTCGTCAAAATTTGGAAAGCAGAGACTAAAAGCAATCAAATCAATCATCGTCAAAATAAAACTTAGTTCTAGCCCATTAGTCTATCAGCACAAATAGACAATCAAAACTTACGTAATAGCAATTTGTCGTAATCAAATAAACGCAGGTCCATTCTATTGAAGTATTGTTTCCTTATGGGTGAGGTTTGATTGTTGATGGACAATCATTTTAAGTTCTGTACATCTGTTTAAGTTGAAAAAGTATCAGCTAAAAGACGTCTCAAAGTAACTTTTGCTTCAGCATAATATCACTTACAGGCTGATAAAAAGTTTAGTCGAATCAAAGAACTCAAAGGATTTTTAGTATCAATTATAAAATTAGGAGTTAGACATGCGTAATCGATCAAAGTACAATCATTCAACCTCTGGAATAACACACTCTGGAATACTTTTTATCTCGTTATTCTCACCTTATTGGGAATACGCGGGTGAAACTAAAGGGCACAGGAACGTGAACTAAAACTACACAATAATCACATATCACTCCTTATTCCGTACCATAAGGTGAGATAGAAGTCAAACGCTCATCTATCGTTTATAAAAAAACAAATTCTTAATTCCACCTAATTAGTTCAGAACATCCATAACGTAAAACAGTTAATAATTTTAAAAACCATAATAAATACATACACACTATGAAAACAAACTTAAATCAAGAACAGAAGTTTTAACTGTAACTGAAACCTTTTTGTGGAAATAAATTTTAATTAAGGGAAGTAATACCTAAATGAAAATAAACATTGCATCCGTGTATACCATCTGGTTTGTTTGAAATAGCATCAATATCATTACAGGTAGAATATACAATGTAGTAATGCATTCTTTTAGACGGGGAGAGATTTTTATGGTTTATGGGATTTGTAGGTACGTACCTTAATGCTTGGAATTTGACCATCATTCAGTTATATTATAAACTAGCTGCGCCCCGCGGTTTCATACGTAATACGTAAGTCCTGATCCCGCGGGAATATCAGAATGTGTTATGGAAATATAAACCTTCCTATTGAATCACCTTATCTACTAAAAAAACCGCATTAAAATCCGTTGCGTAGTTTTAAAGATCTTAGCATACGTATACAAACAGACGGACAGTATGAAGCGACTTTGTTTTATACTATGTAATTAATGATGATACAAATTCTTGTTCTTGTCAAAATTATGTTTAATATTTTACTATTAAACAGAATTTTGTCTGAGCTTTTCGCGATTTTGCATAATAAAACACAAGTACAAAGCTAACTGTAAAGTTATCGAAAGCTCGGTCAACATAATTTCTTCTATGGTTTTCGCGATTTTGCATAATAAAACATTTTATTTATCCGGTTTAGTCGCGCTTTTATTCATGGTTTTAAAAACGCGGCATGGCTCGGTTCGTTTTAAAACCATGAATAAAAGCGCGACTAAACCGGATAAATAAAGTGTTGAAAGCTCGGTCTTTAGAAATAATGCCGTTATTTAATAAAATGCCGTTATTAAGCAAAACCCTGTAAATATTGTGTATTATTTTACAGTTACCTCTACCTTTTGCATTAGTTAGAATACAAAATTATGCTGCAAAAGGTGTTTGTTCTTCTTGATGAATAAAAAAATATTACAGTTACTACAAAATCATCATAATCCGGGCTATGCCTAGATTACCCCAATGTACGGTACCTATTTCAGGCCAATTTATATAAACTACCGCCTTCTAAAAACGTTGAATATAAATTAAAATATCAACTAATCTACCGAAGGTTCTGTTTGTTTGTTTTCGCAGAATGTAAATCAAATACCAGGCCGTGATCAGTATCACGGCCTGGTACTTGATCTTGTTTGGTGCTGAAAATCAAATTGATTCAATAAAGGCATTGTTACATTACAGAGTGCCTACATGAGTAAAATTACCAAGCTTACATTGTAGTCGAGAGTTATGAATGTTATGATAAATGTAGGCGGGATTAACCATAAATCAGTGAAATCACGAATGCTCTGTTCCTTTCACAGTACAGTTACTGTATTAATAAAGATGTCATTGATATCAAATAAAATGTTAGGTTTAGAAAGTTTATTATAACCTTATTGTGTTTATCTTTTTGTAATTTTAAGAGCAGTGTTGAAAGTTTCTGCAAAAGCGTGCTAAGTTTCTCTCGGACAATAAATATTAAGGATTTGACAGTTGATATTAGACTTTCATAATGTAAGAAACAGTTCTATTAAAAACTAGCAGCATCCTGCGGTTTCATTCGCGTAATTCTCCATGTCGTGGGAATTTCGTGAAACCTTTTCTTAGTGGTTATCTACACACCACAAACACACTCTCTAAATTTCATGTCTCGAGCCTTCATAGAGTCACGAATTTAGAAAACCCAAACCGCTGGTCCTGTAGAGAGTCTTAGGCTGAAATCTCTAGTACGTACTTTGACTTTGCTGAGCAAAAACTTTGAATTAAGATAATTTTTGGTTTTTATAAAGCGATCTTCGTAACTATCCAAAGTTTTTGCTAAGTAAAGTCGAAGCTTTTCAAATTTAGAATGTAATCCAATCAAAAATAATGACTATGCGTCTGTGTTATGACACATGACCAGGAAGTTTTTTTTATTTTATTCGAATATTACAAAAATAATTTCGACTATTAATTCCAAGATTTTTAAACGACTGAGCTTTCGCTAAATTTACAGTTGGCTTTTTCAAGGTTGACTGTAAAGCCAACTGTAAAGTTGGCGAAAGCTCGATCGTTTTAAAAATCATGAATAAAACGCGATTAAACGCGGTAAATAACCTGTTTCATTATGCAAAATCACGAAAACCATAGAAGAAATTGTATAAATTCCAATTCAAAGTTTATGCTTAGTTTTTGCTAAGCCCAGTATGAGCAAAGGCAAAGTACACCATATAGATTTCAGCCTAAGACTAGCGGTTTGAGCTCTTCGTTGATATACTTATCATGTAGTTCAGTCATTAAGTGAGATTTTGAATTATATTTGTATAGATCACGGTTTGGCTGCACGAAACGATGAACCGTGATTTATGACGGTGAAGTAGCGCAAGTAACTTTTACAAACATTAGAGCAGGAAGGATTAAAGTGGTGGTCGATGGAGTTAGGTTTTTGTTAAACAATTAAATAGTTTAGAAGTCAAGTCACATCATCATCATCATCTTAGCCCTTCTTCGTCCACTGCTGAACATAGACCTTCCCCATACGACGCAACAAATAGCGATCGCGAGCTACCTTCATCCACCGACTCCCCGTGACCGCTACAATAATGATGTTAGAAGTCAAGAGATCCTCTTATTTTTTTACTTTTTTAATATTATTATATTATATTATAGATTATATATAATGAAACTAACATCTACCAAAACTTACGCGAAAGCCATAGAAGAAATTAAATATTTGTTTCTGGTCTGGATGTCTATGTATGTTATTAAAAATAAAACAGTTTATATCCGTTGTATTATAGATTATAATGAAACTAACATCTACCAAAACTTATTCTCTAACCAAACTAAAAGGTAATTTATTATTACAATAAGAGTTATTCGAGTTTGATCAAAGTCACCTTTGTAGGCAGAAAAAAACAGTAGTATTTACATAGGTACATATATATATATATATATAGACAGATAGGTAAAGTTATATAACAACAAAAACCATTCACAACAAATAACGATCAAACATTCCAAACCGAGCTAAATTTAAAATTAAGTAAATCAAAATGGCGAATTGATTTGAAGCAGTGAAAGTAAATACTTTCGCGTGATTGACTTTGCTTATTAATTTCAATTTATTTTTTGTTAATTAAACTTAAAAGATAATTGGACTTATTTGTCTCGTGGTAATTAGTTCCTGAGCTTTGAAATTAATTTGCTGATTTAAATTTAAAAATAATTAAAGTAGTTTGTCTTGACTTTTCTTAGAGCTTTGTGGGTTTATCTCGTATGTATGTTTGAAAGTTAAATATTTGTTTCTGGTCTGGATGTCTGTGTATGTTATTAAAAATATAACAGTTTATATCCGTTGTCTAGTTACCATAACACAGGCTTAGTTTGGGCAAGGTAGCGCTGTGTGACGTTCACAGAATATTTAAAAAGCTTATAAGATCAAAGTTCAGGAAAAGTATAATAAATGATCTCAGACAAATTATCGATTGATCGTTTTTTCTTATTGTTTGTTGGTTTCCATTTCAGTCACCTTTAGTTCCAATAAGTACTACTAAAATAATAGTGCCCAAAAGCCTTTAAATCGAACTAACAAGTAAAGTAGTCCGGCCGTATGAAATACATCATCGAACTATCAAGAAGAAAAAGTCTCACAAGACCGAGACTGGGCTAATATTGAACTACGGATAAATACGTACCATATCTTCGTATGCTGCACACAGGTGAAACCACCAGCTAGTTCATACAAATCCACTAACAACCCGCATCAACACCTACATTAACGTGCTGGTTTCACATAGAACAAGTTACAACAACTTGTCTCTAATTAAAACATCTACTTAATACAAATCAGTAGAGATTACCAGTATATCAGTGAAATCACATACATCGTAAGATTTCTCAGATTCCGCTGCTAGCATCATAAACTTCGACTTGAAAGCATGTAAAGTTTTAACTACACGGTACCTATGTGTTACTAGATAGGACTGCAGAATACTGTGAATAGCTTAGAATAGAACGTAGAAGATTTGATAGTTGAATAGAAGGTTCTTTATTATACTGATACGGCATTTAAACCGGTGCAGTCATTGAGTAAGGTGAATGGGAAGCAAATTATGATGATAAAAAAAACCTTGAAATCAGCTGTATTTTATTAGGAAACGTAACCAAAAATTTTTTTATGATTGATCGAATTTACAAAAGTCAGAACGTTTCAAAAAGGAAATTTCTCGGGCCAAAACAAAACGAGTTTTCAGCCAAAGTATTTGCTAGGTATTATGTTTATACTAGCTGCGCCCCGCGGTTTCACCCGCGCAAGTCGCGAACCCGCGTTGTTCGAACACCTACCTACCGCAATGCAATAATCCACACGGACGACCAGGGAAGTACTGATGATGCCAGGCGCGGCAGCGCCTGGCTTCAACAGGACTTCAATGGTAGGTATGTGAAGTAAGGTAAAGTTTGTATTTCATCAGTAAGTGACGATGACGATGACGATGGATGACGATCAATGAAGATGACGATGATGATGATGATGATGCCACTCTACATCACTTACCCCACCCCTGTGTCGATTTTCATTCATTGAATAGTTATCACCCGCGTAAGTCCCAATCCCGCGGGATTTTCGGGATCAAAAGTATCCTATGTTACTCTCCATCATATAAACTATCCCTATGCAAATTTTCATCCAATAAATAGTTATCACCCGCGTAAGTCTCGATCCCGCGGGATTTTCGGGATCAAAAGTATTTTATGTTACTCTCCATCATTTAAACAATCCCTATGCAAATTTTCATCTAATAAGTAGTTATCACCCGCCTAAGTCCCGATCCCGTGGGATTTTCGGGATCAAAAGTATCCTATGTTACTCTCCATCATTAAAACTATCCCCATTCAAAATTTCATCTAATAAATAGTTATCACCCGCGTAAGTCCTGATCCCGCGGGATTTTCGGGAACAAAAGTATTCTATGTTACTCTCCATCATTTAAACTATCCCTATGCAAATTTTCATCCAAATCGGTCGAGCCGTTTGACCGTGAAGAGAGAACAAACAAAAAAATAAACAAACCAACAAACAAACAGACTTTCGGATTTTTAAAATTATATTAGTAGGATTATAACATACTACTCCTGGAACCTGGCTTTATAAATTATTATAACTTATAGGCTAATTCTGCTAGAAACGCATTGTATAAATGCGTGTCCTGTGGAAATATCGGGAATAATAGTAGATCCCTACCTAGGGAGAAAATAGGAGTACTAGGGCGCGGGTTGCTTAGTTGTATGATTTTTTTGATCGGAACATTTCTACCAATTAGTTCTTAGATTATTAAACTGACCCGTTATAATTTCATCAAGATTTGAAAACAGCCAAACCAAATCAGTTAATCTCGGATCAAATCAAAGCCCTATTTATTTGCAAACCTTCCACGTGAAGTCTATTATTTATAGCGCCCGCGCCGCAATGGAAAGTCGAAGAAAGTGGTACTGGATGGTAGCATAGACGTCCGTTTGGATACTACTGATAACAGTCTACACTAGGTAGAGACCTGGGTTTGTTCGTTTTAACGTCACGACTTTGGCTGGAGAATTGAATTGATTAAAGACGGAATTATAAGCCAAAATATAACAATACAAAAATATAATCTTAAACTAAACTAAATGAAGTTCATCTTTCATTTTCCATAAGTAATAATTGTACTAATATTAAGAATGTGAAATTTAGTGTGAAGATAAGTATATTTGTTATTCTTGTTTAACTCAAAAACTACTGAAGATTGCGATGAAATTGGGTATGCAGATAGCTGTCGATCTGCATTAACATATATGTAACTATTTATTCCGATATTTCCGCAAAATGTAATCACTTGAGAACGGCAAAACACATTTTGATTATGTTTAATGTGTTATTATTCATATCCATCTTAAGTAACTTAAAATGCATTAAGAAGTTACTCTCTAAAGTAGCAGACTTATCTATAGTTTACCTGTAGAAAACGACAATGATGAAATCATCGATCGATTTTTCCTAAATTTTGTAACAAACAACCCTTCCTTCTTTATTATTATACTGCATCAGTCATCAAGATTAATTAAACCTTGATAGACCAGGACAGGGTTAATAATTTTCAAGATTATGAACGGTAATAGTGTGTGATATCAGTATGATATCAATGGAGATAGCTTTATTTATTGCCATGTCAGTGTGTCGTGTGGCTAAATTTAGCTTTGTGAAATGAGGGCTATTAGAGCTACTTAGAAGTCCTAGTAGGGCTTAGGTGACGGTTGGCATGGTACTGACTTTGATGGATGATCGATTAAGAAGTGTGGCAAAAAGCAGTTTCTCAAGCTTCTCCGTGCTTCGGAAGACACTTTGGGCATTTGGTCCCAGTTGCTTTCGTTGACAACAGTCAATAGATCAAGATGGCCTTCTACCTAATAGCCCTTCTAGTTCAGAGGTTGACAAGTAATATTAAATAAGATTCGAGTTGTTGTAAACATTTGTTTTCATAGTCCAGAAAAAAAATCATTAAGTAAGTCTTTTATTAAAAAATATTGTTAAAATATATAGGACTCTGCAAAATTTAATGTTTACAAACATCATAAATATTTAAAAATAAACAACATAACTAGTCGTAGATGGTGTAATTGTAAACCATGAGAATCTTCGAGTCTTACAGTGAATAGGTTACTCCTAGGCATGTTACACCGTCAACCTCATCGTCGCTTTCCATCCGATGACGTCATTTAGGGCTGATTTTTTATTCTACAGATAAAATATATTATCTATTGAATAAGTTCGAACCCAACCAAATTTAAAAGTCTTCAAATTTTGATCTTCGAAATTTAAATTTATTTTCTTTTCAAATATCTTAGTGACATTTTTTATTCGGTGGTGTACACTTAATTATTACATTATGGTACCGGTTACATTTGTCAGATATCTTTATATAGGGATTTGAAAAATCAGCCCTAACTCGTGTAAAAAAATAGTTGCGTAGTGAGTGAATTATCTAACTAAACTTAGACGACACTGTCGCTAAGTAGGCAATGTTGTAAGTAGGTTTTGCGAAGGCGGCAACAGGTGCCGTATCGGTGTCGTACTGGTAACAAGCTGTGGGCAGTGGCCTACGCATGCGTCTATTTCGGAGCTTATAGAACAAACAGCTTCTTACAAGTTAATTTTATGAATAGATTCGCTTTATGGTTTGTACGAGTTTGGTGGCCCGCGGGTTCATTTGCGTAGGTCATGATCCCACTTGGAAATTCTAAGAGAAAATGTACTTATCGGTTTGTGACGAATGAAAATTTAAAATTGTGAATACATACCTATGGGAATTTAGTCACTTCCTATTACCAATTCATATCTACTTTAAAAAATTAAGCCATAACTTACTGATTCATATATTTAACTATATAGGTATCAATGTACAAAATTTACACCTGATCGCAAATAGTTTCTTGTGTTCTTTGTCAAATGTGGTAAAGTAAAAATTTTGTTCAGTCCTAAAAGCCCTTGTTTATCCACTAGGATATCGTCACTAAACGAGGGTTTTTAGCAATCCCAAACTAGAAACATTATATTATTTAAAAATAACTTTTTTAATCTGAATCGCAATTTCAATGAGCAGGGAAGACTTACTAACAACATGTTTTAAGGCCTAGACCAAAAACACGGGTACTGGGGTAAAACACATCTTTTGTATAGTACACAAAAATAAGCGAAAAATCTTCAAGGTATCAACCCTTAATAAACTCTCAATCATCTAGCTAGCTGGCGGAATCATTAGTCACATTTTCTCTCAATTTACATATAAATAGTGGCATCATATTCTATACGGTTTATGATGGTGGGATGGACCTGTTTACTTACAAGCTCTTGCTTGGCTGAATCTAATAGAAAACTTGTTGAATTTCTTGCGTTGGGTACGAAAAATTCAGGGAAGTATGATGTGTGGACCAAAGGTGGAGATCTTGGCGATTTTTGTTTTAGGATTAATATTATTGGTGACGATCATTCGTTACAAACGAGTACCTAATCTACCCCTAATGACCCTAATGACTTTACCTCAGGCGTCTGAAAAGACTTGGAAAAGTCATTAACGAACGTCAAACGGTCATTAATTAAAGCAACGCGTTTGAAACCGGAAAAAATGAGTAGGTTAATAATCATTTTTTTATGATCACTTTCGGTGAAGATAACCAATACTTTTTTTAAAAATTATTCAAAACCAAGCTCGGGTTTTTATTCTAAAAGATAATTTAGTAATTTTTTAAATTATTTGTATGATAAATTACTATGAAAACGTAAGTTACGCGTTGAAAAAAAAAAACAAATAAAAAACAACATACTTAATTCTTTGAAAAATGTCACAATGTGATGTTAATCCGAAATAACCGGACAGGAGGTCAGGTTTCAATTTGCGAGAAACCCGCTGTGTTCATATGACTTAGTCCAATATAACTGGGTGTTAGTCAGGCGTCTAGACGTCGTCAGCCTACTTGTCTGCGGATGTGGATGGACTGGATCTGGAGCTGCTCTTGTTTATATAGCCACCATTTATTTATACTACCTACTTGAGAACAAGTCCTGACTGACTCATTGACTGACTAATATGTCAATGTATAGCCTAAACCGCTCGTCTTAATAACAAGGTGTGTTTTTAACAAAGTATTAATAAGTTTTTGGAAAATGACATTGATTTATTTCTTTAAATTATTTCTTACACTTGAAAACTGTTTTTTGTAGAAACATTTGCACCGGACAAGAAATTACATTGCCAAAATCTTAAAATAGTATCTTGCATTTTTTTAAAGAGAGTGAAGTGGGTTTATTATTTTATAAACCCTGTTTATACCATGGATTTTGTTTTTCAGTTTGATCGAAAATAAATAGATAATGTGTACTAATATTACACGGAAGAAAGATTTGTTTGTTCGTTTGCAATGAATAAGCTCCAAATCTACGAAACCGATTTCTATAATTCTTTCTCCAATAGAGAGCTACATTATCGAGAGGTAACATAGCATACTATTAATCCCGATATTCCCATCTAGGCTTACGCGTGTGAAACCGAGGGACAAAGCTAGTTTTGATATAAACTCATTACTTCCCGCTTTCTCCATCTCTGTCTTTCTTATTAGTAGAATTCCTAAAACATCAGTACTTTGTAGATAATTATAATGTATTCTGTGATAACACTACTAATTTGTGTTTACAAAGTAACTGATTAATTAAACTTTCAATTTTATCACAAAGTAAATCCGCCACCCGGTAGGTAAACCAGCGACCATTTTAAACGCTGCAATTAATACCTACTTCATGGAAATTAACTATATTACGAGACTAATTTACTTATTTAAGTACAGTAATGTTTTAAATCAGAAATAATGGTAATTAAGTAGAGGATTAATGGCGGCAAGTTTCACAGTTATATAAGAAAGAATTAATTACGAAATTAATACAAAAAAATACTCAACTTAATAACAATATTTTTCAGTTACTAACGAACTACAATTTCAAAGGTACTTTTTTCAAAATGCACTATACTTGATGATCTTTGGAAAAAATTTACTCTCATAATTTAATTAAAATAAGCGAATACGACACGATGAAGTTTTTAAAGCATTTAGTTATTCGCTGCATAGGTTTTAATTATTAATTATTTAAGATATCATTTTTTGTTGTTATTTGCGGTTTTTGGTTCAATGTATCTATCTTGGATACCTTAGAATACTTAGGTTTCCAAATCTTCTAAACTGAAATCGAGAAATAAGCTTATCAACATTTTACCTGCTAACAAGTCTGGTTGTTAATTGCGTTTTTTGGTTCAATTATATCTTGGAAATCTTAGAACATTTAGCTTCTCAAATCTCCTAAACCGAAATCGAGAAGTAAGCTTTACAACATTTTACCCACTAACAAGTCTTTATTAGTCCTATTCCGAACCGGATCGGACTACATTATCGGTACTTACGCATCAATCAAGATTGTATCTTTAGAAGAGAAACTTTGAAATAATTTCTTTAAGTAAAAACAGATCAGAGTGATCTCCTATAGCCCACCTACTGGTTGACAAATTGCTAGAAAGGTTACTTAGTTAAGTACTGAGGTAAGAGTTGTTACTAAATTGTATTTAATTTCCGTTTTCACTAGTTTTACTAGGATATTATTACAATGTAGTTTTTATTTCGTAAATTTGTTTTTATTGCTCAAGGCATATCGATCCTTAAAACAACAAATGTCGTAAAAGCCATTTTGGTCAAAATGACTTTTAAATGCAGTTTTGTTCAGTTTTTGAAGCTCTATCGATCTGTATAATTGAAATGGGCAAATTCTAAAAAAAATGGCGTTTACGTCCAATATTTTTTTAGTTTTTGTTCGAATATTTTTATAATTTATGACGTTAAAACCAATATCGAAATCGAAACCTGCAAATTAAGGGCGTAAAAGACACAAATTGTTAGTAATGTGGTTAATACTACATTTTACGATTATATCGAAGTAAGTAATATCTAAGAAAACTTGTCTCAATATCCAAGAATTTAAAAAAAAAACTTTTACTACAATTTTATAGAATTGGTTTTACAAATCAAAAACGTTTATAATGTCGTAAAGGACAATATTTCATTAAACCGTATTATGTTAATGTTTTAGAGCACACAGATTTTTGACCGAACGAGCGAAGCGAGTGAGTTGTATATTTGTACCTTTGTAACTTTGTATGTTTGTATCTTTGTATCTTTGTATGTTAGTTCGACGATAACTTGAGTATTGTAGCTTCGATCTTCATGAATTTTGGTGTGCGCGTAGTTCAAGTCAATAGAATTTATGAGTTCGAAGTGAACCGGATCGGTAGGGGGGGTGGGGAGATAGGGGGTCGTGAGGTCTCAGTTTTGGGTGAACTCCTAGTTAGGGTAGCTACTTTCAAGAAGAAGCACCTAAACAACATTGATTGACCGACCGAGAGAAGCGAGTGAGGTCCAGTGTAGACGAGCCTGGCGCTTGTATCTTTGTATGTTTGTTCGACGATAACTTGAGTATCGTAGCTCCGATCTTCATGAATTTTGGTATGCGCGTAGTTGACCGAACGAGCGAAGCGAGTGAGGTCCAGTGTAGACGGGGCTGGCGCTTGTATCTTTGTAAGTTTGTTCGACGATAACTTAAGTATCGTTGCTTCGATCTTCTTCAATTTTGGTGTGCGCGTAGTTCAGGTCAATAAAATTTACTAGAAGTTCGCCCCGAACTGAGACTTCACGACCCCTATCTCCCCAACCCCCCTACCGATCCAGCTCATCTTCGAACTCATAAATTCTATTGACGTAAACTACGTGCATACCAAAATTCATGGAGATCGGAGCTACGATACTCAAGTTATCGTCGAACAAACATACAAAGTTACAAAGATACTAAGTTACAAAGATACAAAGTTAAAATAATACAATCATACAAAGTTACAAAGATACAAGCGCCAGGCCTGTCTACACTGGACCTCACTCGCTTCGCTCGTTCGGTCAATGAGTTCGAAGATAAGCCGGATCGGTAGAAGGTTGGGGAGATAGGGGGTCGTGAGGTCTCAGTTCGGGGCGAACCCCTAGTTTAGATCAATAGAATTTATGAGATTGAAGATGAGCCGGATCGGTAGGGGGGTTGGGAAGGTAGGGAGTCGTGAGGTTTCATTTCGAAGCGAACTTCTAGTTGGGGTAGCTTCTTTCAAGAAAAAGCACCTTAACAAAATTGATTGACCGAACGAGAGAAGCGAGTGAGGTCCAGTGTAGACGAGCCTGGCGCCTGTATCTTTGTTTGTTTGTTCGACGATAACTTGAGTATTGTTACTCCGATCTTCATGAATTTTGGTATGCGCGTAGTTTAGATCAATAGAATTTATGAGTTCGAAGATGAGCCGGATCGGTCGGGGGGTTAGGGAGATAGGGGGTTGTGAGGTCTCAGTTTTGGGTGAACTCCTAGTTAGGGTAGCTACTTTCAAGAAAAAGCACCTTAACAACATTGATTGACCGAACGAGAGAAGCGAGTGAGGTCCAGTGTAGACGAGCCTGGCGCTTGTATCTTTGTATGTTTGTTCGACGATAACTTGAGTATCGTAGCTCCGATCTTCATGAAATTTGGTATGGGCGTAGTTGACCGAACGAGCGAAGCGAGTGAGGTCCAGTGTAGATGGGCCTGGCGCTTGTATCTTTGTATGTTTGTTCGACGATAACTTGAGTATCGTTGCTCCGATCTTTTTGAATTTTGGTGTGTGCGTAGTTCAGGTCAATAGAATTCATGAGTTCGAAGATTAGCCGGATCGGTAGAGGGGTTGGGGAGATAGGTGGTCGTGAGGTCTCAGTTCAGGATGAACCCCTAGTTTAGATCAATAGAATTTATGAGTTCGAAGATGAGCCGGATCGGTAGAGGGGTTGGAGAGGTAGGCGGTCGTGAGGTTTTAGTTCGATGCGAACTTCTAGTTAGGGTAGCTTCTTTCAAGAAAAAGCACCTTAACAAAATTGATTGACCGAACGAGAGAAGCAAGTGAGGTCCAGTGTAGATGAGCCTGGCGCTTGTATCTTTGTTTGTTTGTTCAACGATAACTTGAGTATCGTTGCTCCGATTTTCATGAATTATTACGGTATGCGCGTAGTTTAGATCAATAGAGTTTATGAGTTCGAAGATGAGCCGGATCGGTCGGGGGGTTAGGGAGATAGGGGGTTGTGAGGTTTTAGTTCTCACTCGAACGAACTCATAAATTCTATTGACCTAAATCAAGCGCATACCAAAATTCACGAAGATCGGAGGTACGATACTCAAGTTATCGCGAACAAACATACAAAGTTACAAAGATACAAGCGCCAGTCCCGTCTACACTGGATCTCACTCGCTTCGCTCGTTCGGTCAATTATTGCATAATTTTCTAACTAGTAGTTCGCCTCGAACTGAGACCTCAAGACCCCCATCTCCCCAACTTCCTACTGATCCGGCTCATCTTCGAACTCATAAATTCTATTGACCTAAACTACGTGCATACTAAAATTCATGAAGATCGGAGCTACGATACTCAAGTTATCGTCGAACAAAGATACAAAGTTACAAAGATACAAGCGCCAGGCCCGTCTGCACTGGACCTCACTCGCTTCGCTCGTTCGGTCAATTAAAACTTTATTTTCTTAAATTTAACTTCTTTTCTTGCAAAAATTTATACTTTCGATGAATATTTTTAATTTTTTTTGATGTTGATTTAGTTGATGCTATTTTTGTAGTTGTAATTTGTAGTTGTTTTTTAAGTTCTTAAAAATTATAGTTCTTACCATACTTTAGATGAGTTAATTCATGCTAAATGTTAAATTTACAGGTAAATTAAAAAAAAATGTGTCACATTTATTACAATAATTTTAACTTTCGTTAATTATCTTTGTCCTTTATTTCAAAAAAACCTTAATATAAATATTCTTAAAGTCTTTTACTCCAAGTTGGCGTTACCTGCTTAACCTGCAAACCTTAACCTGGTACGAAATTTAGGGCGTAAAGGCCAGTGAAGACCAAATATTTTTGTAGTAAAAGCCATGCTATCTCGGAAACTAGCGTAGACCCCGCAATTTTAGGCTTGTAATATTGTACACATGGCAATTACAATAAAATAGAACTTTAATTTGTTATTATAGCTTTAATACTTTAGAAGATATTGCGAAAACAATGTTACCCATTTTAGTTTTTTGGCTCTCCTGAAAAGTGGCTATTTGGCTTTTACAGCCTTTGTTGTTTTAAGGATCGATATTTACTAGAAATATTTTTAAAGGAAAAATTCATCTTCAAAAATTCACTTGCGGCGAGATTTGAACTCGCTTCCCTGGATCAATATTCCAGTGCCTATACCGCTCGGCCAAGCAAGTTCTCAATGTAGTTTTTCTAAAGTCTAAGATATTAGACAATTCTACAACGATTCGACTAAGAAAAATCGTATAAAACAAGTAGACTATAAAGATTCCACTAAAACAAAGTTTTAGAATTAAAAAAAAGATGAGAAGGATAGAGTTTTAGGTGCAAGAAGGTCCAAGACAAGACAACGCGAAACAAGACGACGGACAAGAGCGACCAAAGCGAGTTATTTTTGAAAAAAATAAAAAAGATTATTGTTATAGTTGAATTATGTTTTAGACGAAGATCTAATATTAGGGGTTAAAGTATGAAATTGCCGATTTGTACTGAAAATCTTAATTGTTTATTTTTTAAATTTTTAACAAATTTATTTAATCAAAATAGTTGCCATTATTATCTATACATTGCTGCCATCTAATGGGAAGGTTATTAATGCCTTTGCGATAGAACTCCGACGATCTAGACTGCACAAACTGTGTGAAAGCATTTTGTACTGCCTCCTGGGAAGAAAACTTCTTGTCACGTAGATAATTGTCCAAATCACGAAAAAAATGGTAGTCCGTTGGAGCAAGGTCTGGTGAATACGGAGGATGACGAATGGTTTCTAAGTGCAGTTTCTGAAGGGTCAAAATGGTTTCTCGTGCTGTGTGAGGTCTCGCGTTGTCGTGGAGCAATAATGGTGAAGATCGATTCATGAGTCGGGGCTGTTTTACTGCTAGTTTTGTCAACATGGTTCGGAGTTCGGCACAATAGACATCTGCCGTAATTGCTTGACCAGATCGAAGAAAACTATAGTGAATAACACCATGCTGAGACCACCAAACAGTTACCATTACCTTTTTATTGGTAAGTTTTGCTTTAGGACACTGTTGTGGCATTTGACCTGGGGTCAGCCATTGCATTTTTCTTTTCCGGTTATCATAAAGAATCCACTTTTCATCACATGTTACAATTCAATCCAATATTCTTTCATTTCTGTACCGGTTCAACAAGGCAACACAAGTTTCAACACGCGTTTCTTTCTGCAGATCAGTCAAATCATGAGGCACCCATTTTTCGTATTTTTTTATTTTATTGATTTGACGCAACGCAAGTGAGTCAATAAAGTGGGTAAGGTAACGTTAAACCATGCCGCTAATTCCTGGGTAGTTTGACTAGGATCGGCTTCCACTATCTCTCTTAATTCATCGTTATTCACCTGTGTGGGCGGTCTTCCTCGTGGCTCGTTCTTTAAGTCGAAATTTCCACCACGAAAGCGTTTAAACCAAAATCGCACGGTGCGTTCATTAGTAGACCCCTCTCCAAACGCAGCATTGATATTGCGGGCTGTTTCTGCCGCGTTAGTTCCGCGTCGGAACTCATATTCAAAAATCACTCGAATTTTCGCAGTATCCATCTTTCTTGTCTAAATTGAATAACAAAAACAATTGAAAGTCGATATTCAAATGTTTCACATTTTTTAAAAAAAGAACATCACAGAAACCATTTGAAAAAAGTTTCATTCGAAAACCTCAAACCATGAAGATTCTATGTCAATTCAAAGAACCTATTGCAATAAAACGGAAATTTCATACTTTAACCCCTATTATTATGAACCATCGTGAATGCGAACGAAAGGAAGTCGTCCATTACTATCAGGTGTAATATCAACAAAACACATACCTATACGTTTATAGGTATAAATAAATAAGAACACTCACCTTGATTCCAAGCAGCCGTAATATTCTCATGGTAAAAGTACTCCGTCTCCTCTTCATCAGACCACAGCACCCCCTCAATACTTGACGTAAAGGCCTGTCCATCTTCCACCACAGATCTACGGGACAACTGATCGTAGCTCGGAGGTCTAGACAACCCATAACTCTGCACATCGACTAGAGACAACAAAGAGGATCTGTGGTTTTTCACGCTGCGACTGTCTACGGCTATCGGACGATATCTCAAGCGACAGTCTTCAGATTTGATTGACCGAAGCGATCTGGTATCGTAATCGTTAGACAAATCTCCTAATGATACCTTGAAGTTGTTTGATGATATATCTCCTAAGGGCACTTCGCAAGATCGCCGTTTCATACTAGTTTTCTGAGATGGGGCCTCGCCTGTGGCTTGTTGTTGCCGGCTCACTCCTGCGCTGTTTAGGAACTCGTTCGAAGTATACGTCTGCATTTTGAATGTCTAAACTAGGCTTTAGGAACTTTGATTTTGACTAAGTATTGGAATTATTCGTTTTTTTTTGTGGTGTACGGGGCGATCTGTAACAAAAGAGACGTAAAAATTAGTGATTGTGAATAAAATGGCATTTTCATCCAATTTTAGATGTTTAATAAAGCGCAAACTACTTTCAATCCAGTAGGCATGGCGCTAAAATTCCCGGGACACTAATTTGGTGGAATGCTTACTCCCAAGCATTTGCCCAGTACTTTAAACCAGCCTCCCAGCCTAATCAACCTAGACTAACGTCTGGAGGTAACTAAACAGCTGGTTTCCTCACACTGTTTTTCCTTCATCGCGAGGTTGATGAAAACAGACATATAATAATATTTAGTTTCAGTCCCGATCTTTTAGTTCCAACAAACTTACAAAATAAAATACTAATTTATTATTTTTTTCAAATAGTCCTATTCCTCAAATCAAATAGTCCGTCCAATTAAATATTATATTTAATAATATAATTAATTAACATATTTTTTGAATAATTTGTAACAGCGCCATCTAGTACATAAATGGCGTACTACGTATTATTTAAAACTTACTAGGGATTAGACTTGCGGTTCCCCAGTTTAGAAACCGAGGAGCTTTATGTAAATGCCCATAGATGGCTCTTTTCTAAAATTTACATTTTATTGTGTGTAATATATTACACGCATGATTTTTGCCAGCGCAATCTTTTAAGTACCCACTTAATATAAAACAATTTCAGGGGTAAGGTATTTAGACCGAAAAAAAAAGAGCAAAAAGAACTGTTAGCAAAAAATTTGTGAATGTAAAATTTCTAAATTCGAAATAAAAACGTGTTTAATTATATTTCACGAAAATGTACTATTTATAGATATTATGTAGAAAATCTGTCCCACTACAGTTAGTAGGTAGGTACCTACCCCTACCCGCGGTCTCTACCCGGAAATGGAATCTTCATTTCCGGCACAGATAGACGGTTGGTTTCTGTACAAAGGATTCAGTAGTTGGTAATAGATAAGGATTGGAAATATTGGCTTTTAATATCCGGTTTCAAGAATGAACTAGTTTTTCTGAGATAGTAATTGTTTAAAAAAAATTAAATTGTTTGAAGATAGTACTTTAAAACAATTTCAAAGGACTAAAGTGACATAATACATTTGACTGAGAAAGTATAGTTTTCTTACAAACGTACTGTATTTTGATAAAACTATATTTTAACGGCTGAATATTGAAACGCCACTTATAATTTGGCTGCTACTTAAATAATTGAACAACTTCCAAATACAACATAAGTATGAAAAAAGAATTAAGGAGCTGCGTTGTATTAGTAGTCCTTAAAATATTGCGTTGCGTTTCGGTAGGTATGTGGCCATAAGTATCGTGTGATTGATTAATACTTTATTGTAACACACCACGATTAAATAATTACAATAATAAAAAAAAGAAATATAACCAACATAAAATTAGGTGGTATGTACAATGGGCGGCCTTATCGCTTAAAGCGATCTCTTTCAGGCAACCTTTGTACTAGTTGCTAAATAAGGTGTGTGCTAGTTGTCTAAATAAGGGCCCAAGTCAAGTAGAACCCTTGGTATAAAGAGCTTTTACTAAAAAATAATATAAATAATAATAAATATGGCAAGACATTGCACACAGCGCGATCTAGCCCCAAACTAAGCACTAGGCTTGTACTATGAGTACTAGACAACGGATATACTACATATTATAGTTTTTTTTTGTAAATACATACATATTATATATAGAAAGACACCCAGACCAGATACAAATATTTATTGTTAAGCATAAATATTTGCACCTGACGGGAATCGAACCCGCAGCCTTCAGCATTGCAGTCGGGCGTTAGCCCAACGCGCCACTGAGGCCGTCAGACCGTTTGAATAGTTGCGAAAATCGCTTTATAAATACCAAAAAGTCAAAGTTTTTGCTTTGCAAAGTCAAAGTACGCACTATAGATTTTGTCTTAGATTACTAAGAATCTAAGATTCAGTAATTTTACCGTGAAAGAGTAACAAACATTAGGTACTTACACATAACTTTCACCTTTATAATATTAGTAGGATATAGTTTTCAGAGAAACCTCAATTCCGGAGAAGTTAAACAAATATTACGCGTAGTTACTGAGGTAACAAATAGAGTAAGATCCTGTATTAGGTAACTCATTTGACAGTCGCTGGCAGTTAATAAAGTATCGTAAATCTGGCCAAGATTCTCATGAAGCTGGATTAGATTAGACTGCGATCTGGTGACGAGTCGAACGATTTTTTTTAAATCTACCAGTTACCAATGGAAAATGATGTTGCATACTTAAGAAAGAAATCGGTGTCCGATCGTGAAGTGGATTATTTTTGACGTCTAGGAAAATTACGTTTGGAAATTTACATACTTAATCTTTACTAAAAGTACAGCTGCTTTTGATTAGTACGTGTATGGTCAAAGATACATGTTTACATCTTATGGAGAGACGAGCGCCGATTAGTTATACTATACTCAATTCAGATACACGAATTTATGTGAATAACCCCTAAGGTTTACTAATTTAGTTAGGTCAGATGCGGAATATCGGCTTCAACCTAGTAATTACTTAACTTAAAATCTTTGGTCAACCTAAAATCTAAACAAAACTAACCAAATCCAATTTCCTTCACAATATCTACCTGTCACGTGGGCAAGTATTAAATTCAGCACGTGCAAACAATTTAAAAATGTGTTTCACAAACATGTCTGTGTCCCGTAATATATTGCCCTGCTCGGTACGGGAACAATGGTACCGTAAAATACAGTTTGTTGCCAGCTTATCTTGATGGATTATGAATAGTTGGTACGTGGGGGCCGCGACGGGGTAAAGAAATTGACGGATCAGTCAAAAGTAGAAGTAAATGGTGGCTGTACTGGGTTTTGTCTGACTTTTCTGGGGTTAGAATTAAGAGAAACTTAGTCATAATGACGTTTAAATATTAACATATTTCAGGCGTTTTGCTACAAATACTTGACGCAATTTTAATATAAGCTCTAATTTCACAAAAAATGATGGCGATGTTTTTGACGTATTGTGGAAAAAGTTACTCTTATGACATGTGACTCGGCATTAAAAAGTCTCTTTGTTCACACCTTATTAACATTGCAATTCCAATTTTTTTTACGAAACATCGGAATAACTTACGAAAAACTGAGCCTATTAATGCAGTTTTTTCATTTTCTTGAAATGTTAACTAAACCGGAAAATGAATCGTATAATATTGACTATATTTGACTGGTGCGATGAGTGATAATTATTGTCGTTCATAAAAATAAAGCAAATTAAAACAAACCCGACTAGGTACTTTTAAAAACCACAGACATTAAAAAAAAACTTTTTTTTAAGTTTGTTTTTCTTTTTTTTTAATTATTTGATGTTTTTAATTTTTTGTTTTTTTTTTGGTATTTGAAGTCAATGTTTGCTCCGTTAAAAAAAGAGTTTACATTGTATTAATCGCTCAACTTATGCGTGTATTCCGAGGCTATCTATGATTAAGACCAGTTCAACACCATTTCACCGAACTTAGTTATTAGCCACATAAAAAGGACCTTACAACATTTTATTAGAGAACTATAAAACAATTGTTTTATTGTACTTTTTTACGACATTTTTATACCCAATGAAAAAGTGCGAACTAAATTTTTCTTGAGAATACAGTGTGTAAAAATTCAGTTGGTATAATACGTACCTAATCCGGCTTAGGTATTTAAGAACTATAAACCTATGACCTTTTTTAGGAGAGCTGATTTTGAGCAGCAATAAAAAATCGAGAAGAATTTTCCTTAAACCCGATTTTTTTAAATACACAATGGGGGTTAAAACATGGTCTCTTTTGTCTCTTCTCTATTGCAGGACCGAAATCGTTAAATAAATTAAAAAACTTATAAAAATAATAAAAAACTACCTAATTAAAAAACCTTAATTATTTTTTAAAGTATCTTTTATTATAATTCATTTTAATGGTAGGGAGATTTTGTTCATGAAATAAAGAGACTATGGAAACCCCTGATATGTTGTGCTCTATGCACGCACAGGGATATGCAAATGCAGACAAAAGGAGCTTCAAATTAAACCCATTTTCCGGTATTAATCGCGTCGTTTCATTTTTTAAATCTTTACAGGTCAAGATTGTTTTTGATTTCTTCTTCAGGGGTAGAAGAGAGAGTTGAAAAGAAATAAGTAAAAAAACATAGAGGAAAAGAGTTTTTTTTTTAATTATTCTTCCTGCTAAATGGGTTCTTCTAAATAAGAAGACATCTAAGACGGAATAACGTAGCTATTGGATTTTGGTCTTCTCCCTTTTTATTATAAGATGCCTTAGACTCCTCTTTAGTATTTGTTTGTCCTCGGGACCTCTTTGTTAGGTATCAAAAGATTCCGCAGGGGAAAGAAATTGAGTAGAATTCGAAAACAGTGTGCGCAGGTGTCGTTTTAAATATTATCTAAAGGTACTGCGTACTTCATTGTTAGTCAATTACATTATCTTACGTCCTTTTTATCCCTTCGACTTAAGGTGTGTTAACGGAGTGTTGGAAGACCACATACTAGGTGGACCGACGAAATTGTGGTGGTCGCGGAGAGTCGCTGAATGGAGGTGGCTCGCAATGGCTGTTTGTGGCGTCGTTTGTGGCCGTGGACGGTTAAGGCCTGAGATGATGATAATGACTTAAGGTGTTTCCTCACCGCGAGTATTTGCGTGTAATGTAACGTTACAGATTCGAGCATTACATACAGCGCGCAACTTGTGAGTCGAATCTATAATGTTACATTACAAGTGAATGTTCGCGGTGAAGCAGCACCCTTATGCTAAATTTCGTCTAATTCCGTGTTTAAAATGTACACAACCGAAATTTCACATTTAAATTAAATATCCTGGTAATATGCCAATAAATTCTAGAGTTTACATTTACAAACCAAACAATTCAATCAGGCTATGGAAACAAATATAATTTTCATGATATTATTGTGGAAATTTGAATTTTAGCTAAATTGGCTTGCATTTTATCTATGGCTGCGAATTTCGGTATTTTGAACATTTGTTAGATTATATTAAATTCTGTCACTTACCAGTCAATTAACGCACAGCCCGAACTGTTTATAGAAAAAACATCTTTAGGTATATGATGTAGGCATCCAATAAGAAAGAGTTTTTTTTAATTACCCACGAGATCGGGCCTTAAGCGGGTAAAACCACGTACCCAGTTATTATTATTATTATTATTTCCTATGGTTTGTGAACCGATTATGGCTATTTGGAAAGTAGCCAGTGTCAAGTATTATTATTTATTGCACGTTATTTTCAATTTGCATCAAAACAGTCAATCGTCTCGTAGAAAAAGTCAGTCAAGATAAGGAAGTCATTGTAAATGGTGGCTCTTTACAATGACGGTTCACGCGAGCTTTGAAGACACTGCTAAAGTCCATGTTTTGCACCGATTTTCACTTTCATTACACTAGTACACCTTCACGAAACTAAATTGATTAATATACCCCCGAAAAACAGTAAATTTAGCAACACATCTTCTCAACGCGTTCCCGCTAAAACTCCAGGACCCAGTTGGTAAAACCTCTTTTTAAAAATCATAGAGAAAAAAAAACTAAATGGTTTTAAAATTCAAAATTGGAATCTTTGCAGTCTTTCTCTAAAATAGTCGAATAGTTTTCTACATTATGTTTCTATTACGAATTCTAGAGGAAATGTTTCGAAACACTAGGAACCAACTAGGAACACGTTTGTTATAGGTTCGCTAAAACCTATTCGAGAATTTTCCCCGTCTTTGCTTTGAGGATACGACGACAGATGTAGGTATAAGCCAAGCTTAGTCTAACAGTGATTGCATCGGGTGAACATTTGGGATTTAAATCTTCGAAATGTGTAGTTTTAGCAGACTAAAAATGTGTTCCAAATTTTTAGTACTGGCATTAGGAATTTATTTTATTATACAATGCTTTTACAAAAACCTTGTAGCCCGGCATATAATAAGGATACTCTATTTTCGTGAGTTTCGTAAAAAGGGGTGAAGACCCTGGGGTAGTGAACTTGGTGTTTCGTCATGCGGTGCCGGGTAAAATGATGGTCCCAAAGGATCGGCCGGTATGACTCTTTGGGACCAAGCATTTTACCCGGTTGCAGTAATTGAAGTCAATTAATAACATACCGGACCGGACTCCAAACAATTTTAGGTTTTAGCGGACCCTGGGCCCCCGGAGAGGAAGCAACCGGAAAAATCGATCAATTAAGGAATGCATCTACAAAAATGACAACCGAAAAAACATCGAACTCGAGCCTGTCGCTTGCAAAATATCAAAATATCCAAGGTCTCAAGAAACTCATAAGAATAGTGATGGACAAAATGATTGTAACTGATAATCAGCGCATTTCTTTTTTTTTAAGATAAGGGTTTTAATAGTTGCTGCATCTTTCGAAACTTAAATATTAACCACCTGATATAATAAACATACTAATAATATCGATGATTCATTAAATACCATTGATTTATCACCACTCTACCACAACATTTCTAAGGTAGCAAATACTTTTTATGATTGGCAGAGCGATAATAAATAGTTGTACTCTATAGGTTTAGCAATGTTACTCAGCTTGGAACCTAAAGCAATTGAATCGAACTTATTCGGGATCTAAACCGAATTACTCGGCCAAATACCGAATTTTATGGCGAATTGGCGAATATGCCGAATACCGAACACTAAACGAATATTCAGTGCATCTCTACTAATAATGTTATTATTAAATTTGAGAGCTACATTTGCTCCTAAACCCAAAAAGTCTAGATGAAAACGAGTTTCATAAATCTTACATCTAGGTACTTTTTTCGGTTTGCCTACGCGGTCGATGTTACTCTATTATATTGTGAAATTTCATATAAATCACAGATTTAATATTCGTATATTTAAAGACTTAGAACAGTCCTTATTAGAACATACAATCATATAGGTACTTAAATGATAGCTATAGTATATATTTGCTCAAAGGAAATTTAATAAAATGAAATAATTTATTGTGTGTGGATTTTTAGGTCTGTGGATGAAATAAATATAATCAAAGTACCTATCTTAAATGCCACTTAGGCATATTATAACCATAAAGAGTTTTTTAAAATAAACATATTATGAAATTAAAGCATATCATTGGTTCAAAATCGAACACCTATCAGAAGTGGGCGTTAAAATTGTAAACGTCTATAAATTAAAAGCAAGCAAACCAAATAATGAAGTAGGACCCTAAACTTTGTAGGAACGCCGCCCCGTGACTTATTGTCGAACATAAATTAAGGTAAGTTTTGACGATAAATCGTCGAAGGTTTTATCAGAAGTGGGAAGTGATTTCTGTTCCCGTGTTTTGTTGGAGTGTCGGAGGTATGGGGTGAAATATTGAAATCACATTATTGAATAGTGATTTATCTGTGGCTTCGGCTGTGGCATCATCACAATTGACGACCCCTTTAGTTTTCTGGTGCAACCTGAAAACTCTTAACACTAATCAACACAACAATGGACCACATTATTGTGTTACTGCTATAAAGAAAAAGCAAAGAAGATAAACATTATTGAATTGTAATTTATCTGTGGCTTCGGCTGCAACTTGTCACTACGATATATGACTTCTGTGGCGCGTTGGGCGAATACCCGACTGCAAAACAGAAAACGAAATAAAACGGGATAAGTGTTTAAGCTAAACATGTATTTGTTTCTGATTTCAATGTGTTAGATAAGAGCTTATTTGCTTACGATGGGACTTAATGCTGTATAACCGGGTTGGATCTTGTTTTACTGCCGTTTCCCTTCTAGATGAGCAATCAAGAAGAAGAAGAAGATAAATAAAAAAAGCCTAGTTAGGACAGAATATAGTGAATCACGTGATGTGTATATGTCACTGTAAGATAACAAGGTCCGCAAGTTTTTAAACTTTCTAGGAAATTTACAAACTTTCGTAGGATTCTAAACGAGAGATAAACTGTATTATTTTACGCCCACAATTTCAAAAATTTATCAATTTGCGATGTTTTATGGTAAAATTTATAAACTAACGGTTATCCATTCGTAAGACTCTAAACGGTTCACCAATCACGGAACAGTTTTAAATTTTACGCGTCTTTAAATTACGGCAAATAACACACTACTTTCTGATTGGTCGATGTCGAGGCAATGCTTGTGTCCATAGACTTAGGTACATCCGCAGTTTCTAGGTCGCTCATTATGGGTCTAGTTTAGTAACTTTAGCAAAATAAAACTATTTTACAGTTCCAACACAGTAACAAAATTAAAAACTTTACAAAAACACACAAGCAACCGGTTTGTTTATGGAAAGAAAGGAGGAACACGTGACTTATTGAACACATCAGAGCCCACTTGACGTTTGGCTATTGCTTATTATTTTACGCCTTAGTTCAGTAAGTTTATCAATTTGCGAAAATGTGGGCGTAAAATAATACAATTTATCTCTCGGTTAGAATCTTAAGAAGGTTGATCAATTTCCTAGAAACTTTATAAATTAGCGGTTCTTGTTACTTTCCGGGACATAATATTATTATATATATAGCTTGTTATAGTCTGTTGTCTATAGGTTTGTACTTACATTAGCAAAGCTCATTAAATTCTTCTTTGAAAGCGGCTTAGGTCTATTACAGTACCATTATACCTGAAAATACCTGAAACCCCGAAAGCCTGAAAAGGCTGATTTATCGTGAAACGTCTCGAGTTATTTATTACCAAAAGTTGTTTAGTTTTTGATTTACGTTGGTTTTGTTAATTTGGTCGATTGTTTTGGCTTAATTATTTTCGGAGAGAATAGTTTTAAACAACGCTCCGGGCTTGGTATTTCACAAGTAATGTTCCGTGAAGAGTTTTAGGCGCTTAGTATGAAGGGTACCTACCATAACCTAGTTAAAAGCTAAACTAATTATATCCCGGAGTTTAGTCGGTTTTAAACTTATACATAAGTACTTTAAAATGTAGATAGATAGGTGTATACAATTTGTAACGGGTATGCCCTTTTAATCCGAAAGGGGGTTGTTCTAGACGTCTAGGCGAACACATTTTGTTTTACGACTTTTGAAAAATCAAACTTTAAAAAAAAAGTTGATATTTTGTTTCACTGAAAAAACAGCTGCTTTTGAAAATAAAGGTTATTCAAGTTTTGATTGTAAACCATCAAACTAAATAAAAGGACAACATAAGGCCATGACCTCGAACTCTCAGAAACAGCTGATTTTCAAGTAAACATTACACTAATTTTTTTTGAAAAGTACTTCGAATTTCCAAAAGTCGTAGAACAAAAGTTGTTCGCCTAGACGTCTAGAACAACCCTCTTTCGGATTAAAAGGGCTTACCCGTTACACCTTGTATGAGGAAGATGTCTAAAACAAATCTGAAAAAAAAAACTAAAACGGCTCAAACTGAGCTCTCTATAAAGCAATTACACAAAAAACAGAAAATTTTATTTTTCCCTGGTTGTATTAAATAATCGCATCTACTTGTCTGTCAAGTAAACTCCAAGGGCTAAAGAATCAATACTTCTGATGTTACTATGAAGCTATCTATTTTTTATTTAATTAAAAGCTTCACAAGCTTATATCACGAGCGTAGTGATGGTGTCATTTTCTCAGTGTATGAAAATTAACTTTGAATTTCGTAGAGGAACGTGTAGAAGCAAAACTTATTAAACTAGTTGTTCTAAAATTGGATTTTAAAGCCACTTTACATATAAAATATACCTTGTAGGTATGTCATACAAGAATATGATTATTTATTTATTCTTATAGCACTCCAAATTTTGGGGACGATAGTGTAAGCTGAAAGAAGGTTATTTTAGACATCTAGGCGAACAACTGTTCGACAACTTTTGGAAATAGGTAAGATATTGTTTCGAAAAATTTAAGGTTTGTTTTACCTCAAAAAACACCTGATTTTTTTTAAGTAAAGGCTAGTTGGTAGTAGATGTAACATAAATACGAAAAGATGTGAAGAGTATAAATAATACAGTATTCATATATATCATCGTTCGTCCTCATTTCACACTTCTAAAATTTGCTCACACACACACACTATTGTGTTATGGGCTTTAAATAAAATTAGAAATAGTGTGATGCGGTGAATAATCTTCCAATATCAAATAACACCATTTGTAAGAAACCAAAGAAGTTACCATTTTTAACCAATCTGGCAGAAGCCGTAAGATTTAATTACATTGTCGTCTAGTCGTTAACACAATTTGATAAACTGCCCGTTAAAATAGTACGGCAAAGATTACTACAATATCAAATAATAATTCAGAAGCGTAGTTAAAACACCGTTAAACTCTCTGAGGGCTATAACAATAATCGGCACGCCTAATACCTTTTGAATATCCTAGGGGTTATTCTTAAAGTGTAATGATGTTGAATAGATAAAATGTCATGGAGGAACGTATTGGCAAGAGTTAGAGGAGTTTGCAATGCTGCAGTGTTGTGAATCTACAACCGGATTGGCGGCATTGACGCCAATCCGGTTGTAGATAACACCATTTGTAAGAAACCAAAGAAGTTACCATTTTTAACCAATCTGGCAGAAGCCGTAAGATTTAATTACATTGTCGTCTAGTCGTTAACACAATTTGATAAACTGCCCGTTAAAATAGTACGGCAAAGATTACTACAATATCAAATAATAATTCAGAAGCGTAGTTAAAACACCGTTAAACTCTCTGAGGGCTATAACAATAATCGGCACGCCTAATACCTTTTGAATATCCTAGGGGTTATTCTTAAAGTGTAATGATGTTGAATAGATAAAATGTCATGGAGGAACGTATTGGCAAGAGTTAGAGGAGTTTGCAATGCTGCAGTGTTGTGAATCTACAACCGGATTGGCGTCAATGCCGCCAATCCGGTTGTAGATTATTTATTTTAAGATGTAAGTTAAGGGGGTATCAAGTTAAAGCTTAAAATATTGCTATAATAGAATTAAAGCTCACTGTACTCTACTACATTATGGTTTTCACATTAATCAATTTGTTAATAGGATAGAGATCACTAAAGAAAATCTACGTAGGGTACATTAGAGAAGTATTGTCATTTGACATTGAGATATCGAAGGATTTGCTCGTTATGAAATCTACTATTACATGAATAAGGGCAAAAATAACATAATTGTATGACTGTAAACCTAAGTACAAGTAGCACAGCACTCGACATTGAGCTATCAAACGACGAGGTCGATATTATATCAACTATTACGAGAATAAGAGCACGAATAACATTATTGTATGACTGTACTTAGCTATAATATAAAGTCTTATTACACATCGGTGTTCTAAAGCTAAGTGCCTCATCATTATTCAGTGAAGCTTTTACGCGTAATTCGATATTGGTTACATGAGCCATATTACACGTTTATTGAAATTTATTAAATTTAGGTGATAAAACTTAATGATTAATCGATGAGGAGTGGAAGGCGGATGAAGATGGGTTTTTGGCTAAAAGCGCTCAGTGCCAAAGTAGCGAAATGCAGAGCCCCCTTAACTTATGTCTTGAAATAAAGTTGTTTTGGTTACAAATGCAAGATCTTGAAAAAGTCTGGGTCAAGTTCTATGATGTATGTTTTGAAATAAAACTCATTTTTTCCATTTTTTTTTGTGCATTTGAGCAACGCCTGAAGTTTCATTTGATCCGAGTAAACCGAAAAAAGTAAACGTTAGATTTATTCAACTCGTTTTCACACACAATTTATTTGTATAGTAGCAAAAATAGTTCTCAAATTTTGAGTCGTGCCATTATTACATTATTGGCATCCTGTAAAGAGTAAACTTTAACTCCAATTTTTTAAATTTTAATAATGTAGATGTAGATGTTCAATTTATTTCTGAATTTAGGACAAAGTTACTTCGCCGGGATAAAGTAAACGGATTTTTTCAGTCCTAAAATTAAATACAGGGATAGTTTCGCGATTTACGTCGTTACTGATAGTGTAATAAAAAAGACAGACACACAAACAAACATACGAGTCTTCTTATTTTTTTTTGTGTTTGACATGCTAGCGTGGACTTCCGTGCTTCAGAAGACTTCGGTTTCGGTTGCTATCTCCAATAGTTTGATATCTCTAGGCAATCTTTAAGTCTAGTAAGGGGCCTAAGAGCTACCTGAAAACAAACTCTAACCCTAGGTGAGTCACTCTACTACACGTAAAAAGAATAAGTAGTACGAAACCGTCCATACCTACCTACTTTTAGCAAAATTTGAAACTCCGTTTATTCGACGTCGTATCTCGTTTGTCACAGTACAATCGCTTGTTTGAATTGAATGATGCATAAACCTACCGTAATTGGCCAAATGTTCGATGCCGTTTGAAGTTTTATACTAAATATTTTATGTTGCACGTTATTGCACTGTATTGGCAGAATTGTCTTGTAAATGGAGTAAAGTTAACGCCATTTAGTTAACAGCCTAGGCTTAGATTATTCTTTTGTTTTGAAATATAATAAAAGCAACGCGATTAAAACTTGAACCTAGGCTTCTTATTAAAAGGCGCCTTTTAACAACGAGTGGATTCTATAACGGTTTAATCAGTAAGGATCATCATCATCATTATCATCCAAGCGATGTTCCCGGTTGCATCCCTATCGGGAGCCCGGGGTCCGTTTTTCTACTCATGCATTTACACTTCGCACGATCTTCGGCATCCCAAGTAGTGAGACCATTTGCACGCATATCAGCGCTTACGACGTCAAGCCAGCACTTCTTGGGTCTTCTCGATCTGCCGCTGCAATCTGCCCAATCTGGTGTGGGCGCCATAGCAAGACATTTGTTCCCCACGTAACTAGCCGGTTTTTGTAAGCGGCATAATATTCTTGCATTTTATCTGCAATGTCTCGGACATGAAGGCTGCCCTTTATGCGGCAGTTCTTGACGCGGTCTCTTTGCGTCACTCCACACAACCAGCGCAGCGTCTTTATCTCCGAGACACCCAGTTCCTGGTTATGTCCTGCTTTTGTGCTAATGTTATTTAGTAATGATGCACCTACCTACTTACAAAATTACACATATCATGTCTACTACCTATTTGTAAAAAAAAATCGATATCAAAATCGCTTCATCAGTCCGTGAGCTACGATGGTTTCTTATTTAATTACTAGCTGCAGTTTCACCCGCATTAGTCTCGATTCTGCCAGAAATAAAGTCTGTTATATTCAGCTCTTTGCATACCAAGTTTTTGCGTAATAATTAGAACAAAACCATCCAAACAAACAAACAGCTAAACTTTCGCGTTTAAGTAGGAAGTAGGGTAACTAAACCTAACTATTTATATTTACAGGCATTGTTGACCCCTGAAACATGATATATTTTTAAACAAAAGTACTACTGTAAGCCAGTTTACTAAATATTGTAAAGGTTCTGTGTAATTGTGGCTGTGTTCGGAATAGAGTTAAAAAATTCTAACTTTAGGTACTACTTATTATAGTGTCAAGGAACAGCAGCACCTGCCAATCTTGAATAATCGTACGGGTCAAGTAACTCTTGTCGCGGTTATTACTTGGATAGTTGACCGATAACTCCGTGACAAAAAAATATCGAGCTCCTCCATGCTTAAGATGGCACGTTAAACAGTTGGTAACGACTAGTATAATGGTATAGACGAGTAATCCCTATCATGGCTAATAAAAATAAAACGGTTCAAATTGCAGTGTTTGTTTACGAAAATCATTACGTAAAAGAGCTCCCTCACCGTAAGCATTCACTTGGGATGTGACAATAAAGAGTCGAGTTTGACTATTACATTAGAATACTACCTACTTGACTAGCATTCACGTGTAATGGTATCACTTTTCTTAAAAGTCTCGCTCATTGATGTTACAAGTTCAGGATATTACACATTATATCATCTCAAGGTGCATGATGTATATGATTCTCGAATATGTAACGTTACATTAGAAATGAATGCTGGCCGTGAGGGTGCTTTTCAATAAAAGTTATTGCTTGCATTTATTTACTTGAAACCTTGTTTGTTTAGTGTGTACTTTAAAGATTAGAAATGTATAAACTTTTATTCGAAACCGACTTGAATAGAAAGCGTGGGTTGTATAAAGTTCTTTAGTTTATGCTTTGAAAGGATTCAAAACTGGAAAGTTGTATTGAAATTTTGAATGTTGAAAAGGGGTTAAAGGTATATTTTTAGGCGTTCTGTGTATAATATTGTAACTAGCACTGCGAAATGTTATTGTTGTAGGAATGTTTGTGTATTGGCTTCTTTGAGTTCATCAAACTTTAAGTATTTTATTAGTTTAAAACTAAATAACGGTGTTCACAATTATTATATTTTAAACCTGTGAAAATGCAATATTGCTAGCAGTTGTCCAGCTCCCGTATTATCTCTCTAGTTAACAACTCTGCATCCTAAGCCCTGTGCAATTCATTGATTGCTGCTTTGGGTGTTCACAGATCACTGGTGATTATCACGTTGTGTCAATTACAGTCATGCGAAGTGCATAACAAACTCAGTTATCAACTATATAGAAAATACGGGTGCACCTGCTAAACCAAAACTTAAAAGAAAACACACAACGAAAAATTTCCAACAAAAGGCAAATTCATAATTTCTTCCAGGAAACTTTCAGCATGTAACTCTGTTCAAAAACAAATCTTTATTCATTTTTATTATGAAATATGTGTGCACTTTGCTAAAAGCCCGTGATTTATCTAGAAACAGCTTTGGAAAACTCGTTATAAAATTATGTGTGCGATAATGTAAATAAGAAATGGGATAATGTGAAGTCTGCGCGAAGAATGACTTGGATTTGAGCTTTAAAAGCTTTGTATGTTTATAAGTTTTGGTTATTTTAATTGTGATTCCTTTTAAGTATTGTAGTATGCACCTCCGTTGTACGTGTGCCAGCTGCTCCTCTCAGTTTTGTAGGGTATTTGGACCCGCGTAAAGTCCCGATCTCACGCATATATTGGGATAAAAAGTGGTAACAGGTCTCCTGGTTGCACGTTCATCTGAAGGAAGGAAAACGGCAGTGAAACAAGATGAGTGAAGACGACATTGAAACAAAGTTGTTTGACGTTTTTTCACACGGACCAGTTTATACTTAGGCCTGCTGGACAGTATGGACTTAGGCCTATGCGAGTCTAAGTCACAGCAACCCAAATAATAATCCTAAAATTACTTTTATTATGAACAGATAACAGCCTCAAAACAAACCCATAAAAACTGAATCGAAATCATAACCAATATGAATTACAAATATTAGAAACGATTTCGTATAGGTACATTTAATTTATTATCGTGAAATGGGATTGGCAATTTGAGGAATACGATTTTGTTCTCAACGTCGTTCCTAAAGGAAATTAAATGTAAATTTATATAGGGTTATTCGAAATTTATTTCAAAGTTCGTAAACAATAAATAAACATTGGATACAATTTGTAGTTTATCCGTTAACACAAAATACTTGAATATCGTCCCATTTTTAACCTACACTAAAAGCGAAAATGTTTTAACTTTACAAATGCTAAAGAAAAGTTGCTGGTCTTGAAACTCAACAATGCTCAAATACTCATTTATTCGTAACAACAAATTACAAGTCATAGTAATAAAGTTCAATGATAAATCAATTCTTGAGGAAACTATGATTGGTTTTTGAAGAAATGCTTAGCCCTCTCTAAGATTTCAAGCTGTAACCTGCGTTCTACCGCGATTACGACGTGGCGCCATAAGAGTCCAGGCCACTACTATTCAATTGCAGCAGTGGATTACCTACGGTAAACCTCACCTACGGTTTAAAAATAAAGAAAACGTAGACATACAGATATCAAAAATTTATAACAGGTAACCTTTTTATGTCGTTACAATTTGCTGGTTGGCCAGGCTTTCTTTTTTCTTCCATACATATTATGTCCTTGCGTTATCCAGTCGAATTATTAGTATTTTAAAGATGTATTCGTACCTACTTGAGTACGTAGGTGTATTGCAGATAGCATTTTTGTGTTGTTATTTTCAAAAATTCATTGCCTCTGTAGGGTTTTAGGGCGTACCATAACGTCAAATTAAATTAAATTGTGACAGAGATAAAGACAGCGATTTTCAGATGTGTACCTACAAGAAGGAAGGAACATGAGAAATTTTAGGGCAAAATCAAATATTTGCTAATTTCAAGTTGAGTTGAGAAGTTCAAGTAGATAGTTTATTAAAAAAAAATATTGAGCATTTTCAAGAAATATTTTATACCTACATGATATATTTAAAAAATGGAAAAATGGCCGGATTCAAAGATATATTATCAAAACATTTCTGAAACACGTGTTTTTAATGATTGATTATTTCTATCGCATTTAAAAAAAATAAAAATATATGCTGATTAGATAATAGCATTTATATTCTAACTAGCTACCAAGAATGCCGAATTATTTGAAGTTCATCGTAGCGAAATTGGATATAGAGCGCTTTTAAACCCAGTCCTGCAGATCACCCTAAGGCTGAAATCCATAGTGCGTACTTTGACTTTGCTCAAACTGAGCTTAACAAAAACCACGCATAAACTTTGAATTGGAATTTATAGTCGAAATCAATTTTGTAATAAACGAATAAAATGAAAAGAACTTTGTAGTCATAACAGAGAAGCAAAGTTTACGTCAATTATTTTTAATGTGTTTACATGGATAGTTGCAAAAACCACTTTATAAATACCAAAAATTGTCTAAAGTTAAAGTTTTTTGCTTAGCAAAGTCAAAGTGCGGACTATACATTTCAGCACAAGTGTGGATTTAACACTTAAAATAATTATACAATATTGCTTTAAACCTAGATTAAACTCTATCAGCAAGAGATAAGACGAACCCAAACTTTAATATCCTGAAGCGGTTTATTTTGGCGGATTCCAGCTAATATCAGTATAACATCAACATTGATTAATACTGCGTTATTGTTTACAGTAACCATCAGTAAGAGAAAATTTGTAGTAAGTTCGTCCCCCTATACAATTTGTAACGGGTATGCCCTTTTAATCCGAAAAAGGGTTGTTCTAGACGTCTAGGCGAACACCTTTAAATTTTGTTCTACGAATTTTGAAAATTCGATCTTTTTTTTTTAATTTTTGAGATTATGTTTCACTGAAAAAACAGCTGCTTTTGAAAATAAAGGTAATTTAAGTTTTGATTGTAGTACAACAAACTAAATGAAAGGACAACATAAGGTCAATGACCTCAAACTCTCAGAAACAGCTGATCTTCAAGTAAACTTTACACTTTAAATTTTCGAATAGTACTTCGAATTTCCAAAAGTCGTAGAACAAAAGTTGTTCGCCTAGACGACTAGAACAACTCCCTTTCGGCTTAAAGGGGCATACCCGTTACACATTGTATATTGTAAGAATGCGTGTTGTGTCAGACTATAAACAGACCGCGGTCAAACTGACAGACGGACATAAAACTATCATAGCCTAATTAATAAATGTAATAAAGTTAGGTAGGAGTAACTTTTTCACTTTTTGTTTATGTCTGTCAACTTTGAAAGTTTTTGTCACGGAAAAAGATAACGCATGTTCAGACTACTAGGACCTTACTCCACGTTTATTAATAAGACTATCTTTTCTATTCTATCGGTCTATTTGTCTGAAATAAATAAATAAATAAGACTATAAGTATGGGTTTCTTGTAGACTATAAAACCTCAAAAATTTATGATAAGTATTATGTTAGATAATGGCAGTGTTTACTACGGCATCGAAGCAACAGCTATTAGTAAATACTTAACATAGGTATTACTTACAATCATTCTCGTCTTAATAGCACCATTACGATAGGAAATTGTAAATTCCATCCACCCAAAAACATTGCGAATTGCGAATTACATTGCGATTAAATTATTTAGTTACATATTCAAAAATGGGATACCATGTTTAAATTTAATTTTGTTTTTGCTATTCGCGATTTTGCATAAAAAAACACATTAGTAACTGGGTTTTACTCGTGTTTTATTTAATAACGGCATTATTACAAAAAACCGTGGCTTCTCCTCATGTGAGGGCGCGATCCGAAGACATGGTAGTTTTTTGAGCAAACTAGAAATAATAATTTAAATTTAATACTTACTCTCAAATCTGCGTACACTGGAACGTTTTGATACAAATAATTATGAGGCGTTAGTTTACAGCAACTTTTTGAATATTAAAATGTACGAATTACATCTCAGTCAACCTTGAAAAAGCTAACTGTAAAGTTAGTGAAAGCTTGGTACTTTGTAATAATGCCGTTATTAAATAAAACGCGGGTAAAACCCGGTAAATATTGTGTTTTTATCATGTTCTAATAATTTGTTGTTCTACATATTTCGCCAGTAACTGCAACTAACAGTCATTTGCAATTTTATTACTGGCGAATTATCAAGCTCTGTTATCTTTTTTTCGCAATATTAAATTGAAATTAAACTCATTTTTTGGTTTTAATTACATTTCATAGCTCCAACTTCAATATAGGTTTATATAGTATTTTCAACCAGGTAGTGATCTTATCATGCAGGTAGATTTCGCACGCTTTTAGATTTGTATCGATTTAATCGACTAAGAATCGTTACTTCGAAAGTTCTCCCACTTCCCCTCCCTAGCCGTGGGGTGGCGTGATTCCAGTCCGCCATTATTTTTTCGTGCGAGGTAGAAGACGCACGCGCTCTTCTCTCAAGCAACTTAAGTACATCATGCCTAAACGTCCCAATGATGAGTTGCTGATCTTACGCTACAAAAAGAAAATCCAGAAGCTAGAAGAAAAGAAAATCAACACATCTCGCCGTCGTCGACGTGCGCGGATTATAGATTCAGATTCTGACCGAGAATCAGGGGCCGAAAACAATGAAGGTTGGTTTTTACCCTACCTACATTTACCAATTATATCTATTTATGAGCATCTGTAGGTCTGCCGGGCGGTCTGACTGCGGGTCTTTCACGAAGGCTAGACGGATGCTACAAAAACCTGGTGGTCTGATTGGGAGTCTTTCACGAAGGTTAAAGCAAACGTTTATTCGTTTTCGTTATGAAAAGAATAAACGAATTTATTAACATCTGCCTGGTGGTCTGACTGTGGGTCTTTCACGAAGGCGAAACATGATGTTACAAAAACGTACGACTTACGAGTCACTATCAAATAGATAGTTGTTATCTATTACCTACTTTCCGTTATGAGTAGCACAACGTATTTAGACCTAATGGTCTAAAAATATTTTTTATTTCTACCGTCACAAAAAAAAAAAAAAAAACTTTTATTTTTCCAGAAATCGAAACCCAACTGTCGGCGGACGTGCGCCCCGCAGCTAATAATAATAACGGCCTAGCGACTCCTGAATCGGATGACGATGTCATGCCACCTGATAATACGTTAACTTCTGACGATACGCATAACGGAGACTCTTCGCCTGCCAATCTCGTGCAACCGAGTGGATCGACGATTCAAGTACTTAACGAAACAGTGACGGAACTTGACGAAGACATACGTCTGGCGTTAGGGGATCCAGCAGAAGACACACCTGTCTTTGGCGAAAAAATACCGGAATATATAGCTGAACGGTGGACTCCTATTCTTAGAAAAGGCCTTTTAAAGGATTTGAAAGATAAATTACTGAAGGAGCATAATATTCCTGATAACTGTAGATTATTAAAAGCACCTTCCTTGAATCCAGAAATTGGATCAGCTGTAGCTGATATAGTTCGAGCCAGAGACAAGAAGA
The DNA here is from genome assembly GCA_949358125.1 of Idaea dimidiata. Classification (NCBI taxonomy): domain Eukaryota; kingdom Metazoa; phylum Arthropoda; class Insecta; order Lepidoptera; family Geometridae; genus Idaea; species Idaea dimidiata. The sequence continues at coordinate 16,560,471 of OX442328.1, forward strand.
TAGAAGTACGACAGAACCAGTTAGGTCAAGGCATCACTGCAATCTCCAAAGCTATGGCATTGCTAATTAATAATGACGGAAACAAACACGAAGTAATTAAGTTACTATCTGAGGGATGCCGAATCTTGTCCGACCTGCACTTCGTAAAAACCCAAGTACGTACAAAACTAATAACTCCGTGCCTCGATAAGTCGTTTTTAAACATTACACAAGATATAATTAGAGATGATACCCTCTTTGGAAACAAATTGTCAGAAAAAATCAAAACGGCTAAGTCAATAGAAAAACAAGGGCTACAAATCAAAAAAACTGCAATAGTTTCATCAAAACTGGCATCTCAAAATCAAAACATGTCAAGGTCTCGGCCGTCGGAAAACTGGAACCGCCCTTCTCGATATCCCTCGTCGGCGAACAGGGGGGGGCGAGGAGGGGCGTACGCAAGCAGATCTATGCAGAACACGAGTTACCGAAAATTTCAAGCGTTGTCGACGCCAGCGACATCACAGACTGTGACACTAGCGCGACCACCGTCGAATACCAGACAGCAGACAGCGAGCCGAACGCGTGCTTCGACGCGGCAATAGAACAGGTACCTACATGCCATGCCGGCAGGTTACAATACTTTTATAGCCGTTGGTGCATCATAACTAAAAATAAATGCATCTTAGATTGTATATTAAATGGTTATCGCATACCTATAACTGATTCTGTAACACAATCTTACAAAGTATCTAATCAAACGTTTTCTAAAACAGAACAAAACGAAATTAATCTAGCCGTTAATAATCTCTTAGATTTGGGTGCTATTTCAATTTGTAAAAAAACATTCAGAACAGTACCTGTCACCCATTTTTTTAGTTCCAAAACCTAATGGTACGTATAGGTTCATCTTAAATTTAAAATCATTTAACAAATACGTACAAACTGATCACTTCAAAATGGAAGATTATCGAACTGTGTGCAGCTTACTTCCATCAAATGGTTACATGGCCACTATAGACCTTAAGGAATCTTATTTATTAGTTCCTATACATAAAGATTTTAAAAAATATTTAAGATTTCATTTTACAGATAAAACAGGGAATAAAAATGTTTATGAATTTAATGCCTTACCTTACGGGCTTTCTACAGCTCCTAGAATTTTTACAAAGATCATGAAAGAGGTCTTCGGCCACTTAAGAACCCGTGGATTTAGCTCGGTCTCATATTTAGATGACACAGTGTGTATAGGACATACATATGATGAATGTCTACGTAATGTCCAAGTAACAATTGAAGTGCTTGAATCCTTAGGATTCGTTATTAATTATGAAAAAAGTCATCTAAAACCTCAACAACAATGTAAGTTTTTAGGCTTTCATTTTGACAGTATTGATATGTCAATATCATTACCAGAAAAGAAACGTAACAATATACTACGGCTAATACATAAATTTTTGAAAACGCGTCAATGTACTATTCGCGAACTTTCCCAATTTATAGGCGTTCTTACAGCAGCTTGTCCAGCTGTGCGGTACGGTTGGGTTTATACCAAAGTTTTAGAGAGAGAGAAATTTCTTGCCCTCAAAAACCACTCTAACAATTACGACGCAAAAATTATTTTGTCAGAAAACATATTCCCAGATTTACACTGGTGGAAATCAAATATTTTAACTACTAAGAATACAATAGTTCCCCCAACATATGTCTTGGAGGTGTTTACAGATGCTTCGAGGTCCGGATGGGGTTCTTTTTGCAACAATATGCGTGCAAATGGATATTGGAAAGAGATTGAATTAAAGTTTCATATAAACTATTTAGAATTAAAGGCTGCTTTTTTAGGTCTCAAGTTTTTTTCTGCCAACAAATCCAATTGCGCTATATTATTAAGAGTAGACAACACAACCGCCATTAGTTATATTAATAGAATGGGCGGCGTACAATTCCCTCACCTAAATGAGCTTGCGAAATCTATTTGGCAATGGTGCGAGGAACGAAGCCTGTGGGTTTTTGCTTCATATATAAACACAAAAGACAACATAGAAGCTGATGAAGAATCAAGAAGGATAAACCCTGATACAGAACTTGAACTAAGTACACAAGCTTTCCAAACTGTTCTTAACAAGCTTGGTAAACCGGACATAGACCTGTTCGCATCTCGCACCAATGCCAAGTGTGATACTTACGTCTCATGGAGACCGGACCCTGAAGCGTTTCTTGTAGATGCATTTACCTTTTCTTGGCGTAATTACTTCTTTTACTGTTTTCCACCATTTTCCTTGATTATTAAATGCTTACAAAAAATTGTCAATGAACAATCGACTGGTATAATAGTCTTCCCGAATTGGCCCACGCAGGCTTGGTTTCCATTCCTAAATAAGTTATTGATATCGGATATTATATTCTTAGACAATGCCTTATGTTACAGGGCACATCTACCTCAAGATATTACCCTGGGGGCCGCGATAGTCTCAGGCAAGCGTTTACGCATCGAGGAATTCCAGAAGAAGCGCTAGATCTAATGATTGATTCTCTCGCTCTTAGTACTATAAAGCAGTACAACACCACATATAAATTATGGTGGGATTATTGTACAAGCAAAGGTTTAAATTTTTTAGAAGTTTCTGTCACATCAGTAATTTTGTTCTTAATAGATCAATTTAAGAAGGGAGCTTCATATGGTTCAATGAACAGTCATCGCTCAGCTCTTTCATTACTTTTGGGCAACAAAATAGGCAGCGATGAAAAAATAACACGGTTGTTAAAAGGAGTGTTTAAAAATAGACCAAGTGTGCCTAAATACTCATACACATGGGACCCACAAATTGTGCTAAACTTTGTTTCACAATGGTACCCAAATAATGAATTACCTCTTGACAAAATCACAAAAAAGCTTGCCGTCCTTATCGCATTATGCACCGCTCACCGAATACAAACACTTTCTATCATTAAAGTAACTGACATTGCAATTTTTGATACTAAAATAATAGTTAAAATATCCGAGCTAATTAAAACGTCAGCCCCTGGCCGAGAACAGCCAACTTTGTTATTGCCTTTCTATAGCGACAAACCTAGTATTTGTCCAGCGAAGTGCTTAAAGGATTATCTATCAATTACCGAAAATATCAGACAATCAAATCAGTTAGACTATTTATTTTTAACTCACAAACGTCCGTATAAAAAGGCTACGACACAAAGTATTAGTAGATGGGTTAAAGATATATTATCACTGAGTGGCATTGATGTAGGTGTATTCGGAGCCCATAGTACACGGCACTCTGCCACATCGCGGGCACTAATAACCGGAGTCTCATTAGATTGTATTCGAAAAACAGCCGGCTGGACTCCGACTTCACAATCTTTTGCAAAATTCTATAACAGACCCATTATCGTAGATAACTTTGCCGAGTCTGTGTTAACGTCCTGATTAGACACTTTGCTTAAAATAATAATTTATTATTATAACTTAAGACTAATTTACATTTATGAATCTAATATAAATGAATAATCTGTAAGAAGTTTCTTGTTATGTTGTGTTTAAAAGAAAACTGTTTAATAAATATACCTAATCATAAATTAAGTTTATTTTTTAATTGCATACCTACTGTCTAAAATAGGATTATTCTACAAAAAACTATTGCACAAGAGTGTTCTCTGAACATCCTACCTGGTTGAAAATACTATATAAACCTATATTGAAGTTGGAGCTATGAAATGTAATATGTGATCAAACGAGCTTCGCAAGCGAAGTTCGATCAATATTATATGAATAGCTCCAACTGAAAATATAGGTACCCTCCCGCCACTACCCTACCTATGTCAATAGTTTTTTGAAAAACTCTAAAATAATGACGGACTGGAATCACGCCACCCCACGGCTAGGGAGGGGAAGTGGGAGAACTTTCGAAGTAACGATTCTTAGTCGATTAAATCGATACAAATCTAAAAGCGTGCGAAATCTACCTGCATGATAAGATCACTACCTGGTTGAAAATACTATATAAACCTATATTTTCAGTTGGAGCTATTCATATAATATTGATCGAACTTCGCTTGCGAAGCTCGTTTGATCACATATCAAAGTGTATTTAAACTCATTTATGATAATTTTAAACGTTTGATTTTAGTCAATCATTTGACATCATTTCCTTAGAATTTTTAATATTTGCTCGAAAACTAGGTGTTTTTATGAGGAGGTTCTTAATTCGTTGATATTTTTGTAAGTTTATGTATAGAAATCTGTTAAGTACGTTTACCTTTTATCTCAGTCAATCGTATTTTCAATTTGGCTAACATATTGACTACTGTACTTAACTTAAATCAATTTCTTATTTGCTTTGTAGGTACGTAAGAAAATTGCCAAAAAAACTCTGTAAAAGCAAGTTAGGAACATAATCTAACAACTTTAATACACTTCTAAAGTGTTTTTAAAAGAGTTCGTACATTTTTTCCATCAAAGTATCTACTTAGCTAAGTACTACCTACATTTACTTCATTTCAAAGGATAATCGAAATCGCAAATTCACGCCGTTTAAAATGAATAATGTTTGTTTTAGGAAATTGAAAATGGAGCCTGTTTTTCATGTTCTAATACATTTTTTATGATTTCACTTTAATTATATAAATCTATTAACTTAATTTTTTTATATTTCTATTTTTCCATCATAGAAAAAACATAATCGAGGACGTATCGATTTTATTAAATCTACACTAAAATTATAAAGAGGAAATGTTTGTTTGTAGCGAATAAGCTTCGAAACTACTAGACCGATTTCCAAAATTATTTTACCGAAAGAAAGCTAAACTATCGAAAAGTAACATAGGCTACTTTTGCCTTCAAAAATAGCAAGTTCTTAATATTTGCGATACAAAGATCGCCGGGTCAGCAAGTACGTAAATATAACTTTCATAAAATCATTCATCCCATCCCAACAAAGTGACAAACACTAATATTCGACTTGAGAGGGAAAATATTATTCAAAAGCAAACTGGGTTCCGTACAATTGATTCGTATTTGTCAAACAGTTTGTTGCTAAAGGATTATTGGCAAAAGTTTCCAAGTAGGTAGATACATTCTTATCTATATTCGAAGATGTTTCATCAAATATTGGTACAACTGTTTATTTGATTGGATATAGGTTATATTTATTTTGAAGTTCACGTTCTAATAGATATAATTTTGATTTCAAACTACTTTTACTCGTATATTATGTATCCCAAACGGAATATAGGGTATTGCATTAAGTTTTTTTTGTCAGTCGATATATTAAAATCGTTAAAGAATTCCTTTGGTTAGAATATAATTACAATAAATATCATTATCTAGAGCGGTGTTGGTCTAGTGGTTGAAACCCTGACTTTTATTTTGAAGGTCGTAGTTTAGAATCCCGGCCGCGAACCAATGTCTATTTCTTTAAGAAAAAAATATGTGCGCTGTTAATATCGCTCTTACGGTGAAGGAAAACATCGGGAGGAAACCCACAGCTCAACGTAACGCACAAATGCTCAGTTGTAGGGCTAATTGCGAAAACACACTGTTAAATCTTTAGCTTTATGATAACTACGTTTTTTTAAACTAAAGTTTAGATTCTTAATATAATATTTTTAATAAGTGGTGTGGTTTCATAAGCTAAATTCGACATCGCTTTAACGTGCGGGTGGAAATATGGGACGGACGTAATTAAGCGCATCATTTCCTTTTAAACGTGAGGAAATCAACTTAGATAAGTATTTCAAGTTTATCCTGAAGTACGGATTTAAAATTTATTTACAAAGCTGTTTTTAAGAGAGTATCGATAAAATTTAAGCAAAAGTATGTGCTTATATTTATCGTAGTTTCAATCTATATAATTAATTTTATAAGTGTTTAAAACTTAAAAATAAATAAATAAATATAAAGAAGTTGATCTAAAATTGACCATAAAATATAATCAATAAAGAAACTCAACTTTTTTATTTTCTGCATATAAAATCAATATTATTCCAAGTCACTCTCCAAATTTAGATTATTGTTTCAAACACATCTGAATCTGACAAAGTACGCTATTCAAAGACAACATAAATTACTATGGGCCCTTACAAACCGAGTCATTTACGAACTGTCTATTTGTGTGTACTTATTTTAGGAACGGAAGCGTGCGCGGGCGTCGCATCCGTTCGCAGGGGGTCCGGGACATTGGCCTGTCATTCTATGTCGTAGACGCAAAGAGATAAAACCAGTTGGCTGCTCATAAGTATTCCGCCCTCATAAAATTAGTACGTTTTTTGAGTAGCACTTTCGTGCAACAACGGCAATCACAAAGAGTCTAGGTATAGATAGGTAACGCATCAGCCAATCACAAAGGGTCTAAGTATAGATAGGTAACTTAATGGCCAATCACAAAGTTTGATTATTATCTCACCCCCTGCCCGCAACCGTGAGTTGCGTTTTGTAGAAAATTAGCGGTATGAGCAGTTAATTGGCTTTATTGTCTTTGCGTGGACGGTAATTGGGTGGTTTACCCTACTTGTTCCAAGTTTAAATAGCTTGGAGTCTAGATTGTTGAGTGAGTATTATTGATGGTAGTAAAACACATTTAACGCAATAGTTAGTACGCCACGGTGGGCGCCAAAACAGTTGGGCAGCTTTCATACACATTGTGTTTTTAGGAATTCGATATTTGATACTTCTTTGACACAAGACTTGTCAAAGGCTAGCATACAATGGCCAATCACAAACAATGTAATAATTCTCAGCATACAATGTAATAATTCTACAATGGGGAAAATCAGACCAAATCTTATTTCTAATATTCGCAGGGTTAAAACTGTGGACTTAGAGAATAGGAAGACATTAATTAACAATGATGTGATAAGTTATAGGCCGCTGCTGTGTCACTAAAAAAGAAGAATCAGACGAGTTTACCGTCGTTCTACCTTAAAATTCATTTGACTTATGACCGACAAGTCTCGAGTGTCTTCTAGGTAAGCATGCTACATCTCAACATCTAATTTACCCATCCATTGTAATTCATCTGATGTGATAATAGTCCAGCCGCACAGTCTTGTAAAATATGGTATAAATGCCAGTAAAACCTAGAGGCCGATGATTCGATATTTATTAAATTGAGGCTAATTAAGCTCCGAAGTGGCTTTAAACTAAACATCGTTAACCTGATGTAAACATCGTTTAATCATGTAAACCAATAAATTAAATCGCTTTGCAAAGAAATTCAAACTGAATTGCACTGTAGCAAAAAAAGAATAAACACCTTGCATTTCATCAAGAAAGCATCGAAGGAAAGCATCCACAACCAACTTAAAAAAACATGCGGATAAAATAGGAATTATAAATTTACTAAGACGTTACATTGACGGTAGCGCCACCATTGACTGCAGGGAAGTTGGTGAAGTAGATCGACTGAAAACGGAATTCCAATTTCAATGTTGTGATGAAGTTTGCGCGCGCGGCGGCAGCGGAAACGCAGCAGCGGTTCAGTTCCGGCCGCCGGCGGTTCCTGTCGCGCGTCGCGTCACTCGCGTCTGTCTGTAGCTAGATGCATTTACACCGTTGTGTATTTCACAAACAATGTTTTACTCATATTTATCATACATACATACATAACAAACAAATAACTATTTGTAGAAATAAATACTACAAAGATAATTAACAATTTAATATAACAACACTAATCACTCAGTTACTGGTTTTATATCAAAATATTTATTATACGGAACTGATGTTTCTATCTTGCCACATAAATTAAAATAAGTAATAAAAAAAACAAGCGGTTAAAATAGGAATTATAAATGTATACTAAGACGTTACATTGACGGTAGCGCCACCATTGACTGCAGGTGTTGGTGAAGTAGATCGATTGAAAACGGAACAACGGGATTCACCTTAGATTATTGATATTATTTATATTGTTAATTATCTATGTTTTACTTGAGTATCATTCATTCATAGTTTCAATGAAGAATACTTAGAAAAAATAGGGCATATCGAGAATAGGTATTTTTAGGAATAAGTCTTTCTGCGTATGAGTCCTAAATAGGATAGGTTATTTCATGAATAGGGCATTTTAAGAATGATACACATCGCGAATAAGGCCATAAACGACTATAGGTCATTTCGCGAATACGTCCAAAATCTACTAAACCGTAAAATGCAATATTTAACTTGTTTTTATTTATTTATTTCCTGCGGTTTCACCAGCGTAAGTTCGGATTAACACAATTGCAAGATATCACGTACAATAATTATAATACTCGTAGTTTTTAAAATTTCGTTTTATGTACGCGGGTTGTGAAGTGAAAGAACAAAAGAAAGAACTTTGCCTTCAAAACGGAGACAATAAACTGAAAAATTGTACTTAAGTAGATAAGCACAACAATTTATTATAACAAAAATGTGCCTTTTTCACAACCTCTGTTTATATATGTTATTTGTCACTAGTTATTTTGTTTATTTGTTACACTTCAGTGTAAACAGTGAAACCATTTCAATATTCCGCTACTAAACAAATATTGAAAGTTGCTCACTTTTACGTTGCAAGCCAACGACATTCTATTTGCAAGTGTTTTGTAGATGCAACGTACCTATTGTTTATTAATTGAATTTTATCAACCTAATTAAAATAATTAGGTATGTTATTTGAAATATAAAACACGATTTCATACACACGGTGGGTCTAAAAGGATGAATTCTCCTACAAAAACAATTATCATAATCGAAAAACAATTGCGGAAAATGTCGGAAACTCCTTAAAATAATAACCAACAATCCTATATTTTTTTTAACAATTTTACGGTTTCTTTTCTCAAAGACCCTTGTTAAAGTAATACGCTAAATCAAAACAATTAGAAAAACTCAATAAAACAAAAAAAAACGTAGATAATTAAAATCCGTCGGCTTTGTAATTTTGATTCTTTGGACGCGTGCCATACAATTTCTTTTGTAGAGTTAAATGTTTTAAAGTGTGTTAACTAGATACATATTGGTTAATGTTAAACAATTGAGTAAATAGACAATGAATTTATATCTTTCTTCTCAATTGTTGTAGGACCGTCGACTGTTTTGAGCTGCTTGCTTAAGAACCTGTTGCAGTTCTGAGTAAAATTGCTTTGCCTTTGACGACGACGCCAGCCAGCAGAATGTGATTATATATTTTCTTAACATTTTGCGTCTTTGACTTTATGCATGTTTGGCCATTTGCGTGTGATCCATATTCTCAATTGTAAAACATAATATTTTATATTTTATAACTGTTAATAAAACACATAGGTGGCGGTGTGTGATGCTCACATTTATTTTACATTTTTAGTTTACTAGCAGCTGCACACCGCGGTTTCACTCGTAAGTACTTAAATAAATAAGTCTTGATTCCGTGGGAAAATCAGGATCAAAATAAACTGTTCATGCAGATCTTCATCTGTAAACCAAGTTTCATCGCAATCGGTTCCGTAGATTTTGTGTGAAGGAATAACAAAAATAAAGTCAGAAAAAATGGATTTTGTACTACCTATGTAAATGAGTTTCATGACACTAGTTTATACGATGACATTAGTTGCTCGACACTGTTTTATCAAAAAATAAAAAAATATTTTTGCGAAAATGACGATAAATTGCATGACATACAAGACAGACAAGCATTTTGCTGTAATAATAATAATTGACCTTTTCATCTAATTTTAGATGATTTAAACAGCGCAAGCAACTTTTAATCCATGCTATTTTATGGCGCTATAGTGGTCCCGGGCCCGTTGTTAGATGTAGTAGGCTTGCCCAGCACCTATACCACCCTCCCAACCTAGTCAGCCATGCCCAGAGGAAATAACTGGTCCATACGTCTGGAGTTAACTAAGCCGTGGGTTTCCTTACGATGTTTTCCTTCACCGTATGAGCGATGTTATTAACGCACATAACTTTTCCGCAAGGAAAAAGATATTGGTGCGCGGTAAGCCGGGATTCGAAACCACAACCTTCGGAATGAAAGTCGGGGTATCTACCACTAGACCAACACCGCTCCATGTAATGTAAACTCCGCATTACACACATAAACTTTCACATTTGTAAAATTCATTTGATTCTAGCTCGACCGCAGAGAACAACAACGTTCTCTTTTTGGAAGTCGGCTAAAAATGCGACAGTCAAATTCGTTTGTATTGCACGTGTCCCTTGTCGTGTTAATGGGAGGGTATTTTGGACATTTCACATTTAAATGAGATGTATTGTTATGGGTTCATTCTTTCTGACTTCTCTCTTCTCCATTGGGAATTTCGTCGGTACATTTTGTATGTATTTACTTTGGAAATTAAAAATTAAAGCCCATCAGGGAGGGAACTAAACGGCCTTTTAAAGTGTATGTTACTCGGGTGGACGCGTTTGTATTTCAGTTTTTTTTGTTAATATGGCCCGAAAGAATAATAAAAGTTCACTTTAGGGCATGGACATTATTATGTTATAGTACTAGTGGTAATATCTAAGACCTATTCTATGTAACCTACTCTTACGCGAAAGCCGCTGCAGCGCTGACAGTTTTGTTACGTCTATAATAGAAATAAAAGATAATTGTTGCGGGTGTTAAGTTTGAGCCGCCGAATGACGCTTAAAGCTTAAAAAGTATCAATGAATATGAGGTAGCGGTATTTCAGTGGTTTCTACTGCTTTCCTTCTGATGCCAGTATAATTACCTAGTACCTACTTAGTTATAAGTACCATCTTCTCTCAATAAATACTAAGCCGATTGCAATTAAACGAGTGCTGGAGATCTAGAATAATACATAGCCTACTTTTATCCGCATATGCCCGCGGGATCGAGAATTATGAAAATGCAGGTAGTAATTAAATTAGAATATTTAAACCCTTTTTTAATTATACAAAATACATTTTTATGATGCAAGTAAAACAGTAAAACGAAGCTAGTCGGCTTAATAATCCAAGGATATGATGTCACGCTTCCACCATATTCCTTAAATAAAGGTCAATAATATGAAAAGGAAGAGAGTAACCGGGATAGTAAACGTTAGATTTTTTTATCGGCCGACGACGAACCTTCATTTCACGTCGTCTAGCAGTAAATAGCTGAAACTCCTGAACTTCTAAAAACACGTAAGTCCGTTTTATTTTAATTTAGTACCGAATCTTCTATTCTTTCTTTATATATTTGTAAAATTTAATACTAATTTATTTAGTTTACCTACTTTATATGACGTTTACAAAAACAGTTACAATAGGATGAAAATCAAAATAGATAACCCTACAAAGGGGCAATTCCGCGAGTATCTTTTTGTTATTTGCGCCGCCCGTACGTTAATAAATAAAATTATAAAGTGTTTCTGGTAAGTATCGGACGACTAAAAATCTGACGACTCTTCACTGGCACGGGTAGGCGGTAGGGTTGCTAACGCAATGAGAAATTTTATCGACATCCGAATAAAGGTGAGCGTGTTAACTGAATACGTGACAACCATGGCTGGTGGAGGATTTTACAGAATTCCTTACATTTTACAGTTTTCGAAGTGTATCGGAGTTTTTTTGTTTACTTTAATGTCAACGCTCACTGCGATAGCAATACGAACGTGATATTTTTTTAGCCAGAGTTTTTTTCGTTGGTTTTTCTTCGTTATCGTGGAGAAACATAAAATATTCAATATTGTCCTATTACATGCCCTTAAAAGTTTATACTTTATCAACGTGTTTTCACAAAAAATGTCCATAATTGAATTAAAAACTTACCAAGTACTTTTAGTAAAAAAAAATCACGTCTTTTGTATGTGAAGTCTTGCTTAAATATTTATTTTAATCTCTAAGGTTATTTGTTGTAAAGCGTCAACTGAAATACACCATCTCATTAGCTATCATGGTGCATGAGATACCACCTGGTAAAAAAAAACAGACGAACAGTGGAATCTTAGCAGAGAGATCCCGTTTTTACCATTTAAGTACGGAACCCTAAAACCGCGATATAAGTACAGCTAGTTAGTTATCACATATGTCTCAGTATCTGTTAACAGCAAACAGATTTCAAACTAAATTTAACCCTGCTAGGCTTTTAGTTAAGTGATGACTTGTTATGTTTCTAAGTTAGGATAAGCCGAAAGTAAACTAAAGTTGGCCGGCGAGGGGCGAGAGGGCTTCGAACGAAGTCTGAAAGCTTGTTTGTTTAGGATACTGTTGCATTGAAACTTTGTTTAAGTTTCAGATTTTGGGATAAATAAATCGATATCAAAAACGTTTTCTTAAAGTCAAGCTGAGGGTTTTGGAAAGAAGATTCTCGAAAATTGGTGTTCGTTACAATAAAACTCAATTTTTACCGGGTTTTACTCGCGATTTATTTAATAACGGCATTTTTTAAAATTATTCGCTAACTTTGCAAATAGTACCGAGCTTTCGCTAACTTTACAGTTAGTACCGAGCTTTCGCTACCTTTACAGTTACGAAAACTCAGTACTTTGCAATAATGCCATTATTAAATAAAACGCGAGTAAAACCCGGTAAAAAATTTGGTATATTATGCAAAATTGTGAAAATCTAAGACAAAATTGTGGTGTTGGTTATTGCAAATGCCTAACGTAAGTAGCCTAACGTAACTTAGCAAACTTACAAATTTTCAAGTGGCGTTTCAGTATTTCAGTAGGTATTGTGATAAATTGAACAGTTTTCAACTTACACTGTGTATATTAAAACAAGATGAACACATTATAGCTATCTTAGTACTGACTTAGGTACCTAATATGTAATACCTAACATTGTCATTAGTTATTCCATCACACAGCCAGCCAGAGATCAAAGGTTATCCTCCCGCTCATTGTGATCATTGAGCTGTAACGATTTCAGCCATTAACTCATTCAGTTGTGTGAATAGATAATGTTTTGTTTAAGGCAGGTGTCTGATAGCAAGCGAGTGAGCGTAGTAGTTCTACTATGATTACTCCGCCAGTTTCATACTTTGGAACGCTGGTAAAACAGGTGATCCCGGTTGTTTTATGTATAGCAGACGTTAGGTCAGGTTAGAGACCTTAAAGCGACCTTAACACTCTATTAATACGAAAAGGAAATTCTAATAATTCTTGCTTTTAAAATGTATTGATAGACATACATCCCATGTACAGAAGAAAAAATAGATTACAATCAAAAATTCGTGTGGTGTAAAAAAACAGTCAGCGATGAACTAAAGAACTGGGACTAATAACTCTCAAAGTTCGCCGTGAGCGACAAAGAAATATTCGCATGAGAGGCGCGTGATGTTGATCCATAGTTCTAATAATTATGTTGGTGTGTTAATGATCAACATAATCTATTCTATAATAATCTTTTCTTTTTTTTTCCTTGTCAAAAAACTACGTTACGTAACTGCTGTTCGGCAACTTGTCTCAGTTGACTCGCTGCCCGTTCCTCGCGCACTCTCGGACAGGGTCTAATAAAGAAATATATACAGGCTAACATTTATTAAAAAGAAAGAAACTTGTGTCTGTCGGTAAAGTTTAATGTCTGAATCGTTGAACAAGCTTTTGTTTAATTTGATGATTGAAACTTGGACATGGGTAGAGTAATTTTAATTACCCTACAAAATTTGAGGGCTTTTAAATTTGGTTGGGTTTAAACTTATTCGACAGATATCTTTTATCTATGGAATCAAAAATCGGCCCTTAAAAGAATCAAAATTTGAAGGCTGTTAAATTTGGTTGGGTTCGAACTTGTTCGATAGATATCTTTTATCCATAGAATAAAAAATCAGGCCTTAGTAAAATGGTTTTTACCCTCTAGGCACGGATCCTCATAAGGTATAAGGTTTCTGACTTTAGTCGCATAAAGTCTACTATATCAAAATGTCTACTGTGTCAAAAAGTCCATAGTATCGAAATGGTAATTTTAAATGGTTGTTAAATTTTCAAATGACAAGTTACAAAACTTAGACAAGTCATTATGTCACAGACATGTAATTTCCCTGAAATCAACCTTACGAAAACCTAGTATGGAGAATACCTATTCAAAACTTCCGCGATTATGCTAATGAAGTAAGTAAGTAAGTAAATTATACTTTCAGATGAAATTGCTACGGGTAAATTATTAAATTCATTATTTCGCAAAGTTCCGATGCTGGGGGTAGTAGGTAATTAATTTTCATGCAAAGTCGTAGTCAAACTATGATGGGTTGTTTTAAGATTTAAATTTGTTTAATACAGGTAAGGTGAACTACTAAGTTTATAATAATTGTTGTTGGTTGTTTAAGACTTTTAACTAAATACCTAACTCTCTGTTACTGATAGAAAATGGCTACTTTTCATGCATGTGTTACAGGTAAGTATATTGCTAAACCCGTGTTATAACTACGTTACTAGTGATATTATACTATACTATTATTTACATAATGTAAATGCTTTAGTGATGGGCTTTGTCTAGAGACGGCCCAGCCTAATGAGAACCATCTCAGGAGACGTCAAACGAATGTATCCTTTGGTTACTGCTTCACATTAGAATATGTCATGAATCAATCGAAATCTTATAATATTATTATACAATGTAATAAAAATATCAAGCACTTTATTTCACCTTCGTAACAGTTTAAATGAATTATACTCATAGGGTCAAAAAATGCCCAAGTCAAATGTTCGATCTTCATAAAATCTAATGGAAAATAAATCCGGACTATATCGCCACCCTTTCGACCAATTAACTTAAGGTGACTTAAGTAAGTTGCAATTTGGTATAAGTGAGCGTTTCCTAGCTATTTAACTTTGTTGATCACGTAGGAATAAGTTATATCCTACCCCAATTGCGCCAGACATAGTATTAAAAAAGTCCGTGGGTGTTTTAAAAGGCGACTAAAGGGTGAAAACCTAGAGTTATTTCCTCGCGATGGGTAAACTACTTAGTCCCAAGGATGATGGTGTCAGTCAGGCGGCTGACCTGTGTACAAAGAACATCATGTTGTAATAATAAGCTCAGTTTATTAATTATAATAATAATAATATATAATAATAAATGTATTTATTGAGTTCTCCACAATAACAATAACAAGATAGAGGTAAGTACTTAAAATAAAATTAGTGTCTATTGTTGTTTAGGCTATAGGTTATTGTGGAGACTGGAGCCTGCACTAAAGTTTTTTTTTTATAAAAACCTGTTTTACAGGTCTCCAGGCTTCCACCTTGTGAGATATTGGCTTGTCAATGTCACTCTCTTATTTCCGGGCAGTTCCGCATGGTAGATGTGCTGTGGTTTAATAAATCGTAATTAATTAATTTACGTGTTTTACTGAAGATACCACAATTGGCGACGAGAAATCAGGAACCAAAGTGCAAAATGAAGTAATAATTCGGACAATCAAGTGGAAATAAGAGCATAAAAAATTGAAATTGATAATCAGTAAGCCGGTAGTGAAGTTAGTTACAAGCGGTAAAAAAAAAAGCAAAGTGAAAAGACGCAGTGCCGCCATTTGCAATTACTATCAATCATTCCACCATCCATTCACCGTTCACGTCAACCGCAACGAATTTCACGATTGTTTTGATTACAAAAGAAAACTAAACTTATGTCAAACCAAAACCAAGAAGAACAAAATAAATATTATGTGGAACCGACGGACGACGAAGTTTATGTGGACAAGATTAAATTAGTTAAAGAAGGACAAAGACAATACATTTACAAGTGCACGAAGATCGAATTACAACAAATATTACGCGATGAATATCTAACCTATTCGGAATCGGCAAATATAGATGAACTGCGAAAGTTGTTAAGCAATTATTACAAGAAAAGAGCCCAAGAAAAAAACGTAATAAACAAAACAATAAGAATGGCGGTTTACGGCGAAATGAAACAATTCGATGGAGACAAATGGGAGGTCTTCGAGGAACAATTAGAGTGCTATATAACTGTCAATGAGATTAGTGATGACAAGAAGGTACCTCTACTAATCACCAAACTATCACCAAAAGTTTTTGAAACCCTCACTTACATGTGCTCACCGGTAAAACCAAGTAAGTGCACTTTCCAACAACTTTGTACAAAATTACATGAGAAATATGTAAAACCATTAACAACGGCGTTGGAAAGAGTAGAATTTAGAAAAAGAAACCAAAACCCAAATGAAACTATACAGGATTATGTTTTGGAATTGAGAAAATTAGCAGCTAAATGTCGGTTTAAGGATGCAGATGATCAAATTAAGGAAAAATTTATGGAAGGAGTATCCTCTAAAATCATAAAATTTGAATTAATGAAGAGTGAAGCCGATCTATCATTGGAAAGGTGCATTGAATTAGGCCGAACGGTGGAAGCAGCATTATTACACACAAATAGTGTAACAGAAGTAAATGAAACATTTTACAACCAGAGAAGAACTATACGAAAGAAAAATAACAGAATAGACTATAACAAAAAAGCACAATGTTTTTGCTGTGGAAAAAATAATCATATTAAAGCAGACTGTCGATTAAAAAACAAGTACTGTTCGGAATGTGGAGTACAAGGACATTTATTTAAAATGTGCCCGAAGAACAAACATCAGACAAACATGCTGCAAACTGAGTTAGATGATGAAGAAGATAAGGAGGAAGAAGAAGAAATTTCAATTCAAAAATTATTTAACGGGTATGACACGTATATATTCAATAGTGTAAGTAAAATACCACCATATTTTATAAAAGTAAATGTGAATGGTCAAGACCTTACTTTTCAGTTAGACACGGGCTCAGATGTTACAGTAATATCAATGAAAGATAAAAATAAATATCTGAAAACATTTAAAATACAAAACTGTAATGTTACATTTAAGAATTTTGATCAAAGTATTTCAAAACCAGTAGGCATAATATTTAATGTACCTGTTCAATACAACAAAATCAGTAAAAAAATAAATATTTTTGTTGTGCAGAATAATTCTCCACGAGTTATCGGTCGTGACTGGTTAAATACATTTAATATGTGGCCACCATGTATTAACAACAGTTTCAGGATTGGAACTAATGATTTTCAACTGATTTCAGAATCGCAACAACTAATTAAGGACAAGTTCGCAGAAGTATTCAGTCCTGGTTGGGGGAATTTTAAAGGTGAAACAATAAAATTGAAATTGAAACCAGATGCAAAACCTAAATGTTTACCTGTTCGACGGGTACCATTCGCACTACGGGAAAAGGTAAATAATGAAATTAATAGATTATTAAAAAATGGAAGAATTACACCAGTTGAGTATAGTGAATGGGGTACACCAGTAGTACCAATATTAAAACCTGATGGTTCAGTTAGACTGTGCGGAGACTACAAGCTAACTGTTAACCCAAGCTTGGAGGTGGATCATTATCCATTACCGCATCTAGATGATATTCTCAATACCCTCAAACACGGCGAATATTACTGCGAACTAGACTTAAAAGAAGCTTATTTACAAGCACCTTTAAGCTTGGACAGCCAAGACTGTACCACAATTGTAACTGAAGTGGGAACATTTAGATATAACTATTTACCATTTGGTGTCAGTTCTGGCCCAGGTGCGTTCCAAAGATTGATGTCAAGGAAATTACAAAACATTCCAGACACCGTTGTATTCATTGATAATATATACATTAAAGGAAAAACTATACAAGAAACTTTAGAAACCCTTAGTCAAGTACTAACAAAACTTAAAGAATGTGAATTTAAATTAAAAGCAGAGAAATGTAAGCTATTTACAACTAGTTTGGATGTTTTTGGTTTCCGTGTGGATAAAAACGGTATTAACATTATAAAAAATAATGTTGAGCCATTGTTAAAAGCTGAAAGACCCACATCCTTAACATTGTTAAAGTCATTTTTAGGAAAAATTAACTATTATTCAAGATTTTTAAAAGACATGGCTACTATTATAACACCACTGTATGAGTGCACTAAGAAGGATAAATTTTGTTGGACACCTGAATGTGAAACAGCTTTTAAGAAAATTAAAAATAAACTGGCATCTGCGAAGAATTTGGCACATTATGATCCCCAACTTCCAGTAATTTTAACCTGTGACGCATCTGATAGTGGATTAGGTGCAGTCTTATCAAATCGAAAAAAAGATGGAACAGTCAGACCGATCGCATATGCCAGCAAAAAAATTAAATGATACTGAAAAAAAATATACAACTATTGATAAAGAAGCACTGGCTATCATATTCGGTATTACAAAATTCTACAATTACATATATGGACGTTACTTTGAATTAGAAACAGATAATGAAGCATTAGTAAGAATTTTTGGACCAACAAAAAGCATACCGAAAATGGCAGCCAAAAGACTACAACATTATGCTATTTTTCTATCAGCGTTTAACTATAAAGTAAGACACATAAAAACTAATGTAAACCCAGCAGATTTTCTATCAAGAATGGCTACAGAAATATGTAAAGAAAACCTAGAAGTAGAGATTGACCCTTTATGTACAAATGAAAATACCAGTGTAACATGTTATACGAACGATTCTAAAATGGAGACTATTAATTGGAAAAACATTCAGGAAGAATCAAAAAAAGATGTAATATTATCAAAAGTTTTGAGACATATGAGAGATGGGTGGCCAGGAAAAAAAGAAGTAAATAAACAATTGCAACCTTACTTTAACCGTAGAAATGAAATGACTCTAGATAGAGAATGTTTATTCTGGGGTTATAGAATAATTATTCCAAGTACACTACAAAAGTCAGTTTTGGACGAATTACATAAAACACATTTTGGAATCGTTCGCATGAAGGAAATTGGTAGGTCATATTTTTGGTGGCCCAATCTAGATACTGATATAGAAGAAGTATCAATGAACTGTATGATTTGTTTACAAAATAGGAAAACACCAGAGAAAACTCAAAAACCATGGCCATTGCCACCCTCGGCTTGGTATAGAATTCATGCAGATTTTCTGGGACCATTTCATAATAAAATGTTCCTTGTTATAATTGATAGTTACTCTAAATGGCCTGAAGCTTATGAAATGGCGAATATAACAAGTAATCGCACAATTGAAATATTGAAAACTGTTTTTGCTAGTTTCGGTTACCCCTTACACTTAGTAACAGATAATGGTCGTACTTTTACTAGTCAAGAATTTAAAGAATACTGTTTTAAAACCCAAATAAAACACACATTCACAGCGCCCTATCACCCTGCGACTAATGGCGCTGCGGAAAGGTTTGTGGAGACATTTAAACAAGCAATTAATAAAATTAAAGAAAGTGGTTTTAGTTTGACAGCAGCTGTGAATATGTTTTTATTTGACTATCGAAGCACACCTCAAAAGACAACGGGAGTGTCTCCAGCTAGACTCATGTTAGGTAGAGAGATACGGAATAGATTCAGTCAACTTCGTCCACCACCATTGGTTGAAATAGTGCAGGAGAAGACGGATAGGAGAAAGGAAGGTAACCGAAAAGTAAAGTTCTTAGTTGGGCAAAAAGCTATGGTTAGAGACTATAGGAAGGATGGCAAACCATGGATTTTGGGTGTGATCATTGAGGAAAGCATTCCAGGTGTGACTTATTTGATTGATGTAGAAGGGTTAAAGTGGAAACGACATGTGAATCAGATGTTAACTTGTTCGGATAAGTTAGAGTAAATAATTCATTAAGTTTAGAAAATAAAACACTAGCTTTAGGTGTTATCATTTTGTTAAGTTTGTTATAATTATTATATAAGTTATGTTACAGTTAAGGGGGAGGAGAGTGTGAGATATTGGCTTGTCAATGTCACTCTCTTATTTCCGGGCAGTTCCGCATGGTAGATGTGCTGTGGTTTAATAAATCGTAATTAATTAATTTACGTGTTTTACTGAAGATACCACACACCTTAAAGATCAAGGTCACTTAATAACAATAGTAAGAATAAAATAGATAATTGTAGTAGGTACTTATATACTTCTATCAAGCTGTTTCAAACAATTATAATTAGGTAAAAAAGAAAACAAAAAGAATTTATGTATGAAGTGTGTGGTGAGCGTAGGTAGTGTGTGAAGAGTATATTAATTAATAATAGGGGTTAAAGTATGAAATTGCCGTTTTATTGCAATAGGTTCTTTGAATTGACATAGAATCTTCATGGTTTGAGGTTTTCGAATGAAACTATTATCAAATGGTTTCTGTGATGTTCTTTTTTTAAAAAATGTGAAACATTTGAATATCGACTTACAATTGTTTTTGTTATTTAATTTAGACAAGAAAGATGGATACTGCAAAAATTCGAGTGATTTTTGAATACGAGTTCCGACGCGGAACTAACGCGGCAGAAACAGCCCGCAATATCAATGCTGCGTTTGGAGAGGGGTCTACTAATGAACGCACCGTGCGATTTTGGTTTAAACGCTTTCGTGATGGAAATTTCGACTTAAAGAACGAGCCACGAGGAAGACCGCACACACAGGTGAATAACGATGAATTGAGAGAGATAGTGGAAGCCGATCCTAGTCAAACTACCCAGGAATTAGCGGCATGGTTTAACGTTACCTTACCCACTTTATTGACTCACTTGCGTCAAATCAATAAAATAAAAAAATACGAAAAATGGGTGCCTCATGATTTGACTGATGATCTGCAGAAAGAAACGCGTGTTGAAACTTGTGTTGCCTTGTTGAACCGGTACACAAATGAAGGAATATTGGATCGAATTGTAACATGTGATGAAAAGTGGATTCTTTATGATAACCGGAGAAGAAAAATGCAATGGCTGAGACCCCAGGTCAAATGCCACAACAGTGTCCTAAAGCAAAACTTACCAATAAAAAGGTAATGGTAACTGTTTGGTGGTCTCAGCATGGTGTTATTCACTATAGTTTTCTTCGATCTGGTCAAGCAATTACGGCAGATGTCTATTGTGCCGAACTCCGAACCATGTTGACAAAACTAGCAGTAAAACAGCCCTGACTCATGAATCGATCTTCACCATTATTGCTCCACGACAACGCGAGACCTCACACAGCACGAGAAACCATTTTGACCCTTCAGGAACTGCACTTAGAAACCATTCGTCATCCTCCGTATTCACCAGACCTTGCTCCAACGGACTACCATTTTTTTCGTGATTTGGACAATTATCTACGTGACAAGAAGTTTTCTTCCCAGGAGGCAGTACAAAATGCTTTCACACAGTTTGTGCAGTCTAGATCGTCGGAGTTCTATCGCAAAGGCATTAATAACCTTCCCATTAGATGGCAGCAATGTATAGATAATAATGGCAACTATTTTGATTAAATAAATTTGTTAAAAATTTAAAAAATAAACAATTAAGATTTTCAGTACAAATCGGCAATTTCATACTTTAACCCCTAATATAATAATACTAAATTAACAAATATATAGGAGTGAGGTTGGGACATTTCTAGGAGATGAAAAAAAACAAATACATTATATTGGGAGGTGATTTTAATATAGATATGCTTTCAAAGAATACATTTTCAACTGAATTCGACAACCTACTACTCACTAACAACTTCGTTCGTCAAGTAAGGACTGCAACAAGGGTATGTACAACTACCTCTACTTGCATAGACCTTGTCTATACTAACTTCAAACCAGTTCAGACTAGAGTTGCTGACTTAGGTATATCTGACCACCACGGTGTATTAATAGAAATTGACATTGACCCAATATGTAAAATTGACTCTCAATTCATTAATAAAAAGACATTCACGGAACAACAAATTCAAACTTTTAAACTTAAATTAAGCACAATTAATTGGAATGATCTATTATTACACAAAAATAATGACATCAATAAAAATTATAATATCTTTCACAACTTATTACAAAATTTAAATAAAAATTGCTTTCCATACAAGCGTTTCAAAATTAAAAACAGGGTAAAGAGAGTAAATTGGCTCACAACAGGTATAAAACTTGCATGTCGTCACAAACGACTACTTCGAATTATGTTGAACCAAACTGGTAATAAGGTAATAAAACAACATTTTAAGTCATATAGAAGAGTCCTCAAAAAAATTATTAATACGTCTAAAAAAATAGAGTACATAAAAGAAATGGCCAATTCTGAAAATAAGACTAAAACTATGTGGAACATTATAAAAACAAAAACAGGAAAAAACCGTGTCAAAAAATATAAAAATATAAAACTTAACATAGATAATAATATAACAGAATCCCCCTCTAAAGTGGCAAATGAATTTATTAATTACTTTTCCTCGGTAGGTGAATCTAGCCTAAACTCGAGAACTTATAAATATACTTATAATGATCAACCTACACATAGCATATATCTGCGGCCAGTTGATGAAGAAGAAGTAAAATTGATACTACGTAAATTAAAAAACAAGCGAAGTTTTGGTTATGATGAAATGCCCTCTGTTGTTATTAAAAAATGCGCTAACGAGCTAGCTCAGCCTCTAACCATATTAATAAACCAATCGTTCTTGGAAGGTACCTTCCCGGAGCTCCTAAAAATATCAGTCATCAAACCTATTTTTAAAAAAGGCGATAAAACAAAGCCCTCAAACTATCGGCCTATAGCTCTCCTACCATCGATATCCAAAGTTTTTGAAAGAGCAATGTCAAATCGTATGTATCATTACTTTGAAAAATATAAAATCTTGAATGAAAACCAATACGGTTTTCGCAAAGATAGATCTACAACTTTGGCAGTGTACAATTACATACAACAGGCATATTCTTATATAAATAAAAAGAAGTATGCAGTAGGCATTCTACTCGATATGACCAAGGCATACGACAGAGTACAATTTGATATTCTATTATCCAAATTAAACGATGTGGGTATCAGAGGTACTGCATATCAATGGCTGAAATCATACCTCAAAAACAGAGTCCAATACGTTCAAGTCAACTTTTTTGACCAAAACATAGGGACAACACAAAGTTATCTGTCAGACCAAAGAATTTTAAACTGTTCAATACCTCAAGGAAGCGTTTTAGGATGTGTGCTGTTTCTGGTCTATATAAATCAGCTTCCAAAAGTTATTACCACCCACTGCGTATTATTCGCTGACGATGTGTCACTCTTATTTGAGTACGAAAATTCAGAAGAATTTAAAAATACCCTACATCGAACATTTACGACAGTTGTTAATTGGTTAGAATCACATAATCTTAGAGTAAACTATTCAAAGACTAAATTAATTGAATTTCGACCACATCAAAAAAATAGCCTTAATATAAACTTTCAAATAAATAATAACTCTCTAGAGAAAGTAACATGTTGTACTCTATTAGGTATACAAATAGATACAAACTTAAACTGGAAGACTCATATAGAGAGCATAAAATGTAAACTATCCAGATTTTCATACGCACTCTACGAACTCAAAGTGAGTACAGATAGACGTACTGCTCTATCAGCGTACTACGCTTATGCACATTCGTGGCTTAGCTACGGTATTATTTTGTGGGGAAATAGTTCCGATGTCGAAGATCTTTTGATAAAGCAAAAGAAGTTAATACGTATTATAGTCAATAAGGATAACACCTATTCATGTAGACCTTATTTCGCTGAATTAAAAGTATTAACGGTTCCATGTTTGTACATACTAGAACTGTGCAAGTTCATTCGAAACCACACAGACATTTTTATGGATGCCAAGCCAAATAGACTATATGCTCCACGGAAAATATATGAGAACAAACTAAGGAATCCCGACAGCCGTATGAAATTATTTAGTGATAGCCCCTACGCTATGGCTATAAAAATATATAACAAACTACCGAATGAACTATTGCAAGAACGTAATACTGGCAAGTTTTTAAACAAATTAAAAAACATATTGTATAAGAAATGTTATTATAACCTTAATGAATATTTTAATGATCCACAATTATAACTAGACAATCTGACATGTTACTAATCCTCTATAACTAACCAATAATTAAAATTTACTATAATCCCTAATAATATTTTTGACATTTAGTACCATTTACTGTCATTACTTTTTAATACCATTATGACATGCGAAAATATGCCTAATTAAAATTAATTTCACTAATGCATGAATATTGACCATTTCGTAATTTTTTACAACTAACTACGGATTCGGTGGAAAATGTTTTTCTTTCGTTACGTCTGCTACACGTTCAAGAATAAATTAAATTCTAAAATATACTTTTTACCATGTATTAACTCAAAACATTGCCATACCCAAAAGGGTTTCATGATGAGCCCACTATGTATCTTATGACCACCTGTACTACTCATGATATGCAATAAATTAATTGAATTGAATTGAATTGAATAATAATAATTTTTATAGTATTAATTCAATTTCATTGACGTTTCGGGGACTATTTTGGAGTACCTGCTGATATAAATAAATAAATATTGCACGACGTTACACACAGCGCAATCTAGCCCCAAACTAAGCATTAGGCTTGTACTATGGGTACTATGACAACGGATATACTACACATTATACTTTTTTTGTACATACATACATATTATACGTAGAAAGATTCCCAGACCAGATACAAATATTCAGTTTTAGGTATAAATAATAGCATCCGGCGGGAATCGAACCCGCAGCCTTCTGCATTGCAATCAGCACTGGTCAATGTTGTGATTACAAGAGATTACAATGTAAATAGGCAAAATACGCACAGACTAAATTGAAATGTAACTAATATAGCTTAAATAAATAACGCTTCTAATAATTCATATTCGGTGGGATTCGATAGGTACCTACTGGTAAACCGAATCAGCGAATGTACTGTTTCGCCACGGGCCACGAGTATACGAGTACCAGTACTCGCTTACTCGAAATTAAGAAAACATTACCTGTCTTTTTGCGAGTAATGCCTCACACGAGTGACTGAGTGGGTCGAATGTGGTTAAACACCTTTAGAAACAATGTTTAGATGAATAGACTAAAGTTGTCTAGAATTACATTTCTGTGTCAACAAAATTCTCAAGATATTCTAAAACTTTAGTTTCATTGGAGAAACCCGCACCAAATGCCAGATTACTATAAAATGCACCAGTTACAGACAAAATCGTGACAAGTCTCGAGAATAGAGACATTAGACAGAAGCAATTAAACATCTGCTTAATTAGGTATCTACTGGCAAATTCGTTTTGCAATAGAAGACTTTTGACCCTATAAAGCTTGAAAGACTTATAGTTACGAAATAATTAAAGCTAGGTTGGTAGTAAAAATATAAGGAAAGTTTAAAGCTTGAAGCTATAACTTGATACTTGACCGTGCTATTGGAGCAACGTAGACATTAACCTGAAAACCAAGGTGCTAAGAACAGTAGCTTGAATTCCAACTCTAACCTAAGATAATGACAACTTTGAACTGTAAGTTGAGACAGTAACTATCGTTTGTGAATTTTAAGGTACATTTCGACTAACAGAAACTGGTACGAATGCAAATTTACCGGTTACGCTACACAGTGTTACCATTGACCTCCGTATTAGATCTATTTACCGACCCCGTGAATTGACGTAGTTAGTTATGCTGATAAATTGACTAGAAGCAACCCCGGGTCAAATATGAACCAGTTGTCGAGAAAAGTTGTTTGGAAGGTGTCACTGGAAGGGTACTTGCGAACAAACTGGAAGGCTAAGTGCGAGTCCATTTATCTTTAAATGTTAATTACATTATCATGCAATTGGTAAAGGGTATGCCCTTTTAATCCGCAAGGGGGTTGTTTTAGACGTCTAGGCGAACACCTTTTGTTCTACGACTTTTAAAAATTCTAACTTTTTTTTTTGAAAATATTGAGATTATTGTATCACTGAAGAAACAGCTGCTTTTGAAAATAAAGGTAATTTAAGTTTTAAGCGTAAACCATCAAACTAAATAAAAGGACAACATAAGGTCAATGACCTCGAATTCTCAGAAACAGCTGATTTTCGAGTAAACTAAAGTACACCTAAATTTTTCGAAAAGTACTTCGAATTTCTAAAAGTCGTAAAACAAAAGTTGTTCGCCTAGACGTCTAGAACAATAACCCCCTTTCGAATTAAAAGGGCTAACCCGTTACACCTTGTTGACCGAACGAGCGAAGCGAGTGAGGTCCAGTGTAGACGGGCCTGGCGCTTGTATCTTTGTATGTTTGGTCGACGATAACTTGAGTATTGTAGCTCCGATCTTCATGAATTTTGGTATGCGCGTAGTAGAATAGAATTTAAGAGTTCGAAGATGAGCCGGATCGGTATGGGGGTTGGGGAGATAGGGGGTCGTGAGGTCTCAGTTCGGGGCGAACTTCTAGTATAGATAATGTAACCAAAGCCAGCTTTGTATACACGATAGATGAGCGTTTGAGCACTATCTCACCTAATGGTAAGATATGATTATAGTCAAAAATGTAACACGCTCATTTACAAAAAGAAAAACGGTAATGGAACAAGATCCGACCCGCCTTTCTTAGTGGTGGCACCGGCCAACGTACACATCGGAACACAGACGAGTCCGCTTGGCGCTACGACTTAGACCTGTAGGTGGTATCATGCCACGGCCAAAGCCTCTCGTTCAGAAACCCCCTTTCTGGTCGTCTTTTACGAAGGGCAGGGGATACCAATAGCCATATTCTTTTAGACCCGGGCTACAGGGCCCCAAAGGGCTCAACTTGCCTGATAAACGAGGCCTGTTTAACGAAATCGCCTGCCACTTTACAGACCAATATTTCCCAAGCTAGTTAATTAAAATGTTTGAATTTCAACATTAAGACAGCAAAATATGAATGCTGAGGGCGTTCTTACACCCTTGGATATTTAATTTTGGCCCAAAACGCACCTGCGACTGTTTATACTCCATATTACCCCGAATGTTACTGACAATTTATTTGCTACAAGAGCGTGTGTAGAGTATTGGCCATGTCTTAAGCAGATTTCTTACCGACAAAGGGAATGAGCTGGGAATGGATAAACTGAGCGAACTAGGCTCTTTTACATAAAAGATAACATATAAAACATCTGCATTAATAACCTTATTCTTTTTTGTATGTCGAAAAACTAATATATTTGGGTTTCCTAGAAATAGTGCCTACAGCAAAAGAGAGCAAGGGTCTTATTTTTGAATCGCTCGATGCACTGTAGGCCATTGAAATAGTTCGATTTCTGCTGATTTTCGTTCAATGTCGGAGTCCTGCGGCGATTGGTTGATACCACTCCTTGTGGTTGTGCGATTCACATCGAAAAATTATAGAAATCGAGCAAAAATCAGTTGAAATTGAGGTATTGGAATCGCTCGCGGAAAGCGGCGCATTTAATTTAAAAAAATACAGCTTCAGAGCGAGCTCATCGTTTCCGCTCGACTCTTTTAAAACTTTGCCAATTAGTCATTTAGGCTCTGCCTGCAATTTTGTACTGTGTCGTAAAAGGAGTCATAGTTGACTCCACTGCACTGAAAATGGGGCGTCAGACCGTTAGAATGGTCTCGAGGCGAAAATTCAGCAAGATTAGATGTGAACGCTACATAACATTTTTAAGGCGACGTATCAAACTAAGTCCTACTTTTGAACAAAAGACAAAATAAATTTATTAATTATCGTAAATAAATTTTACATAGGACGAAGAACAGACTACGTTGGATTATATTTTTTTCATAGTAGGTACCTACTTAAGACACTACGCTATGTCAGTACGCTCACTCTAAACACGTTCAATTACATCTCGTCACGAGTGAATTTTTGAAGATGTATTGTTTCTTTAAATATTTCACGTTCAGTTAGTTTAGCTTAGTTAGTTTAGGCTACGAATGGATATGCATTTACATACATTTCAATAAGCGTAGAGTGACTATTCCATCTCTCTTATTTACACGCCGTCTCCCTCTACCCCGACACACTCGAGTGACTGACGTGCCAGTGGATCCGGAAGTGCCCTTAAACGGTGCGGC
This sequence comes from Idaea dimidiata, assembly GCA_949358125.1. Lineage (NCBI taxonomy): Eukaryota > Metazoa > Arthropoda > Insecta > Lepidoptera > Geometridae > Idaea > Idaea dimidiata. The sequence goes on from OX442328.1 coordinate 16,588,242, forward strand.
ATGCGGCAGCGCCTTTCCACAGTCACTTCATTAGAACACGCCTTTATGTTAATGACGTCGCACTTTCTTTGTACATCTGCGCTACTAAATTATACCTACGGGTGTTGTTTGAGTTGAAAGTAAAAATATGAAAGGAAGGAAAGAAATGAGTATGAAATCACAGGTTTTTCCGAGATATTCCACTTTGGGCGACTTGAATTTGGTTTTTATTTGTAATGTTAGCGGATTTTCTTATATTTTTGCAATATAAACTCCGTTTAAACTATAGTGTTATTAGCTAAATTAGTTTTTACACGACTACCAAGGAAAGGTTATTTATTGTCTGTTACGTGCGCTGAAGCAGGCAATAAGGAAAAATTAATAGGAATTTATTCCATTGACAGAATAATAATACATAATTACATATCTTTTTTTTTAAATATTTTCAATAATTATTTGTAATTATGGTATAATAGCTTTCAGACGTTTTGGTGTTTAAATGCTGTAAGTCTGAAAGTGTTTGTTATATAAATAAATAAATATCTATTACATTTTAAGGCAGGTCTTTATTTATCTCGATATTCGGGATCAGGACGTGAAACCGCCATAGAAAGAATCAATTCCATAACTTCCAGAAAAATATATACTTACCTATTACTCAAATAAGTTAATAAACTTCCCTCTAGCTACAAACTTCTTTAGCCCATTATACCCCATACACGCGTCGTGTCGGTCATTTTGTAAAAGTCATTTTAAATGTTTATTATGTGGTATTGAAATTAAACTAGTTTTTGGTTTTTATCACGATGCGTTGATTATTCTAGCAATTTATCAATGCCCAACATTTTGAGATCATTACAAATCTCTTTCTTGTCCACCTTGAGGAAGAGATCTCTAAATACTATTACAAATAACGGGGTAGTTACCATTTTTAAATTGGTATTTTAAGGAACTCGATATTTCGCGAGTAATATCAACTGACTTGTTCAAAAGAGTGGTGATTGCAGGTAGTTGATGCGATGACAGTTAGGGGCGTCCGTATCGAACTACCAACATGATAGGTACCTCGTTAAATAATAATATTCGTAGTGAAAACAACCATGCGGGTTTCAAATCGTGATCTGTAAAGATCTGCTTACTTCAAGGAGTTAAACTTCGCTTTACCTACAAACTTCCGTAGCTCAACGATAATAAAGCCAATTGACCGATCATACCTGTTTACGATTTTTCTACAAAAAAAACACAACTCCCCGTCGTGGTTGTGGGCAGGGGGTGAGTTAATAATCAAACATTGTGATTGTCCATTGCGTTACCTATTTTACTTACAGCTGTATTTTAGACGTGTCTTAAGTAATAACTTTGGCTGAATAATGTCTTGTCTTCCTCTTATGAAGAATTTTCAACATCAGAGAACCTGTAACAGACATATTTTCTGTAATTAATAGACTAGTAATTACTAGACTCGTCTATATAGATTCAGCAGTATGACTTTTTGTGATTGGCCGATGTCCTTATTTCCTATCTATGCCGATACTCTTTATGATTGACGGTTCTTACACGAAAGTGTTACTAAAAAGACGTAAGTACTGTTTTTAAAAATATTTATGAGCAGGCAAGTGGTTTTATCGTTTTTGCTTAACACATAACATCCCATTCACGCGTCGTTTTGACAAAGTAATTCATTCGATGCAGCTCGTCCATAAATCATACAAAGCTTGTTTATACCCTCTCAACAGATGCCGGCTTGTATACCTACAGTATTACGTTAGGATTGTGCGTTTACTTAAAGATGTGATATAATTTCTCAATTGTTCGTTCTCAATTAAATTCGTTGTTTGGTGGCATTGTGGCCAACTCAGTGACGAAATAGATATTGGTCTCCGAAATGAGAGTCTTCCACCACCAATCCTACTCCAACCAATTCAATTCCTATTCTTACTTTATAATCTACATCTACACTTATATTTAGAGGAACGATTTGTTTTTTTGTATGTTTGTAATGAGTAAACTCAAAAACTACTGGACCGAATTCAAAAAATATTTTCCCAATAAAAAGCTACATTTTCGAGGAGTAACATAGGCTACTATTTATCCCGATATTCCCAGAATTTTGACCAACAGCGTCCTGCGATTTCTACAGCATAATTCCCAATCTCATCAGAATTCCTTCTCTAGTGTATATCCACACATCACAATACAATCTTAAACAATCTTTTTTTTTTGCATTTTTAGGACCAGCAGTTTAGACCGTGCGTTGATATGTAGTTTAGTCCAAGTCAAAGTCCAAGTAAAAGTCAAAGTCCTGACTGTTTAATTGACTGCCCGACTGACTGAACTATATATCAACGCACGGTCTAAACCGCAGGTCCTAGAAACGTAAACGTACCGGAGCAATAAAGCCATTCATAACTCGCACCTCAAAGATATGCTATGATAATAAATACTCATAGTAGTAAACAATCCCAAAGCCGTATTAATATTCGCAATGCGTCGTCGACCTGTCTCCGTGTGTTTCGAATGAAATTCAGGAATTAGCTATCCTGTATCACTGTTTGGGGACTAACGGTTTACATTCTAGGTACCTACTGTTACAGTAACGCGACCTAAAACGCAATTAGCAGTTTAACAGTTTAGAGAGTTATAGAACTCAAATGGTCTGATGAAAATTTAAAGCCTAATCTAAAATATTGTAAACGTAAAAATGTACATACCTATTCTTACATTCATAGTAAATCTTGACTAATTTTATAAAGAGGGATCGTTGGTAAAATGTATGTTAGGAGAAACCATTAGAAGAATCAAAATCAGTCTAAACTGATAATAATGCGATTTAATATAAAGATTACATTACGTCCACATTGCAGCGTTGGAAGTAACATTAATTTTAATATTACAAACTCAATAATATGAAGCTAAAAATACTTTTTACCAAATAAATTCAAACCTTTTCTTACATACATTCACAAATAACTATAAGTAGGTATAATTCAAATTTATATATTATTCAATTGTAATTCCTAAAATACATTCAATTTTTTAAATAGCACGGCCCAGGAAGCGACAGGCTTGAATTCAAAAGTTTAGTTTCAAAAGTTCTTATCTTATTAAATTCAATGACATCTGCTTGACCCAATGAATTAATTCAGTTTCGCCCCGCCCGCGCCGAGTATGAGTGCCTTATGCCAATTATTATATAAAAACTTAAAATCGGCTATAAAGCTTTTACATAAGAAAATATAGCTATCATTAGACAACTGAAACCAAATGCATGTAATTGAAGTAAATTACGCCTAACTATATAACTTCGAACGCCTCTAAGCAATTTTCGTGAAATTCCCTCAAACTTAGAACGTCAAAGTTCTGAATTCTAATTCTACATTTTAACAACCATTATTGATTCTCATCAGTACCAGAATATCTAGTATAATTTATAGCGTCAAGTGAGTTGATTTAGGTCGGCTAATGTTTTTTTTTACAGTCGATTGGTGAGCGTGAGTAGAAACCGATATCTGGGATGCGTCGGACCTACTTAATGGGTTTACGAAGCCTTACTAATATCTTTAAAGCGCAAACTGATTGACATAGATATAACCTTCTATTTTCGCTGCTTAGTCTTGGTCACTTGGTAACAGGCTGGACAGTAGACATGTCACTGGATTTGGATTCTAGCGAGGTCGGGATCGGCTACGGAAGCGCTGCCGAGATACGATCCTTGAGTCATCAAATAATCCACTCAACAGTCTATTCCTGTCTTATTCATAACTAGCTGCGCCCCGCGCTTTCACCCGCGAAAGTGAAAAACGCGTTATTACAGGCGCGGGCGGCCGAGCGTTTCTTGAGCGGTTGCACTTTTTCGTTCATTACTCGGGTTCTACTAATTGGATATCGATGCAAAGTATACCACCTTCGTCGAAAATAGAACTATCCAATATTGAAAACCAAATTTCAATCGGATTAGTAGTTTTTTGTATAAGGAACAGACAGATAAACAGAGAAACAGACAAACATACAGACAGACATGAATTTTAAAAATTATATAATATTGTTCTACTACTTATCAGTCCCCTTGACCATTTTTTTTCATTTACTTCCAAGTACAGACTTTTTGTCCTCTATTTCTTTATTATAAGTATATAGATATAGATATCGTCCTTTCAACCGAATGTATTTTTGAGTTAGGGCCTCTATACCCCATGCCCGCGATAATCTGTCAAGATAGTATAGGATAGTGATCGACGGCGACTAATTGGGGAAACCTTTTCTCAGCAGTGTGATACAATGCTGTAGGTTTAATTAAAAAACTTAAACTATTTTAGCTCTAGAGTAGTTAGTTGTCAAAATGACTCTAACTGATTTCTCTCAAGTGTAAAATACCTACTTCCTAAATGTAAAACGGGGACATTGCAGACTTGGTGCTCGCATTAGATGATATTGCGTTCGCTAATGACTCATTCCATTAGTCTAGCTCTCTTTGTGGAATCTAACTTTTAGGTTAACTAGTATTTGGTGATGTGTTTTAACATCTATATTAGCTATTATTAACACATCCAATTATTGTAAATGAGTATGTTAGTATATAGGTTATGTATCTATGGGCCTTGTTGCCTGAAATAAATGGTTAATTAGTATTAACATTTTATTTATTTTAAGTATAAAAGCTAGTATTAATCTCTCGATAAATTTATATTATGTTTTCATAAATAACTTGCAGTGTCCCCGACGTTGTACCTGCGAAAGTCCTGATCCCGCAAGATTATCCAAACACCCCTCGGAGTATAGAAGTCACTATACGCTCTCTGAATTTCTTGTCGCTAAAACCAACGGTTTTGGCTTTGTGCTGATATTTAGTTTATCAATCAGTCAGCAGGACTATGAATTTTATATTCAGATTTTAAATTTTGAACGTCGAAATTTTAAAACTTCTTTGAATTTTTTTATTGATTATTCGAACGTCGAGAGTTAGTAGCCCCCTGAAAATATACCCAGGGCGAATCACTAATTTAAAATAAAAAGGACTTTTAGCTCTGCCTTCCCTATTCTACATAAGGTAAGCTTTAAGGCAAGGAGTTTTAACCTATTTGTTCGAAGTTTAGAGGAAAATTGCTTCTGGGGACCTTTTTCGGATTTCGCCCATCCGCTTATCTGTATTTGATCTTATTGCTTAAATTATACGGATTTGGGATTTGGAAGCCAAGGTTTTTGGAAAACTATAAGTGGACTTTCCAAGTGAAGACGGATTGAAAACATTTTAATCTGCCGATAGCGTACTTAATAATAATTGGCCTATCTACCTACAATGTGGGTCCTACAATAATAAATAATGTTATTGGAAGGTAAGGTCTGTCTGTTACCGTTTCACGCCTAAACCGCTGAACCGATTTTGATGAGTTTTGGTATATATAGAGATGGCGGCTTGGAAAAGGACATATGAATACTTTTTACTTCGATATTCGGTGAAACCGTGGGGCGCTGATATTTTTTTATATTTTCTGTAGTCTGCAAAAGTTTGGTACTTTTAACGTCACCGTGTTAGGTTGCACCTTAGAGTATACATAAGCAAACTATAGGGCGCGCCTATGGGTATTTGCCTACTGCGCAAAGTGTAAGCAAATGCTCTATACATAGATATTCAAATGTTGAAGTTGAATAGTGATCCGCGAATCATTTTTACACCGCGGCTCTGAACTTTCACCATAATTATTACTAGAATAAATTCTAACGAGGGAAACAGTCAATTTCCGTAAACCTAGGTGACTGATGTCATCGTTTTTGTCATTTTTGACTGTTCATACCGGTGCTTACAGTTCATACTCGCATACCAGCGCTCTATAGTTTGCTTATGTATACTCTAAGGATTGCACATTGTTATGTATAAACTTATGATAGATCTATTTGATTTATTTATTGTATTGAAAATTATAGAAAAAAAAATAGTTAAGTACATTGGTACCTTTGTAAAATACCTATAATGTAATGTAATAATAAACTTTGAATGTAAAAAGTTATTCAAAATTTTCCATTCAGTTTCTAATTTAATTAAGTTTAGCACTAGCAACACAATTTTCCAGGAAAATGTAATCCAATCTGGTTTAGTTTCTTTTCATGTTGTACTCTAGTTCAGATGAGACCGGATTAACTATCGGCGCTTCAGGGATATTACAATTTCTATGAAATCTTAAATATGCACCATAGAATAGAAGAAAATAAAATATTTATTGACAACGATCACACATAAAATTAGCAACAAAAGAACACAAAATACTCAAGAGAAAAAAAACAACACATGTACATGGTTTTACTCGCGTTTTATTTAATAACGGCATTATTACAAAGTACCAAAACCCGGTTAATCCTGTAAATTTTGTGTTAAATTATACAAAATCGCGAAATCCTAAGACAAAATTTACTATATGATTTTTTTAAACCGATAGTTGAGCATTTGACCACTATCTCACCTGATGGTAAGTGATTATGCGGTCTAAAGTGCAGCACGTTCATTAAAATATAGCATGCTTAATTAGAAGAAAGAAGACAGCAGTGGAACCAAATCCGACAAATTTCTTAGTAGCACCGGTCTACGTATTAGAACAAGGACGAGTCCGCTTGGTGCTACGACTTAGATCGGGTAACAAGCCACGGGCGAAGCGTTCCACGAAGAAAATCCTTTAGGTTGCCTTTTACGACGAGAAGGGGTATAGCAGTCGTATTCTTTTAGACCTGGGCTACTGGGCCCAAAATGCAAAGCCAAGGTTTAAAAAAATGTCCAATAAAGTCTAATAGGGCGGCGGGCCTCCTATTGAAGACATTAGGCAGTTTTGAGCCCTGTACTCAGGTCTAAAAAATATGGCTACGGTACCACCTGCCCATCGTAAAAAGAGACCAAAGCTTCAGTCGCGGCTTTTTCCACCCACCAACCTAAGTCGGGTCAAGTGGCAAGTCCATTGTCCGATACGTTGACTGCTGCAGTCACTAAATTATTATTAGCACTGGTACTAACTGGCGGTTTTAAACTGACGACGACGTTTGCAAATGGCGGAATTCTACAAATTGCCTACTACGAGTATACCTGCTATAAAGGCATCAAACAAGTCAATTTCTTTTCGATCACTGCCAATGAAATATCGTTTAAAACCGAAATGGTTCCATTTTTAAACAATTTTCTTTTTTTTTTCAGTTGCCGGCGAGGCCGGTGTGTATGCTTCGTAGTTTTGTTGCATAGACTTTTAATGTTTATAATATCTATATTTCAAAAGATGTTACACCCAAACATTTTTCTTAGTAACTGGTTAATGTAAATTTATTATTGTAATAAATATTTATCAAACATTATAAATATATAAAAAGAAAATGTGAAATGACGTATTTTAATTTATCAGTGCACGCTGCAGACCATAAAACCATGTATTGAATCGGAAAAAGGACTTAAAAAAAAGGAACTTGGTGTATGAAGACGTTTAATATATTATATTTATTTATTGAAATGAATACATAGTTAACAGACAATATTCTTCAACCCGTCAGTCAGATTCTTAAAATTTAATTTTTATTTCATCTAATTTCTAAAAGTTGATATTTCCTTTGACAATTTTCGGCATGTACAAAAAAGTCGGTGTACCTATACTATCAAATTTTCTGTTTCGCTAAAGCTCTCATGTAGCGCCAAGAATGTTCAATGTTCTCTCTAAATTCATTATAGGTTTTTAAACTCTATGTTTTGTTGTGTTCACCCACGTCTCGGTCGCGTATCCTACTTTCCAACGGTGTCAATTGCTAGGAAAAAAATGTCTGTTGCCAAGATCGAAATTAAAAATAAATTCTCGTAATATGTAACGTGTTTTCTTTTTAATGAATGCCATGTTTTGGACCTATTATGTAGTATTACTACTAACAATTTTACGCGTGGATAAATGTTGTAGATGTCATTGTGGTCTAACTTATACAACTGTATTTGGTCGAAATTTTGTACAAAATTTATGACTTGTTTATGTTTCAAGAGCAGGGGGCACCATCAGTTTTGAACTAAAAAAGATTGGAAGAAAAATTAAAAATTGCAAAATGTTTAAGAATATTTTCGCGATTTTGCATTGTAATAAAACAAAATAAAATATCAGTTTACCTTGATAAAGCTGACTGTAAAGTTAGCGAAACGTTGTTACGAGCATTGAAATAATGCCGTTAATAAGTAAAACACTAGTAAAATCCGGTAAATATTGTGTTTTATTTTTTATTTATTTTTTATTTATTTACTTATTTTATATCTTTATTTGCACAACATATACATAGAAAACAACACACACATATACAACAGTAAATACTAAAATAAAAGCGTAAAAATTAAGTTGTACAAATGGGCGGCCTTATCGCTAAGAGCGATTTCTTCCAGGCAACCTTTGGATGGATTAGAACTGTGACAGCTTGAGTGGTAGGTAGAAATGTGAAAATAATATCATAAATAAATACCTATACACAAACCCATAAAATATCTATGTATTATAATTCAAGTATACATATAACCTACATAAACTAGATATCAATAAATATACACATAAATACATACACATAAATATCCATAAATATATATATAAATATGTACAAACACATAACTACACATATAAATATAGTAATACACAAATAAATCACATAGTACTGAGATAATGATTAGTAACCATAGCCTTGAAAATGGGAAGGGACTTAGCAGATCGGATAGGTTGTGGAAGAGAATTCCAAAGGATTACAGAATGAACAGCGAAGGATTTATTGTAGAAGGTGGAATTGGTATCTGGAATCTGAAGAAGAAGGGATTCAGAAGAGCGAAGAATTCTTTCATGAGAATCACTCAAAAACCTAAAACAATTTCTTAGATAGGGAGGAGAGGAAGGAGCAAATAGGATTTTATAAAGGAAACAGAGAATATGAGCATTCCGGCGAAGGCGGATTGGCAACCACTTGAGCTTATGGCGGAATTCAGAGACATGGTCATACTTACGCAATCCAAATATGAACCGTATGCAAACATTTTGGAGACGCTCAAGTTTATCTAGTTGCTCTTCAGTTAAATCGATGTAGCAGATGTCGGCATAGTCGAGGATAGGGAGCATGAGAGACTGAGCGAGGCTAACTTTAGTGGCAGTCGGCAGAAAGTTCCGCAGTCTACGGAGTGAACCCGCAGCAGCAAATATCCTCCGACTGGTTTCAGTTATTTGCGGCTGCCAACCCAGCTCTGCATCCAGGATCACACCAAGATTTTTCACAGTTTTAGTGAATGGAATTCGGTTCCCGTCAAGCAACACCGAGTCCACATCATCCCAACAGATTTTACCCAAAAGCCTAGAGCTACCTATAACGATGACTTGAGATTTGGAAGGATTAACAGCTATGCCAAAAGATTTACTCCAGCTAGATATGTTTGCCAAGTCACCATTAATAGCAGCAATTCCACCATTGAGATCAAGCCAGTCAGTCTGCGAGTAGTTTTGAAGATCGTCTGCATATAGATAGAGGTAGGAAGAGGAAAGATTAGATTAGATTATTTTTATTGATTTATCTTGGAGAATTTTGTATTTAATATTAGGTACTGTTAGTCGTTCACTTACAAAATGAAGAATGAAGTTCGTGGCGGCACTGCAAAGTAAGTATCTGAAAGATAAACAGAAAAAAAATTGAGACATAAATTCTATTTTGATCAATACAAAAATTGTATTCGTGTTAATCCAGTGAAAGATACCCCGACCTTCATTTCGAAGGTCGTGGTATCAAATCCCGGCCGCGCACCAATGTATCAATGTATGTTTCTTTATGAAAAATGTATGTACGCTATTAAAATCGCTCTTTCGGTGAAAAAAAAACATCGCGAGGAAACCCATGGCTTTACGCCGTGAAATTACGCACAAAGGCCCAACTGTAGGGCTAATAATAATTGCGGCAACACACAGTTAAAACTTTAACTTTTTTGATAAAATGCTTTTGTTCTAAAATTCAAAAAGGCACGCTAACCAGTTGGTGCAGTTGCACCAAGTGAGCTCACGACAGGATTAAATATAAAGAACGCATTATTCTCATTTTTTGAGTAAGGCTTGAGGTAGTGCCATAACTGTAACCGTCTAAATTACAATGAAAGCGCATTAAAATCAGAAAACACAAAACAATTTCAAATTAAAGTGCAACAATGGGTCTGTCATTATGGACGGAAAATAATTGAAGCGCGCACAACAAGGGGCGAAGACAGACAGAAATATATTTTAATCGGCCGATGTTTTTAAGAACTTCTGCTACGCTTAATTATTCAAATTTATCATAGACTTCTTTTTAATATTTATTAATTAGGTATCTCACATTAAAAGATAATAAATAGTATTCGTTTCACTTTTATCTTATAAGAGGTGAACATTTTAAATCATTTTTTTTTTCTGGTATGGATATACGCAACATGCTACACAATGTCGCGGCTGCCTTTTTTCTTATATATGTATTGTGTCATCTACTTTATTATAATTATATTATTAACGTTTCAATTACTTTTTCGAAAAATATTCAACGTAAAACACGGCTTCGTTACTGGTTATTTATATGTATGTATAGACTTGCCGCCAATGGCACCCACACGCTGCTACAAAACGCGGCGTTTGTCGCGTTATTTGTGTTTTATATCATAGTTATAAGTTTACAAATCGAATTGACCATGTATTTTTGTTTACAATATAGAATTTGTTCTAAATGAAATAATCATAAACTATTTCACTATTGAATATAATGCATGCGCCGACACTAACAACTCTAGTCAGCGAATACCTGGTTGTTATTTCGCAATATGGTTTTGACGGTCGATATTACTATTATGTGATTATACTCTGCAGTCTGACGAGCTCTCTCTCTTGGGCTGCAGGTTAATTCAAGCATCTATTACAGAAATTATTCGCAAAAAAGTAATATTGTGCTGGTATTCTATTTAAAGTCTGGAATTGTAATGTTTTTTAGTTTTTTCCTAGTAGAATAAAAGTTTTCATTTGACTTTATGAAAACAACCATACTATCAGCAACAAACCGATATTGTATTTTCATTTAAGTTCGTTTTTTTAACAAAAAGTTTTGTAGCGTCAAGTTTATTGTTAAATTACAATTAGATTGTGTGATTTCTAAGGAATTAAAAACTCTACGTTTCTTTTTGAATATGGTACTTAAATATTTACCTATACAAAGAGTAGTTTTTTTGTTCGAACAAGTGGAATTATAGTGACACCACTAAAAATGATTTCCTAAATAAAATAAAAAAAGTAAAAAACGACTAGGTACTAGTAATAAGTATACATTTAACATAAATACAATCTAGCTATTGAAACATCAATCACGCATCAAAGCAACATCTTGATTCAATCCCTTGACAAATACATTACCAATTACAATCAATTGATCATTTACCCACTTACTGAGAACTAAGTGGACTTAGACACAATTAGTGACCATGTTCGGCGATTGATTGCAATTAAATTGTTCGTCTGATTAACTATTTGTATGTATTAGGTATGTATGATGATATAATGAGTAGATAATAAAAAAAGGTAATAGTAGATTATTAAACAAGGGGATAAAGCAGTGTCTATTAAACAAGGGGATAAAGCAGTGTCTTCTGTCAGCTGACGATTTAAATTCACCGAACACTAAGACAGCTTTATCACCGCGGAAAATACAATTTGTCAAAAATAAAGACAATAAACAGTTTTGATTTAACATCATAACGTATTATTTTCAGAATATTAACTTATTTTATTTATGAAAATAAATTAAAATAAACTCTACGTTTATGTATTTGAAGAAAACAAAAGCGCGGCAAATTCCTAAACTAATATTCTTCTGCCAAAAAAAGCAAAGGCATTAAAGCTCATACGGCCTCGTCGGTTTTTGTAATTATATATAATAATCATAAGTGCAATGTCTTAAAATTAATCACTCCTAAAAATGCAAAAAATATTCTTTTTGATGTGGAGAATCACCCCCTGAACGGTTTTGGATTCGAAACCCTTAACTCTGTATATTTGAGAAACAAAAAACAGAATAACCTTTCTTTGCGCTTATTTGACTTTATGCGTGTTTGACCTTTAACGTATGATTCGGGTAATCGACCGTAGTAGTTAAGTTAAAAATAGTTCAGATGAAATACGTAACTATGTGGGCCATTCGGACTAAGTACCCGCGAAATCGGGAACATTTTTTAAATCCATATGTCGTCGTTTGTTGAAAAAAGAATTCCAATCTTTGTTTAGACACGATACCAAGATGAGAATTTCGCCGCTCTTCTCTCTACTTAGATGGTAGTTATGAAATAGTCTTAGAAGTAGCCTGCTTTTCTAAAATTATAATCCTACTAATATTATAAATGTGAAAGTGTGTGTGTTTGAATGCTTGTTACTCAATCACGCAAAAACTACTGGGCCGATTGCGATGAAACTTGGAATATAAGTAGTTGGATACCGGGAATAACACATAGGCTTCATTTTATCCCGATATTCCCCCGGGAACGGGACTTACACAGGTGAAACTGCGGAGCGCAGCTAGTATAATATATTCTGTGACCAACACACAGCGCCATTTAGCCCCATGGTAAGCTGCTAAGCTTGTGTTACGGTGACTAGACATCAGATATATATTACTTATATTTATTTTTCTTTTGCAGATACATACATATTATACATAGAAATATACCTAGACCAGATACAAATATTTATTTTTAAGCATAGATATTTGCACCCAGCGGGAATCGAACCCGCAACCTTCCGCATTGCAGCCAAGCGTTCGCCCGACGCGCCACGGAGGTCGTCTAAAAGAAAGAAAAAACGAAGAAAACGTCAGGAATCTTATCACGTTTTCTTGGTTACGTTCCTTATCTGCTACGACACAGTGGTCAGAGACCTTTAGACGTAAGTTACCGTGAGTGGATATGTTAATACTCAAATGAATAATTTATATCTATCAGAGCGATGTTAGACGGTCCAATCCGCAGACGTCCATTGGCTATTTTGCCCCTGAATAGACATTTGGTTAATCAAAGCAATCTTTACCTAAGTACCTTTGTGTAGAAAGTACCTAGGCTATAAGTTGTATAAAATATAGCTGCGCCCCGCGATTTCACTCGCGTAAGTCCCGATCTCGCGGGATTATCGGGATAAAAAGTAGCCTATGTGTTATTACAGATTTTCACCGACCTATATCCAAGTTTCATGGTAATCGGTTCAGCGGTTTTTACGTGATTGAGTAACAAACACACATATACACATTTACGCAACACACAAACTTTCAGCTTTATAATATTAGTAGGATAAGATAGGAAATGACTCGAAGCGTTATTCAGGTCTTAGAGAATATGACTACGGTAGCCCCTGCGCATCGTAAAAGGCAACCAAAAAGGGTTTCAAAAAGGTAAGATCCATCGGTCTTTGTCGTAGCGCCAAAGTCAAAGTCAAAGTCAATTTTTTTTATTTAATTTGATGTGTTGATCACTTTAAATACGTCGAGTGTTCTTACAATTTCTATGACTCTAGTGTGGCTTCGGAACGCACCCTTCGATGAGAATAAGCCACAAAAACTCATGGGGTTTTTTGTGATCATGTTTTACGATCGTCAAAATACATATATATTTTTTACATTTTATTACCATGATCATAATATGATTCACATTGTCGCATATTTATGGTTATAGTGGAACCGGAGCAATATTCTACTATAAAAATTTAATAACAAAAGGTTCCAAAGTAATTCTATCTAGCGCCAAGCGGACTTGTCCATATTCTAACACGTAGACTGATGCAGCCACTAAAAAAGAAGGATTGCATCTTTTTCCCTTGTCAACTTCTTTCTTCTAAATAATAGTGTTACATGTACCATAATTGACCATCAGATCAGGTGAGATAGTAGGCAAACGCTCATCTATCGTTTGTTAAAAATGATAATATATTTACCTTTTTGTACGATATAAAGTGAATGTGTTGACCTTCGCAATTGTTGATACATTTAAATGTAAATAGTGAGAGATACGGGGTGTTTTCCCCAAAGTATCACCTGGGGTGAAATTCTAAAAGCAATGAAAGATACAAATGCTAAAAGGATTTACTGAAAAAATTCTACATTTCGAATCAATTCCAATCGTTCATTTTGTTGTTACTAACAGTCTGATGGTAACCTATAAAAGTAACTTATCTAATACTATTAGTAAAAATTGTTTTTTGTTTTTAATATTACCTGCGGGACTGGAACCTAGGACCTCCCCTTTTTAACGAGGCGCCTCTAAACATCGGTGTCCAGCGAGCTTCAGCAACAGGGTTGGATATATTTTGGAACACCTTTTTTTTTATTTTTCGGGTTAGGCTCGCTCATAAATTAGTCTTGATTACTTGGAAATTTCGAATTTCACATTACAAAGAACATACCTTCCTCATATTTTAGGACTAGCGGTTTGGGGGTCTGCGTTGATATAATAGTTCAATCACTCAGAAGTCAGAACTCACAATTTTAAGATGTTCTCTCATTGCGAGCATTCGCATGTAATGTAACGTAACGATTCGAGCAATACATACAGCGCGCACCTTGTGAGTCGAATCTATAATGTTACATTCCAAGTGAATGTTCGCGGTGAGTGTCTTTACTTGAACAAATCTGTTTATTATAAGTCTTCGATGTAAAAAAATTGCCAAATTAATACCACTTCAGATCTATGTATATAAACGTCTTGAACTTACGAGTAGTCTGAACTAATTCCTTAGCCTTAACAACTTACGTAAAGTGCCGTATATAAACAATCATTAGCTCGTCCAGTGTTGGCTATTTGGGTTTCAGTAGCAACGTTTTGGGTGGTCGCCACTTGGATAACTACTGGGGAATACGGGTGGAATGGATTCAGAACAAATAACTTTACTGTAAATTACGAAAAATGTAAAATATTTAAAAAGCGGGCTGAAAGACTTAGGGTACGCGGTAGGTTCGTACAAATTCATTCTTAAATTTATCACTCCTATCATAAGAATAGAGCTAAAAAAGCAGAATTAAAGGTACCATATGGATGCATTTACATAAAAGTAATTCATGTAGTAATTATTTATATGTATATCTGTTGTCTAGTATAGTACAAACCCTTTTTTTTTTTTTTTTTTTTTTTTTTTTTATGGTGGAGAAATGAGCCTTATCCATCGTCCCACTGCTCCAGGGGGGGAGCAGCGAGGTTATGTGGGGCTCCCTGCTGGCCTTATGTTGGTGGGCGGCCAGAGGTTTACCCACTAAAACTCCACCGGTTCCTCGCACGCCCGGTGCCGGAGTCGCGGGAACACGTGCGTACTCGTCCGCGCACCGACGGCGTGAGTCCGTTATCGGACCCCTCTCTCTCGAGGTTTCGACCTCATCCGCATGAGTGGCGCACGGGAACCACGTGCGCCTCGCTCGGGTCCTTACACGGCGACAGACCCCCCCGAGTCTGCCACCTACGGGCCCATTTATGGCGGCATGAGGTCGTCTATACGACCCCGGCGCCTCCCACGTCGTGGCCTACCTCCTGGTCGGCGAGCCCGCATGGGAAGGGAGGTTGTCACTTCCCGTTCCCTCTCCGCCTCCTCCTTGGCCGTCATAACGACCTCGGCGAAGTGGAGCATGGCCCGCCATGCCGCCCCGTCGACAACCATCGTCGACACTACTGTGGGGAGCGACAGATCGTGCCCCACTACTGCTCGTAGCTCATCCCGCTGTTCGCGCCATGCTACACACACTTCGAGCGTATGAACAGCGGTGTCCATGATGCTCGAGCAGTGATGGCATCTCTCGTCGGGTTCTCTACGGGCTATACGACACAGATACTTTCCGAAGCAGCCGTGCCCAGAAAGTAACTGTGTCAGCCGGAACGTGAGAACTCCGTGCTGTCGCTCTACCCACTCGTACAGTACCGGACGTATGGCCTCAACTGTGGCAAGCCCAGCCGTAGGTCGATCCAGTCGCTCCTCCCATCTTGCCATGGCGTATTCACGGAGTTCTGACCGGCGCCTCTCCACCTCCCGTTGAGCTGGTCGGTCTCCCCGCTCCAGCACCTCCTCGCGCCAATGGAACATGGCCGCGAGGGCTCTCGCGTCCAAGTCCCATGGCAAGACTCCGGCCATAACGCACGCGGCCTCATAGGAGACGGTGCGGTATCCGCGTATCACTCTCACGGCCATCAGTCTCTGCGACCGTCGCAGGACGGCTCGATTTTGTTCCGTAAGAGTGTCCGCCCACACCGGGCTTCCGTACATGGCCATTGAGCGCACTACTCCAGCGTACAGTCGCCGGCACGACACCGACGGTCCACCCACATTCGGGAGCAACTTGCAGAGGGCCAATGCAGCAGCATTGAGTCTCGGGGCGAGTGCAGCAAAGTGCGCCGTGAAGCTCCAGGTCGAGTCAAGGACAAGGCCCAGGTACCTCATCGACGTCTTCACATTCACCCGTACTCCGCAAACGTCCACGCGTAATACTCGTGGAGGTACTTGACGGGGGCTGTGGAAGCTTATAGCTTCACACTTCTCTGGTGCCACTTTCAGTCCCAACTGGTGAATGCGGGCCACCACGTCCTCCACCCCGATGGACGCCAGGGCCGCCGCAGTGTAAAATGTACTCCCCCGGGCGGTTACCAGCGTATCATCTGCGTAACAGAATACGCCCACGCCCGGGAGATTACGTCCACGGAGGACCCAGTCATACCCGATGTTCCACAGAAGGGGTCCGAGGACCGACCCCTGTGGAACACCGCGCGACATTTCTCGATTGCACGGTCCGTCTCGCCCCGGGAATACCACTCGACGATCGTTGAGGTAGTCGCCGATAAGGCGGCAGAGGTAGGGTGGCACTCGGTGGAACTGAAGCGCTTCCCTTATGACCGCCCAGGGGATGGTGTTAAAGGCATTGGCGATGTCTAGAGCCACCGCCAATACGACTTCACCCTGGGCAATTGCCTCCTCTGTAAGCGCTTTGACCTTGATGATGGCCTGGATTGTCGAGCAGCAAGATAAAAAAGCATCCCAAAATAATACTGATTTCCTTAAAAGTTAACCGTTCTTTCTCTCCGTGTGTCAAAAGGAAAAGGTTAGAGAAACTCTTAGAGAAAGTTTCGACTTCCTCCATGTCGTATTTGCATTCCAATCCCAATTTGGTCACACTCAAGTTGTTATGGCGAGAATTCCATTAAATACAGAATTAACCCCCATTGAAATAAAATTAACATAAGGATCGATAACATAAAAATAAACTTTATATACCTACCTTTCTGCGAACAGTAGACCTCGCGAGCACTTTTTCGGTATGTATTTAACCACCTTCAAAAAGCATGAGATTTTCTAATGAGGCTCACCTAGTGTTAGAGTTTTCAGGTCACCCTCAGGCTTCTAAATTGACTTAACGACTGCTATCAGAGATAACAACTGGAGTCAACTGCTAAACGTGCCTTCCGAAGCAAGCAGTAGCTCATAGAAACTATTTTTTGCCACACAAACTATGCTAGCTAAGTTAGTATGAAAATGCAAGAAAGCTTTGTTTAATGTTATTCGGAATAAAACTTGAAACTTGCGTTTTTAATCTTTTGTTATTATAATAATACCGACACACAACAATTTAAGGTCACAATAGGTATAGGTATCGATCTTTCTCAAATTACGCGTAAATGAGAATCAAGTTTTAATGATCATTAGAATTTGGAAAACATTGGGTACATAATTAAGGTAAGATAATAATTGAGCTTTATATTATCTTACTATATCCTCCCTATCCCACGAGGTGGCGGGTAAACTACTTAGTCTCAGGCAGGCGGATTGCCGTAAAATATAGCTGAATCTGTCACTTATCAAATTCAAACTTATTAAATCTGGATAGATTTAATTAGATAAATTTAGCGGGTGCTAAGCACAGCACCTACCTACTGCGCTAACCCCCGCCTCGGGATGCATCTGAGAATATCACTCGGAGAAGGAGGAAAATGTATGTTAGTTAATAATAGGGGTTAAAGTATGAAATTGCCGTTTTATTGCAATAGGTTCTTTGAATTGACAAAGAATCTTCATGGTTTGAGGTTTTCGAATGAAACTTTTTTCAAATGGTTTCTGTGATGTTCTTTTTTTAAAAAATGTGAATATCGACTTTCAATTGTTTTGTTATTCAATTTAGACAAGAAAGATGGATACTGCGAAAATTCGAGTGATTTTTGAATACGAGTTCCGACGCGGAACTAACGCGGCAGAAACAGCCCGCAATATCAATGCTGCGTTTGGAGAGGGGTCTACTAATGAACGCACCGTGCGATTTTGGTTTAAACGCTTTCGTGATGGAAATTTCGACTTAAAGAACGAGCCACGAGGAAGACCGCCCACACAGGTGAATAACGATGAATTGAGAGAGATAGTGGAAGCCGATCCTAGTCAAACTACCCAGGAATTAGCGGCATGGTTTAACGTTACCTTACCCACTTTATTGACTCACTTGCGTCAAATCTATAAAATAAAAAAATACGAAAAATGGGTGCCTCATGATTTGACTGATCTGCAGAAAGAAACGCGTGTTGAAACTTGTGTTGCCTTGTTGAACCGGTACAGAAATGAAGGAATATTGGATCGAATTGTAACATGTGATGAAAAATGGATTCTTTATGATAACCGGAAAAGAAAAATGCAATGGCTGACCCCAGGTCAAATGCCAGAACAGTGTCCTAAAGCAAAACTTACCAATAAAAAGGTAATGGTAACTGTTTGGTGGTCTCAGCATGGTGTTATTTACTATAGTTTTCTTCGATCTGGTCAAGCAATTACGGCAGATGTCTATTGTGCTGAACTCCGAACCATGTTGACAAAACTAGCAGTAAAACAGCCCCGACTCATGAATCGATCTTCACCATTATTGCTCCACGACAACGCGAGACCTCACACAGCACGAGAAACCATTTTGACCCTTCAGGAACTGCACTTAGAAACCATTCGTCATCCTCCGTATTCACCAGACCTTGCTCCAACGGACTACCATTTTTTTCGTGATTTGGACAATTATCTACGTGACAAGAAGTTTTCTTCCCAGGAGGCAGTACAAAATGCTTTCACACAGTTTGTGCAGTCTAGATCGTCGGAGTTCTATCGCAAAGGCATTAATAACCTTCCCATTAGATGGCAGCAATGTATAGATAATAATGGCAACTATTTTGATTAAATAAATTTGTTAAAAATTTAAAAAATAAACAATTAAGATTTTCAGTACAAATCGGCAATTTCATACTTTAACCCCTAATATTTTGATGTATCTTTTTATGCAGGTCAAAATGCGCGTCGCAGCTAGTTGTTATAAATAAACAATGGAAACTATTAATTCCTAAGCCCACATGACGTCATGACTCCATTGCTTCTATTTCTCGTCAGTACGCCGTATTTCCCAAAGGTCTTCCTGTAAAAAATACGCGCAGTACCATAATCCAATTACACGCACCGTATGATTTAGTGTTTAGTCATATTCTCCTTCAATTTTCCTGTTACTACCTTATAACCCTTTTTAGACTACGGACATTTTGTTGGCGGACAGTTTGTCGTACTGAAAAAAATTGCTTACATTAAATCTTTCAAGTAATCGACCGTGGAAGAGTCAACATAAATACTACCCTTTTTATAGAGCTTCTTTGTCAATAAAAAACCCCTTACAGTTTCGTCATGTCTGTTTCTCTATTTGTCGCGACTTAGCTCAGAGACGCTTAGTAGGTAAGTAAGAAGTAATTTCGCATAAGTATTATGCAAAGTTATGAAATAACTCGACAAGATAGTTTTTAGAATTTGTTAGTCGACAAAAGTTAATGTAGTTAAAACGATATCAGATACAACAAAAATTATAGAAAGGCGATGGTAGAGTATCCAATGCAATATCTAGTAAATAGAAAAAAAAGAAATAAAAAACATTTGTATTGCATAAAATAAAGAGAGCAAGGAACATGTTTAATAATACATTTTTACTGAAAAAACTGCCCAATCGTCCGATAAAAAGCCTGAATTCTGGGGGGATTCTTTACCTAATATATGTTTACGGGAATTATGGGATATGTTTGCGTACCTTGAAAGAAACGAGATGTTTTTTCCGCTCAGGTATTATTTTTTTGTTGTCTGTGAAAACAAAGTGATACGAGGCGAACTATTCAAGCCAAGTATTTCGTATAATGCCGACAAATATATTCACACTTAGGACAAATTTTGTTGTTTGTGATAAGTATAATAAGGGCTTACTTTGGTTATGCGGATAAACGAACGAATAAAAAAATATAGCCGACCACTGAAAAATAATATCATTTTTTGATGAAATTTATTGTATTCGATTGTCATCAAATAAGTCAATGCGAAAAAATGTTTCGTGAAAATACCCAAACTGGATATTTTAATTCAATTTGTTTGCAGTGCAATATCCAGGTATTATTTTAGTAATTCGTCAACGGACCATTTAGTATTGGAGATGTGAAAACTGAAAACGTGTATTCGGAATTCGGAATTTTGTTGCAATTCATTGATCGTAAATTGTTTTTAGTTTTTATTCTACTGACGTACCTTAAAACGGTTAAAATGGTAATAGAAGTGGCCGTTTTTCGTAAGCAAAACGCTGAAATGGTAAAACATCAAACACCACAACTATTGCCACAACAAAGCTATTTTTGGAGACAAATGGGATCATTTGATTTCGTAGAGACAAACGAACAACTAACTCATCTCTTACCCTGTTGTCGGTAAAAATAATAAAAATGAAAAATACCTGTAGACTTTTTAAATTCACACTATTTGTTAACATATTTACATTTTACCCCTCGAGATCAAGATCATTGTAACATGAACGAAACGTCGAGGGAAGAAAATAAATAATAGTACGCGATTAAGACCCGGTAAACTGTAAATATAATACCTTTAGAATCTCCAATTTCACAGTTTCTATAGAATCCAATTAATAATTGTTGCTTCTGTGCCGAACAATTTTGCAAATCCCACTAGAATTAACAAAAGTGAATCGGAAATACAAAATGTACCTACCAATTTATCTATAGTTGTTTTTTTAAGTGATCATGTTTTACAAATATTAGCGAAATAACATACATTTGTAAACCGGTCAAATGCAAGTTGGATTTGCGTGCGAAGGGTCCTGTACCAATATCACGATTGGATACCGAATCCTAAAAGTACTACTGGATGGTAATTTTAGGATTACACATTATCATGATGGCTGGTAGTGGTACAAATTAAATCGCGATATTGTTTCGTTTACATTTTAAAAATCACGTTTGTGTGTGGGAGTATCCCTCAAATATTTGTTTAATTTTATTTTTATTGTTTGATGTTATAGCGGCAACAAAAATACATCATCTTTAAAAAATTTCAATTGTCTAGCTATCACGGTTCATGAGATACAGTCTAGTGGCAGACGGACGGATGAAAGGGCAGAAGGGCAGATGGCGAAGTCTCAGTAATATGGTCCCGTGTATAGCCTTTATCGTCTTCGTTTACCTCCCGCGCCCCGTAAAAATTCGTAGTTAGTCCCGCCACCGCCGCCCGGCCGGCCATTCATAGACTAAATACTGTAAATACTTTAATAAACTTTTTAAATTCACACGATTTGTTAACATATTTACATTTTACAGGGCCTTAATCTCGGTCGGGTCAATGATCTTGGTCCCCTCGAGACCAAGATCATTGTAATATGATCGAAACGTCGAGGTAGGAGAGGTAAAATGTAAATATGTAAATACTTTAGTTTGTTATCGTGACTATTAATGTTTTGGTAGGTTGGCATACATGGACGTGAAGGTCAACGAAGTGTAAAAAGGATGAACGAACGCACTTCCGTATGGCTATTTTTTTAATTAGTAAAATCAGTATAATTCATAAATAAAGAGTTTATGCAGAGCCCGCGAGATTTGAAATTGAGTGATAATTGACCCAGAGGTGCTTCTACTTTTTTTAAATTGGGTTATAATTGACCCAGGGTGCCTTAAGAGGTTAGGTACGGAACCCTGAAAATATGTGAATAAAACAAAAAATAATTTCTATACATTTATGCCGTAGGTAAGAATGATGGCTTACCATCACAGTAAGCTATTCTGCAGAATTTTATTTTTATTTTTGTTGTTTTTAAACCTGTTAATAGACATGCCAAACACAGACTTGGACACATAAGAAAATCAACCTGATTCTAAGTATAATAAAATACGCATTACTGCATATTGGCAGTTGACATTAAATCCTTAGGCATCT
This sequence comes from Idaea dimidiata, assembly GCA_949358125.1. NCBI lineage: Eukaryota > Metazoa > Arthropoda > Insecta > Lepidoptera > Geometridae > Idaea > Idaea dimidiata. The sequence continues at coordinate 16,610,474 of OX442328.1, forward strand.
ACTTAATCTAATAAGAAATTGAAAGCACATTACTTACATATCACGCATCGCGGTTGTAAAAAGAAAATCACTGAAGGAGATGTCATGGAACCGATTTACATATTTAGAGATGGTAAAGTGTAATAAGGAGAGGGGCAACAAATACATAAGGTATTTTTAAATTTAATTAAAATTCATTTAGGGTTCATTTTTCAATCTGCAGATTCAAAGACATAATGTCGAATAAAATCATATATTCCATCAAATTTAAGAACATTTGAAGGTTAATTTCTATTTAAAGACATAATGTCGAATAAAATCATATATTTCATCAAATTTAAGAACATTTGAAAGTTTAATTTCTATTTAAAACATTGTGACCAGATGGCGGCGTTGTGTTAGTGGCAAAAGAAATATTTAATTTATAAAAACTTCAACTGTCTAGCTACAATGGTTCATGACATATAGCTTGAAAGACAGACAGACAAATGGACTGTGGAGTCTTAGTAAAAGAGCCCTAGAACAGTATTGTTAATATAGGTAAGTATTAAAATTGTGCAGTAAAACAGAATTGACTAATCTTACTGGGTAATATCGGAATAAAAATTTAATCCATCCGAGCGATAGCCCCGGTTGCATTCCTCATGGGAGCCCGCGGGTCCGCTTTCCTACTTCTGCCCGAAACACAAAATACATACTATGACAAGAAATCAAATTATTGGAGCAACGCGATGTCTTCGCATCTCATTGCGCCCATAATTTGACGTCCTTATTACATCCCATGACATGCTGTTTCCAATTTTCCATTCGGCTTATAATAATTTATGCGGATCTTACACCGTTTTTACTTGTATTTGGAGTAGGTATCGTGAATAAAACGTGAGATTACTCTAGATTCCAGTTTGATTCGAATTTCCCCGCGGAAAACGATTTCAGGATGATTTAGATTTTCAGTAATGGAAAAAGTTATGCGTGGTTATGTGTGCTCGTGAGGAGATCGATTTCGTCCGTATTTTTTCGCTGTCCGTGTACTTTATTACGTGAAATATTACTCCGGTTTCGTGATGTGCATAGCTAACCAAAACGTGGATTTTTTATAAAATGTTTAGTATAAATCTAGATCAAAATCGTTTCATCCACTGCCACTGACAGATACACAGATCCACATACACACACAGTCAGACACACCTAAAAATATAAAACAATTTTGAACAATTACTGGCATATTACCTTTGTTTTATTTCGGCCGTGATTTGTGCTAAAGATGATCTTTTGTTTCAGTTTCGAACGTTTCACTGGTAGACGTTGGTGTAAAATTACCCTACGATTAACTTCTAAGACAAAAAAGATAGTATTTTATAAGATTAATCGATTGTTTCTAAAAATACAAGTGCGCTTTTGTGACGAGTTTATAATAATACTGTTAGTAAAATAAGATTGGATATGCTAATATACAAAATATAACCAACGTTTTAACTTAATTTTCTAATTAAAATATCATTGTGCGCATCGACTAAAGGCTGTACTGCATCACAAGAGATTACAACGAACATCAGGGTACCTATTCTCTATCGCCCAAATACACGTTGAACTCTTGGCGAAATCACCACGAACATACATACCTAATATAAAAGTAAATTATCACTGGCTGGCTTGCAATTTCTGATACAGTTATTTTAACTTATCCGTAGACCCTTGAATTAAGTAAATTTTTTGTACCTTAAAACTTTTGTAAAGTCGGTTACCCACGATACATTTTCAGCCTCGTAATATGTTTAAAATGCCTATGTTTAAATATTCATATTTCTATGTTTAAAATGCCTTGAGCAATAAAAACAAAAAGAAATATCAAATTGGAGAGAAAGCGCATCTCATGTTGGGTATTACTGTAAAGTAAAACCACCTGAACCAGTTAATAAAAAGCTGCAAAGCTTGACCGGTAGATGGCGCTGAAACCAAGCCTTAGTTGGTAAAACAATTAGCGAGGAAAGATATGGCCGAAAAATTATACCATGTCACGTGATTCCTGTGTAGCTCAGTGGTTAGAGCATTCGCCTGGTTAGCGAAAGGACGCAGGTTCGAATCCTGTCATGGGGATTTTTTAGATATATAATCCTTGCTAAAAATATTTCTATGTCGTACTATGTTACTGTAAAAAATGTATTTTGCATTGTTTTATATAAATGGTATTCGTTGTAGTTGACAATATTTAAAAAATAGCTAGTTAAGAACCTGCACAAACCTAATAACGTGACAGGGATCATAGGGCTTGCAAATTTCAGATGTGTAAAAAATGGACGTAAGATGCGACTATGCAATATTTTAGTGAGTAAAATCAAACAATTCCTAATAACAAGATAACTATTACTAATTTAGTTAAACTGTTCTACCAATTTCAAGTGTATGTTATTATGCTTTAATACAGAAAAAAATAGAGGTTTTACGTGACGTTTAGCTGTAAAATGAAAATGTCGGTTTTAAACGAGTTGTTTTAGATACATTTTTTCCGTTATAAAAGTTAACTAACCGTGTAAAAAACTACCAAAATGAAGACAAGATAATGAAAATAAAATACCAAAATAGTATTTCCGAATGTTTTGGTAATTACTGAGAAATATTGAGATTCCTGCCGCCAATATCTTCAGTATGTCCCCTTAAGTATAGATGCTAACCCATACCTACTCAATTAATTGTTAAATGCTTAAATACTTATTTAACTACAAAAGAAGTAAGGAAAATACATTTATAATTTTCCAATACCTAAAATGTTGTCGAGCTGACCGCACGTTTTCATATCACGTCACGTTACGTCTCCTTACAGAATAGGCACCTCGGTTTCAGTAGAAGCTGACAGCAGCCGAGTTATTTAATAATGAATGGCTTTGCGGATGCAATTAGAAGCACAGCCTTTTGACCTCCCCAGGGATTTATAACATTAACCGTCAAGCTAGATGAAACACTCATTTATTATTGCATTAATTAGATTTCCTTACAGGTACGAGACTAAAGACCCTTCTTTTAAAATCCTTAAGGATTAGCATTTTCTTTTTAAAGTTATAATAAAATTAATTGAACCGACATCGCAAAACATCCTACTAGTATTATAAATGTGAAAGTTTGTATGTAAGTAAGTTAACACTACAAAACCGATTGCGATGAATCTTGGGATGCAGATAGTTCGAGATCTATTACATTTGTCACATAGACTACTTTTTATCTCGATATTTTCATGAAGTCGAAACTAGGTACATATATTGCATATTTAGAATAGTTTTTTTTGTATTCAATTTTTTTGCACTCGTTTACTAGAAACGTACATCTACAAAATCCAAACGCATGTGGTTTTTGTAGATAAATAATAGTTTCTCTTTTATTAAATACAAGCTACACCCTGCGGTTTCACCCGCGTAAGTCCCGTTCCCGTTTCAGTTCCCGCGGGATTAAAAGTATTCTATGTCCTTCTCCTGGTTCTAAGCTATCTCCCCACCAATTTTCAGTTTGTTACTCCTTCACGTAAAAACAAAAGTAGTAGAGTAGACGTTTGTTACTCCTTCACGTAAAAACAAAAACAGAATTACCTACTTTATGTCAATGCTCGACCAATGAGTAAACAGAACACAGTCACAAAACCGAAGGAAAATTAGTTTGAAAACTTTGCATGTCAACTCCAAAGGGGTACCCGACCCATATTCACATAAATGTCACAGTTTGTCAGTCAACATTACGTCATAAATCCATTGCCGTGTCGTGTCATTCGTCACGCGACTGACGTGACGGATTACAAGTCAAGTCGGGAATAAGGAGAACTTGACGTATACAAAACTATTCTGTTTATTTTGTACTAAAGTGTGTATGTAGAAGATATTTCAGTTTTATATGATCGATTTACAAAAAAAAAGATTTGGTTAAACCGAATCCTTATATTTTAGACAAAATGAATGGATCTAATATCCATAACATTTTAGTTCGGTTATGTTTTTGCATATTTGACGTTTCGGTTTTGAGACAATTAATACTAAAATTATATTTTTATTTTAAGTGCTTAAGCCCGCACTGGGCGTTCATAGAACTATTTTTAATGAAAAGATATATTCACAAAAACACAGCGCAAGGTCTACGTCAGGCGGGATTCGAACCAACGCATCTCAATCCAATCCGGGGAATGCGACTTAGGCTATGCAAGGCCTAGGCTTATGCTTAATTAATACTAATATCTAGTGCTACCGGTCATTAGGGACGGTTGCTCGGTTAGTCGGTTTGCTTGTTTTTGTCATAATAAGAGTATTATTTTTGTAGATTAGTGGATAATTTCTTCTTTGAAAGCATATTCCACGAATATTTTAAATGCAAAAGTTTGGATATTTATTTGCGTTTCAATTACTCACAACCGCATACCTAAACAGATCAAGTTGAATTTTGGCACTAGTTTATAAACTAGATTATGGACCACATAGGTAAGATATGATGTCCCAGTATTTCCACTGAAACGGGAACTATGCGGGTAAAACCGCGGGGCTAGTAGTGAAAAGATTAGTTGATACTAAAGTTAAAATGGTAGTCAAAACAGTGTATTTTAAGACAAAAAAGTAAAACAAAAAAAAAAGAAACTTTTAGTTTAGTTTTTTTCGTTTTTATTATTTTTCGAATACGCGACAAATATTAATTTCGGTAGCGAATTCACAAGTTTTAGCAAGGTGCTATTTTAAAACGAATGCGGTACCATTTCGGTGTAAGTACTTTATTCGAACTCCCTGGCTGAAGTTAGTGCGTTATTTACCTGAACTGGCATTAACAGCCGAACCAACTTGTAAACAAACAAACTTTTGATTTAAGACTACTGTTTTTGTGGGTTATTCTTTGAAGTTCCTTTTGTTAATACCCCTGAGTATAAAGGCTGTTATTCATAGGACAAGAGTAATAAAGCACGCAGAGGAACAAAGACCCTGGAGCTCTGACTCGTGTTAGTAAATGCACCGGCCTCAGTATCGGAATTTCGATGACTTCGCTTGTTGACAGAAATTAGTCCTTTGGCAAGCCACGATCGAAGTTTCCCATAAAACTTTTTTTTACACGCATAAGAAAAGCATTTTACTGCTATCTCACCTGATGGTAAGTGACGATATTTTAGTCTATGATGTAACACGCTGATCTAGAAGAAGGAAAATGGAAATAAACCTTTAATTTCCAAAAAAAGACAGATAGATATATAGATTATAACTCTTTATTGTTACAACAAAATAAAATTACCTACATTTGAAAGAAAAAACATAAGTAAACAAATAAATTCTAAATAGTACAATGGGCTTCCTTATTCACTTAAAACGATATCTTCCAGGCAGCTTTGGATGGACAACAAGTGACGAAAGTGTGCTGAAAACTGTAGCTTTAAAAATATCGATAACAATTTCAAAATACGAATTGATACGTGACAAGATTCACCCACAAATGTACAATACGGACAACAAATTTACAATGTGAAATAACGTGACGTACCGCAGCTAGTCACGGAAATTTTACGTGAAATTTCACATATAAAACGTACTAACCTATACAGCAAAATGTCTGAACTGAAACTACCTTTGTGAGGGGTTTTACCATTTTATCCGGGGACTGGCTCAGTTGTAGAGTTTAATAATCGAGATGCATTGGTCTTGCATTTCGTTCTATGGGTTTGTGTTGTGTTTACCTAAAAGTGCATCGGTTTGGTTAGGTTTTTGCCTTGTATTGGTAGATACCTAAAGTATTTGTAATTTAAGATTATCAATTTACAACATGATATACTTTTTAACTCATTTTCCGAATTCCGTAGCAATTTTAAAATACCCCTTCTGGTCAGATGCCCACATCATATAAAGAAGACACTCCAAATTTCTGTTTTCTACTATCAGCGGTTTAGGCTGTGCGTTGATCCATCAGTCAATCAGTCAGTCAGGATAAATTATTTTATAAATATAAATAAGATCTATCTATCACCAGTAATGTAAACTTTCTATTAAACTGCGATATAACCCAAAACGCTTTAAATTAGAAACCAAAATTAACTCCACGCAAAGATTACTCCGACATGCCTGTCAACGATGACATACCCTATTTATTTTGAACTCTATCTCTTTCGTATAAGGTCGTAGTTAGAGCTGGAAAGTGGGCTGCATATTTACGTTATTGGTTTTCGCTCTGTAGAGCCGAAATGTGGCGCAGGAGAGGCATTTACCAACCTAGAGGTAGATTAACGTTCAAGCTATGTTTATTTAAGTGGGGACATCTATTGTGACTTGTAATTTGTGTACCAGGCAGGAAGCAGATTAAGGGCATTTTCGATTAAGGGCTCGGAATGAGTAGGTTTTCTTACATGATAATCTTGTTTTTTCGTTTGTTGCTTTTTTCTCTACTTATGTATTAATTAAACTTAACTAAATTTAGATTTGGATTGGATAAAATGAATTTAGATCGTAGTTTAAACTTACATGGTTGGTTTCATTACAACCAATATATCGAGCTCCGTAAAAATAAATTGAAACATGGTAAATGCCTTGTTATTTAATCATATTTGAAAAGGATCTATATTGAATCTAAATTCGAACTCTTGATCTAACTCTGAATTTGTGCATTTTAATACACGATAGATGAGCGTTTGACTACTAGTTTTTTACCATATGGTAAGTAATGATGGTCTAAGATGTAACACGCTAACAGATCCTACCCGACTTCCTAATTGGCTGCACTAGTCTACGCTTAGTGGAACACCGGTATCGGAGTCCGCTTAGCGCTACGACTTAGACCAGTAAGTGATAAAACCCACCGATGAAAATCTAAGCTAATATCATTTTAGTCACAAAATCAAAATGATAAAAATGGTCATGAAAAAAGCCTTAACTCGGCCCACATGGTTCGAAAGTATTTGGGACGAGTACCAGGTTTACTCATTAATCTCATTTCTACGTCTCAAGTTCTTATAAGAAGTACGTCATTAAAAGATCTTAATGATGTTGACTTGGTATTTTGTTCTTTCTTTTCACAGAAAGCTATATTTTTTTGTGAAAGTTCATGGATCTGAGTGTATCTTAGTTTTTTAACCGATTTCCCAAAAACTGAAGGAGGAGTTTCCTAATTAGCCGTTAGAAACTGCATGTACCCCGTATAGGTCGTCTGGAAGAGATCGCTTTCAGTGATAAGGCCGCCCATTGTATCTTTCTTATAATTGGCTGTAATTTTTGTTTGTATATTGTTTTATAAAGTGTTGCTATAATTCAGTTTTATGTACTTCATCTTATTTAATTTAAAACTGCCCGACTTTATAATATGTATTAACAAAGTCGGGCAGTTTTACAGTGAGCCACTGAATACAGATAATTCAGTCAGTTTATTTTTTGTGTATTTTCAAACAATAAGAAAGTCAGTTAAAATATCAATTACTAGCTGCGCCCCGCGGTTTCACATGCGGAAGTGCAAAGCGCGTTATCAAGGGCACGGGCGGCCGAGCGGTTGCACTTTTTCGTTCATTACTCGGTTTTTACTAGATGGATTTCGAAGCAAAGTATACCACGACGTTCCTCGAAAATAGAAATATCCAATATTGAAAACCAAATTCAAATCGGATTAGTACTTTTAAATTGTATAAGGAACAAACAGAGAAACAGACAGACAGACATGAATTTTAAAAATTATGTAATTTTGTTCTACTACTTATCCTAAGTCCACCTTTTTCAAATTTACTTCCGAGTACAGACTTTTTGTCCTCTCTTCCTTTATTATGAGTATAGATTATTAAAATGAATTCCATTCGTGTTCAATACGGTCTCGATCCAGAGCTTAACGCTTGTCGAGTCTGAAAGTAGGTAACGTATTTACCGAATTTTACTGGTGACAGCGATAAGCCCGACTCCAGGTGACATGGTCTTCAAATAAATATTTATTGCGGGACACACGGGTGATTTTAAAACTATGTGTCTTATTTCAAAACTAGTGGTACCTATTTGTATTAATTCAAAGTGTAACAAACTATCAACCGATTTGGCATAACTATTATCATTATTTTAATTTTTTTTTAAATTTTCTGTAAAATCACTGGAAAGTGGTTCGTGGGAGATTTTTTATTATGGGGTGGGGTAATTTCTAAGTAGCAGCTGACAGTTACTTACAACAGCCATGTTATGAGACTGACCGCAGGCGTCAAATTGTCATTGTATTGGACCCTGTAGTAACCTTATGAAATCCATCGGGTATTTTGATAAAGAATAAATTCCCATTTAATTATTTTCTATTTAGTATTATGATAAACAAGTCTGCGGTCTATAGTTTTGGAACAGGTGTGTGTACGATAGGCGGATTAACACAAGACTGGTTAAATTTGTATTTCGAATTTGGAACCACGATTTCGATTTCGGTTTTTGCGCATTGATTAATAAATCAAATGTATTTGTATACTTAATTGAAATTGTACTGTTTTAGATAGTGCAGATAGACAATAACTTTACCATTAATTTCTACAATCGAATTCTGTGCTTATTCAGAATTGAAATCCTACCCTATCCTACTTATAATAAAAAGCTGAAAGTTTGTGAGTATGTGTGTATGTATGTGTGTTTGTTACTCAATCACGTAAAAACCGCTTCACCAATTGCGATGAAACTTGGAATATAGGTAGCTGGAGACTTGGAATAACATGCACACAGGCTACTTTTTATCCCGATTATCCAGCAGGAACGGGACTTATGCGGGTGAAACTGCGTGGCGTAGCTAGTAGTAGATAAAACACTACCCTTCTCCAACCCTTCTCTTTTTATCCCTAACCGACAAAAGTTAACCTGTCGCGCGTCAGACGCGCCATCTTCCTTTGATATAACCACAGAATAGGCGATAGTCACAAAAAAACGCTACGAAGACGCATCTCCTCTACAACTTATCCTTCCTTAGTATTCCAATGCTTAAAGTTTTTGGGTTTGGGGAGCGATTTATTATGTCAACACCGTACCATAACAGGTAGAATAAGTACTCAAAGTCTGGCACGGCGGTAACTTTATAAAAAAACACGAGGTTTTTAATTTAGAGACGTTTATTCGCCATTGAGGCTTCTTACAGACTACTTTGATTACATTTTGAACTTATAATGAAAGCTTAACTAGACTAAACATCCTTTTCGTAGGAATGCTTGCATCATCTGTTTTACTCGTGGAATATTCCTATGAATTTGCTGATGACACAAACATTACCTGGGATTGAGGGGCCGTAACTCCTCCCCTCCTAGTGTCAAAACCATTTTCAATATTTTCCATAGAAATATGGTTTTGACCCAAGTTTCTACAAGATGTAAGCTTATTTCTAAATTTAATGAAAATATAAAAGCTTACAAAAATGATTATGATTACATATAAAATAATTGTTCCTAAACTAACACTTTTTAATTCCATAAAACTCTTATTGTTACTAATGTCACTTTTCTTTAATACATATGATAATGCGTGAAGTTTTGTTATATGGACATCATCGTAGTATGCCGGTGAGATTCTTTCTTCAGCAGGATACTCCACTTCAGGTAGAGTCAGCAGGGGTAGTGGTCGATACATATCAGGAGCCATGTTAGTAATTTTTCTTTTCAGGTAGAGTCTGCTTATGTTGATTTCACAGTCATCTTCCAGTGTAAGTATATATGTCCCCAGGACATCATATCTAAGGACCTCGTTGGTGCAGTACCGGGTCACCGTGACTTTCTTGTTCGTGAAAAGTATCCATCTGTCTTTTTGTATACGTTCCAGTCTCACGCCTTCGATGATTACTGGTAATGGTTTGCAGGATGTAACATTGTTTTCGTATGAAACTAAGGAAGCGACGCAGTTGTCTTTCAGCAAGGATGACAAACTGTTTTCAGGGCACAGGAACAAAGAGTCTTCAATCTGAGGGCACGGTTGAGCGAGCGAGATGGTTTTAGACCCCTTTACCAAAAGGATAGGGTATTTAGGTAAAATGACAAAGGTTTGGTTTAAAGGACTCAATACAGGAAGAGGGTGGACTCTGTAGTAGGTATAATTAGAGGTTTCTACAATTGGTACTTCAATGATGAATACTATCTGGTTCTGTTTTACATAGGCTTTTATGTTAGAACACTGTTCTAGGTTCAGTACATTTTCAGAATTTACAGAATATGGAAACTTTACAGATTTTTCTAATGGACTTAAAATGTTCAGGAATTCTTCTGTATTAATAATGGAACTATGTATAGTATTAACTTTACTAAAAGCTAGTGCGGTTTCGATCTCATCCAATATAGTATAGAGAGTTTGAAAGTTATGAAGGAAAATGTTAAATAATGTAGTCAAGCGCTGTATGCTTGCTGTTTTATTGATAGATAGTTCCATCTCATTGAGTTTTTCCGTAATTTGGATGAAATTGTAACGGGTAGAATTTGCAAAATGTTCCACTGTACCAATCATTTCGGTAATCAAGGTCATTTTATTTTCAAACGCGTTTTGTTTTGTTATTACATTGCCAATCAATTGATCATATTTTCTAGCATCGTCATTATCTAAATTTCCAGATACAAGTTTAATGAGAGAACCTAAAGGGTTTATGAGACCTCTCTTGATTCTGTTTATAGGGACCATCTGACGATATTTTTCTACAGTGATGTTTTTGATAAAATTTACTTGATTTATTACATTACTTAATTCAGAGCCAATAGTATCGATTTTTAGGGAATGTGCAAAATTATTAACTAAGGTGTCAAATTTGTCAATGTTTTCTTTCAAGTCATTGTGAACTAATTCCAGGTCTAGTATTTTAATTAGAGTCCAATTGTCAATTTGAACCTGAGCGAGTCCCTGTCTAACTGGTAATACTCCCGGGTTCTTTTCAATCTTCTCTAGAAGATGGCCCTGGCTGTGGGCTATCAGAAGCAGGATGCACCTGTGGAGGACGTTTAATATCTTTAATGTGGACCTTAGTGTCTCGTCCCTTAAGTCTAATGGGAATGGTGTTTCTGACAATTGCTCCTGTAATTTCTGCTTTTGAATACCGAGGTTTGTCTTTGCTTCTTCTGTTATTTATCCCTTTTATAAAAACGTTATCACCTTCATTTATGTTAAACTCTTTCTCTCCCCCTCTTTTATCTATAATTCGTTCCTTAGTGGCTATCATTTTATTGGTAAGATTTTCATATAGGTGTTTAGTCCTACGGCAATGCTCTTTTACAAGATGTTGCGTATATTGTTTGTTAAAATCTACGTCAAAGGGATCATTTGATTCAGTATGACCAAATACTACCTCAAAAGGTGTAAGTCCGGTAGTAGAGTGAATTGTTTGATTATACGACATTATAGCGTATGTCATTACTGAACTTGCGTCGGTTAATTTTTGTTCATATTTAGCTAGTCTATATATTTCTAGAATTGTTGAATGAAATCGTTCTATTAGTCCTGTAGAGTTAGGGTTATGCGGTGTAGTCAAGTGCAAATTTATTTTATAAAAGCTTAAGGTTTCCTTTAAGAGTGTATTGTTGAATTCTGAGCCTGGGTCTGATGTTATTCTATTTGGAGTTCCGTAAAATGAAAAATATTTAATGAGCGCTCGAACTACTTCAGGCGTGCTGCGATTTGAAAGTTTGAAGGCTTGTCCTAATTTACTGAATGCATCTATGATAGTTAAAAAGCTAGTTCCTTCTATGGTAAATATGTCCATAAAACATTCTTCGAAAGGTTTTGTTTGAGTTTAGGTTAGCTGAAGCACTGGCTTTATTGGTTTACGGTCGTATTTCATTGCTTTGCTCGTTTCGCATGCGTTTATTACGCTGGCTACTGTTTGCTCCATATTGTGCCAGAAATAAGTCCTCCTTAAATGTAGTAGAGTTTCTTTGATACCACGATGGCATGTCTTTCCTTGGTGATATTTGAGGACTACGTCCCGTTGTTCGTTTTCATCTTCTATATAAACTACGCGTTCGGTGCATTCAAAGAGTTTTACTGCATTTTTCTTAAAAAGGGTTAGGACAGCTTCGTTGAAATGTTTCCTATGTAATTTGTCTTCAAAATAAAAGAAATACCTAGTTTTGGGTCTAATATATTCTTTAAGTAGTTGCTTAATAAGATCTATTCTATTAAGAGGCATATGCACTTCAAAAACTTTTTGTTTATGTCGTGATAAGTCTTTTACTGATATATTGTCTCGGTTCCAAGTAAAAACTAGAATTTGGTTAGGTTTAGTATCTATGGCTTCATGTGAAATAGGAATTCCGTCAGTATCTATGTCGTAAGCGGAATGAGCAGTTTCCGTACTACTGCTGCCACAATCTGGATGTTCAGATGCCGTAAGAGTGTCAGACATTGAAGGGATGGAATAAGGTGATCTTCTGCCTTGAATGATCTGCGTCTTTTCAGAATCAGTGTCTGAGATTTCGATGAAGCTCTTGGGCGTATTTACGATCATTGATCCGTTCTGACCGTCATTTAATGCATTAATTTTGATTCTGGATAGAGCGTCTGCATTTGGATTTTGTTTTCCATTTTTATCAACGTTCTGCTCGCATAAGCTATAGTTGAGATGTTCCAATTTTATGTTATTTAAATTTTCTTTTAACATGTTATCTATTTCTATATCGTTAGTGTCATGAGTAAAATTAAGCTCACATTTAGAAAGGGTTTCATTATTAACTTTAGTTACCTTAAGTTGGTTATTGAAACACAAAGAGACCTTTTCGTCGGATAAATTCTGAATAACTGTATAAGCGAATGAGTCTACACATGTAACTAATGCTGAAGGCATACGTACTCCATTTCCAAAATCGATGAAGTTTATTATGGCTTCGCCATTAGGTAAGTCTGTGGGGACTTTAACTCGAGTCTCGGAACGAGGATCTAAATACAGTTCATAAGGTGGGCTATATACTATTGGGATTTCATGGTCGCGTATTCTCAATACTTGTTTGTTCATGTCTACTGATGCACTCAATTGTCGTAATAAATCAGCGCCAATGAGGCCGTCGTAACGAGGATCTACACTGTATAAATAAAATTTATGTTGACCTGCGGTTTTAAATGATTTTAGCAAAGGGATATGGATGACTTTATTATGTCTACTACGAGCATGGGTACTAACAACTTCAAAGGGTTCTTGGTAAATGTAATTTCGGAAATATTTAAAGGCTAAGGCTGGATTCATAAATGATCTAACGCTACCGGTGTCTATCATAAGGTAAGCATCTATTTCTGGTAAATAAATATGTGGAAGGCGTAAAATACTATCGCAATTTAAATTTATTATTTCAGTCTGGTCTGTTATAGTCTCGGAAAAATCCTGATCGTTAGGAGGTTCACTGTCAGCTGGTGAAGTTTCCTGGATTTCGAACTGGTCGGAATTATAAAAGTTTTCGCACATAGCTTGATTATAGATGTCAGCGTCAATTTCAGGTTCGTTAGGGTAAAATACGTCAGTACCTAACATATCTTCATCTATATAATTGTTACGGACCGTTCTCATAGAGACATCGGTGTTCTGTTGCTGTGGTCTCTGTGGTGGAATGCCAAAACGGAAACCTTGATTATTATTACCAAAATTTTGTGGAGGCCTATTTAGGTTTTGATTTGGTATGCCGAATTTAAAATTCTGTTGTTGTTGGGGAATTCCAAACCTGAAGTTATTGTTTCCTTGATTGAATCTATTAAAATTCTGGTTTGGCTGAGAATTTGGTCTAAATCCGGAGTTCTGGTTTATTCCAAATTTAAATTGATTGGGTTGACCAAATTTATTTTGTACATTAAATTTATTCTGTAATTGATTTTGCGTATTCTGGAAAGAGGTTTGTGGAGTAAATCTGTTTGCAAAATTATTAGGTATGCCAAATTTAAAATTACTGTTGCTAGGAACCAATTGCTGTTGGGGTTGAACCGGTTTTGAAGAATTTTGTTTCATATTATTAAAAGCGTCGTATTGATTCATGAAGTTGTGCTCTTCCATAACGATGGTAAGTGCATCTTCAAGGGATGCTACTTGTCTTTGCCTAATTATCCTAATCACTTCTTTAGGTAAGTTATTTAGGAAAATGTTTAATGCGGTGTCATTGTAAATAATCATGCGGGCCGCTTTTACACCCTCGTCAGTTAATAAGTTTACCTTTGCAAATAAGGCACTTCTAAGGGCTTGTACCCTCTTACAAAAATCGGGGTAGGTTTCATTATGTTTTATTCTTAAGGATTCCAATTCGATTTTAATACATTGTTCGGACCTGCTGTCACCGAAATGCTGGGAAAGTAGATCTTTGAGCTGTTCCCAAGTCCTAACATCTGTGCGTTCACTTACTAATACCGCGGCCTTACCGGCTAATCGGCAGGTGATACATTGATAGATGTACGCGTTTTGAGCAACGGTACCTGCTCCGCGAAAATTAGTAACGACGTACTCACATTTTTGGATGAAGAAATTAAGTAGGTTTTCGTCACCCTCATATTTAGGAATTAAACATAAAATTTCTTTTGGAATAAGTTGAATTTGTTCCATTTTTGAAAAATAAAGTTAATAAAACACACAATAAAATGCACACAATAAAATTCAAGATCGAATTTCTAAAAGTACACGTGTGTGTGTGTGTGTACACACAAATTGTAAAATTTGTAAAAGTTGTAAAAATAAATTGTAAAAGTAAATTGTAAAAACTGTAAAATAATTTTCTTTTTAAAATTCAATTCAATTTTTAAATAAGGTCGATTAAAAGGAAGCTATTCATGTATTCCCTTTAGATACCTTTAGATTTTAATATAAAATTTCATTAACACTGAATATTTTAAAATTCAACAAAATCAGATAGTTTCACTTAACACTAATGTACTCGATTGTACGATGCGGGAATAAGAGGCCGAAGAATGGATAGGCAAGGAAGTTTACTCACCATCCGCTCGAGCTCATCTCTCCCAGAAGTTGACCGCCGCGCAGTGCCGAGTTATTTATTTGGTTCGTCAGATTTTCCGCGAATTTACGTGAATAAGTTTGGATTCACTATGTAATTTCACTTATGAAAAATCCGCTCCGGCTGCGCCACTCAAAGTCTGGCACGGCGGTAACTTTATAAAAAAACACGAGGTTTTTAATTTAGAGACGTTTATTCGCCATTGAGGCTTCTTACAGACTACTTTGATTACATTTTGAACTTATAATGAAAGCTTAACTAGACTAAACATCCTTTTCGTAGGAATGCTTGCATCATCTGTTTTACTCGTGGAATATTCATATGAATTTGCTGATGACACAAACATTACCTGGGATTGAGGGGCCGTAACTAAGTACAAAGATTTTAATGAAAATTGTTTGCATTGTTGTTGACAGAAATAGGTAGGTAGGTGCAAGGCTTATTTCATTTATTGACTGAACGTCAGTTCTCTGTGAAATTTCATTTATCAGGGCGGTGAGTGGTACGGTCTGCAATATCTACATACGGACGGACGTATTTATGTACGTAGGTAAGTTTTGGAAATTCGTTGAAATGAGTCATTGCCCATTTAGAGTTCCGTAGGTACCTTGTATTTTAAAATGTATATTAAAAAATTACGCCTTCAACCAATATACTTATAAGGGTGTGTTTAAACATAAGTATAGTCAGAATACGACTTGAGGTACAAAGTATATATTTTAAAGTTTTATTTTTTTCAAAAACGGTGCATTAGGTAATTGTTGGTTATTCTGCTGCATATCACTAAAGCTTCCGAAGTGTAAGTTATTAGATGCAGAATAACCGGAAATGAATAAACCGTTATTGAAAAAATTAAACTTTAAAATATTCATCTGGTACCGTCGTATTCTGACTGTAGGAACCTACTGAAGATATGACATCAGAAGGAAGACAGTTGTGAATAGGCACTGCGGTAACGCTACCGGAAACTTTATGATACTTTTGATGTTTTAATCGTCATTCATCGACTTCGTCTTAGTGCCCGCAGCAATGTTCATTTTATTTTTCATTATCCTAAGTCCCCTAAGACCACTTTTTTTTAATTTACTTCCAAGTACAGACTTTTTGTCCTGTCTTCCTTTATTATAAGATTTAGTCCGATGCGTAGCTGAATCCTACTATTCTACTAAAATTATAAATGTGAAAGTGAGTGTGTTTAGATGTTTGTTACTCAATCATGCAAAAAATACTGAACCGATTGCGATTAAACTTGGAATATGAGTAGTTGGATACCGGGAATAACACATAGGCGTCATTTTATCCCGATATTTCCGCGGGAACGGGACTTACGCGGGTAAAACCGCGGGGCGCAGCTGTTGTGTATATTTTAGGGTTGGGGTACCAAATTGTAATAATAGTACGGAAACCATCGTACGCGAAATCGATTCGCACTTGACCGTTTTTTTTTAAATATTTGAAAGGTGCATTACCCGTGGGACGTAACGAAACCGGAAACTGGAATAATCCGGAAATACCCTGCGGGCCGAGCTCGTAAAAACTAGTAGGTACCTACATCCGGTTTTAACAACCGTAGGTTCGCTTCGTTATGAAATAGAGCTTGGTTTTTAAATTACAATTCACTAAGTATAAGACTATCACTTTAACTTGGTTTGTGTATTGGGACAACGTTTCTTAGTGCGGATCGCGGGTCTGGTTGGGATGATTTCATAGGAAAGGGAAAGGGTAATACATAATTATTAACAAATTTTATTTAAAAAAATCATTCTAGGTTTTCCAGTTTTCATAAGGAAGATCTTTAGAATCGGTTTAATTTTAATAACTTCATTGTAAACATATCTTTTAAAAATCACTCGCCCGACCTTCAATTTAACGTTTACAGTTTTACACAGATGTGTGACCGTTATAAATTACACTTATTTAGTTTTAAATGTTTTATGTGTGTTTGTTATGTAATGTATTAATTGTTGTAAAGCATGATTCTATATCTACCTACGCACATTTTTTAGAAACTTTACTTTTCCTCAGTTTTTAAAATAAGTCAATAAAAACGCAGAAAAATGTGTTACATTACATTAAAGCAAACTAAATTTAGTTTTCCTATACCTTCGAATAAATTTACTAGGTGAGAGAAAAAAATATGCGGAAAATATTGAAGTGTTGAAAGTTTTCAGTTTTAATTTTTTTTTGTAGGTTGCCGGTCGGTTCTTTGTAACTCGATTTAGGAGAGAGTGGTTTATTTCACCGGAGCGAGTAGAAATTTTGCTATGTTTTTGTCACCTGACAGGATTTGTTGCACGATCAACTGAAGGACAATAAGGCTGGGTTACACAGCTTACACAGCTATCGTCGTCGGATTAACTAGCCCGGCAATGAATTTATACTGCTCTCCTATATTATAAGAGACCAAAAGTACAAAAGTAAAATATTGAAGCTTTTTTAACTCGGCTCTGGCGGCCGGATTTCATACGTTGCAAAGTAAAACTTTTCGGATATTTACTCACACATCTGAAAAAAGATGACTCAAAATTTAACCGTTGTTAATCTATTATCCACCATCTAGGTAATATAAGTAGCCCGGATTGACAAATATCTATATAAACATCTAAACTTTCGCATTTATAATACTAAGGAGATTACCACTTACGAGTTTTTACATTTTATGAAGTAACATTAACGACCAAAACAGTGTCTATTAAAGCTGTGGAGATAATTTTTGTTTAATATAAACACGAATTACTACCCTCATTTCCGATTCCGGTCTGAAACGTCTACTCAGCATGTCCCCGGAATATTGTTAATTTTCCGCTTTCATCCAAATATGACCTTAGTTACTTGAGCCACAGATTCAAAACAATTTATCGGTTAAAGATGTAATGTGACGCACCTATGATGTTACTTGTAAATCTAATCAAAACTAATAAAATGGTTTAAGCAACGATGCCACAGATAGACTAACAGAGAGACATTCATGTTTTTTTCGTCGTGGTTAAAATAGGCACATATAAATTGAAGTGAAAGAGTAACAACCTCACATACATACATACATACAAACTTTCGCGTTTATAATATTAGTAAGATGAACGAATTGGGCCAAATTTAATTTGTTTTGATTTGCATGTAGCAAATAAAGAGCTTTTTTGGATCAATATAGATTTTCTGTATTTAAGTGATGTTTGATTTTATTTTTAGTCACTATTCATCTATAGATGTCGACAAAAGTTATATCTATAAGTACGCCATTGAAATTGCGTCGTTTAAACGCTTTGCGTTCTATATACTACACTTAAAGTAAGATAGTTTGCTCAAAGGATAAATAAAATTGTTTAATATTTAAATTACGAAATTCTCACATCCAAAGCGCCATGTTTCCCGTCTGCACCACCTCTTATCAGATAATTCCGGAATGTAACAACCTGCTTAATTTCCGGGCGGCTATTCTTTTTCCGGATTACGCTGAGCAATGCGCGATTCGACAATTATCTGGGCAATTCTAGCTTTTACTGCACTGTTTTGGGTTAACTTCTTTTTTTTTTCTGTTGTAAATGTGGGACAACTTCGTAATTTGGCAAGACTTTGTATTTATTAAACGAACCGGTCGAATAATAATAGGGTCAGGTTTTATAAGAAATCGTACAAATTTGAGCAGGCGTCTCAATGCTCACTAAATTCAGATTCTTGTCTTTGACTTTCTGCTAGCTGTAAAGAGTAGTTCTATGGCTAGCCTCACGTGAAATTTGGATATTTTTTTTGGCCTTAGTCAATAATAGTCAATATTCAATAATTTTGAGAATTGTACTACGACTCTTTAAGAGATTTGGAAGCAAAGAGAAAATTCCATGTTTCGCTCTTTCTTAATTTTCAATACCCTCGTTATTTTACATGATCCATATTTAATTATAAAATTTTAACTGAAACTTTCTTATAGGTTCCTTTCCTTTCCTTTCCTTTTGTAGGTGCCGATAGGTATATGTCTGATGATTTTCTTTTGAAAATTACTTTTAAAAATCTTATCGATTCATAATAAGCGGCGGTTAATGGTATGTTTAGTTTACCTATATAAAAATATATATCGGTAAACTAAAACGTTTATTTATGATTATTTATTTTAATTAAAATGTTTCACGGAAGCTTCCATCATGAAAATATACGATTTAAATTTGTAGAATAAATTTATACCTACCTATATTTCAATATTAATTTCGTAAACGACTTCAGAACAAAATCCCTTAGACTCATAATTAACTAATTAGGAAAATTATAATGCTATTTATAAATTACTAATTAATGTAGCTACCTAATTTCCATTACGAACGTTATTGAATACCTAATAACTTATTAATATATGGAAATTTAATATTCAAGTACAAAAGCCAGATTTTGAGCTTTGAAATTTCATTTAGAAACAAAAATATCTACAGGTAAATTACTACACGAACACCATTGAGATATAACGCCCTACCATGATGTCTTATAAGTCGTCGCGAAAACGCCGCGTTGTAGTTCAGCTAAAAAAAATAAAAACTACAATTTTTTTTAAAAGTAGTCGGGGTATTTTTATTTATAATTTACTTTATTTTTTTGAGCGACAAAAGGACGACAAAGCAACGTCAAATGATCATGGCAGCGCAGATTAACTAGTACTAGAGGTGATGCCTCAATCAAACAAAATAATATTTCATGTTCCTTATAGACGCGAAATAAATAATTATAAAAAGCCGCTACATCGCTGAAAACACCTATCTTACGTCTTAAGTAGAAATTAACCCCGTATTTATAAACGCCAATTAATGCGCATTTAATCCTACCTCCATGGCGCTACATCACTATGCATCGTTTGTCTTTCACTGTCACATGAAGTTTCCAAGTTGACAGACAGAGACAAACGTCATATAACTTAGTCATGTGTAATGATTGTACGTTTGTGGCAGGGAAATAGGTATCCCGTAAATAATATTTTATAACTAGGGGAGTAAATAAGCAATGCTGTAGGCGAAAAGATAAAATCGACGGATGACGATTAAAACGTCAAAAGCATAACTGAGTTAGTGGTAACGTTGTCACAGTCTACCTTGAAAAAGCCAACTGCAAAGTTGACGAAAGCTCTGCCGTTTAATAATAATGCCATTAAACAATAAAACGCGAGTAAAACCCGGTTTGTTATAACCCGAGTAATATATTGTGTTTTATTATGCAAAATCGCGAAAACCTTAGACAAAATTACAGTGGCTATTTACAACTGCGTCTCCCTTCTGATACACTACTGTGAAGGTTAAATTTACTTACCATTTACATACTCGCAATAAGTTTGGCTTAGTTAGATGCAGAAGTACTAACCCGTTTTTTCCTCAGGACATGTCTGAATACTCTGGAAGGGTGGTAGGTATAGGTGCGAGGCAAACTTACTTCCCTTAACAATGTCCCGGTCACTGCGACGAGGACGTGAGCACCACTAAAACACGGATTTAAAGTTCTTTGCGCTATATAAATCATCTAATTATATGAAAAGGCCTTGAATCATATTACCCTTGCTAAAACACATTGTACAAAATTAAGAAACTCAAGAAAAAATAGGTATAACAATATAAGTACAAGTAAAACTAGTTTTTTTTTACATAAATAACAAAGACAGAGTAACTGAGTTTCTAATATTTATTTAGGCCTTGAATTGACGAAGGCATAATGTTAAAATAACTTAATGTAAAAAGGTTCTATTATTATTCTAAACAGTGGGTACGATAATGTAACACAGACCTCTATGCGTTTCTTAAATAC
The DNA here is from genome assembly GCA_949358125.1 of Idaea dimidiata. Classification (NCBI taxonomy): domain Eukaryota; kingdom Metazoa; phylum Arthropoda; class Insecta; order Lepidoptera; family Geometridae; genus Idaea; species Idaea dimidiata. Next base: position 16,631,112 of record OX442328.1, read on the forward strand.
ACTAACTACTTATATCTTTCTAAATTCAATGCCGTAAATGCTATTTTATTCAGATTTCAGTATCAAACCTCAAAATATATATACATCTTGAGGTTTTATTCTGAAATCTGAAAACACAAATAATGTAGTAGTAACTACCTACGTGAGTAAAAAAATGGTTAGCATTGAAAGATAATATTTTTTTCAATTATTTTAATTAACAATAAAAAAATACATAAGCCTAAGTCATACGTTTTTAAACTTACATGGCTATTTTCACTAAGAAAATTATTAAATAACGGGGCATATACAAAGTTTAATTTTGTTTTTTAAACGAAGCTCGGTGTTTTGCCTGTAATTTCAACCGGCTTGTTCACGAGACAAAAAAAAATAAACATGGTAAATAATTCGCCATTTTATTTATTTTGTAAGCTTTAGTTTGTAAATATTCAAATCCATTTATTTACAAAACAATAACTAATTAATTACAAAATTATAGGAATCCGCTTAAGCAGCCAATAATTAAATAAAATAAAATCAATAAAAAAGGTCATCCTCCAAGGCCCTTCGACCCAAAGTCCCAAGCAAACTGGCGGCGTTTCCCCTCTGAATCGCGAGGCTTATACGCTGGGACAAGTAACCCCCAGTCCTGCGGTCCTCAGAAACCTCGCAAAGACGGGATGACAACCCCCTAACAAAAGACTTTGCACAGGGACCCCACGAGCCAACAGTCTCAAACCCCAATGGCACGAAAGTGTAACACCCTGGGATGTCACGGTATTTCAAAGACTTTAAAGTCTCCGCACCAGCAGCAGCGGCGCAGGCCCGCGCACAAGTGGTTCGAAAATGCCAGCGTATCGACGCACTTCGCGTCCCAACTACTTTTTAATATTAAATAACAAATAAATAAAACAAATTAATTAAATAACCCGCCCCTTATTTTTCCTGGTGCAAGGGTTTCCATCACACTTGAAGCATTTGTCGGTGATTTATCTATTCGATATCGCTATTAAATAAAAATTATAAATAATTTAAAAAAAATCGATCGATTTTTTCAGTGTATGGAGCGATTCAATAGGAAGGTTTATATGTATTACTCATTTTGATATTACCACGGAATTGGGACTTACGCGGGTAAAACCGCGGGCGTATTACTAGCTACGTACCAACTGACCAATCAATAGTCTTAAATCTATTTCACAAAAAAGTATTTAACGTTCCTTTAAAAACTCCAGAAACCGCGATTTATAAATTCATTGCCCTTCACGAAAGTGTAGTTCAATTTTTACACCCGTTGACTGCTGAAAAGACACACAAAATGTGTGTTTACGATTTTGATTCAGTGATGTCCGATTTTTCAGTTTTGCGTGTAATTTTGCGATTTGCAAGTAGCAGTCAAAGAGATAGTGCAAAGAATAAACCAGCCATTTAGGCCCTACGATCGCACAAAAATAGGTCACATACTTACGGCAAAAACATAACACTTCCGCATTCGTGTAAAAATAGGATAAGCTCAAAATATTTGCGCCATTACCAGTCCTTGCATCGCTGAATGATATTCTCAAACGAATATAGTATACTTTAATGTATTCGCCCTTATTCTGTTTGACTTGCCACGTATCAGATACCGCGTAATGAAAAATCAACAACATCACGTTTATCCAAATATTTCCTTGGAAAACACGAAAAGTAAAATTTTCATTTTCCGTTCTCACTTCTCGAGCGTTTTGCACGTACATAATGTATGAAAACAAATAACTGAAAGCGGAATGAATGCGTGATTTACGATGAGCAGTTTAATAAAACTGTTTACGCATGTAAGAATAGTAACAAAAAATAGTAATTTTTGTTACCATTTATGATACTCAGGGCTATGGAGCACCTGGACCTTTGAAAGGCATGCGTGAGGATAGAAACTGTCACATAGAGGTCCGTTTTAGTAAAATTAAAATTGAAAAATTTGTGATTACACCAAACCGGCGGCATTTTATCATTAATTGTTTTAAAAACAAAAATTATACGTAACCCATAGATGAACAACGGAACGCGATGCGACGCGACATAATGCGACCATTATGTCTGATTGACAGGTTAACGCCACAAAATGGGCGTATTGGCTCTGTAGATGCTCTGTAGTCGACTGGCCATGACATCAAATTTCATGAGTTCAATAGACACCTCCGAATTTCGGTGTAAACATTTTCACATACTTTGTACTTTTGATATTTTCGTGTTGCGTTGCATCGCGTCGCGATGCAGCGTTTGTTATTCACCTAGGATCACGAATAAGTTAAATGAGAAACCTAGATTTTTCTTCTGCTTTTGCGACTTTGTATTGAAATAAAACTCATATATTGGTTTGAATCGCGGTGATTGTAGCTTTGTTGCAATTCCCTTCCGGCGTTTTGGAGCCTTTACAGACTTCTTTTTCAAAGTAGACTGAGATGTAATTTGCCATTTATATTTTGTAACAATACTAATAAGAACCACAACACGATTAAAGGCAGAAAGTAAGTTTTACTATGAGAAAAAAACGTTTTTTTAAATTATTATTATTATATTAAAAATTATTAATTTAACGAATAACCAATGATAAGTTCCATTTTATTTTCATGCTCACTGCTCGCACTACTCGGCTTCGAGCGTGTTTAATAGTATGGAAATGAACGCGTATCCAACGCGATTCCAAATCATATCCGGAACCTAAACGTCTTTTGTTCTAATCGAGTTGAAAAAGCGATAAGTTTAAGGGCGGGACTTAGTGAGCGTAACGATTATAATTGGATTTGCTTTTAATTTGAATACTTACAACCGAATAAAGAAACGCCTCTTGCAATTTGAGGAGCTACTTATATAAATTTAAAATGAGTATATGGGAATGTTTGAGTCTAAGAGCTGATTAAGTAAAACGACAGCTTACTTTAATAGCTTAGTCTACTTTAATTCTACGAACGAACGAATAAACGAAACAAAAACTGTCATCCGGAAAGAAAATTTGTCATGCCTACTTTAATAACAGATTTCCTTTCTTGATGACAGTTTATTTTTCGTTGGTTCTTTCGTTCGTAGAATTAAAGTATAGGGCCTCTATTTGATCGATAAATATTTGAGGTAAGTACAGTTAGGGCTGCCATAGTAAAAAATATACATAAATAAATATAACACGACACAATGCTATCTAGCCCCAAACTAAGCACTAGGCTTGTGCTATGGGTACTAGACAACGGATAGACTACATATTAAACTTTTGTTTTTTTTTTAATTTAGATAACGTTAAACTTTTTATATTTAATTAGTCACTTTATAACATGATGGTAAGTGGTAAGGTGTACCCAAAATTTGCAATATTTGAGATCACATCGCTTTGATATACGTTTGCCAATGTAGGTAGGTATTTGTTCACTCACACAATAAGTTCATTCACTACCTAGTTGATTATTAGTTAAGATAGGAAGACGGCGGCATTGCAATGAGTTCCGACACTATGAGCTGAGGTTCAGACTAATTCTAAAGGGCAGCAGTAGTATCGTTTCAGCACACGTAGTTATAGTTGAAGTCCGACAAATCATATATAACCTACTTAATAAGGAAAAATAAATAATTCTGAGCTCCCTATATTCTCTGTTAAAAATAAAAAATACAAGTGAAAGAATTATTTCGACGATACTTTAATTTGTTTCCGATTTATAGAAGTAAACGTGCGATGCGGACTCGTACTCGGTTGTGACGTCATCTCAAACTCGCCCAGTCCGCTCGCGCTTTCAGTGAGGTGTCACAGTACACGTCGTCTTACGTTTCATAAGCGGAGAGCGTTGTAAATGCGGTCACGTGACTTTTAGCAGGACTCCATATTTATCGTAAGTTTAAATGCCTGTAAAATCAAAACTAGGTAAAAATAGGTATTTTAGACTGCAACAAAAACTAGTGTATTTGTATATATACTTACAAGCTTTACTGTAACAAACTTTCAACGGATTTAGCATACCTATTACCATTCCTCATGAATCCGGTATATCTGTTAAGTGATGGATGGACAGGTACCTAGTAGCCGATATACCTATATATCACATCAATTTAAGCTTTAAAGCTCAAATTGACGTGTATCTATACAAATACATTAATTTTTGTCGTACTTCCCAGGAATCTAATATTACCCATCTTTAGAAAAAATATATGCTTAATATAGGTAGGAGCAAGAGCGCTAAAATAACCTTTTCTATAAAAAAAAAACTTACTATGCTTCAACAAACGCACCTTAAGATAACGTGGTTCCCACACGTGACGATAAATGGTGCGTTCACCCTACATTATTTTCACTTGCGATTTATTGAACGTATAAATTCTAGTCGACTATTGATCCCTCCGTTCTTTACTCCTCTTGCAGATAGTTCGCATCACTCACTTAAAGGGCTCAAGTATACCTCAGAGTTTTTATTGGCCGACTTTTTACCAACACTTTGTAAACAATCTTTCATTAAACAATGTGGTAAACATTATAAGAATGTGTTGCATGATGCGTAAGCGACAGGTAATGGACATTTGTGGCGTAAGCGGTTAAACTTTCTTGCAGGTTTGAATCCTAATGTTGCAGCATGAAATACTTCAAATTTATCTAAATTTTACCTCTTTATGCTTTGTTATAATTACCAAACAGTTAAAATTATTGTAATTGTTTGCGGGCTCCTTTTCTGTCCCCGTCCTCCAATAGCCTCCAAAAATACGACTATTTGCGTGCAGATTTTATGGAAGAACCAGCCCAGTACTTTTATAAACTTTGTCACTAGATGTGGTTTTTGAAAAATATACTGGAGGCTTTTAACCTTACCAATAGTTCCGAATCTAATCTCCGCCAATACTGAACATTTTAACTTAAAGAGAACAAGCGCGGCCGTTCAAGACTGCTAAAACTATCGAGCGATAAACAATCTATAGTTTATAAAAGTTCAAAGGCTCGGATGTTATTTTTTGTGGTTTTCTGTGCGATTACCTTTTTATAAAAGGAAAAAAAGATATAATATTTTATTGAAAACGATTTAACCGGTCGTTTTACCTACATTAGGTAGACTGTAGGAAGTTGTCAAAAGTTTCTTTGTTAGAGTTTCCTGCTATTACGTTTCTATACCGGGGCGGTCAAAATTGTTATAGTAGTTTGTATGAGAATGTCACAGAATGTACGACAAAGGACAATGGACAAGTACCTGTTACTGTCTGTCAATGGTGAAGAAAACATTATGAGGAAACCGACAAGTTCTACGACTCAACGCGGTCCGAAGACATGAGACATACGCCGCATGGAATCTTACTCCCGAACCCCTCTAAGAGTAGGCTCTTGCCCAACAATGGGACAAATTATATGGCTGTCAAAAAAACTATTATGGATGTTTTTCACGATCACTAAACCTGTATAGGTTTAGGCTACCTGTACAGGTAGCATTATTAATAAACGTGGAGTAAGGTCAGAGTATTTTTTACTGTTTGTACCTGTCTGTCAACTTAGAAAGTTTTTGTCAAGGAAAAAGAAAAAACATGTTCTCACTACTCCAACCTTATTACAGTACATTTAGACCTTAGTACATTTAGTATTCTCAGAGACAGTTGAAATGGAAATCTTTCGATGGAAACTTTAAAATATTTTTCACAAGGAGATACATTTTCAAAAGGACATGAACATCTGTCCCTACATTTTCGCCCTGGGACCTCAGGGAGCCATGTCATTTTTTTTGAGTTCTACAATTACCATATAAGCTATTTCAATTTAAATCTAGTAACGGACACTTGCTTAGACTATAAAAACAACAAAAAACTTACCAGTTTTTGAGGTTATGAACGTATGAATTCTGAGTGGGAATACCTTCAATAGATAATGAAAAGTTGTTTCATTACATACCTACCTATTATAATTAATATTTCATGAATATTCTATGAATTGTAAAAAAAAAGAGTTAATATTGTTAACATTATTTATTTCAATCAATTTTTTATAAAACTTGATCTAAAAATTGAGCAGGGGGATCGACTACAGAAGCTTGGTGTCTTGTCCAGCTTAGGAACCATACAGTCATTACACGCTCAAATCCATAAAAATCACTGCCAAGTCGAAGTTCTTAGTATGTCTGTCGGTATCTGAATGGTGAGCCAGGGTCGCAAGGGAGTCAATCACATAAAAAGGCTAGGGATTTCGAGGAAAAGCACAAACAAGTAACACAACATATCGATTAACGAGCGAGCATTTAAATCACAGAACACTAAGCGATTTAAATACAAACAAACAAACGTCAGTCAGACGACCAAACGACATTCAGACGAGCAAGCAAACGCGCTAGGCGTGGGTGCATAATTTCGACTCGATTAAATCAAACGAAACAAACGATTATTTTCGCTATTACGTATGCACGGTGGTTTTTGGCGCTAATTGTGGGTCGAAGTGCTTTACGTACATTGCTGATTTAGTATTTATGCAATCGATTAAACTATAGGTGCTAGCCTTCATGTGATTGAAACAAATATCGATTGTTTGTTAGTGAGTGTGATTTCCTCATTGAGGTTGGAAATCACTACGTTTCCTTAGTCTATGGGTTTCCTAGCGTCATGGTATGGTAAACACTAAACAAGTAGCCCGAATCAATCAATATGGCGATGGACGATTACCGGTTGAATCTTTAAAAACTTTTATAAGTGTTATTAAGTTTAGGATTTGTCCGTTTCAATTTAAAAAATAGATTTGATTTAAAAAGAAACACTAATAATTATGGTAAAAAAGACAATCCACTTATGTTCTGAAACTCTAGGGCGAGATTTGTCCATGTCCTTTCTGATGACAGGATTCCAACTTGCGAAAATATTTCCAAGTTTAAATATGCTTTGAACAATAAAAACATAGGAAATATTTCGATTGAAAGCTAAAATCGAGCCCTAGAGGATATTAAATACATAGGTAAAGCTTTATCTCTCCATACTAATTTAATACAAATACCATGTTTACGCATAAGTGATAATTGACCGAACGAGCGAAGCGAGTGAGGTCCAGTGTAGACGGGCCTGGCGCTTGTATCTTTGTATGTTTGTTCGACGATAACTTGAGTATCGTTGCTTCGATCTTCATGAATTTTGGTATGCGCGTAGTTTAGGTCCATAGATTTTATGAGTTCGAAGATGAGCCGGATCGGTAGGGGGGTTGGGGAGATAGGGGGTGCAAAAAGAGAAAATAATCAAGTTCTAAAAATTTGTCAATAGATGGCGCTCAACATACCTCCTAGATCGCGGTATCATTGCGTTTGCTTGCGATATATACTCCAAGATCTGACATTTTTGTAGGGAATGTTACAAATTGTGGTCGATTGTCGTAATTAAGGAATAATTCTTGTTATGTTATCGTTTTTCTTGTCTTTCGTTATATTTATTCGTATAATAATAAATAATAATTTTTATTTTGTAAAAAAATAAAGCTGGTTGGTGTTAAAATCCTACAAAAAACAAAATCTCTGTAAATGGATTCTCGTGAGGTCTCAGTTCGGGGCGAACTACTAGTATAATTACAGTTCATTGTATGACAATAAACTATCACGTTTGCATAAACATTAACATTATATTAGGGGTTAAAGTATGAAATTGCCGATTTGTACTGAAAATCTTAATTGTTTATTTTTTAAATTTTTAACAAATTTATTTAATCAAAATAGTTGCCATTATTATCTATACATTGCTGCCATCTAATGGGAAGGTTATTAATGCCTTTGCGATAGAACTCCTAGACTAGACTGCACAAACTGTGTGAAAGCATTTTGTACTAGCGTTTAAAACAAAATCGCACGGTGCGTTCATTAGTAGACCCCTCTCCAAACGCAGCATTGATATTGCGAGCTGTTTCTGCCGCGTTAGTTCCGCGTCGGAACTCGTTTTCAAAAATCACTCGAATTTTCGCAGTATCCATCTTTCTTGTCTAAATTGAATAACAAAAACAATTGAAAGTCGATATTCAAATGTTTCACATTTTTTAAAAAAAGAACATCACAGAAACCATTTGAAAAAAGTTTCATTCGAAAACCTCAAACCATGAAGATTCTATGTCAATTCAAAGAACCTATTGCAATAAAACGGCAATTTCATACTTTAACCCCTATTATTTGAAAAACGCATCTAGCGGACGAAATGTGAAGCTTCAACACTCTATTCAAATTTCACGTTCTGTATTTTACACTATCTGAGCCCCGCGGGTATACCCGCGTATTTCCTGTTCCCGTAGAAATACCGAGATAAAAAACTATCCTACGTTTCTGAAACGACAAAGTTCAGTTTTAGTCCTTTATCCTTTAGTTCATATTATTCTTTAACATAATTGATATGGGGAAAGTATCGAAAAGTAATTCCTAATTCGATCAACTAAATTTCTATACGTTAATCGTGGTTATAAACAAACTGCATGCCAAATTATAGCGAAATTTGTGTGTTTGACACACAATCAACTAAACTTTTGAACGTTTATAGTACTAATATTATAAGTGCGAAAGTAATTCTGACTATCTGTATATCTACCTGTCTTTTACGCTTACACACCTAAACCGATTTTGGTATAGATAGATATAAGATTTTGAAAAATGACAAAGGCTACTTTTGATCTATTATATTCGTACGGGATCGGAAATCGCGCGGGAGAAACCAAGGGGTGTAGTTAGTTTTTCATTATTATTATTTAACAGAAGTTCGTACCAAAGTCTAAATTTGTAATAGTTAGAAAGTGCAAATAAACCTAATTGGGTTTGTCTTGGCACCCACATTCGAAGTTTTAGGTATCATTAGCACAAAATCACAATGAACTTATAGTGTACCGTTGTTTCATCTCACGAGCGCGGGTTTGTCATACTTGTGGGTATATGCGTATAGCTATAGACATGCCAACTTGTAAGTGTGTGCAACTCACTTACAAGTTGGCGTGTGTTGTCTATGTATGTTGTATAATAAAACATATTATACAATATACACAGACAATAAAGTTACGCACACAGTTTAGCTGAACCCGCACTCGTGACTTAAAAGGACTGTACCAAATGAAGGTACTTATCATCCACAAATTTACAACAGTACATTACTGCAGCGGCCGGCAAGAGAGGCATTGATGGACGAACATACGTAAGTCCGGCAGGCACTTCACGGCACTTCGAGGCACACATACGTAAGTCCATTAATGCCTAGTTGCGGCCGAGGCTTGTATAGTACTTTTCTCAAATAATGCGCGGAAATTAAACTAAGTAGTACAATTCAGAACTTTGAAAATACAATTATTGAATGTACAATTCTTAAAATTTAAGTATTTTTTTCACTAAACAGCTTTCTATGTGCAAGCCAGTTCGAAATTTAAATTAAACCTTTGATAAGTTAACCTCTTTGGTCGCCATTTTGGGGAGTAGCAGATCGTTCCATTTTTAAATTATACGACAAATATGATTTTACATAGTAATTTATTTGGCCGCTAAACACGTCAGATATGGATTTTTATACACAAGTAGACTAGTACAGCAAGTTCGATTTATCTCGAAGAAGGTTGTCAAAATAATGCTCAAATTTCCAAGCATGTTTAATATTATTTAAATTAAAAAATATTTATATATAAAATAATATTTGTTGAAAGTGGGACTACCTAATAAGGCTCACATAGCTGAGTATATCAAATTCTTAACCCTTCGTAATAGAAGCTTAATTCTATACATAATAATAACAAAGTCACTCAATATGAAACATAACATCCACAGTAAGTAATCTCAAGAATTTCTCGGTTAATCTCGACAATATTAATACAATAATGTACGAGGCATTTATGTATCGTACTTAGCAATATTATGCTACAATCTGTTTGTTTGTAAAAAAAAATTATAGGCAAATAACCAGAATATTATCAGTCGTAGATATCGAATGGATATCTATGACTATATAATAATCAATGTAAAAAAGAACACTCGCGCATAAGATCGTCCATCGACAAATGAAACTATATCAAAATCGCTTCATCCAATCGTAAGTAACAATGCCACAGACAGATACACAAACTGACACTTGAAACTTAATAACACAACTTTTTCCGTCAGGGTTTGAATAGCTATAGCTAACAACCATATTTTAGAGTCTTGGCGGGAACTCGTTGAGGAGATGTGGTGCTAAATTTTCATTTTTGTAAAACCTAGTTCATATGCGTGCAAATTGTTTAATTTCGGGGGCATATTAATCAATTTAGTTTCGTGAAGGTGTACAAGTGGAATGAAAGTGAAAATCGGTGCAAAACATTGACTTAGTGTTGTCTCCAAGGCTCCGTGAAGATTGTTTGTAAATGGCCGCCGTGTTTACAAATGATTCCCTTGACTTGACTTTAACTATGACGACTTGACTGTTTCGATGCAAATAACTTGCATAATATATTGGAATACATGACACTGGCTAATTTCCTAATGGCCATAATCGGTTCACAACCGATAAGAAATAAAAAACAACCATATTGAAACCTTTTTTTTAAGTCAATTAAAAGCAATAAATTTTTGTAGTAAGTAAAGAACTACGTAAATAAAGAAGCTCATATTTTTGTTAGATTCTAACTTATAAAAACTTGAAAATTATTGCATTGTTTGTCGATGATATAAAGTTAAAGTGTTAACTGTGTGTTACTGCAATTAGCCCTATCTTAAAGGGCCTTTCTTTGTGCGTGACTTTATGCTGGGGTTATCTCGCGATGTTTTCCTTCACGGTAAGAGCGATGTCTGCAGCGCACATATTTTTTTCTCAAAGAAAAATACATTGGTGCGCGGCTGGGATTCAAAACTACGACCTTCGGAATGAAAGTCGGAGTATCTACCTAGTGGTACCAACACCGTTCACTGTTGATGATATAATTTATATAACTACTTAATTTATCTACACGTTCTTAACGTTTGTCTAAGGTCAATATAAACGAACAAAGTCGCAGGTAAAATCTAGTGTACCTACATTGTACAAGACATTTACGTCACCAACGACACAGAGACATGTTATGTAACCTCAATTTGTGTCAGAGAAAGGAATTCCCTGTATTTCATTCCTTGTCTAGGTAAAATATTAAGTTATTTTAGGTACCTATACTGGATACATTTTACATTTCAATATTATTTGAGCTTTTTTTATTGCTGAAGTGGGCAATACGCATTATATAAAATCATCACAACGGTAAATTAACATTTAGATCGTGTAGCCCCATCATATAATTAGGTTACCCCATCTTTTAATTACATATTATGTAATTATGGTATCCCATGTAAGTTTGCCTAAGCATGTAAGTTGCCATTGCCTAGTTTAAACCTTTACTCCATCTTTTCCCATAGGTGTCGTAAAAGGTGACTAAAGAATCTGGGAGTTCGTAATTTACGTGCGAAAGTCGTATGGTCGATTAATGGTTGATCGACTGAACGATTGTTCGAGAGAGTTTATTGCGAGACAATCGTTTGTGGACAATCGCTGCATCGATTCTAGGGCAGACTAGTGAACTTGAAAGTCTTTCCGCGCGGTGGCGGGTAAACTGTTTGGTTCCATTTTCCAAAAGTAGGTGTTAAGCAGACGACTGACCGTAAAAACATTGCCGGTTCTATTTGCAGTACTATACCAAACGTTTTCCCGGCTCTTTTGTAACATTGTCGAAACGTCAAAGTAAGAGAATTTAAAAATAATATTAAGCAAATAAGCAGGAGTAATATAAATTTAAAATTTTAATTACGTACGCAAAAATGTCATTAAAATTTATCAAAACTTCATCATAACGTCTGATAAATTAATAACTTAGTTAATTAGAGCGGGGATGAATAATTATTGTTGTTATAATTGAGATGGCCTGTTGTGATCGATGGACGTGAATTTTGACACCCGAATATCATTTGGAGGAACAATTAATTGAAATTAAGAGTGACCTACGTAACGATTATTAAACATGTTCGGGCTCTTACACAGGGGAAAGGGACGTTTCTTTTTGGAATTTCACTAACCATTTCAAAATTCAATTGAATTCATGTATTCAAAATAAACAAGGTAGCTTTAGTTTGGAACATAATTAGTTTAACCACCTGTACCTCATCCTCACCTCACCTCACCTCACGCATCCTAACTACGTGTAAAACTGTAGAATAGTTTTTAATTTCGTAAGCTCATCTTTGTTTCTATGTTTAGGTACCAATTAATTATATTTGAATTTATTGAATCTAACACAAAAATCGATTCCGAAACAAAAGCCAGTAGCCAAACAAGATCGAATAAAAATACAAAAGACGATCGAAACTGAAACAAAAGACAATCGAAAAAAAAAACAATTGATAAGAAACTAAAGACGATCGAAATGGAAACCAAAGGCGATTGAATAAAAAACAAAAAAAAAAACAGAAACAGAAACAAAAAACAATCACAACGGAAACAATAGACGATACCAAGTCGTTCTACGTATTTGTCACCAGTTTAAAATATCTTTCTCAACTGAAATATCATCTTCCGCATTCGCAGAACAATCTGAATCATCGTTATGACTAGTTTCTACATCATGTTTTAGTATCAATATTTCTCTTGAAATGTCTGGAGTCTGGGTGTAAGGTATTTCGACACACGAACAACTCCGGATGCGGCTGTACGGGTCTATATATTGAAATCAGGATGAGTTCACTTGGCGATATAACTTAGAAGATACTCGTATGTGCATGCTGACTAGGTGACTAAGCCATAAGCAAATACGTAGACAAGATTTTGTAGATGCGAATGTAAGTAAAGTTAAAAAGACAGTAATTTGATAATTTGCTCATCACTTCGAAGTCTTCAAATTGACGCAGATACGCTTCGCTCGCTTGGTCTATTATATCGGAATGATGTGTTTGGTACAAATACTAAGACAATACAAATTGACCACACCTTATAAATAATAGACAACTAGCTGCGTCCCGCGGTTTCATCCGTGTATGTCGGATATGGGCTACTTTTTATCCCGCGAATATCGGGATAAAAAGTAGCCTATGTTACTGCTCGATAATGTAGCTTTTTATCGGTGAAAGATTTTTTGTAATCAGTCTAGTAATTTTGGAGCCTATTATTCTTTACAACCAAACTAACTAACAAACAAATAAATCTTGTCTCTTTATAATGATTGTATATAAGTATAGATTTAGAAATCTCATACTTTTTTTTCTACTCCTAACTACCGACATTCAAGAAGAAGAAGAAGAAGAAAAATCCTTGAGTGATAAGTAACATAACTTGGTACATAAACTGCGGGGATATATCTCCATATAATCATGACATAGCAACATTATAAACACCTCATGCCCACAATATACAGGATGTTACAACGGATGCGCACCAGAATTGGCATACACTATTGAGATAAATTTCCGGACCCTCTTAACTCGAGAGTGGCTACTCCGGACCCGCAATGTATACCAGACTTTAGTTAAGGAATCTTACATACGTCATTCGGCAGACTTATTAAATGTTAAGACAATTTGATATTATCGATCATTCCCAGTAGTCCCCTTTAACCCTGTCCCCCGGGGTGACAGCTGGGATTTCTCGGTTGTAAGTGGGGTGACAATTCGTGAAGACTGTTTCACTTTGAAAGCTGACTAGAGGGGACAAATGGGCATTCTTTGACTTAATGGAGTTATCTGCCGATTCAAGAACTGATTTTTTGACAAAATTTAAATTTTTCGAGTGCCTATTTGGCCATTTGGATCTTGCCTCGTTTCGAAATTATGTAGGACGTTTTGCGTTTTGGTTCCTTTAAATGTAAGAACAAGGTGTGATTCTCATTGAATCGGGCATTGTCAGGGCAGGGCTGGATACGGGCTAGTTTCGTATACAAAAATTAGTTAAGTATATTGTCAGAGTCGCGTCCGTGCTGTCTTCATATAAAGGTAGCTTGGCCCGGACACGGCCCCATCTAGTACAAATCATCCCTTACACCACTATATATGCAACAAAGCGACGTGAATCCCAGCACGCTGTCTCTGATCTTATAAATCTTAACTTTGTTACCAATTATTTACGTACAAATTTACATCAGCAAATATTAAACATCCAGTATTCTATCGTCGGCCTTATTCTGCTCCGCTCAGAACCGTTTGTCAAAATAGTTGACGGTTTATATTCTTGTATATGGACCTGGATTATTTCGCGAAACAATATGGGAACTGTTTTAGAAATGGTTTCTACTGAAAGTGACTGGATATGCGAGTTGGTTAAGTTTGAAATATTTTAGCTATTTGTTAAAGAAGAAAATGTTATGAAAAAATCTTCTAAATCCTACTAAAATTATACTTAAATTAAATAGTAATTAATACTGTTATGGACTCAATGTCTTTCCCTGGGTATCGTAGGCGATTCTCTACGATCGCCCTTTCCCTTTGGAAACTAGTGCACATGGAGTAGACGTGGTTATCTGCCGCGGTGGCGGGTAAACTGCTTGATCCTAAGAAAACTCCTCAACAACCAAGAGTCACCTAGTTGTAATGTGTTTCGCACTTTTGGCAGACATTTGCAACTGAATTATAGCGACCTAATTCAGACAACCGTCACAAATAAAAGTGCTACAAATTCTTAGACTATTAGAACTTTTTTTAGACTTTTAGGTCAATGCCAATACAAGCGCAATAGTTTGTTATGACTGCATTGGTCGCCGTGGATTTTTAAGGTTTTCGATTAACCCGACTGACTCGTCTTCTTAAGGGACTTCACCAGCTACAGTTACTATCAAAACCCTTTAGTCTCATAAAGTCCACTACATCAAAATGTCCACTGCATCATAAAGTCCATAGTATCAAAATGGTAATTTTAAAATGTCCTATTATCAAAATGTTCACTATACCAAATAAACCAGTCTATTTGATCGCCAATAATGTCACGCCTCTGATGTTTGCCACCAAGCGAAAAACTAGGTAATATAGTTGTGTGTGAGTATTAAAATTGTTAGTCTTTAAAATAAAGAAACTTCAGCGAGCTGATCTCAACCCCACAAATCCATCCATGGCCTCATCACAGCATATTACTCTGAGCGACGGAGATAATAAGGGGATCTTTAGATAAATGGAAGACAGCCGGGGTAGCCAAAATGGGGTATATTGATTCCGGCTGTGTCGGGATCTGATGGAGTACAGAATTTGCAGGTAATATAAGTACCTATGTTTTATCGTTACTTCTGATTCAGAACAGGCGTATTTGTCAGGTAATCCAGAGCGGGAATGCCCGCCACTCCAGCATTTTGGGCACCATGTCTCAGGTGTTACCGACAACTTCTTTCTATTAATTTTTTTAGCACTATTTTTTAATTTGTTTACTAGCTAAGTTTTGGTATTGTTGTTTTATTTAATGTTAAGTTTACCTACCCACTATAATTTAGGTCCATCCGTCCATGCCAAGTTTGCTATAAATCCACTTCTCATTAGTTCATAAGCTTTTAGGGCTTACGAACTAAATTATTCCTATAAAAACGAGTATAAAAGGTACCTGTACCCATTTCAATGTTTTCATGGTACGAATAATTTGCCCTCTTTACTGTTTCTACGTGAAACGTACCACCTGTAACTATTATTGCTGCAGACTTTCGATTTTTTCAGTTGATAGTTTACTATACCTTTTAACATGGATTAACTCGATTTGGTGCGTAGTTGAATGTGTGCGTAAAGTTTGTATTGATCCAGGAGTTACTTTAGTACTTTTTATTTTTTTAGGATTTTTCTAGTATAAAGATTCATAGATTATTCTAAAATACAATAGTTGTAAATTTTAACAGTAGATCTCAAACTATTACTTACTTACTATTTTTATTTTCACAACGTAAAGATTTCCATTTTTCGATTATTTTATTTTTTAATTAAAAATAATATTTGTTGTTATGAGTTGTAGTTATTGATAGTATTTGATAGGGGCTTTATTAATATATTTTTAATTATAAACAAAATAAATATTAAATTACTGAGCCACACCCATTCACTCACATACATCCACGCGCCAATATAACTTCAAACAAGTATATTAGAACTAATCGGCAAATGAATAAAGGATGATTTCCCTCTAAATTGTAAAGTGTTAGTAAACTATCGGCTGACTTAAAGTCGTTATTCCACAAACACTTTTACACCTACGGTTGACCGAAAAACAACAAACATCACAATTTCATCACTGACCACTATTCTAGATATGAACGTAAAAATGTACTAAACTCTATTTTTAAAGACATAAAGTACACAATGAATCGAACTTTAATTTCAATACTTTATGTTAATTGATCAATTAGGTATAAACCCTAATTTTCAAGTAATAAAGTTTAAAATTCATTGAACGCTACTAGAAAAATTACGTAGATTGCTGAAACTGGGCCGACTGCTGGTCGCTTCAATTTTAATTTGGCACAAAATGGTACAAACAATTATTCTGTACCTCATAAATGGCATGCGGTTTTAAATTATTGTTTTGAAATTTTAATTGAAAGGTTTAAATATTTTGTATAGAAATTATTCTGATAATTGTGAATATTAAATTTAATTTAATATTAAATTTTACATATTTGTAGTTTGTGGGAAAAGTTTCATATTAAATACTGATTGTTTTGTATAGTACCATGATTGAAGTGCAGACTTAGGTATTACTACAGAGTACATAGAGATGTAGAGATTGAGTTTCTACTTGGGGTACCTAGATATTTTACAAAATACCTACGCAGAGTACTTACCTAATCATATTTTAGTTTAAAAATAATAAAGAAAAAAATCTTCTTTTGTTTTCGTGCGTTTAAAATCGCTCTTACGGCAAAAAAGGAATCGCGAAAAACAAAGTACAATGATCTAATTATTTAAACTTTTACTAATTTTCTTGCTTTCAAAAACAACAAAAATTTCAACTACCTATACCTAATACTTACGTTATATTTATATTTACGTCAAAAAGTGTAAAAAAATTAATATGTCGGTTTAACTTTCAGACTTGACCCAATTTGTAAGTCTATGATAAATCAACCCAATTTTGGGTTGAGAGCAATTGAGCAAGTTTTTACTTGTTTTCTAGAGATTTAGAATTAAGTTCAAGCAAATAGATATCAATTGTAAAAATGGTTTGTCTTCTATCTTACTTAAATCGTAAAAGTAAAAGTGAATAAGAAATACATACCAATAACAGAAATTCCAAACGAAACACAACACTATCACTGGAACAATAGGAAAGAACCACACACCACAATTCCCTAACTGCCAGCTAACAATTGCACTAAATGCACCGGAATTTCGAATTTCGAACGTAATTTCATCACTTCCGCTTCGGAAGAGACGCACGCGCCGGCGCGCCGTCCGCCACTGACTCACGCATGCGCTCGCGCACCCTTCCCGCTTACAGTACGTTTCAGTATCTATTTTTTGATATTCAAAATAGGAACAAAAGAAGGGGGGAGTCGGCCCTCGGCATTTGAATTTAAATATAGAACGGCGCAAGCCACGACTCGTCTTGTTAGGGTTCGTTCACACTAGACGATTGAAAGGTTCGCATGTGCCCTAATACAGCACGTGGTGAGGAGGGTTCCGTGAGGGTAATGACCTATTTGTTGTTAATGTGAACATACTTATCGGAGAAGTTATTGATAAGAATTTTCTATTCGTAAATATTCCTGATAAAATTGTGATATTTCTAATATTTTTTTTTATATAAGGCATTAAGTAAAGTGTTACAAACTTAATATAAGCTAATTCACGTGCCTATTTTTCGTTGGTCACTTCTAAGGAAAAATGTGTCCTTTATTTATCACCTACGTCGGTGAAAAATATCTAACATTTGTTTTTTCAATAAATCAAAAATTCCCTTTCATTCTCCATCAGACAGGTCACTTTCCAACGATGCTCTTATTCTACCTACAATTTAAACGCAATAGTAATATTATGAATGTTAGGTACTACTTTGTTATACTTTCAAGCTAAAACTACAAAACCTATTGCAATGAAACTTAGAACGTAGACTGGGGACCTGAAATAACACATAGGCTACTTTTTACCCCGATACTGAGGGATAGGGACTTACGCAGTGCGGGTGAAACCGCAGGGCGCTTGTACTGTTAGTATCATGATATTGGTCAAACTTATTTATAAACTGACTACTTGGTGGTTTAGTTTTAATTAAGGCCGATAGTTTATAAAAAGCGACCAAATGTTTGCTGATTTAGCACCACCCAAGTTTGTACAAAATTAAACGTCTTTGGTTAAAACTTTAAACCTAACGGACGCAAGCAACTCGACCCCCAAAGACCAAACCGTCACAACATCAAAAAATTAAAAACTTCAAATAATAAGTTCCGATCAAAGCCGACAATAAAAACGAGTCAATAAAACGTGATCTTCTATGATGATCCGAATATAGACTTCCTTCCTCAATAGTGAGGAATGCTGATGGACTGTTCCTATAGTCATTAACGAGATGAGACGCGGTGCTGTAAACGACGACAATGTAGGCTTGTGCGTGTGCGTTCGTTGGGTGACGATTTTAGGGGGAAGTTGGATTCAAGTTTTGTAATATTGGAATATACCTAGTGGACAATATTTTAAAAGTAAACTAGCTGCGTGCCTTGCAAATCGATTTACGGTTTGCAAAGGAAAAAAAAAAATATACATTACCTTAAACAGCACAGTTATAATTTAAGTAAGTTGAATTAACTATGATAATTTCAACTAAAACCAAAGACGATCGTATCAAATGAAAAAAAAACATTTATTTCAGACAATTAAATCGATATAACAAAAAATCCAATAATATTAACTGACTCCTTTTTAGATTTGAAGTTTTGGTTTAAGATAATTTATTATTTTTTATTTTACTGTTTAGGTTTAATTTAATTAACTATGCTAACCTAACAAAAGTAACTAAACGAAATTGAAGCAAAAGTAAATCGAAGTAGTAGGCCCCCTGTTCTTCATGAGTTATTCTCTCTGCAAATCGGTAGATTTCAGTCCGAAGTCCAGCCGACGACGTGCTGTTCTAAATCTAGACTTTGATTGGATGATGTTCCAGGAATAAGTTGCTTGCTCTTGGAGTAGGTTACTTTTTAAACAAAAGGATATTGTATAGTAATTAATTCCGAGAGAGATAGACCACCTTCAAAAATCACTTTCTAATGAAAATAAATGTTTTGATTTATTTACTTTCTGCCTAAAGTTCTGAATTCGAAACAAAACGTGGTTCATCTCTCACGGAATTGATATAATTATATCATTTAAAGGAGATTAATCAAGTTTATTTGAAATATGGATCTTACATAAATAAGAAAAAATAATTACACATTTTTATAGTAGCCATGCCCCTCGGTTTTATTCGTGTAAGTCCCGAAGCTACGAGTATCTACATACTAAGTACCATAGCAATCAAATTAGTAGTTTTTGCGTGATGGAGTACTGTTCAATTATTTCTTAATGCAATTCGTTTCAATTACAAACTTAATCGTTTACATTAGTTTTCCATTAGCGCCCCTAGCGGTAACATTTATGAACTTAAATATTGTATGGAAGTAAACTGTCAGTTTCATCGAGACGATAAACTATCAAAATTCATACTAAGGGCTCTGATACTTCTTTAGTTTACTTACCTAATTACTAAACAATTTCAAAAATTACAACACATAAGGACGGCCATGCGGCCGTAATACAAGTGGTAACAAATCTCTGTTTCATACGAAGACGTCTACATATTAAAGAAAATACATTATAAAAACCAATTGACGATATTTTTTCTCTATAAAAGCGTCAATATACTCCATAGGTTCAAGATGTCAAAGTGAAGCGAGGGGACGAATTTCGGATTTAGAATCCGGATATTGGGGGAGACCGCCTTTTTTTGCCGACATCGACTGTACAACGTACAAATGATGGCTGGCGCTGTACGTAGAGTTAAAGAATAGAGAGCTTACTGGATGTTCCTTCACAGATTAATAATAAGCTGTGACCGTGCTCGGTAAATTAAATGTATGTACGATGTGGCACGCGTTACAAATAATATACTACACATACTTAGAAATATTTTTAGCAAGGAAATATATTTCCAAAAAATCCCCATGACAGGATTTGAACCTGCGTCCTTTCGCTAACCAGACGACTATTCTAACCACTGAGCTACACAGAAATCACATCTCATGTTTAAATTTTTCGGCCCTATCTCTCCTTGCCAATTGTTTACCAACTAAGGCTTGGTTTCAGCGACATCTACCGGTCAAGCTTTGCAGCTTATTGACTGGCTCAGGTGGTTCATTTTACAGTAAACATACCCAACATGAGATGCGCTTTCACTCCAATTTGAATTTCTATGTATTTCCTTGCTAAAAATATTTCTAAGTTTAAAATGCCTTGAGCAATAAAAACAAAAAGAAATATTAAAATATACATTTAAACTTTGTTTTATAACTACGTTGCTTATATTATGAATTAGCTTATATTATTACGTTGCAAATATTATTAAAATTAAATGTGGTTTCTCCCCTAAGAATAATCCCTCCTAAACAAAATTTGCAACTGGACAGCTGGATATTATGTTCTGAGATTAATATCAGGTTTAAAAACTAAACAGCATAACGTAGTCTCTCTCTCGCTCTTTAATGTAACTAAACAGCCCCTTTTCTATACCAAGGTTGCCTGGAAGAAATCACTTTAAGCGATAAGGCCGCCTATTTGTTCAACTTTTATTTAGTTTTAAATTTACTTCAAGTGTGTTGTATTTATAATTTGTTGTTGATCTAATAAACTATTACACACCTACTGCTCTACAAAGTTACTTTATTTGACCAAAAAGGTCAACGTAAGGCAACTCTTTATTCCCTAGGTGCATAAAGTGCTCATTATACACCTAGGGCATAAAGTAATATAAATTGGGAACTAAGGTTCTGGTAGCATACGACCATTTCGAACTGGCCAACTAGACATAACACACTAAAAAAATAAAAACTGGGCTAATTTTTTCTTTTTCACGGACGAAAGGGTAAAGCAAAAAGTTTTGGTTAGTATACAGCCCCAAGTTTTTTTTTCATCAGCTAAGGCCGTTGTGTGGTTTCGTCATTTTGATGTAACATTGTTAAATTTAATTAATATTGAGCTGTCAATATATTTAATATACGTTGCATTTATCTATTTTTTGTTGTTATTTAAATGCTTACTTTTGTAGCCCTCTTATTGTCTCGCAGTAGATGTGTAAAGTAGAGTATTCACCTCGGTACTAAAGCCTGTCTTTATCTTGGGCGCTTGAATCCCACGCTACACTCAGGACTCTAGGAATATAACTCCTTCGCTTCGCTCAGGAGTTAAGTTTTTAACACCCTCGCTGCGCTCGGGAGTTAACCCTCTAGAGTCCTTCGTACGCTTTGGATTCAATATGACGCCCGCTATATAAGACAGGACTTTAGTACCTCGGTGCATAAACTACTATTATCTATCTATTTATCTATCTATCTGTTTGATACTTTCTAATGAAATACTTTCAGAACTTATTGATTAAATTCACTGTGATATTCGATATAATTATTTCGACCGCAAAACTTTAAACATCGTCAGCCTCACCATGTCCCATCTATAAAATAAAAACCTAAAACTATTTCATAGGAAAATGAAACCATACCCTTTAATTTTATTATTGTGTAAGTTACGGCTGTTATTTTCCAATTTATTAAGTTTTTACAAGTTTATATTAAAATTCCTATAGTTCTAATCTACTTTTTTGTTATATTTATTATTCTGTGTTAAAAAAAGTTAATAATGACCTGGCGAAGTCAAATCCAGTTCAATGTAAGTTCTACGTAAACTAGATAGGCCATGTCCACATTCACCCTCTTTTTTCAGTCACGCCTCATGTATTAAAGTGTTTAATTTGTTTCGTGCGATGTCTGGAGATAAATGGTTCCTTTCTAACTGTTGATACACACCTCCTTGTTTCAATTGATTGATGTTTTTTGACTGTTTTAAATGATGGGGACGAATGATAAGCTTGAAAGGGATACTTTTTTAGATAAGCTTAAAGACGGTGTCAATTATGGTAGAGTTACTGGCTTAGAGTTATGGTTAAGGGTAGAAGGAAGAAGGGTGAAGAGTTTAAATTTAAAGAACTGTATTTACAGAGAATTATCAGTACCTACACGTCTTTGCTTTGCACGTAATATAAGTACGTATAAATCTGTACTAATAAAAAAAAATAGTACCTACCTATTTAAAGTGTACTATTTTTTTTTAGGGTGACGTTATTCAAATTGTGAACAATAATAATAATTGGCATTTTCATCTTATTTTAAATGATTTATACAACGCAAGCAACTTTTAATCTATGCTTTTTAATAATTGTGCCGTAGGACATTTGTTAGGCTGAGTAGGCGTATTAAAGTAAAATATTATTTGAATTTAAATCAAAGTTTTTAGTTTGGCTTAAAAGAAAATAGTGAAAAAACCTTCACAACGTATTTTTGCGTCTTTGTTCATATATTTTGTATAATGTAACAAAGTAAAAGGCCTACATAAAACATATAAGACTTGTTCTAATTAAATGATGAACCAAATATATTATTATGATAAACATATGATAAACATTTTTTATGTAGAGGACAAAACACAATTTATCATCATCATTTGTCAGCATCATTCATGATGACTGTACACACTTTTGTAATATTGTCACATTACAGATGGTACCTATAACAAATTATGAACAGAATTTAAATTCTGATTTAATATTATAATAAACCTGCACTTCAATAATGAATCATTTTAGTCCAATATTTTAAAATAGTTTTAGTTTACCTTATGATCTAAAATTTTGATGGACATCAAGCACAGTTGTTTCGAATCATTTGTCCATCAGTTTCCAAAGCTTGTTTGACACTTTTTCCTTTGTATGGAATTAGACTTTGATCGATCACGTCCAAACATATTGACATCTCTCGGCTTCGCTTGTTAGTATTCTGCAATTACTAAGTATTTTTTCTAAAATTATCACAAGTAATCATAAAAACTACCACTGAAAGGAATACATGTAAGATTTTAAAATGTAGGGCATAATAATAACAATAACGGGTATGCGACAAAAGTGGAAAATGAGTTTAATTTCAATCCAGTCACGAGTAAACCGTTTTTATACACGAGTAAATCGTATTTAGATTGGATTATAAATAAACGAGAAATCATGTGTAAAACAAGCTTTTTTCTGCAACTTGTTTCATTACAACTCTGATTTAGCTTATAGAGGTAGTGAGCTAATTAAGGGCTAAATGTTGGACTATGTAACTTACTAAATACTCTAAGATCTAAATGTTTCAATGTTTTCTTTATTTATAGTAACATTTACATTATCATTTTTAAACTTTCTTAAGCAATATCTATGCCAAAAAAAAGTAGTTTAATCTTGATTTTTTTCTTATTCTACAGAGTGACAAACAGTCATACAGTTACAAAATGTAATATTTACACTAATCTACTCTAGTTGTACTAGTACTCCATTGCACCTGTATTGTCCGTGATGGTTCCGGACAAGAATGGGCCATCCCTGTCTCTAATCCTAGGGTGTCGTAAGAGGCGACTTATTTTTTTTTTTTTTTTTTTTTTTTTCTTATGGAAATAACTTGCTTATATCATCTTGTTGAGCAGACGACGATGTTTTATCGTCGGAAACAGCCATTTTGGGCTCTTAAGCGTTAACCTATAACCTTTTGAGGCCGATTTGGAACAGCCTACATTAGTACGGGATGTAGACTTAGGGATGGTCCAACCGGAGCTCCCCCGGGCTAGTTAGTTGCTCACTGTACACCTACCAACACGCATTGGACAAGCGTGGCAGGTTTCACGTCCAACCCTCACTCCCCCAAAACATTATGATAAGCTCAAACGACATGCCCCAAGTGCCCGGCGGTTTTCGCGGAGACAGCGCTTCGGACAGCGGGCAAAGTCTCTGCGGAACCAGGCGGCTTCAAAATCTCCGGGCGGGATTACCAGGCTGTCGAACGACCAAAGCAAGAAATAAGGACTCCGATTATCTGCGTATTCTCACATACAATACTTTTACACTCAAGGATGATGCTAGACTAATAGAACTTGAGAACGCCCTTGAACATCTCAAATGGGATGTGATGGGTCTGGCAGAAGTCAGACGTGATGGAGAAGACACCATAGAAAGATCTAATACCATATTCTATCACAACGGCATATCGGGCGGCCAATACGGCGTGGGGTTTCTGGTAGCAAAACGATGGCAACACAACATTCTAGAATTCCGAGGGTTTTCGGAACGAATAGCTCTAGTGAAATTAAGTATTGCCGAAAAAAAAACATATTACCATCATACAAGCCCACGCTCCAACTTTATCACATAGCGCAGACGAGATTGAAGACTTCTATCAACTCCTAAACGACGTATACGACCAAAATAAAGGTACTTGGACTACAATCATTGGCGATTTCAACGCAAAACTTGGTACGAGACAAGACGGCGATAATCACTACATAGTAGGACCTTATGGTTTAGGCGTCAGGAATGAAAGAGGCTCGAGACTTCTTCAATTCTGTTTTGGACTAGAGCTTGAGGTAAGCAATAGTTTCTTTTTCTTTAAGAAACCTCAGAGACGATGGACATGGTTTTCCCCCGACAAAGTCACCAAAAATGAAATAGACTTTATTTTATCTTCCCATAAACAGATGGTCAAAAATATAGAGATCTTAAATAACGTTAAGTATAGTTCAGACCACAGGCCAGTAAGAGCAACCATTCGATTAAACACAAAAATACAAAGAATATTAATGATCACAAAACCCATTAAATTCATTGATCGCAATACATTACTAAACAACAAAGAAAACTTTCTTATCAATTTACAAAATAGATTTAGTATTTTGAGCACAGAAGAAGCTAGTATAGAAAAACAATACAACAATATAATAGAAAACATAAAATATGCAAGTTCCAAGATAAAGTTTAACAAAAGCAAAGAAAAAGTATTAAGCGATAAAAGTAAAGAATTAATAGAGGAGAGACAAAAACATCAATTTAGAACAGCAGAATACAGACTTAAAGATTTAGCAGTCAAACGCAGTATACGAA
Organism: Idaea dimidiata; assembly: GCA_949358125.1. Taxonomy (NCBI): domain Eukaryota; kingdom Metazoa; phylum Arthropoda; class Insecta; order Lepidoptera; family Geometridae; genus Idaea; species Idaea dimidiata. The sequence continues at coordinate 16,656,162 of OX442328.1, forward strand.
AGGACATTCGAAACAGAAACGTGAATAGAGTGCAAACAGCCCTAGAGAATAACCAATCACTCAAAGCTGCTAGAGAGGGCATCGAAAGAGGAAAATCATCTATAATATGCTTAAAAGATAGTAACGGCACAAAACACTATAATAAGAATAAAATATTACAAATTTGTACAGATTATTACAAAAAATTATATACAGAAGGTGCAATTCCTAGTATGGATGACGATTCTTACTTTTGCCCGGATGATATTCCACCTATCACCCCAACAGAAGTACATCTTGCACTTCGTAGCTTGAAATATCGAAGAAGCCCCGGTGAAGACGGGATTTCTACCGAAACACTGAGGGTTGGAGAGTCAGCTCTAATACAACACTTAACCACCCTATACAACGACATCTTGCACACTGGAAATTTACCACCCAATTTCTGTCATGCTACTATAATACTTTTACATAAAAAGGGCGACAAAAGCGAAATCAACAACTATAGACCAATTAGCCTAATATCTCACATCTACAAAACTTTTATCAAAATAATAGAACACAGAATCAACCACAAACTTGATGAGCATCAACCTCCTGAACAGGCTGGTTTTCGCAGAGGTCTGTCCACCACAGACCACCTCCAGTCTGTAAACCAAATTATTGAGAAACACAACGAATTCAACGTCCCACTGTACTTGGCTTTCATAGATTTCACAAAAGCATTCGATAGTGTGAAGCACAACGCAATATTTGAATCCTACCGCAAACAAAACATAGATATCACTTACGTCCAACTTCTCCAAAAAATCTATCACAATAGCACCGCCGCCATAAAACTTCACGCTAGGGGTCCCACCTTCAACATACAGAAAGGAGTAAAACAGGGCGACCCGTTATCTCCAAAACTGTTTACTTCATTATTAGAAGAAGTCTTTAAAAACTTGACAGCAGACTGGGCTGAGAGGGGTATCGTGGTCGGCGAGCGCAAATTAACCAATTTGCGTTTCGCCGATGACATTGTCCTTTTCTCCAACACGGCTGAAGAACTTAATAAAATGCTTGAAGATCTAAGCAGGGCAAGCCTCGAGGTCGGTCTGGCGATGAACATGTCAAAGACCAAAATAATGACTAACAACGTCAAACGCGCAATCTCCGTGGGGAGTATGCGAATTGACTACGTCCATGAGTATGTGTATTTGGGCCAATTAGTCTCCTTCAGGGCGAGACAAGAAAAAGAAGTAGCTAGACGCACCGAAAACGCCTGGAAGAGCTATTGGTCTATGAAAGATCTAATGAAGGGAAAACTTCCCCTGTCCCTAAAAAAGCGACTCATGGACGTGTGCATTTTGCCAATCCTCACGTACGGCGCTCAACCTTGGTCTTTGACTGCCCGTCAAAGATTCGCAATCGGGGTTTGCCAAAGGGCAATGGAGCGTAGTATTCTCGGGATTAAACTAATTGACCGAATACGGAATACCGAAATACGCTTCAGAACCCAACTCACAGACGTAACCCAAAAAGCTGCTGCCTTAAAATGGAACTGGGCCGGCCATGTGTGCCGAATGCCGGATGAACTCTGGGCCAAAATAAGTACCTTGTGGACCCCCACCAATGGTAGACGTTTACCCGGCAGACCCCGTCGAAGGTGGCGAGATGACCTGGACAAGTTCGACACAGATTGGCAATCTACCGCACAAGACCGCGAGCTATGGAAGGGGAGTAGAGAGGCCTTTGCCCTGCAGTGGGACACTACAGGCTCATAATAATAATAATAATAATAGTAACATTTACATTATCATTTTTAAACTTTCTTAAGCAATATCTATGCCAAAAAAAAGTAGTTTAATCTTGATTTTTTTCTTATTCTACAGAGTGACAAACAGTCATACAGTTACAAAATGTAATATTTACACTAATCTACTCTAGTTGTACTAGTACTCCATTGCACCTGTATTGTCTGTACATGCATGATAAATTGCTTTTAGTGCCAGTGAGGATGACGAAATTCTGTCCCTGAATTTTCCATTTTAGTAGAATGCGTGCAATATTTAGTTTGATAAATTTATTCTGACTTCATGTTACAGAGACAGCTCTGTTCATTTATGAAATTGACGTTTTTTTTCAATTGGATCATGCTATATCGAATAACTACCTCTTGTCTATTGAAATTATACTAAACAAAAGTAATTTTAGTCACCCACCTTGGTTCGCCGCAGCGAAAGTTCTGCTGCAGTTTCTTGCCGAATCCTTTTTCAGATGATAAAACAGATTAATTAGTCGGTGGCACTGTACCTATGTAGAGGTTATTTTGGTCTTTTTTATCAATTCTTTTTTTTTTTTTGTTTTTTTAATTATTTTTTGTTTCTTTTTAAAGTCGGTTTTTTAATTTTTAAATTATAAATCATAAGGATGGTTAAAAACAAATCCATCAATAAGTTCGATTTAAAGTACCGTATACCTACTTTACTAAATAGTTACAAAGTACATAGTTATACCTACATAATTATGTTGGTAATGAGAAGATAAAAATCTGAATTACTTGGGGATTTCCTTTTAGGAGTTTAGGCGATCGTAATTACAGAAAAACGTAGTATGTCTTAATCTTAAGTCTAAATGCTTTTTTTGTGAAAGTAGTGCTAATGGGCTCCTAATTAGATGAGGTATTAATTTTGTCTTTTGTTAACTTTATTTGATTTTGTAAGTGATATTTAAATCAAAGTAAACGACAATGTGACAAAAACTGAGTCCACGTATACCGAGTCCTCTGTTAGTCACATTGGTGATGAATATTTACTGTTTTACGTCAATATTTCCTCAGGAGACACTTATATTTAAAATAAAAAACATTTTCATGTATATTATATAGTTTAATTTAAATGTAAAACCTAAAATTTAAAGCCTCTGCAAAATCCAAGATAAGAAGTAGGTGATGCGAGCATATCCGCTTGGCCACCCACTTGCACAGCCTCCGCCGAATGAATTAATTCCGATCTGAAAACAAATATCTTTCAAAACCATGCAAACATTAAAGGTCATAAAGGAAAGCGCCGTGACATCATATGGTATAGACAACATGTTACTTAGCAATAATTAGCAATATTTATTCTACTGAAGAAAACTGAAGTAAATCGTTGTAAAAATATACATAAGTTCTATATTTATTTGACTATATCTCTAGTATAGTGAGTGGTCACCTATGTGCTGTGTGATAGCTCACAAAATGTATTATTATGTTCATGCTATTATATTACTATTTAAAACAAAATATTTCTAAAAGCCTAACCTGAACTCGTTGTTGCCCAACATCAACAACTAGAGGTCCACCAGAGTCTCCAGTGCAAATACCAACGCCACCGGCGCCACTCGTGCAAACAGTGGAATCGAATATGTTGTTGAGGAAAAAGGTCCGACATTGCGCATTCGATAGGACCTGGACCTGGGCATGATGTTGTTGCTGAGGCAATCCCGTTTCTGAAAAAAAAAAACAGTATGAAAATACCTCTAGATCCCCACATAATCAAAATTTCAAAGTAACGAAATAATATAGGAGGCTGAGGGCCGATTTTTCATTCCTCAGATAAGAGATTTCTGTCGAATAAGTTCGAACCCAACCAAATTTAAAAGCCCTCAAATTTTGTTTCTTTTTAATAATTATAGTGACGGTTTATATTCGATGGTGTTACATTTTGATTGTCAGATATCTTTATCTAGGGATTAGAAAAATCAGCCCTAAACAATAAAAAAGTTACATACCGATCACTCCAAAACCAGCAATTTGACCCCAAGCATCAGCAAAATCTTCATTTTGAAGATCGCCAATGGGTAAAGCCACTGGTTGGATAGTGTCTGAAAGAAAAAGAAAATGAGTGACCCTTCCATAATTGAAAAGCTTTATTTCGATAACGTTTTGGTTGTCGTCCTAGATTCTTGTAATTAAATTAATAAAATAGCCACTTTGAAAAAAAAAAACATACAAATATTGGGCCCTACCATGATGTCGTCGCGTTGTCGTTCAGCTAAAAAATAATAATTAAAAACTCATCATATAATTAAAAAAAAACTTAAAAAAAGAGATTTGTTTAAATTGTTTATGGTTTTTAAAAGTAGTCGGGTTATATTTTATTTAAAATTTACTTTATTTTATTGAACGAAAAAAGACAAAATGCAAATAGCTACGACAAACGAGCATTGTAGCGCGGATTGTTTTATTTCTTTTTGAACTATAGCTGATAAATCACTTGAACTATAGCTGATAAATCACAAATGAATTGAATCAAACCGTCCTATCGTCACTTATCATCTACCGCTGTCGCTGCCACAATTTTAAAACGTTATTAAGAAGATACTTACTAGGAACAAAAAAGATTGGATCAATCGTCAATATGGCGACATCATTTTCTATAGTCTGATGATTCCAGCCTGGATGAAGTTCTACTCTATTCGTGACAACTCTTAAACCACCAGAGAAAACGCTTTCAGATCCAAGAACGATAGTACTCGATTCGCCAAAATTTTCTCCATTATTCCAGCAATGGGCAGCCCATAGGACTTTGGTGCTACTTATTAATGATGCAGAACTGATCGAAACAGAGTTAGAATTTATAACGTCGGTTAAAACTCCGGCCTGTTGACAAAATTTAAAATAATATTAACATAACCCTTTGCAAGTTTACATCATCAACATCTCTCAGGACCCCGGGATTCGCTTTCCTTCACATTGACGACCCAAGGTACCGGACTCGATACCTCACGATACGCATAGGTACGATATGCATAGGTGTATAATAAGATTTATGTGCCCATACATACGCATACCCACCTAAGTCCTATACACAATTTAAAGAAAACGATTGCCTAAATTTGGGGATGGTAGGTATAGTTTGAAGACAGAAGCTCGACTCTCTCTTCGCAGAAGCAAGAAACTAACTGACATCTACTTAATTTTTGAAGAAACGCTTTCCATAAATTGCACCCGACAGGACTTGAACCTGCAACCCCGATATCCGTATCATGCACTCGCCAATCGCGCCACAAGTGCTTGCTGTGTCGTCGTGAAATGTCGGTCCTGTCAGGTGCAATTTTGAGGAAGCATTTCTTCAAAAATTTGTTATCCAAGTGTAGGAAACACTATCAAAATAAATATCAATAATAATCAATGTACTTACTAGATAAGGATGAGCTCCTAATGGTGATGGTGAACCTCCAGACACCCTGGATCCTCTCAAGATAGCGGATTCTTTTTCATAAACCTGTTTGGCTAAAGGGATCCCAACATCGATGTGGTATCCATTTGGGAACGGATGGTTGAACACTGCTGCATTTGCAGCTAAGAAAACAGAACATAGCACTAGAACGCACCTCATTTTGAAATAAAGCGAAATAATACTGGTGTTAATTTTGCTGTTAATTATTTGTAGTATTTATACCATTTTAATCGTACGATAAGTTAGGATTTAAAATGGTTTTTAGATAAAGTAATCACATTACATGATTAGACCATTTGATATAATATTGTACTGATTTAAGTCTATATAGATAAAGTGGAATAAGTCTTCTTCTTCTTTTCGTGTTGTGGTGTGGCTCACCTGGTGTTAGAGTTTTTCAGATCGCCTTAAGGCCTCTAGCTTGACCTAACGACTGTTATCAGAGATAACAACCGGGACCAACTGCTTAACGTGCCTTCCAAAGCACGGAGGAGCTCGAGAAAATTATTTTTTGCCACACAAATTTTAGGTCACCCATCCAAGTAATGACCGCGCCAAGCGTTGCTTAACCTGCACAACCATTCAAGATCGGCTGGTAAAGCTAGGCCAATGAGCTCCTCAAATATAATATAAGAGTGATATAAGTATGGTTTGGTTAAAGGAAAGTTGCGATCAACGGGCCATATTTGCCAACATAAAGGTAACTGTTTAATTATAGAATACTAATAATTGGTTCTTAACAAAAAAAGTTCGCAGTTCGTTCCATTTGATTAAAATACAAGGTAGGATATTTAGAGTTAAACCATAATGCATTTGAAAATAGTTATAATTAATTAGTTATAACTAGCATAGATGACCTGAAATTACTTCTTTTCTACATTACTTTTTATAATCGTAAGAAAAGAAAACCCAAACCCTGACCTCTATATCTGGTAACGATAAACTTAATCAACGGGAAATCCAACAATAAATTACACGACGATTGATAAGTAATTAATTGATTGCCCACAATCAGTAGGTGACTGCGATGTTATTATGATATTGTAAAATGTATAACATCACAATCATTTTAATTTACAATGAATCCCAAATACTATTGGATAACTCTTTCAAATTCGTGAGATCGCGGGGCACGAAGAAATTATTAAGCTGTATTTGGTCCTCACATTGCTATTTAAGCATCACTATAAAGTAGCACTTACCTGTCTCAATGTAAAAGTAAAAAAGCTCATTTAGAACCCATTGGATAGTTACCATTGGATTGGATAATGACTACATGCCGCTGATATGTTGTCAAAATTTGTGTGAGTAATTGTGAGTAATTTTGTACGTCTCTACGAAAATATGACAGAGATAATAATGTAACAAAGCCAAAGTATAGTTACTTGTAGGCAGTTCTGCGAACAATAGACCTTGCGAGTATATTATTGGTAATAAGCCAAGTGTGAAGATATTAAAAATTCCCACTACAAAAAACCCAATTCCACACGATTATAATCTATGATCTCGTAGAACATGTAGTATACCAAGTTTCATCAAAATCGGTAAAAAAACTACGACCTGTAGAGAAGTAGCAACATGCATACTGACAAAAGCAAATTTTCCCAGTATTAAAGCTGAGAGGCTCCCCCCGTTTAATTAATTACTTAGACTCCACTATCATTCGGGCGTCAGATTCTAAGTAAAATCTATCGTATGCCTCAATAGTTATTAAAATTCTTCAAGCCTCGGAACCGCACTTTAAAAACTATATAATGGAATTTCATTATTTCCAAACTATTCAAACAAAATCCTAATTCCGATACCGAAACGAGGGAAGTCTATTCAAGTCCAAGTTTACTGCAGGAACCATCATTACATAGAGTCAAATCAAATAGAAAAGGCTCACAAAAATCCTGTGGAAAACCCACGAAGGTTCACGGTTCCTTGTTATTACGTATTCACGTCGCACAACTCACTTTGAGATATAAAGAACACTTTAATTTTGGTCCAAGATTAAGGTAGGCACTGCTTTTATCTTATTAATATGTTAACTTATTGTTATAACAACTATATAATATCGAGCCACGGTTACGTTCACATAAGTCAGGTAAGGATTTCGAGACTTTTAGAACATAAAATTTTCTCTACTTAAGCATGCTATATCGTTGCATGACCTCATTCTCGCTTCCTGTTAGGTTAAGTGCAAGCCTATCTCTTATTAAAAACATGGTTTTACAAAACTATTAAATAGTTACACACAAACCATATTTCATAAAATCAAATCGTTTTGATATTGAATTAGATAGTTCTTAGGTTTATTGACCAAGGAATTTCACTAGACATTTTTGATGAAGCATTTCTCCTTCCAAAATGTTAATCTTATTTATCATATGTTTTTGGACCTTACATCCTGATGCAATGAATGAAAGGCAAATTACTCGCGAGTAATTACAGTAAAGTTTTGCTGAGTGACACCGCTAGTCTCTTCTCATTTGGACTAAACACAAAGACCACTCAACGACCTGGGACAGATTTCAATTTAAAACGTACATGTTACTATACTGTGCCCTAATTTTTCGCAACATTGCACACCAAACCAAATGTACCGATACAGAAAGCCTTGTGTACCATTTAAATTAAATGTAGTCTGAAATAATCTGGACTAGTTACCTTTGTCACTAAAATGTAGCCCGTAGGCCGTTGGAAAGGTCCTTCTCAGAAATTAGTAATACGATTAGGGTTGTGCATTTAAAGGATAAAAGGTTTTGATGTAGATGTTTATCCTTCGAAGAAGGTTTCATCGTGATTCACGTAATATGACCAATTAGGGTAGGTAGTTTTATGGCGTTTTACCAATTTTGTGTCAGTGTCGTGCACACGACACGATTTACAAAATACGCGACGCATGACACACGTCGTTTGGACAATTTCTCACGATCGACGATATCAGCAGCGAGCGACGCAGCATTCTCGTTAATTGTTCTTTACATACGTACGCACTCCATCATGGTGTCTTGCTTACCCTCTGAACTCTTGGTTTAACTGTCGTGGTACGGCTTCTGTCGCGTCGTTTCAAGTATATACAGGTTCTGGATGGTGGCTAGATAATGGCATTACTTCTAAAAAAAACTAGTAGCTTTTAACGACATAGCGAATTGTAGTTTAAGACACGATAGTGATGTGCTGTGTGACTTCGCTGCGCGTGTTAACTATTCATAGAAACGTATGACGTCCGGAATCGGCACCACATTTCGTCGTGTCGTGTTGTGCGTCATGGGAAAAACGCTCTTAGAATTCATCACGGCTACGAGTTTATGTGTTACGTATTGAGCCGTGAAACCCCGGCGTATAATAGGTCTGCCCTATGTGTTACCATGGCTGTCGTAAAATACGACAATCTGAGAAACTAGCAAACCTGGAGTCCTTAACGCATTGTAGTAGGTAAGCCGTTTTATCCCAAGTAGAGTTGGAGTCAGGAGTCGACTACGAAATGTAACTTCCGATTGTTCGGTTCCGAACGAAAGCGAAAACTTTTGATTATTGCCCTAAAACGAAACAAGTTCGGATTTCGCAAATTCATTCGGGGCCATAGACTATTTATATTAATACAACAGTAACTAACGTCAAATGAAGTTCGGTCGGAAAGAATAAAGTGCCCGAACCGCCCGACCGTTTCGACAGATGGCAGTTCGTAGTAGGAAACGTACGAATGTTTTGCCGAAACTTCGTATTTATCGTTTTGTAATGGACTTCCAGGCCCTCCTTGGTACCAAGCAGTCAAGTGTCGTCTTGAAATAAACCGTTTTATTCGCGTTGTGTGTTATTATGCGAAATCGCGAAAACCATACAAGAAATTATTTAATAATAATTTATGTATCTACCTACTAAAAACATACTTTTTTTGAGTGACTATTATAAAGCTCCAACTCAGTTAACGATAGATGAAGCCGAAAATTACGCATCAAATCAACATAATATATTAGTGTTAGAATACTTCACGCTTCAGATTTGAAAAGCAATGTAAAGTGGCTTAAGAAATAAATTACAATCGGAGTAAAGGGAAAGAAGCAATGATTAGGTACTTCAGATTCTGAGCTACAAAGTTGTTATTAAAAGGGGACAGAATTTTTTGTTCATTTCTTGACGCCGTTTATCATATTTTCTTTCAAATCTTTGTGAGATTATGTTTCATTTCGTGAATGTCATGAAAATGACTAATGTTCACAGTTTTTTTATTTTTAACATGTTTTAGGATTTTTGCAAAATGTTATTTTATCTAAATGTAGGTTGTCTATGAAAATTCCAGGCTTTTGTATGTATTGAAGCTCAAGCTCATGCAAAAACAATCGCATGTAATGTATAACATTAAGGACTGTAAATTTTACTTTACATTCTTATAAATTTATAAATGTAATAGCCATAACAGACGATCGAACCTGCACCGTATCGTACCGTCAAATTGGGTACTTACTATTGTATTTTATTGTATGCCTTCGTATGTAAAGAGCGGTGTTGTTCTAGTGGTAGATACGCCGTCATTCCGAAGGTCGTGGTTTCGAATCCCGGCTTACCGTCTTTTTCTTTTATTATTTTTATCTATTACTATTTTGTTACTCACTCATTTATGTCAGCAAACAATTTACGTCACTGTCATTTCAGAAATCTGTCATTGCTGTGTAACCAAAACTGAACTGAAAATCAAGTAAAACAAAACAAATTCCTGAAAATCAAAAAATATGGATTGTCTAGCAAGAGAATTAGGAATAAATGTTAAGAATATTTTGCCGACTTCAATACCGAGTATATTTGCCGTAATAGTACATACGAGTTGGCTTAAAAAATGGTTGAAAAACTTAGAAGTTGATAACAGCACTTACACTACAGATTTTACACCACAGCCTGGTGAAAGTGTTCAGTATCCGTGGCGAAAAGTATTCATAAAGGTACTGTGAGTAATGTGAGACGTTATAAAATGTGTATCATTTATTATTAGTTCGTTTTTATGCTTACCCACATTTCTTTGTTTGTAGGTAATAAACAAAAAGTTATCTAAGGTCCTCCCACTTCCTCGATATAAACTCAACGAGAACAACACAGAAACACCGTTGACGATCTCACAACTGCTTCAATATGTATCACAGAGCAACCAAAGGTCCCTATGGAAAGAGTCATATAAAAAGTACTGCCACAACAATGATAGTAGCAAGGAAAGTTCCATAGTTAATTTATTAGAGCATGACCAATTACTGTCCGAAGTTATTCTTAGGCTGTATGGCTGCAACATTATCAAAATAAAGACAGACGCAGCAGGAAACCACATAGAGTACAAAGATATGATTCCTAACAAAAACATACTGAAATCTTATGAAACACACGTCAATTTACTCGCCGCTTTATACTCTTTAGAAACTGACAATAACTTCTTCATAGTCTACCGAGGGCATTACGAAAATACTCTTTTAGATTGTTTAAACTTAAGTCCCCATTTAATAGATATGAACTATGCTCGTTCTATGTTCATTATTTATCAATTACTGAACTCAGCAAAAGCTATGAGCGATAGAGGTTTGAGTATAGGGATGTTGACATTACAAGACATTTATATGTCTGAAGATTTGTGGATACAAGTGCTGCCAGTAGTTACAAATAACATCCATTGTATGGATGCATCGTTAATATATGAGAATCGAAGTAAACAGACTACTCCGGCAATCCCAGGAACCAAAAGAAAAGGTTGTTGGCGTAATGTGGTTATGCAATTAGAGAAATTGTGTATGTTGTGGGGGAGAGGTCGAATATCAAACTTAGATTACCTGCTACATCTGAACCTACTTGCTGGAAGAAATGACAATGACCCTCAGTGTCATTTAATGGTACCATGGGTCACAGACTTTGCATCTAGATGTGGTATGTATTATAATAATGTTATTAAGTTATTTACATTGACATTGTGTTGTTATAATATTATTAAGACTTCGAAATTTACTCTATTGCCTGATAAAAACAGCTGTTGCTTTCATGAAAGTGTCATTCACATACCACATGTACATGGAGAGTGGTTATTTATGATCATTACTACACAGGAATTCAATTTTATAGTTTGAGTTCATTAACTCCATTTCAACTATGTTTAGTTTTAGTCCTGACAGCCAACTAGTGCCACAACATAGTGTGCAAAGAGCACCACCCTCTCTCCACTCAAACTTCACGCGTGCCCAAACTCCGTCCGTGCTGGGTAAGCCTACTCCACCTAACAACGTACCGGGCACTACAGCGCCATAAATAGCATGGATTAAAAGTTGCTTGCGTTGTATAAATCATCTAAAATTAGATGAAATGGCCAATTATTATACCCTAATCTTTATTCATCGACATTTCATATTATTTATGTACAATATTCTGACTTTATTTAATTGACACGCGACATGTTTTAGGTATTTAATTTTGTTTGACATTGTTTTTATTTGTTTTTTGTTTTTCTAAATTCATTAATTTAATTTTATCTGTGACATTGTATTCCTTGAAATCTAATAGTTTTAATAGTCAGTAGGTATATTTGTAAAATCATTAAGTTGACATTAAGATTGATTTAAAATACGTAATTCATTTTTGATATTTGGATGATAAGTTATGTGCTGGTGAAATATGTAGAACTATACCTACTGATTGATAACATCAGCTGTTGTAACCATATTTCGTGCAAATAAATGACATTCATTCATTCTGGTGCGGCGGTGCGGTGCGGTTCGATCATCTGTTATGACAATGAATAACACAAACGTACCCATTATCCAATTCAATAAATAAGTGTTGTATAAGTGCCTAAGTTCTTACGTGATATGGGCAACCTTGTCATAAATTATTGTAAAAGCTTCCTTAAATTTAAATTGAGGAAAATATTTTAATTTCACACTTCCAATTGAAGCTTCGACTCAGATCAACAAAAAGCTACGTCTGACGCGCGACATGTTGCATAAAATTGTTGCTCACGGCAACGGATATTTTTCGCGGAGTTACGTTCCAATCTAATCCTCCATTTCGCAGGTGACTTTGGCTTTAAACTTTTTATTCAGAGAATTTGTTAACATAGTTTTACTTTTTACTTCTACTTACCCAAGTGATGAAATGAAATGGGATTAAGTCCCATTTCATTTCATCACTTGGGTTAGGGGTGACGTCGTCCAACTCGAAATTGGGACCAGGGAATGGTCCCTGGTCCCAATTTCAAGGTCACCCCTAACCCATTTTACAAAAGTACAAATGGTTGTACTTTTGTACCCTTCCGAATTTGATAGAATTCAACTGGGCCCGACGGTAGCTTAGACATTGGGACGATTAAACTACATATTTTATTATAGTGGAAAGACCCAGCTAAATCTAATAAATCTACCTAAATATTTTTTTCGCTATTTTTAACCTCATTTTTTCTTTTAGGTAAGTAAAACACTGCAAATAGTCCCAGTAACAATCTAAGACATTTTCAGAATCGATTTAAACATTGTTGTTACAACATTACAACCTCTAATAGATGTGAAATTGCTTTGGGAGTTTGGCTTTAGGTTTTTCTTTTCCTTTTCGATATTGCTCTTTGTATTAAATTAGGGCTATAAATAGGGGTGTCTTTAAGGGTGTCTTTTTTAACACGAATTTAAGAGCAAATAAAGATAGAAAAATCATGTAGGTACAGTTAGCAACCGAGATTGGTATCCTACCAAACTTATGGTTGCAACGAAGTAGGTACCTACTTGTAGTTGTTTTTTTTTGTTTCTAGTTATTCCACAAAATAACTAAGTTTATCAATGAAATATAAATCTATTATGCAATTGCCTATCATGAGACATTGTTTTTTAGCTGATTAAATGTTAGTTAGGATTAGAAAGTTTGTAAAATTTGAAAGCAGCTTTACCTTTCTCCATCTAGTCTCTAATATATACCAGTCCAGTTTTATATTCTAGGTATTTAGGTATTTAATTTCTAGGGATACGTAACCTAGAAATAGATTGAAATATAAGTTTTAGATTTGATCCCCACGTAGCGACTTTATACACATCTTCAATATGAGGTATTACAGGCAGTGTACACTGATGTGAACAAGACAAGGCAAGACAATTAAATTTATTTTTATATACAGACTAGCTGCGCTTTGCGGCTTCACGCGCGGAGGTCCGCGGAATTATCGGGATAAAAATTTGCCTTGTATCATCTAAGTTTCATCGCAATCGCTCCAGTAGTCTTTGCGTGATTGAGTAACAAACTCACAGACATACATACAAACTTTCGCGTTTATAATATTAGTAAGAAGTTAGATAGTTTGCGGGTTGTTAAACAGTATGAACATATACCTACGATAGTATGTACATGAATCTTATATGATAAGCCCATCAAACATAATCATCCCATCAGCCCACATTGCGCGTCAATGAGCGAGGCATATGTCTAGCAGTGGACCTCCTACGGCTCATATTTTGATGATTATAATAATGATCAAACTTATTTGTCAGACCTACGCCTCCGTGATAGCCTTAACAGCAACCTGAATGTATTTTTGTACACGCAAAACATTGTATGCTTGTGTTGATAGAATCGGCCGATAAAAAATCTGTAATCTGCCGGGACTCTTAAAAAACAATCACAACAGTAAGTTGAATTAAGTAAGCTTTATGTATTTACATTTTAAAAGTTTGGAATTTCAACTGGAGTCTAGTCTAGGTTCAGCAAATAGTATTTTGTCGCAAAATAATCGTGCGTTGCTTGTTAGACTTAAAATTGTTCCTTTCCTGAGTAAAATAGAAAACGTGTGTTGATTCCAAATGAGGTACATATATGTTGGTTTACATTGACTCTATGTGGATGGTTGGTTTGATTAACTGGATATATGGGTTTGCCGTCGAAATGAGATTCTAGTTTGTTGAGATTTGAGGAAAATTCGAGGCTCAGTCAGAATAAATTTACTTAATCACTTTTCAGATTGCTTTGCACTAACTGAGATTAGGTTATGTTTCTACTGTGGTGTGGATTAGATATTTGTATTATTCGCTAATGTTTTGTGTTTACTATTTTCAATATTACTATCACTATAAGCTCCTTTGCCCGTTACAAATAAGCCCGTTGTAGAAACTCGTAGATATCTATCTACCGAGTTGGTGGGGGCCTGGCAGTAGAGTTTTCATTCTGGAGTTGTCAGCAGGTCTTGTTGAGGCGTATCAGTTTGGCCATCCAGAGTGGGAACGCCGCCAGTATCTTGGGCATTATTGGAGAGAAGTACTGACAATTTCCTTTTGTTTTAGTTTAAGTTGTATTTAGTGTTGTATCGATTTTGTTATATTTTTGATATCTACGAATTGCTTTATTTATTCATCCAACAATTACAAGCAGTAAACATCAGAATTAAGCCAAATATGCACAGAAAGCTTAAAATTAAAACGGTGTACAAACGTGCGGCCTTATCGCTAAAAGCGGTTTCCTCCAGGCAAACTTTGTATTTGAGAGTTTAAACGTTAGGCAGTAAAACGCATCGAGAAGCCACTCCATATGGGCGAATATCCCATGCGTCCCGACCATGGTTGCGTCCTAGTCCTGGGACATGTCCATTTAATTTTACCATAATATTATTGTATCGTTTGTCCTATATGTTATTTATAATGTTATATATAAATATTAAATTAATGTTCTTACCTATTTGAATTATAGGTAGATTTAAATTTAAAATAAATTTCACAAATAAGTTTCTACACATACCTATTTGGGCAGCAAACTACTGTTTTCTTTGCTATACGTCCAGTTTACTTTTGGAAGGCGTGTGTGCTGCCGAAGCTAAGACGTAGGGGCCCTTTTCTATAACAATTTTACTCACAAATTATGAATTAGTACTGTACATCCTATCGATATGTATTTGTCGGACTACTTTATATAGGTACTAGAAAATAATTATGAGTTTAAAATCTTTTTGCGATATTTTAAAATCTACGAAACCACAGAAAATTTTACAATAAAAAATACTCGATTAAATCCTATAATACTGTTTTATTATGTCAACTTAACCGGTTAAAACGTTTCAAATCCATCAAAATCGAACCGAGTCAACAAACTTATCGAGAAATTTCGATAATTTGATTGACTCTAAAATTAAACGGATTCAGATGAAACGCCTTTTGAATATTAATGACAGAGCGTTTGTGAATATTCAATATTGTTCAACGATTTATAATGGCCTTATAAACTAAAAGCTTCCGACACCGTTGAGTGCTTATCACTATGATTCCTGTATGCTTCCGCTCATAGATGTGAACAAGCAGCTGCCCACGATTTCCCCCGCGTAAGTTTCCATGGGAATGGTGCAACTACTAACACTGAACAAAGACGTTTATTTTTTCATCATCATCATCATCCTGTTGCAGTCCACTGCTGGACATAAGCCTCTCCAATTGCACGCCATCTAGATCTAGTTTCGGCTTCTCGCATCCAGCTTGTGCCAGCCGTCTTGCGCAAATCGTCGCTCCAACGTGCCTGAGGACGTCCTATACTACGTTTGCCGAGACGCGGGTTCCACTCTTAGAACTCGTTTACCTCAACGGTTGTCGTTGTTTTTTAATGTATGGTATATAATTACTACTCTGTATAAATAACAAAATAGGGATCGCTAGTTCGCTAGTTTTGTTTTAAAGCTCTACAATTCTCGTTCCACGAAGATAAGACAAACACTTTTCATCAACTTCAGTCAACCCCAAAATATCTACCTTAAAGTTAACATTTATCAAACTTGGAGTCTATTTGCTGAGCTCAAAGGAAACAATTCAGAAATTGAAGTTGTGTTAAGTTTTACTATTGTCACTTTAATAGCAACGCTGTTAGTTTAAAGTCGAGATAATTATGGTAAGAGATTTTAAAGGTGATGAATTGATAATTGATTGGTTTAAGCGGCTTCGAAATTACAAGTGTTTATACTGTTAAATCGATTAATCGTTCGCAAACTAAATGTTTCGTTTAGAGAAGTAGCTAGAGTCTAATTTACATTACGGAGTTAGTGTATATGCATGATTATAGAGTTAATTTAACAAAAACAGTCTCGCAGCAGTTACTGAAAGCAATCAAATAAATAAATATACCTACTATTTTCTAGTACCGCTAAGTGTACGCATTTTTATTTGTGAAATTGACTACAAATTGCATTACTATTTACCACTAGTTTCATAATGTAAATCCGGCTTAAACGAATTTGACGGCCTTTGTGGCGCGTCTGGCGAATACTCGGTTGGTACTGAAAGTGTATTCCGTGTCTGAATCTGTATTATATTAGCCGCTAAGAATTATTCAAATATATTAATAAATTTAAACAAATACATTTATTCATATAACATAAAATTATAAAATTAAAATCAAAATATAACCGACACAGAACAATAACTTAAAATCAAAAACTAAAACTAAGCTTATAAACTAAACACTAACCTAACCTACAAGTCAAAACTTATTCAAAACTCAAAATGCATATTATTAACCCATTATTCACATTCACATGATCATTTGAAATATTTTAGTTCTAAAACTTAGAATGTGTCTTCGGACAACTACCTTCAATGAGAAAAACATAAGAAACTCACATAGTAGCTAAAATGAGCTAGAGCTTAATATTGTATTGTAAGATCTCACACAGGAGTTATCACTCAGGTTTGGATAGTCTTTAATACCGCTCTGGTTAATTAATAATCATCGTATTATTCCTTTATAAGAATACCTTAGCACAATTCTTTGTGAACAACGAATCAAACGAAAAATTCAGAAAAGCACTCAGCCCCTTAAATATTAAAACGAAAGACAGAAGTAACTTTTTCTTAATTATTTGTCGAAGGCCGCACAAATACCGTGGATCTACGAAAATGCGTATTTTCGACGTTTTCTTTGTTACCAAGATAATATTTATCTACATCAGGATAGTGACAGACCAGAAAAAGCTGGCCCTTCGCTAGGGTCGCTGTCATCGCTTTTACTTCTTGTTTTCTGTGTTTTTGTTAAGAGTCCTTCAGTGTTAAATCTGCCATACAAACAGAAAATAATTTACAAATTGGGACCTTTTTATATTAATTAATATAATTTAACATAATGCTATACAGGGTTACAGAAAAAGTCGTGCTAGATCCGTTGAGGGCGTGGAGTACCCATCATTTCTGACTTATTTCACTATGAAACACCCTACCCTAAACTTAACCCTTTTTGAGATATTCGACTTTTAATTTTTTCATTGAAAATTGCCGATATTTAAGCTACTAAATTTATTTTTGTTTATTTTGTGTGTCTTATTATTATTATTATTGCATTTTGACATGCGTAATAAGATGCTTAAAGACGTCAATCATTAAAATAGTACATTAGTTAATTGAATAGACCGTAGCAGACAAGTGAAAGTTAAGAAATAAAAAAATAAATTAGAAAGTTTATTTTTCTCTAAGGGATATCTAAAAAAAACTATATGGCAATTGTTCGGCAGATGTTTTTTAAAATATCTACGTTTCATCAGCTATCTAACGAGGTATAATAATCAAGTGTTTTATTCAAATACAATATAAAAAAAATTAGTTTCATAGGCGACAGTGGAGAAGAAAATTTATACTTAGCCCTAAAAAATAAAATAAAACAATAGGTAAGCATGAAATGTTATTTATTAAAGCTTTTCACACAACTTTTTCTTGTTTACAGTTCATGTTCAACATGGCCGCCTCTATTTCTGATACATTGTCGCATTCTTCTACGGAGACCAGTCTTCACTACTCCAGTGGTCAATGTGGTCCTCATTTTGTTAGCTGCATCCACAATCCTTTGTCTTAAGTCTTCCACAGACGAAACTGGATTCGGCTCGCTGTATACTAGACTTTTCATGCACCCCCACACATGAAAATCCATGGGGGTAATGTCCGGACTTCTTGCTGGCCATGGCAACGGCCCACCTCGTCCTATCCATTTGTTTGGATAATTTGTGTCCAGCCAGTCTCTGACACTTCTTCTGAAATGGGCAGGGCAGCCATCGTGTTGGAACCACATGTCCCTGATCAGGTTGAGTGGCAGATCATCCAGCAAATCACTCAAGTCTGCTCTCAGGAAATTTTCGTAGCTTTCCCCATTTAAATTATCCGGGAGAAAGTAAGGTCCAATCAAATGATTGGAGATAATGCCCATCCACACATTCACGCTGAATCTACGTTGGGACCCCTTCACTCTTTTCTTATTGGGATTCCTTAGTTCTTTTGGGGCCCAGTAATGGGCGTTGTGATAGTTAGTTATGCCATCTTTATCAAATTTGGACTCATCCGTCCACAAGATATTTCTTAGAAAATCTGGGTCTTCCACATCAGCATTTAGCATAAATCTGCAAAAGTCCATTCTCCTCGCGGGGTCTCCTTCTTCAATAACGTGTACCGGCGTATAATGGTATGGGTATAGGCCAGCAGTGTGCACGGTAAACCACACTCTCCATTGCGAAAGTCCCAGATCACGGGCAACAATATTAGTGGAAGTAGTCGGATCCGCTCGAAAGCGTTGCACTATCTCATTGTCCTGTTCTTCGTCGTCAATTCGTGGTCTTCCCATGTCTGTATTTCGTCTCAAAACAGAGCCAGTTTCACGAAGTCTTTGATAAACTCTGTCAAAAACGGCCACATCCGGCACTCGACGACCGGGGTAGCGAGTTATGTATTCGTTGCGAGCTTGCGCAGACACACAATTGCAGTATCCGTAACAAATAAGCATATCAGCATATTCTTCAGGTGTGTAGGACGTCATCTTCAACACTTCCGTATCGCAGGTACAAATCAGAGTCCGGTTAACAAGCACAGTAGTCACAAATCAGAAGAAACAGTCCAGAATCACAGCCAAGTCGAGAAAAAGAGCAATACAATGTCACATCTACTATGTACGAAGCACAAAAGCAGACTGACTGACAACCAAAACAATACCCCTTGTTGTATTCACAGCCCTAACCGGTCTCTACACATTTTTTCTTTCATTCGCACCTACATAAATCGTCACTTGTCTCGCTCGCACGGTGCGTCTTAACTTGAAGGACAATAGGCGCGGTACCGTTAGAACTACTACTACTACTGGAGCGTCCCTTTTTTCCACGAAATGTAATACAATCCCTAGATTGTTATACGTCGTTAGATAGCTGATGAAACGTAAATATTTTAAAAAACATCTGCCGAACAATTGCCATATAGTTTTTTTTAGATATCCCTTAGAGAAAAATAAACTTTCTAATTTATTTTTTTATTTCTTAACTTTCACTTGTCTGCTACGGTCTATTCAATTAACTAATGTACTATTTTAATGATTGACGTCTTTAAGCATCTTATTACGCATGTCAAAATGCAATAATAATAATAATAAGACACACAAAATAAACAAAAATAAATTTAGTAGCTTAAATATCGGCAATTTTCAATGAAAAAATTAAAAGTCGAATATCTCAAAAAGGGTTAAGTTTAGGGTAGGGTGTTTCATAGTGAAATAAGTCAGAAATGATGGGTACTCCACGCCCTCAACGGATCTAGCACGACTTTTTCTGTAACCCTGTATAATTTCATGAACATATTACCTGAATTAAAATTCCGATACCAGAGTAACTTGTAAAATATTATAGAAAAGATATGAATATAAACTATGATAGACACTGTCTAAAGTCAGTTAAAATTCACATTTCATAATTTTTAATAGATTTTTACTAAGCTGATATGAAATTAAACTTATTTTTCAATTTCAATCGCACTGTTTCTTTTGATATGCTAAAAGATTTAGTTGTAAAAGAGGGTCATCAAACTACGTAAAATTACACCTACAGAGATACGTATATAGTATTCCAAGGAAACTACTGGAGAGAAAGACGTAACATGGAAAGAGGGCCCAAGGTAGGAAGAGGCGGACGTAGTTCAACGACTTGTAATACTGAACAGAGACAGAGATCTTAAATACTTTTACCAATTGACCGTCGATCTTTATTAAAAGATAGCATCAGATGATGATGATAATGATGGTGATTTTTCTAACGTCTAATGTCTAACGTTCTAACGACGTTGAGAGAACTTTGAAGTGGCTCCTGATTACGGACAAAGATGCGTTTGCAATGCGAAACATAAACTAACGCAATTAAAACCGTCCTTTAACCGACTTCGCCAAAAACCAATGAGGTTTTCAATTAGTCGCCTTGAATAGGTATATTAGGTTAACTTTAACTCCGGAGGCCTCTTAACAAATATTTTTGCTTCGTCGTTTGTTTCTCGTTCATTCACCGTCTAGATAAATTGGTCGAACTGTTACTAATTTGTGTCTATCTGAAGAAAATAACAATTGACATAGGTTGACAGAAAATGGACCGTGACTTTGTAAATTGACAGTGACCAGACCATAGAAAGGGAGCGAAATGTAAGTTTTACGAGAAGAGGTTATTAAGTATTTAATTGTGATAGAAATTATTAGAATCGCAACTTGCAGAGCTTGCTATTCTAAAGACTAACCACAGTCCCGTGTTATTCTAAAGCCTAATTTATAGAGCCAATTTCACAAAAGCAATCTCCCAGAAGTTACTGGAAGCAATTTTATCGAATAAATAAATAGTACCACTAGTCTACGTAATGTATTTTGTGAAAATGTCTATGCATGCCACTAGTTTCGTAATATAAACCCCGCTTTAAAGATTTGAAATAGTGAGTTGCTTAGTTTTCGGACTAGTAACCTTTTTTGTTTTGTCAAAGAAGTGGCACCTCTGTGTAGGTCAATTTTGATTACAATCTATTTAGTAATTTTTGCTTGAACTACTTAGTAAAAAATATTCATACAACGTTATCCACTGTCCAGTTTCACAAGTCAAAACTAATTTTATACTAATTGTAAGATCAAGTAACGTAATTAATAACACAAATCTCAATAAATAGGATTTAAAGAAACTTAACGTCAAATAAAAGAATAATACAAAACTAATTAACATTTAAAATTAAATAGTTAAAACTAAAACTGTTTTTTACTAGGGTTAGTATAATTTGCCAAAAACATTGTCTCTATACCTATAGCTATTAGTATTACACGTAATAACACCCCAACAGTGACAAACTTCTACCATCGTTTCATTATTCAAAAACCAGGGAACTTCGAGATCAAATTCTCGTCCTTTATTCAAACTGAGCCAAGCTTTGACAGGATAGTACACCTGACACTTTTATGGAAAAAATGGTAAAAGGTCAGACGAAATGCGAAATGTAGGGTATAGTAATGATAAATGGTGTACATTGTATGAATTGATGATATGCTACTGGGAGCATATTTAGATTATCTACTTATTTCATACTACGGCACGGCGCTACTATTGTAACCCAGTTCAGTTCATATCCTCTTTTGCGTATCTACTTGGGTCGTTTAGTAGACTTTTCTACTTTAATTTTTGTGTGCAATTTAAGGCACCGCAAATCTAACAGTTTAAATACTTAAACAAATTATAAAAATGATAATATGAATTGACAAAGTAATAAATAAAAAAATAACAACCTGTGTATCTCCGAAAGCAATAAGACTCCAACTCTACTGTAAATGATTATCATCTCAGCCTTTATCCTTCTACTGCTGAACATATTACGATACCTTTGATTTCTGCATAGCACCTTATTTACTCGAACAAAAAGCAACTGTGCCTATTATTACTATAAATAGTGCCGATTTTTTTATCTTGGTTTTTTACATTTTTTTATTATTTTAGATGAGTTACAAAAACCTCGTAGCACCAGCAAGTGGCGGCAACTTGCTCGCCGTGAGTTGATGTAGGAATTTGATACGAATTTGCATTACTCAATAGTAAACTAGCGCTTATTGTTAACTCAATACAAAGTCAGTTTACCACTAATAAATCGAAATATACGTATTCTTAACACAACATACGTATACTTAATAATACGTAAGCTTATTAGACTTCCATAAAACAAGTATAGGTACCAAGAAAACCAATCAGACAGTTTTATTCTGTAGGGGCGTTTGGAGTAGTAAACTGTGGATACTAAAGCGATTTACGCCTCCCGGATCCTAGATAGGTTTGAGGGAATTAATATTATATTTCTAACCACGCAATGTTATTTTATATGGTTCGTCTTTTTTATTTAACCCTTGGGAATCTGTAAGTAGATTCCTGGAAGTAAAACTGGAGTTTGGCGTATATTGGGGTCAGAATTAGATTAGTCGTACATGTTATGTTTACACTGTTATATTACGACTTAAATCAGCTTCACGTGTAATGTATATTTTTAATATTAATATAGCATAATATTATTATTAGAAAAATACATTATACTATCAGAGACGTCATAGGACTCACTGCGGTTCGAAGGCATGCGACTTTCGCCAATCCAGAATATGCTCTTACTGCCTAAGGTTGCTTTTCCACCAGAAATTTACTATGCAACGATGCTATGGATGCGTTTGATATCCACCAATCATATTATTCATTGGTTCACATAGGTTAGCGTCTTTCGTAGCGTAGATTTCACATATTCGCAGCATAGCTGCATAGCACAACTCTGGTGGAAAATTCTCTAAGAGGAGGCCTTCAGTGGGTTAAAATAACTGGCTTTAATATTAGGGGTTAAAGTATGAAATTGCCGATTTGTACTGAAAATCTTAATTGTTTATTTTTTAAATTTTTATCAAATTTATTTAATCAAAATATTTGCCATTATTATCTATACATTGCTGTCATCTAATGGGAAGGTCATCTAATGGGATGCCTTTGCGATAGAACTCCGACGATCTAGACTGCA
Source organism: Idaea dimidiata (assembly GCA_949358125.1). Taxonomy (NCBI): domain Eukaryota; kingdom Metazoa; phylum Arthropoda; class Insecta; order Lepidoptera; family Geometridae; genus Idaea; species Idaea dimidiata. Next base: position 16,679,113 of record OX442328.1, read on the forward strand.
CAAACTGTGTGAAAGCATTTTGTACTGCCTCCTGGGAAGAAAACTTCTTGTCACGTAGATAATTGTCCAAATCAAGAAAAAAAAATGGTAGTCCGTTGGAGCAAGGTCTGGTGAATACGGAGGATGACGAATGGTTTCTAAGTGCAGTTCCTGAAGGGTCAAAATGGTTTCTCGTGCTGTGTGAGGTCTCGCGTTGTCGTGGAGCAATAATGGTGAAGATCGATTCATGAGTCGGGGCTGTTTTACTGCTAGTTTTGTCAACATGGTTCGGAGTTCGGCACAATAGACATCTGCCGTAATTGCTTGACCAGATCGAAGAAAACTATAGTGAATAACACCATGCTGAGACCACCAAACAGTTACCATTACCTTTTTATTGGTAAGTTTTGCTTTAGGACACTGTTGTGGCATTTGACCTGGGGTCAGCCATTGCATTTTTCTTTTCCGGTTATCATAAAGAATCCACTTTTCATCACATGTTACAATTCGATCCAATATTCCTTCATTTCTGTACCGGTTCAACAAGGCAACACAAGTTTCAACACGCGTTTCTTTCTGCAGATCAGTCAAATCATGAGGCACCCATTTTTCGTATTTTTTTATTTTATTGATTTGACGCAAGTGAGTCAATAAAGTGGGTAAGGTAACGTTAAACCATGCCGCTAATTCCTGGGTAGTTTGACTAGGATCGGCTTCCACTATCTCTCTTAATTCATCGTTATTCACCTGTGTGGGCGGTCTTCCTCGTGGCTCGTTCTTTAAGTCGAAATTTCCATCACGAAAGCGTTTAAACCAAAATCGCACGGTGCGTTCATTAGTAGACCCCTCTCCAAACGCAGCATTGATATTGCGGGCTGTTTCTGCCGCGTTAGTTCCGCGTCGGAACTCGTATTCAAAAATCACTCGAATTTTCGCAGTATCCATCTTTCTTGTCTAAATTGAATAACAAAAACAATTGAAAGTCGATATTCAAATGTTTCACATTTTTTAAAAAAAGAACATCACAGAAACCATTTGAAAAAAGTTTCATTCGAAAACCTCAAACCATGAAGATTCTATGTCAATTCAAAGAACCTATTGCAATAAAACGGCAATTTCATACTTTAACCCCTATTATTAATTTTATTTATTAAAGGTGCTCCCTCACCGCGAATATTCGCGTGTTTTGTAACATTACAGTTTCGAGTATTACATACAGCCCGCAACTTGTAAGTCGAATCTATAATGTACAAGTAAATGCTCGCGGTGAGGTTGCACCTTAATATTGCTTATCCGGTCAACTCGATTATGAATTTAAAATTGCTTATAAAATCATTTCGGACAGTGAAGTGATTGACCTAGTGTTAAAATTTCCAGGTCTCTCTGAGGTTTCTGACGACTAAACTATCAGAGATAACATCTGAGACCACCTGCTTAACGTGCCTTCCGAAACAACTAGGAGCTAAAAAATGTAAAAAAGTCATGTTTTTTTTTGCTACAGGCATTACTAAAGTTTGCCAATATGTTTATATTTCCTTTATGATTATATGTTACTTTGTGGTCATAGAATTTTTATATGATTTTGCTGCGTTACCTAAAACAGAAATTGTAGGTCAATAGTATAAATAACAAACAAACAGCCAAAACATTTTACGAAAACCACAAAGAAAGAACACTTTTTTAATAATGTCTTTTCTACGCATATCAAGTTACAAGCAATGTTTAAGAGGGTCCTTCAAAGAAAAACAACTACTTATATATTAAATCAATAGAGTAAAATAAAGACAATTTATAAAAAAAAAACCTTTTTTTTCTTTGAGCTGAGAAAACATGAATGTCACCTAACACCGGCATTTATACTTTGTTTTATACTGTACTTTTATACCTACTTATACTTTACTTTGCCTGAGTCTCACTGCTAAAGGTTGCCTGAAAGAGATTGATTTTAGCGATCACCATTGTTCCTGTGTTAAAATAGATAAAAAATAAGAGGTAAACATGGCCTGTCGGGTGCGAAAATTTTTGAAAAGCATTTCTTTAACTATAGTCATCCAAGTGTAGGAAACACTTTAAACTAGGTATATCGAAAACAAGTTTAATTAACCGACTTCAAAAAAAAGGAGGAGGTTATCAATTCGTCTGTATGTATAATATTTTTTTTTTGTATGTTTACCGATTACTCGAAGACGGCTTTACCGATTAGGATGATTCTTTTTTTAATGGATAGGTGGGAGTTCCAAGATGGTCCCATAAAAATTTGATGTGGATCTGATGAGGGTCTTCGGAGTGATGAACGGAAATGCTCCTCAAAACGCATTAATCAATCCAGTTGTTTTATCGATTACTCGAAGATAGCTTGACCGATTGAAATTATTCTTTTTTTAATGGAAAGGTGGAAGCTCCGAGATGGTCCCATAAAAATTTGATGAGGATCTAATGAAGAGGATCTTCGATTGAGGACCGGGAATGCTCCTCAAAACGCTGTATTCAATTAAATTGTTCATCGAATACACGAAGATGGCTTGACCGATTGATATAGTTCTTTTTTTAATGGAAAGGTGGAAGCTGCGAGGTGGTATCTTCGGAATGATGGACAGAATAGCATCCCAGAATTCAATAAATTACTCATTTTTGGACTTCTACCAAAAAGAATAGACCCCTAAAGAACTAAGTACAGATTGATGGGGCATCTGAAACCACCTTCTCATCAGCAAACTCCTCAATAATTAAAATTACGGTAACAATATTGTTGATTTTTAGGTAGGTAGGTACACTAAAAAGGGTAAAATAAAAAAATAATTTAAAAATTAAAAAACCGACTTCAAAAAGAAACAAAAAATAATTTAAAAAACCAAAAAAAGAAAATTCATAAAAATGACCAAAATAACCTCTACATAGGTACAGTGCCACCGACTAATTAATCTGTTTTATCATCTGAAGTCGGGCAGTTTTACTGGTTAGTTCCATATTGTACTTAGTTTAGCTGCCCGACTTCAATTAGTCGGTGGCACTGTACCTATGTAGAGGTTATTTTGGTCATTTTTATCAATTTTCTTTTTTTGGTTTTTTAATTTTTTTTTGTTTCTTTTTGAAGTCGGTTTTTTAATTTTTAATTTTTGTTTTATTGTATATTTTTTCTCTGATCCATTCTTCGTATTTTTTGGTACATTTAGCATTAATCTAGATAGATAGATATCTCGGTGATTTACAGTGTCTCAAAAATTTAAGTTTGACTTGTGACTTATCCATAAATACAGGTTTAAGCTTTTTACGACTGACAGTAAATTGGAAGTCAGGTACTCATTGGCCTATCTATATTCATCAAACGACTTAGTTTCTTTGTGGACCCTTAGTAAAATTAAAGAATGTTTTTCCTTTTTCCGCAAGAATCTGAGTAATTCAAAAAACATTCGTTATAATTCCTACTTTTTATTAAATTAATGTCTAAGGTAAAATAATTAAATGAATTTTCCTTTTCTTAAAAGTTGAAGTTGACGGTTACTAGGTAATATTGATTTTTTAAATTTTAATTGATGTCGGAGTACCGGGAAATATCGAAATAAAATGTAGCTTAAGAAATTATGTAAGTACCTATATTCATATACTACATAATAATGTACTTAAAAAGCAGAATATGGACGCCCCAAACTGTCATCACATAGCTACAATCTCTCTTCTTGTAAACTAGCCAGTTTCAACTACTGGCGAAATGTCGAGCATTCGGAAAGAAATAAATTTAACCACGGTAAATACCCCGTTATTTTACAATATTTGTAAGTAATCTAAACTTTATTATTTATAATATTAGTGGAACAATTTAGTTACATTAGTTACAATTAGTAATAACTAATTACGAATTTACCTACCTATTCTATCCTCAGCATCCAAGCTAACAATTAGGAAACAACAAAACTCAAACTCCTCGTTTCGAGTCGTCGTTATTCAGATTAACAATTTGATGAAAATTAATCATTTTATCAAAAAGTTTAAGTAATTAAAACAGATAATATTTCAACTGTCATTCAGTAGGACTAGGAAGGTAGTAATGTTACAATTGAGTGAATTTGTGAACAGACAACCCACTCAATACTCTTAAAGGGGTGGCAGACGTGCGAGTAACTACGCGGACTTATGGACCGATGATTACATCGACGTGGAGCCGAGTAAGTTCGCGAACTCCTTATAAACCACTTGCCATACAACGGGTACAACATTTTAGTTAAGAAAATTTATACTCGTGTATAACCGATGGCGAGCTGTGTAAGTTCGTGATCTTATAAACCGCGTACTTACGTTATGCTTCTATCACTCCTTTTAAGCTAATTGATACTCGGCCGTCCGCTACTACGAGTTCAATATTGTAGGATTGTATGTAAGTAGGTCCTCATTTAGGTGTATCGTAATTGAAAATATTTAGATAGGTACGGTAATTAGTGTAAATTTGTGTTATAAGCTGAGTTTCTATCTAAACATAACAACTTACCTTACTTACTAATAATAAAAATTCTCAAGTAATTCTGTCTGTTACATTTCACGCTTAAAAAGCTAAACCGATTGATGAATACGACTACGAGTATAATGTTATACGTTTAAGAAAGTTTAGATGTTTGTTTGTGTTTCAATCACGCAAAAACTACTGAACCGGTTGCAATGAAACTTGGCAGACAGTTAAAGATCTGGATTAAAACATAGGCTACTTTTTATCCCGATACTCCCGCTGGATTGGGACTTACGCGGGTCAAACCGCGGAGCGCAGCCGGTTTTAGAATATCTTACTTCTTACATAATATTATTACCGCCAAAATTTGTTTGTATATATGTATGTGGTTTTGTTACTCTGAAACTTATTATATAGGTAGAAGACCTGGAATAACACATATGGTACTTTTTATCTTGATATTTCCGCGGGAACGGGTCTAACGCGGGTGAAACCATGGGGTGCAGCTAGTACTATATATATACATACATACTTACCAAAATTCATAAAATTAAAATGGCACCTTGGAGAAGGATAAATTCTTTTAATCCTGATATTGCCGAGAGATCGAAATATTCTTTCGATATCTATTGTTAGTCGTGAGATCCTATAATTGGCTTTCTATTGTTACACTATCACTACTGTTTTATAATAGCTGTTGGATTTCCAAATAAATAAATAAATAAATAAATATCTGCTTTTATCTAGATTTAAATCTAGAAATATTCCAGAAATGTTTGAACCCTAATAGTCTCATATCAACGAGCAATCGGCCGATACAAAATCTTTGATCTGTATTCATCGTAGATTATAGGAAACAAAAGCCGAGTTCAAGGACTTCTTTGATAGCTTTTTCCATTTTATTTGTTTGTTAATTTTCTTCGAGTGTTTTGATGAAAGACGTAAAAGAGTTAAAAGGAAATGAGAAAGGATCCCGAACTTAGCCTAAAATTTTCATTACGTAATAGTCCTTCATACTAAGGTAAAGAAAAAAATACTCAAGGTATTATAAACGTGTATGGCTTTACCCCAAAGGCTACGGCCGCATTAGCGCGCTGCTTTGCGCCTGGAGGCTAGCAAGTCGCCTAGCTAGTCGCATTGGCGTAAACAAACAGGTTGGTTTTATGTCACGTGACTCGCTAGGTGACTCGCTAGGCGATTCACTAGCTTCCAGGTGCTAAACAAGCCTCTACCAATGCGACCCTGGCCTTAGTAATTTTCTAATGCTGCTGGAAAGTCGTTATTATTAGTAGATAAGTACATATCGGAGGGAAAAACGGCAAAAAATTCACAGACTAAAAATTAAATAAATGTGAAATTTAATTAAAGCGACGGCCTCTACGGCGCATCGGGCGAACGCCTGACTGCAATGCAGAAGGCTGCGGGTACAAAATTTATTCTGAAAATAAATTTGTTATCTATCTGGTCTGGGTGTCTTTCTATGTATAATATCCGTTGTCTAGTACCCACAATACAAGCCAAGTGCTTAGTTTGTAGCTAGATTACGCTGTGTGTAATGTCGTGCAATATTTATTTACTAATGGGAGTCATAATATTTTTGTAAATATATGTAAATTATGTAAACTTTCAGGTATAAAACTCAGTAACTGCGTTTTGACCCTTAGAAGTTAGAAACTCCGCAACAAAGCAGTAATAATTACCAAGATTTACGCCGACTGGCATCCAAGTGAAGTACTTTAGTTTTAAGTACTAAAGATTACACATTAATTTTAATGAGCTCAATGAATCAATTTCGCTTTAATCTTACTAATAAATGTAAAAGTTTTTATGTAAGTAAATAAGAACCTACCTATATTTCTACTTACTTAGATTAGGATTACTCAACTATTATTAGTTATTTTAATAACATGATAGTTTTTGTATATTGTTATTGCGAAACTCGGCTGGAATCTATAGTACGTATTTTGACTTTGCTCGAACTGAGCTCAGCATAAACTTTGAATTGGAATTCATTTTGTAATACGAATAAAATAAAAAGATCTTCATAGTCATAACAAAAAAGCAAAGTTTAGATAATTATTTTTAATTGGTTTACATTCTTAATTTGAATAACTTGAGACATTGCTAAGCAAAAACTTTGGATAGTTGCGACGGTCGCTTTATAAATAACAAAATTACCTTAACTCTACGTTTTAGCTTAGCAAAGTCTAAGCATGCTCTATAATTTCAGCTTATGTTTTAGGCGTTATCTTTACCTTAATTACAGCAGTACCAAGTTTACTGTTAAGATTGACCACGATTGGCACATCGAGTCTCATCCCCATGGACAAATCGGAAATAGCGAAAACGGAAGAAAACACGCCCGTCTCATATTTCAACCATCGTGTTTTCTCAGATAGGGATTTCAACAAATAGCAAGTGCCTTCGTATTTTGATTAAATGAACCCCAGATGTTATAAAAGCCACAATAAACTAAGTTAATCTCTCACAAAAGCACGTATTATAGTGGTTTTGGGCATCATCCGAACAAAAAAGAACTTTCACCAAAGTGCGTGCCACATTCTCCAGAATTCCCGGGAATTTCGAAGTATCTAGAAGTATCACGAAGAATTCCGAACTAAGTTTTTACACTCGAACCTTCTTTTACAACTCGAGTTTCAAACGATCCTGTCTTAGGCTGGGTGTATATATTGTTAAAATTACGATTCGTTTTAAGTCGATCATCCGCCGTTGACAGAACTAAGTTCAGTTTGGCCCGAATTAGTTTATTTAGTTGGCGCTGGACGGTCGACTTTCAAATCAAATCACTGGACTACTAGAGCAAATTATTTTCAACAAAACATATCTCATAATTGTTTCAAACATCAAAACTGTTGCAAAGCGTTGTAAAACTGCCTATAACGTTAAAAAAGTTTTATAATGTTTTTTTGTTAGGACTACTTACGACAGTAGTCTTAAAAAATACTTTTCTCTTCTAAGTTTTCGTAACTTAAATGAATATTTATGTTTATTGCTCAAGACATGCTACTAAACACATTCAAATAAAAATGCATACAAAAATCTTCCCCTGACTGTCACGATTATGATTATGATTAACGGATTATAAAGATGTTTTTGCGCTTGCCACCAAGTTACACTCTCGGGAACCCGTGTGGTTTAGTGCTTAGAGCATTCGCCGGTCAATTGAGGAGCATAGGTTCGAACCGCGTCACCGGAAGAAATTTTAATGATGCATTTTTCCTTAACAATATTTCTAGTACGAATCGTTCGGTTAATATAGAAACTCAGCCTTAAGTTCTCGATGTTGTAATGATGAAAGTTTCTGTTTTTGTGTGTTTGTTTGTGTGGTTGGATTGAGGGGTCGAGACCTCTTGTGTTTCTATAGATATTTTCTGAATAGGTACCTATCTTTCTATAAGTTAAGTTTATTTATTGTATTATTATTAACTAGCAGCTCCACGCGATTTTACCTGATTTCACATTATATTTTTTGGCACAAAATATTTTGATTTGATTTATATTGGAGCTTCGTTGCCTATTGCTCAGCCACCACTCGGTTGCAACAGACCGATTGACTTCTCGCCGAACAATGGACAATGAACCTCAGGCACGGCACGGCCTGGTGACGGTCTAATATAAATTATCCCTTAGTCGGCTGCTATTCAAACCCGACCTTAGAATTAAAACTCCTTCAGACACACTCACTACCACTATCACTTTCATTTATAAAAAAATACAGAGTAACAAAAAGACAGAGCGGCGCTCAGTCTTTATTGTAAAAGTGCTTATATAAATTGCCAATTATTTTCGGTTGAATTAGTTTTCCTTTCATACCATCTAACTAGATATGTCTTTTGTTCCATCAGTAGATAGAAGGTACAAGACTGTGATAATTGTTCTGAACTTTAAATTACTGAACTAAAATAGATTTAGTTCAGTAATTTATTACTGATACATCTTTGTGTACTATACCTGAGTTAAGTTGTTCTTGACATTTAGTGTAGGTGCCTACATAACAAGCGCCTCGGTGATTACTGGGTAAATTGCGGTATTAAAAATACGATGTTTTTCAACAGACTTGTAGAAAACTTAAAAAAAAAACTAGGTATATACAAAAGTTTATGTAGAGGAACAGTTGGTAGGTTTGTAAATTTGCGATTAGTGGCAATTTTTTTTACATTATCACACTACTGCATAATAGTAATTAAAGGGCCACAGTTTAAGAGTATTAACAAAAAAAATTAGCATAATAAAACACTTTATTTCTCCGGTTTTATCGCGTGTTTATTCATTATTTGAACCGAGCTTTCGCCAACTTTACAGTTCGCTTTTTCAAGGTTGACCTTGAACCTTGACAAACCTTGAAAAAGCCAACTGGAAAGTTGGCGAAAGCTCGGTTCAAATAATGAATAAAAACGCGATAAAACCGGATAAATAAAGTGTTTTATAATGCAAAATCGTGAAAACCTTAAAAAAAATTAGCACTTCTGCTTATTTAGTAATCAAAATGTCACATTGCAATAACAAACGCCATTTTAAAACTTATATATGGTGCCATTAGAGTCACTTTCTAAGTTAACCATAGCTAGCTAGCTATAGCTAGCTATATTGAACAAAAGCCTTGAAAAACCTTTGAGTTTTGAGTTGAGCTAAACAGTTTTTTCTCATTGGGCGCGTTCTGAAACACATCGCTATCATATTATATTAGTATACACGCTCCTTATAAAATAAACTATATACACTAGTTTATCGTCTCTCCGTAAATAGCCAATACTACAAATTTCCATCACGAAACTAGTTCAACCGACGCACTATTTTCTCCTTGCCTCGTTCGAGAAAATAGTGTTTAGTCGAGTAGGTACAGTACTGTCACCTGTTACCAAAAACATTTATAATTTAGCTTTAGGTAGATAGGTCATTAAGAAATATTTAATACGTGTGTTGCCAAATGAATGTTCTCTGCCGCCGTGCGTGTCTTTTGGAATTCAAAATTATCTTATTACTTATCCTATGCCTTTAATGGCGCTTGTTCTGACTTACTAACCGCTGAACACAACGCATAGCCTAAACCGCTTATAGTGGAGGGCTAAAATTTAGAGAGTGATTTCATATCGTAAGTGATTTTTGACGACCTTTGTGGCGTGTCGGACGAACGCTTGGCTGCAATACAGAAGGTTGCGGGTTCGATTCCCGCTGGGTGCAAATATTTATGCTTAAAATTAATATTTTTAACTGGTCTGGGCGTATTTCTATGTATAATATGTATATATTTACAAAAGAAAAATAAATATAAGTAGTATATCCGTTGTCTAGCCACCGTAACACAAGCTTAGCAGCTTACCACGGGGCTAGATGGCGCTGTGTGTTCGTCACAGGATTTATTTATTTATTATTTATATGAACGAGGTAATTCTTGTATATAAAAATTCTCGTGTCGTGGTGTTAGTTACCAACGGCTTAACCGATTTATATGAAATAAATTTGATATGCATAATATTCAGTAGGTCTGAGAATAGCCTACTAACTATTTTTCATATCCCCAAGTGATAAACGCCCCTAACAATTTTTTATTGGCCGATTTGGATGAAAAAATTTTAAACACAAACGTCACAAAAGTTAAAAGCTTTTATTTATAATCGGGTGAACAAGACAATTGTAACATGGTAAAAACTTCGAAGTAAGAGAATAATTAATAATACGCGATTTTGACCCGTTAATTAATATATTAATAAATTGTTAAATAATGGTAAAAAACCTAATGTTGCCCGTCCAGTTTAATTTCAACGAATAATTATAAGTCTTTGCTGTAGCCCGTAGCTGTAACTAAATTGGCCTGCGAAATTCGAAAGCCAGGTCTCGAAAAAAAATGCACTCGAATTTCGAAAAGCGTGCAATAGTGCAAAAGTTTGCTCACTACGTTTCACATTCGAGCGAGTATATTCCGTCTGATTTGAGACTGTGAATTCGAGTATTTCGATCGTATTTTGTGCTGTAAATTGCATGGTTGTAAAACTTGTCTAGTTCTGTAGTCCAATAATTATTAAGGTTTTATTTTAGTGTTACAATAGAATTTAATAAACACGATTTAATTCCTAGATTTATTGGCATAAAACACACAACATAAAAGAAAAATTATAATTCAAAAAAAATGCACTTGACCCACTTCAATATTTATTTTATTTAAATAAAAAAATAAAAAACACAAGAAAAACCAAAAAAAGACATTGAGTATATTTTATCCAACTAGGCAAAACATTATCAACGGGGTAATGCCGCCAGTGTGATGGGCACTTTTGGACTCAATGGTCATTCTCATTAGATTATTTATATTATATATATATTGTAAATTATAGATTTTTGTTTTACATATTATACATAGTAAGATTAGTAAGACAATAGAAAATAGAGTATCCTAGAGAATAATGATCAACTGAGTTCTTTAGTTAGAACCTTGATAATGTGACAAGTAGGTACTTACCTAGATAAAAGTGCAAGTTACTAGGCAAATATTTTCCTTAAACTGCTACGGTTCGTTCCTCAGAGTTCTACCTAATGTTATATAAAGAAATTAGTGTTAGCTATATCTTACTTTCTTACTAATATTATAAACGCGAAAGTTTGTATGTATGTGAGGTTGTTACTCTTTCACGCAAAAACTACTGAACCGATTGCGATGAAACTTGGAATATAGGTAGCTGGGGACCTGGATTAACACATAGGCTACTTTTTATCCCGATATTCCCGCGGGAACGGGACTTACGCAGGTGAAACCGCAGGCCGAAGCTAGTTATTTATAACTCAAGAACGGCTGAACTGATTTGGATGAAAATTGGTGGGAAGGTAGCTTAGATCCAGGAGACGGACATATGATTTTTTATCACTTTGTTCTCGCGGAAACGGGAACGGGACTTACACAGGTCAAATCGCGGGATGCTTTTGTATAAAAAAAGCCTTCGACAGACGCTCTTTTCGACATAAAACGTCAACCCGAAGGGAAACTATAAGATAATACATCACAATTTTATAAACCGAGGCAAAAATCTCTATCACGAAACCTTAAAACATTTTCATTTTTAAAACAAATCAAGGCATTTATCGAACACTCAAGTGCTTTGAATACTTTTAAGCCCTTCAAATGATAGTCAATTAGCCCTTATTTGCGAGCAAAAAATACTATTTTCAACATAAAAACGATACAAAAAGCGATCGTTCCCAAATAAGTGTGATGAAAAAACAATTTCAACTCTGAAATCCTTTATTGGTCTTTCAAGTCCATCATCGGAAAATCATAATCCCTATTGAACCGAAATAAAATAATATTCGTCCGGTGACTATAATGACGGTAGACTGGAGATGTTTCGGTATTCTGTAAACTCATCTATGTTTCGATACGTAAGCTGGTGTAGCCATAAAACTAGACCAAGTCGATTGTATGCAATAATCGATTTATCTTCTGGGTTTTTTTTATACCTACATAATTAAATTCAAAGTCCTGACCGTTTCACCGACTGATTTATCTACTACAGTTAAGGAAAATATTGTGAGGAAACCCACAACTCAAAGTCTTGCAAAAAGGTCCAGGCTTTGTATTTAGGTAGTTCCAGAAAACGCATTAAAAACTTTATTACCAAGCACGTCGCAAAACCTAAATCTAGTGAAGTGTAATTAGGTAAACCAACGATGTGAATTAGGTATATTAAAGAATTAATATCAAAACAATAAATACAGAGATATAAGCAACGTTCTGCAAAATCGCTTGTCTGCAAAAAATCGTTTTCAATTCGTCACTCTCTCATTCTATACAATCAAATTAGGATCAAATACGAGGTTAACCGCTCCGAGCCTTTTGTATCTTTTTTTTTAGTCCCTTTGATTGCTTTGATGCATTAAATTAAATTACAAAATCCGTATACCGTAGCCAAGATTCTACTGTTTTAATAAATGAGGTAGTTTTTTTGTATATTTATATATTTTTATTTAAGTGAGGAACTTACAGTTTCCGTTGACCCCTGAAGGTTGTTATTATCAAACGTACAGTTTAATAAAATAAAGCAGTTTAGATCCTACTGTAATAGAGCTCATGTAAGGTCTTGGACTTTCAATTTATGGACAGTACCCTTGAGCAGGTAAGGCATACTCGCATATCATTTTCTACAAAAAACGTTTTTTTTTTAGTAACTAAGAATTCGAAAGAGGTAAACAAAGCTGACTTAGCGATTATGTCATCTTAGCAATGTTTTCCAGTTTTTCTCCTCCCGGGAACCTAGGGTCTACTTAAGCATCAGGTCTTACAGGACCATACATACTGCAAATAGATTTGGCATTTTTTACCACATTCGCCTACCGACCAATCCTCCTTGGGACCCGTCACCGTGCAGGTAAAATTCCAGGTTCGCTATTTCCCCTTCCGATCTCTGATGATGCGATTGTCCTATCGTTCAAGTGAAACCACGGGATGCAGCTGGCTTTGAAATATTCCTTCATTGGGAAATGGGTGGTATGAGCACAATGATACGAAAATGCGGGTCGTTTGTTTGTTAAAGGGGCCGTGAATATAATGAAGTGGACTGAATAATTGATTAATGTTTTTACAAGGTTTTATTTATTCTACTCATGGTTTTTTTCGGGCCGATGCTTGTGAGAGAAACTGGGACTGTTTCCTCTTGAGGCCGGTGGTAGGTACATTAAATACATTACGCCATGCATGACTGATCAGTCTTTTTCAAAGAAAACATATTATGTGCTATTAATATAGTTCTTAAGGTGAAGTAAAACATCGAGAAGAAATCAAATAGTTGTTAGTTGTCCTACAGTGGGACAAAACAATTAAGGAATCAAACTAAACAGATGCAAATAGTTGTTTTGAGACGTAACCATTTGGGCCACTTGGACTAAGTACCCAACTCAGTGATTCAAAAAGCGCGTTTTTATCATAGTCACAATGTATAAATTCTGATTTATAATATTTTCCTTTTTAAATGCAATCTGATTTGTGTCAGTTCTACTGCCATCTTCCGTATTCCAAAAGAGCGTGCTGTATCTTAAACTATATCTTCACTTACCATCAGGATCAACAAAATCCAGGTTGAGTTAATTATAATTAAATTTTTTGTGTGTTAAACTCTTGAATAGGTACATTAATTGATTATCCAATACACATCGTCCCTATTTGGGTTATCATTTTCAGAACGTCAAACATACCTAACCATTACACAGGTGGCGAGCAAACATTCTGTTGACATTACAACCATGTACCACGCTTAATCTTTGCTTGTATAGCTTTAAATGTAGGGTAAGAGGACGCTGACTTAAAACTGTGCCTATAGGACTCATGCACCATGAATAAAAGTTGCTGGTGCTCCGTCTAAATCAATTAAATTGTATATAATAATATGATCATCTCGCTTGAGAAATTCTTTATTCTACAGAGAATTAGTCACCCATCGCGCTTGGCTTTGCCTATCCTGTACCACTATATATACAAGATCCGGCCAATGAGCTAAATAATCCGAGATGTGAACTAATTATTCAGATAAGAAACGACAGCGTCTTCTTGGTCTAAGTACACTGATTTATGCACAAAGGCTGAGCTTTGCCGTAATGTTCGGTGATGCATCCCCTAATTGCTGTTCGAAGTAACGTGTGTCTAGTGTATGTTGTAGATAAGTAGCTTGTACCGTGTGTTTGTAATAAATAGTAACTTTGAACTTAGAAACTTAGGAGCAACAACAGTTTTGCAAAAGCCTGTAGATAGATAGATTACCACTTTATTTGCACAAACAAGAACAATAAAAATCAGTTTACATTATAATTAATAAGTAAGACAAATTTCACAGAGAGCTTAAAAGTAAAAAAAAATGTACAAATGGGCGACCTTATCGCTAAAAGCGATTTCTTCCAGGCAACCTTTGGATAGAAAAGGTAATTGTGTGGTAGGCAGAGAAATTAAGAATATGTATGACATAGTAATGTTATGTATATTTTAATGGTTTATTGTAGTTTTAGGATTTATCGATTGAATTTCAATAATATGTACCTTATATAGTATAAATAGGAAATACTTAAATAGATATACATATATTATACAATAATAAGATAAATATGGCTATGGCTAAAAGCTAGCTAGCTGGCTGGCTGTACTATGGTTTGTTATGCCTAAATGTCTCGGAAGTACCGACTTCCGAGACATTTAAGCATAACAAACCACGCAACATTTAAGCACGCCGAAAGCAAGCAGTGGTGAGACCGCTCACAAAGTGCCTGCTTAATGATTAGTATGTCAAAAATTTAAAATTTATTTATTCGACAAGATTCTACATGATCATTTTGAATAGTCAGTAATTTAGTATGCATTAGGAACGCGACTTCTAATGGGAAGAAGGCACACGATTCCCATGGTTTATTATTAAGCTATTTAAATACAAAATTTATTTTAGCAAAGCGACCACCTTTCGTAAACAAAACAAACTCTTCAATCTCCACTTATTAATCAGTCAGAAGTTTCCAAAACCTCAATCTTCGAGAAAATTTATAATGTTTGTTTATAAATTAAGCACTTAGATATTCCTAACAAGTAGAACTAAGGGAAGTTCGGCATACTTTAGCGACTCGCAAGTCGATCGGTAGAGAGTTCTTTCATTAAAATCGCTTGGATTCTTGGTCCTGTTTTCGCCAAGCTCCTTAATGAGTACAGAAGTATTTCTTTTTAAGTTTTAAGTTTCTTTTCTACAAAATAAGGTAACGATGTTTGTTAGCGATTTTTTTAAAGAGCATGGCACATTTATGACGGTAAAGAACGTCATACACTAGCAGTTGACCTCATGAAGTTGCACATTGTGCTAAATGATATGAAATATAGAACGTTATACCTGCGCCACTATTGACTTTGTCTTTTGTTTGTTTTTTTTTTGAGAGATTGTCTACCTCTAGGCAACCACGCTATATCGTTAACCTAATCGTTTTCCATCAATTGAGGACAAAAGCAAACCCGTGTAAAACGTTAATATGCCGTTTTACGGCATATTAACGTTTTACACAGTACAACACCATCAAGTTCAACGCTCAAGTACAACACCATCAGGTCATCATGAATGACCAATACCGGGCCTCGTTCTCTTCGTTCTTATTTGCATTGGAGACTCTGCTCGACCTCTAGTTGTTGATTTTGGTAAACAACGAGTTCTGGTTGGACTTTGTTTGACTTATTCTTCTTCAAAGAATTACATGCTTTCCGTGCCATAAACTTTATACAATATTGCACATATACACTAAATTAATGACAGTGACAGAGAATAGATAGAATAGGAAAATTATATCAAGTATCATCATTACCCAGGTAAAAAAAATCCACTGCTGAACATGCGCACGAAAACATGCACTACAGTGGTCGTAAAAGAAATCATCTTCAATAAAATTTATAAATGAATAATGTTTTCAACTCGAAGGGAATTCTTTCAATGGCCCTGGCTGGCCAATGGATGGCTAAGTGGATGCTCTTATCATCTACTTTTTACCTTGAATACGAGAGAGGTTTTATATCTTCAACGCAACTTATCTATAGTTATTATAATTTATAACTTAAAGTAAAAGATTACGAAAGTAGGTACTTGAACGCTAATAAATAAACAAGATATATTATGTTTCTGTATTTTCTGTAAACAATTGCCTGAAATTTGGAACAAAAGTCGTTCCTAACCCTTTTTACACGAGGAATACAGCCAAGTGTATTGGAGACTGGGGTGATACAATACTGACTCCATAGTTACCACCAACTTAGGGCCCCTAGAACTGGTGGTAAACCAAAAGCCGAGGTGATATTTTTACAATGGTCGTCTTTAACATTTCCCAAAATAGATTTATAAATATTTCAAAATAACTTATTAACAGGGTATTTACCATTATTATTAATCATGGTAAATACCATGTTATTAAGTTTTTTTTTTTTGTTATTTATTATCAATTTAAATGATAACAAAACATAATAATTTTAATAACATTAAAAAAACCAATGAGGTTTGTAATTTTTAATTTAATTAATTAATTTAAATAATTTTAGTAGTGAAAACAACCATGTAAATGGCTTGCTTGGCATGGCTTAAAATTGTATATTTTAAAATATGTTTAAGTTTTGTAACAAACTAATCTAATAGCTAAGAACATTCCTAAACACATGAGTAAAATGGGATTCACTCGTTATTAGTTTCATATTATTATTTGAAATTTCAAAGTTTAGGAACTCGTAGATCAAACACCATTTTGATGTACCGTTTGTATAAACCGGAGAACGTGGGTGGTCCTATATCGGTTGTTTACATTTAAAGCGTAGAATCATTGATATTATTTTACGTCCATTGAAATAATATTATGTACTAATAGGTACTCCATGTTTATTTTACACGAAATAATTATAAAATATCATTATTGTTGCGTCTATCGTTAAATTCATTTCTACAATTATTATACGGTTAATGTTAGGGTGATATCAAGTTAGCAATTAAGTTAATGTACCTACTTTAAATCTAACGGGTTTGAAGTAGGTACATTAACATCTAACGCTTACCTACTGACTGTAGAAATGGCTTAAATATCCCTTTCGTTTACCTACTTGTGACAGAGCCTAAGAACTTTCAATCTGGATTATTAGAGGAAAATTTCACTTTCCATTCGCTAAAGAAAACCATTGGTTCGGCATAAATTTAATTCTAAATAATCAAGTTAGCTTTTAGAAATTGAAACGAAGTCCAAACGAGCAGGGCTATTCTGTACTATTTTAACATATCTAAAGCGTATGTAAACCAGGAGTAAAGTTGATTAATTAGCACAAACGTATCCATGTTAGATCGAAGACGACGATGTAACATGCATAGAAATAGTAATAGGAGCAAAGACGACGATGTGACATGTCTCTGGTAACATGTCTCTGGTAACATATCACATCGTTGTCTAGTCTAGTTACTCTGTAGCTATTTCTGTGGGTTAGATATCAGTTTTGTCAATGTTTCGTGAAGATGTACAAGTATAGGGAAAATGAAAACATAGACTTTTGCATTGTTTCCAAAAATCGTGTAAAAAGGTAAGTCTAAACAGCCATCACTTACAACGACTCTCTCGACTTGACTTATCTTATAACGTTGCAAATAACCTGCGAATATTATAAAATATTTGACGATTTACTCTACGTTATAAACATGGATATCGTTTTGTTTATATTTTTATATTTCTGTCCAAATTCCAAAAAACATAACACTTCCATTGGCAGTCGTGTAAAAACACAGGAAACTAGGTATCAAAACTCAGTGCTTGGGGTATTACTCCGCGTTTGAAGATGAAGTGCAACAACTACATGAACCACAAGTTTCAGGAGGTAAATAGTAAGGTTTACTCCTAAACTTTAGAAACTGAAACGCCTTTGTCGTGCGTACGGCTACGAGGCGGAACTTACTGCCCGATATTTTCTTGTAACTACAACTTTGGTGTCTAAAAGTCTTAGGATTCAATTTGGTTTCTTCTAGACCACAACAGCCATGGAACATTATAAACCTCAGCATTGTTTCTCAATACAAAGTCTATCTCATATTTATTTTTGCGTCTTAGGAAAAAGGTTTCCACTCTTTTAAGACTGGAACACCCTGGAGTAGAAAAATTGTGTTGCAATGCAACACAGTGTACACAGTATTAATAATGATAACCAAACCTCCGAGATGTGTAACGATTTTCGGAATATTATCTGTGGAACAAAAGAAGTTATAACAAAAGAACGAATATTTCTATTGTGAGTTGTTGTAGACCCAAGTAATATTTACCAGTTTCAGGTCTTAGTGTATAACTAGAAATTGAGAATCTCTCCTCTTTCCTTGATAGAATGTGTAAGCTTTAATTTAGCCGGAAGATTTATCAATTATCAATTTATAATTGATAAATCTTTCGATTCATAAATTTATCAATCAACTAGAAAAAATATAGGTAACATAATTTTATGTGTGTTTTATTCTGATTCACAATCTAATAATAGGGAGGTACATTATTTAGTCAGTGATATTTGATTAGTATTCTATAGATATATCATCCATAGTATCCACATTTTGAAAAATCTTGAAATATATGGCGAAACAGATTGGTAAGTAGATCACTATGATAATCCCTCCTTAGCATTTCTTAATCGGTCGATTAGACTTGTATCATTTTTACATCTCGAATCTGTACATTAAATATTTAAACAAATTGGAATGTTTTTATTATCAAGGCATATCTACTAAAAATACGTTATAGGAAAAATTATTTTTCTAAAATTCACTCGCGGCGAGGTTTGAACTCGCAGTGTGTGTTTTTTTTTTTTAATATTTCTTGAAGTTTAGAGTTCTGTTTTTCCCACCTTTTATACTACTTATTGGTTGAGCTACGCTGAGCTTGAATTAGGCTTAAGTGATAAGCCGCATTTTATATCGAATTGTTCTGTGGCCGTCGATTCTCATGTCGTCACGTCGCCAATTCCCTCGATATAACCACAGAATAAGGTAGTCACAAAAATGGTAATAGCCACAAAGGGATTTTAAGTTACACGGGTGGCGCGGCGGGCGACGACGCGTTTCTGTCGCGACTTATCAGTGCGTGTTGAGTCTCAATGCTGCATGATAGTATAGTTATTTCATATATAGGTATACACTAGAATAAGCGTCTTAGATTTATAAATTTCCTCAAATTTGATTGATAGACTCATTATCCTGAGCATCCCGTCCCGTAAACAGCTTTATAAATTTAACATGAAAAATAAATTACTATCCCAAGATTAAATTGAATCTCCAACAAGCTTATTTCTTCTTTTTGCCAATGAATAAATTAGCATTTTATCTAAATGGCGTATCTTCTTAAAAAGTGCTTTTGGGACATAAAGGAAATTGTGCTCGGGACGAAATCTTTTCAATATTACGTCCGAGGAATATTTTGGACAATAAATCAGGGTTTTCTTCTTTCCGCTTAGACTATAGACTTTCTGTCGGCCAACAGTTCAATCAATTACAGAAATATGGAAGGAAAAATAATTTTAGTACCAATAAAATATGGAGATGTCATTAGCAACCCCCGGGAAATTGTTCCTAAGATGTTGAACGTAATTTCTCTAGTCATCGAAAAGATAGTACGTTGATACAAATAACTGCCAGCTTTGGGATCACTGGTAGCTTCAGTTACAATTTCCTTAAAAAGGCACTGTTCCCCAACACGTATTGGTTTCCAGGGCCACTGGCCTGAAAATTATAGTGACTGACATTATAGTTGTCACTATAATGCACCGAACGGATGAAACCTATCGACTAACCCTAAAGGTCTCAATCGTCTTAATCGAATACAAAGTCATAGCAACCAGGACGGATGAGACTTGTCCTGTGTGAAGAGGAAAGTGACTAGTGAAGTGAAGTTCAAGTTTCATAGAATAACACTGCACCTCCCTATCAATCCACCTAGACCACTCACCTTTCATCTTCCTTCACTTCTTGTCCATCCAAAGGTTGTCTGGAAGAGATCGCTTTAAGCAACATGACCGCCCAATGTGCCACCTAAGTGCATGTTTTTTCTGTTTGTGGTAAGATTTTTTTTCAATAAATTATTATTCTATCTAGACGAAGGTGGGTAAAAGAGTTTAACGTTACTTTCAAACAACTCGGTCCCCAAAGATACGACAATAAATATTTCTTTTCATTTGCCAAATTTAATTTTACATCGGATCAAAGGGATTAAATGTTTACATCGTAAACAAACGGAAATGACTGGATTGTTTTGATTAATTTTCTTGATTGTACGAGTTGAGATACTAATCCGGTTTATTGAAGAGTTTATTTGATTTACTTGTAAATTGGTCTTACTTAATTGGCTTATTTTAAATTTATTTATTTTCCCATTGAACTTGGATTTGACTGTAAATCTGTACGCGTATTCTGACATAATATTTCTTATACTATTTTATTGCCCATGTCATTCATTTTTAAAATAAAGGAATAATTTAAAATCCCTCCCATGATCGAAACCCGTGCTTGTCAATTTTTTTACTATTTTTTAATTTTTTACTAAATTTACTAGTTCCTTTTTTTGGTAGATACCCCGACTTTCATCCCGAAGGTCGTGGTTTCGAATCCTGGCCGAAAAATTCTTTAAGAAAAAATAATGTGCGCTATTTACATCACTCTTACGATGAAGGAAAACATTGTGAGGAACCCCACGGCTTAAAATCACGCACAAAGGCCCAAAGTAGGGCTAATTGCGGAAACACACAGTTAAAACTTTAACTTTTAGGTTTTACTACAGTATTACAAAACTATATATTTGATTAAATTGCTTCCAATAACAGTTGCGAGTCTGTTATTGTGTAATTGACCCTATAATGCATGACACTAGCCAAAGTTTAGCAAAAATAAGCAGAGAAAATACAAGCGCATTTTTTCGCTTACTTTTTCTAACCCAGGCGAGCTTATTGCAAGTATTTTTTTTTAAATGATAATAAATATCCGATGAAAATCCATTACGTGGTTCAGATGGACAAAAACACCTGCTTGTTAGAGATGACTAGAAGTTCAATACTAATAGTTTTTAATCTTCAATTCCAAAGAATCTTCTGACGTGATTATTTTCCAATAATTTAACAATCATTCGCACGTGACTCGACTGCACTTAATGCTCTATTATCATGTAAAAATACGAATCCAATCTCTTGCGTCAACTATAGACTGAGGTGCGACCGCCAGTAACCCTACGTCATTAAGTGAGTAAGAGCATAGAACAGCATATTGCACGACATTACACACAGCGCAATCTAGCCCCAAACTAAGCACTAGGCTTGTACTATGGGTACTAGACAACGGATATGCTACATAATTATACTTTTTTTGGTAAATAAATACATTTATACATATGTGATTTTAAAAATATAAACGCAACGTTACAGTGATTTATTACAATTGGCATTATACAAGATGTTACGGGTAAGTCCTTTTAATCCGAAAGGGGGTTGATCTAGACGTCTAGGCGAACACCTTTTGTTCTACGACTTTTGAAAATTCGAACTTTTTTTTGGAAAATTTTGAGATTATGTTTTACTGAAAAAACAGCTGTTTTTGAAAATAAAGGTAATTAAAGGTTTGATTGTAGTAGACCAAACTAAATGAAAGGACAACATAAGGTCAATGACCTCGAACTCTAAGAAACAGCTGATCTTCAAGTAAACTTTACACTTAAAATTTTCGAAAAGTACTTCGAATTTCCAAAAGTCATAGAACAAAAGTTGTTCGCCTAAACGTCTAAATCAACCCCCTTTCGGCTTAAAAGGACTTACCCGTTACATCTTGTATAGTGATAGACTGGCGCCAAGATAAAATGTTAATGTTTCTGTAAGGTCCACGTTGCGTTCACGGATTGGTTGGTCCAGTGTTATTTAGAGGGTTAATAATTCCGTATACCCAATTATGATAGTGGTACGGAACCCATCGTGCGCCAGTCCGACTCCCACTTGGCCGGATTTTAGTTTGAGTTAAATGTACGAACATTTTTGTCGATCGTCAAAATATTTCCTGGGCTAAGACTGCTAGTACTCGATGACGTATCATTACTATCGGTTGCATCCTGGTCTACTATCTACGTATTCGATTCTCGATTCTCGGTTCAAATCGGTTGTATTTGAAAGGGGCGTCACTAAACGTCTACGTATCGAATGATAGGATCCTTAGCAGATACCCGGAGCAGATTGCGGCGAATCTAATGTGTGTATCTGAGCTGGGATGGTGATACACACTGGGCAGTCGGTTGGGTTATTTTTTTATTACAACTTTTAAAACTCGCAAGCACACCACGACAATAAATGCTCATAGAACCTTAGAGGGTCTCATCTTTCTTCTACTGCAGCCGCATGTATTTGCCCACTGCAGGACATATGCCCTTCTAATCTCCTTCCATAGCTCCATAGCTTTGTGTCACTGGTTTGCTATTTTGATAAAACAGCAAACCAGTGACAGAGGTCACGGTGAAAAACTACAACCTCTTGTATCAATATACATACTAACAAAAAGCAAATTTTGGCAGAATTGAAGCAGAAACGCATCAGTCAGACGGAGTCAATAATGCAGTTTAACATAAGACTATGATAATTTTCATAGTCATACGACGATTTCGGACTCTTTCATGCTTTGAAAAGGATGGTCGGATGTGCTGGTATGTACGTTAATAACACCGCTCCGCTCGTGGTGGAAACTCGGCAGACTTTAGCGGACTAATGCGTAATCGAAAACGTAGGCCTGTGCTGCTAGGAAGATACTGGTGCTAACTTGTTTCACATCCAATGGGTGGTTATACATTCCAGCAGTGTGTTCATTCCCAAACGTAAATATTTGAATGCCAAGGAAGGCGAGGAATGTCTGATGTCGGGAAATATATCCACGATATGAGCCCGGAATTTTTGTAAAGGGAATTTAAATCAAACCACCTAGGTACGCAGATTCGACCCGTAATTTTCAATTTTACTGTAGTACCTAGAACGAGGAATTTTGTGGGAGATGATATTTCATCGTGTCACAGATAAATCACTTTCGTGTAATAGGTATTCAGAGTTTAGATTTCATGTATTTTTTGATATATATCTACTACACTAGTTTGATAAAATTTTTGATCACCTTATTCGGTGATCAAAAGGGCTGCGGCTTATTATTACCCACCCAAGTTGTAGCACAAGTGTTGTGTCAAGTCAAGCTAAGTTTTAAGGCTTATTTTTTCCAAAAAAAATCTGACAATTTAAAGAATGTGAAGGCTTAACTTTATTTAAGCCTTACATTAGTAGCAATAAATGTGACTTATTATTAGTTACCTTACCAACCATCAGTGGCGGCGTTTTGTGGTGTAGCATCAGCATTTGAGTATTATAGTGCATGGATGGACTAAACAAATCTGACGATTAAATGTAAAGGCTAAAAGTTTCTGTCAATTAAATGTTGAGGCCAATGTTAATTATTAATGTCGCTCTAAATGGAGCTTAATGTTAGTTTCCTTATAAGTTAATTAATTAAATTACTCCCAAATGTCTTCCGGTGCAACTTAACACAGAAGTGCGAACACCAAATATTCTTACTTAGTTAAGTTATAATATGTTAAGAGGGCTGCGGAGTAGGATCTTACTTATAGGTATAATAGTATAAACGTATAATGTTTAAACGTATAATAATATATTTAATATCTGTGTTACTCCTATAGTTCTGAAGTAAATTGAAACGAAATTGAAATTTTGCTACAAAAATTTGGTTTTACGAAAATATTTTTGAAAATGATACGGAAAGAACTTTACGGTACTTTAAATTTAATGATACATAATTTTGGGATTACGTTTACTTTTTAAGAGTTCCGTACCCAAAGCATGAAAGTGGGAGGCTAAGACTCCCACTTTTGTCTATAGGTATGTCCTGGTATGTCTTTTACCAGGCTGTATCTCATGAACCATGATAGCTTATCAGTTATTTTTTTTAGGTATTTCTTCGTGTCTGATTCTCATTTTGGCGTTTTGTCATGTACGATTGATTCTCTTGTGTTTTGTGTATTAACCATATTTACAGCGTTAATCTAGTAGGTATATCTACTAAGGGAAATTAATTTCAGAGGACTCTTATGTTAACATACCTACCTACTTAAGTAAAGTAAGTAAGATACATTATCTGGCAGCTTCTTGGCAATGTTTCCGCTCACTTAGCAAGTTTGGCGTCCCATAAATTATGCAATCTCAGTGTCAATAAGTTAAGTTAAGTTGAAAGGTTGAGAGAAATGGTATCTACGTGAAGATTAATGACCATTTTTATAATTTATATGCTGCGATAAAATATGGCATTTCCATAGCTCCCAAGTACCTAAATTGAAAATCGAACGATAATTACTAAATTATTATTAGACTGTTTTCGTTTATAATTGGGCAGAGCTGAAGCGTAGTTGAGACATTTTAGTTGTAGAATACGTGTGTTTAAATATTTTATTTGAAAAAACATAGAGGTGTAGTTTCTAAAATAATTTGACCATACTGACTGACTGATGGATCAACGCACAGCCAAAACCTCTGATACCTACTAGACATCTGAAATTCGGAGAGTGTTTTCTTAATAGGGTGTTCGATATGAGATATTTCAAAATTAGGACCGACCTGTGGGACCGACAGATCCCACATGTCGGCCCTAAAAAAACGCGAGAAGCAGCTTCTAATTTATAAATCTACCTAAGAAACTATACGAAGCATTTACATTATATTATGGATCTCCGTTTAAAACATTGATGTGTTAATTGGAGGGCTATTGGAAGGTCAACACGATTGAAAAATCGTGTTGCTAACTAACTAAACTAGCCTTAAGCCTAGCTTTAACTAGTGTTAACTATCCTTAAGCAAAAGCCTCATTTTATGCTATTTTTTGCGAGAAAAAAATAAAAAGCGCTGGAATGGTTAATGGGGACGGAAAAGGGATATTTTCCTTTAGTGAAGGGTCACGTCATGTCAAATAGTTCCGGGAAGCCACCTTAAACAACATTTCTTACAGAAATTGCTCCTAGACTACAACAATAAATATACGAGTACCGTGGAAATATCTTGTGATATATTACTACAATACCCCAAGAGGACAGCGTACCACTCCAGTGTTGTAATACCTAGCAGTAATGATACAATTTTCACTTACACCGTTAGCTCATGACTTGAAGACGTACGTCATAATTAAAATCAGTTTTTTTTAATAACGCATATATTAGACTAGTTGCTCCATGCGGTTTTACCCGCTTAGTTCTCCTCGTTTATGTAGCTTTCTATTGGTGAAATAATTTTTAAAATCGGTCTAGTAGTTTCAGAGCAAATTCCATAGAAACAATACAAGCTAACAAAGAAATTTCCCCTTTTTGTAATATAAAGTCTATTAATATTATACAGTTAACACTTAAAGACACATAGCGAAACCTTCCATGAATATCCCAAACTATTTACATACTAGCTGACCCTGCGCACTTCGTTTCGCTATATTAGTCATATCGACTCTGCCAGACTTTATATAAATTTGTGATAACGACGACGTATGTCTGTCTCTGCTGGACTTGCAGTTTGCTTTGTATCTGTAACTCAATCTCTTTGCTAAACCTGCATGTGTGTATTGTGGTGGAATGTGATATAATCGTTGTGTTAACAAACAATTTTACTGTTTATCTTTAACCTTATATTCTCTGATTTTGAAATCATTATCAAATATTGTAGATCTACAAAAAATATCGTAAGTATATTGATTGGATTTGAAATACAATTTTATAATTATTACAAACATACATACACAATAGACGCGAAAAACATAATCCTTTCCTTGCAGCTGGATAAAAAAAAGGAATTTGGTTTATTTTCTGATGTTCTGTTTAATATTATAATTATAGAAAAAAAAACATTAAAGAAGCAGCTTTTATTACAAAGTCAAATAAGATGAATAAGGGGTTAATTAATGAATAACAACTAACAGTAAACTTTTTTTACTATTTCTGTTGTGTCATTTTATTTTTTTCTGGTTTCTTTTGTCCATTTTTAACCGACTGCCCAAAAAGGATGAAGGATATACCTAATATTTATTTTAAAAGCGGTGTTTCTTTTTGTGAAGATTGTCAGTATTAAATGTTTTCTATTGTATTCTACTCCAAAAAAAAACTCTAATCTGCGTAAAAAAAAGTTTAATTAAATCGTAACGAAGCACTAGAAAAACGATAAAATTTTCAGACTCCATTGCAATGGACAGGCACGCAGTTTCAGGAATTAATTGTCACTTCAAAATGAAAGGTTTAAAGTTTTCGATTTACCTAGTCTTTTTTGCACTTATAATAATATACTAGCTGCGTCTGCGCTTTACCCGTGTAAGTCCCGTACCCGCAAAATTATTGGGATAAAAAGCAGCCTATGGGGTATTCCAGGTTTCTACGCAACTACCTCTATGGGTCCCGACTGTAAAAGTAGCTGTGTTTCGTGGCTAGTGGATTGATTGATTGATTAATACTTTATTGCAACACACCACGATAAAATAATTACAATAATAAAAAAGAAATATAAACAACATAAAATTAGGTGGTACAATGGGCGGCTATATCGCTTAAAGCGATCTCTTCCAGGCAACTTTTGTGTGGACAAGACGCAAAGAAAGAGGAAAAGGTAGACTAGGTACTAGGTAAAAGGTAGACTGGGTAGGTAGATGGACTTGTTTTGTTGTTTTTTTTTTTTTTTAGTTTTAAGTGGTTTCTTTTAATACAGGTTTACTCTATGTCATCTTGATGCATTGTTAGATTTTTCTTGAAAACGGATCTGCAATTATTGTTAATTTGTGTAGTTAAATAAAACAAATAAATAAATATTGCACTACATTGCACACAGAGCAATCTAGCCCCAAACTAAGCTTGTACTACGGGTACTAGACAACGGATAATACTACCTA
The DNA here is from genome assembly GCA_949358125.1 of Idaea dimidiata. Lineage (NCBI taxonomy): Eukaryota > Metazoa > Arthropoda > Insecta > Lepidoptera > Geometridae > Idaea > Idaea dimidiata. The sequence continues at coordinate 16,705,984 of OX442328.1, forward strand.
TTATACTTTGTAGAAAGACACCCAGACCAGATACAAATATAAAATTTTAAGCATAAATATTTGCACCTGACGGGAATCGAACCCGTAGCCTTCTGCATTCTAAATAAGTGTATAGTTTTAGATTTGTTTAAAAGTACCACATTTCGGCATAAACTACCGTCCTCAAAACACACTGTACAAAAGGAAAAACGGAAAAATATAAACATTTTTATGAAAATCAATTTTCGAGTTTCGTACGCTATTAATAAATCGTTTTCAGCTACCTGCTCCATCCCCTTGAAGGTTAATTGGAACAATATTGGAAAACTGGTACAAAAATCCTAATTGTAATGTAAATTTTAATCGACTTCATTTCCGAGGAAAATTAAAAAGGGAATTTAAATTAAGCCTATTACTTATTTAATATCTACTCGATGAATATCCACAATTATAGAGCGTGTTTTGTTGATGATAATTTAAACCGGAGGCCTAGGCTTTTTAGATTTATTGTCTGCTTAGGCATCTAGAACAACACCCTTTTAGCTTTTAGATACTGTCGCCTCCAAAACTTACTGTATAATCTTCACATAGTATAAACAAAGTCGCTTCCTGCTGTCTGTCTATTTGTATATATGTTTCAATCTTTAAAATTGCGCAACGAATTTTGTTGCAGTTTTTTTAGTAGATAGAGTGATTAAATTAAATGTATAAGACATTCTTTATTCACCAAGGATCGATACTTACGCAGGTGAAACCGCGGGGCGCATCTGGTATCATATGTTTTTCTTTACCCTAGTATAATTTACGCTAGTAACATCGCTCATAAGGTGAAGGAAATCATCTGGAAGAAACCGACATATCCTAGGACAAGGTCCGGAGGAATGAGACATTTATCAAACCTAACCTCTCTAAGAAGTGGCGCTTGCTTTATAGTATTGCTTACAACAATAATGTGTCATGTGATTTACTAACGATATCTTTAACTAGAGCGGTGCTGATCTAGTGGTAGATTTTCATTATTTTTACTTAAGGTAAAGTTATGTGCGTTGATATAATATCGCTCATACGTTGTAGGAGAACATCGTGAGGAAACCCACGGTTTAGTTAGCTCCAGACGTATTGACCAGTTCTCTCCTCTGGGCATGGCTGACTAAACTGGGAGGGTGGTATAGGTGCTGGGCAAGCCTACTCCACCTAACAATGTCCCGGGCACTACAGCGCCATAAATTAGCATGGATTAAAAAAGATTAAAAAGTCAATTATTAAGAGATCAAGAGATTCTTGCTCATTGGCCTAGCTGCACCAGTCGATCTTGAATGGTTATGCCGGTAATTCAACGCTTAGCGCAGTTATTACATAGATTTTCACCAAAAAATTCTAAGGCAAAAATCATTTTCTCGAACTCCTCCGTGATTTGGAAAGCCCGTTCGTTAGGCAGTTGGTCCCAGTTGTTATATCTAATAGCAGTAGTTAGCTCAAGTTAGGGGTCATAGGGCGATATGAAAAACACTAAGTAAGTCACACCATTATACGAAAATAAGAAGAAGACGAGACCAAATAATACGTAAGATTTTACGTTCCTAAAATCACTAGTTAAGTCTAGCAGCGCTTTGTCAATTCAGACGGTTCATACAATTTTATAGTAGGTAAATCTAGGAAGAAACTTTAAAGAATTTCCGATTTTCTCCACAATTTAAAATCAGCTATAAAATGAGACGTACACTTTGTCGTCTAAACGACGCAATTTTCTGAACTCCAGTCCATTACCGACCGACGAACGTGCAACTTGATATATCTGCTGCATTGAAAAATACGTTGGAAATCTAACCGCTAACCGCTATTGTCTTAGGCGTACGACAAACGCGGCAAAGTGCTGCGAATATTCAACTATACTAATATTATAATGAGGTAATGTTGGTAACGTCGTAAAATTGACGACCTCTGTGGCGCGTCGGGCGAACGCTTGGCTGCAATTCAGAAGGCTGCGGGTTCGATTCCCGCTGGGTGCAAATATTTATGCTTACAAATAAATATTTGTATCTGGTCTGGGTGTATATCTATGTATAATATGTATGTATTTACAAAAGAAAAATAAATATAAGTAGTATATCCGTTGTCTAGTCATCGTAACACAAGCTTAGCAGCTTACCGTGGGGCTAGATGGCGCTGTGTGTTGGTCACAGGATTTATTTATTTATAAAATGTAGAGTGTTCTCTCTGGACCGATTTTGATAAAATTTTAGTATAAAGATACTTTGCATCTTTGGGTGTAACATGGGCCACGTTTCCCGATAAGTTATAATTTTATTTTAATTCTCGGTAAAATGTTTTTTTTTTGAATCGACACACAACAATAACTTAAAATTAAAAATTAAAACTAAGCTTATAAACTAAACCCACCTCCAAGTCCAAAACTCCCTCCTGGACCTTAAGCTTAAGCTCCTTAAGTTATTATTGACAGACAGATTTTCGTAGGCAGTAATATCACAAACATCGACTACTTGGTAGTTTCGCATCGCGTCGCGTTGCTGCGTTTGTCTTTCCTGGGCCAACGGGTTACTCACTATACGTACTTTCACTATACAAAGATAGCTAGTCGCCACATCTAAGTGGCTAAATTTTAATTTAACGTTAAAAAGCCTGCTATAAAAGACCGGCAGTAGAGCTGCCAGTACTGGTTTACCTAGTTATTGCCTAGTTAATTTAACATGGTTGTACTACATTTGTTGGATGAATGAACCCCCGACTTCCAAGATTTTACCTACCTAGTTTGGACGCCGGGAATTCGCATATTTAATAACCAAGTGTACTACATACTACAACCTTTGTATAAATATTGAATGGTTATTATTAAAGCCACCATTGGTTTTGGTTTTTTATTGGATAGAAATAGAAAAAATACTGGGATTCAGAACGCAAGTAGGTATTCGAAATAAATACGAACTTCCAACATTTTGTACAGGAAAGAGACGTTGAAAGTTTACTGTTTTACTTACACGTAATTGACAGCTACTAAAACTGCTTTGTTCTAAGAATGGTTGATATCAGGAAAACGACCGTTAGTAAAAACATTGCCAAATCTATTTGCTTTAGATGTGGTTAAAGATGACTTATCTACTGTGTTTTAGCGGACCATGGGCTCTCGGTAAAATAAACAAACAAACTCCATCTCTTAGTGAATACTACAAATTCCCTCTTTCCTCCTTTGAGACTAATCCCTTTACGGGATTAGGACTTACTCTAGTGAAATCTCAAAATACCACTAGTATTTTCATAAAAGCAATCTGTAATACTCTAGATAATCTTCAAGACTTTGTTCGCCGCTATAAATCCCTGAAATGTGACAAAAACGTGAGGTGTTGAAGAAAATCTTTGACCTACATACGCAAAGAGGGATCATCGGGTTACTAGACTTTCTTGTTTTTTTTTCCTAAATATAAGTAGTAAGTACGGCCATTTGAATACTTCAGTAAGAGAAAAGATCCCTCACTTTTATTCTTATGGTGGTGGGTTCAAATCCCTGCCAACAATGCATCGATGTCTTCATCTGAGAAAAATATGATAGCTATTGGCAAAGCTCATACGGTAAAGAAAAACATCGTGAGGAAATCAACATGTCCTCCCTAACTAACTTCTCACGTCATTAGAAAGCATGGGACAGTCGTTTATCCAGAGAAGGCTCCCGTGGCGTCTTATTGCTTTACCCTTCTAAGCCCTAAATTGATACCTTGGTAAGCTATTAAATACACTTAAAAAGGCTTATTTTGTCGGCTAAAAACAAGGACCATTTTATTTAAGAGAACTCCGAGTCCCCAGGAGGGATGCAACCTGAAACCATCATCAAAAGAAATTAGGAATTGGTAAGTATACCTACTTTTAATTCGGTGCAAAAACATTCTAAATAACCAGTTTTACATTTAATAATACAGGAATTAAAATGAAAATTAAAGTGATTTATACAAATACTTCCGTTGCTAAATGTCTCCCAAGGCAATCGTTACAAAACCCAATTTTTGCTCAAAATTAGCGATATTAATTTAGAATGAACCTCGCTTGATGATAAATGTTACGGTATTGTGTTTTTATACTGGAAAAGCTTAACAGAACCCTTGTTATTGGGCTTATTAAACTGTACAATTTGTACTTCTTAAGTTTATGGCCTTGAGCAATATTACTATTACTAGAAATATTAGGGGTTAAAGTATGAAATTGCCGATTTGTACTGAAAATCTTAATTGTTTATTTTTTAAATTTTTAACAAATTTATTTAATCAAAATAGTTGCCATTATTATCTATACATTGCTGCCATCTAATGGGAAGGTTATTAATGCCTTTGCGATAGAACTCCGACGATCTAGACTGCACAAACTGTGTGAAAGCATTTTGTACTGCCTCCTGGGAAGAAAACTTCTTGTCACGTAGATAATTGTCCAAATCACGAAAAAAATGGTAGTCCGTTGGAGCAAGGTCTGGTGAATACGGAGGATGACGAATGGTTTCTAAGTGCAGATCCTGAAGGGTCAAAATGGTTTCTCGTGCTGTGTGAGGTCTCGCGTTGTCGTGGAGCAATAATGGTGAAGATCGATTCATGAGTCGGGGCTGTTTTACTGCTAGTTTTGTCAACATGGTTCGGAGTTCGGCACAATAGACATCTGCCGTAATTGCTTGACCAGATCGAAGAAAACTATAGTGAATAACACCATGCTGAGACCACCAAACAGTTACCATTACCTTTTTATTGGTAAGTTTTGCTTTAGGACACTGTTGTGGCATTTGACCTGGGGTCAGCCATTGCATTTTTCTTTTCCGGTTATCATAAAGAATCCACTTTTCATCACATGTTACAATTCGATCCAATATTCCTTCATTTCTGTACCGGTTCAACAAGGCAACACAAGTTTCAACACGCGTTTCTTTCTGCAGATCAGTCAAATCATGAGGCACCCATTTTTCGTATTTTTTTATTTTATTGATTTGACGCAAGTGAGTCAATAAAGTGGGTAAGGTAACGTTTAACCATGCCGCTAATTCCTGGGTAGTTTGACTAGGATCGGCTTCCACTATCTCTCTTAATTCATCGTTATTCACCTGGGTGGGCAGTCTTCCTCGTGGCTCGTTCTTTAAGTCGAAATTTCCATCACGAAAGCGTTTAAATCAAAATCGCACGGTGCGTTCATTAGTAGACCCCTCTCCAAACGCAGCATTGATATTGCGGGCTGTTTCTGCCGCGTTAGTTCCGCGTCGGAACTCGTATTCAAAAATCACATGAATTTTCGCAGTATCCATCTTTCTTGTCTAAATTGAGTAACAAAAACAATTGAAAGTCGATATTCAAATGTTTCACATTTTTTAAAAAAAGAACATCACAGAAACCATTTGAAAAAAGTTTCATTCGAAAACCTCAAACCATGAAGATTCTATGTCAATTCAAAGAACCTATTGCAATAAAACGGCAATTTCATACTTTAACCCCTATTATTTAACGAGGAGAAACGACGAGGAAGGGGTCTCGTGTCTTCGGCGTTAACTGTAAAGTTAACCACCCAAGCCGGTCAATGGTTGTAAAATTGTTCTGGTAGATGACGTTCAAACCTAGCCTTAGTCGGTAAACCAAAACAGGGTGAGAAGCATAATTTTCACCGTGTTACGTGCGTTCCCGTGTGGCGCAGTGGTTAACGGGCACACCCGACAAGCGAGAGGAAAAGGTTCGAATCCAGTCCCGGGGAAATTTTATGTGATGCATTTCTCTTTGTAAAGTATTTCTGTTAAATTTGTTCTATAGGACGTTTTCAAAAAACTATGCATATAAAATTCATGGAGGTAATATAAATAACTGGAGGAAACACTGTCAGAATAAAAACGAGCTGAGCAAGATGGTTGTAGCAAAGGACTTGTGTCATTTTCTAATAGGGTGACAATAAGATTTTTTTTATGTGACAGATGTTAGATTTAATAATGCAAGTGCAATTGTATTATTTACTAGCTGCGCCCTGCGGTTTCCCCCACGTAAGTACCGTTACCGCGAGATTATCGGGATAGCCTATGTGTTATTATAGGTTTTCAGCTACCTATATTCAAGTTTCATTGCAATTAGTTTAGTAGTTTTTGCGTGATTGAGTAACAAAGTCACAGACATACATACAAACTTTTGCGTTTATAATATTACTGAGACTTACGTCTCAGTCTCTGTTGGCAAATTGAAGATTTCCATTAGCAATAGACGCTCTTTAAGGATTAATGAAATAATACAAAAGGACACAGTATAAAACAGTTTTAGTAATTGTTATAGTATGCTTATTAATTTTTGAACACTTTGATTAATAAGTATAAATATTTTACAAAAAGAAATGTATCATCAAAAATCACCGTATCACGACGGGTTCCCGTGAGGCAAAGATTAGCGCTCTCGCCCGTCATGCAAGAGGCACAGGTTCGAAGAAAGAAGAAGAAATTAAATTAATTTTCTTTGGTGTGAAGCAGCAGCAGAAGAAGAAGAAGGAAAATACATACACACAAAGACACATACTACATACTGACTGACGAAATCAAATTTAAACAGACATGACGGTCAATTACGTTAAATTTAATATAGTACTTCCCTCAAAATTCATCAAATGTAAAGCTAGAGGAAATTTCAAAAATAAAACTTTTTGACTAATTACTTATTATCACTTATGTTCAGCAGGTAAGTAGTAAAATATCTAACAGTATTCGTACCACCAGCGGAATTGTTGGTATTACATCGGCTTTCAATAATCGACGGGAGTAAAAGCAGGAAAGATCGAAGTGACGACTGCATACGACTGATTTTTTTGTAATTTTCTACTTCATCCATACTGCTGAGTCATTTTTGTCGTATTTGTTCATTTTTCGGAAAGCTGAAATAATAAAATTACAGTAAAAAAAAACTTACCCGAACTCAATACAAAAATCCAAAAATCATAGTCACCATAAATTCTTGTAATAGAACAAAAGATTTGTAGAATACAATAATAAACATATTTTGGCTTACCTATGAAATGATATATTGCAACCACCATATGATTCACTTGTACAAGTAAAAACACAACACGTTTTCACCATTTTATGCAATTTAACGCAGATATTCTATAAATTAAATAATTAATATTTTACCGCCATGATGCCACCATGACACTGACGCTTGGGTTACCATTAAAATAATAAAAAGGAAAGGGAGCCAATAATGTACTTGACAACCACTTATTACACGACCCGATAATTTACGTTCTGATAAATGGAAGCCAGGATATTCGTGTAAGATCCTATACAATTTGTACGGAGTGTTAAAATGAGACCCTGGCGTCCAATTAACAGGTCGTGTATTATAGGGACATTATCGGGTCGTACAATAACTGCAACCTCTTTTAATGTTTTTTTTTATATATGATAATTTTTGTAGACTGGCAAGATGAAAGAACGAGACACACTACATCGTCGATTGCTATCTCATTCGGCTCGGATTAGCCTCTGTCTATTGTAAGGCAAAATGTTCAACTACTCAGTCCTGTTTATTTTCTAAGTCCATTATAAAATTCGATGTCCTGACTGATTGAGTGAATGAATGACTGAACTATTAAGGTAGAGAACAATGCGCTGATCCTAGAGACATAAGCTTGAGAAGAATGTGCTCTTTGTAATGTATAGATATCTACTTAGAAAGGATTTTTAAAAATTCCTATACCATCGGAACTTGGCAAAACCTTTATTCATATCATATTTTTCACACTTTTTACGGTACCGCTCTTGGATAATAATATTCTGTCCTAGATCCGTCCATTAATAAAACTAAAGACCTCCTTACTGGTACTTGAATATTTTTGCATACATCATTCGGAACATGGCGACGATGGCTTGCTATGTACTTTTACTAGAACTCTGTCCAGAATGAATAAATTCCTTATTTCTAAATAAAATAATACTCTACGGTTTTATGTATCCACAATGAACTTCATCGAATTCGGTTTAGTAGACTTACGTTTATGATGACTTTACAAAAAGCTTAAAAGGAATTTACGTTACGAAACTAGTGGCATGCAATTAATAGTCATTTTCACAAAAAAAAAATGCGTGCACAAAGCGGTAGGTATACTATATTTATCTATTAGATTAGAAGCCATTGCTTCTAACTGCTGCGAGACTGCTTTTGTGAAAACACACATACTCACAAATTCTCAGCTTTATAATATTAGTAGGATAAGTAGGATAACAGTAATGTAGGTATATTAGATTTAAGTATCGATCGTGCACTCAGTTAACTTATTTCATTTACCCAATTTTACGCGAAAACCTAAATTTGACCATGTCTTTTTATAATTTTGATTAAGAACCTTGATGTACCTCCTAATAGAAAGCATAAATTTTTGTATACTTAGTATAAATTTCAATTCCGGTAACTCCCTGAGAAAATCGAGGGTGACACACAGACTGAGTGATCTTTTAAGGTAACGAGGTATAGGACTCTAAAATATTATAAACTAGCTGCGCCCCGCGGTTTCACCCGCGGAAGTGAAAAACGCGTTATCAAAGGCGCGGGCGACCGAGCGGTTCTCGAGCTGGTGCACTTTTTTTTTCGTTCTTTACTCGGGTTCTACTAATTGGATTTCGATGCAAAGTATACAACGACGTTCCTCGAAAATAAAACTATCCAATATTGAAATTTTTTTTCAATCGGATTTGTAGTTTTTAATTGTATAAGGAACAGACAGATAAACAAGGAAACAGACAAACAGTCAGACATTAATTTAAAAAATTATATAATTTTGTTCTACTACTTTCCCTAAGTCCCATAGACAACTTTTTTTTTAAATTTGCTTCCAAGTACAGACTTTTTGTCCTTTATTCCTTAATTATAAGTATAGATATCGTCCCGCGGTAAGGGTAGAATACCGCACAATATAATAATACAATCTGTGTGGACAAACCTTATCAGAGTTTTTCACAGTTCACTACTTGCAATTTCATAAGCAGATTTTGATGTCACATTTCGGTACAGCCTGTGGCGGGTAATTTACATGTTTATAAGATTCAATTATGAAACGACGCTTTTGTTAAGGAAACTTGTATTTTTATTTTTATTTTTGGTTGTGAGGACATTTTATGGCTAAATTTGGAGAATTTAAGATGGAGGGGGGACTGAACGTATCAGTTCTTTACTCTTTCTTCATATCAACGTAGTCGACTGTTACCTCCCTGGATAAAGACATATTATGCTTATAGATATGACTTTACAGAGCTTATATGTTTATACTATAATATATATATCTGCCATGAACATGCCTCTATGTTTGTTCCTTTTTATGTTGTAATTGGAATTTAAAAAAAATTAGAACCGTTAATTTAGAATTATGTAAAAAAAACATTTTGGATTTTGGAAATTCAAATTACAGTTTGAAATCTACTAATTGATTTTAATTAATAGTTTATTTGCAATTACAATTATAAATGCAACATTATGTAAATAGTATTAAGTTTTTATCCATCTTAAAGTGAAATTAATAGGTATTCTGATAACATCAAACAATAGCAAAAACAACAAAATAACGTAGAAATTCTTTGACAAATTGATGGTCCTCAACAGATCGCGTCCTCATTCCGGCAAATCTTTTGTTTCTGATGACATTTATTGTTTGTCTTGGCTCTCTTTCATTCTTCAGAAACGGATATTAATATAGCTCACACACTGATCAATAGTTATACGAACAGAGTAATGAATAAGAACATAGAGGAAGACCTACGAAGATTCCTCTGAGATGACAGCTTCTTCTTCTTATTCTTTTCGTGTATTGGTGTGGTTTAAATGTTAGAGTTTTTAGGTCGCCCTAAGGTCCCCTAACTAGACAACAGCTAAAACTGAAGAATGGAAGCTAGAAAAAAAACATGGAAGATGTCAAGCGTCGACGCCAAATAAAGAGATTATTTTTCAATCTTAAATCTCGCGTATGTTTACGTAGAACTATCCATTGAAATATTTTAAAACCCCTACCGAAAAAGAGGGGTGTTATAATCAATACATTTATTTGGAGCAGTTTAACCATATGGGGCAAGATGGCACTGTGTGATGTTCACATTATTTATTTATCGTACTAATAGTATTACAAGTTCGTAAGTTTGCAAATTGCTATTTTATGCAAAAATCGCTTGACCAATTGGGGATTCAAACTCTGTATGTCTCTGATAGATCTCGATTTACGCGAGTAAAACTACGCGGCGCTGCTAGTGTTAAATAAGATCTTATTTTTCTACAACCGTGTGTCCCATTAAATATAAGCCACAATTATGTTTTCTATATTATATAACATTTATCTTTTCTGTCGTGGGCGGAATTGACGTCAATTAGGTTATGAGAAAATATTATCTAATTAATTATACTTTGAGTTTTTAACGAAATATTTTTTTATTCATTTTAAATGAAAAGGTTTGTTACTTAAAAAAAAGAAGGTAGGGTACACGTACCTATACCTGCCTCCATATTATCTATTCAGGGAACGTCTGACAATAGTGGAAAATGACAGGCACTATGCAGTACATTGCTGCTTTGAGGTAATCACAGGTTTAAATAACCACGTTACGTCAAAGCAGCAATGTGCTGTATAGTGCCTGTCATTTTCCACTGTTGTCAGACGTCCACTTGATAGATAATATGGGGGCAGGACACGTAATCTAAAACTAAACTAAACTAAACTTATAATAAAAATGCATCAGTATTGTTAGATTTTTCTCGAAAACGTTTCAAAATGATGCAAAGTTTCGCTAAAACTTTGGAAGTATTGTTGTTCAGTTAGGTTTACAAAACAATATAAATATTTGAAGTAAGTATTCTAAAATATAATTAGAAATCTAATGTCGAAACTGAGAGTGTTTTTTATAAACTATGAAACACTAAAATCGAAGGTATGCTACCAAATAGGCTAGCTGCATTACTTCTTTGAATGGCAATACCTATTTTAACATTTCAATTTCTGTTTTCGTAATCTGAGACAAAGAGCCTAAAATACTTAATGAAAAGTGTATGTACAAACACTTCAGATAAAATTAAATTAGATTATCTATATTTTACAGAGTTACTTACAAAACTGCACTTTAGTTTCAAAAACCTTAGCTTTCGTCATATAGATAATAACGATAATAAGTTTTCAAATATTTAGTTCAGTAACCTATATTAATAACTTTTCCTAATTTTATTTACTACCTACATATTTTTACCAAAAGCTTGTCAGAAACATTGACACAGGAAATAATTATTAAGGAAAGTGCAAAAAAAGCCTTTTAACCTACTTTGATCTTCAGACCTTTCGACACTTGAGTAAATAAGGTTATCGTTATTACGTTTACGAAATGACCATTAAAGGTATGCCCCTCTCTATTAATATTGACTACCGGGTCCCTCCTATTCGCATATACTTTTTTGTCATAAACACAAAAGGCAAAACGATTTCGGTATAAATATTTTGCTATAATACTCATTCCGCATAAAAACTGATGGCATAAATATTTTGGGTATAACTGACAAGTAGCATAAAAAAAATTGGCATTATGCTTAAATGGCATGGTTTTTTTTGCAAGAATATTATGATATCATAATATTCATTACGCTAAACAAAATTGGCAAAAATATTGTATGCTAACACAACAAATAAATTTTATTCCTATTTAAAGTATTAAGCGCTTCGGCAACAGACATAATATGTTAGTTTTTTCTAAAAACTAACATATGTCTGTCTGAAGCGTAACATCAGAACACGTATGCACTTAAAATTAGTTATGCCATAAATTTTTATGCGTTTTGATTGTTATGCCATAAAACTATTATGCCTTAAATTTTTATGCGTTTTGAATATTATGCCATACATGTGGAGGATGGATGGCATAATATAGAGCATGGCATAGTATGGAGGAAAAGGTTTATGCTTTATGTTTTAATGGTTTATGAATATTTTGCGTTCAAAAAATAAGCGTTGCATTTTATGCCTTTTGAGTTTATGACAAAAAAAGTTTATGCTAGACGGAGGGGACCCATTGGCAACAGTAACTACGTACCTGAAGAAATAACTACGTCTACTATAGAGGCGTAGTTACTTGTTCTCCATTTTCTATTGGTGTGGTGGTGTGACTTACCACACTACCCTAACTCCATTTAAGCGAGATTTACAAAGAAAAATTGAAGTGGCATGCACTATAAAGTCTCGCAGCAGTTATTGGAGGCAAGGTGATCAAATAAGTAGATATTGTGCCGCTGTATCTACGCAACTTTTTTGTGAAAATGACTTAGAAGCATGCTACTAGTTTCGTATTTAAAAACTCGCTATAAATGGAACAATCATAGGTGCCACTAATCTAACTAATCTAGCTAATGCGTCATCATCATCATCTCAGCCCTTATCTGTCCATTGCTGAACATAGGCCTCCCTCATACGACGAAACAAATACCGATCACAAGCTACCTCTATCCAACGACTCTGACCGCTACAATGTCGTCGCTTGACCGAGTAGGTGGTCTTTCAAAACTCTATTTCGCATTGCATCGTGGTCGAAACTCGAGGGCTTTAATTCTAGGCTCAAATGATCTCACCAGTTAGTCAAGCGATGGTGATGATATAGGGATTTTAAAATGTAGAACGTTCTCTTAATAGGAATACGGCAGTAGAACAAAATACGGTTTTTCTTAGTGCTTGTACTAAGTGCTACAACTTGGGCTTGTGATTAAGGCTAAGGCTAAGCTGAGGTCAAGGCTTCCGACCAGGAAACCCGTTTAGAAATTAAATTTCAGAAATTTGTTGAGGCCAAACGTTTGAATTTGATTAACCCTTAACCGTCACTTGACTACACATAAAACGTCATCAAAGTATTTGAAGTGCCCGCAAAATTAACATCATTATGTTATTAACCTTCTAAGGGTTGAAATAAGGGTGACCACAGATTAAAACAGATTTATAATTTATTCTATTATTTAATTTAATTTGACTATCTGTTGCTTTTGGATGAAATAAATTTAAACACGTTGGTGCCTACCTAAGGCTGGAGAAATCTAATTATTTAGTTTAGATATATAATAAATGTCTATCATTTTTAAAAGCACACACTTTTATGTTACTAATAGCTATTCTAAACATCTGAATGAGCTAATTGGTTTTTGATGCTGATTGTATCATCTAAAGTGATTATCACAATATAATTATAAAACTTTAATACTCGTAGACTGGCTGTTTGTATCATTTTAGGTGATCATCAAAGAAACGACTTTAATGTCCCTTTTTAGCTACTTTATTGTAAAAACCACGAAAAAACGTCAAATTGAATTCTCACTGAATTTTTCATTCCGTCAAACAGCCGAACACAAACGTTGCTACGTCAGGCTTGACTGTTCACGTTTGCGTTCCCTCTAACGTAATTTAAGGAGGTTACGATGTAGAACGTATGTAAATGATATGTTAACAAGCCCGGGAAAGGATGTGGTCGGTAATTAGTCACTTTGCACCATGAAAATGTATACATTTCGAAAGTTACTGAAATATACAAGTAAAGGAGATTTCAAATTGCTAAGTTTTGCAAATAATAGATTACTAAATACTTATTGTTTTGACAGAATCTAAAAGTAGCAGATTTATAATTTCATGTTTTCCCGGGTCTTAATCACGTGATTTTTAGGTGTGTTTTCAGTCCCCTCGCGACCAAAATCATTATAACATGATTGAAACGTCGAAGTAAAAAAGTTATAATTATTTAAATCATTCAAGTGTAGGAAACACTTTAAAATATATCAAAAACAGCATACCAGCATTGCATAGCTTAGCATTTAAATCATGTGCAGCTATTCATTACATAAATGTTCGTATCATAAAATAATAGCGTATATCGTTTGGTTTTTTCATTACCTAAATTCGTTGAACGAAGCATAAACCGCACGATTGTGGCACGTTAATCGTGTTAATGAAAGCACGTAAAAGAGCACGAAAACCGTGCCGACCAACTAGCCATGAATTTCGGTTGGTTTGAATTACATTCTCGTTTAATTTTTTCCTTCCTTTGCCCCTTTCAGTTGATATCCCTTTTTGTGGTTTGGCCTTTGAATCTCTAATCATATTATATTCTTTTGACGAGATACTCCCGTAGAATAATGTATAGAACTATGTGATAGCTTTTAGCTGCATTGCGGAATAACACTTAGGTACCAATCAGTTGCTTAAGCCTGAATGTCTTGGTGTATTAAGAGGTAATCAAATTTTCAAAATCAGTGTGATACGTTTTAGATAGTGTTTTAAATTGAATTTGATTGAATTTAATCAAAGAGTATGTAAAAAATTACGTAGGCAGCCTAAACCCAATTCCGTATATACTCTTACCAAAACGCAATGTTGTTGTTAAAATGGGTTAAAATATAACATTTACGACAAAGTAACACCAAAACTTATAAATCCATAGTGTGACACATAAGATAAGAAGATAAACATCATGAAATCTCAAGGGATTATAGGTTATTTCCCGTCACAGACCCGTCCCTTCTAAAACCATGATAGATGCTAGGTGATAATAGTAAATGTTATCTTTGAAAATTATACGCAAACCCTCATGATGTTTAAATTAACGTTTAGACATTTTGTAGTTATATTATTATTGTGACATTTTCAGGCCATTATATTTATACGATAAGTTTACCTTCAGTTCCGCCTGACCCGACGCAAATCATGTCACATGTCGTGTTTGGAAAAATAGACACATAGCTTCGAAGGCATTCAATCACATCAGCCTGACTGAATTACTGCAATACCAATTGGGATTCATTTTGATAGCTTATTTTGACGGCCGCAGTAGCGCGTCACGTAGGTATATAGATATCCGGGTGCATCGCAGAAGGTTACGGGCTTATATCCCGTCGAGGACAAGTATTTTTGCTTAACATAAATTTATGGTTGTTTCTATGTTTTGAGTGTTTTCTATTTATATCTTAGGAGTATAAAACATATTATACTTGTTTACTGATTTAATTACTTACACACAAAAGTACACATTTATAATATTAGTATGATTACATTGATGATTCAACACTCACACAAAAGATAAGGCTACATCATTTCAGCCCGTATATAACTCCATACAATAATGAAAATTTCAAGTCTCTAAAACATTTCCTGGTACCCCAGTATGTTACAAACATAAACTTTAGAGTACCTACATGGTACATACATCGTATCTACATCGTACCTACATGACAGGTTTACGGGTTCCCTGACAAGGAGTGATGTGTGGTCGATGCGGCAGACGCCCGCCACCGTGCCAGCTTGCAGCAAACTGAATTAGGTAAATTGCAGCCGGCTTGTAAGTTAGGTTAGGGCTTGTAACCGCAATGGTTACGTAGAAGATAGCTAGCTTGATGTAACAACCCTTTAGAACGGTTACGTAGTGCATGATATAAGTGCAATTTATAGATGTATTTGTCTGACAATACGAATTGAAAACATAATTTCCTGTATTGCTGCGGAGAAATCGCCCTTCGCTAACACAAAAGTCGTCAATTCCCAAATTCATTATAATAAAACCAACTAATCTTATATAACCCCATATTTGTCGACTATCATCCCATCACAACCTTAATCATCCATCTGGACTAGGATCGCGAGTTGGCAATATATCACAGCCAACGAAACGATATTCTGAGTCAGATCGCGTATCAGGGGGGCATGAATGGCGCTACGTGACCGGGCGGTGAGGCGAATACCTCATAGACTGGAGGCTCGTGACTGGCAGACCTATGTCATCTATGACATAAGCCTCTTTTCTAATAGCCGTCTAGACAGCTATTAGAAACGAGGCTTATGTCCCTAACAGTCCTGAGCTTAGGTAGTATTAAAATTAAAATAAAATGAATTTTCGAATGACATGTCTCATGCCTAAGTAAGGTTAAAACCAGTAGAAAACGTACTCGTTCTGGGTTCTTATTAAACATCAAAATATAAATAGTGGATTTACTGTTGATCGGAGGAACCATTGACCGAAGAAATGATACTTCCTTGAAAGTCATTTATGATCAGGATACTGTTAGAATTTCGAAAAACCCCTTTCTGATTGAATTCTAAATCTTTCGACTTATCTTAAAACCCAATGTGAGCACGAGACGTTCATTAGTTTGAACTGTGCGTCTATGCTGTTTTTTGACAAAAGAAAGATGTGAGTTTGACCGCCATCTCCCCTGATGGTAAATGATGATATTGTTTTATGACGTTGTTAAAGACGTAGTTGAGCATCTGGAAGAAGAAGGCAGTGGAACAAGCTCAGAGCCGTCTTTCTTTGTGGCTCCACCTGTCAACGTATCGGAACATTAAGTTCTTTTGGTGCTCCTGTTTTTAGTCAGATAATTCTATTTCATAAGTCTTATAAAAGCGACTTCACAGGATTTTCAAGAAACTTTTTGACACACCTAAACATCACAAAGAACATTCTCTCCAAATTCCATGTCTCTAGGACGTGCGTTGTTATTATAGTTCATTCAGTCAATCAGTCAGTACTTTGAATTTTATATGTAGAGATAAATGACGTAAGCGTTTCTGTCACAGCAGGATGTTCCAGTTATTATTGCTAAAGGGTTAATGCGTTAATATGATGATGATTGACTTTATCTATCGGCCTTGTATTTAGTAGTTACTATTTAGTAATCAAGTTACATTCATAGGGTTATGACATCGGCTTATATGGTAGAGATTATATTCAATCGTTCGTTCATTCGTGTATGAATTTTGATTGCGGGTGAAAGCTTTTGAGGGGTTATTGCTGGAATACAATATAAGCGGTTGTAAAGAAATTAGTTCAGTAGACTTATTTTCGGTTTTACACATATTTTATCCAATTTCAATTAAATAATATTTCTTTTATTAGCTTACCTCACGTAGTAATGTCATTTTTCATAAATATACGTAAAAAAAACAAGTTATTCGCACCAGTTTGAAAAACAGGCGAGCTATAAGCTACACTATTTTATATTAGTTTGTTAGTTAGTTGCCCACTATACCAAGTTACGAGAAATAAATTAAAGGAATTACGGGAGTGAAACCGCGTGGATCAGCTAGTATAAACTAAAGTTTCAATATCACCTGAAATTAGCAAAAACCCAACCCATTTAAAATTTCTATCCGAAACACAAATTCCATTACAACAAAAAGCTTCGAAATTTAATATCAGCCAAAATATCTCGCCAAGAATTGCAGACGGTCCTACCTAAATATTAAGAGCTTATTTTTAATGCCCGAACGTGCACCTTTTCAAGCCATGGATCGCAAAGGTTTGGGCTATTTTAATTGAGGATCACTATCAATGCTTCCTTCACAAAGATAACAGACGATTGCAGACTGGCAATCGTATATGCGTGGCCTGATCTTTTGTTACTTTTTCGCTTACGTTGATTTTCGATAGCAAAAGCAAGTCAAAGTAATAAGCCGCACATAGGGTCATTTGTGAATGCGACTGTCAAAATGATTTTTACCCCAATGAATTGAAATTGTTTCTATACAAAACTTAGAAAGAGGTCATAGGTCCAAATATAATAGCGTTTAGATAACCTATACTCTTTCTTTCTTTTTCTTAGTTATGGCTTCTGTCAGCAATATAGGACAATTTAGCCAATTTCTCGTACGAATAGCGAACTACCACTATTGTACTGTAATCGTTTGAAATAATTATCAATGCGTGAAGGCTGTAGAAAAAAAACCGACTTCAAAAAAGAAACAAAAAATAATTAAAAACACAACCAAAAAAAAGAATTGATAAAAAAGACCAACATAACCTCTACGTAGGTACAGTGCCACCGACTAATTAATCTGTTTTATCATCTGAAGTCGGGCAGCTAAACTAAGTACAATATGGAAACAACCAGTAAAACTGCCCGACTTCAGATGATGAAACAGATTAATTAGTCGGTGGCACTGTACCTACGTAGAGGTTATTTTGGTCTTTTTTATCAATTCTTTTTTTTAACCTAACCTTTAAAAAAATAACTATATCAATCGGTCAAGCCATCTTCGTGTAATCGATGAACAATTGAATTGAATACAGCGTTTTAAGGAGCGTTCCCGGTCCTCACTTCGAAGATCCTCATCAGATCTTTATCAAATGTTTATGGAACCATCTCGGAGCTCCCACCTTTCCATTACAAAAAGAATCATCTCAATCGGTCAAGCCATCTTCGAGTAATGGATAAACAATTGGATTGATTAATTCGTTTTGAGAAGCATTTCCGTTCATCACTCCGAAGATCCTCATCAGATCCACATCAAATTTTTATGAGACCATCTTGAAGCTTTCACCTATCCATTAAAAAAAGAATCATCTTAATCGGTCAAGCCATCTTCGTGTAATCGATGAACAATTGAATTGAATACAGCATTTTAAGGAGCGTTCCCGGTCCTCACTTCGAAGATCCTCATCAGATCTTCATCAAATGTTTATGGAACCATCTCAGAGCTCCCACCTTTCCATTTAAAAAAAGAATCATCTCAATCGGTCAAGCCATCTTTGAGTAATCGATAAACAATTAGATTGATTAATGCGTTTTGAGGAGCATTTCCGTTCATCACTCCGAAGATCCTCATCAGATCCACATCAAATTTTTATGGGACCATCTTGGAGCTCCCATCTATCTATTAAAAAAAGAATCATCTTAATCGGTCAAGCCGTCTTCGAGTAATCGGTGAACATACAAAAAATAAAAATATATACATACAGACGAATTGATAACCTCCTCCTTTTTTTTTAAGTCGATTAAAAATGGCGAGGATTTTTCTCCAACCCTATGGAACAATTGTTTGTAACGTGCTAATTTCGTGTTTTGCACTGGTATTTTTATTTTCACTTAACTCGTTGAACTTTGCGTAACTAAATTGGTAACTTGCCGCCGAAATTAAACAATTTAAACGCAATAAAACAATGTTTTAGTAAAAATGAAAATTCAGGACGACATTTCACTAACACGTAAAAAACAAAAGTCCAACCTATACTCCTCGGGACCAAGCAGTTGATCGGACATTGCGAGGAAAAAAGTCAAATTTGCTAGTCTCTCCCAGATCGCTAAATCGCCTTTTACAACACTCACGTAAACTTCACTGAACTGCGCTTTTGAAATTTAGATTTTAATGTAAGTTATGTAATAACTAAATCAAAAACACTTATCAATCAAATAACACGCCTTGTTCCTGGTGCAAAGGTTCCCATCACACTTGCAGCATTGCCGCGCTGTATGGCGATGGGTAACCTTTGCCCCAGAAACAAACCGGAGCGGAAGTCACCTTCATTTTTTGTTATTTAAAATAAAATTTACGTTTATATGTTACTAGCTATTGCCCGCGGCTTCGCTCGCGTTAAGAAGTATTTTCTTTCATTCCCTATTTTATCCCCTTGGCGGTAGAATTTATCAAAATCCTTTCTTAGCGGATGCCTGCGTCATAACATCTACCTGCATGCCAAATTTCAGCCCGATCCGTTCAGTGGTTTGGGCTGTGTGTTGATAGATCACTATGTCAGTCAGTCAGTCACCTTTGAGTTTAGCTTCTGCCCGCGGCTTCGCCCGCATTTAGGAAATAGAACTGTTTGTATATCAATAATTAAGTCTATCGATTAAAATAATAAAAAGGTTAAAAATTAGATGCAAAATCAGCATAGGATCAGAATATGATCGGCATAGGATCAGCATAGGTTAATCATAGGATCAGCCTAGGTTCAACATAGGATCGGCATAGGATTAACATAGGATCAGCCTAGGTTCAACATATGATCAGCATAGGATCAGCCTAGGTTCAACATATGATCGGCATAGGATCAGCAACATATGCTGATCGTATGCTGATCCTATGATCAGCACAGGTTCAACATAGGATCGGCATAGGTTCAGCATAGGTTCAACATAGGATCGGCATAGGTTCAGCATAGGCTCAGCTTAGAATCGGTATAGGTTCAGCATAGAATCAGGATAGGTTAAGCATAGGTTCAGCATAGGATCAGCATAGGATCGGCGTATGATCGGCATAGGATCAGCCTAGCTTAAACATAGGTATAACATAGAATCAGCATAGGTTCATCATATGTTCAGCATAGGATTAGCCTAGGTACGGCACAGGATCAGCTTAGATTCAACATTGGATCGGCATAGGATCAGCATCGGTTCAGCATAGGATTAGCCTAGGATCGGGGTAGGTTCAGCATAGGATCAGGATAGGTTCAGCATACGATCAGCATATGATTGGCATATAATCAGCATAGGATCGGCATATGATCGGCATAGGATCAGCATAGGTTCAGCATAGGATCGGCATAAGATCAGCATAGGATCAGCATAGCATGAGCATAGGGTCAGCATAGCTTGAGCATAGGATCAGCATAGAATCAGCATACGATCAGCCTAGGTTAAACATAGGATCGGCATAGTATCAGCATAGGTTCCATCACCATTCTTTATCGCTACCTTCTGCATCAGCATAGGATCGGTATAGAATCAGGATAGATTCAGGGTAGGATATAATTAGTATTATCCCGCGCCGCCTACTGTACTGTATGTACAAAACTGTAGGTAGGTATATAAACCAATTCTCTTGAATAAAAAGTTTAAACCAAAATTTGTCCCCTGAATTTGTGTTTGATTGATTAGGTCCCCCTTTCGGGGGGCGGTTAGATTCCCCTGAACAGGAAACTGAGAGCCGGAACCGCAATCGGAACCGAAACCGACACGGAAAACGGATAAATACTTGAAAACAAATTCGGAAAAAAAATATGCCATTGATACTTTCATCCCCAATTTAACACCCTTAAGGGATGGCTTGAAAAAAAAACTGCTTCACTTACGACTCTATAGCAATTTCTATGTTAAATTTCAAGTTTGTAGGTCAAGCGGTGAGACAATTTTCATAGAGATTTTCTTCCCCAATTTAACACCCTTAGGGGATGAATTTCTAAAAAAAACTTTTTAATGCTTCACCTACGTCCCTAGAGCAATATCCGTATTAAATTTTAAGATTGTAGGTGAAGCGGTAAACCAATTCCCATACAAACTTTCATCCCCAATTTACCACCCTTAGAGACTGAATTTCTAAAAAAATCTTTTTAGTGCTTCACCTACGACACCACAGTAGGTAATCTATTTGTTAAATTTCAATTTTGTAGGTCACGCGGCTTGGAAGTTGCATACAAACGTTTTCCCCCCCTTTTCCCCCCTTAGGGGTGGAATTTCGGAATATGTCTTCTTATTTTACAAACTTTCAGCTTTATAATATTAGTAGGATAGTAAGACAAGAAGTAACATACACTGGCTTGTACACACGTTACAGGCCAGTTAAATATATTTCTGAGACTGATTTTCAGCAAGGCGATTAGCGTCATACGATAAACTATCAGCCAACAGAAAATCTGTTTACCAGTAACGACTCTTAGAAATATTCGTGATGAGTTTTTAAGCCTACCTCTGTGTTACCTTTACCCAATTTGCCGATGTTACTATTTTGTTTGTTTCAGCCCAAAATACTTAACGGGATAATTTTACTTAGAATTCATTTGAATTTAGCAGTTTTTATTAGATAAATGAACTTTATTTTATAAGATGTTGCGTACAATAGAATCGCCTGATTTTAAGAAAATAGTTTTTTGTTTCAATTTAATTCGAACGCTGTCTTTTACTTCACATTATTTTATGATATTTTTGTTACTTACACGGTTTTAATATTTTATTGAATGTGAGACTTTTGCTTAAAAAAAATAATTAAAAAATTAAAAAACCGACTTCAAAAAGAAACAAAAAAATAATTTTAAAAACAACCAAAAAAAAAAAAGAATTGATAAAAATTACCAAAATAACCTCTACATAGGTACAGTGCCACCGACTAATTAATCTGTTTTATCATCTGAAGTCGGGCAGTTTTACTGGTTGGTTCCATATTGTACTTAGTTTGGCTGCCCGACTTCAGATGATAAAACAGATTAATTAGTCGGTGGCACTGTACCTATGTAGAGGTTATTTTGGTCATTTTTATCAATTCTTTTTTTTTTGGTTGTTTTTAAAATTATTTTTTTGTTTCTTTTTGAAGTCGGTTTTTTAATTTTTAAATTATTTTTTTATTTCAACCTTTTTAGTATACCTAACTACCTAAAAATCAACGATATTGTAACCGTAATTTTAATTATTGAGGAGTTTGCTGATGAGAAGGTGGTTTCAGGTGCCCAATCAATCTGTACTTAGTTCTTTAGGGGTCTTTTCTTTTTGGTAGAAGTCCAAAAATGAGTATTTTATTGAATTCTGAGATGCTATCCTGTCCATCATTCCGAAGATACTCATCAGATCCTTACCAAACTTTCATGGGGCCACCTCGCACTTTGCACTTTTCTATTAAAAAAAGAACTATATCAATCGGTCAAGCCATCTTCGTGTAATCGATGAACAATTGAATTGAATACAGCGTTTTGAGGAGCATTCCCGGTCCTCACTTAAAAGATCCTCATCAGATCCTCATCAAATTTTTATGGGACCATCTCGGAGCTCCCACCTTTCCATTAAAAAAATATCATTTCAATCAGTCAAGCCATATTCGAGTAATCGATAAACAACTGGATTGATTAATGCGTTTTGAGAAGCATTTCCGTTCATCACTTCGAAGACCCTCATCAGATCCACATAAAAATTTTATGGTACCATCTTGGAGCTCCCACCTATCCATTAAAAAAAAATCATCTTAATCGGTCAAGCCGTCTTCGAGTAATCGGTGAACATACAAAAAAAAAAATATTATACATACAGACGAATTGATAACCTCCTCCTTTTTTTTTGAAGTCGGTTAAAAAATTGTATTTAATTTCAGAGCCGATTTTACGATTTTTAACGATTTGTTTTTCATGCATGCTTATCCTATCCTACTAATTTAAAAACCGCTGAATCAATTGCGATAAAACTTGGAATAGAGGACAAGAAGTCTGTACCTACCTACTCGGACAAAAATAAACAAAATACAAGTTAATTTCAAATATAAAGCCATGTTTTAACTAGGTAAGTAGTGTAGCGAAAGTTATAGTCAATTTCACAAAAAAGTTGCTCGACACTAGTTTTATTAAAAAATCGCTGATGCTACGCATTTTTGCGACACTGGTTAAGTAATGAATACGGGTTAATGTTTGATTTTTTATTGTATGGTGCTTAATATATTGTGTTATACAACGAACGTTCATTCGTGCAGGCAGAGGCTGTATCCGCATAATGAAGAAAACGAAAATTTCATCATCATCATCAGCCTGTTGCAGTCCACTGCTGGACATATGCCTCTTTAATTGCACGCCACCTAGATCTATTTTCGGCTTCTCGAATCCAGTTTGTGCCAGTCGTCTTGCGCAAATTGTCGCTCCAACGTGCCTGAGAACGTCCTACATTACGCTTGCCGAGACGCGGTCTCCACTCTCGAACTCGTTTACCCCAACGGTTGTCGGTTGTCAGTTCAAACGAAAATTTAATTTCAACATAATTTTAAATAGCATCGCAGTCAGTTTTAAATCACAAATTTGACGGTTGTCAAATAACATTTGATATTTCTCCAAAGAAAAGTTTATCCTTAATTGTCAAAATTTTATTTGACAACTGTCAAATTTGAGATTGAAAATTGACTGCGATGATATTTAACGAAATTTTCGTTAATTACATACCAGAATACGGGCTCTCTACGAGAAAACTAGGCGTTCGCAGCGGAGCGGAGCTCTCAACATTACGCGGCCGCAATAACACCGGCCAGTACCACCCACCTTTAGACTAAAATAAAAATGAATGTTATTGATATTGATATAAGAAATTTGACATGCAAATTGTTTTCCATACTCATAATAAAGAAAGAGGAGACAAAAAGTCTGTACTTGGAAGTAAATTAAAAAAAAAAAGTTGTCTAGAGGGCTAAGAAAAAGTAGTAGAACTATCTGTCATGTCTGTTTGTCTGTTTACCTGTCGGTTCCTTATATAATTAAAAACTACTTATCCGATTGAAATTTGGTTTTCAATATTGGACAGTTCTTTTTTCAAGGATGGTCGTGGTATACCTACTTTGCATCGAAATTCAATTAGTAGAACCCGAGTAATGAACGAAAAAGTGCAACTGCTCGAGAACCGCTCGGCCGCCCGCGCCCGTGATAACATGTTTTCACTTCTGCGGGTGAAAGCGCGGGCGCAGCTAGTTCATAATAAAAGTCTAAATGGAACATTATAGAACACCTATTACACTTAAAATCAATCGAGTGAGCGACAACGTCTCATTCCAAACTATATCAGAACTATTCAGAATAATATCGATTGCTATCTCCCATAGATCCAAGTATAATATAGCGTTTAGATAGTTTAGTTTACCTAAATTAAATCATTTACACATCTACGGCTCAACAAAGTTACTTAATATGACCAAAAAGGTCGACCTACGGCGAAACATTAGTCTCTAGGGCATAAAGTGGAGGTTTAATACCAGGGCTTAAATTTTTTTAGAACGATCAATTTTAGGAAAACTGTGAAAGGATATAATCACTACGTAAAAGGGTATAATCACGACGACTCTAGTAGCATACGGCCAGCTTGAACTGGCACTTTAAAACAACAAAAAAAATGGGTACTTTTCATTCAATTTTTATTTGGAATTGTATGGCAAAAAGTTTTAGTTATCTAAAAAGTCCCAATTTTTTTGCATTGACTAAAGGCGATGCCTGACAATGCCTGGTTTCGTCATTTTGATACAACATTGGAAAATTTTGATAAATTAATGAAGAGCTGTAGAGTATTTCATAAATGTTGCATCAATCTATTTTATAGCTAAAAATGTGTAAAGTAGAATATTCACCTCAGTAATATATAAATCTTGAGCGTTTGAATTCCACGCTTCACTCAGGACGCTAGGTACCCTACACTCACTACGCTTGGGAGTTAACTCTAGAATCCTTCGTTTCGCTTAGGAATTCAATATAAAGACCTGTCTCTAAATCCAGGACAGGGCTTTAGTCCCGAGGTACTAAAGCCCTGTCTCAAATAGACGCCCTCTATTTGACACAGGACTTTAGTACCTCACCTCAGTGCATAAACTACTACTATTAAAGTAGGCAAATCGAGTCACAAAATATAAAACAAGTAATACGACGTTTTTCGACCATCCGTGCTTTCTATTCTAATTTTTTCTATACTCCATACGTGAACGCTATTGCTAGTATTATATCTTCAACGCTTTTTACCTAAAAGTAGATTGTCTATTAAAACAAATTGCTGAGAAAATTGACATGAACTAGGTTCTTACTACAAAGAGATATTTTGTTTAGATTTGAAAAGGCCTAAAAAAGAAATCACTTTAAAGACACCGGCTAAGTGCGGATCAGACTAATGCATGAAGGGTTCCGTAACATTAGATATAAAAAAATACGTTTGTTAAATGGGAGATTAAATTCATACCGTTTTTAGTAACATTAATTTTAGTGGCAATAGAAATAAATCATCTGTGGAAATTTCAACTGTCTAGCTATCACAGTTCATGAGACACCTACATCCTGGTGACAGACAGACAGACAGATAGTAAAACAGTCCCATTTTTTGTACTGATTTTTTTTTCTTCAATATTGTTTTTTGATTTGTTATAATAATTGTTTAATGTTATTGTCAAAGCTGTTGCTGTTGTTAGTGTGAGTACATCAGGCCTACTCAAATTGTAGGTTCACGTATTGAAGTCAGAACATATCACCTTGCCGTTTTAACTCTTTCGTAACGGAACCCTAAAAAGCTTTAAAAGTTAATAAAAGAAGCAACAGAAGCTATTTGATACGAAACTGATACACATTCTAATCTGCATAATACATCGAAACGATGGACATTCAAAATCAATTTACTCGAGACTTCGTTAACCTTATCGATAGAAGATAAATCGAATCGTCGCAGTGATTTCTTTCTCCATTAATTTTATACTAGCTGCAACCCCCGGTTTTGTTCGAGTTAATCATATTATGTTAGCTTACAGCTATTTCCGCTTGGTGGCTTCACGAAACATTGCAATAAAGTTTGAGAAGGCCATCTTGAACTCCGTTCGCTTGTCTCCCACTGCAGATCCTTTAGGCGCCATTTAGCATATCCACGGGAAACGGCAGTGTACCCCTTTTCAGCTATGCCCAGACATAACGGTATAAAGAACACACGTAGGTTTCTACCGAAATTGAACTTTTCTTTGAAATCAGTCATTCGTTCCCATCCTATCACGTGGTTGATCCATACTAATTTTTAACAAAGTCCTTGCAGGAATGCTTGATTAAAAGTCGAACAGACAAATTTCCGCATTAAATACTCATAGTGAAACTGTCGATATTATTCTGAAGTAGGTCCTTTACCTACTTTTTTAGAAGTTCACAAAGTCACATTGTTAATAGACTTCAAACTCAATTAATAACTTTGCAAGGCATTATTAATGAGAGCCTTGGGAATTGAGCCTTCAATATGTTTTGGTTCGTAGCCGATGTTTTATAGAACGGCCTGATTTCTAAAAAACAGCGGCTTTTTGAAAGTTTTAATTGGTATTATTTATTTAACGCTTAGTTCCTTTGTTATTTAGTTTTGAAGGTAAGTAGGCTGGTAAGTATTTAAGTTTAAAATTCAAGGCTGACGAATGCATCCGTAAGTAGTTTCCTTTTATTTTTTAACATTTATAAATGGCAATATCGCGCAAATAAATGAATATTGCATGGATTTGAATGATTATTATTAGGATTATTGAATAAATATGAATATTACTGGAGTTTAGAGATAGATAGTGTTATATGCAACGTCTTGCAATATTTATTCAATAGCAATATCTATATGACTGTCCTGACTGACTGACTGACGGATCAATATGCAGCTGTAATTTCCTGGCAATAAATTCCTGGTATTGGAGAGTATAAATAAGTTTTTCGAAATTCCCACAGGATCGGCACATACGCGGGTACTACATATAAGTCGTTTTTAGACGACTTCCAAAGGATGTGTTATGTTTTATATAACATTGAACATAAAACTGTGTTGATTGTTTTTACAACTAACTAAACCTCTTAGCGAGTGAATATTTTGAGATGTATTTTTCGTTAAAATATTTCTAACTATTACCTACCTATTTTAGTACACGATTATAAACCTATCATCCTATTCCAAATTCCATAACCAACTGAATCAAATCGGCAGCAATTATCCATTCATATTAATAAACAACAAACATCACTATACAGGCTGATTTAAAATGAAGGATTGCAATATTTGGTACGGATTCAATCAAATATGCAAATGCGAGGTGTGCGTACAACGTATACACATGATTTACGTGTTGACAGCATGGCTTTTGGATTAACACTACAGTGTTAGTATTCTGGTGGATTTCGTTTTGATTTAGGTAGTGTTTCCTATGCATTTGCATAAAAGCGATTGGATAGGCAATGTGAATTTAGAGTCTGAATAACTAGTTATCGGGTAGTAACGAGCCGCAATTTCAAAAGTTATGGCACGTAAGTAATACCACAGAATACCTATATAACAGTAAAACCTAATTTGTGAATCGGAAATGACTTAATGTTAGAGGGTTACACCAAGGGTTTAGCTGATTTAGATATAGTTTAGTTTTTAATTAGTTTAATTTTAATTTAAGTAATTAGTTTTATTTTAGTTTTAATATTATTTATGTCAGAGGTAGGTATTTTAGTAAATTAAATTTACTTATTCGATTGTATCCGATGGTACGGTCAGCAAAGAACCAGGGGCATGTTTCAAAGTTTTCATTTTATAAACAGCGGTTTAGAATTTTTTGACTACTCTGCATAAAATCACTAGCAGTTTTGGTGATATGAAGCATAATTTATTAACATTTACTTAAACCATTATTGAAAAGAAATGAACTTAAAAATGCATCTGGTAGGTACCCTCAGTTCCACAGTCCTTTTCTGACTGTCAATTGTTTCAATATTTTGATTGATTTATTTTTATCAAAATACTATATAGGCTGCGCCCCGCGGTTTCACCCTCGTAAGTTCCGTTCCCGCAGTAATATCGGGATAAAAAGTAGCCTATGTGTTATTTC
The DNA here is from genome assembly GCA_949358125.1 of Idaea dimidiata. Lineage (NCBI taxonomy): Eukaryota > Metazoa > Arthropoda > Insecta > Lepidoptera > Geometridae > Idaea > Idaea dimidiata. The sequence goes on from OX442328.1 coordinate 16,734,040, forward strand.
TGGTATCCAGCTACCTATATTCCAAGTTTCATCGCAATCGGTTTAGTAGTTTTTGCAGAAAGAGTAACAAAGTCACACACAGACATACATCAATACATACAAACTTTCGCGTTTATAATATTAGTAAGATTCAGGCCGTGTAAATTGTAATAAACACTCTTATGAAAATGGTGTTTAATTAATTTAATTAATCTTAGATTACGTTAACTAGGCATGTCTGTAAATGGCAATACAAAATCCACGACCACCCTAGAACATTATTCTCTAAAACAGTCCTCAGTCATTTCTCTCTGTATACAAACACTGCTTAACAATAACGTAGATTTTTTTCCATACAAGCCAATTCCCATTGAGTTACATCTGATTGTAGTTTAATAAACATACGTACATAAGCTTTTTATTTTACCAATGATCAATAATACAACAGTAACTATCATAAACGCAGACTTGAATAATGCTATCCATATATATTCCATATTAAATTAGAACTACTCTTTCGCTATTAAATAAATACAACAAATACTTACTTAATTACTCCTTATTTTGTTATAATTAATTACGAGCACATTTATAGTTAACTAATAAAATAACTGATTTTCATAACAGTTTTTATTTCTGTAGTAAGAGAGATGTAAAAAAGAATTTGTTCATGATTGTTCTTATTTCAAAAAAAAATTCTTCTGTTATCGTTTTGCAGTTCACCTTATGACTCAAACTTGACTTATCGACTGCTATCTGAGATAACAATACCTTACTTACACTACGGGAACGATAAATATGAAAAAGTTTTACTGCTACACTAGTATTAATTCCGAAACGTTCGTACAAAGATAAAAGCGGCTTACCTCCAAACAACAATGACATTTCCCCACAGTTCCGTAGTAAGGATTCTCACGTATTTTTCCGTGATTAAATTAGTCGGGAAATGCAAGACAGCGTGCTTCCCCCGGGACGTTGGGACTTGTCGTTTATGGTTTGTCCACGACAACGTCGTGTTCCTTTGAAAGAAACACTATGTATTCGAGTATGTTTGTCAAAAGCAATGATAAAGTTATTTTGTTGTAGTTGTTAGGTCCCTAAGGGTCAGTCTCACATATAGTTTTATCAAGTACATATATCATCAATGGTTACTCCGTGTTATATAATACCTACGTAGGTACCTACCTACTTATGACTTTTAACCGACTTCAAAAAACGGAGGAGGCTCTCAGTACGTCGCGTAAATATTTTTGTTCTGTCGGGTTGGTCTTATAATAGACAACAGTAAAAAATAAAGTTCTAGTAAGATTGTTCCGGCTAGCTAGTCTTTGAGAAGAAAATACGAAATACGTAGTTATGTAGAAAAAAGAATAAAGTTTATTGTTCTCAGGGTAAAGTTTACTTAGATTTCACAAATACTGTTAGGCAAAGATAAATAATTAGTGATACAAAGTTGAAAGAAAAGTTTTAACGAGAGCACACGCGTCGGCCATGTAAAAGTGTCACAGTCTCGAAGAGACGCGACGCGACGCGCGTTTTGCGCGGTAAAAATAGTTCTCGCGGCGACCGCAAAGATAGTGCTGCCAACTGACACTGACAGCAGCGACGAAAACCCGCGAGACTTTAGGGTAAGGGTGTCCGGCTTACTATAGACTCCCCCTATAGATCAGGTAAACGACCTCGTACCTGGTCTAACTAACAGCAAAGCTAACTCTGCCGCGGACGACCACGCGGACGGCCACGACGACGACGCGGAACAACAGGCGGTGGAACCGCTCCGCTATCGTTATTATCAAAGAAGGGCGTCAAATCTTGAGCGTGGTACTTTCCGATATTAGTCGGTGGGTCATTCGCTGATGATAAAACATAGGTAGTAGGGCTAGTCTTCTTAGTGATCACGTAGGGACCGTCCCTCTTTGGTATAAATTTGGAAGTGATACCTCTAGTGGCGTTGCTGAGTACATGCGACTTGAGCAGAACCTTATCTCCCACTTGATACGGCGGTGCAGGTCGCCGGGACCGGTCTGCTGTCTCTTTCGCCTGGTCCTGATGAGCCTCCACTCTCTCTCGAATCGCCGATAGTGAACTGATGAAAGAGCGTAAGTAAGGTGTAATCTGCGGAACAAAATTTTCTTTATCTAAAATAGAACGCATGTCGTGATGAGTCTCCGTAGGAGATCTTAACTCTCTTCCAAATGTTAAAAAGGCAGGAGTGACTCCTGTAGTTCTACAAACATTGCTATTCATTGCATAGCGGATAATCGATAGCTTGCTTGGCCATGAGGCATGATCATTTTCTACTAGTTGGGCAAGCTGTACCTTCAAATCCCGGTTCTTCCTCTCGGCGGGGTTTGCTTCAGGATGGTACAGAGGTATCAAGTTCTGCTTGATGCCCAAGATGAAAGTGCATTGCTGCATTACAGCGCCTACGAACTGTACGCCGTTGTCAGATATAATTCGGCGTGGTAGGCCGTATCGTAAGAAATACTCCTCTATCAATATCCGGGCACATGCGTCGGCGGTCGCCTCACGGACTGCGAACAGTTCGACCCAACGTGTCGCGGTATCCTCGATGAGAAATATGGCGATTGTTTCATTGCGCTGACTCAGCACTGGCGTCTGAAGTAGGCCAGGAGGCTTCTCGTTCGATGCCTTATAGCGCTGACAGTGAATACACGCCTTTACATAGTCAGTGATGACTCGCCGCATCCCGGGAAAATAATATAATTGTGATACCTTATAATATGTGCGATCGATTCCTGGATGTCCAGCTAGAGGTGAATCGTGGCACTCCTTGAGGATCTCCGGTCTCAGGTCGAGTGGTATTACCAGCTGGGGCGTCTCACTCTCTGAGTCGGGATTAAATCTGTACAAGATTCCTAAGTCCATAATGTAACCGCGGCTGGTCCATCGTCGAGCGGCGGTTTCGTCGGTTCCTTCGACGTCATTAATAATCTTTTTGACCTCCGGGTCGTCGAGCTGTTGCTTTCTTAATTCTGCAGGAGACTTTGTCGGTAGATCTACTATCACAGCGCAAATTCCGCATCCGTCTTTAGTCTCGTCTGTGCAGATCGGTCGGCTTAGGGTGTCTGCCACCACATTAGCTTTACCCGGGGTATAGTGAAATTGTATATTGTAAGACTGTAGCTTAAGCGCCCATCGTACTAGGCGGCCTGTAGGTGACTTGAGCGTGAGCAACCAGCGCAGCGGCTGGTGGTCGCTGCCGACGATGACGGGGTGTCCGTCGAGGTAACCGCGGAAGCGGTCGACGGCCCACACGACGGCGAGCGCCTCGCGCTCAGTTGTCGAGTAGTTCCTCTCGGCGGAGGTGAGCAGGCGGCTGGCGTACTCGATCGGTCTCTCATCTTTCGCCTCCCCCTGGAGTAGCACCGCGCCGATCGCGTAGTTGCTGGCATCGGTCCGCAGGATGAAGGGTCTGTTAAAATCGGCTTGAATTAATATTGGTGCCGTGACAAGAAGACGCTTCAGCTCCTCGAAAGCTGTAGCTTGATCTGAGCTCCACATCCATGCTTGATTCTTGCGTGTGAGTTTGGTGAGTGGTTCAGCTACTTTTGAGAAATTTGGTATAAACTTCCTGAACCATGAACAGGTTTGAAGAAATGTCCTTAAATGTTTTATATTATTGGGTACCTGCATGTCTTGTATTGCCTGAACTTTCTGAGGATCCGGAGAGATTCCATCTTGAGTGATGATGTGTCCAAGGTATTTCACACTTTCTCGGGCGAAGACACACTTCTCACGGTTCGCTCGGAGTTTAAACTGTCTCAGGCGAGTGAATACAGCTTCTAAATCATGCAGGTGTTGCTCATAACCTTCTGAAATAAGCAGCAAATCATCTAAATAGGCCAGTACAGTCACATTTGCCAGCATAGGGCAAGAACGGAAGCGATCAATCAATCTTTGAAAAGTTGCAGGTGCGTTTTTAAGTCCAAACGGCATTCTCATAAATCTGTATGTTCCAAAAGGGCAAATAAATGCTGTTTTGTCCCTGTCTTGCGATCTGACGCTTAATTGCCAGAAGCCAGATTTTAAATCGATTGTGCTCATGTAGCAATTCCTTTTTGTTGACTGTAGCAGCTCATCTATGAGAGGCATTGGGTAATTATCCGTCTTAGTGATAGCATTAAGGCGCCTATAATCCACACAAAAGCGAATGGAACCATTAGGTTTTGGTACCAGTAGTGCAGGGGAACACCATGCAGATTCGCACTCTTCTATTACATGCTCATTCAGCATCTTTTCAATTTCTAAGCGCATAGCTTCCTTCTTAGCGGGCGTCAAACGGTATGGGGGCACAGAAATAGGTGCATGCTCACCTGTGTCTATACAATGCTCAGCATAGGGAGTTGCCTCTCCCCCTGGTTCAAAGATGTCCGCATTGTCCGACAAAATCTGCTCAAACCGGCTTCTGTCAGCTGGCTGCAGCCTTGTTCCCTCATCGTCCCGCAGGAGTGCAGCAGAAGCGCAGGGTATTCCAGGTGTAGGTCCTTCGAACTTCATATTGAATGACTTACAGCGACTACTGGAAAAGTACCAACACTCGTTTGAAAAATCTAATGTGACTTCGGCTGCCTTTAAAAAATCTATTCCTAACAACGTCTCGTTATTAAAAGCCTCAGGTAAAATAATAAAAGAAGTAGGTATAACTTTGTGCTTTAAAGTGACACTTAAAGTTGTAATAAAAATATCAAGTTCTTGTGCGTGGCCGTCTGCAAGCTTAATAAGCCTACGTGTAGACTGAAGGGGATGTCCCTTCTGAAGGAGTAGTCTATACAAATACAAACAAAGTATGGCCAGCTATACATTGCTTAGCACCAGTATCTATCAATGCGGTACCACGGAAACCTAAAATCTCAATTTCGAAGATGGGTCGCCTAATCATGTGCTCATGTCTTACATTATTGTTGAGATTATCATTAAAATTATGTTGATAAATGTTATTATCACCACATTGGTCGATATCATTTACATTACATACATTATTTACAACACACGAGTTAAAATTTAATGAATTATTGTTATTACTACATTTTAAGCACTTGTCACGCGTGGTACCTGGTGAACCGCACCCATAGCATGATACTAGTTGAATATTTTGCACTGGATTATTATAAGTCACTGGATTACTCTCACCTTTGTCCATGAGCTTACGACACTGGTCCTTAGTATGGCCGTAGCGCTTGCAGTAAGCGCAAAACAGGCGCGCGCGCTGCGTAACTGCACCCAGGGCGGCGTGCGGCGGCGCGTCGGCTGCACGCAGCACCGGCGGAACACGGGCGGCGTCGACGGGGCGCGCGCCGTGCGTGGCCCGCGTGCGGGACTGCGCACGCGCGCTGGCTGGCACCAGCGGAGACTGCGAGGGCGGGGCACAACGCACGTCGTGGCGGCCGTCGCGGGAACTCGTCGTAGTCTGGGAGGCGGCGGTACGCCCGTGGACTGCGGTCGTGGCGAGGAAACCGTCGTCTTCCCGTAGGACATCTTCGACGTCTCGAGCTCGCTTGATAAGCTCCTCGAAGGACGTGATCTCGCCGCGTCGAATCGACCGACGCAACCTGCGGTCGAGCATACCGTACACTATGTCTATCTGAGCACCGGGTGATATATCTCCGGGCGGCAGCTTTGCAAATAATGCTCTCAATTGAACGACGAACACTTCAGTAGTCTGAGAGCCTTGCTGTAGTCTAAACAGCTCTTGATAAATTTTATAGGGAGGGCGATTTTCTCCGAAGGCCCCTCGAAGCTTGTCTAGGGCGTCGGGCCAATCCCTTATTGTATGTTTGATGCCCTGCCACCAAGTAGCAGCATTATTTGTGAGTAACAGTGGCATACCTTTTAAAGCGTTGCTGTCTGTTATAGAAACGCAATTCTTATAGACCTCTACCGTGTCGATGAAACTGTCCACGCTGTCGCCCTCGCCGGCAAAGCGCGCCGTGCACGCTGCGAAGTTCGCGCCGGGGGCGGGAGCGGTGGTAGTCGGGCTCGGTGAGGAGTCGCCGGTCTCGAGAGGTGTGCTGGCACGCTGCAGGCTCGACAACAACGACCGGAATTGGTCGTCGGTCATGACGACGTTGTTTGGCGCGCAGGGCGCGGGCACTGAAGGCTCCATCTCGACGACCGTGTCGTTTAGCGACCTACGTTTCCTCACCATCGTGTGAAATCGTTCTTTTTCAACTGTTGTACTGTTTTTTCACTACTATAATCACTCACGATCACTTTGTTTCGTGGATTTGGGCCCTAAAGTTGAGCGTCCATTTCTAGTAAGATTGTTCCGGCTAGCTAGTCTTTGAGAAGAAAATACGAAATACGTAGTTATGTAGAAAAAAGAATAAAGTTTATTGTTCTCAGGGTAAAGTTTACTTAGATTTCACAAATACTGTTAGGCAAAGATAAATAATTAGTGATACAAAGTTGAAAGAAAAGTTTTAACGAGAGCACACGCGTCGGCCATGTAAAAGTGTCACAGTCTCGAAGAGACGCGACGCGACGCGCGTTTTGCGCGGTAAAAATAGTTCTCGCGGCGACCGCAAAGATAGTGCTGCCAACTGACACTGACAGCAGCGACGAAAACCCGCGAGACTTTAGGGTAAGGGTGTCCGGCTTACTATAAAGTTTATTTAACAACAGTACTTGCGTATTCCTCTCATTGGTAGTCTCATTCGGAAGACATACAAAATTGTTAATAGTTAGACGATACAAAATGGACATGTGTACATTTTACAAACAAGGGATAATTAATTATACATGACTGTCTCGAGCGCCGGCCGGGTCCGAGTTTTGTTGTACATTGCTCGGCCGCCACTCGGTTGCAACAATGTTGCAACAGACCGGTCGACTGCTCCCCGAGCAATGTACAACCAAGCTCGTGCTCGTGACGATCTAATATAAATCACCCCTTGAACTATTTTGAGTTTGACTTTCCGTCTTCCGTCTTTTTGTAAAGGAAAATGTAAAGGCGCTACAATGGAGAAGATTGTAAAAATAATAAGAAATGTTTTACTAGAAATATTTTTCACGTCCCTGGATCCACGGACGCGAGTTCAAATCTCGCCGCAAGTGAATTTTTGAAGATGAATTTTTCCTTAAAAATATTTCTAGTAAATATGCCTTGAGCAATAAAAAACAAATTTACGAAATAAGAAATGTTTTTCTATCAATCTATTTAAAATACAGATTGAAAATTAATAAAACATCAGTAAAAAAAATATAAGTACCATTTTTATGGAATACTAGTTGCACCCCGCGGTTACACTCGCGTAAGTCCCGTTTCTACAGAAAAATCGAGATAAAATGTAGCCTATGTGTTATTCTATGTCTTCAGCTACTTACATTCTTAGTTTTATTCCAATCGGTTTAGTAGTTATTGCGTGATTGAGTAACAAACATACAAACTTTCAGCTTTATAATATTAGTAGGATTACACAAGCTAACTTGGACGGAGTCAGTTATTCATATCTTTTTAAGTGTTTTAAAAATAAATCTCATAATCTATTTCTCTGATTCTGCAAGACGTTAGATGGACAGGAGGACAGGCAACGCTCCACTAATTGAGTTTTCTTTTAGAAGGAACTGTAAAAAAGCTTTTTGGACTTGATTGAAGCTTAGTCGAGAGAGGGATTTCCGTCAATGTTTAAAAATGAGAAACGCTTTTAAACGAAATATTCTTTTACTTGGAACTGTTCAGAGTCCACTTGCAATTTAAAAAAAACTAGGTACCTTGTATTTACCTACACATTTTCGCTTGATTTTAACTTTTTTAATTTTTCTTACCTCGACGTTTCGATCATGTTACATGATCTTGGTCAAGGGAACTGGTCTGATTAACCTCGAGTAAATAACTAAATAAGTTAAATTCACGTGATTAAGTCCCGGTAAAATGTGTAAATATGACTTACAATCATGTTAGTTTAAAAAGTTTACTATATAGGTACCTTACTTATTGATTGATTTTATAGGCAAGAATATTCACCTCATAGCGCTTTCCATCAATTGAGATAAGGTGATATGGAAGCCTACATTTATTTATTTATTTAGTACACAAGGAAACCTTCAAAATGTAACAATCATAATAGATATATATATACAGAGGTGAGTCTAACCCTGCTTAGAGTCATCTACATCGTATTAAAAAGTGAAAATATTTAAATGACTTAAAACAGAGATTGGAAAATTTTAGAATCTCGTTGCGATGATGAAATTTTGGTTTTAAAATTTTATAAGTATAACCAAAAGTTTAAGAACTTTTGTTCTTTTTTTCACTATCCCTAAATAAAATAGGTATATATGAAAGGACATCTTTATTTTTCAAAATAAACAACAATAAATCAAATTGAGTAAATAATAAATTAAAATACAATTCATAACAAAAACTAAATAAAACTAAGGGCTGATTTTTCAAATCCCTAGATAGAGGTACAGACAAATAAAATGTAACACCACCGAATAAAAAACGTCATTAAGATATTTAAAAGAAAAAATCTAAATTTAAAAGATCATAATTTGAAGGCTTTCAAATTCAGTTGGGTTCGAACTTATTCTATAGATATCTTTTATCCGTAGAATGATAAATCAGACCTAAGTAAGATAACAACATTTATATTAAATTACGAAATAAAATAACCCTTGTGTTTTAGTTTAAGTAAACTAAAACAAAACAGATTAACAAACAGAAAAAGACTATCTAGATCTAGAAATCGGAAAATCCCAATACGGATTACCCGGAAATAGTTTTAAGAAAATCGACTCGACGATGTTAAGAAATGGCCGTTTGTTCTAGGGTAAGAAACAAATCTTTTTGTTTTAAAGGAAACTTTTAAGAAAGTAGAGGAAGGAAGGCATTTATTGCGCTAAAAGCCCCACCGGAACTAACTTTAAAATGGATTCAACTTTGTCCGTTGCATTTAAGGTGGCCGCCTGTTACACCTTTGCGTAATATCATTTGCATAATCTCGTTGTCTTAAAGAAGCTAACTTGTCGCTGCTTTTGGTGTTGTTTTTTTTAATTTAAAGTGAAGTAGGTATGTGTTTTATTTTTCTTTGTAGGAGGCTTGATTTTGATATTTTTTGCAACACTGTTCGTAGATTTCGACGATGATGTGTTCTATGTAATTCATATTCATAAGTAACAGCCTATAATGTTACCGATTAAGTGTGGAATTTTGCACAGCGGTAGGTTAGGTGGTCGAACAACGCTGTATTGCAATGTAACAATGTAATAATATGCAGAGTATGTTAATTTGTGACATATTATACCATGTGTAACGAGGATACCCTTTTAAGCCGAAAGGGTGTTGTACTAGACGTCCAGGCGAACAACTTTTGTTCTAGTTATGGAAATTCGATTATTTCTATAGTTTTCAATTTCTGAATTCAATAGATTCTAAAACAACCCCGTTTCGGCTTAAAAGGGTATCCTCGTTACACCTTGTATAACTTTAATAGGAAATTCAAGGAAGATGAACTTTTGTAAAAAAAAACTAGGTACTTGATAGCAATCATTATGTAAACAAAGTAATATGGTATGTGCGAATACTAAAATAAGGGTTAGTGCTACGTGTGTCCGTGTCTGACTTTATTCTTTTAGCACCTTGAAAAATAATACTTCGTAATTTGTTTTTTATTGCCTAAGGCAACTACTAGAAATATTTTAGACGATATATTTATCTTCAAAAATATTTCTAGTAATATAATATTTATTATCTTATTTCGACTTAGGACTATTAAATCCGAGTTACACAGTGACACACAATAAAAGTATTATTTAATAACAAAATGAAGAATGTAAGAAAATCAAAATGAAAAGCCAGACCTTTACACAGGTAAAAATCGTAATCAAAATTTGTTGTACACAAAAACAAAAAGTAAACTCGTAATTTCCAAGAAAAATACCTACAACACAATACATCAAAACAACGAACTTAGACAAACAATTTAATTAAATTGCTACAAAACGGTGTAAATTCTGTGATATGACTAACAAAAGAAGATTTTACGTAGTCCTTTGAGAGCAAAGACACTTAATCTTATTGCGTTTTCAGTCTTCGTCGGCTTCTATTATTATACTTCGCCATAATAATGTGATATTCTGTTTGTGGGCTGCTAAATTATTTTGTTAAAGTGCAGGTTTCATTTTGATTATATTTTAAATGTTCTTTAAACAAATACAAATTACCCAAAAGTATTATTTTTTAGGTTTATTTCACAAGTTATTCTACTAGAAATTTCCCGTAAGTGAGTTTTCATGTGGCGCAGTGATTAAAAATGATAGAAAAAAATTGTATATACTATTATTACTATACTATACTATATTAATATAGTACTATACTATACTATATTAATACTCAAAAGTAACTTCTTGCGATGCTCAGTACCTTAAATGGATATAATCACTACCAATACTATGTTAAACTTTATATTTCTGTGTTTATTACATTTTTACGTAAAATCCACTGAACCGATACACAGCTGCTGCTGAAGACCTGAAATAACATAATGGTAACTTTTTATTCGCAGTTTCCTATTATTATTACCAATTCAAATGGACCTCGCTTGCGTTAAAACAACGGTCATTCTTTGTCTTTTTTCTCAAGAAATATTTCCGAAATAAAAAGTTTAATGTATCAATTTTACATCTTTCAACGGCGTTCAATTTTATATCAGAAATATAAACAAATCTTTCAACTTGTTGGAAATGTTTTATCATCAGTTCAATATAGTATATAGTCAATGTAGTAGTCAATAGCCTGTGATAAAACGGACTAGCAATTACCACCACGAAAATCCCACAGCTTTACTGTACTTTGTACATATTTTTAACGCAGTTTACAATACATTTTTCTTGAAACGCCGCTTTCAACGTATTTGTGAATACGTTGGAAGCGGCGTTTTGTAATGGAGCAGTTTGCGTACAGGCGTACATTACATAGTCTTTCGGGTCATTATTACGTATCGATTAACACTCAATCATTAAAATCTGTTCAACAGTTTAGGCGCTACGGTGAAACATATTATATACATTGACTGCCCTTCTTTATGACTTCGCTGTAGTGGGGTAAAAAATCGATAAGTCTATTTATGTCAATTCATCCAAGCTCTTTTCCCCCAAACGAGGTAGTGACTAAACATCACACTTTCCCCCCTCTCCTATTTACAAATCTAGTATCAAATACGGTCATTGTTGCATGTGTCAAAAAACAAAAGTCTGTTGTAAAATATTCAACGTCCAATGGTCACGTAGAGACACTCTTGCCGGGCGCTCGTCGAGCGATCGTGGGCGTGAGCCGGTTGCCAAACGGCCTGCAGTTTAGGTAAAAACAGTGGTCTATGTTTTATTGCGATCCAAGCGTGTGCTTACAGTACATAACCAATTTTTTGTTCATTAGAAATCGGTTTTCAATTAAATGCCTATAATGAGATACCTTTATTATTGTGAATGTGTAAACACTGAAAAAAATAAATAACAAAAATGATTTAGTTAAATTACTTTTAACCAAAAATTGGTTAGTCACTACTAAAGTTGGTTTAAAATAATAAAAGTGGGTAATTAAGGAAACACAAAACAGGTTTTGTTATTTTTAGTTCGGTTGTGTAGAACTAAACTTTAAGTTATCGTTAACTAAAGTAATTTAAACAAACCCCAGTGGTTACATGTTACAAAATCAGTTAAATCACTTTAAAATATTTGAGTGTCTAAACGTTACCAAAACATTGATTTGCCATCAGACGATCGTTTTTGTTAAGCTATAGACAAAAGTTTTACAGCTAATCACCTGTGAAGTTTGACTATTTTTGACGAACATTTCGAACAATTTAGTCTATTTTTTGGCTGCATAGAACAAAACTCAATTTAACAGTTAACAACAAAGCCAGACTTTGATCTCGAACCAAATGTTATCTTATGGCAGTCATTTTTTGTTTAAACGAAACTGAACACATTTGTTTAAAACAGGTTGATTCCTGTTCGTTCATTTACATAGGTATAAGTTATCCATCGTGTTTGTAAAACTATTAAAGATTCGCGGACTAAAGGCATGGCCGAAGCTCAGCTCATCCTCTGGCAGATTATTTGCGTCAATGGGGACTGGAAATGTACATACCTACATTTCAAGGTAAATTTATTTTATTTTTGTGATATGTTACGTACTTTGATAATAAATTGTTAGATACTTACCTATTTACTTACTAATTGAAGTGTTTCGGACTGACAAAGGTATAGGATAGGAAGGACCTGTTAGTAAAACATACTAAGTACCTGTGTATTTTTTTCCAGAACAATCCATAGATTTGGAAACCTTACAAATGTTATCCGAAAATGATGTTAAGGATCTCATACCCATAGTAGGCCATCGAGCCAAACTCAACACTCAAATCAAATTATTAAGATCTATAACAGGATTAACACCAGTAACATACAGAAGTAATGAAGAAGAAAATACTACTATTTCGTTAGATATGGTAAAAAAACAATTGTAATAATACCTTTACCTTTAAAATTCTATTCATAACCTGTTTTTATACGATTTCTAATCAATTTTGGCTTTTAAGGTTTCTTCTAAAGAACTGATTTTACAAAGTGCTCCAGATCCAGGCGTGGCAATTGAATATGTGGTACAGCCATTAGATACAAACTTTGAGATAGATGCTGAGGAACCTGGACATAGTGAACATTCGCAAGCAGCCATTGACAGGTCTTGTGTAAGTTCATTTTAATTTATTTTAATTACCTCTTCGAGTACCTGTTTAATTTATAGTATTTTTATGTATAGTTGATTGCGCGGGCTCGCAAATTGTAGGGATAGAACCTACCGTTTTGTTATGATAATTGATTCTTTTTGACAATTGTATACCTAATTATTTCATGTCATTGTGAACCAGAAAAATCACTTAGTCTTGTCACTTGGGTTAATGTAAAAGAGACGATATACGAGCCTGGGTCTGTTATTATTCATGATGTTGAAGATCCTACTGACGTTACTTTTATGTTTATTAAAAATATATGTATACTGGGTGAACCATTTCGGTGGACTTTCAGGGGGATATCCTAATCTAAAATGCTAAAAGAAATCGCGTCACCGATTTTGACAAAAACTAAAATGGCATCATTATATTTTTGAAAAATGTATTACCCTAGCCAGGAATCGAATAAACATCCTATATAATTGTACCGATTGATAGTGTTGCTGACAAAGATCAAATTCTGGAAACATAGTATGGTAAATCGACAGAAAAATCTCTTGATTTAACACACTGTTTCCTTCCAGGATTTGATCTCTATCAGCAACATTATCGATAGGTACAATAATTTAGGGTGTTTATTTTTTTAATAAATGACAAGGTTCGATTCCTGACAAGAGAAATACATTTTTCAAAAATCTAATAGTGCTATTTTAGTTTATGTCAAAATCGGGGACGCAATTCCTTTTAGCATTTTTCTCTATCTCTTATAGTTTAAGATATCCCCCTGACAGTCCATTGAAATGGTTCATCCTGTATATATTTTTAATAACCATAAAATTAACGTCAGCATGATCTTCAACATCATGAACAATGACAGTATTTCGTCCCTTTTACATTAACCCAAGTGACAAGACCAAGTGATTTTCCTGGCCCTTAGTGTGATGTTACTTTGATTTTAAATAAAAATAAATGTTGTATGCAACAAAAGTGTATTTTATTTTTCAACCATATGATTAGCTACTAGTAACTAAACATGTGATACACACTACAAAACATTTTTGTTATTGTTATCACACTGTTTTGTTACCATTAACTTAAGTATAGGGTTATAAGTAAAACAAAAATCTAGTTACTCATCACAAAATTAGTTGGTTCAAATCAACAAAATTAATGGCAAATTGTAATCAAGCAAGTACAGCTAAAACAAGCAATCAGTTTTGTTAACATTAACCTAACAAATTATTTACATATAAAATAAGTATGTGGTTATAAGAAGACTAAGGATCTGGTTAGTCAATACAGAGCTAATAGATTAGTATTAACAAAACAGAGTGAGTTATGTAACGATATGTTACCTAAAAAGTTAAGATAGAGGTAACTAAACTTAAGCTGAGATACAACTCAACTCGTTCGATTAAATTAGACATCATTGCGATTAGATTATTACAAAACATACAGTTAAAAAATTTAACCGAATCAATTTGGTCATGTATTACCATAGTTTTGTAGTCACTTTTTTTATGTTACACATAAACGAAAGTTTGGTTGCACACAACAATATATTTTTTTCAGTGAAGTAGAGTATTAACCTCGGTAATAGAACCTGTCTAAATCTGAGGTGCTTGAATCCCACGCTTCACTAAGGACTCTACACTCAACACTAGACTCCTTAGTGCGCTTTTGATTTGACGCTCTCTATATAAAACGGGACGGGTAGTTAAAAATACAGTTTGTTTTTAAAAAAATAACTAATAAAAAAGATTATATTTAAAATCTTAAATTTGTTGTGCCTAAATCACCTACTGTATTTTTTTTTTGTTTTTCTATGCACTGTGACCGTTCCAGATTTTGAAGTATGATGCTACTTTGCTGGTAAGGCAACTTGATGACGACCAATATTATGCAACCCACTGGTTTGTTCGATTAGTTTGGTTATTCTCATGGCGAATTAAGAGCAAATACAACCGCAATAGCGTGACAGGGATAGCGATGGCAAATTTCGAATATGTAAAAAAAGGTCGTAAGATGCAACTATGCAACATTTTAGATCATAAAATCAAACAATTTATAATTACAAGATAACAAAACATTAATAATAATTAAAACACAATATTTACCGGGTTTTATTCGCGTTTTATTTAAAAACAGCAACCTTGAAAAGTTAACTGTAAAGTTAGCGAAAGCTCGGTCTTTAGTAATAATGTCGTTATTGAATTTATCGAACTAAGTTCGTCAACAAGTCAACAGTTCGTATAAAAAGTTTTATTATTTTAGGTGTCCGTATATTTTTTATTAATATTGACTGACTTTTCTTATTTACCTACTAGTAAAATTTAGAGTGATGTTTGTGATTTTTTTTCTATGAGAAATTTTATAGAAAACTTTTTTCACATCATAATGCAGTAGTGAAGATCGTTGATTTTAATATTATTAATATTGTTTTAAAATATTTATATAGAATATAGAAGGACAGACAGACGGTCATGACAAAACTATAACAGTTTCTTGTTGACGAACCTTAAAAAATGATGTAATCCTAGGTTTTTTTTTTAAATTAATGACTTATATTAATATTTCCCAAGGATCTAGGTACCTGATCAGTTACTCTAAAGCTCAAGAAGTTAAGAGGCGTATGCGCATTGCTGAAATTATGACAAGGAGTTGGAATAAAATTCGCCATCATTTCGTTACCTAATCAGCAAATACATATATCATACTCATTCTGACATATGAAAGACAATGTAACACAACCCTCATGATATTGACAACAACACAACCATAAAATAACATGGGTTCGCGTGTGTAAGACGTTTTGACAGATGGCTTAGTTTTGCAGAAAACAATAGCTAAGGTGCTTCTGACGATAATCCTTAGTAATAAGAACGTGTTGGTATGATTGTGTCGTATGTTTTGGATGAGGGAAATTTCTTAGTTAGAAGAAATTCGGTTGCTTTCCACGATGCTCATAATATGAAATTAAAACCAACAAATGAGTTTAATTTCAAATTATAATATACTTAAGCATCGCGAAAGTCGACGAAAAATTTACAAATTTGTTCTTCTTCTTCTATTCAAATTCGATTAGTGGTGTGGCTCACCCGCACTGTTAGAGTTTTTAGGCCGCCCTTAGGCCTCTAACTTGACGTTACGACGGCTATCAGAGATAACCAACTGCTTAACGTGCCTTTTGAAACACGAAGGAGCCACACAAATTATCAGTCACACATCCAAGATGTGACCGTTCTACCATTAGAGATTCGCGATCTTTAATGGCGCAGCTTGGCCAATGAGTTCCTAGATTTTTTATTGAGTTTACGTATTTTACTTGGACAACAAACATAATAAATCGTTCTGAAACACATCAAAATTATAAAAAAAACCAAACGTATATAAAACGACTTCTACGACTTTATAGTTTTAAAAAACTTTGGACTGTGGTCTTCTTAGTCTTAGTTGGTTCTACGCCTGATCTTAGGGTAGTGATCGAAAAATTATCTTTCTGGGTAGATTTGGCAATGGCTTGTCCTTCGCCAGTGAAGATGGATTAGATCGACCAATATAGGTATTTTAACCAATATTAATTTGGTATTTTTAACCGACTTCAAAAAAAAAAATTCGTCGGTATGTATATTTTTTTTTTTTTGTATGTTCACCGATTACTCGAAGACGGCTTGACCGATTAAGATTATTCTTTTTTTAATAGATAGATAGGAGGTCCAAGATGGTCCCATAAAAATTTGATGTGGATCTGATGAGGATCTTCTGAGTGATGAACGGAAATGCGCCTCAAAACGCATTAATCAATCCAATTGTTTTACTTTACAATTGTATCGATTACTCGAAGATGGCTTGACCGAATGAGATGATTCTTTTTTTAATGGAAAGGTGAGAGCTCCGAGATGGTTCCATAAACTTTTGATGATGATCTGATGAGGATCTTCGAAGTGAGGACCGGGAATGCTCCTTAAAACGCTGTATTCAATTCAATTGTTCATCGATTACACGAAGATGGCTTGACCGATTGATATAGTTCTTTTTTTAATGGAAAGGTGGAAGCTCCGAGGTGGTCCGTTAAAAGTTTGGTAAGGATCTGAAGAATCTTCGGAATGATGGACAGGATAGTATCCCAGAATTCAATAAATTACTCATTTTTGGACTTCTACCAAAAAGAATAGACCCCTAAAGAACTAAGTACAGATTGATTGGGCACCTGAAACCACCTTCTCATCAGCAAACTCCTTAATAATTAAAATAACGGTGTTACCGATATTGTTGATTTTTGGGTAGGTAGGTATACTAAAAAGGGTAAAATAAAAAACTAATTTAAAAATTAAAAAACCGACTTCAAAAAAGAAACAAAAAATAATAAAAAAAACAACTAAAAAAAAGAATTGATAAAAAAGACCAAAAAAACCTCTACATAGGTTCAGTGCCACCGACTAATTAATCTGTTTTATCATCTAAAGTCGGGCAGTTTTACTGGTTGGTTCCATATTGTATTTAGTTTGGCTGCCCGACTTCAGGTGATAAAACAGATTAATTAGTCGGTGGTACTGAACCTATGTAGAGGTTTTTTTGGTCTTTTTTATCAATTCTTTTTTTTGGTTGTTTTTTTTATTATTTTTTGTTTCTTTTTTGAAGTCGGTTTTTTAATTTTTTAACCAATATTTTTTTATCTTACTAACAAGCATGCAACGTTTTAGACCACAAATCGTCATTTAACGTCGATGAAATTAGCACAGAGGTTAATTATACTACCACCCATTAGCCAGTGATAAAAAAAAACAATAAAATGAACTACTTAGATACTTACGCAAATAACTACACAATCATGTTGGCATAACAAAGTGCCTTAAGCGCTATTTCTTGTCTATAAATTTACAACAATACAAAATGTTCCTACATTAAACGCCGTCACAAAGAGGAAGCAATTTCCCAAAAATATACCTGCTGACCTACAATTTTATATTCTGTCTCTGATATGGGTCGTTTCTATTATGGAACAGTTTCTGCTTCAGTTATCACAAGGAAATAAATATTTTACTTTCATAGTCAAAATTGTGTTAATAGGTCATATGGTGACATGGTTTGGTACTTCGAAACGTAGGAGTCTTACAGCTAGCGAGTGAGCCTGAGCGAGTGAGTGTGAACGAATCAGTTATTGTCAACGAACGTCTTTTTCTCCTTTATTTCGTATATGCCAACGTTTGGCCATCACCGTCACGTTGATAAGTGTAGATGCAGTCTAAGATGAATCACGCTGACCTAGAATGTACCTCATGTTCATAAATACAAATAATCTATTAGTAGGTATAATAATGGACGCACTAATAAAATTATTCATTTCGTAAAAAAAAGTAATGGACATATTATATTTTTATGACTGACTGTAAAACCAGTTGGCGAGTATTCGCATGACTAGTTTGCTGCCGAGTGACAACGATAACTTACACGGCGAGTTCTACGCGTAAATTTAAATTAGTAAATATAATAATCTTCAGATTTTATAGACAAGCCATGAATTTATCACGCTGCTCGACGAATAGTTTCTAGTTTTTAGCTGTAACGAGTAGAAGCTCGCAACTTGTCGGACAAGGGCCTTACATTAAAACTTCTCAAAACTTGACAAAATCAATAACGTGGCGAACACACGCGGAGCTGAAGTTGGTTAGATAAAGTTAGTTTTTAAAATATTATACCTAGTACCCTTTTTTTTAATTGTCTTTACAAGCAACTTTTATGACAAAAAGTGTTGTAGCACGCACGTATAAAACGAATATACCTACTTACACTCTTTTAATTATCTACGACCCTCGGCTTAGACTGGACGTTAGAGATTATCCGATAGCTGTATCCAGTTTTCTTTCATATCGATTATTTTGTAGGTGCTGCACCAAAATCAAATCGATTGTTTAGGTTTAGACTATAAGGTAGACTGGAACCTACACTAAAGTTTATAAAAATCAGTTAATAATAATCACGGCGTAGGAGATATTAGTGAACTTATTTTTTTTCCACGGAACTGAGCAGTTTTTTTATGACTAATTGTTTTTCCCTTTATCATTTCCGCTCAACTCTTTGTTAGTAACATCAATTAGGTGAACTGTAAAAACACATTATGCTTAGATTCCAATTCTAACTCTTTTTTTTTACCTCAATGTATAAAGACTTTATTTGTAAGAATGCACACAGCTGTGTCTTTAATCCGGTCATACTTACTCGTAGTTCTTAAACTTATATATTTCTAATAATTTTCTTGATACTAAACATACATCGTAACTTCCACATGCCCTTTATGTGTTGAAGTCAGATGGCCGTATAAAATGAGGTACCATACGGTGTGACATGCTTCGTTAGTAGTTCTTTCTTTATGTGGTGTTGTTGTGTGACACACTGTACCGTTGTTTACAGTGTTTTAAATATGTATTAAGTAGATTTTTCTTTCGTTTTCGTGATGTTAGATTTAAATTAAATTAAGATTTATCCATCCACCGTGTTTGTGTACATATGGTCTCAAAAGACCCCGAAACGTAGAACGTTGAACAAATGTTAAATATATTAAAAACAATGCGATAAAAACTGAAAAATAAGTTAAATTTTAACAATATCTTGAGTGACGAACAGTTTTTGATGGTTCAGCACCCATGTCAGGAACTGTTCCGTCCATTACTTCGAAGATTTTTTTCCAAAATTTAATGGAACCCTTGCGTTATCCTGCCTCCAACAAAAAAAATCATCACAATCGGCCAAGCCGTCATCGAGTAATCGGCGAACATCCATGAAAAAATAACCTGAACCGAATTGAGAACCTGCCTTTTCAAGTCGTTTAAAAATCCAATATTACCGAACCCAAATTATGTACTGCAAAAATTCCAGTTTAAATTCTTCAGTTTCTTATTCTTCGAACCTGTGTGTGAACCATTCCAATCTTCCTTCAGAACAAAGTTAAGATATTTGGCGCGTCATTCATTATGTCTCCTCAGCTGTGACAATTTCTTTATACTTATGTACATAAATGTCGGTGCCTTCCGAGGTTCCTTCCATATTTCTTTTTGCGTAAAAACATCCTTCTGGCAAGAGACAGTTATTCAAAACGGCTTTATTTCCGCTTTCGAGAAGCGCCTGTTTATATTTTCGAGTTCTATGGGTTTTTTTTAGTTTTTACTGAATAATTGTACAAGTGCATTGAAGTTAATTTTCCAGTTAATTAATTTTGTAATTTAAAAAATCTTCTTCGAATATTTTTTCATTACTTTTCTGAGATTATGTTGTTAAAAGAGCGCTAATCTATAATTTACGTAGGTATGCCTAAATTCAAAACCATATTCGCTTTAACTTTGCGTATAGTAACGACCTTTGACGACATTTGACGACCTCTGTGGCGCGTCGGGCGAACGCTTGGATGCAAAGCGGAAGGTTGCGGGTTCTATTCCCGCTGGGTGTAAATATTTGTGCTTAAAAATAAATATT
Organism: Idaea dimidiata; assembly: GCA_949358125.1. NCBI lineage: Eukaryota > Metazoa > Arthropoda > Insecta > Lepidoptera > Geometridae > Idaea > Idaea dimidiata. Next base: position 16,754,181 of record OX442328.1, read on the forward strand.
TGTATCGGGCTGGGTGTATTTCTATGTGTAATATGTATGTATTTACAAAAGAAAAATAAATAAAAGTAGTATATCCGTTGTCTAGTCACCGTAACAGAAGCTTAGCAGAAGGTTACCATGGTGCTAGATGGCGCTGTGTGTTGGTCACAGAATTTATTTATTTCATTTATTTAGTATTTGGAATCATCTAGAGACCATCTAGGATAATCTAGCCGTACTTACCTATAGTAGGTACTTATTAGTAAATCTTGTGTTGTTGTTTTGATAATGTTGCGTAGGTGCACATTTTAATTTTTAAATTTAGAAGTAAGCGCACTTGCCAATAAACTGCAAGTCAGTTTGGCAAGAAATTAGTCTTAGTCAAATGTGTACAAAATTATATAAATAAATTTAAAAAAAAGGCCTCTAGCTTGACCTAACATCTGCTATTAGAGATTACAATCAGAACCGCCAGTTTAACGTGCCTTTCTATTCGCGGAATAAATATAATATTATTAATTATTCGAAATGTTTTAACCTAATTTGCGTATGACAAAGCTTAATCATCAATGGCTCCACAGACCTTCATATTCCTGAGTCTCCATTACAGTGCTATTAGCTGCATAAAATGGAAAATTAATAATGTACTCACATAATTAAGTTATTTATATTGTTGTAATATTTATTAATAACAGAAAATTGTTTTCATTTTAGGGTTATCTAATTTTGATACTTATTAATAAAGATCCCTATTACCTGTAGAATATTTTATAGATACAGAAAAATACATCGTCAAAGCGCTTTATAGGTAGATACTATAAATCTCGCAGTAAAAGTAAAAGCGTAGTAAAACCAATATTGTTCATTTCCATGTACACGGTTTTCCCATTCAACTACAGCGCTGTAACTTCCGGAATCAAAGGCACATTTGTCATCGAAACAGAATCCAAGTAATATTAGAAGTTGATTGAAAACCCCCTTCCTGTTGTGACGCGACGGTCGGCGCTCGCACAATGACAGATGGCTGTCATTAAAATAGCAAAAGGGGCCTGTTTCAATAAACTATTTAAAATTTGTTGTATTATTATTATTTTATGACAATCTTACTAATATTATAAACGCGAAAGTTTGTATGTATGTATGTGAGGTTGATACTCTTTCACGCAAAAACTAGTGAACCGATTGCGATGAAACTTGGAATATAGGTAGCTGGGGACCTGGATTAACACATAGGCTACTTTTTATCTCGATATTCCCGCGGGAAGGGGACTTACGCGGGTGAAACCGCGGGGCGCAGCTAGTCATACAATAATCGGACGTGGAGCACAACTTTACAACTCCGATAGCAGTCGTGAGATCAAGTCTTAAGACGCCCTAAAAACTCTAAAACTAGGTGAGCCCGACCACTACACGAAGAAGAAAGCCTGTAATAGAATTGCAGGAACAACGTCCTCCAAAATTTCATATAAACATCAGTGCTATTTGCAAAAAAAAATTATACTTGTGCTTGTGTTAATGAAGATTCGAAAGCAACTTAATTACACAAAATTGTATGGAAAACGGTATTCTTCAAAGAAAATTTGATCCAAAATGTTACATAAAATTCATTATTATAATGTTATTATTATAAAACCTGGTAAATTTTATTTGGTTAGGAATAGGTCCCGATCTTGAATAATGCGAAGGCATTGTACACGAAGTTTTATTAATGAGAGACTTCCGTTTTGTGTGGTCTAACCTTTAGAATTATTGAAACAATGACTTTCATGCTTTTCAAGTGGTTTGGGTGAAGGTACTAAGTCCTTGATATTGATATTATTAAATGTATAAGCAAACTGTCTTATAACAGTGAGTTTGAGTATATATAATAATATCTATTTGAAAAATCCCTGCTATTCAGAGCAGGAATTTTGCAATTAAAATATAAAGAATAAATGAACATAAATAATAAGTATAATTATTTTTCCCGGGTCTTATTCCCGTATAATTATTTTTAAATTCTCTTACCTCGACGCCTCGATTTCCAAAAGTCGTAGAACAAAAGTTGTTCGCATACACGTCTAGAATAACCCGCTTTTGGATTAAAAGGGCTTACCCGTTACACCTTGTAAATTAATATAAATATTTTGAGCAAAGAAATATTATATTTCCAAAACATCCCCATGACAGAATTCGAACTAGTGAAAGAACACAGGTTCGAATCCTGTCATGACGATTTTTTGGAAATATAATATTTCTTTGCCCAGAATACATAAATGCCATGACCAAAAAAAAACAAAAAAATATATTAAATAGAAACGTTTTTGAAATTAAAAAGTTGCTGTGGTAGTTTAGTAATAAAAACAAAATTAAACACAAAACACCAGCACTACAGACAATTAAACGCGGGTGATGTAACCTAGCTGCTTTTTATTGGGCGATTCAATGAAAAACCGGGAAAGTCTGAGTGCAATGGACAGTATAAAATACAGAGTGTACGGGATGGGGTACTGTTAAAAACACACGTCTGATTTTAATGTTAGGAACACTTCTAAAGGTAATAAAGATTAGACTTTTCAGTGGTCCGGTTCAAACTGCTTGAACTAATGCAAAAGTAAAGAATTTTTTAAATGAAATTGTCAGTTTCTTCATTGAAAATAACAGTCGAATTGTGTTGTAAAGGATGTGACTTTTGCCTAAATACTGAAATGCTACTCAAAATTTGAGGGCTGCTTAACAATTGTTTAATTAGCTTCTAGCTTGATTCATCAATTTCCTTACTAATTTTCGTACTTTACAAATTGTTTATCCTTTGAGTACAGAACCCAGGAAGAATACTTGTTTACTTGAATACTATTAATACTTGTACTTTCAGTCATTTTAAACTTACACAGTATCTGCTTAATCAATATATAGGTACGTCGATGTTTTTATTAATCTATTAAATAAAGAGCTTTACCGAATAAAACGGCTATGTCGATGTTTCAGCACGAATTACACCGGCTGTGGCAGAGCAGACGCTGATCAAAATATCGAGGTAATTGAAATCTAAAATTATCTACAACGCGATCTAGACTACTGGTTCTACTTAATAGCAATAATTTTCGTCCTTCTACAAAAGCAACATTTAAGTTTTACCTCAATTAGTTGAGTAGTTAAAACACGAAAGCTTAGAATGGAAGTCAAATGTTAATTTTAATAATCTACCTCGAGGCATGCACAATTACGAGTATTCTAGTACAGTTACTGTATGAAAACACGTCCCTTGGCTAAGAATATTATTGTGGTAACAAGATACAAGAGACCTATTCTATGAACGGACTTTTATCTTAAGGAAATAAACAAAATTATAGAATATGAAATACGTGAACACAGTTTCGGCAAAGTTAATATTAGCTGAAAGCGAATTTTTCTACACGTTTAAGCTTTTTGATTAAAGGTGGGGCTGGCCGACGATACGGCGCGTAATGTAACATAACGATCGTTCGTGTAGTCAGTACGGGGAATTAAGGTGCTCGCAGTGGAGCAACGCTTACATGCTCGCTACGAATGATGCCTAACTATTAAGGAACTGGAACTTATTACAGGTCAGCACTCCCATTTTAAGATTACCGTCACCGAAACATAAGAAAGTAGAAATAAAATAAGTTAAAGGAGATTTAAAATGTAATGAGAATATTGTTGCTAAAAATATAGACATTTAAAAGTTGAATCTAATAAAAAAAATGAGAAAGGAAAACTGAAAAAAGATCTTGTTCCAAAGTCATTTTCCTGCTTCTAGATGTGCGGGGTACATTTAAGACCATATTATCATCTGAGATCATTACTTACCATCAGATGAAATAGTGCCCATTTACCACTTATGAACATAAAAAAACCAAGTAGGTATTACCTATTTAGTTATTTTTTTCGAAACCAAAATAGCTTCGAGGAAAAGGCCGCGTACCTGAGCTAGTTACCAGTGTCTCTTGGACAAACAGTTGCGCACAGAAATTGTTTTACAAACTTTAGTTTTTATTTGTTGTGGTTTTAAAGCTCTAAAGAGAACGGTTGAAACTTTTCCTTTAGTTTTTTATTTAACTGATTTGTACCTGTTTAGAAAAATGCTTTTGGTTCTTTAATTCAATATTCCCTGCGGGACTTTAACCCTAAAGAATGGGTAACACTAAACTAATGCAATCCTATGGTTCTCAAAACGAACTTTTGTAGGACTATTTTGCACTCGCTGTGACCAGCTGATTCACCAGCTTAGTTTCTGTTTCCGTGTAATAACAGGATAAAAAATAAATCCAGGTTTTAAACCACCTGTGTGACAAATTGCAGACAATGCGTGATTGACAGACAAAAATCCAAATAAACTACTAAACTATCGCATTATAATATTCTCTATCTTAACTCCACCATAACTATGCTACATCTTAGGCCGCATCGTCGCTTATCATACATTTTGCTCGTATTAGTAAGGATTATATTTAGTATATATTATTGAATCTCCAGCTTCACTATGGCTCTAAATTTCGATTTGGTTTCACCTTAACATAACTCAGGGTCACAAATAGGTCTAAATGTTGCAGGCGCAAGCAATATAAAACCCCGCCATAATAGTTTTAGATTTCATATTACGATACGCAATCATCGTTTAAATTTTCCAGACAATTTCCATTCAGTGTTCTAAAGGAAAATCGGACGATATAACGGTGGATTGACAATGCATTTTCAATGCATAGCTTTTATGTATCTGATTGCAGGTTTATTGTTTGTTTGTGATAATGTACATGAATATTATTGATTGGCAATTTCATCTAATTTTATATGATTTAAACACGACATTGGTAATTTAAACACGACACTAAATTAAATTATATTAAACACGTACAGCGCAAGTAACTTTTAATTCATACTGTTTGAAGCGCTGTAGTACTTGGGTAAGGTGGAGATTTTAGCTAGTTTATAAGTCTATAAACAGCTATCACGACTTTCGTCACATACGATCTGAAGAATAATGGAAATGGTGAAATATTTCTTTAGAACTTTTTATTCTCAGGAAGTAGAAGGAACAAGAAACCCTTATAGTTTCGTCATGTCCGTCCATTCGTCCGTCCTTCCGCTGCTTAACACAGAGACGCTTAGTACTAGGAAGCGGTAATTATGCATACGTATACATATTATTAATCACGGTAAGAAAATAGTATAATAAAAAAACTTCTTTAGGCCCACATGTATAACAACAAAGGATGATTTTTTTGTTGCTTCCCCATCGTGTGGGGTATCGTTAGATAGGTCTTTCTAAATCATTGTGAGTTTTCAAAACCAATTTTCCATTTTAGGCGGCGATAGATGATAATCATCGGTCCTTGTCCGATTGCATAGAAATGAGCGAGATGGAATTGCGTGAAAAAATCTACAATTTCTCGTAAAATCAATCATTAACAAAGATTAAAATAATATTTTTATAAAATGCGATGAAGTGGTTCTAGGTATTGTATTTTCTAATATTATGATGCCTATAAGAAAATATAGCGGTTAAGGATTTAGAAGAAAAATTGATTTATTTTGTAAAACAGGGGTAACTTTGCCTGTATAATAGTGGTATTTAAAGTTATTTTTTATTGTTTTTGAAATGAAGGGGACACTTCTTGTATCATGTACAATAACATTAAACATTGTTTAAAGATCTATTTGATACCGGTTATGAAGAAAACTATTCAATCGGAAGGGATTTCACATGAGTCGCGTCCTTAAGGGTTCCGTTGTCGAAATATTGAGCTTAAAATGTATTAGAGTATTTCAATCGAACGAAGTTGTGTTAAACTGTAGTCAAGTTGAAAATAGTGCAAGTAAAAATAGTCAATATAATACGTAATCAAAGTAAATTTTTGAACAAATTCCATTGTTAAATATTACTTACTAGGTAAGAGTTAGTTGTAAAGACTTTTCAATATTTCGTAAATTTGTTTTTATTGCTCAAGGCATATTTTACTAGAAATATTTTTAAAGGAAAAATTCATCTTCAAAAATTCACTTGCGGCGAGATTTGAACTCGCGTCCCTGGATCAATATTCCAGTGCCTATACCGCTCGGCCACGCAAGTTCCCATCTCGAGCAGCGAATTTAAGAATATGAATGTTTCCCTGTCTACTATTTTTCGACTACGGCTCGATTGAGACGCCATCTACAGGATCACTTTCCAGTGATTTACCTGCGCCAATGATTAACTTTACAGTTAACGTTTTGGCCAAGAGATGTCACTCTTTTTCCTAATTAATATTTCGTAAATTTGTTTTTATTGCTCAAGGCATATTTTACTAGAAATATTTTTTAAGGAAAAATTCGTCTTCAAAAATTCACTTGCGGCGAGATTTGAACTCGCGTCCCTGGATCAATATTCCAGTGCCTATACCGCTCGGCCACGCAAGTTCCCATCTCGAGCAGCGAATTTAAGAATATGAATGTTTCCCTGTCTACTATTTTTCGACTACGGCTCGATTGAGACGCCATCTACAGGATCACTTTCCAGTGATTTACCTGCGCCAATGATTAACTTTACAGTTAACGTTTTGGCCAAGAGATGTCACTCTTTTTCCTAATTAATATTTCGTAAATTTGTTTTTATTGCTCAAGGCATATTTTACTAGAAATATTTTTTAAGGAAAAATTCGTCTTCAAAAATTCACTTGCGGCGAGATTTGAACTCGCGTCCCTGGATCAATATTCCAGTGCATATACCGCTCGGCCACGCAAGTTCCCATCTCGAGCAGTGAATTTAAGAATATGAATGTTTCCCTGTCTACTATTTTTCGACTACGGCTCGATTGAGACGCCATCTACAGGATCACTTTCCAGTGATTTACCTGCGCCAATGATTAACTTTACAGTTAACGCTTTGGCCAAGAGATGTCACTCTTTTTCCTAATTAATATTTCGTACATTTGTTTTTATTGCTCAAGGCATATTTTACTAGAAATATTTTTATAGGAAAAATTCATCTTCAAAAAATGACGCATCTTCATTGGCGCAGGTAAATCACTGGAAAGTGATCCTGTAGATGGCGTCTCAATCGAGCCGTAGTCGAAAAATAGTAGACAGGGAAATATTCTTATTCTTAAATTCGCTGCTCGAGATGGGAACTTGCGTGGCCGGGCGGTATAGGCACTGGAATATTGATCCAAGGACGCGAGTTCAAATCTCGCCGCAAGTGAATTTTTGAACATGAATTTTTCCTTTAAAAATATTTCTTGCAAGACTTTTCAAGATTGTAATCCCTGTATTTTTTTTAAACTATGAAACCCTACACTGCGCGTGGCCGGACAATGGCCCAGTTTTTAATAGATGCCGAAGTGAAATTCTATAGATTTTTATTATAACAGCTTATCAAAAAGCTCTGAGATTATTTCATAACAAAGTGTCCGGTAAAAAGCTTTGAAAATTATGTGAATTACTACAGTTTTAACTAAAAAATTGGAAACTTTAACTTTTGTATGCATGCATTATGATTTTTTTTCAACTTATTCAATTATTTCTTTAGATTTTCTATTTTATAAATAATCTTTAGCAAAATACCACATGTTGTATACGTATTAGTATTAGTATTAAGTTTTTCTTGTTAAAGCACTTTGCTGTACTTCCGTCCGTCGGCATCTTAAGAAGATTTCAACCAAGTATCTCTAGACTTCAGGATTCGCGAGTGGCTCTCGACCCGAGAAACTGAAATCTTCAGAACACTCGAGAGGTCTTCAGATTATGATACAGTTCGCCTTTATTTTTATAAATTGTTCAAGGTTTCTTTTGGTGAAATTCAAAAGATGCCCGTTGGTTGAGTAGTCTTAACTGTGCTTGAAGAAACTGAGAGTTTTTTTCGTCTAATTTATGACTTAGCACGACTTGTACAAGCCTCTGTCAAGTTGAGTTTGCTAGACTGATTATTTGATCCTTGAATGGAGTTCAAAATTCTTCTGGTTTTTTTTTAGATTTGTGATCCATGGATGAGTAGGTATCATAATCGAACACGGCATTTATTATCGGTAGACAGTATATTATTTGAAAAAAAAAACATAGGAATACTATGTTAATTCACTGAGTATAATATGGAGCATAGTAAATGCATTAGTTTGCAAATATTACTGAGGCCGATTTTAGTCAAACTTAAAGTTACGTAATATAAAATTATTAATTTAGAAAGAAAGAGTCTTAAATAGCAAAATATTATATATATATATCCTACTCGTCATATTTCGTTTTACCCGACTATGACGAAGCCAAAAGGAAGGCAATGTGTTTGGCAGTCTATGTATGTTCCACCGTAGCGCCAAACTACTAAACCGTTTTTAATAAATGAAGTGTCAATAGAGTTGCAATAATAGGCCGGGTGTCATAGGCTACTTTTGATGTCGATATTCCCACGGGATCGGGACTTACGCGGGTAAAACCGCGGAACGTAATTAGTCTAAAAAAACCAGGCTGCGTGTGTGATTTCGATCGATGTAAACTGGCACGCCTAGTATATACAAGATGTAACGGGTAAGCCCTTGTAAGCCGAAAGGCGGTTGTTCTAGACGTCTAGGCGAACAACTTTTGTTCTACAACTTTTGAAAATTCGATTTTTTTTAATTTCTTCTATAGTCGAACGTTCGAACTTTTTTATTGAAAATTTTGAGGTTATGTTTCACTGAAAAAACAGCTGCTCTTGAAAATATAGGTAATTGTAGGTTTGATTGTAGAAGCAAACAAAATGTAAGGACAACATAAGGTCAATGACCTCGAACTCTAAGAAACAGCTGATCTTCAAGTAAACTATACACTTAAAATTTTCGAAAAGTACTTCGAATTACCAAAAGTCGTATAACAAAAGTTGTTCACCTAGACGTCTAGAACAACCTCCTTTCGACTTAAAAGGGCTTACCTGTTACATCTTGTATAATATACCTACGCGATAGGGAAACGGAAGAATATTAAATAAAAAATAAAGTATAAAAAACTATAACCCAACTACCTGAAAAAAGGGGTCGAAAAAGACGAAAACAAGAAAATAAAAATCAGATATAAATCTAGAAATGCATAGCTACAAAAATGGTTAAGGTAGAGCCGTGGTCGCACTTACTGTACGGTATACCAACATTGTTTGTTTAATGAAAGTGTTCTTGGCATCCACATAACAACTAAAGTATGTACACAGAAGGTGGGACCACGGCTCTACCTTGACCCTGACCATCTATCTGCCTTTTTTTCTTGTTTCGACCTTTTTAGACACCTTTTTTTTTACGTAGTCGGGTTACAGTTTTTTATACTTTATTTATTCACCTACTGTGCTTACTCAACTTACCAGATTCAATTTTCATTCCAAAATAAATTTACTTTAGCAGCCCTTTTAAGTCACTAAATAGAAAATCACAACCCATAGACATCAAAGACTTAGTAAAAAGTGCTTAATTAAAGATTGTTACTTTTTTGTTCTCTAAAATAAGCCTAACAATTTTCCTTTTCAGAAATTCGAACGAATTTCTAAAACGGAATACGTTAAGATTAATTGTCTAACACAAGTTTTTCAACATGAAAAGTAAGAAACTTTACAATAAAGACTTCATTAATCAATGTTTTATTGAAAAACGTTATAATGGTGCTCCCTCATCGCGGACTAAAATGACATTATAGATTCGAATTTGTGAGCAATACAGAAATGCTCAAAATCTAATCTATAATGTCAAGGAGTAACTACCTGCCTGCATTCACGTGCATAGCGGGATTTACATTACGAAACTAGTGGTATGCAATATAAAGTCATTTTCACAAAAAATGAGTAAACGCAGCGCTACTATTTATCAGTCTGATAAAGTTGCTGCTTGTAACACCGCTGTGAGACTGTTATGATTTTGTTAAATTGACTTAATTATGCATGACATTAGCTTCGTAATGTAAATAAAGCTTTCTAAAGGTAAAGGTGTAAAAAAGGTTTCTTGTCCCAGCGTATAAGCCTCGCGATTCAGAGGGGGAACGCCGCCAGTTTGCTTGGGACTTTGGGTCGAAGTGCCTTGGAGGATGACCTTTTTTATTGATTTTATTTTGTTTAATAACTTTAATAGACGAAGAGGTTTTAGAAATTGTACCTACTTTCAATAATTGTATTTTCAAACAAAAGTTCTGAATAGTAATAAAATGAAAGTTTACAATGTGAATAAAGCTTTATGTAACATTTTATTACAGATGAAACGCATTGATGTTGCAAGTTGTATCAAGATATTATACATTGTATTAGGTAACAAGGTGCGCTATGTAATGCTCGAATCTGTAACGTTACACTGCACGCGAATGTTCATTGTGAGGGAGCACCTTTAGAAAATTTCACAGAAGAACGTCGGTAGTCGTTTTTTTAAGGAAATTGGTCGAGAACTAATTTTTAATAATGTGGGAACAGCATTTGATAGGAAACGTTTGTGCACAAAAGCTTAGGCCAAAACGGGGTCAATCAGATTAGAAACTTTTTTAGAGTTCCGTATTTAAGGGGTAAAAGTGGAAGCATTTACCTAAGACTCCATTGTGTGTATATTCTAAAAACGTAAGCTGTTCAGTAGAGTTGTACTATTACGAATTCTGTGACTACAATTTTTCACTCATAGTAATAATTCGCAGCACTGCCCATAAAACCCTTGAAAGGTAGAGAGAGCAAAATACTCTCTAAGCTATGTTATAAATATACTTATAAATATCAAATTTTGTATTAACAAAAACTATTTATATAGCTTTAATGGTACAGAAAAGGAGACCTACAAAAAGCTGAATAAAAATCTAAAATCATTTTCAACAAAAAGTTCTAAGAAATTTTATCGAAAAAAAAAACAGCTTTCAAAGTGTTCAAGCCTAAGAAATACCGTACAAAAAGTTTCTTTGATGAAACAAGTCATTTCGGCGGTAAAAGTAATTCCCTGGTCCATGTTTTATTCTGCTAAAGGATTTCGCCAAGAGTTGACTAACTAGGTGTTATGGTTGTTTTGGAAAATTACTGAAACGGTTCATTTTTTTTTTAAAGTTTTTATTCACAGTGCGTTACAAAATGATGTACTGTGATAATACATACATACTAACGAATAACCTATCGCCGTACCTGCTCCGTTCTGTCGGGGATCAAATACAGATTAACATAATTTATGAAAATTTCTAGCTATCACGGTTCAATAAATATAGTCTGAGTGACAGACAGACGGACCAACGGACAGACTGAAAGCGGAGTCTCAGTAATAATAATAAGGTAACAATTTTACCCTTTGATTACAAAACCCTAAAAAACTAAGAAGAAGGGAAGAACAAAATATTGACGTTTGTCTAATCCGACTTCTCTTGCCATTAGTCACGAGTGAAAGTTGGATAACGTCAGTGGGGCGAGTCACATTGCTCCTAGTGCTGTGTCTGCTCTGAGCCCTTAGTATGGGTTTTGATAGTTTATCGTCTCGATGAAACTGGCAGTTTACTTCATACATTTTCCATCAGCGCCCCTAGCGGTAACTATTATGAACTAAAATATTGTATGGAAGTAAACTGTCAGTTTCATCGAGACGATAAACTATCAAAACTCGTACTAAGAGATCTGAGCCCTTAGTATGAGTTTTGATAGTTTATCGTCTCGATGAAACTGGCAGTTTACTTCCATACATTATTTTAGTTCATAATAGTTACCGCTAGGGGCGCTGATGGAAAATGTATGAAGTAAACTGCCAGTTTCATCGAGACGATAAACTATCAAAACTCATACTAAAGGCTATGGCCTTAATATCGGTTGATGGTAATCCGCAAGGTGGCGTAACCAGCTACGGCGTAAGCTGCCCTCCAAGTCAAATAAAAACATATTCACGGAACCCTTTTCTTAAACAGCGAACTTCACTATTTTATCCCATCTCGCTCTCTAGAGCAAGGTGTCAGCACTGTACGTACATATATGAATTTTAGATCAACCTGCAAGCCGTCAGTTTCATGAAAAGGTTTACAAAGCCTAGGCTTTACGTAGTTGTGTTATCTTGCGAAAATAATCTTTAAAGTGTGGGATTACCATTAAAATGAGGTTCTTTTTGAATCACTTTCAGATCACTGACCTGACTAACTATAATATAATTATAGTCTAACTAGGCTGAAAAGGAGGTACAGGTGCTGGGCAAGCTTTCTTCACCTAACCATGTCACGGGCCCTACAGCTCCATATCTATAGTATTAATATATCCTACTAATATTATAAATCCGAAAATCTGTTTGTTTGTTTGTTTGTTCCCTCTTCACGGTCAAACGGCTCGACCGATTTGGATGAAAATTTGCATAGGGATAGTTTAAATGATGGAGAGTAACATAGGATACTTTTGATCCCGAAAATCCCGCGGGATCGGGATTTACGCAGGTGATAGCTATTTATTAAATGAAAATATGCATAGTGATAGTTTAAGTGATAGAGAGTAACATAGGATACTTTTGATCCCGAAAATCCCGCGGGATCAGGGACTTACGCGGGTGATAATATTTATTGGATGAAAATTTGCATAGGAATAGTTTAAATGATGGAGAGTAACATAGGATACTTTTGATCCCGATAATCCCGCAGGATCGGGACTTACGCGGGTGATAACCATTCAATGAATGAAAATCGACACAGGGGTAGGATAAGTGATGTAGAGTGGCATCATCATCATCGTCATCCATCGTCATCGTCATCCTTCGTCATCGTCATCGTCACTTACTGACGAAATACAAACTTTAACTTACTTCACCTACCTACCGCAGTGCAAAAATCCACACTTAAACGGACACACTTTAAGTGTGGATTATTGCATTGCGGTAGGTAGGTGTTCGAACAACGCGGGATCGCGACTTGCGCGGGTGAAACCGCGGGGCGCAGCTAGTATATTATAAAGAGGAAACGTTGGTTTGTATGTATTGGGGTAATCTCCATAAACTACTAAACCAGTTACAAAAATTCTTACACCCATAGAAAGCTACATTATCAAGGAATAACATAGGCTACTTTTGATCCCGATGTTTCCACGAGATCGGGACTTGGCGATCCCGTGGAAACATGACTAGCCAAGTAAAATATATATATATATATACATATAAAAGAAAGTCATGTTAGTTACACCATTTATAACTCAAGAACGGCTGAACCGATGGCTGAAAATTGGTAGGGAGGTAGCTTAGAACCAGGAGAAGGACAGAATACTTTTAATCCCGCGGGAACTGAAACGGGAACGGGACTTACGCGGGTGAAACCGCGGGGCGCAGCTAGTACAGTATAAATTATAAGTTGCTGGTGCTGTATCATCTAAAATTAAACGAAAGGGCTATTTCTTATAGCAACCTAGAACTGTTACTGTATACGAGTAGGTACTAAGGGCTTACTAAATAGATCGTGTATGTTGATTCTGTGTTTCGTTGCTTTTAATAAATTAAGCATTTTTGTTTGAGGTATTTGTTATGTTTCGAAGTAATTCCTGGCTATACGTGAACAGGAGTTCCCGGATAGACTGTCATATAATTTATCATACTTATTGTTTTAAAAAGTTACCGATAATTAACTACCGATTATGTGTATGCGAAAAGAATATTTTTCTCAACCTCTTCCGTACTTCGAAAGGCACGTCGAGCAGTTAGTACCACTTGTTACATCTCATAGCAATTGTTAAATCAAGTTAGAGGCCTTAAGATGATTTGATAACTCTAACACTAGGTAAGCCACTACCACAAAAAGGATTGCAGAAAATTAACAAGTTCGTTTTAGAAACTTATCAGTCATCACTGACTTCATAACGATTTACCATCTTGATAAAGCAATAAGGTATAACGCAGAGCGAAAAATCCCAAACAATATTCGGAATATTCCCATACAAAATAACCATACAAGGCAGTCAAGTAAAGACTGAATACAACGTAATTCTGAATGTACGTAGAGCTATTGAAAACCGAGAGGCTTTCCTGCATGTAAAGGCCCCTTCAGACTTAACGAAGTCATTTGTGTACAGACTCTTATTCGAGATAAATCGTCTTGTATAAGTATTATAAATATATAGGTAAGATTTGTACAGGTTTATGGAACAAGTAATACAAATCTCTTAATAACTATACCTACTCATTTATGAAAGATATTTATAGAAAAATGTTTTGTCAACTTAACTATTTGTTGGTTATTATTAGTTAGTTCCATTAGTATTATTCCATATTCGAGTACATGAACAGGAAAATTTTAATCAAATAGAACATTTTAATGATATTATCCTATATTGACATTCTCAATTTATTTCCGTATTTTATAATATAATTTTGCATGGTTTAATTTATTATCACATTTTGACTAATTATTTATAATTTTTTTTGCTATATTACCTGAATGATTGATTAGCTTCGACATTTATTATAATTTTGGAATGAAAGGAAATTGATAACTGCTCTGTGGCTGTTAGACTTGTGTATTTTTTTATTGTTGACATTTTCCGTATTTTATTTATTTTAGCAGCCTTGGATATTTAACAATTAGGTATAACAAACATAACAAAAAAAATATTAGCAAAATCGGTCCAGCCGTTTATGCGTGATGCCATGGGAAAGGGAAATAGGCATTCTTTTTTATATATCAGATTATTTTCTGACGTATTTTGATATTTTTTGTCTAAATCATAATTTGTAAATGACGTTGTTTTCTACATTTTAGTGTACTTTCAGGACCAAAAAATACGTCGATGCCTTATCATATTTTAAATCTGTTTTTGAATTAAAAATGTGTTGTTTGCCGCTTTAGTAAATCAAATTATTGACCACCACGTTACTAACCTAACCCCTAAATCTGTCAATGCGATCGGCTGACAGGGCGTTTCTCCATCTAATCTACGCCTCGAGTGCGTCCCCGAGATAATACGCTCCCTTATCCGATCTCACGTCTCTATTCCTTTTTGTAGACTTAACCCAAAACGAGTTTTGGAAATATTTTTTTATTGGTGTAGGTACATACCTATTATTTTTTGTAATTGATTGTTTTAGACACCAAGTCGCTGGATGGCAACCTTATTATGTATCAGTAGTTCGTAGGCGGATGGACCACTTACTGATCTTACCTTAAGTGGGACCAAAAGACTACAATTATTAAAATGAAGCCTTGACTACTTAAAAAAACTTTAAATAAAAACTTAAAAGACAATCGAAACTGAAAATATAATAAAAACAGTCTTGTAGTCACGAAACATGAGAGGTCGTTTTTTTTAATTTAAAGCTTTTGAGATACGGAATCCTAAAAAAAAACCAAACATTTGAATGTAAAAAGAATTTTTATATAGAATACGCTTTTAAAAACCCCGTGCAAAAAAGGATTTGTTCTCAATTCCGAACCAGTAAAAGCCAAGTTGGATAAAATCTAAACTGGTATTATTTTCCGATGTAAATTGTGTATTTTTATAATTTTGACCTCGATGTGTCACCACGTTAAAAGTTCCATACTTCGCTATTTGTCCCACAGCGTTTTTACAAAAATTGTTTCTCTCCATGGGTTTTAAAATAACAAACAAACTAATATGACCATGCAGTCAATAATTTTACGAACTAAAGAACTAAAAAACTGTCATCCAGAAAGATAATCTGTCATTTTAGTAGGCATCATCAGTCCGAAAATGTAATATTCGTAAACAAAAATAAGCCTGCTGGACACAGAGCCCTTCATGTTTGTTAGTGGTCTGGTAGTGTACGTATCACATGGGGTACACTAACTCGGCGGTACTGCTTGTGTGTACTCTACATGGTCAACTAGACTGTTAACGTGTTGACTATTATAAACTACTAAGAAAATTTACCTATTAAATTCGAAAACTCACCACGAAATCTACCTCGAGATGGATGTGACATCTCTACAGAATCGAGACACTGCTGTTTAAGTTTAAAAATACCTCAACTCATTAAAAACTAGCTCAAAATTTTGGTCACAGACATTTTTGTCCCCTCTCCCTTCAACAAACCAAAGTATAGATTACAACGTTCAACTAAATCTAGTCCATTTTAATTGTAAAGTTCAGACTAGACTCTGATTATAAACAAAAACAAATATAAAACTTAAGTATTCATCGAGTCCAGTTGTACCTGCTCGTACAATTTTAATTAGTTCTCTTAGAGTCAACTTTTCTCATTATTTAAATAGCGATGGAAAAAGAAATAATTATAGAAGACTGTATAAAAATTCGATTCAGTTTTAAAGAAAAACTTTCTCGTACTTATCTTCCTTTTAATTAATCTCAGTGCTGTGTTTTATTGAATGTTCTTGAATTATATTTTGTTCTCTTTAATTATGATCGATTTTGAAGATGGAGTATTCATGACTTTACAAATTCCAATTGACTCACGTATTACCTAATATAAGTGCCTACCTAATTGTAAAGTTACTTAACCCTACAACGGAACAAATTAGTCAGCTAAAAAAGGTATGAAGGTATTTGTAGATGAATTGTAGATGCACCGAAGATCACAACTATTAAATAAACGGCGGTAAATACGTGTGCTAAAGACACTTTTAAATAAATAGGTATACATTTATTCTTAGAATACCATATAAAACCTACCGTGTTATGTCAATTCAATCATAGCTCGTCGAAAATGTATCAAAAAATGTTGCCATTTATCCATAAATACAAGGTGGTAACAACAATAATACATGATTGGATTATTATAAAATGGCAATAAGAAAACACTGATGTTTTTATGTATCAAGCTTTTATGTAAAAACAACTTAAGAAAAACTGCAAGAAGAAGTGGTATCACAAAACAATTCAATAAATTTTAAACCTATGGGTTAGAATGTTGATACTTGTCGGCATTTACTCTTAGTTTTATTACTGGGTGAAACCGGAACTGCAATAAAGAGCTACTTTATTGTTTCAGAGTCTACAAAACTGGAAACAAGGGTAAATTAATGTTTAACAAGGGTAGGGATAGGTTTTAATATATTTTTTAATGAAGTAGGTATGTTAAATATAACGAGTTTTGGATTTCGGTTAGACATAAGAACAATATTCTATTAAATTCTGGTCTTAATATACCTTGTCATTTTAAATTTATAATCTGTTTAAAAAAAGCCGACGTAAAAAAGGACAAAATAAGCTCTACATACAGTACCACCTAATGTCAGGCACCTAAATCGCAATATGGACCCCGCCAGTAAAACTGCCCGACTTTGGATAACAAAACAGTTAAAGCGGTGGCACTGTATAGAGGTTATTTTATCCGTTTTCTGGTCGGTTTCTTAATTTTTAAATTATTTTTTTATTTCAACCTTTTTAGTGTACTTTCGACTGCGACTAAAAACGACAAAATTTTACTGGACTATAATTTTAATTATTGAAGAGTTCATCAAAAGATGAGAAGGTAGTTTCAGGTGCTTAATCTCTACCCTAGTTCTTTAAGGGTCTATTCTTTTTTTGGTAGATGTCCAAAAATTCTCGGACCCAGCACGGCCGCGTGACGGTCTAGTATGATTCATGCTTAAGAGAATGACTGAGTATTAAAACGTACAGCCCTGATTGACATCCAATAAAAATATATAAACGCGGAGAATTGAGAACTCCTAATTTTTTAATGTCGGTTAAAGAAACGATTTACCTTTTCTTATCGAATAGATTAGAACAACCTGAAGAACCACAAATATTATTTAAGAAGCGGGTTTTTACCATATTTGTTAAATTTTATTTCAAGGAACCCGATTATTACTCCGACCCATTAATATTTGTAAGAGAAAACAACCATATTAGTTTGAAATTTGAAGGAATATGCACTTTTGAATTAGGCAGATACCATATTATAATTTTCATGTAGGTACCTGTCCTACATTCTTCATAAAAACATTTCTAACTAAAAATAATATCTTATTCTCTTCAGCATCATCATCAACTAACGAATAACTCCACCAGTCGCCATCGGAAAGAGAACGGCTTCTCCGGAAATGACGTCATATTTCACGCTCAAACTGAGGGAGTGCATGAATTCTCGTGGATTTCGGACTTTTTGTCAGTCGATCGATCGTTCAAGTCTAGCTAGTAAAAAGATATTCGTACGGTGAAGTTGGGAATACGGCCAGCTGATGATTTATGCAGGTTGTAGGTTTGATCTCGCCGTGGGCATTGATATTTGGGAAACGAAAATTTGTGTCCTCATACGGTAATCAATTTCTGATGATTAAAGTAATTATTATTATTACAAGTAGGTATTTAGCATATTAATTGATTGGTTGTTTATTTTTTAATTGCAACACACCACAATTAAATCTTACTAATATTATAAACGCGAAAGTTTGTATGCATGTATGTGACTTTGTTACTCTTTCACGCAAAAACTACGGAACCGATTGCGATGAAACTTAGAATATAGGTAGCTGGGACCCTGGAATAATACATAGGTTACTTTTATTTCGATAATCTCGCGGGATCGGGGCTTCGCGGGTGGTACCGCGGGGCGCAGCTACTAATTACAATAAAAGGAAAATACTTAAAATAACTTAAAAACTAGATAGCACATCATCTTGTTGTTCCCGCTTGCATGGCTTTTTGGCAGCCAGGGGTTTGCTAAAATCCCAAATTACTTGGGGTTAGCATAAAAGGTAACTCTTCATTGACCATACTTACTGCAAATAGATTTGACCTGCGTGACACTAACCATCCTCGGGACCAAAGTCGTTAGCATGAAATATTATCAGTAAAAGCCCTAAACGTATAACACTGCCTAAAACAAGTAAATTGCCTACGATAAATAAGTAAATCAATAAAGCATTGATCTATTGATCCTTCTTAGCGAATTCTTCACATCTGAGCGATGTTCCCGGTTGCGTCTCAGGAGCCCGGGGTTTGCTCTTATCGAATTGTCGGTAAATATTATGCGAGTCCGACTCGTTGGCCATTATCGGCCGGCGACAAGTCGGCAGAGTGCGAAGGGGTGAACGTGATTGTCTTTTTAAGTACGTCGTTTGGGTTCGGTCAAACGGTGAAAGATATCAAGTGGTTTACTTTGGGAACGGTTTGATTTTTAACCGACCTTCAATGGAAGTGTGAAGCTGAGGATTTGGTAGCTTAAACACAAAAGAGAAACTCAGTAGTTTCATTTGATAAGGACTCAAACTGCCCATTGGTCTAAAAACAAGAATTACATTTTTCTTCGGTTTACGTTATGCCGATATAAAGTTTAAGTATTTTTTCGGTTTTAATCGCGTTGCTTTTATTATAATTTTTTTTACAACGATTTTAGTGGGTCTCTTTTGTTTAGGAAAAATTATTTTCGGACGTAAGGTGCCTTGAAAATTGTCAGAAAAAAACACAGATTTTCTTACTGGATGACAGTTTTTTTCATTCGTTCTTTCATTTGTAGAATACTAGTAGAGGCCCAGGATTTGCAGACACAGCGTCAAATGAAATAATGATATGGTATTTCGTAATTTGTTTTTATTGCTCAAGACATATTTACTAGATTTCTATGGTTTTGACCAGTTGTCAATTTTATCTGATTAACGAATAAAAAAACCGCACCGCAAATATTATTAAGCGCAGTATCGCGTCTTAAGCGCATCGTCGTCGCGTCGCTAATTTCTCTGAAAATATCACAAAATATGGCGACACACAACAACAGCGACATGCTCCGCCCCGACTTATCAATGTGATTTTTGCCTTAGAAGTCTTTCGGATCACGCATATTAAGGAATAATGTTAGAAAGCTTGACATCCAGAAGCAAATCAAAAGACAGCTGCCAACTTTAAGTGGTATTGGGTTGACTACGTGAGATGAATGCAAGTGAAGGGCTATAATCGTCACGCAATGGGTACTGGCAGGCGGAAGTCAAATTGAGACAGAAGTCGGGAAAGTGACAATTTTGAACGAACGAGCTTCAATTTCATCCGCAAAATGTCCCCTTGTCTGTCAGTATGTTGCTTCTCTTCTACAGGTTTAATTCCTCGAAGAATTTTTCACCAATAGAAAACTACGTAATCCAGGAGTAATGTAGGCTACTTTTGATCCCGATATCCCTACTAGGTTAGTTAGTTATAAGTTAGTCCTACTAATATTATAAAGCTGAAAGTATGTAAGTATGTTTGTTACTCGCTCACGTTAACACTACTAATCCGATTGCGATGAAACTTGGAATATAACAGCTAGAGATTTGGAATAACAAATAGGCTTTTTTATTCCGATATTCTCGCAGAAACGGAACTCACGCGGGTATAACCGCTGGCGCAGCTAGTATAAAATTAAAAACATAACAGTTATGATTGCCATTTTTAACTGCCATAAGTTCAAATGCTTAATGCCTAAGTAACAATATCATAAATTGAATGAAGATGCCGTATACCCCTCATAGGTCGTATAAACATGACTGGCGTTTTGCCAGACTCAATCGTTACAGTACTGTCGAAAGAGTGGAATAATGAATTAATTTTAAGGTTGCACCCTTTGAGTATACATAAGGAAACTACAGAGCACCTTTATGGGTATTTGTCTACTGCGCAAAGTGTAAGCATATGCTCTATACATAGATATTAAAATGTTGAGGTTGAATAGTGATCCGCGAATTATTTTTACACCGCAGCACTGAACATTTCACCAATTATTACTAGAATAAATTCTAACGAGATAAACAGTCAATTTCCGTAACCCTAGGTGACTGATGACATCGTTTTTGTCACTTTTGACTGTGTATACCGGTGCTTACAGTTCATACTCACATACCAGCACTCTATAGTTTGCTTATGTATACTCTAAGGTTGCACCATAATGTCAAATTGTAACAGGGATATCGCCAACGAATTTTAAATGTGTAAAAGAAAGACGTGCGATGCGACTATGCGAATTTTTTGAGCAAATAATCATATATTTGGTAGTTACAAGTTAACGTTTAAGACGGTTTTTTGTTTTGTTTTCGCGGCTTTGGATGTAAACAAACTCATTTTATTATTTAACTATTACAATTTTGTACGGTACAGCATTGCAACAATGCTGTTAATAAAAATAATGCGATAAAAATCGAAAAATGAGTATTATTTTAACTAGAAAATTTATCAAAAACACGAGTCTGAGCTGACTTAAAAAAAAAAATTTGTTTTTACCAATTGTGGCTTTTGAAGTAGTCAGGGCATTTTTTGAGCGATAACAGGACGACAAAACAACGAGAAACGATCATGGTAAGTGGACTAACTTAATAACTGACTCGTCTTTATGTTATATGAATTGATAAAATCTCATAACTGCTTACGGTAGAAGTATTGCATTGTGAGACTGGTGAGACTGGGCTTTTTTGTAGGTTTTTTGTACCTTATTTGTTTTGGTGGGATTTAAATATAAAGCTTGGATATGCTCCTAATCCTACTAATATAATATAAGTGAAAATTTGTGTAAAAGCGTGTTTTGTTAACCCAAAAATTGCTGAACCGAATGTGTCAACACGTGGAATATAGCCAGCTGGAGTTGTAAAATAACACACAGATTACTTTTTATCCAAACTGGACTCAAAACCACGGGTGCAGCTAGTCGGATAAAAACTAACAAAAGCAGGTAATCCAGAGCAAATAGCAACAAAACTGCAAGCCAATAAATACGAAACTCTGACTTTATGCACCAATCGAAACAACTAAACAAAATTACAAACTGATTAATCCTATAACACAGTAATTCACAAACTACAAATGAAAAGTACAATGAACAGAGTTCGTAATTTCGAACCAACACATTTTCTACCCTTAGACTAAATCATTTCTAGATACCGTGCTCTGAACAACACAGTGAAGACAATTTCAGTAATACTAAATACATGAGTACTAATACGTTTCCGTGTTCTATAGGTAACTAAGGGTTACTCGTGTAATAAAGTTATGCTACTATTTGGTTTTCGAATTATGGACACGAATAACAGCTGGTTGCCTAATGAGCGCGGAAACGTTTTACTCATGCATTTAGTATTACAAAAATTGGCTTCACTTTGTTGTTCGAAGCGCGGTGTCTGGAAGTTACTATATAGTCTGAGAGTTTACCTTCTGTTTCAGTTTCACTGTGTCTGTACTGTCGACTCCTTTGTGCAATAATACTGGAATGGAATTGTCTTTACGTTATGAAAGGATAAGTAAATTTAACGTAATTTTCAGAATTTCTCAGTTTACAAATGTTTGTGTGAGAATGTAATTTAATAAATGGCTTGACTGGGTTGCTTTTGCTAGACAGTAATACAAAATTGTTTGTCATGCATACTTTGGTATAAATAGGCAACGCTACGAACTCACTCGATCGGGTAAAATAAATTATTAATAAAACACAATATTTACTCGCGTTTTATAACGGCATTATTACTAAAGACCGAGGCTTCGCTAACTTTACAGTTAGATTGTTCAAGGTTGACTGAGACGTAATTTTAAAATTCTAAAAAGTTACTATAAACTACCGCCTCATAATTATTTGTATCAAAACGATCCAGTGTATGCAGACACTTTAGAGTTATTGCAATAGTTACTTGTTATTGTAATAAAAAACTAACTATTATAATAACTATTTATTGTTTGTAGTATTATCTATATTAAAATTACAAACACGATACATTTATTTGTTTGTAATAAATAGGCTTCGAAACTACTAAACCGATTTTAAATATCCTTTAAATAATAAAAATACATATACATAATTATATATTCATTATTCAGAAGTACCAGGAGGCTTTTGATCTGGATATTCTCACGATATCGCGACTTACGCGGGTAACGGACAAGAGCTGGTGTTATACATGTATGTAAAACCTAGCCTATATTTAACTATCTTTAAAATTATGAATATGAAAAATCACATCTCAGTCTACCCCTGATCAGGAAATCTTTTCTTTTTGTTTTCGTGTAGTGCTAGTGGTGTGCCTCACCTAGTGTTAGAGTTTTTAGGTCGCCTTAAGGCCCCTAACTCGACCTAACGACTGCTATCAAAGATTACAACCGGGACCAGTTGCTTAAAGTGCCTTCCGAAGCACGGAAGAGCTCGAGAAAATGATTTTTTGCCACACAAACTTTCGGTCACCCATCCAAGTAATGACCGCGCCAAGCGTTGATTAACCCATACGACTATTCAAAATCGACAGGTGCAACTAGACTAATGAGCTCCTCAAAAAGCACTTGAAACGTCCAAAGCCCAGATTCCCGTATTAAATGAAACAAAATTTTATTTCAGCATCATTGCAATTGCAAGCAATGTATAAAAAACTGAATTCTCAAATGAAAATCCTATTGAAAAATATCAAATGTTATTTGATGAACGTCAAATAAGATATTAAAGATTGACTAAATTCATATTGAAATGTTGTTCAAATATAATTTTGTATAATTGTAATACGGAAATAACACCAGCGTTTGAAAAATTCTAAAATCAATACAATAAAACGAAGTAAGCGAACTAAAATACAACTCCTTAAAATTTCTAAAAAAACTTACAATTTTTTAAAAACTTAAAAAAACCGAGGTTGACCTTTTCCTACATTTTACCTACAGAATTCCAAGAAGTGTACTCAAGTTTAACTCTGTAAAATACTAGCTGTATTTTCTGTTTTTCGTAAGGTCGCTCTCAAAGAAACACAACAATATTTAAATAAATAAAAATGGAAATTTGACAACAGCATACAAATTTGTTTTTTTTTAATTTAGATAACTTATTAAAACCGAAAAATCCTGTTCCAGATTCGAATCTTGTAGCGGGAGAATTTCTGATGATGCATTTTCCTATTTGAGATATTTCTAAAATCAAAGAATGTTTTATTTAACCTACTTTCCTTCAAGAACAGTTCCCAAATTCAACCCTTTATATTACAAGCTATATTTTCTCCACTTTGTGAGGCTCCAAAACAAAAACATAACAATGTTTTAAATCAAACAATAACGAGACAGAGAGCATGTGTCAATTTTCCCTACACCAAAGTTGGCGCATAAATTCATTGGCACAACTCCAAGTAGATATGAGCACTTAAGGCTGGAGATACATTCGTGTGTTTTATTCTATTTATCTACTAAGTTTGATTTATTTTATAACCTTCTAAAAGGTTTTTCCTAGTATTTTTACCGAAATGATGTTTTGTTTTAGAGTAGGTTAGGTATTTATTCAGTACGAGCTGTAAATTATAGGGTTAAAGCACTTAGTGAAATTGACATGTTGCGAATATTTTGTGCAATTGTGTTATCAAGCTGGTAAAATGCTTATAACAAGTGTACATAGGTACCAATTATTACCGTCGATTTAAAAATTCTGCGAAATTATTACGGTTGACGGTTTTGACGCGACATAAAGCGAGAAAAAATCTTATTGAAAGATAAATAGCGACGAGCGACGTATGATACAATCATATACGACAATTATTTGACCAATTTTGCACCGCATCATGTCGCGTGACCGCATTATCATTTACTTAAGATGGCGATAGATGATAATTATCGGTCCTTGTCCGATTACATATAAATGAGCGAGATGGAATTGCACGAAAAAATCTACAATTTCTCGTAAAATCAATCATTAACGAAGATTAAAATAATATTTTTATAAAATGCGATGAAGAGGTTCTAGGTATTGTATTTTCTAATATAATGATGCATATAAGAAAATATAGCGGTTAAGGATTTAGAAGAAAAATTTATTTATTTTGTAAAACAGGGGTACCTTTGCCCGTATAATAGTGGTATTTAAAGTTATTTTTGATTGTTTTTGAAATAAAGGGTACACTTCTTGAATCATGTACAATAACATAATACAATGTTTAAAGATCTATTTGATACCGGTTATGAAGAAAAATATTCAATCGGAAGGGATTTCACATCAGTCGCGTCCTTAAGACAATGCGTTAGGCTATAAGGTGTGTGTGCAATTGGCCTCACTACATGGAACCCTGAAGGTTTCCGAGAGGGATGCAACTGACAACATCGCTCCGTGATAATAGATGATGATAAGGCAATAAGCTTAAAATCCCCTCCAGTACACCAACAGCTTTATTGAAAAAAAATTGGCAAAACTTATTGGTCTCATAGTTCAAGTTGTCGATTCTTTTTTGTACGAATCTGTAAAATTTAACACGTTTGCCGTATAGTAAGTAGATGTATGGATTTATTGGAGTTCTTTATTTGATTTGGGTTGTTATGACGACCGTGATTTATGGTTTTTATGATGTAGGTTTTTGTATTTTTTACCTTATTTTCTACCGCATGCAAAGAGCGGTGGGAGGGCGGTGCTCTTTGCACGCTGCACACAGCACGATACGTAGTGATACTAGTCAGGTGTCGGGACTAAAAAGAAAATATTATTTTTTAACATAGTAAAAAGCTATGCAAAAGTATCAGATTCTAACATCTTAGTTGGATATTGACATCTAAATAGCAGCGTAGGCAGTCCACGTACTCTAGATTGATCTACGAGAATCTGGGACTCAAACCCCCATAGATAACTAAGCTACCGAAAACAATGCTAGAACGTAGTTGAAGTTAGAGAAAGCTTTATTTAATTATTACGAGAGAATCACGTAGCAGTAAAGGTACTCCATCACTGCGGGCATTCACTTGTAATGTAACATTATTACAAGTAAAAAACAAACATTCGACTCATAAGGTGAGCGCTGTATGTACCTTATACTCTAAACTGTAATATTACATTACACGCGAATGTGAAGTGCTCGTGTGAAGGGAGCACATTAATACTTTAAAATTCAAGAAGTTTCTTTCCCTTCAAACCTATTTAATACTTTCTTAATTAATAAATATTTCCCAAAATAAATGATACCCACACCAGTTGACAAATTAAATCTTCTCTTATTAAACCAGCCATCTTCATTAAAATTTCGCAGAAAATTTCATCAAAACTTTTATAATTAACAAAGTATTACGGGAAGTACTATTATTTTACCAATTGAGCAGTGCCTATATTGAAGGAGGTCTATAGGGAATGGAGACTGGAGTTAATACAAATAATTAA
Organism: Idaea dimidiata; assembly: GCA_949358125.1. Classification (NCBI taxonomy): domain Eukaryota; kingdom Metazoa; phylum Arthropoda; class Insecta; order Lepidoptera; family Geometridae; genus Idaea; species Idaea dimidiata. The sequence goes on from OX442328.1 coordinate 16,780,088, forward strand.
TAGTAGACGAGGTAGCTCTTCTCTTATAAAAATATATTATTAATATTATATATGTGAAGGGGTGTAAGTTAGTTATCATCCGATAGGAGCCGGGCGAAGCTCCTACGGGCCTTTATGCCTCGGCGGCGCCCTAATCCTTGTGGCAAATTTCCATAAAATCCGTTCTTCTGCAAGTGGACTTGGGCTCAAAAATCTTAGTGGACCCCACCTACATATTATATTATTTGTACCATAAGTATGTGTAAATACGTGGACTGGATAATACACTGGCTTCTTCTTACCCCGAAATTCTCGCAGGATCGGGATTTACGCGACTAGCACCACGGGGCGCAGCTAGTTGAAAATAAAACAAATAAAAGAGCTTAAGAAACTGTTAACGCCTACGTTAACATCCGCCGCTGTCACTGTCAGGTGACAGGTGACAGCGGCCATTGCGGTTGGCACCATTAGCCGCCGCTAGCGCCGCTTCGGTTGGCAGCAATGCGAGCAGACAAGCGCTCGCGTCACCGCGTCGAACTCCACAACCTCACTTCTGGATGGTCATCCGTCTTCGCAACAACGTTAATTCAACTCAAGAAAACGACGCCTAAACATAAGATCTTTATAGAAGAAGTAAATTCATATCAACCAACAAATCTTCTTTTATTGAGAGAAACACATTCAACAGAAACAATAATCATCATACAAATGACTAGATATATTTTTTACAATAACACCACAAGTTAGCTCTTTAATGAGAAGTTGTTAAGTTCATTCATTAAAACTTAAGTTTCTCTATTTTACCGGTATCCATTGTTTGTTTGAACAGTTCTGCTACGTAATCATGATGCCGTGACACTAGAGATAATAAGTTTTGTTAGAAGTTAAAATTAAATTCATGGTTGCTGAGTTCTTGGCGATGACTTCGACTAAAGATTGTCACTTTAATACTAACTGTGGTTATACCATAGTCTTAACGCTGTTGAACCTTGGTCACTTTGTAAGGAGAATTTGGCGAAAATGATCTGAAGGATTTAAAAAGTGATTGATTATTGTTTGAGTGGGCTTTTAAGATGCCGCATCGACTAGTTATGGTCTATTTTGGCAGCACTTTTATAGTTTGTTACTATTGCCGTTGAGTCTACAATGTAATGTTGTGTACTAACTTCATTTTAGGCTTGGGGTAAGACGCCACGGAAGCCTACTTCTGATAGCAAATTTCCTATGCTTTTGGACCGTGGTGAGTCATAGGACTTGTCGGTTTTCTCATAACGTTTTCCTTCACCGTAAGAGCAATCCTCCTTGCACTTATATTTATTTAAAAAAAGACCAAGGTGCGTATTTGGCCTGGATTTTAAAAGTAAACCCGCAGTCTAGACACAAACATTTACCTATATACCTATATACTAAATAGGATAATAATAACGCCTGACTTTGAAATCAAGTGACATTTTTCTTTCTCGGTGTGGCAGGTGAGACGCTGGTGATTGGATTTTTTTGTGACGAAAAATTTTCAAATCAGTCTAGAAAACAGAAATCTTCCTGAATCACCATAAAAGAAGCAAGATAGTATTTTAAAATCAACACGCTTAAATTTGAAGGGTGTAGTTATGTGAATTGGACGAATACCTATCCACAAACAGTATTTAGCTACTTTTATAAGTTAAGTCCTTTATGTCTCTTAAATTATCAGGTACCTACTTGAGTAGATTAACTTGACGAGTAGTAAGTAACATGTGTAAGAGCAGCTTCTTTTGCAACTGGTTAAGAAAATGGTTGTTATAGGTTTAAAGCTTTCCATAGTGCCAAATTTAAGAATATTTAAATTTAGATGTTAGATTTAATTGTTATTTTATTTACATATAAGTAAGTGCCTACTTAAGTTAGAAATTGACAAACTTTTGATACCTTTACCACTTTTTCTATGCCACCTTAATGTACAAAGTTATTTAGTACATTTTCTTGATTCATCTAAAAAATGCTTTCGTGCTGAGTCATCCTATTTAACCGAGAAGGTATTTTTAAATCAACACGCCTCAGTCTAAAAATCGCAACTTGTGAATTTTGTGAATACCTACTCTGCCCACGCCAGGTAGTCTTTTGTTCAATTTGTTTTAGCGAATTCTAAAAACCTTTCATAAACCAAGATTACAGTTTTACGTCAAGACTTGAAAAATACGAGGTTTCGGCTAAGCTCTCTGAATTACCTACTCCTTACTTCTTCGTATAAAACGATTTTTTTATTTAAATGTATTTGTACCTATTGGATTAAAGTCTATTTTAAGTAGGTATATAGAACCAGTAAACTTAACCTTTTTGTCGTTCAATAAACTTTTATATTTAATACAGTTTTTTTAATACGATAGGTGAGCATTTGACCACTATCTCACCTAATGGTAAGTGGTTATGTGGTCTGAGATGTGGCACGCTCAACTATAAGAAGAAAATCGGCAGTGGATTAGACCAGACTTTCTTCTGACACTGACAACTCTAATAGCACCACACTAAAATGGTGTTGGTCAAAATGAGACATTTTGATAATAGTTTTTTAGTTGTTTTAAAAAATAAAGTAAATTTTGAATAAAAAATATCCCGACTAATTTAAAAAAACAACAGATACCTACTTAACTAAAAAAATCTTTTTTTTAAGTTGTTTTTTTTAATTTGGTATTTTTTTATTTTATTTTTTTAGCTGAGTGACATAGCGGCGATTCAGCGACGACTTAAAGAGATGGTAGGGCGGATGTTATATAACCATTTTTGTTAAACATCTAACTTGGACAGTTACTATTTTATTTTCTAATTGAACTTATTACAGTTTTTCTTCTGTTTTCGCGATTTTGTATTCAATGACGTTGTATTGAAATATTGTTCCAATGCCTTGCAGACTTTTCAGTGTCTTTACAGACACAAACACACAAGTAAATTGAGATGTAATTTGTCATTTTATTGTTCTAATAAATTACTGTAAACCGCCTTGTCTAATATTTGTCCCAAAACGGACCTGAACTTATTACTTATATTGTTTTTATCCACAAATGGGTTACAAACGTCGTGTAAGTAATACATGTAAATGACTGATTACCGTCCTCGGGTTTTAAATACCATTGTCTTCTGATTGGATTCAAGCAGTGCCTTAGCGGTAATTACCCGTATTATTCACTTTAAAATTGATAATTACGATATGATACTGCCTACTCTACGATAAGTACACTTTATCATAGAGTAGTAATAATACGTAGGTAGAAATCTGTTATATTTTTTAAGAAATGCGTCTCCTTACAGTGTTTATTGAAGTCTATATTGATGGGGCGTCTGATAAGTTTAACCTAGGATAGGTGCTACCGAGAACAATTTGTGGTTATAAAAAATTCGTGGCGGAGAAGCCGATCGTAATCCATTGCATATATGTAACTGTAGCCGATTCTGTGAGATTTTTTCTACCACAAATAACAGGAAGTCTGTGGAGAAATTTTGCTTTGAGGTTCTTGACAAAATATAAATGGAAAGCCTCCAAAATAAACAAAACATTCCAAAACCTAAAACCAAATCGTTTAAGCGACTACATGTTTTGCAAGTTTTAAATAGCAAAAACCTAACAAAAGTTTACGAAACCATTTACGCAAAATCACCTCCAAAAATAACTTTCCTACCTACAGACTATCTACACAATTTTTTCAATACGACAATAAACACAAGTGCAAATTGATTCGCTTTCGTCTTCAAACGTTCAATACCTACTAAGAGACGTCATTACTTTAAACGAGCGAAGACGCGTGATTTATATGTTCGTCTATCTGCCTTCATAAGATCGCAATCTCTCAGAGAATTCCAATTACAGAGATGCGTGATAGGAATACATTTTTACCCACTTTGTGAAGTTCTTGGGGTTTTATTCTCAAATTGTAGAGATTGTTTCGATAATTGAAATAATGTGAACTCGATTATTTATTAATAAACCTAATACCCAACTTTCATGTGTCTAACTCTAAAACAAAAAGTTTCATACAAAACTTTTTTGGTGTGATTTTGAAAAGTCCGTTCTTATTCAGCAGCTACGTTCTAAAAGGAACCCGTATGCAAAATTTCAGACTTTCACTACTTGTAGTTTCTAAGATTTCGTGATCAGTAAGTGAGTTAGTGATTTCTTCTTTTATTAATATAGATTTTTTTATTTATTATTTTTTATATAGTTTATTTTTAATTTCCAAAAAATTTCAGCAATTTGTAATACTACAGCAGAATACTGTATTTATTTCAGTGTATATTTAACGGATGTATATCAGCAGCCTTTTGAGATCCGATCTCAATGAATCTTATATTATTAAAAAACTATTATCATTATTACAAATCTAAGAATTTTCGCACAATTGTAGAATTATAATTTGTTGTATGGTTTTCGCGATTTTGCATATTAAATTGTAGAATTGCGATTTAATTGCAGGATTGTAAGAAAATTCTTATAAGTAGGTACTACTTTTAGTTATAAATAAATATTGAACAAATTATACACAGCGCGCTGTCTAGCCCCAAACCAAGCACTAGGCTTGTACTATCAGTTCTAGGCAACGGATATACTACACATTATACTTTTTTCTGTAAATTCATAAATATGATACATAGAAAACACCTAGAACCAAACATTTGTGATTAGCAGAAATATTTGTCCGCGGTGGGAATCGAACTCGCAACTTTCTGGGTTGCAGAGGCCGTCAAGTATGTGTATGCTTTTACGAAACATTCATGGTAACTTGTATCCAACACAAGACGTCTAAACTATGTTTTTAACGAATATTTTTATTAGAAATATTTTTAAAGGAAAAATCCATCTTCAAAAATTCACTTGCGGCGAGATTTGAACTCGCGTCCCTGGATCAATATTCCAGTGCCTATACCGCTCGGCCACGCAAGTGCGTGTACTTGCGTGTACTTCTAGTAAATATGCCTTGAGCAATAAAAACAAATTTACGGAATATTTTTATATTAATAATACACCTCTTTCTCTAGTCAGGAGTTAAAATTCACTTCTTTGTCATGTACGAAAACGCGCGTAGCAACAGAAATAAAACAACTCTTTTATTCAGTCGATAAAAACATAACTGCGAAAATTAAGGCAAGGAGTTTTTTGCGGAGCGCCCTGAAGTGTAACTTATCTATTGTTTTCAAGATCGCCCTTTAAATTTGGTTAAAATAATTCTACCGTCATTTTCATTCGGTACGCACTGTAGGCGGTAGGCAGTTATTTTAATTGCCCATCTCATTGTTTTTTACTCTTTGTTTTAAATTTATTTATTGTGATTCTGTGGCTTGGACGGTTGGTGTTATCCGTTGAGAGTAATAAAGTCCTTTTAATTGAGAATGATTATTTGTACCTACTACTTAACTTCATTATTGTTGTAATGTAATCACGTCCTGACGTTTTACCTGCTGAAAGTGCAAGAATAAAAGTAGTTTATATGCATTGATTTCAACCTTAACAGTAGATACGGCATTAGACGGAAGATATTTGAAGATTATTTAACGTTTTTTTTTTCTGTGCTTATTTGCAATCAGTCGCAGACTATAAGCAAATTTGTTCTGTGTTGCTTATCATGTGCAAGGAGCTCCTCAGTAGGAGGCACCTCATCATTCACCATCTGTCACCAAGTTTTGTATGTCATAGCGTTTCAGTCGTTTAGAGTAGCTGATGGTTGCCAACGCGGTAGCTAGGTCGTTTGGATGATTTTCCAATCGGGTTTTGTATTTGTTCTTTTAACGTTTTTGACTCCATCTTAGCACCCGCAGCTATTGTCATTCTATTTTTACTATAGTATTTACAATATTGCCAGTGCTGCAACGACTTTTTATGTTTATTCGCCTTAAATATGGATTATGTTTAAGACTTCACCTATATTTCTTTTTGTTTTTATAGCTCAAGGCATTTCAAACTTAGAAATATTTAGTTAGTTAGCCTTAGTTGCTAAACAATTAGCAAGGAGAGGTATGGCCGAAAAATTATAACACGACTCGTGATTCTTGTGTAGCTCAGTGGTTAGAGCAGTCGCCTGGTTAGCGAAAGTATGCAGGTTCAAATCCTGTTATGGGGATTTTTTGGAAATATATTTCCTTGCTAAAAATATTTCTAACTTCACCTATAGTTACTATAGTTCTTAATATCTCAATACCTACCAATGTGTTATTCCGAATCTCCAGACTATCTAGATTGGTACATACTGGAATCAATCTCAAGCACATATAATAATAATGCACATAATAATACACATGAATATTATAAACTCACACGATTCGATCTCATAATTATATTTCCCGGGTCTTATTCGCGTATTATGTTTGATTGAGGTTAATCGAAAAGTAGATATAAATTTTGTTTCATCTGTATTATAATTATATTTCGAGAGTCTTATTCGCGTATTATTTTTTTTAATTTCTCTTACCTGAAACGTCGAGGTAAGATAATTTAACAATAATAATACGCGAATAAGACTCTCGAAATATAATTATTATACAGATGAAACAAAATTTATATCTACTTTTCGATAACCTCAATCAAACATAACAAAAATCTTAAAGCGAGGTTCTCGTTGAAATTTCCGAAATCAACCTTTGTTTGATTCAATGGTAAGTTAACATAAACTCATTTTTTTGGTCGCGTGAATATATACGAGTATATCGTAGTTGAAAAAACCCAAAGAGGAAATGTTTGGTTAAAACACGATAAAAGCAACTTTGCTCGATAAAAGAAAAACTCAGAAAATATAAATATTTATTTGTCTGTATTCAGAGAATATTTACTATTTAAAAAAAATTATGGTAGATAATATTGGACTTTTATTTATAGATGTAAAAAAAGTAGTTTCGTATGTATTAACATTTATAAAAGATGTAAAACAAAAAATATGTTAAACAATTTGATAATATAAATATTACTATCGTATTTTGCTGTGTAGCGTCCGGCGTCCAAGGCAAAGGAATTTTACTCGGTACTGCAACTGGCCCTTAAGTCAACACCGTATTGATAACCATTAAAAAGTATTTATTTTACTTAAAGGCCTACACATATTAAAAACTTTTATTAATATGTATTTTTTTAACGGCCAACTTTGTTACAAGTAGGTATGTATCGAGCTCCGTAGCACTATTCGTAGCTATGCGCTACGAAGGCTTTACAACCGCTACAGCAGGTGCTACAGGCATTGTAGCAATGGTTATTATTACCCATTTACATCTATTTTATCAAAAATAACACAGGAAACTACCTTGTTACCTGGCAAATTAAAAAGTCAAAAATCACGCGATTAATACCCGGGAAATAAAAAATTATAAGTTACAATCGTGTTATTTGAAAATAAGGTAGGCAGGTAGGTAACCTAACCTATGCTAGACAATTGTTGGTCTGTAGTCGAAATCAGTAAAATCGGCTGACATTAAGTTGCATCGTCTGCTAGCTCCCTAAAAACTTTGTTACAAATAGGATAATGAGAACTGACGGCTGTATCAAAAGTTGTACAAACTTTTACATATCGTTGCTTGAATTTTTATTATGTTTTCGTAATTTTATTAAGGAGAGTCGTGGATGTCGGATAAAGTTTTAGGTACGTAAATTTGTAATGACGTCTAATTTGTGTTAAGTGAGTTTCGTCTGAAATTGTTTTTGGAATGCTCGCCTACTGTCACCTTGGTCTACTATCCTTCTCACACAGAATTGTAAATCATCCAACCGTACCTTTTAAGATGACGAGGTGATAATTTTGGTAGATTTGGAAAATATAACTTAAAAAATTCACTCGCGCGTATTTTTAGTAGAAATGCCTTAAGCAATAAACAAACAAATTACGTCAATTGTTGGTATTTAATTTAGGGACATTATGCCTCCGTTTTGGTACTTTTGTTTACACAATTACTTACCTTCACAACTCCTTAAAACATAGATTTTCATTTTACAAAGAAACGGGCTGGCTTTATTACACGACTGCAAAAGGAAGTGTTATGTTTGTTGAAATTGTTTTTCCTGGATTTATACTAATGGAGATTCTTACTAAGTATTTAATACAGTTTTACCTAATGAGCAAGTTCGTATGTATGTCTAAAGGTCTGTATGTAAGTAAACGGATGTCGGGAATAACACATAAGCTAGTTTTATCTCAATATTCCCGCGGGAAAGAAACAGCTAGTATTTGATAAATAACTTTGATGCATCATAATTATTACATGACAACAGGAAACGCATAAACATAAAGCATTGACTTTGCTTTGAACTAGTTTCAATCATTTATGTAGAGTTCGTAGCCGTAATACCAACTATCGATTTATTGTCAAATATTTCAAGACAGATTTGTAGTATAGTAAGGAAGGATGTCGAAACAGAATTTGTAGCATCGTGATTGTGATTGATGAATCTCTGATTCGAGTAAAGCAACATTGCCGTTAGAACGAGAAAAACGGCTTCTATCCTTTTCTAGCGGCACTTAGCGTTCCGTACCCAGGATAGTAATAATGAACCTATGCGTCATTGAAATTGTGATAAAAGTCGAGTCCACCCATAGGGTTGTTTGTGAATACGGATAAAAGAATGTTAGTTTTATGAACCGTAATATAACAGATAATGTATAGTATAACAACAAATACAGACGGCCTCTGTGGCGCATCGGCTGAACGCCTGACTGCAATGCAGAAGGCTGCGGGTTAGATTCCCGTCGGGTGCAAATATTTATGCTTAAAAATAAATGTTTGTATCTGGTCTGGGTGTCTTTCTATGTATAATATGTATGTATTTACAAAAAAAAAGTATTACATGTAGTATATCCGTTGTCTAGTACCCATAGTACAAGCCTAGTGCTTAGTTTGGGGCTAGATTGCGCTGTGTGCAATGTAGTGAAATATTTATACAGAAAAAAGAATAAAATAAATATTCAAATGGTGCCCATACAGAAGTGTATTTAGTGATATTGTTACGATATCATTTGTGCGCGAGTCCATGGACTCAACTACTTGAGCTACCGGAGCTCCTTGATATACTTTGTTAAAGGCTGATTTATACCCAGCCAGTGACTAGAATGAAGTCCAGTTCCATCTGCTAGATATTCGTTTGTATAGACCCTACACCCCGTTCCCGCGGAAATATCGGGATATAATGTAACAGTATTTTGTCCCGAGAAGAAGAGATGTAAAAGCAGATAAGCGGACCTTGGGCTTTCTTAGAGAGATGCAACCGGTGACAATGATGATTCTGATATTTACAAAGTCACTCCGCCCGCGTAAGGGAACGTCGTTTTATTTATTATTTAATAAAGAATAGATTATTTAACTGACATAGAAACTTTTAAAACATTTAAAACACACCAATAATCACTAGAATTGTCTAGCGTGCGAAAAAGTCTTTCAATTCGAAGACTGCGCATGCATAGTCTTACTACTCGTAAATTTATGTGAAGCATAAATATATAATAGCATAATATACTTACTAAAAAGCTGGTTAGCTCGAGTTGCGACTTCGTAACCGCTAAAACAGTATTTCTGGTTTAATATGAACTAGCTGTGCCCCGCGGTTTCACCCGCGTAAGTCTCGTTCCCGCGGGAATATCGGAATAAATATTGTGTTATTTCCCGCATCCGGTCTACCTATATTCCAAGTTTCATCGCAATCGGTTCAATTGTTTTCGCGTGAAATAGTATAACAAAGTCACATACAGATATACATACAAACTTTCGCGTTTATAATATTAGTAAGATTATATTGCTAATTATGTAAAACTGTATTAAATAAAATAAATAAATAAATTCTGTGACCAACACACAGCGCCATCTAGCCCCGTGGTAAGCTGCTAAGCTTGTGTTACGGTGACTAGACTACTTATATTTACTTTTCTTTTGTACATACATACATAGAAATACCAATATTAAGGGCATCTGCAATTTTTTTTTTAAACCCAAATTATCAGTCACCCATCCAAGTAATGTTAATGACCGAGGAGCTCAATGGCCTAGTAGCGCTCGTTGATCTTCTATTATAGTGCTAGTAAAGCGACGCCTGTACCCATATTATCTATCCAGTAGATGTCTGACAACAGTTAGAAATTGACAGGCACTATACAGTACATTGCTGTTTTCACGTAACGTGATTATTACCGGTGATCACCTCAAATCAGCAATGTACTGCCTGTCATTTTCCACTGTTGTCAGATGTTAACATCTTACTTTAATATTATAAACGCGAAAGTTTGTATGGATGTATGTTTGCATGTATGTGAGTTTATTACTCTTTCACGCGAAAACTACTGAATCGATTGCGATGAAACTTATATAGGTATCTGGAGACCTGGAATAACACATAGCTACTTTTAATCCCGATATTCCCGCGGGAACGGGACTTACGCGAGTAAAACCGCAGGGCGCAGCTAGTATTAGATAATATGGCTACTGGTTGATTGCTATCAATCAGATATTATAATACTTAGATCTATGTGGATGTATGTTTGTTCACCGCCCTACAGATGTGTCGTACCTTCTCCGAGTTTAGGATCTCAAACTTTGTTTTACATTATAATCTCGCATCTTTTTACAACCCAAGTCGGCAACAATTTTAAAGAAATTTCTTTTGTGTGGGATATTTTTACAGTTAACTACATTAAACTTTGTCAAGGTTTTATCTTATAAACACATATAAATTATATAGTTGGTAAGTTATCAAATAGGTTTCGGATGCCTTTCAGACGATTTATCAGCCAAAAAGAAATTTTATTGACTCTGGAGTTTGTGTTGTTTGCGTCTCCATCAGTCGTTGTGCTTAGTTATCCCATACACCGTGACACCTAAACGTGCTTAAGAAGTAACCACTTTGTGAGAGGTTTCAGTTGCGGCTGCGGTAACCCGCTGCGAAATATCTTTTAATCCCAATCTATCTATTAAATTAGGTTATTATTATATATTATCTAATCTATTACGTCCGTATATAGTCCTAAGAGGGAAAATAAACAAAGTTCCTCATTTCAACATTTTACAATTTATTTAGGTAATTTTTTCAAAGTTTTCGTCAATTTACAATGACAAGTTCTGGTAAAATAAAAATGTATACAGATACAACTGTACGTACAATTACTACTTATTAAAAAATAGTTATGTCAGCTGAGAAGATCAACTTTTAAACTGTAATTTCAAAGCGTACCCACTACCCATGGAACTAAGAAGACGCTCTCTCAAAATTATATACTGAGACTTGAATCTGCACTACACCCTTCATGATACATGCATAACGCAAAGGACGTAAGACACAAATTTTATTGGGAGCATTGAGTCTTGAAAAGAAAAAATAACTTTTCAATTTTTACTGAAAGAATACTCAATCCTACTCTAAATAAAAACAGCGGTCATCAACAATTTTTCATTAAAATTTCAATTTTAGTTCAATGGGTAGCTTACAAAATAAATGTTCGTAGTAGGTACGCAAAATAAATTAATATTCACAAGCAAAATTACGTGACACAATTTTAATAAAGTTACAACTAAATTAAGTCGACCCTTTTCAAAAACTATAACGTCGACTAAACTATAACATCCCAACTAATATTATAAATGCAAAAGTTTGTTAGTATAATATGTTTATTAGCTCTTCACTTGGAAAATTAAATGATATGACTCAAAGTACTGCAGAAAAACGTACGAAAGTTGTCCATAACATTTTTAACATAAATTTTCTATCTGTTTTCGCAATGATGGATTAAAACTCATGTAATTTTGCGGTTTTAATCGCGTTGCTTTACGTGAGCAATACGGTCTGGAAAGACTTCGAAACATAGGGCGTTGCCAAATGATCAATATAATAAAAGCAACGGGATTCTAACCGAAAAATCAGTGTAATTTCCAACACAGGTTTAATACTTAGATAACTCATACGTTTTTTTTTATAATACTGTGTGTTTCAGGTATTATTTCAATTTAATATGTGAACGTTTCGATATTGTTTAAATAGTCTTTAAAGCAAAGAAGTCAAAACGTCAAACTATGAAATAAAAATGGATGATCCGAGAAAATGAGACCTATTATTAATACATTTTTAATTTTGCCGTACACAGGAAAAACCGGGCGGCTTCATTTATAAATTCTTACTAAATAATGTATTCACAGTTACAAGATTATTTTAGACAGGTCTATATACAATTTAGGCCAACTAACATTATTATGTAGTTTTAGAAACGCTACACTATCTTAATAAGTATCTAGATATTACTATTTTTGATATACTTACTTATAGTAATATTTTATGTCAAAAATCGTAGAACCATTATGTATTGTTTGATAAAACTAATTTGAAAATACAAGAAAATATGGTAGGTACAATGTTTTATTTTATCCATAATTATATGATTGTAATCAAAACCGTTGTTTAGAATGTTTATTATGATTCAATTTATAATAATATAAAATGCTTTCAATTTAGGTCATTTTTTCAATCTAGATAAAAAATATATTTGTCTAATACAAATAACACCACATCTTTTAAAAAGAAATCAAACTTCAAAGGCTTTCTTTATTTGTGTTCGACAGATCATATTTATTTAGAGATTGAAAAATCAACCCTTAAGTGACTTAACTTATTTATTTATAATATTTGATTGTTAGTAAAATACAACTTAGAATTTTATTTATTTGACACGTTATTGTTCCAATTTAGATCTAAGTTAATGAAAATGTTTTTTTAGTTATTTTACAATTAAATGAATGACTCTACTACGGTAACCAGTTTAGCATTAACAACACAACTTTTTTTATTTATTAACTAAAATAACTATTTTAATTTTAGTTGTATAATAAAAACGCGTACCTAATAAAATAACAGTGAAATGATGACAACAATCAAAGTCTCCACCACCTTTTTCTAAAAATGACTAGACATTTTTTTAATCATTTGTTTTGGCTCAAAATATAAGCGTGTGTACTACGTGTTCATAATTACTGAAGGGTTGGCCACCCCTGACACTTGGCTTGAACACTGGTTCTGCGCTTGACCTGCTTTTGGCACTAACACGAGTTGCTCCAAGTCTCCCTGTGGAAAAAAAAGGAATTTAAGACATTTAAAAAGTTTTTTTAATGAAAGAAGCAGTGAATAACAATAAAAACTTCGGTTCAGAAAATCAAATAGTAATTGAAAAGTCATTATGTTAAAACAATTTTAACTTATAAAATATCGTTTATAAATTTAGTCGATTTGTTTTTATTTTAAATAGAATGGATTATTTTGGGTAGATTAATATTACCTACTTATTTTAGGTAATGGGGAATTTCGAACCCACTTTCTTGGTGTATAATGTATAATCTCCAAATACTTTATCTAGGACCAACAGTTAAGGCTATGATTCGTTGATTATTTTTATGTCAAGTAGTCGGTCAGTCGAAACAGGACTTTGAATTTAATTTGTATGTAATAACTTAATGTATGTATGTTTAATTTGTTTGTAGATACAAAAACGACACGTCCTTGTAAGATCACTCTCAAAAATGTAGGTAAACATGTTATTTGAAAGAAATAGTAGTAATTTTATTACTTTGAAGGCCAACAGGAAAAGAGATCCAAAAATAACCTCTAAAATACCAAGTCGAAGGCTAAGTAGGTATATAAGAAACGTGACTCAATTTAGGTTGTTGCCACAAAGGCAATGCCACTTCTATCGAGTGGCAGGAACACGGTCGAAATATCTGAGTACACGGTATGAAGTTATAAATAGGTATGTTACTACGTAGGCAGAGTACGTAGGTATCTTAAGTGTTAACACAACAAAATATAATGAGGGTGTCAATTGGCACGTGCGAATTCGTGATTTTTTTGCCCTTGAGCGGTGTTGGTCTAGTGGTAGATATCCCGACTTTCATTCCGAAGGTCGTGGTTTCGAATCCCGGCCGCTTACCAGTGTCTTTTAAAGAAAAAAATATGTGCGCTATTAACATCGCTCTTACGGTGAAGGAAAACACCGTAAGGAAACCCACGGCATATATGCCGTGGGTTTCCTTACGTGCGTAATTATAATCACGCACAAGGCCCAGGCCCTATTAGTAGGGCTAATTGCGGAAACACACAGTTAAAAACTTTAATTTTACCCTTTTTTTTGTATATTGCCAGTAGTTGGGCCAATCAACTTCTCATTAAATTAGTGTGAAAATTTCAAAATACTAAGTTTATTTATTTAATAAAATATTCGCATTTAGTTTTGAAACGTCAGCAAACTACCGTGTATTTGAAATGCGACCTCCAATGAGAAGAAGACACAGGAACTCATGGGATATTTTAGCAATGATCTTGTGATTAACATTGTCGCATATTTAGAACTATACAGTGGGACTGGAGCAATAATCTATATGTATTATGTACCCAATAAAATCTTTTCTAACATTACAAGTACGAGAGTAACTTTGTCCGTGTGTTAAAATTAATGTATAAAAGTTCAGAGTCATATCTAAAGTCACAGAACCACCCCAACGACCAACAATATCGGATGCCCTGCCCTGGGTGGGACCCATCTCCGGAGCTCTGCGGTGTCAATATCTTTCTTTCATCTCCCTTCCTACACTCTAGAATTCGATTATAAAATTCGTAGGTATAAATGTGGCATAAGTATTGTTTTCATCAGCATTCCAACTATAATGACAATATAATTTCTTCTATGGTATACGATTTTAAACTAACATGGTTATTTTCACTACTAAAACTACTTATTAACGGGGTATTTACCATGCTTAATAATTTATTCGCGGAGCTCGATATTTCGCAAGTAATTTCAACCGGTTGAACTGACGGTCAACTGGTTGAAATTACTAGCGAAATATCGAGCTCCGCAAATAAATTATTAAACATGGTAAATACCCCGTTAATAAGTAATTCTTCTATGGTTTCGCGATTTTGCATAATAAAACACTTTACCAACCACCTCAACCTTGAAAAAGCCAACTGTAAAGTTGTTGAAGGCTCAGTCGGTTAAAAATCATGAATAAAACGCGATTAAACCCGATAAATAAAGTGTTTTATTATAATGACAATATTCATCGCAGTCGTAATTCAAATATTAAGTATGTATAGAAGAAGGTCATACTTTATTTTTATGATTGCCTACGCACATTTATACAAGCAATTGTGGCAAACAATTTGTACCTACGTGGCGCCTACAAATGGAAAGAAAATGTATTTTTTGCGAATTCAGATCAGATTTGCTGGGATAATTAGATTTGGGCTTAGTTTTTTTGGCAATCTTATCTGAAATATAGATAAAGGAAAATAGGTTTCGGGAATCGGGGAATTTTATTCAAAGAAAAATAAGCGTTTAAGCTCACTTAAAATTAATCCGAGATTTTTATTAGATTCCAGTAGGTAATCAAATCGATTATATTTTGTATACCTAATATCTTTTTAACCGACTAAAGGAGGAGGTTATCTATTCGGATGTACGTTTTTTATTAGTTAACCTTAATTTATGTATTAATTAGAGAATATCACAATAGACCAATGATCGAATACTAAAATTCCACTTAAACTATGAGAGCTACTTAAATAATTGACCAACTTCTAAATTCCAAATGAGTATGGCAATTTTTAAGTTTGAGAGCTGCTTATTTGTTTAAGTAGTCTTAAAATTTTGAGTAGTAGACATAATCTCGTAGTCCAGTGAACAATATTGAAAAATATCGTTCGTGAGGTTAATTTAGTGACCATGTACAGAATAACCCCATTACACTGTATAAAATATTCTTAAAGAAAACCAAACAAAACGTCTACCAAATACGTTTGTTTGGTATAAGAAATAAATTTGGTATTAATTCAATGTATATTCATAATTAAGTTTATATATATGATTAATTACCTAGGCCTTAATTTTTTAATAAACTCAAGTGATAAAAAAATAACTCCAGACGTTCTTTTCTAAGTGTCCTTTATAAATATTTGCTCTGTTGAACACTTGCTCGCTCAAGTTGTAGGTGAGGCCAGACAGGGTCATAAGCACGTATAAAAGTTAAGTATATAATTAATTAACAATAAAACTTATATTAAGTGTTAAATTAAAACTGCAAATTAAACATATTTAAATTAGGTGTTAATAGTATTATCATTCTTCTATAAAAATCTCTGAATATTTATAGTCAGCCAACAAACCACGCAATATTGTATTAGCCACTAAACAAAACATGTTATGAGGGTGATGATTTAGGCCGAAAGGGGTTGTTTTAGGCATTTAAATGTAAAACTTTTATTTACATTTTAATTTTCGACTTTTGAAAATACTTATCTTCAATGTATGCATGCTACTGTAAATACAACTTCAAGCATCAAATTGTAGTATTTGTCTAAAAAATTAACAGGTGAGCGACTATTTTTTAATATTAGGAGTTTTAGTTCCTATTAAGTGTAGCTCGCTAACATCTATAATCACATAGGAGCAAAATACTCTGCGACTACAAACAATTCCCCACTTTTATCTGAAGTCAATTAAAAAAGAACTCAACGACGTTGAAGCGGTGTTGAAAACCTCCCTTGATGACGACAATGCCATATTATTACACTCTGACGCTTGTTCAATTTCGTCAGTATGTGCCTACTACCCGTAAAAATAATAAAGTATTTACTTACAGAGAACAGATAACCTATAATAAGGTCGGCGTCCCTCGGAGTGTCAAGGGCGTCTTTCTCAAGCACGTCGGTCCTTAGCCAATGACAGTCCACGTACGCTCGAACTGTGTTGTCGTCATGAACACTGTTAATAGAAAAAAAAAACATAGATAGATTACTATATTAAATATTAATATTTAGTTTTTAGTCCCGATACCTGATATTATAGATAGATTAAACAAATATTGGGCAAGTGTGTACCTTGCCGTAGCAGGTGCAATGTAGAATATCATAGTTTCCATAAAATAATACAATGAAATTAAATGAAAAATGCTTTCTAGATAAAAATAGAGTGTTTTAACAAATTTCTGCCCTGTCCCTAAACATGGGTGACCTGTACGTCAGGAGACAGTCTCTTCCATGTACTTAGGTCTGTACGAAACCATCAATAAAATAATTAATGTCATTAAAATTATACTGAATTTGGTAACCGATATTATGATGAGTCGACGACACAGATTGCAATTCCGTTTTTTTTTCCGATCTTCTCCATGTTTTGGAAAGCACGTTAAGTAGTTCGGTTACTATCTCTGCTACAGCAAGGCAGTCTTGGGGTCAGATTATAGGTCCTATAGCAACCTGAAAACTCTGACACCTAGGTGAGCCACACCACTATACGAAAAGAAAAAAAGAAAAATTTCGAAAAGTCGTTACAACTTATAACTTAACTACCTATGTTTACCAATTCCATTAACAGTTACGTAGGTACTGTACATGTAGTTGTCAATGGAATTGGTACTAAAATTTTACTTTTTGTACTTAATAAGAAAAAAATATAAATCATGTTTTCACATCATAAAGGACTTAGTAAATACCTTCGACTTTGATACTTTTTGATTGCTAAACTAATATTTCAAATAACTTTTCTAGACAATCATCTAAGAAAAAAAAAACTGTGGTACTGAAGAAGCTTAATTCGTTTTCTGAAAGAAACTATGAGTATATCCTATTAGTTTGTCAGTGAAGGAAAACATCATTATGTTCTGATATTTGGTACTTAAGGAGTTTTGTCTAAGAGCTCGTTCTTACAGCAAGTTTGTTCGGATTATTCTGATATATTATGTTCTTTGTGTCTCATTAAATAAGGTCCATGTAAGGTCCACCAAGGAGACTGTCGCTATGTAAGGATCCTTTCTGACATAGCGACAGTCTATACTAACGTATAGAAGAAAACACTATCTAAACAGCTCTCTACGCATTAATATGCGCGGAGAGCTAAAATTTGGATAGTGTGTTCTTTATATACTAGGAATTCGATAAGAAATGTTTTTTTTAATTCCCACAAGATCGGGTCATATGCAAGTAAAACCGCAAGACACAGCTAGTATGCAGTATAAAAGGTATATTTAAATTTCCATACAACGATATAACAATCGTTTTGAATGCTATTTGTTATTTTATTACTTTGCTATTCATTCGAAGCCTTTTCGTTTTGAGCAAATGTGTGAAAAAAACGAGAGATAGGTATCATTTTATTCAATATGACCGTATGTATGAAATATTTAATTTCGCAAAAAGTTTTTATTGCGGTGTGAAATTATTCTCAGTCTACGTCGTTAATACCTACAGCAGCACAGCCAACAGTTTAAAAACGAATATCGATTTTAACGGACTTCAAAAATGGGATGAGGATGTTCCTGATTCCGTTTTGGTTGTGTATTATTTGCCAACATTTCCGATTTAGATGAAACTTACTGAGAGGATAATTTATTACAATAAAGAAGCCCTGCAGGCTCGGCTTAGAATAGGGCTACCCCATCTGTGGAAGTAGGTTAATAGATAAATTTGTATGTGGGGGTAGGTACTTAAAGAATAAAGTTCAGTTTGTAATGCATGGCACAAACTCACTTATAACACTCACACTATAACTACTTATAAAATATTATTTACACATGACTAAGTTAACTGACGTTTGTCTCTATCTGTCAACTTTTAAACTTCATGTGACAGTAAAAGAAAAACGATGCCTAGTTATGCTGCGCATTAATTAGCGTTTAGAATGAAGGGGGAAATTGTTTTATTGATAGCCACCAAATACTAATTTAACACTATCTCTACCCCTGGGCGTTGTTATTGGCAATTAAGGGGTCTAAGGAGAAGATTAGTTAAACTAGATTTCTCCTCCCGATTAAAACCAAGGAGTTAAAGTTTAGGGCTACCCTATCCGATCCCACAGGTGTTGTAAGACGCGAAGCTAAGCGTCCACCTTTCGCCATCGTACGCATTTGCCGTCACAACAACAAGCAATTGGATTGGCAAAGCCACTTCATTCGGTTGTCGTATGCATACGATGACGATCTAGGGAAGATTAGATGAACATTTAGTTCGCCTCGCGTGGTGGCGGGTAAGCTATGTGGTCCCAAGGTGAGAACGTATGTCGCTTTTATTTGTTCCATTCCCCGAAAATTACATTGTATACGACACCGTGTGCAAAATATGTTTTATTTAAATGTAAATGTGTAATTATGATTAAAATTGTACTGTTAAAGCTATAAATGTAATTGTAATGTTGTAATAAAGCATTTAATTAAGTTTTTTTAATAAATATAATTGGGTTTCACAATGTTTAATATCTGAATAATTAATTGCCGCAGTTTGATACTGTATACTTATATATTGACCTACATTTCGTTCACGACTATTCACGCCTCGCTGTTTTTTTCATGTAGCGAAGGATACAAAAACAAAACACTAAATAAAAAACTATCGGTCTGCTAGTGAAGTGATGGGAAATTGTCAAGGCAAGGCCAAGGGCTCTTTGCACATCCGTGATGTGACATCATGCAAATAGCAGCTTACACCTATGAAACCTAAGCTTAACGATGAAATTTAATCAGAAAATATCACTCATTAGAGGGAGACAAACCCTTATTAATATCCTCTTATTTAGTTTAGCCTGAATACTAATCTGAGAAATGGGTGATTCCATCATTTGATTAATATTACATATGAACCAGACCTATAATCATGCAGATGGTATCAATTTAGTCTCCCTCTAATGAGTGATATTTTCTGATTAAATTTCATCGTTAAGCTTAGGTTTCATAGATGTAAGCTGCTTTTTGCACATCCGTGATGTGACATCATGCAAATAGCAGCTTACATCTATGAAACCTAAGCTTAACGATGAAATTTAATCAGAAAATATCACTCATTAGAGGGAGACAAACCCTTATTAATATCCTCTTATTTAGTTTAGCCTGAATACTAATCTGAGAAATGGGTGATTCCATCATTTGATTAATATTACATATGAACCAGACCTATAATCATGCAGATGGTATCAATTTAGTAACCAATAACATATATTAAATATTTACTATTTTAAACTAACATGGTTGTTTTCACTACAAATAAATATTATTTAAAAACGAAGTATAATTACCACTTTCCAATTTGTTTTCACGAAGCTCGATATTCAAACTAGCACATGGTAATAACTCATTTTTAAACAATACCTATTTTTAACATACATAAAAGTCTACAATAACTAATAGTTACTAACAAAACTGCCGTTATAGTTATACACAAAGTCAATTAATAGTTAATATTTTGTTAGTATCTAAACATTAGTACGAATTTTACCAGAAAATATACCCCAAATAACGAAATTTTCTATTTCGGGAACATGGTGTTTATTGAACGATGTCGTTTGGCAAAAGAAGCCTCTTTGCTTTCCCTTAATGTCGTCGCGAAAGAATCGACTATTACGTTTCCTAATAGTCACTATTATCTCTGTAATAGTAGCTATTAGAAGCTAACAAAACGCTCTATTATAGGGTTATGTGATGACGTAAATTAAAGAATTTTGTACTGTAGGGGAACATATTTGGATCGTTTTCATTTAGTGATGAATTTTTCGTTTCATTTTAGTGGATTCTTCTAAATATTTTATTGTTTCTAAAATAATTTTATTGTTTACAATTCGCGTTCTATGGTTTTGCCCGCGTAAGTGCCGATCCCGTGGGATCTTAATAGACTACAGGCCCATGGCAATCTTCTATCCTTTAAAATAGGTCTTATGGTGGTTCAAATGATTAATTTTTACCACGGGCATGTGTCTATAATGGACACTTAAACATTACAAAGAACACACCCTCCAAATTTCATATCTCTAGGCACAGGGGTTTAGGCTTTGCGTTGATATATAGTTCAGTATGTCAGTCAGGAATTGTTTTTTTTTTACATAAATAGATAGATCATATTGGAGATTATGAATAAATGATATGAGTTTTTGAGTCAATTTACTTTGATACACTAATAGTCAACAGTAGCATAAACTTTATACAGATAGTATGTTTCTTTCAGACATTGGTGATAATAAATTTAAAAGGCGTTATATTCCAATCCTAATATCAAATATTCAAACTTACGCTTATTTATCTTAAAACATTTGCAACTACAATGGTTTAAAGTTAGTACCTGATTGCAATATGATGCCAACGGAAGTCATACAGCGGTACAGCTAAGTATATAGACCTCGAGGATCCTGCTCCAGCATGCACCAATCTTGCAGCTCCTCGACCAGCGAGCTCCAGCGAAAGGAACGATCCGGTGCGTCTTCTAGAGCGCAATGAGAACAGCGTACCCTGACCGTAGCCAGCGCTCTAGGGGCAGAATAAGTTTATATTAATATAACGCTAGCATTTGATCTTATCTTATCTGATGGGAAGCGAAGATAAGGTTGACAGTGTTTATGTTTGCCTAGAAGAAACCTATTCACTCTAGACATAAAGAGTCCAAGGTCTTAGAACAAACACATTTAGACGAAATAGCATAAGACTACTTAGCCGTACACCCGGATTGTCAACAATTTACTTCGATCAAAAAATATCCAGCGTGAAAACCGATGATAGAATAATGTGGAAACTTGTCATTGATTTTGATAATAAACTTTTATAATAGGTTTTAAAAATTATGAATAAGACAAAGAAGTTGAAAACTAAACTGTGTTCTTAACATGAGTAAATTTAGCCAGTCATTACCTTGCTAATATCTTACCTCAGGCCGCAATCTTAAAGAAAGAAAAAGCGTGAACTCTCTCGGGAAAGTCTTCCCTGCACCGAAGAGTTCTGAAGAAGCAATCCAAATATAGGAGTTTGGCTTCAGACTGAACGCGTGAGGGCGATCAGCTATCGTTCCCCATCTGGCTTGGGCGGGGTGGAAGTTTCTTCTAGCGCCTGGTGCTAAGGGATTTATTGCACCTGTCACAACAGAGAAGATCGTATGTATATTTTAAATATTTTAAGATTCGAAATATTCGAATATTCTAAGGCCTTGAATATACATAAATCGTAAAAGGGGAGTAAGTAGCTGATTCCAATTTCTCGCAGTGATATTGAGGAATAACGACTTACTTAGAGCAGTATACAGCGACCTTAAACTTAAAACCGTGTCTGCCTGGACGTCTGTCTGGCGGTATAAAAAATGCTATACATATACTAGCGTAACCTTCACTGATCCACTCACAAACCACGTGCATTGTATAAGCCATTTACACAATTTCCAAACTATTGCAAAAAGCTAGGCCAGGATACCAGTGGAAAGTGGATCCAAATCTGACAATATAGTACGCCAGTTAAAAGAAGCGTCCGCTCTCACGATGCCTTTTCATTTACTGAATTAGATAAATGAAATATTTTAGAAATGGCACCGTGGGAATAGTTAATCATGTACATGTGTTTTGAGCTTAAAAGCCTTATGAATTTTTAATTCAGGTAAGTACACCTTTACAAGAACGAGCGAATTAACTAGTTTATAAATAAAGTCTAAATAACATTTCGTTGCTCCGCGAACCTTTGCCAAAACTACTAGCTATCGAGTTAGCGACGCGCTTTCAACAAAATTTTGCTTTCAAGACCGCTCTCTACAGAATACTAATATAGAGTGAATTAGCTTTTATACGCGGGTTCGCTTGCTTAATAACTCCAAGGTAAGCACGGAAAGCACGAGAAATACTGGATCAAGAATATCGCGTGAAAACAATTAAGAAAAAATGGTTAGGTTATTAGAATTAATTCGTAAATTAGGTTTTTAGACTATTTTAGAAGTCAAATAACAACTATGGCAAACTTTTGGCCAAACGGGCCATCCGGACATCCTTGCTTAACCTGATCGTTGTCTTTTCAACAACGAAGATAGAACTATAAGACAATCTAGTCTTAATGTTTTTGTTTCAATTGTCTTTAGTGTTACTATTTTGAAGTTTGTTTCAATTAGTTACCAATTCATTTTGTTATTTCGCTTAATCAATAACAACTTGGGCTCTAATTTATTTATCAAAAAATGATTTTTTTTTCTAATGTACGTACTTATTATAATAATGTCAACTACTAACATCCCAAACTTAACATATTAACACAAATTTAAAATTAGGGATTTTCTGAGTTGTTAGAGCTGCTTACTTGTTTGAGTTGAACTCAAATTCTGAATAGCGTGTCTGTATTCAGGCGTATGTGTGTCAGCGAAAAAGGCGTTTTAACAGACATTGACACAACCATACAGTCTTTCGAGTTTATAATATTAGTACAAAATGCGGTATAGGATTAAATGTAGATATAGCAGCTTGTGTATAGAATTTGTACATCGAAACTCTAACTAGACACTTGACAAACAAGGGCACTTGCCAAGTTTGTGTTGAACTGAAACTAAGCCATTACCATACTGTATGTATACTGTCCTACTTACTGCAGTTAGGCACATCTTTTGTTTGAATATTAATCTTACCATGTAGGGTGTAGGATGTTTCAACTACATAGATTATATATTTCTAGTGTATATAAGTATTTCTATAAACTAATATTATAAAGCTGAAGAGTTTGGTTGTTTGTTTGAACGGGCTAATCTTAGGAACTGCTGGTCCGATTTGAAAAAACTTTTTGTGTTTGATAGCCCATTTACCGAGGAAGGGTATAGGCTACTTTTATTTTTTGTTTTGGTTAAACCGATTTGAATGCAATTTAGTACAGGGATAATTTAGTGGTTGAAATAAGATATAGGGTACTTTGAATAATCATACGGGTTAAGCAATACTTGATATGACATACGAAAACGCGGGGCACACCTAGTATTAGGTATAATATAGAGTAACTTTTACTCTATATTATATTATTATTATTATAGAATAACTTTTACTAACCTGAGATACGATGGACCCCGGACTACTCAATTAGTATCTTAGAAGTGATAAAGGGGTAGGTTTCGTCTGTCGATACGGGACGGATGAAACTTACCGATGAAATACCGTAAAAGTCTCATCTGTCCCTGTGCGTCCTGGGAATCTTTTTGGCCGAGACTATGAGACCTTTAGGGTAATCGACCGGTCACAGTCCCAATACCGGCACCTACCCTGATAAAACTTTTAAGATATTCTTTTCCTTAGCTTATATTGTAACTTACAAGGGAGAAAACAGAATCGCCTACTGGGTTCCTAAAGATAATTAACAATATATCGGAGTGGATAAAAGAAACGGTAGCGCAATGGTTTGGCAACATTTTCAGTCATAGCTGCACATATGTGGCGGTCTGAGGAAAATGACCCAGTGGGCTCAAAGCTATAAAATGTCTCAGTTATTTAATTTGTTTATTTTTTATTAATGATAAAAACAGGGCTGTTTGTTGTAGAAAATTGACGCTAATCGCTGCCCAAAAAACGCCGACAAGATTAAATGTAGGTTCAACAATAACAATCCTATAGATAATAGAGTATACCTACAAACCGACTCAACGCAAGCTCGTCGACGTCAAAAAACGACTATAAATATGTTTTGCGTTTTAAATATGTGCAACTAAGCTGTTCAATCGATCCTTTTTTAATTCGTCTACCAATAACTCGTGTAACGTTTATTTGAATAAAAAAACGTCACAGTGAACGATTAAATAAAACGGCTAAAAATATGCCATTTTCAAAGAAAACCGTTTTTTCCGTTTTTTATTAATGCAATATACATATTTAACAAACTTTTTTAATTCACACAATTTGTAACAAGTTACCAACAAGGTTTCGCGACCATGATCGAAACGTCGAGGTAAAATAAATAAAAAATAAAACGCGATTAAGTAAAATATAACTATGCAGTATATTTTCCTATAAATAAATAGGTTGGGACCTACAAACAAAAACGGAAGAAAAATAGCTAATACGTACATCCAAAAAGAAATATGTACGAAATCAAATTTCGCAATTTCGTTTTGTTCATAAATCTCAACATTATTGCCCTATGAGGATAATAAATCACCGAAATTGAGACCCTAAGGAAAAGTAGAACCACATCGGCCGATTAAGTGTAAGAAGCAATAAAAACATAAAATTCAATAAACTGTGACGTTACGTAAATGAATATTGGTGTAAATTTGTACGGAACCCGAGGGGGTGATAAATAGCCTTCATTATTTATTCGCATTGGTTATTGTTGGAAACCTTGTTTTGTGTTATATTGTTTAAGGTTACAATATTTTGAAATGAACTAGCGAGTAGGGTTGGGTAAAGGCTAAAAGAATACCTATGTATAAGAGTAAAATTATCACTTGAAAAATACGTTTTCGTTTTCGGTATCATATATATCACCCACTTTTACACGTCCTTCGTCCTAATCTCATTTGAAATAATATCCTAATATGAACTACGAGTACAACGTCCTTCCAGTCCTATTCTCATATTTTATTACATTCGCATAGTGTTACCATTTTTTCTTGGTTTCAACTCTCCAGATCAGGGACCATAATTCGGGCTTGCATAGAACTAATTGAAAACGCAATTTAGAAATAATTTACGGATAATCAATATAGATAAAATAGATTAATTTAAAACGTTGTGCAAATGGGCGACATTATCGCTTATGTAATATTTATAAAGAGATAAACATTTTAAAGGTCTACTCTTATTATATTTTTGAAATCCTATTATTTGTGCTTAAAAATTAAAAAAAGAGAAATTTTCACACATAGGTACAGTGATGTCTGCCAGTGTAACTTAAGACACAAGGATGATGTGTCTGTGTCCGTGTTATGACGAATGTGATTTAACACATGATCACAAAAAAACCTCATGAGTTTCTTGTGGCTTCTTCTCATCCGAGGGCGTGTTCTGAAGCCACACTATAAAATCTATAGAAGTGATCATGTACATTTATTGTGTACAAGCATCCTGTCGAAGTAAATGTTTTGATTTTATTTTATTTGATAGAGAAACTCTATATTTTGTTTCTAGAAATAGTAGGTATAGGTACTTGTTGTCACACTTTAACTGGTTTTAATATTTGGACACTTGTTTATAAATCGTTACACTTTAATGTCAAAATGTCAAATTAATTAAAAAAAAATTAAGAAAACAATTTAAACTATCCCGACCTCATACTTTAATCTCAAAATAAATCAAATACGAACCTACGAGTATTATAGGAATGATTAACATACCTTGACACTCGAAGAAATTGCACGGCCTGGCTTGTTCCCCGTAGCCCTCACACGAATGTCTGGAACAGTACCGCCTTCTGATTTGTTTTCCACCGCCACAGGTTTTACTGCAAGCACCCCATTCACCCCATCCCGCCCAGCCTAGGACGAAAGTAAAGACAAATTAAAGATTTCCACATCTATATAAAACTAGTAGTTCGCCCCGAACTGAGACCTCACGAGAATCCATTTACAGAGATTTTAACACCAACAGCTTTATTTTATTACAAAATAAGAATTATTATTAAACGAATAAATATAACGAAAGACAAGAAAAACGATAACATAACAAGAATTATTCCTTAATTACGACAATCGACCACAATTTGTAACATTCCCTACAAAAATGTCAGATCTTGGAGTATATATCGCAAGCAAACGCAACGATACCGCGATCTAGGAGGTATGTTGAGCGCCATCTATTGACAAATTTTTAGAACTTGATTATTTTCTCTTTTTGCACCCCCTATCTCCCCAACCCCCCTACCGATCCGGCTCATCTTCGAACTCATAAATTCTATGGACCTAAACTACGCGCATACCAAAATTCATGAAGATCGAAGCAACGATACTTAAGTTATCGTCGAACAAACATACAAAGATACAAAGATACAAGCGCCAGGCCCGTCTACACTGGACCTCACTCGCTTCGCTCGTTCGGTCAATTAAACTTCTGACTGATTGATTGATCTAAACAACGCTCAGTCCAAATCGCTGGTTTTAGGGACATGAAGTTTGGAAAGAGGGCTTTACGTGGGTGAATCTTTAGGACGAATGAATGAATGAATGAATAAATTTTTTAGTATGTATACACATCAAATATATACTAATATTAAAAACAGGATTTTGGTTCATTATTATTAAATATTAGATTTTCGGGTCTAGATCGCGTTATATCAACTAAATTATTTAGTAATGTCTTCCCGGGACCACGGCCGGTGTAATCCGTTTGCCGAAACGTCGGGGTAATTTTAAATTTATTACTAAATTTAAAATAATTTAGTTGATATAACGCGATCTAGACCCGAAAATCTAATATTTAATAATAATGAACGGAAATCGTGTAAGTTTAAAAAATGTATTGTTAGGATTTTGGTTGTTTGTTTGTAATGAATAAGCTTCAAAACTATTGATTCTTCATAAAAAAAAATATTTCAGCAATAGAAAGTTACATTATTGAGGAGTAAAATAGGCTACGGGACAAATACGGGTGAAACTGCGAAACGTTGGTAGTTCAAAATGTAATGGTAGTAGATATCTAAAAACAAGTTCTTATGCGAGTATAAAAATAAAGTGGAATATCAGATTTTGTCTGAATTTTTTTTCGTGACATCCGTTTACAGACGAGTAGGGTAATTACTTTGGCCTAAGTAAAATGTCTGTCTCATTTTGACTGACGTTGAAGAGCACTGACAAGAACGAGACAAATGTATTACGTAGTCAGAGTAACTCTATTCGTGTTTAAATACGTAAGAAGTAAGATTTTTTTTAGTACCAACGCGTTTAAGGTAATACGACTTTGCTTTATCACGAAATCTATTAGATTTTTGTTCTTGTTTTAACAATAAAAAAAAGTTAAAAGCTAAAATTAAAACTAAATATGACCTATAAATAAAAATAAAAAACTCGAGGGCGTCGTCACAAGGCATTGCTCCCAGAAGGCTAGCAACGTTTCCTCTTTGGATTGCTAAACTAATCCTCTGAGTGGAAAAGTTCTTGTTTAGATATGAATGGACTCAGGACCCCAGGGTAGATCCTTAGGATGGAGTCTGAAAGATTCCAAAACGTAGGACTGAACGGCATTGCAACAATGCTGAAAATAATAAAAGCAACGCGATTAAAACCGGAAAATGAATTTCATTTTAAGAAAACATATTTACAGAATTTCTATGATTACATTCAAAAGCAACCACAGCTCCTCAAATCTTCACAGCTTAAAAATTAAATTCTACCGGATTCAAGAGCCCGCAGTGCAGTTCTAACGGGGTGGAAACTGCTTTAAATATTGATAGATGAATCTGTCGGGAGATATTGAAATAGTTCGTAACTTCTGTGAGGTTTGTTGGCGAAAGTTTCTTTAGACGTTTCTGGGCTGAATGTTAATGTTGAGTGTTTTTAGTTTGAGTAAGTGCTGGAACGACTGGTTATTAACTTTATTTTAGGATTATAGTTTGAACGCTTACAAATAGCGGAGCCGTAGCAAGAGAGTAGAAATGCTTCGCTAAAATGTTAATCGCCAAAAGAAGGCATATATTTTATTACTACATAGCACCACAAGTATCACAAAATCCCACTTTAAAAAGTATAAATGAATTAGTTTTTAAAAAATGGTTTTAAACCGACTTCAAAAAAGGAGTAGTTCCCAATTTGTCTGTATGTATAGGTAACTTTTTTTTTTCCTAAATTCAAATGAAATCTTTGAGTACGAAGTAAGAGAAATATGTGTATAGGCAATCTCTACATATGTCTGACTAGTGAATATAATCTTTAGTTATATAAACTTTGATGTTCAATGAATATATAGCAGCATGTCTTGGCGAAATATCACTCGACTGCAGATCTTGAGGTGTTGTGTCGATATTGACCGCACGGAGACGTCTCTGGACTACAAATTTCTATCTCATGTTTTGCAGGTACCAGCAACGTGAAACCTGCGTGGTTCTTTCTAAACGCGTCGTAACCCTAACATAACCAACCCTATCTCCAGGTATCTGCGTACCAAGATTCACTGCAATCGTTTAAGTTGTTTCTGCGTGATTGAAACGCAAAATAAAATTAGCATTTATAATATTAGTGGGATACGTACCAACAGCATTCCAAATAGCAATATCGACCCCTAAGCTCCACGGTACTGCTGCAGACGTGGCTTCGAGCCAGGGTCCATCAGGAGGAGTAGTCTCTAAGTCCACTGCTGGGTCGCTTATATGGGAGAATACCACCAGCTCGCTTTGAGACGGTGCCATGCTCCAATTGAAGCATCCGCCCAATTGTGGGCTGATTTTTAAGTTCACCTGTCTGGGGACAAAAAAAAATAGAAAATTTACCAAGACTTTTCTAAATACGAGTCTGAGGCACAGTGCATACATAACCGATAGTCACAAAGAGAGTGTATATAATAAACATTTGTAAGGACAACATATCGGAATCAAAGGTAGCCTAAGTTACTCATCGATAATGTATTTTCTATTCTTGAAAGGTTTTTGAAATCGGTCTAGTATTTTCGAAGCTTATCATTATAAACAAACTCAAAAACTTTCCTGTTTATATTATTATTTTGCGTTTGTAATATTAGTAAGAGTACCTAGTGTATAGATAAGGTATATCTTATACATAAAATTCTTGTGTCAGAGTGTTATACTTATAGTTATCATAGTCCTCCAAAACGGCTTGACCGATTTTTATGACATTTTATATGCATATTTTTCATACCCCTAAGTGATAAGGGTTGTCCACCCCTAATATATTTCCGCAGGATCGGGACTAACGCTGGTGTAGCCGCGGGGCGCAGCTAGTAATTTATATACATTATGATTGAACGTCTAACCATATTGCATTATATTGGTATTTCTGTTACTCCGATACAATTAAGCTTGTGGTTAGTGTTTAACCGATGTTTGATTTTGTGATTGAAGAAATATCTATGTCTATTATAATTTTGATTTGATTTTAATATCTAGGGATAGTGGTCAAAGCTTAATCAACTGTTAAAAAAGTCAATCTTAATTTGTTTTAAGTAAGTTTACTTATGTATTAGGTAGTTAGGTGAAACCGCACTTCAATCTACTAAGTAAATTAGGGTCCAGTTCTTATCACACATTTACGTTTTTCCCTCAAACATTTCCTTGCAATCAAATTGGTTTGATTTGCTCGTGAGTGGCAAATTAGCGCCCCAGAAAGTCAGAAAGGTTTGAATAGGTTTACATTTTAATACTATTTAGCAATTTTAAACAAAACGTTTCCTTTTTCCTAACTAAAGTTCAATTAGAAGTTTTGATTTCCTAATAATCCTAACAAATAACAGGTTTAGCAGAAGTTTTACTGAAAGAATGGTCTTCAAACTACCATAGATCCTTTTATTGGTATAGAAGTGGCCAGTTTTCTTCTTCTTTTCGTGTGGTGTTTCATGTGGATAACCTAGTGTTAGAGTTTTTAGGTCTAAGGCTTCTATAACTCGACCTAAAGGTATCAGAGATAACAACCGGGACCCACTGCTTAACGTGCCTTTCAAAGCATGGCGTGACCAGTAGTTAGGTGAATTACAAGAATTGCGTGTTACGGAGATGATGATGTAGCGCCGTATGTGTGAAGTGACGCGAAGAGATCGTGTCAGAAATTCAAGGCAACTTTTATGTCCGTGACATTGCAGATAAATTGCAAGAATGTCGCATATGCCTACGCTCAGCCGGACCCCTATCCTATAACGATAGGAATATGTCTAGGATTTAGTTCTAAATTTATCTATCAAATGCAGCCAAAATTGGATACGCGGGTACTGCCGTATTGTGTAAACCGGCTAGTTACGTAAAGAACGAAATATCTTGCTATGGCGAACTTCTTCAAAGATCGTGCAGAGAGGAGACGCAAAAGCAACAAAGTGGACCCCCGGCCGAGGCGGATCCAACCAGAAACATCATCGCTCAGATGATAATGATAATGGTGTATGTTAAAAAGGCTGTTATTTATCTACTTTCCATTTTCAGGGTTTCGCATCCTAAAGGTAAAAACCGGACCCTTTTACCTACTAACAGTATTTTTATTTATTTATAAAATACAGATAACAGCATTACAGGTTTAACCTATTGCGCTATTACAAAATTAGATAAAAATCTAATCTTCTTAACTAAATACTAATTCTTAAGAAAACAAAGTAGGTACCTACCTAAAATATGAGTGAATGAATACCTTACAAGAAACACAGATCTTTAGGTATTTAATTCTTCATTTTTCATAGCAGGTATAATGTTCGTTCAAAGCAATGGAAATATAAACTACGAATGCAGCAGAAACTTTGGCTAGCGGAATAATCCACTTGTAGAAGTTATTAAATGGTTCAGATTTAGAATCCAGTATGATATCAGACAAGCAACTTTGTTTCGTAATTAAGCTGGGAAAAGTTTGGGATTAGCTGCACTCCGCTGTTTCATCCGTAAGTCGTAAGTCATGATCCTGTCAGACTCAGCTAGTTAGGTATATAGCTTCGGTCGGATACATTAAGTGCATAAATGACTCCAAGTTTATTCAAATTACTAAAATAGCAGTAACGCTGCTTGCCAATCAGTTTCTAGCTCTACTTGCCCGCTCGCTTCGACGCGCCCTGTATTTATACATCAGGGCCTCTATGTCGTAATACAAGTATTAGAATTCTGAGCGATGCAATTGATTCATCATCCTCAATGTAAATCCATACTTTGTTCAAGAGTTTATTTAAAAAGTAGTAACAGAAGTGTCCAAAATTTTATTTCAGCATCATTACAATTGTAAACAATACCTACTAAAGACCAAACTTTAACTTGCTTGGACTAGAATCGAAACTTAGAGTCTATACTTGTACTTGATATCTCTATGGAGTCTATGATACTCAATAAAATATGGAAACGGTAATCTCTAAAGAAATTTTCATCGAAAATGTTAAATGTTAATATCAAACGTCTAATTTGGTTTTAGAAATTAACTGAAATGATTGGCCAAAATGCACGTTTGGCCAAAGAAGTATTTCGTCAGAACTTCGCATTGTCGTATTTAGTCACACTATATTCGTTCCTTTAGCCAAGCGAGTAATGATGTGAATCTGAAGAAATAAATCAAGTAGGTATCATTTATTTATGAGTTGTCATAGAGGATGTCACTCTTCTATGACGATGTACCTAACGTGTTCCGAAGTGCCGTAGTGAACCCATAAAAACACAAGCATACACCTAAACTCGTGAAACATACCATAACACCGGTAATATCGGAAAGTTCAGAGCTTATTGGTTATTATGATCCTTAGTTTTATTACATAGAATGATGAAAGTTTCGTTCCGAATAGGGATGTTAGAGTGATACGTAACCTAAACTATAGGATATCTGAAGTAAAATAAAATTATCCGTCACCGGCACTGAATCTGATTCTTCTTCTTGTCGGAGAGTGGTGGGGGTTATTATCCATTAGAGTTTTCAAGTCGCCCTATAAGGTCTTTAACTTGATCTAACTACTGCTATCAAAGATCCCGCCTTAACAAAATTATTAAAGTGCCATCAGAAGCACACAGTTTTACGATATTGGTGAGGAAAGGCCATTGTGCTTGAGGAGCTTCATCAAATTTAAAACATGTAAAAGTTTTTTTTGTAATTTGTACGATTACATTGTAATAAATAAAGTTTAGGCCTTCAACAAAATCAATGCTGCTTATTTATTTATATAATTCGATGATAATTTGATTTGTTCATTCGTCTAGCCAAAATAACTTCAAATTCGGAACCGATGTATGTAATGATATTTCTGTCCGAACCAGATACGAAACCTATCCATACCATCTCTAATTTCCAATATACCCCGGGTAACGGAACTCACAGCTTCTGTCTCCCAAGTATATCTATTGTTTTAGTCACGTTGAACTTTCCCAACTTTGTAGGTAAGGTACTTATTGGGAGTGCTTGTTGGTAGGTATAATCGTCGACAAAGGTGATAAAAATATTAAAGGAATTGAAAATTATGAGCCACCCCGTTAGGGGCATGTGTTTTCAAGGTTATGTTTTTGCGCATTTTTTGTCTTTATTTCGTTTAGTGTGGCTCTTACTCTAGGGGGTTGGAGTTTGCAGGCCTTTTACTTGACCTAACGACTGCCTTTAGAGATTGGACATCGGCAGATAGATAGATATATACTTATTATATTGCAGTATTATAAAAAGAGATTACACTTCTGAAAGACTAATAGGCCGGAGTAGTGAGATCATGCTTTGTCTTGACAAGAACTTTTAAAATTGACTGAAACAAAAATTGGTAAAATTACCCCAACCTTGAATGATTGAATGTTATTTATTGCAAAAAAAATATGGTTACCACAGAATATGTTATCAATTATTATAGTTAAACATAATTTTTCACCAGCACTTGACTTAGCATGCAAATATTAACTAGAAATTGATTATTTTTTGAGTCAATCTTAATTTCAACTTAATGATTTTTAATCATACCATAAAACTAGTTGATTTCAAAGAATACAATGTCACAAATAAAGTTAAATGCAATTAAAGAAATAAATAACAATGTCTTTTTTACCTTACTTTGACCTTACTATAATAACCTTACTTCAAGTTTGAACCTAAATATAAATAGTAAACCTTTTCCACTTTTTTTAGGTGCGTCATGGAGTCTTACCCGAAGATTTTAAAAGCATTTACCTTTACCATTATGTTTAAAATTTTGTTAATTTCTTTAAAAACATTTTACGTACCTACATTTCAAGAATATTTATAAAAGCTATACTATTAAGCTGTCGCCTGTACCTTAGTTATACTAAGTCCTTTATCCCAGAGCACACTCGTGAACAAAAGTTATTATAATATTATTTGGACAAAAACGTTCGGTCGTCACAAAACTAAATGACTCATTTAAATTCTTAACAAAACGGAATGTGAGCCCATTATTCTATTGTTATGTTAACCAGCGTGTAAATGATAGAAGAATGAAAACGTGAAAACGGTCGACGGCAGCTGACGATCAGTTTACCTTTTTGTTTTACATAAGCACTTTTGTTTGTGATTATATGTTATTACTAGCAGCGCCTCGCGGTTTCAACTGCGTAAGTCCCGATCTCTCAGGAATAAAAATCTTATGTGTCTCCAGCTACCTATATTCCAAGTTTCATTACAATTGGTTTAGTAGTTTTTGCGTGAGAGAAAATGTACCTAATTATGAGTTCGATTCGTGATAATTTAAAAACTTAAATGAACTATATGTGATTAAGTTAGTAGTTATGTACCACTCTTCAAAGTTAATATAATAACACTACGTGCAGAAAACCGTATTCCAACCACGCTACACTTTGTGTGAAAATTTGATTATAGGGATTTCGATCAGTGAGACTTGGCATAATTAAGCTTCGCTCTAATCTTATGGTTTCTTGTATTGTAATGCACCATAGCGTAGTAACGTAGTGCAAGTTAGAAGACAACGTTTACAGCGGTTTAAGGATGATTTATACTAGACCGGACCGTGTCCGGGCCGAGGCGGAAAGGGGTAATTTTGTAGAAAGACAACACGGACGCAGCACGGACAACATGAAAAACAAAAGCTGTCTTGATACAAAATTAGCCCAGCCCGGCCTGGGCGTGGCGCGGACTTGGCCAGCTCTATAAAATAAACTACCCTTTAATAGTATTTTGTAAAGGATGAAAACACAAAAAGTGTGATCTTGGACGTACATTATAAATATGTTTAGGTCACTTAGGATAAACAGTAGAATAATTGTTCTAATATACAAATGCGAAAGTTTTTTAGTGAACAAGTAA
Organism: Idaea dimidiata; assembly: GCA_949358125.1. Lineage (NCBI taxonomy): Eukaryota > Metazoa > Arthropoda > Insecta > Lepidoptera > Geometridae > Idaea > Idaea dimidiata. The sequence continues at coordinate 16,814,658 of OX442328.1, forward strand.
GTAAACGATTCGAGTATGTATGTTACTTTATCATGCAAAAACTACTACTGCGTGTTTTTGTGCGTGGAAAAAATGGTTTTTAAAACATGTTTTTAAAAATTCTGTAGACGACAGGATTTGAACCTTCACTTTATTAGAATTTTTAGAAAATTATTAGAAGTCAGAAGAATTCTGGTTACGTGGTTCAGTCGGGAACACAAAGAGACGCAGTCCATAATTTCATCTTGATGAGATAGGCACCTGCAGCGCAATTGAAAAGACGTGTAATAGTTGCAGGTTCAACTCCTATCGGCTGTAGAATTTCAGAAAGCATTTTATTAAAAACAAAAAAAAACTGTTAATCCTCAGGCTTTCAGACTCTCACTGTTTTGTTAACTGTTTTATAACTACGATCTAACATCGAACCTCCCTTACTTAGCTTTCTTAGAGTTGTTATCTCCTATTATTGTACAATCTACTTAAGTAGATTAAGTAACTTAAGTATGTTACTTACATTTCAGTCTGTCTTACACGAGATCAAAGGTTTATACCTAAGACAAGGGTAAAGACGTAAGGTACTTTGTTTAAGTCAAAGGCACTGTGAAATTTGGTCATTGACCTGATTTCGTGTTATACTGACATCAAAATTTGTTCATAATTACTCAGACGCCTGTCAGTTTTAAGACTTGAAGATGGATTGTCTCATATCCTGTAATTAAAATTTCGTTACTTTTCGCCTCTAACGTTGCACATTTGGTGTGAAAGTTTTAAAAACACAATTTTAACATATTTTTAGAGTTTGTTACTTAAAATGTATAATTTTACACAATCTTTAGATTAAGATAGGTGTGTCAATAAAAAATCATCAAAAGTTAGATTTTTGTGACGTTTTTATTATTCAGTTTTGTGACAATTTTATTCGGTTTTGTGTCGTTTTATTGAACTGAATTTCACAGACAGATCGTTATCCAGTAATAAAAATTAGCATTAAGTAAAATAAAACTTACCTATCTGTGGTATTGTAAGGTGTTCCCGCATATTGGCTGACTGATGCCAGCTCTACTCCTCCCCTGTATATTGACACTAGAGCTAAGTCTAGAGTTTTACTCTGAAACAAACAAATTGCGAATATTACATAGTTGTCGGAGTTATTATATTAGCCGGAAGTGTCCCCCTGCTGGACAAAAGCCTCCAACTCTTCTATTCGGGTCTATTTTGGGCTATAGTTCACCTCTTAGGCCTTAATTTATCGAATTTGTCACGTGACATCCGCTTTGATCTGCCGAGTCCCCTCTTGGAGTTTGGGATATAGTTAGTAGTAACTTAGGCCCAAGCCTCTGTTGGCATGAGACAGATGGGTCCCAGCAGTCCTAATTAAACTTCGTTATCTACATTTACGATTTTTTTTGCGAAACATTACCGATTGTTTAATATACAAGCAAGGTAGAGTAAGGAGTCCAAGTTTTTTAAATATTGGCCGACAAGAGGCAAGATAGTACACATTTTTTCAGTAGTTTCAGAATTCTGTCCACGTCTGTCGAGCTGCCCTGCGTATCCCGATCCAGCAGAAATTCAAAAAATCCCTTCTTATCGGATGTCCACATTATATAAATTTTGGAATATAACATAATGCGATTTTATATGGAGTCGTATTTACATTTGGACTTTCATAATAAAGTTTTTTTTAATTATGAAATTGTGAATTGACTGACATTAATAATAAAGGTTTTCTGTAATGAATGTGGTTCCCACAGTAAAATGATTAATTAGGTAAATTGCAATTTAACAATCAACATGTTTTCACGTGAAATACAATAATTAAGCAACGTATTGAAGTAATTTGAATATTAAATTGTTTACGTCATAAATAAACAACCAAACTCTATGAAAGGAATTAATGAGGAAATAATAAGTCGACATTTGTGTTGCTATCTACGATTCATACCTTAAGGTGGGTACTGATCAACGTTACGGGGTGCGTAATGTAAATTTGTTCTTGGAAATATTGTGGGTGAGATCGAATGATAGAATAGATCAATTTCTAACAAAAGACAATCAATTGGTTGATCGTCCGCGGTTTTAGCCGTTCTAGTCCCGATTCTGACAGAATATTGGAATGAAAAGTAGCTCATGTGTTATTCCAGGCCTTCAGTTACCTATATTCTAAGTTTCATCGCAATCGGTTCAGTAGCTTTTGCGTGAAAGAGTACAAAGTCACAAACAGGCATGTACACAAACATATTATATACAAACCAAAAAAAATCCATCATTTTTTAACGATGGACGTAAGAATACGGTTCAAATTAATTTCACGTAAAAAAAATGTTCTAAACATCACCTCAGTTCTAGTAAGTACACAATTCTAAATAGTTGACGGCAACAAATCAATTTAAATAAAAGACAAACAATGAAATTCGACAGTCAATTCGTAAGGTGCAATCGACCGTGGATTGAGTGACGGTTGACTGCAAACTACCCGAAGTCTTTATTTACCCACAGCACAAGACCAGTGTCAATTTTATTCTCGGAAGGGTATGTATGTATAGTCTGCTAGAAAAGTGGATACTCACAAATTGCAAATGTTTGTTTGTTAATTATTTATCTAGTGGATAACTCAGTTTCATAGGCACTGTGCAGATTTGACATACTGCAGTACAAACTATATTATATGCAGTGCACACACGGATAAGACACGGCAGAGAGTGCGTTAGCGTCGACCGTATTCCTTTGACAGAAGAATAGAATAATTATAGTTGACTAGCTGCGCCCCGCGGTTTCTCCCGCGTAAGTCCCGTTCCCGCGGGAATGTCGGGATAAAATATAGCCTATGTGATATTCTTCGTGTCCAACTACTTATATTCCAAGTTTCATCGCAATCGGTTTCGTAGTTTTTGCGTGAATGAGTAACAAACATCCAAACACACACACTTTCACATTTATAATATGAGTAGGAAGTAGGATTAGAAATCAATCAATCAATCAATCAAATCATTTATTGCGAATAAAGGTATACAATGATCTTATAAATAAGAAAGAAATAGGAAGGCAAAGAAATAAAAATAGAAAGAAAAGGAAAAGAAAGAAAGAAATAGAAATAGTTGGGCAACGCTACAGCGACTCTCTACCGTGGCTTATCAGTATGCGTAATGGTTTCCCTCATACTTTAATTAAAAAAACACAATTCTGGTTTAATTTTGACTTAGCAGGTACTACTACACTCGTGGCAAAGCAATGTCATAAACAAATTGACATGAAATAGATATTAGTTTCAATATATTCCGCGCTACCATGCTCGTTTGTCGTTGCTATGTCGTCTTTTTGTCGTTCAAAAAGAAAGAGTAAATTTTAAATAAAAAAATACACTGACTACTTTAAACACCACAGACAATTTTATTCTTTTTTTGGGGTTTGTTATTTTTTTTTTAAATTATTGTATGTGTTTTTTTTTAGCTGAACGACAACGCGACGACTTATAAGACATCATGGTAGGGCCCATTATTGTTATGCCATTTCCTGCAATTTACCTATTTATGCTTATTTTCAATTGATTGTATTTTCTTATGCCCTTTATATTTCTTATTGGCTGACTTTTGCTAACGTATTGACATAATTTTAATGTCATTTTTATCATATTATTATTATTGTTAAGTAGTGAGTTTATTATCAAGTTCGATTTTTAATTGTTAATATAATCCTAAATACCTTACTAAGACATTAGTAAAACAGTTTTCACATGCCTCAAGTAGGTTAAATAAAGGGAGACTATGTATTCATTAGTAACAACACTGATTGAAAGCAGTCTCACGCGCTGGTCCGGATTAACTGTAGTTGCGGGCTCGTAACCCATCGTGTACAAATTTTCCAAAGCATTTTTATTTAAAAAAACAACTATCTACCTACTTTAAAACTCTAAAGTGAATATGTAATTTTCTGTCTAACTGTACGTACAAGTACAAGTACCTAGCGAAACTAAACTTCTGTTTGAATATCAAAAGGTTTGATGTAGGTCTGTGCGAATGAGTGAGTACCGAGAAATTACGCTCTAGTAACTATCACACCCAAAACGATTTAAAGGACTGCCAATGTCCCAGAATAAAACACGACATTTCGCACTGTAGGTTTTGAAATAATCTTTTTGGAACTTTTTGTTGTCAATAAAAATTGCGAACGCGTTATTTTCATGTTTTTTCTTTTTATTTTCATCATGCCAATGTCGCTTGTTGTTTTTCTAAAGATAAAATTTTTGACGATTAGTTTGCCACGTCCATCGCGTTGTACGTTTACTGTGCGTCGTACAGTAACAAAAGATTTATAAGATGTTTGAAAAAGGTGAAAAAGTCATTTCTCTTTGACAGTAGGAACGCGGTTTAATCCGCCAGTCTTGCAAATTTCCGGTCCCGGTCTCTCGAGTCTTTTTAAACTTAGCACTTGTTTCGAGCTCAATTTAATCTCAAAGGGAGGGGTTGTTATAAGCGCATGCGAGTAAATTTGATACAAACCGTTCCTTTCAAACAAGAGCTTTATTGTAGAGGGTTTGCAGATTTGAATTTGAGATTGTTATTAAGTATGCATTTAGCATTAGACAAATGAATACCATAATGTATTAGGTATACTGTATAATGGTTAAAGTTTTCACTGGGCGTTTTCCGTACGAAGTCTTATCACTGGGCAATGGAGGTTTAAGGTACCTAACTTAGGTGAAGCGGAAATTAAAAAAAAGTAAATTAAATAGAAAATAAGTTTAAGTAAATTTAATAAAAGTATTTGAAGAAACTATTGACATGGCATTGCGACCGAACGAACAGTCGAACTGTCTATTTTTGATTTAGGTACATACTTATTTTATTGTTTCATAATAAAAACAAATTTACTTCACTTTTAATAAAGCACACGTGGTCGCAACTTTGTATTATACTTTAGAGCAACTTTAGAAGAAGTTAAGAAGACAAAGAAAAATAAAAATACAATGAAATACACAAACCGTTGCATTTTTCTATTTTAAATTATTTTTCTCGACCAAGGAGGAAAAGAAGATACAAAACATTTAAAGTTAGAACGGTGCCTAATCGAGTGCGTAATTAATGTTTTTACTGTAATTACTAGAGAAATGAAGTTTAGTTTTTCATTGTGACAGTAGGTAACTATTTTCACAGCAAAATAGCCGACTCAAATCTTTTTAAAGTTAAAAATTGTTCACATTTGTCGAAATGGAACGTGCCAATAATCCATTTTACCTCATAAATTTTATTAATACATGTCTTTATTACAATACATTTTATTAATAAAATAAATATCTTTTGTTTATCGGAATATTGCTTTAGGAGAGACATAAAAGAGACAAGATAGAGAACTAATTTTATTTATTATTTTAAGTTATTAAATATTAATTAGGAGAGAAAAGGAAATTAACTCAGTTGATGTATTTCATACACCAGGATTATAAATACACAGTATATTTATAAGTGGTATAAGAAATAGGTACATCACCTAAGTTAATTTTCTTTATTATGTAATTAGTGATGTTACTACCTACACCTACAATAAAATTTTATTTTGTTCTTAGTTTCAACTTTGGAAATACTGGGTGTATGACTCAGTTATCATAAGTAGCATGAGGATAATGTTGTTGTTTTCACTGTTATTTTTAAGTCTAACTATATTTCTACTTAGATTTAAATCTATAGTGTATCTGTTTTTTGTTTCAAATAAAATAAAATAGTTTAGAAGTAATGTTGTTTTAATAATTTCTTCTATGGCTTTCGCGACCTTGCATAATAAAACACTTTATTTACCGGGTTTAATCGTTGTACCTGGTATCGGTTTGTTTTAATTATTTCGGTTTTTATTTTACTTAGTGTAGTAATTTTAAGTTTTTATTTTACGGTGCTTCCTTACCCCGAGCATTAGCGTGTAATGTAACATTCCAGATCAAAATCACAAACAGCGCGCACCATAAGTCGATTTTATAATGTTATTATTACCAGTGAATTCTTGCGGTGAAGGGACACCTTTAGTGTGTACTTTTTACACGACTGCCAAAGGAAGTGTTATGTTTTTGCCGTGAGTGTATGTATGTATATATGTATGTATGTATGTGACCTATTTTTGTGCCGTAGTAGGGCCTAAACGGCTGGGCCGATTTAGATAAACGATACGTCGTTAGATTCGTCATGACCGTGAGAGTGACATAGGGTACATTAAAATAATAAATAAATAAAAAAAATGATGTAAAACGCTGTTAACCAAGATTTGTAAAGACCATAAAAAACAGAGAAAACGCGTAACATTGTTCACTCAAACGATATGTTTTATTCTTTCGAAAATTTACATTTGAAAAGTATTGCTTGTAAAGTTTTACAATTAAGCTTTAAAATAATTAATTATAAAATTATCGGAAGTCGTTTAAGTAGGTTGTCTTCATTAATATGTCACTTGCCTTCGGCTCGGTTGTCTTGTCTTTAATGACGTTTATTTTTACTTACTTCAATTTATGGCTGAGCACTACCTCTGGATTGGGATTTTTGAATTCTCGCAAAGAAATTCAATATTCGCATGTGAAAACAATCCGCGTGTAAATAATGTATTCTAATTGTAATTCTAATGGTTAACTTCGAACGTTATGTTGCCACTACATGACATTATGATTACACAGGTAATTTTCGCAAGAACAACGGAACGTTAATTAAAAACTTTTCGATTTGACTCGTATAAATATCTCATCTATGGATTTGACTTTGACGCCGAGTTTGAAGGAATTGGCAGAGATGACATGACATAAAATACTTAAGTATCTTCTTACTAGTCTGTGGACTTAAATAACCACTTTGTTTTTCAAAGAAAACAATACATAAGTAATAATCTAAAATTAGAAAGCTAAAATAAGTTGTCAGCAACCACAACCCGAGGCATTGCGCCCAAGATGCTGGCGGCGCGGGCGTTCCCGCGCTGGATAGGAAACCGCCAGCTCTTGTACTTATCACCCTGAGTAAGCAAAAACAAGCAATGCACGTCCTCGCTACTGGAGTATATACATCTAGAATTAATAAATTTCTTCTGATGTAATTAAATTTGATCTCTAAAAACTAAAAAGCGATAAATAAAAAAATATTTAAAAAAATAAAAAACCCGACTGCTGTTATAACAGAAAAGTGAAAAACAAGATGCTTCTAGTAGCTTTAGGAATGGTGGATGCAGTCGGGTGGGACTCCAAATAAAAGGTGAATAAGTTTAATAACACCTAATACTTAGTTTTATATAATTAGGTACTATCTTTATGTTATTTGGAGTCCCGCCCGACTGCATCCACCATTCCTAAAACTACTAGAAGCATCCTGTTTTTCACTTTTCTGTTATAACAGCAGTCGGGTTTTTTATTTTTTAAAATATTTTTTTAATTAAGTAACTAATAAAACTTCCACTTTAATCAGTCTACATAATAATTATAGTCTTCTTCTATATATTATCTTCTATCTATATATCTATCTTCTATACTTGTAATAAAGGAAGAGAGGACAAAAAGTCTGTACTTGGAAGTAAATTTAAAAAAAAAGTTGTATTTAGACATTTTTTTTAAAAAAAGGCTTAGAAAAATTAGTAGGACGAAATTATATAATTTTTAAAATTCATATCTGCCTGTCTGTTTGTCTGTTTTTCTGTTTATCTGTCTGTTCCTTATTATACGAATAGAATTAAAAACTACTTATCCGATTGAAATCTGGTTTTCAATATAGGATAGTTCCATTTTCGAGGAACGTCGTAGTATACATTGCATCGAAATCCAATAAGTAGAACCCGAGTAATGAACGAAAAAGTGCAATTGCTCAAGAACCGGTCGGCCGCCCGCGCCCGTGATAACGCGTTTTCACTTCTGCGGGTGAAACCGCGGGGCGTAGCTAGTATATAATAAAATAAATATTTGACAAAATCTTGTATAGTTATTTTTGTTACTTATTAAAAATCTATTTGTTTTAATGCGCAAAAATTATATACGAATACGACTTAAGGTACTAGGTGAAATATTAACATTTTTATTTTTTTAATTACGGTTCATTAATTTTTGGTTATTCTGCATTAAAATCCTAACATTTCGGAAGCTTTAGTGATATCAAGCAATAATCAACAATTACTAAACCGTTATAGAAAAAAATAGAACTTTAAAATATGCATCTAGTAGGTACCTCAAGTCGTATTGTGACTGTAAATATTTCAATTTATTTAACATGCCTAATTGAATTCTCCTTCAAAATTCAATTTTAAATAAAGTAATTAAACATTCACAATCACATACAAACAAAATACTGAAACACAAATATTTGAATTAAAACAATTCACGCACGCACCTGTACGAACGAACAACAAAGTTTGCTTTCTACCTGCGCTGTCCAAATAAAACCGAATAAAACAAAATATAAACAAACACTCAAGGGAGCACCCTTTATTTTAATTCCTTTAGCTTTGAAAGGTATAAACTACCCTTTAATTATATCGCGGTTTGTAACCCTAAGAAAGGTCGATATAAATAGCTCCATTATTGTTTTTCATTTGTTTTACTTCCTGAACCCTATGTGTTGGATTAAAGTTATATAAAATCATTGATCTCTACTTTAAGAGGACGAATCGAAGAATTTGTTGATTTAGTTGCCAATATATCTCAGTAATGACAAAACATACAGAAACCATATTTTGGAAGGATTAATTTATTTATTTTATTTAACCTTCTTTTGCCTTTATTTTGTTTACACGGTTTAGTTAACTTTTGCCACAAAAAAAATAAAACAATCCTTTAATCAGAGATTTTTATTTTCCAATGAGCCGCGATATATTTGAGCATTGATTTTTTCAGTATTAATTAGAATTCATTGGCACTTAAAATTGGTAATACCGTTTTACCTAATTAGCAATATAATTCACATTAGGCGAGATATACTGTTTTTAGCGCTTACGAGACTTGGCAACTCGAGCTAGCTACCCATAGTAAACTAGCATGACTTTTTAGTTTACTTAATAATCATTACCCTCTTCAGTTATAGATATGGCATCATAAGGAAGACATTTGTAATCAGCTACTGAAGTCCCGCAATGTCATTTCATTTTGCATCGCAGCAGCGACTTTTTCGCGGTAAAGATATTCGAATTATTTAATTACTTACAAAAAATGGCTACGATATGAACGTACGGTATAAAGCGACAAAAAAGGGGTTTACTATTAGGTGATATAGTTACTAAACGCTTATCACAATATTGCGTTTTAATTGCAACTGAAAGGCGATCAAAATTTTATTTTTTGTTGTCCACACATTTTAGAGTCCTGCGATTTCACCCACATAAGGTAACTGTATATCAATGCACTCCGTTCAATAAAGCACTCGCAAAGCCAACTGTTCGCCGAACTACTAGCATTCTATAAACTACAAGTCTAGTTTTAACTAGATAGCACTGTGTGAAATGTCGTACAGTATTCATTTATTGACTGAGCGAGCGAAGCGTCTTTGCTTCAAGTCTGGCAAAAAAACATTTTATCTGGCAGTGCATAATAATTATATTGCTTCTTGCGTATATCTAAACCTACCTATAAACTATAAGAAACTATAGGCATGTATACAACATAAATACATATTGCACAATGTTATACACAGCGCGATCTAGCCCCAAACTAAGCACTATAGCTACTATATTATATATATGTTTTGATTGGTGGGGTCACCTACTAAGGGGGTTAAGTACGTGGGAGGTCTACTATTAGTAGAATCTCTAGAAGTCATCCAAGCTTGTAATAAGTAACCCTAACCAATATCTCATATAAATCTTTAACGCCTATAAGCAAGATAGATACCATAGAAAAATAAGAAATAACCTTCTTCTCCACCTGCAAGGTAAAATATACTCTACAAATACATTTTAAGGTAGGTTTTACTTCAGCAAACGAATGCTTAGTAAGCGATTATTCACAGATGCTCGTAGATGTCGCAGTCAATTCGAAGTATCTGAATTTTCCAGTTATTACTTACTTTGATAAATGGTTTTTAATTTTAAGGTTGTATCGGTTTGAATTTACGGTTTTTCGTTTTAAGTCATGTTATCAAAACTATTATTAACTGAATTTATTGATTTCATTGCAAATTGATTTACATTTTATGATTTAAACTTTTGTAATAGCTACTTCATTCGTTTGGTATGTTGTCCGGTATTTGACTTATCAGTACAGCGAGGCAAGTAGCGTTCTGCTTACAAGGAATACTTCCAATGCTCTTCGATCGTTAATTTTGACGTCAATCAACGTAATTTTACAAGCTTGACATTTGGCGTTCTTGACAATATACGTATCGTGTTTGACTATATGCGTTTTTGACATTTAGCGTATTTTTTATTTTTTTATCATTTTGAGTGTTTAACTTAATGCGGTTTTGAGTTTTTGCGTGCTTGACTTTTTAAGTGTTAGACTTTAAGCTTGATTGACTGTTTGCGTGTTAAACTTTATGCGTGTTTGACCTTTAACGTATGATCCGGTGAATTGACCGTAGTAGTTAAGTTGAAAATAGTTGTAATGAAACTTAAACCATTCGGCCATTCGGACTAAGTACCCGACCTCACGATAGGTGTTATTCTTTTCAGAAGTATATAACATAAGTGGTGTGCTTTTATACTCTGAATAAAATAATTTTCCTTTGTTCTTTCAATGTCTAGTCAATTCATCAATCATCAGTGTTCCCTCTTATACCACAACTCACGTACGAAAAAAGGTTTATTACCGGACCTGGCTAATATTAGTTTCCTGCTAATCTTGTACCTACCTACAATCCGACATACATTTTTGCGGCTTACGTTTCCTTTCTTCATATTATTAATGAGTTTAGGTAAGTAAAAAGTACGAGTCGAACTCGTGTACGATAAATTCCGTAACTAATACAGTATTATTATAAACAAATTAATTAAGTACGTTTATTGTATGGCAGACCCATTTCAATATTTATATCATTCTACTTTTAGTATTTTTTATTGTTATGGGCCGAAACAGAAATAATTTCCAAACTAAAAAAATACTAACTATCCAGCTGTCACTATAAGATTGATGAAATACGGCCTGATGACCGACATATCCGTAATCAGTTCACGCAAAAACTGCTGAACCGATTGCGATGAAACTAAGCATGTTCAAAAAACCTGAAATAACACATATTTTTTGTGCCTATATTCCGCAGGATCGGTACTTATAGCTAGTTGTAAATAAACTCACCTGAAAATGTGCTTGAATTACAACCGCCCTAAAAACTATTGTAGCATCCTCCACTCGCGTCTCAAGAGGTTTCTCCGCGTACTTTGGACACCGACTGTCACAAACGATTGTCCTACACAAGAACAATATCACTAATAACAAATCCCTGTTCGTGTTTCTACCAACTTGGTTAAACGCCATTTTATACTTTAATACAAAGCACTTAAGTTATATTTTTCCCCTCCATCGAACGGCACTTATTCTCTTATCTCGTTTTTTCTTCTGACGTTTTCTGCTTAGCATTTTTATCTGAAACAAAGAGATTTCAATTATTCATCAAAATATTATGGTGTAATCAATAATAAGTGGGCTATTAGTCTGACACGACTGACTCGAGAACGGAAAGTCAAAACTGTATCACTAGCATCAGTGCTGTGCAGTGCACTACGTAACGTTAACAGTTGGGGTATTATCGGCTCGTAACGCAAAATAGCTCGCGCGGCTGACATGATGCGACTGATGCGGTAGAGAACAAATGGAGTGGGCGCGCTGTTCACAAAGTCAAACTGTTAACGTTACAGTCCACATCTTTACATATAAACTCATGATAGGGGTAGTCGTATACCTATTATTACCTTATGTTGATACGTAAATCAAAAGTGTATGCTATCTTGCTTAATGATAACACAATGTACAAGTAATAAATAAAAACAAATCAGTTTAAACAAAAAAAAAAGTAATCATATCACCTTTAATCATATATAAAAGTATCTATAGTAGGTCATTGTCTTAAATTGGCGCCCTTTCGGTATGACATCTCTTTAAGATGCAAACCCGTCTATAAAGGAGTTATGTAAATTGACAATGTATTTGAAGTTCTGTTCTGAGAGAGGTCGATCGGTTAAGGTTATTGAATCAATATTGGACACTCAAAGGTTCAGATGACTCTCTATTATAGAAGCTTTAGGTACCTCCCTATTCAACAACAAACATTTACTTTAGAGCATTATCGCAGTTGAATTCAAATAATATTTAAGCGTAATTTACATTACGAAACTGAACCACTAGCATACAATTTATAATCTTTTAAAAAAAAAATGTAGATACAGCGCAGTACTAATTTATTTATTTATTAAATAAAATTTCTTCCAATAACAGATGCGAGTGTATAAATTATCTGGAGATAAATAAAAAAGCAAACTAGGTACTATTATCACATGAAGTCACTTTCCAAGCCAGTTGATTACGAAACCATAAAAAGACATATTATTATGCTCATACGACCTACGACGACACGACGACGATACGAGTTCTATGGAAATTAACACCATAGATATGAGGAATCCAATACACTAATTCCATAGTTATTTAACAGTTGTATTAAGATAAGTTATATTGTTAAGATGAGATTAGGATCTTTGAGCATAACAGTAATCCTTCAAAGCGATTGGGAATTAAGATTCTATCCGCTGTAATGGAGTTCAATCAAAGAAATAAATCTATACTGTATTAGATAATACATTGATTTTTGCGATGTTTTCGCGACGTTCAATAGATGTGAAACTAATTTTCCTGTTGTAATCGCGTTGTTTTTATTATTTTTAGCATTGTTGCTATGCCAGTGGTAATCCACCCTAAAGAAGGAGTATGTAAAGACTCCGAAACGTAGGATCTCCATTGCAACAATGCTGAGAATAATAAAAATAACAGAAAAGTAAGTACATCTTAGCATTTTGTGTGTGTGCCTATAGTTTGCATTATTTTATACATTTTACTACAGTCTTATTCGCGAATTGTCATTTTTAAATTTTCTTATCTGGACGTTTCGGCTGTATTGCAATAATCTTCAAAAGTAAAAAAAAAATGACATAGGATGCTTGTACAATACAAAGGTACATGATCACTTGGATGCGTCTTAAGTCTAAATATTTTAGCGTGTCTTCGGAACGCGCCTTCCGATGAGAAGAAGCCACAAGAAACTCATGGAAACTGAAGAAACTCTTGTGTTACAAAATACAAAGGAGTTGTCCTCAAGACTACTTTACATGTACACCCACTCATATTCTCCTGGATATTGGTAAACAAATCATATTTTATAATATTTAATTTGAGGATTTTATTTTATTTTATATACTTAAATCGATCGGTTGATTTCCCAAAAGAAACTTATATTTACTCTAGACTTGAAGTTTTAAGGTTATTAATGGTTATTGTTAATAACCATTAATAACCTTAAACGATTATTGTTAATAACCATTAATAACCTTAAACGAATCAGAATAAAAACAAATTGCATTTCTTCGTCTCGCCAGAAGAAATTCTGTAGCGTACAAAGATCTGATAAAATAATATACGATACCTACTGATTCTATAATGATGTTCCCTCTATTATACTTTAAAGGATATCTAAGTTTAAAATCCTCTGAGGGATATTACTTGAAATAAACCATAGATAAACATGTTACAGGGTTTATTAGGAATTGATTAAAACCATATCGTGGAGGTTCCACAGCCCACAGACTTTCTGTCGGCCGATAGTTCCACTACTGGTTAACACGGATTCTAAATTGCCATCCGTGTAATTTTATAAAAAACTACAAAACCCTGCACTGCTCGTGGGCCGACAAGATACGCATTTGCCTTATTTTTATTTTTGATTGTAAATTTCTTTAATTGCTTCAAAAACCTTTTCAGTACAACAGTAAGCCTACAATTCAATACCATGAAAATTATTGGTGCTATTTCACTGCTAAAAAAATTGTGGAATATTCGTGTTATAAATACTTACTAATTCTTATTATAATTTTACAACGGCACAAAAACAAAATGGAAATTATCCCCTATTTAAAAGTAACGAAAAAATAATACAAAGAAAAGCTCCCTTGCAATTTAATATTATAATTTAAAGCTTCTATTTACTTAAACGCGGGTAGTATGAGTAAAATATCAACCATTAAATTTACACAAAAAAGTAAATAACTCAGACAATCTGATAAGTTTTAAGGGTGAGTACATATAGACAACAAACTTGGATTTGTTGGACTTGAATTACCCGAGTGCAAAGCAAAAAGTTGCGCGTTCGATTGCCGCCGGGTGCAAGTATTTATCTATCTTCTATCTTCTATACTTATAATAAAGGAAGAGAGAACAAAAAGTCTGTACTTGGAAGGAAATTTACAAAAAAATTTGGCTAAAGGACTTAGGAAAAGTAGTAGAACAAAGTAATATAATTTTAAAAATTCATGTCTGTCTGTCTGTTCCTTATACAATTAAAAACTACCAATCCGATTAAAATCTGTTTTTCAATATTGGATAGTTCTATTTTTGAGGAAGGTCGTGGTATACTTTGTATCCAAATCCAATTGGTAAAACCCAAGTAATGAACTAAAAAGTGCAACAGCTCGAGAACCGCTCGGCCGCCAACACGCCCGTGATAACGCGTTTTTTTACCTTCGCGGGTGAAACCGCGGTTCGCAGCTAGTGGTGAAATAAAAATAGAAATTTGTTTCTGATTAGGGTATTTACGTACCTATGTACAATTTATGTTTTTACAAAAGAAAAATTAAGATAAGTATTTATATCTATTGTCAAGTCACCGTAACATAAGCTTAATAGCTTACGCTGTGTGTTCTTCAAATAATTTATTTATAGTTGTATCTATAGATACTAACGCAAACACTCACAATCTCTTAAATATTGTGGTACCAATAAAGATATGGTCACCTTAGGCGATTAAAGACGTTGCTGTACTTTACTTTGCACGAATAACTTTTAATAATAACCGCATCACTGCATTGCACCAATGGTAACAATCTGCAACAATGCAACACCTAGCAAAGTTCTAATTTTCCTCTAATTGGCGCTAAAATGTTAATCTATTAATAATTATTCCTGATATTCCGTCGGGATTTTATACAAAGTGTGAACACACTATTTATCAGAACCAAGTCGGTACTGATTAATAGATTGGGATTAAAAGTAGCCTATCCAGGTCTCCAGCTACCATTCCAAGTTTGATAGCAATTGGTTCAGCTGTTTTCACATGTTTGAATAACAAACATACATATGTACATACTCACAAACTTTCAGCCTTATAATATTAATAGGATGGGATACGGCAGGTAAAACCATGAACTAGTTTATAAAATTAATAGGTAGGTAGATATAATATCGTACACACCTTAATTGACAAACTTCATGAGTCTGCTACAGCTCCATTAATCCTGTAACTTTCTTATCATAAACTTTACTGTACTGTATTACTTGACAAGAACCTTAAAGAATGGTAGGAAAATAATTACGACTTTATGCGAATCCAATAAATCGTTATAGATACAATCAACAATAAATAGGCCGGGTTTTTAAAAAAAAACAAGGCCCCACTGTTTGGCCAGACTTCATCAAATGTATCTAGATCATTACGCCATCTTTACGTACAGGGTCTGCTACGACTACGTATTCCGTCTCCATGCAGGGACCATTGAATATCCCTGCGTATCAATCGGGATGCACGTGGCCTGCCCAGTCCCACTACAAACTAGCGGTCTAAGTGCCAACATTAGCAATACCCGTCTGAAAATGCGTATGTGGTCTATCCGCTTTATACCAAGGATATTTTGTTCCATAAATTTCTGGCAATTTTCTGGACTTATAAGGACCTATATTTATATTGACTACTAGCTGTGCCTCGCGATTTCACCCACGAAAGTGAAAACGCGTTGTCAAGGGCGCGGGCGGCCGAGCGGTTGCACTTTTTCGTTCATTACTCGGGTTCTACTAATTGGATTTCGATGCAAGTATACCATGCCCTTCCTCGAAAATAGAACTATCCTATATTGAAAACCAGATTTCAATAGGATTAGTAGTTTTTAATTATATAAGGAACAGGCAGAGAAACAGACAAACAGACAGACATGAATTTTAAAAATTATATAATTTTGTTCTACTACTTTTTCTAAGCCCTCTAGACAACTTTTTTTTAAATTTACTTCCAAGTACAGACTTTTTTCCTTTCTTCCTTTATTATTAGTATATATAGATATAGGTAGATAGAAGAAGATGATATATGCATAAACCGTTCGTTACCATCCTAAACGTGTCATTCGTAGTCCGAGTACGTTTAATACTATTAAAACAGTGACCTAGTTTCCGGTTTATTATTTAGAGCTCTACCAAGCTCGGATTTTATGTCGAAATGTGATTTACGTTGATAACATAGTGAGATCTGGACCCCTACCATGAGTTGTGATATATCTCAATCATAGTCCGTAATATGTGTTCAAGTGATTCAAGCGAGTGAATTCAAATTTAAAATAATAGTAGCTTATGCACCAAAGTAAAAGCCCTGTCTTTTATCTCTTTTTGAATCCTAGGCGTTACATAGAACTCTGCAGTTGAAACTCCCGAGCGAAACGAGGGAGTTAGGTATGTAAAGTCTTGAGTGAAGCGAAGGAAGTTACAATTACTCTAATTTACACATCTACTGGGAGACAATATCAAAATTGATTTACGTTTTCTGACTTAAGTACTTATTAACCGGTAAGAAAGTACGAAAATCTCTAGAAACGCGGACATTCTTAGTACATATTCTGCGTGCATTATCATTATCATCAGCCTGTTGCAGTCCACTGCTGTATATTAGTCCTCTCCAATTGCATGCCACGTACAATATTATCAAAATATACGAAATATTATCCAACGCAAAGTTGTCCAATTGTACAAGCGCAAAACATTTTGGACAGACTCATGAATAAACTTAGAGCTTATCGAAAACTATCACAACTCGTGGTAAGGGTATAGTACGTCTTTTTACTAGAATATCTGCACTACGTCGACGTGATATGAACACGATGTTTGGCTGCAACATTAATAAGTTTGGACGACAAACCTTGCAACTCAATATAATGTTCATTTTTTAAACTTACACAAATTCTTCGTTTATTTGTTTATTTATTCTTAGTTACATTTTATCGGGTCTTAATTGCGTATTATTTTTTATATTCTTACCTAGACCTAGACGTCAGCCCATTTGCGATCGAAACATCCAGCAGCCCTAGCCAAAATTCTTATCGAATAACGAAACGCCAATCGACAGTTTTTTTTGTATGAAATTGACATAAGGTCACGCTTGATTTTTTGCGAGCTTATGTCAATTTCATACAAAAAAATCTGTCGATTAGCGTTTTCGTTATTCGATAAGAATTTTGGCTAGGGCCGCAGGTCAGAAAATAAAAAATAATATGCGATTAAGACCCGGAAAAATGTAACCATGTTAACCAATCGTGTGAATTTAAAAAGTTTGAAACAATATTATTATCCATTACTATTATTAGTAAGCTCGCTCTCCTCGCAACCGCAGCCCCTATAACCCGTGTCGAAACGTTGAAGTAATATAAACCTATAATGATCTACGTCGTTAGTTTAGAGTTTAGACAAATTAAGATACCTACCTTAGTTTTACCAATAGTAACTCAAAATACCGCATATTGTTTACCTGTGGGCATAAATTTTGTATAAATTATGTAACACCAAATTTGTCGTTTATTTCCAACCAAGAAACTTATTGACACAAAATTCTATTGTGTTATTGCTTAACTTCCGATGGAAATTTCCACCATATCCTTGACTTGAATCAATAAAGCGTTACATTCTTATTATACCCGTAAGCCCTTCACAGTTAAAGCCCTTCAGTAACTTTCCTTATTGAATTTAGATGGTGGAAGTTTCCCGTAAAAACCTGAGGAATGGTAATGATTCGGGTAACGTTGATTTATTACGAAGGCATCGATAATGTCGCATTTGAAGTAGGTAATGGCTCTTGAAATACATATGGTGCTAGCTAAATCAGTCTGTTTCATCTAGTACCGTCCTCTTAAAATTTTCCAGTAGGTACTAACTTAATTATTATGTAACTATGAATAACAAAAACAAATATTTTAAAAGCTGTTATGTCTTCGCGTGACAGGGTTCGAACCTGTGTTATCGCATGTGCGCAAGTGCGCTAACCATCACTACAACACGTGACACGGTGCATCATCCCTATCATTTGTTTATCCAGTCATTAGTTTTTAATGTTCTTATTAATGATTGAAGTCCTCCTTTACGTAGTTAAACGACGTGTTAAAGCCTACCTAAATAAATATTTTCGTTATTTCTATAATATCTTTAGGTAAACATTATAAGTACCTATAATTATTCTGTCTTAAATTCAGTCGGACAAACTGAGTTTTATTAATAAATTCAGCCAAACGGAACAACCTTTCAGAAACTTTTAATTATAAATCTCTCTCTATACAAATTGAACATTCACTTCCCTAAACATTTCCTGCTTAAATCACTCAAACATTAAAAGAACAACGAACAGCCTAGGTACTTAGATGGAAAAGGAGACGAGTTCTTCAGTTACAAGATAATCGGAAATATAATACAAAAGTTTATCTCTTTATTATTGTTATATGGTATCCCTTTTAGACACGATGTCGTAAAACTTTTTGCCTCGGGATTGTGAACGTTAAGCTATGTAAATCGCATTCCTTACGTTAAAGAAGAATATATTATACTCATGTGAATTGAAGACTGATGAAATTACAACAGCAAGACAAGTACTGTGTATACGATTTTAAACTAACATGGTTCTTTTCACTACTAGACGAGACTGAACTAGTCTTGTAAACAAGCTGGTTGAAATTGCTAGCGAAATATCGAGCCCCGCGAATAAATTATTAAACATGGAAAACACCCCGTCAATAAGTAATTTTAGAAGTACTGAGTATACTTAATAGTTAAAAATGACAATAATATTGGCCTACCAAAGAAGCTATTAATTAGTATTCATATTTTAAATGCAAACGTATCTATATTTACAACGGCCACCGGCTGCTTTGCCACGATGTCCGTTGGGAATTTATCAATATAATCTGGCGTAGTCAGATGGTGGACTATTTCACTTCAAGTTGTTCGTTTAATGAATATGACAAAGATGATGGAAATGTATACAAAAGACGATCGAAAATGGAAAGTTTGGCTAACTATAATAACTATTTTTATAACCTTGTCACCGTAGTTATTACATGCTATTAGTCAATACGTGTTTTTATATTACCATAATTACAACTGGGTATGTAAAACTAAATTGTTCAAACGAAAGATAGGTATCATGTTGTCTTTATTTGGTATTTTCCATGTTTTATGACATCCAATTATGGTAGATTCAGTACATGTAAGTACTTCGATACAAGTGCGCTACTTAAAAACTAACGAATGGATGTATTATTAGGCTTGAAACAGTTTTTAGACATTTTTTTTTCAGCTGAGAGCGCACCATGACCCTTTGACATCGTGAACGTTGATCTGGCGCCGTGTTTTTGAACAAATGCAAATGCAAAAAAGCCTTCTCAAAACCAAAGTCTTAAAAAGGAAATGTCTTTCAATTAAGCATCATCAAAATCACAGTTGACTTACTTTTATTATAACAACCTTATTTCCTTGAAGGAAAATGTCAAGCAATATACCGGATCGGAATATTCTGAATCGAGATTAAAAGATCAGTTTTCGGCCGATTTAACATCTGTAGCCGCGACTTTTATCCTTCACCCTTAAGGGTTGGGAAACCGTAAGGGGGAAAATAGATTACAGACTTTCCGTTGAGAGAAAATAATGTAGAAATAAATAATACGGAATTTCGCAATTGCATAATAATATTATTTTTTTATTTATTTAACTAAGATTCTACAGTCAATACAATACAATATAACTTATAATTAATACACTAAACTTAGACCAAATTGAATCTTCATTTTGTAGTTTGCTCAAGTAAATTTAAAATCGATGCTGCCGGATTTTTTAATTGGGTAGATTTACAAGCAGGTACATTTAGCTCACAAATTAGAAAAAAGGAAAAAGGAAAAAAATAGTATATTAAACAATTATATTTTGCCCAAGCATCGCGTTATCATGCTTGTATTTTTTTGGAACGGCTAAAGGTAAAGATGTAGCATAAAGTCGAACTAGTATAGAAGGAATAATTACATTTTCAGCTGATTTTTGAGTATAACTAATAGGGTTCATAACTTATAGGTAATAAGCTACGCCCCGCGGTTTCACCCGCGTATGTCCCGTTCCCGCGGGAATATCGGGATAAAAACTAGCCTATGTGTTATTCCCGGTATTCAACCACCTATATTCCAAGTTTCATCGCAATCGGTTTAGTAGTTTTTGCGTGATTGAATAACAAACACACATACACTTATAATATTAGTAGGATTAATAATAGGTTTTCACATTTAATTTTTAAGTAATTGATTTATACAGTGCTAGAAACTTTTGAATCCATGACATTTATGGCGCTATAGTGCTCGGAATCATTCGTTGAAGCGAGTTTGCCCAGCAGTTATTCCGCCTGGTCAGCCATATCCAGAGGAAGAACGAGTCAATACCTCTGGAGCTATCTACATCATCGTGGGTTCCTAATGATGTTACTGCGATCAGCGACATGAAAAAGACAAAGGTTTGATCACTAGTATTTAGAATTAAAGTTGTGGAATAAACATAATGCAGTAGTACAATATCCTAGATACAAAATCTAAACAGTCTTAACTAATAAAACGGCTCAACATCTAATCGAAACTCAATATTTTATGGTGACTTTGTATTATCTCGAAAACCTTTTAACATCTCCTTTCTCAGTATAAAATCGCTTATAAAAATGCAAATTAAGGTTTATCTTAGCACTTCATAAATAATCCTTGCAAATTCGATAGTACCTACCTACTGATTATTCAATTCAAATTTTCACGTAAGAGGTTGTAATCCTTCAGAGTGCTCTACGGACTTGAGACTTTTTGTTGACCAAGGGATTGGTAGCAGTTTACCCTGAACCTACACTACAACAACAACGTAGTGTAGCACGTCCTCAGGCACGTTGGAGCGCCGATTTGTGCAAGACGTCTGGCCCAAACTGGATGCGAGAAGCCGAAAATAGATCTAGGTGGCGATGGCGTGCAATTGGAGAGGACTGCAACAGGCTGATGATGATGATGTGATGATGATGAACCTACATTAGAATTGATTTATTAACTGGAGTGCATGATCAAAAGATAAGAGATATCAAAAAATAAGGTCTCGGTTTATTTATTCTTAAACAAACTACAGGCAACGTCACCTGATGATAAATTGTTTTTTATTAAAATTTTCATGGTTTAGTTTAGTTAGATGACTTAGATGATTTTTAGTGTTTAGATGGTTCAATCGCAATTAATCTTTTTTGTTTTAAAAACCTGAAAAATTTCATTTGGGCTCATAAAACTTTTTAAGTCTCTCAAATGTCAGTAATCTTTCACTTTTACATCTTCAGCTATAGGATCTGCTCGTTTAATTATGTAAGAATTAGTGGGTCACAATACTATTTTACTATTAAAAACCAGTATGACACTTCCAATAAACAGTGAAGGTGATAGGCTATAGTATCAAAATATTATGAACTGTCTCCGAAATATAAATACCTATCTAGTCTGCAGAAATCCTGATTCGGAGCTTCATTCGTATCCTTTTATTGCTGCCCTTTTTACGACTTCAATGAACACTGTATAGAAATTGGTTCAAATATTTGAAGCAAATCAGACAAAACGTAGCTTAGGTGTGACCACTCTTTTGATATGATAAACCTAAAATAAAAACGATAATAATGTACCTAAGTCGAAGACAGAATTCGTTTTGTTTTTAGAAATCCTTGTCACTAGCAAGGCAAAACCTAACTCGATTATCAGAGCAAGTTGCTACTTTATTAGCAGCCAGCCACTCGTACGTCAATAGCTAGTATGCTAGTAGCACATTTTAGGTGAGTATTCTATTACTCAAACCTCACTACACTTGACACTTTGGTCAATTTTCACTAATTTTGATACGAGTTTTGTACAGAATCGACATGCAGTTACAAGTCGGAATGCTGTCTACTAGCTCGGTACGCTAACTGGCATTATCAAATCATTAGTTTAGCAGACTCTTCGATGTTACTGTATCTACCTACATGGGCAAATGCTGTAACTAAAATAGTATTTTTAATACATTAGTGGGAGATCGCAGAAGACCGTCACAGTAGAAAAAGATAGATGAGGCCTTTGCCCATCAGAGAACAGTTTAGACTAATAAAAAATAAGCCGCAGAAGTTTTTTTTTTTAGGCTTAACAGGAAGCGGAAACAGTTTGACCAAACGTTACCAAATGAAAGGAAGTTAAAGAAAAATAAAACTTAAAAAAAAATACAATTTCAAACCTGTAACCTTTTCTAAATTTCCCTTTGTCCCTAACCGTTTTATTAAAGTACCGAAACTGAGTTTTGTGGTTCTATTTGATGTTTTTGTTTTATTCGAACGATCCCCTACTATTGTAAAACTTGGCAACGTTTCATTGATATAATTGAAAAAGTTATTGAATGCCGCTAAAGCCACACACAGACGGCGAATCGAACGCTTTTTTAATTGTTTCTATTTACATTTTTTCAAAGGGTCTTACACTTGGATACAGAAACTTCACTTAACAATTGAGTAATACTTAAATGATTGATCAGTTTGTAAATTTAAAAATAGTAAGTATAGGAAATTTTAAGTTGCAGAGCTGCTTAATTGTTTTTGTATTCGGCCGTTAATCGTACTGTTATTTTTAAATTTTCCTAATTCGGCGTTTCGTCTTTTAATCTTGGTCGCGAGGAGGAAAATGTAAATATTAGTGCTCATCGTGTATTTATTGGTTGACATCTGTTTTAAACGGGGCTCCAGATGTTAAACTTCGGCAAAATATCGACCGATGTAAAGTTCTCGGTCATAACATAATCAGCCCGTTAATTTGTTCTACTGCCGGGCAAAGGCCCAGCCTCTTAAAGGGGTTAGGCAGTAAAACGCCACGGTAGCCTACCCCAGATTTGCGAATGTCCTATTGTTGAGTTCTAGGACATGTCGGTTCCGCCACGATGTTTTCCGTCACCGTAAGAGCGATGTTACTAGCGCACATATTTTTTCTTAAAGAAAAAGACAATTGGTGCGCGATCGGCCTGGATTTGAACCCACGACCCTCGCAATTGTTTAATGTCTT
The DNA here is from genome assembly GCA_949358125.1 of Idaea dimidiata. Classification (NCBI taxonomy): domain Eukaryota; kingdom Metazoa; phylum Arthropoda; class Insecta; order Lepidoptera; family Geometridae; genus Idaea; species Idaea dimidiata. The sequence goes on from OX442328.1 coordinate 16,837,932, forward strand.
CACCAAATACTAACTCTAAAATTAAAAAGTTTCATACAACACTTCGACGCTCATCTTCACCCTTATAGGGTGAATTTCGAAAAATCCGTTCTTAGTGAGCACCTATGTCCTAAAAGGAACACCCATGCAAATTTGAGACTCGTACTGAGATTCGTCATTTGAGGCTCGTTTGAGTTTTTAAATAATATAAAATTTACTCTGTTATTTAGAGAATATATTTACATACTTATTTTTTTGTTTAATGGTTTATAATATCTGTAACTAAAAATATTTTTTAGGAAAAAATACTTATTCTAAATGTTAGAATACCCGATGTCAATGATAATTGATAAATCTAAGCACCACTAATTTACAGTTTCAGTATAAAAGAACTTTCCTACTACCTACATTTCGAAGGAAATATAGGTGCCTATTATTGTGTTAGTAGAAATCAATAACAGCCAAATTCGACAATTTGAATACCTTTGTCATGCGAGCGAGCAATCAGAGTAACCGTAATGACTTGGTTTTGACGCTCTAGATAAGTTTTATTTATAAACGAAAAAATTTAAGGTCATTGATCTCAAACTTAGAGCGTATATTAAACAATTTTGCTTCGATACACTTGCGAATAATTCTGCATTCATGGGACTTAAATAGTAAAAAATTGAAAAATCTGAAATTAGAAAATAGGTGCTATTATTTTTTTAGTGTCTAAACACAATTATTAAAAACTATGGTAGAAAATAATTATGAAATACACGTGTTTAAGAGATGTTTTGCTAAATAACTTTGAAACCGGCTAGTTTCCAAAATGGTTTTTTAGATATATAATTATAATGTAGGTTTATTTTTTTTGATAAATTGTGTTTACTTGTAACAAATGCTTGAAAACGGCTCACTCACACAAACATGCTCGTCGACAAGCCCTAAGGGTAGATAAATAAATAAATAAATCCTGTGACGAACACACAGCGCCATTTAGCCCCATGGTAAGCTGCTAAGCTTGTGTTACGGTGACTAGACAACGGATTTACTACTTATATTTATTTTTCTTTTGTAAATACTTACATATTATACATAGAAATACACCCAGACCAGATACAAATATTTATAAATGTCAGTACTGAGAGCCGCGTCACGACCGCCTCACGACCACGTCACGACCACGTCACGACCGCGTCACGACCACGTCACGACCGCGTCACGACCACTTCACGACCGCGTCAAGACGCGGACGACGACTGTGCACGTGTGTGCGAGCAGTTTCCATACTGCTCCCTCTATGTACTGTGACCTTACGTTGGGGACATCACCTCTACTTTCACCTTAACAACCTTCTCGAACACTCTGTCTATTTATACCTATAAATTCCCAATAGATTATATCTACAGTAAATCTTAGCACAATAATAGCATACAGTAATCACATAGTCAACCATTAACCCTACCGGTGTACGGGAGTATTTTGGCACAGGAGTCGGTTTTATACTTACTAGCAATAAATTTGCGTCACTTACAAAAAAAAATGAAAATTATTTACGTAGTGTAGTATAGATACCTAACATGATTCAAAATTATTCATAGTATTACAGATTAAAAAAACACATTAAAATTTTATTCATTTAAAACGAAGTGAATCACTGTTTAAGGCATTTTACTAGAATAATTTCTACTAAATGTTACTATACTTAGTTCATTAGGTTTCTTGTTTGACGTGTCATCTTTAATTTATTGGTAGGTAATAATGTTAATTTTTAATCTAAAATTTCGATGTTCATATTTTTTTTTATTACATAGATTTATTACTTAGATTTTTTAAATCACCTCTACTACCGCCGGCTCAGCCAATATATAGTTACTGTTCTGTTCGGGCTGCCACTCGGTCGATGGCTCGTATCTTGGCCGACACAATCATATTTCCCGTAACTAAATTATTTCTGATCTACACAGTAGCATGCAAACAATATCCCATAGTTTTACTCAAATGGTGTGGTTTTCTGTGGATAGATGGTGTATTAGATAGGATAGATGGTAATAATACATTTAGATGAGTAAAGATAAGACGGGGCGCACTTTGGATACGTTTTCGTCTGAGAACCATTCGTACGTACGAACAATCCCATCATTCCAAGTGTAACTATGGAAGCGGACCGACTGCATTTGTCGTTGTATACGTACGACTATTTGACCCCAGTAGACCCAAGGATTAGCTTGATCGACACGATTACATTTCCCGCGACTGTAAATTAACTGTGGCCTACACAGTAGCATGCAAACAATGTGTCGTAACTTCACTCAAATGGTGTGGTTAAACTCTTGGTCTATTGTTAGTGGGAGAGCGAGCCAAATGTTATGTGAGTTCTTTGAATAGACGCTGGTTAATGGTTAACGTATTTAAGATGAAATATTGTTATTTACCTACTGCATCTTGATTGTAAAGAACTGTGAAAGGCATAAAACAAAATTAAGTTACTGTTTTAGTTTGTCAGTTTCTCCGTTAACTTTAACTGGGGTATTTTTTTATTCGACCTGTTGTATAACTTCAAACCCAACCAAATTTAAAAGCCTTCCAAAGTTTGATTCCTCTATAAAAGACGGTGACGTTTTTATTCGGTCATGTTTCATTTTATTAGACATCTTTGTTTAGAGATCGAAAAAAGTAGTACAAAATATATAACCCTGTATGTATCTGAAAAATAAATAATTTAATAGCTATAAGTACAAAAAAAAATAATCAAAAAAATGACCTAGAAAAATAAATGAGTCAACCTTGGAAAACCCTACTGTAAAGTTGGCGAAAGCTCGGGGCGGTTAAAACCATGAATAAAACGCCATTTAACCCGATAAATAAAGTGTTTTATCAAAAAAAATGAGTTTGAAAAATTAGTTTTACGGAGGAAAATCGAAGTTATGTCACTTTAACTTACTATACAAAGTCCACAATAGTAATTTCAACACTAATCAAAAATCTAACAGAAAAACAGTGATGTTACACCTAAAATAATGTCAAAATTGTTAGAACGAGACGACTTAACGCCTAATATTACTCATAGTATGCTCGTAGTTATTTCTATTCGACTTTAAATATTTAAATTCACAACTTAAACAAGAATAGCTTTACAACAAAAATCAACAAAAACAAAAAACCTCTAATTGGCAAATAAAGTTTCGGCCTATTCAGATCTGAGGGGTCTTCACAGATTTTTGGTCTGATACTAAAGATCGGAAACGTATAAAATATCTGTCTCGCTCAGCACAACTCAATATGACAGTGACAGGCGCAGACATTTCCATCATCGGTTCGGATGGGGGTCTGTGAATATCCCCATTAGAGTCAATCGCTACCCTTTACACTGGCGATGGTACCGAAAAATATAAATACTGCTTCTTTTCGTGTAGTTGTATGGTTCAACAGTGTTAGAGTTTTAAGGTTGCCCTAACACAAAAGTGTAACTTAACCTAAGGATCTAAGACCAGGACCACTGCTAATACGGCTGAAGGCTTCCGGAAGGGTTTTTCCCGTTTTTACATAGAGAGATCAACAGCTCTCTGTCTCCTGGTTAGTGTTCGGTGAGGGTTCGATAGAAGTCCTATCAAAAATACATATTATATCTCAGTCTCTCTAACCTAATAATATACAATACGGAGTTAGGATCAAAATGATGGATTATGAGCTCATCAGATTGCTGGCTTTCTGGGACAGTCTGGGATGGTTGAAGTGAGATAAAAAAAGTCACGTATAATGGAACCATTATAAGGCTAAATGCGGAAAATGGCCAGATAAACTAAACTAAACCCCACTGATCCGGATAGGCCTTTCTAGAAACATAAACAGAACCTTTAATTGGCAAATAAATTTGAAGCGTAACACAATTATTTGACATCAACTAAAAATTACAACAAAACCCTCGGATTTTGAAAGCCAATTAATAAAATTTATCCTCCTAATTATAGGATTACGTATTTCGTACGACTTCTTGATTTTTCTTTATTTGTTTTCATTTTCTTTTTCAGTGGTACTTAGGTTTAGGTTTACCAGTCAGTATGTAATGTACATGTATATTATACAAATGTATAATTATGTATACTATCTGACGTAGTTTTGATCCCTTGGGAATATCAAAAATTTATTACCCATTTCACATGTGGCTGAGGTAAGTAATTCCTGCACAGGGGGAAAATGTTTTTATTTTATTTTATTGTACGACAAAAGGTCAGCGAGTGATCAATATATCTACTTATGCAAAGTTACTACTTCTTAGTAGTAAGCGTCTCTAAGCCAAGCCGCGGACAGACAAATATTGCATTTATTTTTACCTATTTGTGTATATTAATTTATATAAGTAATATTTTTATAAAAAAAATCATCTTCAAGATTTGATCTCGCGTCTCTGCGGCGAATCTCGCGCGAGTGAATTTTTAAAGATGAATTTTTCCGTTAAAAGATTTCTAGTAGGCTTGGGCAATAAAAACAAATAACGAAATATTTATCTTATTTTTTTTGTTAATTTTTATTACAATTTGATGCGTCACAGCTGTCACACTATTATTGTAATGTTATTCAAGTATATTTTCTCCTGTCTCTCATATTTCTTCACTTCTTGTCCATTTAAGGGTTTCGTGGACGACCTCGCTTAAAGTGTAATTAAAGCGCCTACACATGTATTTTGTTATTTTTTAAATAAGGACTCAAAAAGGACACTTAATTTTTTAATAAAGAAATACTCTCATTGAATGAGAACGCCGCGACCTGCCGTCCGTGGTTTCTTCTTACAAAAAAACCCATCTCCGTTCTAGCTAGTACACGACCTGATCACTGAGAATCATCCCTAAGGGTTTCTTGTTATATACGCAACCCCAACAATCAGTTTTACCAGTTTTCATGCTGACATTTAATTTGTAGGTCAGCAAAGTACCAACCTACTTATCTAATAATATTATTTGCTAAATGTCAGGTTAACAAAATACTTACCAGCGGAAGCTGTCTAGGGTCGTTTTAAATTAACAAATCCAAAGTAAAATTATATTTCATTAAAGCGAAAAACACACTTACCGAGAAACCTCTCCGGAAATAAACCCTAAGGCTACTGCGGTCGGTCCATGGTTAATATAATATTTTACTCACATTTTAATTGAAATAAAATGAAATGCACATGCTTTTTTTAGTTTCTCAAACAAAAAATTGATTTGACAACCCACAATTATTTCAAAACAACAATCTAACGATTTTTCTACCATTGTTGTTGGCGTCATCAATATCAATACGCAAAATTAAATCTTCCTTGTACTAAGCACCTCTGAGTTAATCCGCGGACTTGACGAAACTATATAAACTATAGACTACGAAACCCTAGAAAAGTTAAAAAATTCCGTTGCCTCATAATTAGACCATTGTACATGATTTTAAGACTCGAGTTTCCTCGCAGAGTTTCACCGTAAGAGCGATTTTATCATCACACATACATTTTTTTAGCTTCTAATAACTGATGAGTTAATTATGAGTTATTTAGAGATAAACAAATTCCGTAGGTGTAGCTTACAATTTAATAAAAAAACCAACTTGAGATTTTTCCTTTACTAATCAGTTCGCAAGGTTAAAATTAGTGTCACCCTACAAGAAGCAATTTCCATCTAACAAAGAACCTCGCCGGAGTGTAATCAATTAGTCTCTGATTCAACTCGAAATTATTTTGTAAGACGATGTTAACACCACCCTCGAAGATCCTAATTCATTTATCTATTGTTCGTTGAAGATTGACAATCGTCTTAAAAGGCTCTGCAGACTGGAAACCTTACAAAGAATTCACAGATTAAAAAATAATAAATAAATATTGCAGAATCTTGCCTAAGCCAAACAACAACTGGCCTAGTTGCTTAGTGATAGCAGTTTTGGAGGAAAGTTTACTCGTCGATACTTCCGCAGTGATGAGTTTTAGTATTCCTTTGGCCTGTACTATCCCAGGACAATGTAATACCTGCTCAAATCCAATTTCTCCTCATTAAAAAAGATAGATGATTTTGGTGGCAACTAAAATACAATATCATCTGTGAATATTTTAACTGTCTAGCATTAACGTTTCATAGAGTCAGTTGACAGAAAAACAGATAAAGGAACGGACAGTGGTCCCGTTTTTTTCCTTTTGTATACAGAACCCTAAAAAAGAAAAAGAAAAAACAGCCTGCGAAGCCCTCATCTGACTCCTTTTTAATTACTAAAGTATTTGATTGAGAGATGTTTCTAAAGTGTCTTGTTGTACTTTATTGGAAAAGTTAATAAAGGATTTAATATAAATATGCCTACAATACTGAATCCTGCCTCGAGATACATTATTACCAAGACAACGAACAAACAAGTTCTAACATACTAACAACTTATGTTAAGTCTTTGTTGGGTGATCAGGTGGAGAAGTGAAACTGGTCGTCTATATTGACAGTACGATTTATTCTCCTCGTAATACCCTGACTATGTATTACAGTTTATAGCTTGTGTCTTTACTATAAAATATAGAATTATGCTTAATAGTAAATATACATAAAATATAATGAGTAACGGTATTTAGTGCATTTTCAGTACCTTTAAAATGTCAGGCGTTGGAAAATGTTCAAAATAAAAAGCAACGCGACTAAAATAAAAAAAAAAAAACTTTAAGTACATAACATTTCTCTGTCGGCAGATAATAATTGACCTTTCAACACAAGCAACTTTCAATGCATGTTATTTATGGTGCTGCAGTGACCGGAACATTGTTAGGTAGGTATAGGCTTGCCCAGTACCTATACCACCCTCCCAGCTAAGTCAGCCATGTCGAGAGAAACGAACGGGATAATTTGTCGACAAATAGACAATCGAAAAAATAATAATTGGCTAAGTGCGTGCGTTGTCGGGCCACGCGCAGTGACCAACTAATATGTGATATCCAACTAAATTTGTGCAAAATTGTATTTCTTTTAATTACGCGTAAATTTGAAAAAGAATTATTTGTATTATATTTTTTATTGAAACTTGAGTATATTTTATGTACTACCATCGTGAATATAAACGATGTGTCCAAGTAAAACTACTTAGTTTTTAGAAGGGGGGTAAAAATGACTATAAAAACTGGCATTTTAAAGATAATTATTTCGAAAAAATCGGGTTTTCAAAAATTGTCTTTCATTTAAAGATTCCGTTAAATGAAAGACAGTTTTTGAAAATCCACACTGTAGCACTTTTTTGTTGTGAACAATATGTATACTCATGCAAAGTTACTGCTTTTTAATACCAAGCGTCTCTTAGCTAAGCCGTGGACTGACAGACGGACGGACGGGCGGACATGACGAACCTACAAGGTACCATCTCCACGAGCGTTAGAACCGCGGTGACGTTATCGTCGAGCCACTTATTTTTATACAATGCCTATGAACGTGTGCGTTGTTAGAAATCGCCGCGATTCTAACGCTAGTAGAGACGGTTCCTTAGGGTTCCTTGTTGACTACGAAACCCAAAAAAGATAGCTGGATCGATTAGATTGTGCCAAAAACAGCAATTCAAATTGTTCAAAGAAAAAGTAAAACGGTACAATGGGCAACCTTACCTCTATGAGTGATATCTTCAGCCAACCAATAAACACTTAAATGAAAGCCTAGTACGAAAATAAACAAGAAATTATAAATGAATATGGAACTAACCTGTTATAATTAACTATTTTGGGTAGAATAGTAAATTAACATCCTGTGGGATTGCCTAACACAACATTGCCGCAGTTATGGCGGTTTTATTATAATCCAGTTAGTTATAACTTATTTAACTGTTTTGTTTTGAATTAAGTACCTAATTAACTGAGTAAAGTGAGAATTGTTTCTAATTATGTTCAATTTAGATGCTGTGTTAAATTATTATCTGATCTTCTTCTAGTCATCTCAATTAAAAGCGGATTTGGAGTTTTTTAATCTCTACTAATATTAAAAAGAGCAAACATTTATTTGTTCGTTAAGCTCCGACACTACTGGATCGATTTAAAAAAAACCGTTATTAAATAAAAAGCTAAAATTATCGACATGTGACATAGCTAGTCTTTTATAATAAAGGACTCCAGCTATAGTCGATTTGCGTTTTTTATTAAGTTTTATCGCAATCGCAATTTATTAATTTATTAGGTATTTATTTAGGTCTGTTCGGTACTTGCTCCCTTTCGAAATTTGGACGCAAATTGGACAATCCTTATAAATTATAGAGATAAACTCACTTTTTGAAATTCCATAGTTTTTGTTAGTACTCGTACTTAGCGCACGTTCACTGTTTGCCTCTTTAATGAAACAATGATCAATAATCGATTTAATCGGTTCAGTAGATTTTGCGTGAAGGAGTAATAAACGTAGGTACTCGTTTACTTAGTTACTTACAGACAAACTTGCACATTGTATAATATTAGCTCACAGGGCGTCATTGCATACCATTTTATCATTTCCGCGATAACTTATACATACATGTGATGATAACCTAATAAGTACAAAAACATATCAAATTTCAAATCATATCATATCAAATAGGATACCGTTTGATACCCAACGACTACCTATTTGATATGTTCGCATCTCGTTGCGTTGCATGTTTATCAGTATACCTTTTTATTTGCCGCATTTCTTCGACATTGCGGTAGTATAAATTATTGACTATATTCCATTGGGCAGACTTGTTTCACCCAAGAAAAAGGGTCATTCTAGATTTACCCGAGAAAACTTATCCTCGTATTAACATTCACATGGTGCCGAATTTTAAACCAGTCCAGTAAGGCAATAAACAAGCTAATGTCAAACGATAGACCACTTGACCGCTTTCTCACCTAATGTTAAGTGATAAGTCTAAGAAATGTATGCTCAATTATAATATTTTTACGGATTTTAATCACAAGCGCCTTACCCGGGAAAATTTGTAACTATGAGTTCCAATCGTGTTAATTTATTTATTTATTTGGAAATCCAACAGCTATTATAAAACAGTAGTGATAGTGTAACAATAGAAAGCCAATTATAGGATCTCACGACTAACAATAGAATGATACTAAAATAAGGAGTGAGCTATCAACCATCAACTTAACCACCTACAAAATCACAATACATTTCACAATAAGCTTAAAAGTTTACTATGTATATTCAGTAGATAGAAAACGGCAGAATAGTAGGTAGGTCTCTGACCCGTATGAACGTCTTACGTCCAGCAGGACCGCTTGGCAATTCAATTTACCTAGATTGGTAATACCAATAAATATTAATATTTATTTTCTGACTTTAAGAGCTTTCTATTGGAAATGATGCTAGTTACAATTTAAAGTTTATATTTTAACTTTCCGTGCTTGTATTTGTTAAGTTACAAACTTCTTAAGTAATACTTCAGCTGGCTAGTTAAGTTATTCTTTGGCTCGGTAGCTGAGCTTAAAAATAATGTTTTAAAGACGGAAAGCTTAGTGTGATATAAAAAAAAAACTGACTTTTTTGCTGTGACGTGATGAGTGTAGATGAGAGTTGTCAATCTAATCGTAAAAAAATGTATTTATGTTATTGTGACCTCTTATTTGTAGCTGCGTTTGTCCCGATCCCACCGGAAAATCGCGATCAAAAGTACACTATGCCTTTCTCCAAACTTTCATCTATCTCTATACCAAAATTGAGCAAAATCGGTTAAGAGGTTTAGATGTGAAAGTGGAACAGACAGACAGAGTTACTTTCGCATCCATAATATTAGTAAGCAAGTAGATGCACGATATTACGCTATTTTGATCGACCATTTTAATCAAATCGTTGAGTACCTATAGTCAATGAAGATGAGATAAATATTTATACAATATTTGTATCTGCGTTAGTAATATATATTTTTTATTGCTCTCGGAACTCTACTTGAAGTATTTTACAAGGAGAAATTGTGAATGTGTGAAAATTACGTGCGGCGTTATGGTTAGCAGGTAGGCTACCAAGGGACTCGGGTTTGAATTTTGTCAAGGGAAGATTCTTGATAATGCATTTTAAAGAATACACACAAACACAATTTAAATTAGAGGTATCTAAATTGTTTCTGTGTTTTATGTCACGGTCAAACTATTGTCAAATTGGTAATTACTAGCTGCGCCCCCGTGGTTTCACTCGCGTAGGTCCCCATCCTAGAATATCTGAATAACAAGTAGCCTTTGTGTTATTCCAAGGCTCCGGCTATCCATATTTCAAGTTTTAATGCAATCAGTTCAGTAGTTTTTGAGTGATTGACTAACAAACACATACACACAAACTTTTAACTTTATAATATAAGTAGGATTTAATAGATTAAGTTTAGTTTTTTGAAGGAATTGTCGCGACGTCTGATCGAGGCGACCGGTGATCCCAGAGCTGGCGGGTTCCTTTCTTAGCGAGTTAGTCTCGCTATACAGAGAGGGAATGCTGCTAGCATATTGGGAACAACGCCTCGCGAAGGCGTTGACGATGGCTTCTTCTTTTTTTAGTTAAATGTTTGTTATTGTATTTTGTTTGTTTTTATAAATTGTTGTTTGCTCTTAGAAGAAAATAAATGAATACTTTGATAGTTTAATAAAAAGCGATTATATAAAGGTACTGTAGGTATATACTTAATAATGAATAAATGACAAGTAATTAACTGTATATCAACTATCTCAAAATACTAGTACTTCACAAAAAGCTTATTTTAAATTCAAAATAATAAAAAAACATAAGCCTAAAATCAAATACAGAAACATAAAAATCCCATTCGGAATTTTTCCGCAAAACCCCGTAATATAAAGGTGAAACGACTGAAAAGTCCGCACTGAAATTTCATAAGCTCATCATATCTACAAACGGGGACTAATTGGGGCCAAGCTGAAACTTAATTACGGCTAAAAACCTAGTCGTTCTGCTTGTGAATTTCAATGACGGCTTTAAACCAAAAAGAAATAAAGTCTTACAGTATTTGAACTTATAATTTTTTTGAGAGCTCTTTAATTTGTTCCACTCTAGGGCAAGGGCCTTTTCATAGGCAGTAAGATGTCACGGAAGCCTACTCCGAATTGGCAAATGTCCTTTTATATCGGACCATGATGAGTCCTAGGGAATGCCGGTTTCCTCACGATGATTTCTTGTATCTTAATAACGTGTATATACATTTAAAACCATTACTTTTCTATAAAACTATTAGTTAAGACTTATATTTAAAAAAAAACAATTTTTAATAGAATATTAGGTACTTCTTGATATTATTATTCAACACTACATAAAAATACTATAAATTAAAGAATTAAAAATACAAAATATGAAACCCAAAATCCGTAGGCATTGCTTTTTCCTTAATTTTTTGCACAACCTAATATTTACTAACTAACATCTAAAATTTGCGAGAATAATTAATTTCAAATACAAAGTTGACTTAAATAATTAAAAAAATGACATGCAAAATGCAGTAACATACAATTATCTACTCACTTTAAATGTAGCAATGTTTTTAACACACACACTTTCACTACACTGTCTTCATAACAAGTTTCAGTTTGTATAGAACAGATATTTCAGAGAGAGAGACGTGCACTCGCTTCGGCGGCTAGAGTAAGACTGGTTCTGTTTGATAGGGGTGTAAAATGCCAAACAGCCTTAGGGTTGGAACTGTATAAATTTGTTAATTACCCCTGCGATGATCAGGGTACAGGTATAATGTTTGTTTTTTGAGAACGTGTTGGTGTAAAGGTGTTGTCGGTCGATAGGGTTTTCTTTGGAGGTTTTAAACTTCCGGTGTAATTGATAGGAAGGTTTAGGTATCGGTTGTTATTCTTTGTCTTTTCCTTTTGTTTTGTAGATATTATTAGGTATAATAGGTCAGGGTTACTTGTGTTGTATGTGAGAATCCTAATCGATTGTCCTACGTGAGCGACATAATGTGATATAACGGGAATGAGTTCAGGGGCTCTATTTTTGAACAAAATTAGGCATTTCGAGCGATTTCAATACCTTGATTTTTACTGATTTTCGTTCAATTTCTGTAATTTTTCTACGTGAATCACACGTCCACAACGAGTGGTATCAACCACTCGCAGCAGGAGTCCGGCATCAAACAATAATCAGCAGATATCGAATTATTGAAATCGCCAGAAGTGCAACGAGCGATTCAAAAATAAGGCTCCAGTTTTACTTATTAAAATTTTAATAATGTGCGCCCACCGGTTTCCTTCGCGTGAGTCTTGGTCCCGCAGGAACATCGAGATAAAAGCCTATTTAATACAGATCTCCAGCTATACGCATACCAAGTTTCATCGCAATCGGTTCTGTAGTCTTAGTAAGATGTAGTAGGAAGTAAGATAAGTAGAATAGTAGGATAATATAACAAATATTATATTAGAAATAATATGACAATTATTATATTAGAAATAATATGACAATTATTATATTAGAAATAATATGACAAATATTATATTAGACATATTTTAAAAGAACAGAACATCTTTAAAAATTCACTCGCGACGAGATTTGAACTCGCGTCTCTACGTCATCAGTACCGCAGTGCCTTAACCAACTAGTTGAAGATTAATTTTTCTAATTTCTTCTATGGTTTTCGCGATTTTGCATAATAAAACACTTTATTTATCCAAAACACTTTATATATATTCAAGACATTTTATATATATTATAAAAGCCAACTTTACAGTTGGCTTTTTCAAGGTTGACAGTCAACCTTGAAAAAGCCAACTGTAAAGTTGGCGAAAGCTCGGGTCAAATAATGAATAAAAACGCGATAAAACCGGATAAATAAAGTGTTTTATTAATTTTTCTTTTAAAATATTTCTAGTAGAGCTATAAAAACCTTGACGAGCCTGAGCAATAAAAACAAATTACGAAAAAAAAATATATAATTTTCTCGCTATGTTTCATTCTTTAAATTGTACGGTATGCAGTTGGAAGCTGATATATCTCATAGCAATTTTAAGTTCTAACATGGATCTAACACTAAATCAACTACACCACTACACGAAATAAATAAAGATGTGACAACTAAAATGTCACCAACCTGCTCTTATTCAATTTTCTAAATGGATACAGCCTTTATCTTCGTTCAGCAGCTAAGTTATCTTGCTCCCAATTAAAGGGCAGTAGCCATACAGTAGCTTACCATCCTTTCTCCAATATGTGTCTCCGGCGGACCTCTGTAATCCGATAATAAGGGGATCAAATTAAATTATGACTCAGCGCGGTCTATACAAAGAGGTTTTGTTTAAAGAGGTGTAGATAGATGAGCGGTTTATGATTACAACAGTTGTGTTTTAAATTCTGTTTTGTAACATGCCACACTTGCCGTCCGTACTTGCTGGATGCGAGAAGCCGAAAATTGATCTAGGTGGCGTGCAATTGGAGAGGCCTATGTCCAGCAGTGGACTGCAACAGGCTGATGATGATGATGACACTTGCCGTTCAAGACATTTTATATTTTATTTATTTTCTATTTGGAAATACAACAGCTATAACTTAAAAAATAGACAACACAAATTAACCACTGAAAGTCAAATAAAGGATTTCACGACTAAAAAAGAGTAGGTAAAATAGGTATTGTACTGTATTGGTACATCTCGATGCATCTTTTGACCGTTCCCAAAAAGTCATTTGTAAAGCCTAATACTAACTAAATCAATATAAATTGATAAACCAAAAAAAAATATAAGGATAACAGCCATAATGATTAATTCACTTTCTGCATCCAGTGAAATAATTTTCTTTCTAAAAATTGTAATGTTCAAATTGTAAAAATAGAAATATGATACGGTTACAGAAATATATCAACTGTAAAGGTTTCAACTATATAGCTAAAACCACTGTAATGTATTCAAAAAAGGCCTGTTTTTACTCTTTGTGTAAAGAAATGGTGGACAATTTTGGACCAATATTGGTTTTTATATGTAATAGGTAGATTTTTAATAAACCATTTCTGGGCACACTAGGAATGGTTTATTAAAAATCGACCTAGTTGGACAGAAAGTCTTCGAATAAGGGCCTGTACTCTATTTGGACATGCCTACTATATTGATAGATTTTTTTCTTGGATCACAGTTTTTTTTTCGTTCGTTCATTCAAAGAATTAGAGTTATAGAGGCCCAGTTGTTGTTTGCTACGAGTCGACGTCGTATCTACGAACATTTACGCTACGAGATCTAGGGCTACGGATTGTATGAGTTGGTGAGCATCTAAACATATATAGGCGGGTAAACCTGATTTTTGGCGTGGCGAGGTTTATTTATTTATTTATTGTCGGTTGGGAACCGATTTAATTTCACTCATTGCACTCGGATCTTTATACCAAAAAAACTACTAAGAGTTCGGAAGTTACTAGGCCACAGACAAACACCAGAACTTTATATATTATGTTAACATCCCTCTTTTCCCGTCAACGGTTTAAATAACACAATTGCTATTGATGTTTTGTCTATACCAATGCCCAGTTAAGACTCTTTAGGTCGGAGCAAAGGTTATTATTCCCTTATTTTGTAAATATGTATATTAATTTAAGCTGGTGGACAGCAGCCTTCATTATTGCATCAAGTATGTTTAAGGGACCAATTACAAGATATAATTTATTTACTTAAAATATGCTTCTATATTTCCAGTGAGAGCGTGCTAAATAAAATTAAAAATATTGCAAGACGTTGCAACCCAGCACCGGACTAAGCAACTATGCTTATATTGTGGTGATAGCCAACAGATTACTGCTGCTTAAAATACTTTTTTTCTAAATCGTGTAGGAGATCCAATTTAGGGATGATTTATATTAGACCGTCACGAGCGCCGGCCGGGTCCGAGCTTTGTTGAGCATTGCTCGGCCCCCGCTCAGTTGCAACAGATCGATTGACTACTCGCCGAGTAGTGGACAACGAAGCTCGGACCCGTGACGGTCTAATATAAATCATCCCTAATATTCATAATATTTTTTTGAACTGAAATCTACCTTTATTAATTTCTTCGTAAAACAGTTTTTTTAAGAAATTAAATTCGCTATCTTAATCCCCACCTACGTCCTACACTCTCTCATTGTATTGGCTAATCAATGGCATTCACAAGTATACCCTGTAACTGTTCGGATATCTATATTAGCAAAGCAACCAGTTTTTGCTTTTGGTTTAAAAATCATCACATACATTTACGTCTACAATTAGACATTTTCCTTCCTATCCATGCGATACATACACACGAAAACGAGGGTTCATTCTAGTTAACTACATAATAGCCAAAAACGGAAACGCTACTTTAAATTTGAGTTATACTTAAATAATAAATCAGCCTCTAATTTCAAAATGAGTAAAAAAATATTTCAGTTTAGGAGCTGCCTAATTGGTTAAGTAGTGCTCAAATTTTGAGTAGCGTGTATTCCGACATTATGTCAATAAAGTATTATTACAACATAACATGCAAAGTTTAATTTTCTCTTTAATCCCACACCAACAAACTCAAAAACAGGTCAATTTACTAAGCCCTAGCATATTACAAAAACCACATCCGAATCAATCTCGGGCCTAAGCGACAAAAACTATTTACCGGAGTGTATTCAAGGGGGCCAGTACCGTCATTATACCGTAATCAGGCGCTCTGTCTTCATCTGGTGTCGTGTGATTGATCGACACCAGATCCGAGGATTCTTTGGGTTGTTCTACTGAGGACTTCAGTGTTTAAAGTAAGATAAGTTTAAGATTTCAAATATTTTTCAAATAAAAATACAATTTGTGTATTTTCTTGGGCTCATCTAGAGTTACAGGTCTCTAACTTGACCTAACGACTGCTATCAGAAATAACAACTGAGACCACCTGTTTAACGTATATTTCAAAGCACTCGAATCGGGAGCTCGAGAAAATGATTTCATTAGCAGTAACTTTTATATTCCATTTGAAAGTACTAAACCGAAGTTTCTGTGTGATGTCATCAGGGCTTCATCTACTTTATTTCAAAGAAAACGTTTTATCGTTCGTCCGTTTTCCTATTTCCTACTACTTTTACGGTTCTAATTAGGCCCGCACTTGTGAACTGTAAACTTTCGTCTGATATTATCGATCATTCGTTCGTTCATAAATAAAACATAACCCTCTTTCGACGTAATCGAGTAAAGTAACATTCCCCGCGCCAGGAGCAGCATTAGTTTGCCCGTGAAACACTTTTTGTTTCGTTTTGGATTTCAAGAATAGGTACCTACATGGATAACATTCTATTAAGGTAGGTATATGTTATTTCAGGTCACCATACCGGTAAGATAACAAACCAAATATCAGTTTTTTTTGGGTAAATGAAGAATAACAAACATGATTAGATTAGACATCCCAAGGTTGCCTGGAAAAGCTCGTTTTAAATTATACGGCCGCCTATTGCCAACTAGATTTAAGTTGTGTTTTTTTTCTTTGTACAATAGTTTGTTCGTATATCACCATATACGAACAATGTACAATAAATAATTCATTCATGATATTATTTACAGGATTACAAAACATGGAACCACTTGGAGCTATCCTAGTGAAGAACAAACTCATGGGCAATCTATCTTAAGTCTCTGATTGGACCAAACTGTTCGGTACCGTGACAATGCTGAGTGACACTTTGAAGGACAAAGATTAGATAATTCTTCGGATGTCCATACATTTGGCTAGTTTATAAACGGTTCCAAACTTTTAAATGGTGTCATGTTGTTAAGACTTTGGGTATTAGTGACTTAGGATTCATTCAAATCTTTGAGATTGTAGTTGTTGAGTTGAACACCTTAATTTGTTATTGAAATTGATTGTCTTTGCAACTTAAGTTAGTGATTTTGAATATAATAATTATTGACCAGACAATTTTATTTGAATAAACCCGACCAGGTTTCAGATGCAATTACAATATGTCCTTTAAAATCTTACTAATATTATAAATCCAAAAGTCTGTTTGTTTGTTTGTTTGTTCCCTCTTCACGGTCAAACAGCTCGATCGATTTGGATGGAAATTTGCATAGGGATAGTTTATATGATGGAGAGTAACATAGATATTTTTGATCCCGAAAATCTCGCGGGATTAGGACTTACGTGGGTGATAACTATTTATGAATAAAAATCGACACAAGGGTAGGGTAAGTGATTAAAGTGGCATCATCATCATGGTCATCGTCATCCATCGTCATTGATCGTCATCTATCATCCTCCATCGTCATTCTTGTACTTCCATGTTTTCGCGAAAATCTAATAGTGCCCATATCATTTTAAAACTTTAACACAGAACTTTAATAATAGGTTTTATTACCTGGTATGAATTTGAACTTGCTGGCTCCATCCGTTCCTGAGAAATTCGGCGATGACAGACAGACAGACAAGCAATTTTATCAGGGTTCCTTTTTAACCTTTTGTGATATACGGAACACAGTCTCAGATAATCAAATATTTATCAGAATATACACACATTTCCCACAGCTTTAAAGATTTTTTTTATTGTCTAACAAGAACTGTAAAGTTATGTTTTCAGTAAAGATAGCCTTCACTTTATTTTACTCGTACATGTCCGGTAGTAAAATATTTTGATAAGCGACTCGAGTAGTCGTTGGTCGGTTTAATTTTAATGTTTTACGATCACTTTAGTACAGTCTTATTTAAGTATTTATTTAAAAGGATATTTTTTATGGTCCAGTGTCAAGTTTATTACTCACACAATTTCTTACAGAATTAAATTTTCCGATTAGTTTCCGGATAATTATAAGCTAGAGTGTCCTAAATCTTCAATGGCACAACGGGCGGCCTTATCGTCTACAGGTGATATGTATAGACTATATTTTCATAAAGGTATGGGTAAAATGTCAAGGGACCATCTCCATGAGCGTAAGAATCGCGGCGATATAACCAATGTGGTGCGTCAGGTAAACCCCCAGCTGCGGCGAAGAAAGTCGAGGGTTCGATTATAACTGAGGATAATTAGGTATATGTATTTATTTTACTTCACTATAATGTATCACAAAGTGCTGTTGTACATATAATCCGTAGCTGAAGCTTATTTCAGAGAAAGAAAGTTGATAGTGCGATTCAGGACTTCATAATAATAACGCCATCTAGTAGTAGTAGGTATAGGTGTGGGACAGACTTAACCTGTTAAACCTGTTTAAAATAAAACAGAACAGAACTTAAATTTATTCAAAGAAGTACATAACACAACCGCCTCATGCAGTAGGGAGAGGTATACATACATAGGTATAGACAGGTCTGAACTGAATTTTAAATATTCACTAAACAATTACCCGAGGTACCGTGCTTATCTTCAAACCGGTAATTTAAGTTTAATGTTTGAAAACAGATTAAATATGTTTCTAGAACCAACATAGACCTAATTGTATGGAATACAGTTATTAAAAATTGTAGGCATTGGTAATTTGGCTAACCCAGTGCCACTTTGTATCGTTATCTAAAGAAAACTTGCTACTAGCAACACTATAGTAGCCATGTTATATGCTGAAGAAAATATGTTAGAAATGTAGGGAGAAAAAATTGATGAGGCTGACGGTTGTTTATATTAACATTGATAATATGATTATAATAATTGTAACAAGTGTTAAGAATGACTAAGTGAAAATAGTGAAAACGAAAAAAAAACAGTAAAAAAATCTTGCGTTTATAATGTAGCACGTCTAAACTACGAGAACCTTCAGAATCTTTTCAAGAGGAGTTTCAAGAATATTACGAAGGTCCAGGTTACCGTAATCATCATTGAAAGGTTGATATTGGATTCGATACAATACCTAAAATTAGAATAACAACGATAGCGCTATTCTGAAAGTGAAGTGTTAGTAACGACACTCACGGTCTGGGATGGGATATCCATAAACTATGTTGGGTAATATGGCACCACCCACGGAAAG
Organism: Idaea dimidiata; assembly: GCA_949358125.1. NCBI lineage: Eukaryota > Metazoa > Arthropoda > Insecta > Lepidoptera > Geometridae > Idaea > Idaea dimidiata. The sequence continues at coordinate 16,856,764 of OX442328.1, forward strand.
ACTTTTGTGCATAATAGTTAGTCCAGTAACTTTATATATCAACGTTTGCGTTAAATCCGGTAGATCTGATTTTTGCAGACTTGTTTGTGATGTAGGCCTAATTAATTTTAAAAATTATAGGGAGACAATTCTAGTCTCATATTGTGGAAAACTTAGTCTACTTTTTAAACGCCTTGGGAAGGTACTATCAAAAACTAGTTTTTTAAGGCTATGATCGCCAAAATTTTAAAAATGGCCGATGTATTCGCTGTCTCTTCGATTTCTGACAAGGTTTCGTTTGGCACTCGAGGTCACAAATTTGGATTATTTATTAGGCCAACATCATAAATCAGTTTGCAAAAAATCACAGCAACCGGATTTAACGCATGCGAACCCACATTCGAACAACAATTTCACTGGACTAAGTACCAATTAACAATAAAATTATTTTTGCAATTACAAGCAAGTAACTACTGATAACAACAGAAGCTTTAACCAAATTGTTCTCAATTAGCAATGTAATGGATACGAAAGTAATTTTACATTGGCACTCTTAATTATATTACTCGAAAACGTTTAACGCTATTACAGATAAAAGCCTTCTCGTTGATACAACGAGAACGCATCAATTTAAGTCGTACCTAGTTGTTTAATTTAAACGCTTTTTAGATTTCCCTGTACTTCAAAAATTAAAAAAGAAACCCAAAAAAGATTTCACGCTGTCGGTCTTTCACCATCGATTTTCTAGCTCATCAAATAACTTACTACAATAAACGCACTCACTAATATAACTGAGAACAGTTTCTAATGGCGTACCAATGAGTTGATTTTTTAATCGGTTCAATAGCTTTTGCGGAAAGGAGTAAAAAATAAATAAATTCGTGAACTTTAAGGTGCTCCCTCACCGCGAGCTTTGACTTGTAAACAATATAGATTCGACTTTGAGAAATACATTACAACTCTACCTGCCTGTATGACGAGCATTCACGTGTGATATAATATTTTTTTACAAGTAAAGCAGATGCGAGAAAAAAGTTAAGCAGATTGATGTTTCAAATTGTATGAAGATATTTATGATATACATTATTATTATATATTTATGATGTTTAAGATATACACATTGTATTATTACAGGGTGCGCGCTGTATGTAATGCTCGATTTTTAACCCCCCGACGGAAAAAGACGGGTGTTATTAAGTTTAATAATAATAAAATCCTGTGACCAACACACAGCGCCATCTAGCCCCACGGTAAGCTGCTGAGCTTGTGTTACGGTGACTAGACAAAGGATATACTACTTATATTTATTTTTCTTTTGTAAATACATACATATTATACATAGAAATACAACCAGACCAGATACAAATATTTATTTTTAAGCATAAATATTTGCACTCAGTGGGAATCGAACCCGCAACCATCTGCATTGCAGCCAAGCTTTCACCTGACGCACCACAGAGGTCGTCAAACGTCAGTTTGACGTGTGTCTACCTGTGGCATCATAGCTCCTTAACGGATGAAGCGATCTTCATGTAGTTTTTTTGTTTGAAAGGTGACCTAATTGAGCGTGTTCTTAGCTAAGTTTAAAGATTAGAGGTTTAAAGGTTAGTAACTTACATTACATGTAAATGCTCCCGGTTAAGGAGCAGCTTTACGCACAAACCGTCACCAATCCTCATATAAATTATTAAGTAGGGTTTATCAAGCATTAGATTTCGAAACTGGCTCTAATTTATTTGCCATCAAATATAAGTAAAACGTAAGTATCTACGAAAGCCTTTTCTCGAGAATTCAGAGATCATAAGTCACTACGCGGCGGGACAATGCATAGAAAGTAGGCTCGACCCCGACCTGTGTGAAATAAATTGTACCATTTAACCCTACTAATAATAAAGATGCGAATGTTTTGCTGCTAGTCCAATTATGTTAGGTAAAGTAAAGTAAATAGACTCAATTTTTCAATTTTTGTTTTAAAAGATTACTCGTAAAATAACTAATTTGAAAAAACACACGTAGTCACAAGCGAATTGACTTGTTTTTGTTTTCTTTTCAATATTTTACCGCACGATGAAACTTAGCGAAACCGCGACATGGCGATTTTTGAAGCCTTCGGTTTTAAATTTCGGCTTTTGAATAGCTTTGTTCCGTGACAGTTTAGAAGCATAGTGTGAAGGTAAAAATTGTTTGGTATGAGACATGACGGTTTATAGAACTTTCGAAGAGTTTTCTTTTAAAACTTCATAGGCCCATATCTCCGAAACGAGTCACTTTAGGACATCATGTGATGGAAAGTTTTCCGTTTATTTAGATTTTTTTCATCTAAATATATAGGTTTAATTTTGCAACCACATATTGAAAGTAAAACAAGATGTCGCCTATGGCGCTCCTACACTCAAAACATCCCGTAACATTTCGAATTAAGAAGCTGTTTAATTATTTAAGTACCCCTCAAATTTGAGTAGCGTCTAGGTATTGGGCTGGTAATCGTTATGAAAAATGTTTTTTTTCATTCACTAGTAAATAAAACCGCGTGCCAAAGTTAGTTCGATATAAATTCTACCATTTGACACTTGCTAAAATGGTGCTCATAGTTTTTCTTTTTATTACACTAGCAAGAAAAGGTAACGTAAATACATAAATACTAGGTTTTATTAAAGGTCTGTAGGTATTCTATGTAACAGCTGTATTTCTTTGTTAAATGTCAAGTTTTTTTGTACTTTAGGTTTATGAAAGAAGGCTGTAGTGAAGGTGTTTTACTGTCTGCTATAACGCAATAAAACAATGCTATTTGTTATTCGACGTATTTCGACATCTGTGGCGCGTCGGGTGAATACTAGACTGCAATGCAGAAGGTAGCAGGTTCGATCTCCGCCGCCGGTAGCAAGTAATCTTAAGCAAGTTTAAAATAAGTATTTGTTTCTGGTTTGGTTGTCTCTATTTCGCAGCTCGAACACCTAAATATAAGTGTTATTTCGTTGTCTAGTTACCGTAACACAAGTTTAGTAGCTTACAAATGGGTAGATGGTCAGATTGGTCAGTGTGATGTTCATAGAGTTATTTATATAATAATTGTTTAATTAGGAGCATACAGCTTAAGTCGTATTAATAAGTAAATTTTCAATAAGCATTATTCAAACTACTCAACTAAGTCTAAAGTCTAAGAGTTTTAATTCGTTTTCGCAACTGTCTATTGAAATAAAAACTCATTTTCCGGTTTTCTCTACCCTGTAAAGGCTCCATAACGTAGGAACAGCTAGTTTAGCTAAGCATAATCCAGCCAGTTTAAGCTGCCTTAATAGCCACAAAACTTAAGATTGCTATTATTTGTTAAAACCATCTATAATATTATAAGGAAAGTGGTTAGTTTACCCATTGATTGATTAGCTTACAAGAAATCAATTAGGTTAGCCGTAGAAATAGGCGATCCATCTTGGAAGGAATCGTGATACAGTACACTTTGATCGATGTATGGATTTATTGATTCTAAGTATACTTGGAAGCTCTTGTAGGTTAAATTGTTCTTTATTGTTTTCAAAAAGCTCAAAATTATTGGCCTAGGTGCTAATTGGCCTAGCTGCCGATCTCGAATGATCGTGCGGGTTAAGTAACGCTTGACGCGGTTATTACTTTGACGGGTGACCGATAATTAGTGTGGCACGTTAAGCAATTGCTTCCGATTTTTATCTCTTTTTCTAAGAGGCTTTAGGGCCTCCAACTTAATCTAGCCTGAGAACTCTAACAATATGTGAGACAAACCACTATACAAAAAGAACAAAAAAGGATTTAAAAATGTAAACTTTTCTATGGTAGCCGGCATGTTTGCTCACCGCTTAGAAAGTGGGAGGTGGGAAAAATATGGTTGAAAAGATTATAAACATCAACATTTCTTAATTCCGAGATATAAAAAAAAATCTTATCAACTTAAACTACGTACACCTTAAACATAAAGAGAGCAAAAACTAAGCATTTTGTAAAAATGTAAAGAAATATCACTCTAAAACGTACCTTTTCTAGGTAAAAATTATGAAACATAAGCCCGACTGCTCAGGGATTACATAGCGAGCACTTTACCCTGTGGGAAACCTACTTAAACTCTACATCATCTGCTTTCACTGTAAAATAAATAAAAATGTCACGCTGTACAGAGTTTCTTTGAAGAGGGTTCTGTGTAGAATTAAAAAGTTTTAGTATTTTTAATGTCAATATTAATTAGCCAGTTTTGGTCCTTGATAGCAGCAAGTAAGAGGCCTTAGTGCGGCTTCAAAACTTTTACATTATGTAAGCCCACGATATGATATTCACTTTTAGACTATCTTTAGAAAAAAATAATCCTAGACTACAGTAAACAAAAAATAATAATCGCGACGAAATGAGAACCTTCTCCTTTTTTAAAGTCGGTTAAAAAAGGTTACTAACAAAAAAGGTATAAGATTACTAGCTGCGCCCCGCGGTTTCACCCTCGTAAATATTTATCCAAATTTAAAAGTTTCTGCCATATAAACCATCTTCTGATCATAACAAACACAATAAAAAAAGAGTTAGCGAAATCGGTCCAGCTGTTCAGGCGTGATGCCGCATGCCGTCACCACGCGAAATAGGGAGTCATTTTTATATATAAGATTATAACATAACCGTTTAAAATCGAGTAGTAACATTTAAAATATAAATATTGCACCACATTGCACACAGCGCAATCTAGCCCCAAACTAAGCACTAGGCACTATGGGTACCAGACAACGGATATACTACATATTATACTTTTTTTGTAAATACATACATATTATACATAATAAATCACAACTTTTGTGACGATTTAACAGTAACCTGGTGAAACTGCGAGCCGTACCTAGTGTAGAAAACAAAACAAGCTTAGTTTGAGTCCGTAAAACGTAAGTAGTCTCCGAAGATCAAAGCAGAATTATTCAAACCACTATCGAATACGAGTCCCTAAGAAAAATCACTAATAACTACGTACATCATTTATGCTGCATTAAGACCACACGTTAATATTATTATATTTTGTTTTTGATATTTATCAGAATTATTAATATTTTATTTTATTCTAAAACTAGCTGCGCCCCGCAGTTTCACCCGCGTAAGTCCCGTTCCCGTTTCAGTTCCCGCGGGATTAAAAGTATTCTATGTCCTTCTCCTGGTTCGAAGCTACCTCCCCACCAATTTTCAGACAAATCGATTTAGCCGTTCTTGAGTTATAAATGGTGTAACTAACACGAATAAATATACATATATAATATAATAAGATATATATAAGATATAGACAAATTTTTAGGATTCCGTACCCAAAAACTGCAAATGGGACACTTTTTAGTAAAACCTTCGCTCCGCTAAGCGGTCTCCGCTGTCTGTACGTCTGTCTGTCTGTATCAGACTGTACGTACATCCTACTACTGTTATAGAGTGTTTGTTAATCAATCACGCAAAAACTACTGAAACGATTACAATGAAACTTATAATATAGGTAGAGGTAGCCGGAGACCTGTTATAACACATAGGCTACTTTTTATATCGTAGACCTACGCAAGAGAAACCGCAGGCACAAATTAAACTTAAATTAGAATAAAATAATCATTATACGATTTTAAACTTACATGGTTATTTTCACTAGTAAATTTACCTATTAACGGAGTATTTACCATGTTTATTTATTCCCGGAACTCGATATTTCGCTGAAATCGCTCGCTTTCGCTTTTTCGCTTTATTAGGTAGTGAAAATAAACATTTAATTGGGATACCCAACAACAAATGATTTTTTTTGTGGCCTCATATATATTTTTTTCATTTATTTTACAGAATCAACAGCATTGTACTTTGTGGCGCTTTGACGCAGGTCCGACTGCAACGCGTTCAATGAGGAGGTTGCGGATTCGATTTCCGCCGGGAACAAATATTTTAATATTATAGAACAGGTTAACTCATACTTGACCAGTTTTTTTTCGTATCACTGATATCTTTAAAGTTAATTATTCATAAATCACTGATAGGTATACTGAAAGCTATAATAACTAAGTATTATGGCGTTGTAATTATTTATGCCTTTTAATCAAAACTATTCTATACCTCACTATAGAACATTGTAATTTTGAGGCAAGCCTCTGATTAAAAAGGCAAGGGATGCCTTTTGTCTCTATGTATCAGCGGTGAACTTAATCTCGGAGTTGTCTCGACGAACTAGGGCGGTATAATTTGCGGGAGCAACTTTCAAAGGGAAGCCGTAGTGATTAACAAAAAAATGTGATGCTTTTTTAAAAAGTAGATGGCAAAGAATTATTTATGTCTTCCATAGTCGCTGCATCAGTCTACGTATTAAAACACAGGCTACTTGGTGCTGCGACATGCCGAAGCTTCCAGAAACTTCTATTGGTCGTCTTTTAAGACGGGCAAGACATACAGAAGTGATATTATTTTAGACCCAGGTTACAGAGTCCGTAGGGTGACATTACCCATGTAGATAAAACCCTCTTACTTAAATAAAGATTTAAATAAAAATCAGTAGATTGTAGTAATGAAATGTGCAAATAAAGCATCTATCTATCTTTTGACATGGCATCAAATAACTAATCACCGAAGAATCATGTAATTAATCCCAAGAGTTTATTCAAAGTTTATCTAAACTCAATATGTCACCTGTCAAATATTTACCAGACAGTAGGCACCTACACACTAGAGACGGTGTTACTAACACACGCACGTCAGGCCGTCGACTGTGTTAACATTGCACACCCGTTTTACAGAGATATGATATGTTACGAAGAGAGAAATTAATGCTAATACTTGTTTTAAACTTTAGTATTACTTTAAGAAGGATCACACATAACCTACGAGGGATAAATTCACATCACCAGCTATCATAAAATCGCTTCAACCGTTTGAGAGCTGCGATGATACAGACAGACATTAGACGACACTTTAAACTTGTAACTTCAAATAACACGGCGCGTGGCGTGCGTGCGAGTCTTCCTCTTTCTCTCTTAAATTGAAAGTATAATAGAAATGCTACACCAGACGTGTGTACAACACACTTACTGCCGAATATGGAAATGTCATTTTAAATTTGAGCCCTACTTAAATTATCGAGCAGCTTCTAAATTCAAAATTAGTATGGCAGTTTTTGAGTTTAAGAGCTGCTTCTTTTTTTAAGTAGTTCTCAAATGTTGAGTTGCGTTTCTGTATAGACCTGCATCTACTGTCAAACCAAATCCGCAAGTGGACATAGTAGTCTTATGTATCTTTGTAACGTACAATTATGCTTGGGTAGATCCAGTCCTTAGACTTAACAAGTTATAACGAAAGGCCTCATCCGTCCCGGTTGCCAAGATGTTGGGCTCACAGACGGACATGGGATGGATAAAACGTAGTATAATGCTGTGTATACCACTTAAGTCACGTCACGCAAACGTTCGCTACAAGTTTGGAATTACCTGCTTTAATGCTAATAGGTACCTTTACTCCAGTATAACTAAGTTACTGAGTTAAAAGTTTCTACTCGAGGGCAGAGTGTGGTTTACAATGTTAAACAAATCATGTGGAGATACACGACTCGTACCTGGTTTAAGGGTGGTTTGTAGGTATCTGAAACAGGTGTGGAATAAATAGTTACTTGCCAGGAAAAATCTCCGTTTTAGGGCTCTGGTAACTCAAAATTAAATGTTTTATTTATTTTAATATGTATTACCTATTATATTATTATTATTAATATTTTATTTATTATTACCTATTCTAAAAGAGTCCTGACTTTTAGAATAGGTAATAATAAATAAAATAAATAAATATTGCACGACATTACACACATCTTAATCTAGCCCCAAACTAAGCACTAAGCTTGTGCTATGGGTACTAGACGACGGATATACCTACTACATTTTTTAACATTTTTAAATTTTTTTGTTGTAAAGATATACATTTTATACATAGAAAGAATCACTTGGTTGTTCGTTCCGCGGGAGTATCGGGATAAAAAGATGCATACCGCGGCCGTTCAGCGGTTTTTACGTAATTGATTATTTCATACAAACGCTGACCTTTATATTATTAGTATTTAAAGCTTATTTATAAATAATTATTTGGGATTGGCATAGCAAGTAAGTCGCCGTTGACCACACATACACCACCACTGCAAATAGATTTGGCAATATTTTTACAAGTTCCCTGCACGCGGGGGCCGGTAAACTGTATGTTTACTCAACATCATACAGTTTACCCGCCACCACGTGGGGAGAACTCCAAGTTGGCTAGTCGTCCCAGATCCCATAGTCGCCTTTTACGATACCCACGGGAAAATAATTTAATCCTAATCTCTAATCTATGCCAGGATATGTACATATTATCAAGTTTAAAAAATGAGCATTTGATTTATCCTGAATACCTACCCTCACTCAGTAGGTAGGCTTTACCTTTGAAGTTGTTTGATTTCGTTAAGATTCCAACTTAGTACCATTGTTTCTTGGCTGATATCAAGTTCTTTGTTTTAAAGTTACCTACCTTGCGGTTTGAGATTCTGAACCGAATTAAGGGAATTACTTATCGAAAAGGTTTATACTAAATATCAGACTTCAAAATACGGAAGAGAGAAGTTGTTTATACCTATATAATTATGAATATTTTACCATTGTCTTCCTGTTCTTTTCGTATACTGGTGCGGTGTAGCTCACCTAATACTAGAGTTTTCACGTCGTCGCCCTAGGACCTGTAACTTCACCTTACAACTGCTATTAGAGATATCAACCGCGATCAACCGCTTAATATTGCTAAAGTGCTCGATTCTGGATTGGCTGGTATAGCTAGATCAATGAATTCGTCTTCTAGTATTGTACCAAAAACTGCATAGAAATTAAATGGGATAATTTTATGGCGCTCAGAATAACAAGCAAACAAACGAATTACTAACACTAAGTTGTAATATACGATTTTAAACTAACATGGTTATTTTCACTACTAAAACGTCTCGTGAACAAGCTGGTTGAAATTACTAGCGAAATATCGAACTCCGCGAATAAATTATTAAACATGGTAAACACCCCGTTAATAAGTAATTTGTAATAGTTTAATACAAAAAAATAGGCTACCTACTTAATTTGAAATTTTGTTTTCCTTTTAAGTTGACCTATTATTCCGAATCTCATCTGTGCGTGTCGTAAAAAGAAAAATAAAGATAACTTTAAGGAATTCAAGAAAACAGTGATGAAAATTCAAGTCGTAAAATGAATAGACACAGTTTATGATATCGTAAAGACTTGTGACCACTTTCTGGGGGCTTTTGTATTGGACGAAAACGACACTTTATTCCAGTTGAATGTAAACAGTGAATGCTAGTAAAAACTAAAAAAACAACAACATAATATTATGAATGATCATGAACAAAGTTTGTTCAAATGGCATTGAAAAGTGTTTAAACAAAGCACCTAAGCCCGCAACTAACATGGAAATTTACATCTATCAATATAAAGTTCCTTACTGATGCCCTGTGTCTCATACCAATATCGTTTTTTCTGTTTTGGAGCTACAATGCCACCGACGATTACACAGATTCTTGAAATTTATTAGATCCCTCTTTTTCTGTAGGGGGTAAAAAAATTAACGTGTTGGAGATATACCCCTCACTTATAAACGCAAATTATTCCGCTGCATAACTATGCATCGTTTGTCTTTTACTGTCACATGAAGTTTCAAAGTTGACACACAGAGACAAACGTCACATAACTTAGTCATGTGTAAATATTATTTTAAAAGTAAGGGAGTTTATTGTCAGATTTTAAAACAGCTAGCTTGTTAGCTGGCAGCGTAACAATCGACAATCGCTCTGTGCGGGTTTTTATGCTATATTTTTAAAAGTTTATCAATATCGAAAGTCGATTAAAAACAGAGCAGTCAGCAACTGCTTTGTTTTTAATAGACTTTCAAAAAAGGATTAGGCTTATTGTGTGACGCTATTTCTGGGACTGGAACGTTAAGAACTCCTCTTTTTCGTGTATTTCCGAATATCGATGACTGAGGTCAGATCGCGTTTTTTTTAACTAAAAATATACTCGCATTCGTTTCGTTGTCGTTACTAGTCAGTGATAAAGAGCTTAAAACCTTGTGCTATTAGTTTTGGGGGAGTTTATTAATCTCAAGAATCATTTCCCAATGTAATTTTTGAAGTTCGTATCATTGTCTTTTTGTAGACTGCCCCTTTTTACTGCATCTTGCTTTTATCGAGAGGTTTAAATTCAAGATCTAATGAACTGCCTTCAAATTGCTCATCCGAGTCCTTAATCGGTTCCGTCCATTTAGTTGGAGATTGAGCTAGTAGTGAAATAACTATTTGATTTGAATTGAGTAACTCAAAAGATTTATCTTTAAAAACATTTTTGAAAAAAAAATAATTGGTAAAATGTTTTCATTTTTTTCTTCTTTTCATGCTTTTTAACGGTCCTTAGTCTTTAGTATTCTTTGTCTGGCCAAATTTTCTTTCGTCTGGATATGTTGTTTCTCCTCTACAGGTCATATTTTTCAACCGATTTTGACGAAACTGGGTATACTAGTTCTATGAGCATATGGATGATTTAACGTGGGAGATTTTTGATTTTTATATCTCTGCATTATTATATCCGATTTCGATGAGAATTGGTAATCGAGTACTATGATTGTTTTTTTTTTTGCTGTGGGGGATTTCTGATTGGTAGGATCTTTCTCCCACAAAGCGGGGTATACTAAATATATCAGCACTATGATACGATTTTGATTTTTCTTTACATTTACAAGGTAGTAACTTCCTCTGAGTCTCATAAAAAGTTTGGTGACGATTTGATGAAAATCTTCGAAGTGATGAACAGAAAAGTTTTTGTAAATATAGGAAATTGCTTAATTTTCGTTTTATCCCGATACTCTCGCGGGAACGGGACATACGCGGATAAAACTGCTGAGCGCAGCTAGTCTTATCTTACTTCGTACTACTACTATTAACGCGAAACTTTGTATTTCACGCACGATTGCGTTGTAACTAGACATATAGGTAGCTCGATACCGGGAATTACACATAAGCTACTTTTTATCCCGATATTTCCGCGGGAACGGGACTTACGCAGGTGAAACCGCAGGGCGCAGCTAGTATAAAAGTAGTATATATAAAAGTGAAATTAGTTCCTTGGGATGTATTTGACTGACAATACACTTTTTTTAATAAATTTCCTCTCACTAATTAGTGCTCGCGAAGTCTGCTGTTCGCAGAACTACTAGTCTTATTTTATTTATGAGTAACTTATTAGCCTAGCTGCAGCAGTTGATGAAGACCAACTGCTGCAGCTAGGAATTTTTTGTGTATATTATAGAAGTATAATCGTAGGCGTTGAGCAACACGATAGCGCAGTCTTTAGTTAGATGGGTGATCGAAAATTTGTGTGGCAAAAACATTATCTACAGATCTTCACTCCTCGGTGCTTTGGAAGGTACGGTAAGTTGACCCCGGTTGCCGTCTCTGATAGCAGTTATTAGGTCAAGTTAGAGACCTTAGGACGACCTGGAAACTCTAACATTAGGTGAACTAACACCATTATAATATAGAAGAAGAAAAAATATTTTAAAGGTGAAATTCATATTTAAAATTATATTCGCGACGAGCTTTGAACTCGCGACTCTGCGCTAAAATCCCGTTACGATTGAATTGTTGAAGATGAATTTGTCCTTTAAAATTTTTTGTGTAGATATGCCTTGAACAATATGAACAAATTAGAAAATAAAAAGAAGGTATTTTTACTAAGTAGTATATAAAGATCAGAACAATAGTACTCTCCAAATGCACTTTATTTGACCGAAAAGTTATTGAAAATTCAAAGTTATCGACTGTATTGTACTCGTAAACAAAGTGTCTTAGTTTCTCAATTAAACATTAAATAATTGGATTTTCCTTCTTTAATCCTGTCTAGGCGTATTAATTAGAAATCCCCTCACATTTCACTTCACAAAATCAGTTTCAGTACAGTGATGAAACCGGGAGATCAAAATTCAATTAGTAGAACTAATTTCTAAGTCTAATACCCAGGTATTCTGCGAGTTAGTATTTCAATATTTTAGGTATTTCCCAGACAATTGGTTGTAAAATACAGATGCGATGCCATAAAGTGTCTTATATTTGTTTTCACAGTGCTGAGTGCTTGTTTCAGTGGCTTAGTTTGCAATTAAACTTATCTGGTATTGAAATAACAACAATTCTAAAGCTCTCTCTATCTTTATAAGCCACTTTAGTTCAAACAAGCGATATTCGCTTAGTAGGTTTATTGTCTACTATTATAATGTACTTATAAAACCAGCCACGCGCGAGTCGGACTTATGCACGATAGGTTCCGTACCTTTATCATAAAAAAACATCAATATTTAATCCTTTTTTTATTTGTTTTTGTAGTACCAACATGTTGTTATAGCGGTAACAGAATTATGTCATCTGTGAAAATTTAAATTGTCTAGCTATCACGGTTTTTGATTGATAGAGTGAAAGGGTCCCGTTTCTTTCTTTTGAGTACGGAACCCTAATAAAAACAGTTTTTGGACTTTCAAATGCTTACTTATCTCATCGAGACACTAGGCTATATTAGGCTAGTAAATGGTTAGTACTATAAAATTGTTCAAATATCGGCTAAAATGTTTTCGTTAGCCAGCCAGTAGACTCAATTTTTTTAGGTTGACCTTCTCGATTGATAGATATAACACGTTTTTCGACTTTTACTGCGTACGGGAGACCTTTTTTGGTTTATAAAGGGCCACTAAATGTGTCCTGCGTTTGAAAATTGAAAACTGTAGTTGGTCTCCTTATATTAAGAAATAATCGATAGGTACTCAAAAAAATGGTCCTAGTAAACAAAATGAAGTTGTTGTTTTTTAAGTTTTTCTTTGTACCTATACCTTAATTTTTACACCATTGGTTAAAAATATATAGTAGGTAGATTTTAAGGGGTGTTGACTTAAAATCTAACTACGAGTACTATTATTACTAATATTAATTACTAGCTGCGCCCCGCGGTTTCACCCGCGCAAGTCGCGATCCCGCGTTGTTCGAACACCTACCTACCGCAATGCAATAATCCACACTTAAACGGTCGCCCATTGAAGTACTGTTGAAGCCAGGCGCTACCGCGCCTGGCATCATCAGTACTTCCCTGGTCGTCCGTTTAAGTGTGGATTTTTGCACTGCGGTAGGTAGGTGAAGTAAGTTAAAGTTTGTGTTTCGTCAGTAAGTGACGATGACGATGACGAAGGATGACGATGACGATGGATGACGATGATGATGATGCCACTCTACATCACTTATCCTACCACTGTGTCGATTTTCATTCATTGAATGGTTATCACCCGCGTAAGTCCCGATCCTGCGGGATTTTCGGGATCAAAAGTATCCTATGTTACTCTCCATCATTTAAACTATCCCTATGCAAATTTTCATCCAATAAATATTATCACCCGCGTAAGTCCCGTTTCCGCGGGATTTTCGGGATCAAAAGTATCCTATGTTACTCTCCATCATTTAGACTATCCCTATGCAAATTTTCATCTATTAATATTATCACCCGCGTAAGTCCCGATCCCGCAGGATTTTCGGGATCAAAAGTATCCTATGTTACTCTCTATCATTTAAACTATCCCTATGCAAATTTTCATCTAAGAAATAGTTATCACCTGCGTAAGTCCCGATCCCACGGGATTTTTGGGATCAAAAGTATCCTATGTTACTCTCCATCATTTAAACTATCCCTATGCAAATTTTCATCTAATAAATATTATCACCCGCGTAAGTCCCGATCCCGCGGGATTTTCGGGATCAAAAGTATCCTATGTTACTCTCCATCATTTAAACTATCCCTATGCAAATTTTCATCTAATAAATTTTATCACCCGCGTAAGTCCCGATCCCGCGGTATTTTCGGGATCAAAAGTATCCTATGTTACTCTCCATCATTTAAACTATCCCTATGCAAATTTTCATCCAAATCGGTCGAACCGTTTGACCGTGAAGAGGGAACAAACAAACAAACAAACAAACAAACAGATTTTCGGATTTATAATATTAGTAGGATGAAGTCAATGTTGAGAGTCTATTTATTTTCTTAACCTATTCTCTTTCTTTCTTTTAGGTTTCTTTTAGGCAATTCCAATCGACGACCAAATCCTTGCTTCCCATCAAGTGAGGTGCGGTCCAATAGCCGGTACATGTAAGATTCGGTAGCCTGTCTCTTGTGAAAAAACACTTTAGTGTACGGACAGAAACCTTAGCATACTTTCAAGCACGTTTATTGGCAGTTACTTCAGTTTTTAACCAACCAATCGACCGTTACGTAAAAGCGGTAGTTGCACCGCATCTGACTTTCTCTAGAAGCGGTGGCTTCAAAGTAGTAGACGAAATCCTCTAAAGTTATTTAAATGAACCACTGTGCGACAGTTCCGTATAAATGCATATTGAATGTGTTTACCTACTCCGAAATAGGAATAGACCATACTTCCCTATTTAAATTCGCTCTGATCTCCATATTATTGGGTTTACCGAATCTGTTTCTTTGTTTAAATAAAGCCGGAGAATAGCTTGTTTTCTAGTATTGTAATATTATTGGAATACGAGTATCATCTTTGTTTTGGTTGGTAACTGCTTGTTCTCGGTGTGTTTGAATTGGTTTTGGGGATTGTAATATGGATTTTGGTGCAAATTTTGAATGTGAAAGGGTACTCATACTGTTTAGAGCAGTGAGTATGTCGTAATATCGATACTACTTTCGATAGCAATAATCCTCATAACTGCGCCCGTCTATAAGACAGTTTAAGTTAGGCCGAAGTAACGAATTTCTTTACACGATTTACGGCCCTACTTAAAATACTACTACTTTCGGCCTAACTTAAACTGTCTTATAGACATAAGACAGTTTAAGTTAGGCCGAAGTAACGAATTTCTTTACACGATTTACGGCCCTACTTAAAATACTACTACTTTCGGCCTAACTTAAACTGTCTTATAGACATAAGACAGTTTAAGTTAGGCCGAAGTAACGAATTTCTTTACACGATTTACGGCCCTACTTAAAATACTACTACTTTCGGCCTAACTTAAACTGTCTTATAGACATAAGACAGTTTAAGTTAGGCCGAAGTAACGAATTTCTTTACACGATTTACGGCCCGGTGTGTGCAAAGAGTAAAAAATTGTACACATAACATGATCAATTGACTTGAAAGTTAGCATGAGAAATCAAAACGTTGTTTGTTAGTATATCATAAAATGTTGTGTTAAAAAGTATTATATCGATCTTAACCTAAGTCCATAAAAATATTAAGGACACAAAGTATAGATACATTCATTACATCAATGGTATTACATCATCCCACACAACAATCTATTCAAACCAATATAAAACAATACATATTTATTAGAAAAAACCTTCTTTATCTATTACTCTAATACTCCAATACTGAAAAAACAACCATATCGATACGAAATTATTACAATAATAACATTTCTTTTGTTCGTTTTCACTCCATTCGTCGGCCCCTTCAATATTTAGTTAGGTAATTTTCTTTCTTTCTTTCTTTTCAGACCACTAACGATAAAAATAATCAGCCTCTGTAATTTATTAAGGTCATATTGGTATACTACGATCTTCTATACGGGTTTGCTCGCTAATTGCGCCTAAGGAAATGGTTGTTATGTTTGGCAATTGATGTTTTTCCTCCTCTTAACAAAAAGTAGGTAGAAGTAACAAATTGTCCTAATCGACGTATCAATTAACGTGAATTACTCGGTCTTATTTTAGACTGGATTTCTTGGCTTCACCCACGTAAGTTCCAATCCAGTGAGATTTTCAAAAACCTCATCTCGTCGGATGCCTACATCATACAAAAGAACTCACTCTACAAATTTCAGCTCTCTACTAAACTAGCGGTTTATGCTGTACGGTGATTCTTCAGTTAGTACATAATAAGTGTTTATCACATCTAAAAAAATGTACAAGACTAACAAACTACTTAAAAACAAACTGGCAACGGCCAATCATACAGTCATGTTGCAGATTGTTACAACCAATTTAACTGCCTATCTTTTTACATCAATGATTAATAATCAACATTATTAATCATTGATGTAATGATTAATAATGTTGATATTCATATTTGTGAATGTTTCATATTTCTAGGACAAGCTGTTTAGGCTGTACCTTGATATATAGTATAGTCACTCAGTCAGCTAATCATTCAGTCATTGCTTCAAATTTTACATGAATAGATAAGCAGGGTGACGAATAAGAAAGATAGAAAAGTTCGCAAACAAACATACATTCTCATATCACCAATAATAGTAGTAATAAACAAAACCATAGAAAGTACTGGTAGAAGTCGAGTATCCTGATCCGCACTTATTTATGGCCGTTTGTTCATTGTACGTGATTAAGGAAGTAAATGTTAGCACAATTAGATACGATGGAAGAATTTGTCTCGGACATGCCTTGTGGGGTACAGTTTCAGTTTTAGCGAGTTTGTTATAGTTTGTTGGAGGTTTATAGACTTTTTGGTTAGTCGATGGAACAACGTTATAATACTGAAGATCAGTTGGATGTTTTTCTTTAAATAAAATTGTAGGGATTGAGCAGATAGTTAGTCCGTGCCCACGCCGATACGGCCACTAAGGGGACGAGTTGGATCTTGTTCCACTGCAGTTTTCCGGGTCCGAGCATCGTTGTCCATTGGTCGGCCACCACTCGGTTACAATAGACCAATCGACTGCTCGCTGAGCAATGGACAACGAAGCTCGGACGCGGCGCGGCCGGGTGACGGTCTAATATAATTCATCCCCTATCCCAGAACATCACTTACTATCAAGTATGAAAGTGGTCAAACACTCATCTATCGTGCTTAAAATATAAAGATGTGTACATCTTTAAAACGGTTAGTCCTGACTGACTGCCGGATTGATCGACGCACAGCCTAAACCGCTGATAGTAGTGAGCTAAAATTTGTACCGTAAAGTTAAAGTTAAAGTTTTAACCCTGTGTTTTTCGCAATTAGCCCTACTATTGGGCCTTTGTGCGTGATTTTAAGCAGTGGGTTTCTTCACGATGTTTTCCTTCACCGTAAGAGCGATGTTAATAAGGCACTTAATTTTTCCAAAAAGAAAAAGACATTGGTGCCTGTCCGGGATTCGAAACCACCTTTGGAATGAAAGTCGTGGTATCTATCACTAGACCAACAGCTCGCGCTGTATGTACCCTATGTTCATTATAATAATATGATGTAAACCTACGACAAGAGAAAAAGGTTTTTCGAAACCCCCACGTATTTGGGACTTACACGTGTAAAACCGACCGACTACTACTAATTAACTTTGTATCGGTCGATACAAAAGTTTGAAGTTTGCTTTCTGCTTCCGCTAACTTTTGGTATGACTTTCTTCTTAACTTTGGCCTCATTAACTGCTTTGGAGTTAGTTAAGCACTTATTATTAGACTTTTATGTGTCAGACGATCAATAAAATGATCTCTTGTGCGTACTAAAAGAAAAAAACATTTATTGACAACAAAAATACGGCACATTGGGTAAAAAACAATGTCATAAAGAGATTTAAAAAAAAAACACAAAATCGTGTGTCATACCGGATGTATACAGCTGAGGGGCCTTCAAGTCACGAGTGAACAGGTATCTCCTAGGTAAGCCTCTTAGACCACATTGTCGTTTCTATCAGGTGAGAGAGTGGTCAAATGCTTACCTATCATTAATAAAAATAAAAAAGTCCAAGGAGCCGTATGTCTGATACCAACGGTTATTCGGCTCGGCATGCATCACACAAGGTCGGTAGGTACATGCTTGTGTTGTTGTTCTGCTGGCATACATTAAAAAAATGACTGAAAGGCTAGTGCAGCCGGACGTAAAAAGCCCTCCACACAACTACGGCTGGACCGATTCGAATGAAATTGTCCATTGGGGTATGGTTGGAGAAAGACAATTATAAAGCGGTCTGCAAAGCCTACCTCTAAATAACAAATCCCAATTAATGAAAATTGAATAATTTTATGGTGATCGCTGACAGTGGAGCCTCGTTTCAACGAACATAATGACTGTTTACACGGCACAGCACCGTCCGATCAAATAGATTATATTCATCTTTTGTCTCTCTCCGACTTGCTGGCAGGTTCATAGAGTAGACATAAAGGGCCGATCTTTGTTCTGTCTAATAAAACCTTCTACCAATGTTATAAAGTATTATGTATATTTGTGTGTTTGATGCATCTTTAAGCAAAAACCGCTGAAGTGTTTTGCAATGAATCTTAATACGGAAAATATTCAGTTCTAATTCTCATCTCAATACGATGGCGCCAGTGGCGCAAGGGGTACAACGGTTTTGTAAGGGTTGCAGATTTAAATTGTATCAGATTTAAATAGTGGAAAGTATTTGCGTTACAACAAACTTCATTTTTTTCAACTATAAGAAACAATTGTTTTATTTTTTTCCTGATTCAATCGCGAACGCCTTGCTTTTACTATATTAAGCATTTTATCAATGCTTTACATTTTAAGATCTTTACAGGCCTCTTCTTCAGGGATAGACACAGAAAACATTTTTAATAGTAATAACATTCAAAAACGTTTTTACATTTTAGTTATTCATTCCAACTGAATAGTAGGAATATTTCGTAAGCTATTTGCAGTCAAACAACTATTTGCATTTCAGTGTCCAACCAAAAAGTTGTATCCCAAACTTTCAGTTCTCATTGTGTAGTAGTGGAAGTAGGTAGTTTGCTAGTTTACTCCTGTAGTAGGTACTTTTACTATGAGAATTGCTTTGTATCATTACTGGGGCTCTATTTTTGAATCAAATGCGCCACTTCGAGCGATTTAAATACCGTGGTATTTAAATTTCACGGAAATCGGTAGAAATCGTGATTTCTACCGATTTCCGTGGTTTTATTAAGAGAATCACACGACTGCAACGAATGGTATCAACCACTCGCCGCAGGAGTCCGATATCGAACGAAAATCAGCAGATATCGATTTTATAAAATCACCCAAAGTGCAACTGGCGATTCAGAAATAAGTTTCCAGGTGGTTGAAGTTTAGACACAGAAGTCTAGGCGCTTGGCTTTTCAAAAATATATCTCTACCAACTGCGCCCCGCGGTTTCACCCGAGTGAGTCCCGTACCCGCGGGAATATCGGAGTAAAAAGTAGTCTATGTGTTATTCCAGGTTTCATCGCAATTGGTACAGTAGTTGCGTGATATAGTAACAAACTCATAGACTTACATACATGCAAACTTTCGCGTTTATAATATTAGTAAAATAAAATAATTCTATGTTGTACAACACAAATAAAATTCCAAAAATAATGTTAACAAATCCTGGGAGTTAATTTTTTAACACATCTAATTTTCTGTTATTTCTAAAGCTTTCATGTTTAACTTTGTCGGTTTAAAAAAATAAAGACGCGACGCAACTACGCTTCGACTCTACTAGTAAAAATAAACTTAATTAAGGAGTGCACCATTCAGATAGCGTCTAACTGATAATGTTTATGAAATTGAATTCCAATGCCTGACTCGTATTCAGTGACATATACCCATAACTAGAAATTTATATAAAATAGGAATACCTTCCAAAAAATTCAAACCGTATTTTGAGAAAATCCCAACATTCCACGCTTTCGCGATTGCGAGGAAAGGTATTTCAATTAGTGAAATGGAATCAGACTAGCGACTTTTATGTCGGTCGATCTAGGGCCCTAGTTTCAGCCGTTAATTGCATGATCTAGGTAACTCGTGCAAAAAAAAAACAATTTAAAGGAACCTAAGATTTTGATTACATTAGAAAACAAAAATTACTTGCTAAATTTTTATTACCCACCAATAACTCCCAGTAGTTTCAGCAGGAACATTGCAATAAAAAGTATCTTCAAGTCTGCGTTCTTACCAAGTTTCATCTTAATCGGTTTAGTATGTAGTTTTTACGTGATTGAAACACAAATATTTAAACAAATAAACGGATAACATCTATAGTTTCGCTAACTAGACAACGGATATACTACACATTATACATTTTTTTGACGATGCATAGAAACACCCAGACCAGAAACAAAATATATTTATTTTACAAGCATGAATACTTGCACCCGGCGGAAATCGATCCCGCAACCTTCTGTATTATTGGGTCTTCGCCCTACACGCCCTTTTTCAGAAACTAAGATCAAAAAAGTGAACAAAAATCTATATAAGATTTATTGGAAAGTGACGGCTCTTGTTTCTTTTTCCTTTGATAATTGACAGGACCATGTTTACATTTTTGATCTAAGATACTGAAAAAGTTTGTAAATTGTGAGTTACCGTCTAATGCCGACAACAAAGTCTTCCGTCTATTTTTACTCACCTAAGCTTTTCCAATTACTTTGGCTCAGTACTGCAATAACTATACATTCTTACAATAAATATACGGATTAATGTGTACAATATTTTCAGCGTCGACGTATTAGTGGGCACCAATTAGTGGTGCACAGTTAGCGAGTAATTTACTGTCTCTATCACACAGCCAGTGGATTCTGGGACTCTGTGATTGACTCCTATTACGTAAATATATCATTTACGTAATAGGATATTACTAGCCTCCTCATCTGAGCGACTTTACCGATTGTGTTCCTCTTGGAAGCCCGCGGTCCGCTAACTGTGCTGTGCCGCACACACTGTGCCGACCCCAAATAAACGCCAAATTATTTGGGGTCGGCACAGTGTAGGTAAGTCATCATTGATCATAGCTTCTGCAAATAGATTTGGAAATATTTTTACGGTCGGCCGCTTGCCTGGCACCAATCCTCCAAGGGACTAAGCAGTTTTTCTTCCACCAAGGGGGGAGAATTCAAGCTTTGTCAGTCTCCCCCACCCATGGAAAGAAATGGGGGTAACCCAATTCTATGCCAGTGCCCAATTCTAATACAGCCATTATGGTTTTTACCAACCGTTGACACATTCCGCTTTATTATGATTGTTTCTCATTGTTTAGTCGTCCTTTTATAGCTCAAAAAAATAAATCCCACAAATAAATAAATAATAATAAATAATAAATAAATCCTGTGACGAACACACAGCGCCATCTAGCCCCGTGGTAAGCTGCTAAGCTTGTGTTACGGTGGCTAGACAACGGATATACTACTTATATTTATTTTTCTTTTGTAAATACATACATATTATACTTAGAAATACGCCCAGACCAGATACAAATATGTATTTTTTAAGCTTAAATATTTGCACCCAGCGGGAATCGAATCCGCAACCTTCTATATTGCAGCCAAGCGTTCGCCCGACGCGCCACAGAGGTCGTCTGACAAATAACAAAAAAAAACTTTTTTTTTTTTAAGTTGTTTTTTTTATTATTTGATATGTATTTTTAGCTGAACGACGTTAGGTAGCGGCGACTTAGCAACGATTTATAAGATATCATGTTAAGGCGGATTTTGTACTGGTACTGTAGGTGATTTTTCATACATATGACATGATCCTTTTACGCGAAATTAATATAAATATTCCTTGCATCACTGACACTAGTGTTGCGTCTATCGTTAAAATGCAATTACAGTCACTACGGGTTTTAAGATGTAGTGGATAAATGATGAATTCATTATCGGTCACTCATCCAAGCAATTACTGCAACAGGCGCTATTTTCTACTAGAAACACTTCACTACAAGCTCGGGGGTGCAACTAGTTCCTCAAACGTCATTTTGAATGTGATATTTTATTCTAGTCAATGATCTGATACGATAGCGATCAATAGCCATGAGCACACGTAATAAGGTCGATTACTAAGAATCGCGAGCCAGTGATTAAGGATTGTGTTCTGGTTTGTGTTGTAACAATACAGTGCTGCAAGGCTGTGTATTCTCACCAGATAAGATTCTCTATACAATCTGGATCTTACCTTTTGCTTTGTCTGTTCTTTAATCTAATACCTGGATAATGATTTAACTATAGCTTTTTTATCTTTGTAAATTGCCTAGGGACCAGCCTCGGCTACACACGCGTAACGTACTAGCTGCACTCTGTGGTTTTAAACAAAGTGGAACATGGAGATCATGCACGAAGGCTTTGTATGGGAGGTGTATTTTAATATTTATATTATCCTATTTTTATTACTTGTTATGTTTTTATCTCCGCAACATAAATTTGTAAAAACTTCAACTTTATAAATATTAGCTGGGTTCCGCGGGTTCACCGCGTAAAACCCGATCCGGTTGGAATTTCGAGATAAAAGTAACATCTAAATCAAATACAGATACAAAAATTAATCTCTTGATAGATCTCCAGATCTACCTACATAATATTAAGTTTCATCGCATTCGGTTGAGTAGATTTTGCGTGATTTAAACACAAACATCTAAAATTTTACATTTGTACTAATAGTTGGTTTACAAATAGAAAATTAAAATAACTACATTATATTATAACTAGTACCATAACGTACGAAAAACAAATAATAACTAGTTATGTAGGGACAAGGTAATTGTATTTTAAATAAACTACCACAGACGAAAATCTAGTTCAAAACCAAATCTTAATTATAATCTGGTCTAGTATGGGTACTTGCTGAAGTTGCCTTAATTAGTGTTGCCAACTTGAAAGATTTCTGCCAGATCTAGCGGGTTTGAGTAACAAGGAAGACGTTAAAAAATGCCGTAGCGGCTAGGAGAATACATAATTAGCGGAATCAAAATTAGTTATTTTTGAAAATAGGGAACCCTGTACATAAAATATTTTTAGTATAAACAACCGTGCGTACGTAATGAGGCTATCATAATTTGCACACACGCCCAAACCAGCATTTCTTGGGTCATTCATAAAGGTATAAGTATTTCAAAAATATTACGAATTGACTCTATCAATCAAATCGATTTTCATTTTCCCCGTACCGGTTACTTGCTAATCAGCAACATAAAATGTTTTATTTATTAAATATTATTTTTTTTACAATTTTTTTGGATTGTTTTTAATGTAAAAAACTGGCAGAATTGTTGGCGGAAACAAAACCCGTTACTGACAAATATCTGGTGATTTTACAGCACATCTGGCGGAATTTCTTAAATACTATAATTGGCAACACTGACCTTAATCTCTTTTATCTAGGTTTATGAAAAGCTTTCTCGTTTACTAAATCTATTTTAAAATATTAATAATAAATTTTAATAGAAATAGCACTACTACTACTTCTTATTACCTACGTATTCTAATTTAAAATGAATTTAATAATTCACACTCAGTTTTATTGTGTTGGTTACTTGTTTGATTAAGTTTAGTAATATTATTTGTTATTTAGTTTATTAATTATTGTGGTTATTAATAATTTCTGAATATGATATTTCGCAATTGAAGTTAGTTATGTTTTGGTTATTAATTTAACTAGCAGCGCCCCGTGGTTTTACCTGCTTATTTATGTCTCGATCCCGCGGGAAAACCGAGATATAAGATAGAGAGATAACCCACAGGTTATTGTTTTGTTTCTTGGAATGTGTGGCATCATCATCATCATCAGCCTGTTGCAGTTCACTGCTGGACATAGGCCTCTCCAATTGCACGCCACCCAGATCTATTTTCGGCTTCTCGCATCCAGTTTGTGCCAGCCGTCTTGCGCAATTGTGGCATAAGTCTATGTATTACTAGCAGCGCCCGCGATATCACCCGCGTAAGCTACGATCCCGCGGGAATATTGGGATCATAAGTAACTTACAACCTTCCTTAATAAATGGACTATCAAACACAAAAATATTTTTTAAATTCAGACTAGTAGTTCCTGAGATTAACGCGTTCAACCAAACAAACAAACTAATGTTATAGGATTAGATTTCTATTTCACAGAAGCGTTATAAAATATAGCCAACCAACAACATACTTAGTAATTATATTTGTTACCTAAACAACTTCTGTATTATAGGTAGGTAAGTTTAAATATCCGATATCCAACTCATTGAATCTGGATTCTACCAGATGTTCATGCAACTGCAATGCCGAATGAATAATACCTACAAATACCAGCTTATGTTAATATTTTGAAATCAGTTCGAATGGCCAGTTTGGGTTTTATCAACGAGATGAGGTTTATGTAGAATAGTGTTTACTTGTGTGATTTTGGTATGAACAACTAGGATTCTAATAAAGTTATTCTATTTATTACCCAGATCTATATGATGATGATCGATGTGTATGTCTTGTTTGTGTACTTCAATGTTTAACTCAACTTCTTACCTATATACCAGACAAATCTCAGTGACTGGTATGTTTATTTCTGTATTTTTCTTTTTGTAAACGATTAAATGAAATAAAAAAAAATCATCTCCCCAAAAAAAAAATTATGTAAAATTGTAGCCAAGACGAGAGCGCGACTATATATGGCGTGCACTATCAAACAGTTATCAGATATCATATACAGCCAAGCTCATAACTCTACACGCCCTAACTTTACAAGCACCTAATTTCAAAACCACAAACTCAACATCTTAGCCGAAATATGTGACTGGTCGTTTACCTCACATGGGCATTTATTACTTTTCTGTTTGACATTATTTCTTGAGGTAACGGTAAAACACAAACACAGATCTTTGAGCCAAATTTTTAAAACTAATTCCAGCTGTTTTTGCACGATTGAAATATGAACTTTGACATTTATAATATTAGTGAGATTCAAGTCATTCTAATTTCCTAGGGCTAGGTGACGTATTAACTTCATATACAATAAACATATTATAAAAAAAATAATCAAAATTAAACATCGTAAAAACCGAAGATAAATCTAAAGTTTTCTCGTAAGTTTTTTAGTTCACCCGAAGGTGCTACATTCTATACTGTGGTTTTACTAACAAACCCTTTCTAACTTGCATCTATTTACACGTTGAATGGTAGAACAATGGCAGTAAAGTTAGAAACAAATGGTAATACAGTCTAATTCAGCACTATGAAATCGGAAAGTCGTACCGTATCGTTGAATCTTAACTTAGTATTATGCATACCATGTATTTTTTTTACTTTGTGTTCAGGGAATAAATAAATCATTTATTTTGAAATTATTTTGTAGACAGGTATATAATATATGTCTTTCCTAAGTCTAAATTTTGACTTAAATCTAAGTAACACATATGTATACCTAAACTTTATAATTCCTGTAGGTATATCTCAAGCGAAAATAAAAAGCTTTGACCTGACTGACTGACCAACACACAGCCTAAACCGCTGGTAGTATATATTTGAAACTAGCTGCGCCCCGCGGTTTCACTCGCGTAAGTCCCGTTCCCGTTATCGCGGGAATGTCAGGATAAAAAGTATCCTATGTCCTTCTCCTGGTTCTTAGCTACCTCCCCACCAATTTTCAGACAAATCGATTTAGCCGTTCTTGAGTTATAAATGGTGTAACTAACACGACTTTCTTTTATATAGATAGATGTAGGTAGTGTGTTCCTTTCTTATATTGTAATCATCTAGTAAGAAAGAATTTGTCAACATTTTCAAGGAATAGAGATTTACAATTAGTGTGTAACCACGGGACCTAGCTAGTCCCCTATAAAATTAGAAACAATACTTTTAAATACTATATGTATAACTCAAAGTAAAAGGAGGAAAGTAAAATTTTCGACGCCCACCGCGCACCGTACGTAGCCAAAACCGCTAATCGCAGTTGTGTAAATCATGTGTTGACTAATCAATCAAGACAAAGATCACCACCATCTTCACATCTCATTCTTCGTTAATTTGTCTTAACGACTTTCAAAAACTGATATCTAATTATCACTATTCTGTTTTAAAAGTTCAGTACCGAAACGATAAAGACCCTTTTACGAATACTCCACTGTCTGTGAGGGTGACTTTAACAGCTCTGGTACCACATTGGAGATGTGGGAGGTGACTTCTCTACGGGCATTAGCGAGTTTGATCGTTAGTTTATTGCTGCGGTATCTGTCTTTATAACCAGGTAGAGTCCCTTGAGACCGCGTCCGCGTCCGGGTCCTTGAGTGGAGACCGCGTCTCGGCAAAGTGTAGGACGTCCTCAGGCGCGTTGGAGCGACGATTTGCGCAAGACGGCTGGCACAAACTGGATGCGAGAAGCCGAAAATAGATCTAGGTGGCGTACAATTGGAGAGGCCTAATGTCCAGCAGTGGACTGCAACAGGCTGATGATGATGATGATGATGAGTGTCCCTTGGGCACGAGGCTACTATTCCATATGGAGAACCAGTCTACCATTGAGGACTAAATCAGTCTATTACTGATTCCCGACAGAGCTCCTCGGAGTGTCCTGCTGGGAACAGGTGCGGACCCCACATGGTATGGCCGTCAGTGAGGATGCTATTTATAACATATTAGTATAGTTTTCAGTTTGTGGTTTCTGTCAGTCTGTTTGTCACCAGGCTGTGTTTTATGAACCGGGATAGCTAGACCAACAGTGGGTTTTTATCACAGATCATGTATTTCAGTTGCCGCCAGTGGTCGCTATAACGGCAACTATAATATATAAATATGTTACTAGCTGCACCCCGCGGTTTCACCCGCGTATTTCGCGTTCCCGTGGAATTATCGGGATAAAAAGTAGCCTATGTGTTATTCCTGGTATCCAGCCACCTATATTCCAAGTTTCACCGCAATCGGTTCAGCGACATACACAGACACACATAATCACAAACTTTCACCTTTATAATATTAGTAGGATAGCAAGTATAATAGGATTCTACATGTCAACTAATATGTTATTATTGTGGAGAAATACATAAAAGAGTATTTTTATTATAGTAAAAACTAAATAAAATCAAAATAATATATGGCTTCTATATTACAAACTCTTATAAATATAATAACACTTCCTTTGGCAGTCGTGTAACAAACGTGATTTTTTCGGGCCCGGACCCTTTCGTGTATGCGACTCGCCCTTGACCAATTTTCACAAAACAACCTTACTTAGTAACACACTATCTTCAAAAAAAACACACAATTAAACACGCCGTAGCAACAGAAAAACTTCTTACGAAATTCCAAAAAATTCACCTGAAGAACTCTCCAAGTAGGTGAGTCGGACACTATCTTGATGCAGCACCCTAGAACCCCATTCATCTCTGTCGTGCGAACTTGGAGAACTCAGCAAAAGTATTTAGAAGGAATTAAAGACAAATTCGGGACTTGTTTTTTATTGGCACAGTTAATTGCTACAGGTAAGTTATTTAACCACTGAATAGGTTTTATGGACGATTTATTTTTTGTGTCGAAAATCGAAAAAAAAAAAACAATGGAATTAGTGCTCTTGTTAGACGAAACAACTACTTACACAGTTCTTTCGTCTTGCGAGTGCGGGCTTGAGGTGACAGCGGATCGTAGGCTTCCGAGAGGGATGCAACCGGGGATCATTTAACAGATGAGAATGAGAAAGGCAGACTGTTCCTATGAATATTATGGGGTATTTACCATAGTACATTAAAATTTAATTTTTATGGAGATCGATATTTCGAAAGTAATTTCAACTGGCTTTGTTGAAACCTAGTTCAGTTGTGTTCAGGAGTTCAGGAGATGTGTTGCAAAATTTTCATTTTTGTGAAACTTAGTTCAAATGCGCGCAAATTGTTTAATTTCGGGGGCATATTAATCAATTTAGTTTCGTGAAGATGTACAAGTGGAATGAAAGTGAAAATCGATGCAAAACATAAACTTAGTGTTGTCTCCAAAGCTCCGTGAACAATCTTTGTAAATGGCCGCCGTGTTTACAAATGATCCCTAGACTTGACTATGACTATGACGACTTGACTGTTTCGATGCAAATAACTTGCATAACACTGGCTAATTTCCTAGTGGCCATAATCGGTTCACAACCGATAAGAAATAATAATAATAATCTCATGAATTAGCCAGATGAATTGACTGGCAACACATCGAGCTCCGTAAAAAACAAATTTAAACAAGGTAAATACGCCGTTTTTAAATTATTTTTGTAGTGACAACAATCATGTTACTTTGCAAATTGTTTTACGAAGTACGTAGCATTTTTTTATTAAAGAATAAGATATTTCGTAATTTGTTTTTATTGTTCAATGCTACTACTCTCGTCGCGAGTGAATTTTTGAAGATGTTTTTTTTTCCTTTAAAATATTTCTATGTCTACCCATCAAATCTAGAAAAAGCTCAATGAAGAAATAAATTTACAAGTCTTTGTTAGCTTACATTTTATTTTCTAGTAATTTAATTAGAAACTGCCAAAACAACAGCTGTTCAAAAATAAATTTCTTGTTCAAGAAAAGGGTTCATAAATTGTCATTTTCGTTTGAACAAAGCAGTGTTTTACAGAAGTCTTGAATACAAATCTTTAATTAGAATAAATTTAATGGACATTTGACTTTGAAATAATGGCAAAGAGGTAGATAGCATACTAAAAGGTCTTGTGAAGTTGAATGTCTATAAATTGTAAGACCACCTACTCAATAAATAAGCAGTGCAGCAGCACTTTTAATAGAAACAAGAAAGTAAAGATCAACCCCAATGTTACATGTGGGGGAGGTACCTTAAAAAAGGGTTATATATATATTTTTCTATTGCAGCACTTTTTTGGCGTAAAAATTATGTATACTAACGCAAAATTTCAGCTTCTTAGTACTAACGTCTCTGAGCAAAGCTGCGGACGGACGGACATGACGAAACTATAATGGTTTCTTGTAGACTACGAAACCCTACAAATAAAAATAATGCAAATAAACAAATAATAAAAATTATAACTCCACCTACTCAATAATAGATAAAGGAAATTGAAAGTACCTATTAATGGAAGTATATAAATGAAATCCAGAAACGCTTAGCTTCAAAAATGGTCAAGGTATAGCCGTGGTCTCACCTACCTGTATACCTGGAAGTGTCTACCTGTATACCTGGAAGTGACACTTCCATTAACATTCCATTCCTCCATCTTCCATTAAGCAAACATAGTAGGTATATCGTAGCAAAATTTGTTATATGTAGCACTCTTAAGTGTGGATTTTTGCACTGCGGTAGGTAGGTTGCGGGTACAGCTAGTCTAAATCAGTAAGTTTTAATCTGACAGCATCGACCTTGATTGACGACCTCTGTGGCGCGTCGGCGAACGCTTGGCTGCAATGCAGAAGGTTGCGGGTTCGATTCCCGCTGGGTGCAAATATTTATGCTTAAAAATAAATATTTGTATCTGGTCTGGGCATATTTCTATGTATAATATGTATGTACTTACAAAAGAATAATAAATATAAGTAGTATATCCGTTATCTAGTCACCGTAACACAAGCTTAGCAGCTTACCACGGGGCTAGATGGCGCTGTGTGTTTGTCACAGGATTTATTTATTTATTTATCTCTTCCTTCTTTGATGGGCGCTTAAGAGGTCGCAGGGGAACTAGTCTAAAATAAAGTTATTTAGTTATTTCAAATGTTCCGATCTAAGTTTGAAAGTAAACTCAGACAATCTTATCAAATTATTTTTCTCAACATTTAAGTGACGCCAAGCGCTAAGGGAAGCACTTAAATAAGTTCGAAGCTTGTAAACTGTCACAATACCTAAAGATCCTATTAAACTTTAGCAATTGCCAACTTTTCCTATTAGGCTTACTACACATTACAAGACGTACGAACTTGTAAACCATTATCTTGATACTTTGATATAGATGTATTGTTTTATTGGTACTTGGTACACTAGTGTGAAACGGGCTCAAAGTTTTGCTGAAGGATGGTCTTGAGTTTTGTCTCAGTTGGATGTTCCTGATGGAACTATTTTGTTTTGCTTGTAACAAGGATGTTTTGAACTGAAATGTGTAATTAGAGAAAGTTTATTAGGTTACATTACCTTTATTGGTGTTGTGTTTATGTATGGTTTATGTAATCGTAAATTAGTTTCAGTGGTATCAATGATGTTGGATGATTTTTCTAGATGATCTATGTAACAAAAATATTTTTAAGGACAATAATACATCTTTAAAAATTTACTCGCGACGAGGCTCGAACTCGAGTCCCTGCGTTCATTCCTTTGGTCCTTTTTACACATCAAAACCATAGTTATTTTAAGATATATAAGTAGATAATAACTTTTTTTTTATCTGAACCTGATTGTTGGCGTGGCGAGACCTCGCTCGTCACGCTATATAAAAATATATATCTGTCAATGTGAAATGTTTCACATCTGTCATCGGCTTACATTTTTTTTATATGTGCTTTTATTAATTTGTATAAGACAAGAAAACAAAACACATAAATACATAGAGTAAAAGATAAAAACGAAAGTTGCAGAAATGGGCGGCCTTAACGCTGATAGCTAATTCTTCCGGGCAACCTTTGGATGGAATAGATCTGTTTTAGCTTGAGTGACAGATTGCGTATATTTTTAAGATTTAGTTTAAAATGTAACACGTCCATCCCGTTCCTTCAAAATGTTCTCGATAAATGATATAAACTTAGATTAGGCAATAGTCGCAAATGAATAAAATTCACGAAACTACGGAGATGTGCCTAATCAGAACGTTTGAGTCTTTTTATACCAAAGAAGTTTGTTACCAGAAGTCGAATGCTTACGTAGAACTAAAAAAGTGTTCCCCTACATTTAGAATTCTAGTTCTAGTAATATAACTTCTTTGTTCTACATTAAATCATCAAACAAACACCTAACTGCCAATGTGGACAAAGATTTAGCATAATATTTATGTACCTTAACATAAATATTATCCATTTAAGTACTCACAACTAAAGGTGATGTACACATGTTTGTATTTTAAAGCCGAGTGCAGGCTTTCGCACAAAACTAATGGTTTCACATTTCCCTGAATCATTTTAAGCACCCTGTAGGCAGATATTCTACATCACAGAAATCTTACCTATCTAAGCGCATTTCATAATACGTTCTCAGCGTCAATTTCTCCTGAAACTCCTCAAACAAACGTACAACTCCACGCAAGTTATTAATAAGTCAAACTTTGTCTTGCGTATAAAACTCCGCGTTACATTAAATTTTCGTGCAAACTTCAAAATTAGGTTTCTGCTTGGCTAGCGACCCCCATTTGTAGAAGAAAGTAGGTAATATCGTATATTAATTTTGTAATTTGTGTGTTTGATCTGAAGTTTCATTTTGAAAATTGTCACACTTGGCGGCCGTCTGTTCAGTTTCCGTATCTACCACCTACCAAGGAGCGAATTTTAAGATTGTCGGGATACTAACTATACCTGGGGATATATTCTATTCTATTCGGCTTGCATAACGGTTCCTAAACATGTTTAAGCTGTTAAACGTGTTTAAAATCTGTCAGAATGTCAAGAACTGTTCATGTGTAGCAACATATTATCAATCGTCCACTTAATGAAATAGAGTCCAATGTTCGATTTCCCATAAATTATTTTTAAATTGATTCAGTTAAATATATTTTTAAATACCGTTATGCAAGCCGGCCTTAATCGTCAAAACATCGCCTACCATTATTTTGCTAGAAAACGGTTTGACATTTTCGAAGCTGGACAATTTTTGTTTTTTGTGTGTTATGTCTAGGTGGCCACTGGCCAGTTAGGACTGGTCGTTTGCTACCAAAGCCGTAGTGATTATATTCTCTTATTAATTCAGAGCCTTCATGAATTACAACCTACCAGTTTTACATTACTTTATTTTTTTGGGCTTAAACTGGCAGTTTAAGCCCTAAACAATTAAGTTTCTTTGTTGAGCCGTAGATGTGTAAAATTTATTTCATTTTTAACTAATATGTTTGAACTTTACACTAATAGGAAAACATTTTAAAAACATTAAAGGTTGCAACATAATTTATCAAATAAAATTATAACTCGATTTATCGTCTTATTGAATTCTTCGAGCGAGATTCTTTGAAGCAATAAAGACATTCCTGGCGTAATGCCATTCCGACGATACCCAGTGCTTGTTCTTTTATTCCACCCCGCGTTCTTCAACTTGAATTCCTGGGATTAAACACCACTTTAATGGTTTGCGGGAAAGGCATGAGGGGAAATGCCTTTCCCTTGTGACTTAAGTTCTTCAATAGGTAAAGATAGAGCGGTGTTGGTCTAGTGGTAGATTTCCCGACTTTCATTCCGGAGGTCATGGTTTCAAATCCCGGCCGCGCACTAATGTGTTTTAAGCAAAATGTATGTGCGCCAGTAACATCGCTCTTACGATGAAGGAAAGCATCGTGAGAAAATCCACTAGGCCCAAAGGCCCAATAGTACGGCTAATTGCGGAAACACACAAGTTAAAACTTTAACTTTAATTTTTTTAGGTAAATGTAGATTAAACTTTAGATCTAAATATCATAACTTTAGTTCCGAGACTAAGGCCGGCTTGCATAATGGTTCCTAAACATGTTTAAGCTGTTAAACGTGTTTAAAATCTGTCAGAATTTCAAGAACTGTCAGTGTGTGGCAACATATTATCAATCGTCCACTTAATGTAATAGAGTCCAATGTTCGATTTCCCATTATTTATTATAAAATTGATTTAGTTATATATATATATATTATGTTTTTAAATTGTATTATGCAAGCCGCCCTTAATTTAAGTTACGTCGAGTTTAAATGAAAAAATAATACCGTAGATTAATATATTAGGGATTAATAGTCTTTGGTAATACCAACAATCAATGGATTTTATTTCAATTTTATTATTTGTGGATATCAATTTTATTTATTTATTTGCTGTTACAGCGTAACATCTGATAAATAAATTAAATTGAGTGTAGCTCATAATTATTTCAAAATGACCGTACAAAGAGAATTTTAATCTAAGTGCTGATTTTCAAAATAATTAATTAAGTAAATACTAATTCTTTCACGAATAGGTTAAACTATACACCTATACATTTATTATATTTGTGGACACAAAATGATAATCTACTCTAATTTTAAAAAGAAATGATACAGTATTTTCCAAACCATGTTATTATAACATAATTTATTATTCATTTTTCTAAATTATATTGAATTCCTTTTTGAACAACTATTTTTAAGCGATACTTCTAAATCATCCTACATTTCAGTAGAAACATTAAAAATTTAAAAACTGACTAAATTTGATTGAATTCCTTTGTGAATGAACAACTATTTTCAAGCGATACTTTTAAATCCTCCTACTTTTCTATAGAAACTTTAAAAATTAAAAAACTGTCTTAAAAAAAAGAACAAAAATAATCTCTAAATACCTACAGTGCCACCGACGTATTTGTTTCGTCGTCTAAAGTCGGGCAGCCAAACTACAATATGGATTCAGTCAGTAAAACTGCCCGATTTCAGGTGACGAAACATATAAGTAGGAAGCACTGTATTTAGAGGGGTTATTTTGTTACTTGTTTAAGTCGGTTTTTGAATTTTTCAATTATTTTTTTATTACACCCTTTTTAGTGTAACTACCTACCTACTTTGACGAAAATCACCTAATCCAGTAAAACATAATATATTAACAGAGCTGAGTTTTGACATACCATATCCTAATTCTAATAAAAATTAGAGACTTCAAAAGCAACGTAGGTATTCATAGGGTTAGACCAAAAACTCATTACGAAGCCGGTTAATGAAATATGAAATAACACAATAAAACTCTATGAAACCATTAAAGCAGTAACAGACGCGCGAACTCGCATCGCATGTACAATCAAATTATGTACTGACTATTATTTATTCAGTAGATGACGTCACAGAATATTTGTCATTATAATCTCACATTTTTCTTTTGCAGGCTACAAACTACTAGATTTGACCTGCGCAGTTTTAACTGTACAGTCAAACTATCCAATTAAATCGTACGTGTGAAGGTAAAACTGACCGACGATCTAAATAAAACATCATTAGATAATTAAAACTGCGTAGTTAAATCTACTGGTCTGTAGCCTGCTTCACTAGTGTAAGTGGTGCGGCGCTGCGATGCGGACTACATTCGATCGTCTGGTACGGCTATTACATAACGAGAACAGAAACATGTTTCGACAAATTGTAAATGTAAAAACATGTTCCTAAATGTTCTCGAACACACGCCCGCCCAGGCGCCTCGCCGAGACCTATTTAAATAATTAAATTGAATTCACGTCAACCGGGTGACAATGACAGCCCTATTCTAGCTCACTTTATCGTTAGTGCGATATGAGAAAATGTATAAATATGAAGTGTGAATATAGAATAGGTCTTTAATATAAACTAGGTAATAGCTATACATACTTACTTTCGCTGACTGAGCGACCCGAAGAAGATCTTGGCATCCGACACAAAAAGACGTCATTGCTTTTTGACAGACTTGTAAGTTTCGTTGCCCTTGGTCAAACTGAGTTGCCAACCCCATTGCCAACGGCCTTTGGACCGACAAAATTACTCTATTTTTGGTGCATGTGTATTTTTTACCTTTTTTGCTTCCGAATTTCAGCTATTATTTTTCTGTCACTACCTAAATGCTTAAGGCGATATTAATTGCGTACCTTTTTACCCGACTGCGCGACGCAAAGGAGGGTAATGTGTTTATCAGTCTATGTATGTATGTATGGATGTTTCTATGTGGCGTTCTAGAGCCCAAACGCGGGGACCGATTTTGATGATTCTTACGTCAATCGATTCGTCTTAATCTGGCGAGTGTAACTAAAGACATGACAGTAATCCAAATTAAGTTTTGTAACAACCAGGCGCCATATTGTCAAAATTAAACAATCCAAAATTGTCAAAGTATGTCAAGATGGGTATCGTTGAATAGGTATTTAAAAAAACAATGTTAGGTTTCTTTGACCATTTTTCATTTTAAATAACAGTTTAGGAAATAGAACGGTTTAAAGTTAATTACCAATTAGGTATTCTTGCTTTCTATTACTAACGAACAAGTTTTTATTTTTGTTACGTAGTTACGCTTAGAACTATCAGACTATAAGCCGTGATGGTACAGGTGACAGAAATTTAATGAAATAAACTAAAAAAATATTTACATAAATTGTACCTACCAACTGAATAAAAGCCTAATAACACTTAGGTGCTAAAAACGTTAAAAGAATAATAATATATTTAAACAATAAATACCTAAAACTTAACTGAAATAGAATATATAAATAAATAAAGTAGGAACATAAGTACTTTCCTACTTAATTATAATATTAGTTATCTACTGAATAATCCACATGATTTTAACTCTCTTAATAAAATGAATAGATTACGAGACTTACCGTCAATAAATGAAAATAACTAAAAAGCGGAAAATAAAAAAATTATATAAAAAAAATC
Source organism: Idaea dimidiata (assembly GCA_949358125.1). Taxonomy (NCBI): domain Eukaryota; kingdom Metazoa; phylum Arthropoda; class Insecta; order Lepidoptera; family Geometridae; genus Idaea; species Idaea dimidiata. The sequence goes on from OX442328.1 coordinate 16,891,958, forward strand.
AAAAATCCGACTACGTAAAAAACTCGATTTACAAATACGTAAAGAAACGACAAAAAAAAACTAAAAAGAAAAAAACAAGCCCAGTAATTTGAAATTATGCTAAGTAATACTGAATAATCATTCAAATAGTTTTGTAATCGATACACACAGAACACATAATAAATAAGTAAAAAATTACTCACAGTCGGGACCCATTGGAAAAATTAGATCGGTAAAATGAATGGGTCCCGACTATGAGTAATTTTTTACTCATTAATTTTGTGTTCTGTGTATCGATTACAAAACTATTTGAATGATTATTCAGTATTACTTAGCATAATTTCAAATTGGGCTTGTTTTTTCTGTTTAGTTTTTTTTTTGTTGTTTCTTTATTTTCCTAAATATTGTGTCCGGCCGAGTTGTTTGAGACTATTATTGTTTTATGGACGATACAAGTAGGGTATACAAATATTTGTCTTTAGTCTGTCTTGTCTAGATATCTAAGAATTATATATTTGAAAATTAACCAAATATAACATATCTAGTTAATTTAATGGTATGTTTGTTTTCTAGAGGATTCAATCCTGCCTCTGTCTCTGTACGGAGGCCAGTTGGCCCTCAATTGGGCGTGGACGCCCATCTTCTTTGGACTGAAGGACTTTAAATTGGTAAGAAACATGTAATGTCAGATTAATACAACTACACTATACATGTAATACACATAAATTCAACAACCTGACTGCTGATTATCCATTTTTCGATTTTCCAAAATTTCCGAAAAATTAGATTGGTAAAATGAATGGGTCCCGACTGTGAGTAATTTTTTACTCATTTATTATGTGTTCTGTGTGTATCGATTACAAAACTATTATTACTTAGCGTAATTTCAAATTACTGGGCTTGTTCTTTTCTTTTTAGTTTTTTTGTTGTTTCTATGCGTATTTTTTACGCAGTCGGGTTTTTTTTAGCACTTTTATTCTATCCAAATTGTGTCAAAATTGGGGAGTACAAAGCTACCTCTTGCTGGACCTGGTTAAGAATTTCTGAACTAGACGTAAAACGAATAAGACTAAACAATGTTTTTGTTAGTACACAACCCTACAAAAACAAATGCATTAATAAAATTTGCGTGATATGGTTTTATTAGCCTTTGTTAAGTCACACCCCTGATTACTTTTAATTATGTTTATATTACACAAACAATGACATGTCGTGAAGAGTAAGCACCTATGTTAGTGAAATGTTAAATATTTAATTAACAAGAAGAGCTAACAAGTTAAGTACCTACTGTTATTTAAAAAAAATGGGTTTTCAGTGAAATCTACCTTTTAAAATACGCGGATTGGTTGACGTGGCCTGTAGGGTTTAACCAAAGATGGTAGCTGTTAATTTTGATGTTTATTTATTTGTGTGTATGTTACTGTATAATTATATCTTCGCCGTCACTGTATAACCAGTGCAAGGATGACTCTGATTCGAATGAGCACCTATATAATTTGATATTATATATGGAAGGGTCCTTCATTTTTGGTCATACATGAGTGCGGAACCCTCGCATCGGCGCGTGAGTTTGACACGCCCTTGGTCTTTTTTTAATTTAAATTATCAATTAAAAAATATTGTAAATATATATAATAATATCAATACTTAAACTCAATGACCTAACTGGTACCCTACCAATACTGGTGGTGGCATCTGTATGACAATGTAAAACTTGAAAACACCCTTGTGGACCTTTGTGGACCCTCGCGGCTTTTTTATTAGGTAAGTTGAAATGTGTTCAAAAATGTATTGAAACAGTACCTCTGTGTTTACCTACACACCATTACAAAAACTCGGCTGTAACATAAAGCCTTCAGCTAATGTAATCCATAATTTAAAATAAACGAACACAGTGCTTACTAAAAATTACTTCATTTTACCCTGTGCCAGACAAATGTCTGTAAAAAATATATGAGAAACGATCTAAATTTTTATTAGACAGACTCTAAACTTAATTGAGTTAGCAGGCAAAAACAGAGATGAGGTTTTGTGGTAAAAAATTAATAGTACATCAGGGATTTTTTGACAAATCATTGTTAGTAAACCACTGAAGGTTTTTTCTTTTTACAATTGTAAGTAAGTATTTACAAATACCTAAGTAGCTAAGTAATTGCTTAATGTTTTTGGCAATATTTATACGCCCATCCACCTGCCTAACACAAACCCTACTCTGGACAACTTATACACCACCGCGCGGATGGGACTCCAGGTTCGCTAGGTTTTCTCCAGGTCTAAGTGAGTTTTGGGAACACAATCTGTCTATAACTGGTTTGAGACAGCGGCGCTCTGCTGAGTACCTGACGGTACACCGAACACTGTGTCTGATATCAAAAGGTGTAAGCAAGGTATATATTATATTATGATAGGTTAATTCGACGGAAGTCCAAGTCATTCAACTAATCCAACAATATAATAAACTAGTAAAATCAATGATTATTTTTATTGGCTTAAGTACTAACCTGTCTGATATCTGTCTGTATTTCTAACTTACATACTAACCTGACAGGATAGTTTTTCAAATTGTCTATTACATGAAAAGTTCCTAATGTATTCGCAGCATAAGAGGTATGGGATGTCACCAACTTATTTTGTTCCATGAATTTTTATCTCAAGACGAAAGGCCAAAATTGGAAGAATGTGTTTAATATTAATGGATAAGCAACAACATTGTAAGTCAGAAGTCAGGGTAAGACAAAGAGATTTAAAATTTGTAGTAGATTAGAGAAAACAATAGAGATTATTGAATAAAAAAATGGCGTGTTTTATATCTAGAGTATTTTTTTTAATTTATTTATAAAAAAGTAATCTTATAAAATGCATTATGCAGATGCGTTATGGAGACCAAAAATCACTGATTTGTCTGGTGTGCTAAGGTCAAGTACGTACAAAAATAGCTTTGTGCTTAAGGGTATTTTTAAACTCACAAAGGTTTTACTTCTTATTTTGATTGCTCAAGGCATTGAAATACTAGATATTATATTATACAAGAAGAAATAATTTCAATTCTCCGGTTCAAACTTCAGACACGTGCCCCTAGCTTGCCAGGCGCGCCTGCTAACCATTACGTAACACGAAAACCCACATGACACGTATAAATAATGACTATATTATGCATTTCTCTTGTTTGTAGTACGACTAAGGATCGATTACAACGTCATCTACCACAACAGTTGACCGGCTCGAATAGTTTACTTTGTAGCCATACCAGACAATCGAACTGCTTCGTACATACCGACAAATGATGTACCGACTATTATGTATTTTGTTGCCGACAGCCACAGAATACGTTATAATACACACACATTATTATACTTATGTCAGTGGTGATGGTGGTTCGTCTGGTTTAAGGCTGTTACAATGTAAACCTCTGACATGAGAATTCGTTTTATTCACTTTAATATTTATTATTCACTCTAGTCTCCAAGAACTCTGTCTTCAACAACATATTAACACTCTTTGATATAGAATAATTTACTCACCATCCAGGCCCTTCGTTCGGCACTCGATAAATTTACCCTTTGTCAAATAGTGCCACCGCGACTGCTAACCAGATTTATTTGGTTTCCCTGTTCTAACATAAACCTTGGTTGTGTAAGTACTTATTCGTTATGATTAATTATGACATATTTGCTTGGGTAGTTGAGGAACGATGAATTAGGGGTCATTAGTGGTTATAAAAAGTGTGAAGCGAAGCCTTCATCCAATTAAGGGGGCGCTTGGGGTCGTTCTATGGCTTCAAAATATATTCGTTTGTTTACAGGTCTTAAAACAACCTCAAGACTCCAAGACGACACCTGAACCTGTAGACTCCAAGTGAAGACACTAGGTGAGCCACACCACTAATTAAATAAAAATAAAAGAACTTGAGTTCTGAGGTTTGTACATACTTGAAACGCAGAGGGTTGAAAGTTTAATTCTTTGTTTTAGAAAAATAACAATTCAAGTATTATAAGGATGAAAGGTGGTTGTCGTATGAAAGAACGGCAACATTTTTGTCTGTGTAACTTTCAGGTAAGTATGCTAAAGCTTTACCTATACCGTTGCTTATCATCTGGAGCGATTGTATTTAACTAATGTTTAAAAACCACTTGTTTTTTTAACAGTTTCTGGTTTTAGTTTAGTTTTTTTTTTAACCAAATAACTGTAACTGTTTCTTTTTTTAATTTTATACACGATATGGGCAAAGTAGAGTACCACGCTCATCCAAAAGAAGGAACCCCTCGATGGAACAGGTACCGATTTTTCTTCCTTAGTGGTTGAACCGGTATACGTATCGGAAAATTGACGGGCTTAGAGTTACAAATTAGCCTATCTACACTATATGGCGTTGTAGGTATATAATGTAAAACAAAATTACCATGACAATCTTTAAAAACGTTACACTCGAAGAATCAAATAAAAATCCACTTCACGACAAACCCCAGTTTCCAAACTCCATTATCATTTCTTACTTCATAAAATGTAAATCTGTAACAAATTTTATACTTACTTACTTAAATATTTGTGACTCTCATAAAATCCATCAACACTTGCATTTTACGAAGCAAAAACTTTTCACTTTAAAAGTCCTGAGGATAGCGGACGAAAACAATAAGAGGTGTTACAGACAGACCTACAGAATGAACTGCACGACAAAGATTTTCGAACGACTGTCGCTTAATTAATATGGCTATGGCAAATAATAGGGACAATAGGAACAAGTTTTAAATGGCTGAATATAAGGTTTAAGTCCGTTAAATGTTTCTACGAGGGTTAAAGCTGTTAGTTTTTGATTAGCACTTACGTACCAAGACCCGTTTTACAATAAAAATGGTTACTCAAGCATATATTTCGACTTAAGACTCAATTTATCATCTCTGTGAAAATGGCATGATCCAACTGACGACTTTCAACACAACTCGGCAGACAAATGATGACTTTCCAACGACGCGGACTATAAAACGTGTCTCAAGTGGAGATTTAACATATTACATGACAGACATAAGTTGGCGACTGTATACTTTAGTTAGAGATTATTGTCTATTTTAGTCGATATTATTTTGCACTACACAGGGATCAAGTGCAAGGCGACTGGGCTAAGTCTCAGTGAGTTGCAGGATTTCCTAAATGGTTCGCGGTCTATGCAGTCCGTCTGTAAGAGTCTTAAGAGAACTCCTGTTCATTGGTTTACCTTAGATTGAATTAAATGAGGAAGCTGAAATGATACTGAAAGTTTCCGCAGTAGCCGCTTTTTAGTTAGTTTGTTTCTTGTTGTAGAATTTTAACACGAGTTAGTAAGATATCTTTGATAGTAGTGTACCGGAACGCCGGTACCTACACAAAACTATTCTCAAATATAAAGTACCTATACGGAAATTATTCATAGGTAATAGGTTTGTTATTGATTAAGGATAGTTAGTTCTTGTTCTTAGGCTTAGGTGGCGCTGATTAGGACCGCCTATTTATTGCAAATGACAAATCACGTCATAGGTTAAGGAGGCAGAGGGGTAAGTTAGAGCGCGGGGGAATAGCTGAGATTTTTGGGAACATGGGATACACAGTCAGGCTCAGTAACGGAGGGCAATAGGACTTCGCCGGGGTCACTAGTTTATATTTCAATTATAATTAATAAGTTATTAGTGTTTGTTACTTTTAATTAGAGTCAGTGTATATCTACTTCTTGGTATTGTATGTCAGTAAGTCTTAGATTGTAAGATTTTCTATACTTATAATATAAAGATAGCCTTCATATTTATGACGAAACAATGTCAAAGATGTAGTATGTACTGCCTAGAGTGGGCCTCTATATTTTAGTAGATCTAGGTTGATCTATTTAGTCACTGTAAATTTAGTGAAGGGTTCGATTCCCAGTCACTATTAGTTTGGGATGTTTTATATAGAAAATATCCTAAAATATTCTCCGTAAACGAGAACTAAATGTTATGTATTATCATGAATTCGTAAGGGTTCGATTCCCGTACAGTACTGCTATGCGTTGATTTCAGAGGTATATATTTTACCTTAAATATACTCTATGTAGAGAACTAATTACTTTACATTTTTAGTCTTATGGAGCTATATTGTAAGGTTCGATTCCCACATATTTTGTTCTTTGTAGAGATCCTTATATTTGTTGTCTTGTATTTCTAGACTATAATATTGTAGCCGAGGGATACCTATTTCTGTGTGTTATTTACAGGATTATTGTAAATTCAGAGTTAGTCCAAATTCACAGGAAAATCTACAAAAGATTCCTGATTGATTATTGTAAATTCATTTATCATATTCCAAGATAAAATACAGGAAAGTCTTAAATGAGATTTCCTTTGTATATTTATCATAAATGCTAACAATTATTTGGTGAAAAGTTCTTTATTTTACAATAGTAAAATGACCATAAATCTACATAAACCTGAGTACATAATGTACGAATATTACTGATAAATATATTTTTATGGTGGAATTTAACATGAATGAATATCGTTCAAATCATATTTACGGGTAAATAATTTACCTTTCCTACAATCCCCGGATGTGGGAAAACTTTGGTTTGTTGATTTGGTTCGAAGGTCAAGACATAACCATGTCTTCCTGACGCATTCGTAGCTCCAATGGCGAAGCGTTTCTTCAAGGCCTTAGGTACAAAAGTTACCTGAACCAGATTACCAAGCAACAATTTCTCATAAGGAGGAATTCATTTAGGAGACTAGGTACAAAAGTTACCTGAGTCTAAACTCTCAAGAGGAGGGTTTTGATTAGTTTTTAATATAAAACTGATCTCGAAGTTATTTTAGTTTATCATTGTTGGTTTCCACTGAGGAAGTAGTTCGATTACTATACGATCACTCATTTTGGGTCAAGTTGCTATTGTTACACAATTAATTATTTTATAAAATCATTTAAACTCAATATTCATCCTCACTGGTTTTTCTTGGTGGTTCTTTTCCAGTGCAGTACTTACGAACCACTGGTAATAAAAAAATAATTTAAAATTTATTTACTGTGCACTCATTTATACCCTATTCCCATAGTCATAAGTTAGCATTTCTAGTAGCATCAATCTATTAGCTTCTGGCATAGGTAGTTAACGAAATAGAGATATCTTATAGTTAATTTTAGGGTTCAGTAATAGTTAAATTCAAGAGGTAAGAAAGGTTTTGTACAAATACAGCAGTAGAGGATCATTTTAGATTTTCCTATAAATCTTGCTTATTAGAGAAGGATAGGTGGTACAGAGGTTTACTAGGTCAGATGTAGGACTTTTAGGAAATCTTGTCTATATTATCTAAAAGAACTTAGGTCACTACAATTCACAACGTTGGTCTGATTACCACTAGACTTTCACGTGCCATTATAAAACATTACACAAACTAAGAATATAAATAAAATTAGGTAGAGTAGGTAGGTAGAAAAGCTATAGGTAAGTTCAGGTAATTTAGGTTTCTTTAGGTTTATTACAATCTGTTAACCAGGATAAGTTAGAATTCTTTTAGGATTAATTTAGGTATCATTAGGTTTTGTTACAATTTGGTCCCGTATGACCAGGATAGAAGTAGCTTTAGATTACTACATATCTTTAGGTAACATTTAGTTACCTTAAGGTTTCTTTTACAGTAGAGATCTGGAAAGACCTCGAAACTTTGTCGGAAATGGGATAAATGAGTGTAAAGTCGATCCAACATCAAAAATATAGAAGAAAAATATACGAGTTGGTTAAATTTAAAGTTAAATTTCCCCCGGCCCGCTTATATTTTTATGGCTACAGTATAGGAGGACAAAATTCCTTTTTTTTTCTAAATATGAGAGTGCAACATCTTAGACCATTTTATGAATTATATTCAGGTGACATTCATCATACCCTCTTCTTCTCTTACACTAGACATAATTCTAGTGTTGGAGTTTTAATGTAATCCTAAACCCTAAACCTACGGTGGGTATACAATAATGTGACAGACTGTACCTACTCTCAAATTTCCCAAAACACAGAGCTGATAAAACCGAGTTAAAGACACTAAAACGTGACATTTAACACACTCTCATTTTCCTTGTCGTATAAATTTCAATGGGACTACTGGGAAATCAATATTTCGTATTTTTAAGGTAACAAGCCAAGCATGGGGCGTTTTCCTGAAAAAAAACTCTGACAATATTTTTTGTTCTATTAATGAAAGTTCTACTACGATAACAATGGTCCCAGTGGGGGTTTATTCTAAGATTAATTACGAGACCTCCTTATCTGAGTGATGTTCCTGGTTGTAATCCTCCCTGAGACAAATAAAACCCCAAATTATTTGGAGCCAGCACAGTAGGTAAATATTCATTGATCATCTATACTCCAAATTGATTTGGCCATATTTTTACTGCGCTCTGCCTGCCTGCCTGCCACTGGCAATGTGCATAATGGACGGCTGATCAGGATATGTTGTCCATTTGAAAAATACTTGAATAAGACTTGATGTCTGTAACGTAACATAACAACAACTTAATAACAACTTATATGATTAACGATTTTCAGCAATATCGAGATAGTTCTTGTCCACGCTACTTTTGAAAATTGCCTGATTTTGACTGTCGAATGGAAATAGGCAGAGCATTCCACAGCTCCACTGCCCGCACCGGCAACCTATCAGAAACTCCTGAAATCTACAACATAAAACACTGAAACAGTACCCGTTTAGTTCATACTCTGTTTCAGTTAACGATCTTTAGAAACCTTTAGAAATCCACCAATGTATATCTATAAAAGGTTTTGTCCTGATTGACCAAAGACAATAAAGCCAATTGACCGCTCATACCGCGATATTTTTCTTCAAAACACAGCTCACCGTTGCGGGCAGGGGGTGTTAGGTTAATCGAACTCAACTTTGTACTTACGGCATGATTTTTTAGTTTGCTTCCTAATTAGTGAAAAAGTAATTGTTTTAAGTAAATTAAAAAAAGGTAGTAATCTAACTTTTTTGATTAGAATCTTTTAACCTTATAAGATTAATAAACGATTAATTACCTTTTTGATAAACGTGGAATAAGGTCGGAGTAAAATTACCACCTTTTGTTGTATGTACCATTGTACCATTTTGAAAGTCCATGTCATGAATAAAGACAAAGTATGTATTCAATACGACGACGTTACTCAACTTTATTAATTTGTGATTGGCCGTTCTTTAACGAGAATTCTACGTGATGCTACAAAAAAGACGTACTATTTTCGTGAGGGGGGAAAACTGCTCATAAGTAGTCTACTGGTTTTATCGTCTTTGTCATTGACTAACTGATCGAATGATAGATCAACGCACAGTCTATGCCGTTGATAGTAGTTGGAAAGTATGTTCTTCATATATAACTAGCAGCACCCCGTGGTTTCACCCGCGTAACTCCTAAAAAGTAGCCTATGTGTTATTCCAGATCTAGCTATATTCGAAGTTTCAACGCAATCGGTTCTGTAGTTTTGCGTGAAAGAGTAACAAATACACATACATACATACAAACTTTCACGTTTATAATATTAGTAAGATAAGATGTAGGTTTCTCTTAAAAGGATTTTTTCGAAATCTTCAAGGTAGGGCTTAAACGCGAGTATACCGCTGGTAAATCATAATAAAATGAACAAATAGTCTAATATTATAATGAGTGATTTTAGGTAAAGCCCCAGAACGGGTACCTATAATAATTTATGCAAAGACAAGCCCGGTGTCGCTACAGAGTTTCGTTGTTTGCATCGGAGAGATCAAAAAGGGAATAGCCACTAAAGCACGGTTTCGTGTACTGAATAACAAACTAATATTAAACAGACTTCGTAGGATTTTTGAAACAGATTTCATGGAATTTCCCGGCTTGTCTGTTGTAATAATGTTTCCAACGTTGTCGTGGCTATTTACTTTCGTTAATAAGTTAATTATTGTTTATTTACGTGTTTTTTTTTTGAGGTAAGTACATTTTTATTAAAAGTTAACTTACATTTTTATTAAAACCTACATTGCATTTTATAAATATTTGAAAGGTTGGTTTAAAGAATTACACTTCGGTAAAAAAATCCTGTAAAACGAAAATCAATCGCTAAACATTATGACAACCCGTTGAATGTCAGAATTGTTTTAATTGAACAATATTACCTACTGTATGTCCGATTAATTAGTGTGAAGTTTCCAAATTTTTTTTTCCAAATTTGGATTCCGCGAACAACCGCTGTTTAACTGGAAATCATCCATTTCTCTACTGACAAATGTAGTGCCCATGTCTGTATAGTTTTACGAGTACCCTACGTCTCCATTTTGGTGAATGAGCAACCCAGCGAGGTTGTCGTTAGCTCCTCATTGAGGTGCGAGTGGTGAGCAGTCTTATTGCTCCAGTACCTGTCTGGATAACCAGGTAGTGTCCTCGGGCACGAGGCTACTCTCCTTTATGAGAACCAGTCTAGCATTGGGGACTAGATTCGTCTTAAAGTCGATCCCTAACGTCGCCCTTTGGGGTGTTCGCTTAGGTACAGCGGCCCCTGCTGCTATGCCGAAATGGTGGGTCGGTGTGGACGATATAATATATAAGACCCGTCCTGTTCAATCTATTTATATATTATATAAATAGATTGAACAGGACGGGTCTCCATTTTGGTGCGTTTTCGGAAGATGCTAGCAAGCGTTTTGTCATATGCTAGGTTCAAACCAAACGAGCGAAATGAAGCGAAGGCTAGCGAAAACGGACGAAAACTAACCAGACTGGATGTCACAGCGACATCCAGCGAATGCAATCTCATACGTTTGAGCGTAAGTCACCGATAGGGGATATCCTTATGTGTAACTTCGCTTGCTCTGGCACATTTAGTTAGAATCCAACTTAAGAGAAATATTCCGCCTAAAATGAGTTCCATTATTCATCGTATCATTTTCAGCCTTAAAACCTAGAATAACTAACATTCTATGACCCTTTCATAGATCTAGCGTTTCACAGCCATTGTCATATACAGAAAAACTATCGAACCGTCTCTAAGCCCTCTTTGTGCAAATGAAGGACTGGATCTCGATATGCCTCGAATAGGGGTCAACAGTTGACCTCTAATTTTCCGAGTCGATGAATAAAACAAGATGTCGAGTGACAGGGCAAAGCTGTGAATTGTTTTCGTTAATCAGTTTGCTTTGAATTTCAAAATTAAGTTGGGTACCTAGTTATATAATGAACATTTTAATTTAAAGTCAGCCAACCTATCGCGCTCGCAGGGTCGAAAGTTGCCTTGTTTCATTTATTCATTCACCCATACAATTCTGGTCATTCGTTCATTCACTGTTAGGTAAAAACTTTGTATCTACTACGTTCATTTTTGGAAGGTTGCATTGGTATAAAATCGACGGGGTTTACTTCTTTTAAGGCGGCGATAGATGATAATCAACGGTCCTTGTCCGATTGCATATAAATGAGCGAGATGGAATTGCGTGAAAAAATCTACAATTTCTCGTAAAATCAATATCTAACGAAGATTAAAATAATATTTTTATAAATTACGATGAAGGGGTTCTAGGTATTGTATTTTCTAATCTAAGAAAATATAGCGGTTAAGGATTTAGAAGAAAAACTGATATATTTTGTAAAACAGGGGTAACTTTGCCTGTATAATAGTGGTATTTAAAGTTATTTTTTATTGTTTTTGAAATGAAGGGGACACTTCTTGTATCATGTACAATAACATTAAACATTGTTTAAAGATCTATTTGATACCGGTTATGAATAAAACTATTCAATCGGAAGGGATTTCACATGAGTCGCGTCCTTAAGTAGGATAGTGTTGTGGCGTAGTGAGCCACGTACTAAACTGTACAGATTTCCACAAATTGGAGCGGCTGGGTGAAGTGTAGATGTTTATTTATGTATGGTAAAATGTATAAAACCGATGTGAATAAAAACGGTGGAAAACTAAAAATATATTTAAAAAACAAACCGTTTGTCTGTAAAGCCCCTAAAACTTAAAAATATAAAAACTAATAACAAAACCGATGGTGACACACTCATTTATCTTCTACAAGAAATTAAAAACGAAACTGGCAAAATTAAATGTTTGCTCAACTTGTACTAGGACCTTCAGTTTAATATTTACTTTTTTCGGTTTCATTATATAGAACATGTATTCCGAAAATCTAGATGTGCCTTTTCTGTTTTGATCTTTTGATCATGTTTATTACGACAGTGATGATTTCTTGCAAGTCGCAAAACTAACTTGGTTTCAGTATTTTGCCAATTTTGTTGCCATGCTAAAAACTACCTAATATTAGGTGACATATAATTACTTTTAAACAGTTGTAAGTTATCAGATATTTAATTATCGACTTAGTGATTATCTTTAGGTAGAAACCTACCTAATTTTAATTAATAGGTACCCAGACACAAAGTTTATTATTTTGATACTTTGTTCACTTGATTAATTATGTTATCGATCATATTAATTTGATATCATGCCATTAGTTTACTTTACTCGTATAAATTTTACTCGTGAAAACACGAATAATTCTTCTTAAGATGGATGGTTCTAGATTTTTTTCGATATTTACTGTAGGTGATTGAATAGCTACTAGGTACTATACTAATTAATTGAATTAGGCGAAAGTGCATATCAACTTTGTTAAAAATTTGTATTTAGTTTTAAGTCCCGACACCTGACTAGTATCACTACGCTTCGTGCTGTGTGCAGCAAAAAATTAATATTTTCTGACTAACAACGGACTAAAACTATTTAAAAAATATAATTAATTTTTTATATAGTTTCTACTATACTATTAACTACTACCTACCAAGAGTACCTACTACTTTTTTTTAGTAGTTTTTTCGAGTATTCTGAGGTGTAATTAGTCAAACCCATTTTGATCTAAAAAAATACCAAAAAATACCATCTAGTTCTAAATTGAATAAAACAGTTTATGTGTATGCATGCAGACTTTAAGATTTAAAATAAATATGTACGAAGTTACAAACGAAATTTAATTATTCACGAAAACCAAAGAAAAATATAAAACTGAACACATCAATTTTAAATTTAGTACCCTGTAGCTCGGATTTATAAGAATATGATACTATCCTTGCCCGTTGTAAAGGCCACCAATAGGGGTTATTAATTATTAATGTTTATTATTATTTAATAATCAAGGCTTCGGCTTGTTACTATCGACCTACCTGCCTAAGTCGTAGCACCAAGCGGAGTAGGCAGTGTTTCGATGCATAGGCCGGTGTAGCACTGGCTAGTAAGAAAGATGGTACAGATCTTGCTCCAGTATCTTCCTCCTTACTATCTTCCATTCTCCAAGATGAACTTGCTACATAAACAATGTGTTACCACTACGATGGTCAGATGGTTGGTAAAAAGGTTATAAAAAAGAAGCAAAAACAATCAATGCATACGACGAATCCCTATCCAAAGTCCCTAGAAACTGTGGTCGAACTTGCTTTAAACTGAACCTATCACATAATAAAACTAAACAAAATTCATTCCTGAAATTGAGTCCCAACATTTTACGTCCCATCACGAATCAAAGTTTAATCTCAACCTTTTTCCGCAGTAAAAATAACGGGAGAAAAATTCTCATCACATTTTCCCCATCGCGCCCGTTGTTAGAACCTAGCTAATTGAGTTACAAAAAACCTTTGTAGGTTTGTTAAGACAGATTTAGGTCGGCGTTTTCGTTTCACAGATTAACATGGATTAAAGTCGTGCTCGCTTGTAAAAATAACAATGTTGTGGAAATAAAGCATGTATCTATAAAAAGACCAGCGAAGAGCGATTCGGAGAGAGTTCCGTTTCTACCCATCTATAATATCATGCCGCCATACATACTTATAAACTTAATCTTATCTTATCTTACTTTTACTTATATTGTAAACGCGTAAGTATGTATGTATGTATGTGACTCTTTTCTCTTTCTCGCAAAAACTGCTGAACCAATTGCGACGAACTGGGAATATAGTTAGCTAGAGACCTGGAATAATACAAAGGGTACTTTTTATCCCGTTATTCCCGTGGGAATAGCGCTGAAACTTATGGGCTGATTTCAAAAATTCTTTCACCAATAGAAAGTTAGATTATCGAGCAGTAACATAAATTAGTTTTAATCCTGAAATTGCCACGGGATCTAACTTACGAGTGAAACCGCAAGATGGAGCTAGTTATATATAAATTCACATTTAGGAGCCCCATTCAAATATTCATTTTATTCTATTCTTAGTTATTAAAATTTGTTGTAGTAGCAGCAACGGAAATACAGAAATGTAAATTTCAACTGTCTAGCTTTCACCGTTTTTGAGATACAGCCTGGTGATAGACAGACAGATGAACAAACTCCACTGTCCGTGTATAATATACCTAGATGAATTTCTTTTATAGCTGCATCATGTGCATGTCAAGATGTATCTATTTATTATTTATTAAACAAACACTTTCAGACTTACAGCATTTAAACACCAAACGGTCTGAGAACCGTCATACCATAATTGGAAATTATTATTACAAAAGATTTTCTTTAAATTACTTATAGATATTAACTAACTCCCTTATTTATAAAATATTATTTATACATGACTAAGTTATGTGACGTTTGTCTCTGTCTGTCAACTTTGAAACTTCATGTGACAGTAAAAGACAAACGATGCATAGTTATACAGAGCATTAATTAGCGTTTATAAGTAAGGGGGTAAAACTAGGTAGGCATCAAAATTAATCAGCTAATACCGGAAAAGATATAATTTTCAAACAATATTTGTGCCTTGGCTCAACCAATCAACAACAAATATATCAATTGATACACCTACGTCTACTACTGAGTATACAGATATGTATAATACTAAATTAGGTAAATCGTATTATAATTCAAGTAACACGAAACCGCTCTTAGCCTAGAGAAGTACCATTGTCCATTAGTATTACAAACGCTACATTAACATAAACATTTGCTTATGCTTGAGGACCCTGTTCGAAGGGGCGCGAAAAGCGAGCGGCGAGTAGATCTAGAAAATAGTTGAAGAGCAGCTATGATAGAGTTATAGCTTTGTCCAACGACAAATCCCAACGGATTTGAAAATTCAAAAGTTTAGACGACCTCAGTTGCGCGTAAGGCGAATACCTTACTGCAATGCAGAAGGTTACGGATTTGATTGCCATGGAAAACAAGTATTTATGCTTAAAAATAAAGATTTGTTTCTGGTCTGGGTGTCTCGATGTGTGTATATTATCCTACTTATAATAATATAAAGCTGAAAGTTTGTGACTAGGTGTGAATGTATGTATATGTGTATGTGTGTTTGTTACTCAATCACGCGAAAACTACTGAACCGATTGCGATAAAACTTGGAATATAGGTCAATCAATCAATCAAATCATTTATTGCGAATAAAGGTATACAATGATCTTATAATAAATTAAATATTTGAGAAACACTTTATCCAGCCTTTACAGGAGGCATGCAATATTAAGTGGTTACCTACAAACTATTTTTGTGAACAATAGGAACAAACGCTACAGAGTCAAATAAAATCAATTACAATGTCAAAAATTATGGAATGAAAGTATAATGTCAAATTGTTAAAGAGAAAATTTAATTTTATAATTTGTATGTCATAGGTAGCTGGATACCGGAAATAACACATATACTTTTTATCCCGATAGTCCCGCGGGAACGGGACTTACGCGGGTGAAACCGCAGGGCGCAGCTAGTAAGTAAATATGTACAAAAGATGAATAAATATAAGTATTGTATGCGTTATGAAGTCACCATAGCACAAGCTTAGTAGCTTACCATTAAATATTAAAAATAATATTTTTTATTAATATTGATTGTTATTTTTTTCGTCAGTTTAATTTTTTATTTAAAATCTTATTTGGTTCACTAAAGAAAACGATTCGAATCTCCTTTCACTGCCGTCTTTCTTCTTTTCGTTTCATTTTATACCTTATCATCAGAATGAGTTAGTAGCAAACGCCCATCTAGGTTTCATATGTAATTTAAAAAAAATGAAACATATCTACGTTTTTATCACATCCGTACAAACATACATTCGTCATTCCCGAACACACAAAAAACCCTTTGCCAATAAAAAATTAAGCTCACAATTTAAACAATAAAAAACATACCATAAACCGTATTCATACAACGTAACCCGTCAGCCGCACTCCTCGAACGAACTGTTATAATTTACAAAACGAGATTAAATGGTTGTTTATTGTATATTTTATTAGCGAGTACGCAGTTCACTGGATATTGGCCGATAAATTCGTTTCTCGTAAAATTCGTGTCATTTTATTCTAGGGTCCTGGCAATGATAGGGTAGGTTGTAAAGTTTGGCGCAAAATGTTGATAGCTTCAGGTCGGCGTAAAGGACCGGATGTATGGAGTTTTGGAATGGAATGGCAGATTTAAATGGCGTAGTAATATTGATGACGAGCTGGATCCCGCGGTCTCACCTGCAGAATTCCCGATTCCGCGTGAATATCGGGTTGAAAAGTAGCCGATGTTAATCTTGATCTCCAGCAATATGCATAGCAAGTTTCAATCGATCAGTAGTTTTTGCGTGATTGAAACATAACCAACAAATCATCTAGGCGACTATTAATAAGCGTGGAGTAAGCTCGGAGTAGTGAGAACATGCTTTGTCTTTTTCCGTGACAAAAACTTTCAAAGTTGACAGATAGGAACTTTTTCGTAATTTGTTTTTTATTGCTCAAGGCATATCTACTAGAAATATTTTAAAAGAAAAATTAGTCAAAAAATAAGAATATGTAGATATTCATATTCTTAAAGTCGCCGCTATGTTAAGGCGCTGCGGTACTGACGCAGAGGCGCAAGTTCAAATCTCGTCGCGAGTGAGTTTTAAAATATTTTTCATAGACAGAAACTACTCCGACTTTACTTTGCTTTTATTAATGTGGCTACTAAACTTTTGCGTATAGAATATTAGTGAGATTAGTGCGGGATGGGATATTTAGGCCGTGTAGAGTCGAGTTATACCCCATCAGCTGTGTCCATTGGTAACGTAAAAGGTTAATAATTAAAGAATCTTGAGGAGTTTAGCAAACCTTTGAATTGAGAGATTAAGAAATTCATTTCAATTCAATGGAGTAAGTACTTTTTTCGGGTTGCAATTTCTTCTAACATAATCAACTACTAACGTGGCCGAACGGGTTACTGGTAGTAACTTACTACTAAGGTCGCGAAGAGATTTTTTTTTTCAATATCAAAAATACATTAAGACTTTACTCTTTAACAAACTAGTTAGATACTTTTCCTACTACTAAAAAAACTGAAACCTTAAACCACCTCACAAACAAAACTTCAAATAAAAGAATCTACCATATTTTTCTCCATTTATCGAAAGTTTTATTTAACATTCTTGTTTCGTTACAAAACAGCGCTGTAGCGCTCTAACGACGCAACTGATATGCTAATAGCGCTCGTCAACTGCCATTGTGCAGCGCTGTATCCCGCTGAATATAACTCACCTTTAAAAAACTAAAGAAAAACCCGTCAAGTGCTAGTCGGACTGTCCCTCGACGGGTCCCGTACCATTATCACAAAATTAGGTAATACAACGTTAGCATTATTTTAAATACTACCTGTGCCCCGCGGTTTCACCCACGTAATTCCCGTTAAAAGTAGCTTATGTATTATTCCAGGTCCCCAGCTATCTATATTCCAAGTTACATCGTAATCGGTTCAGTAGTTTTTGCATGATTGAGTAACAAACACACTTACTCACAAACATTCAGCTTTATAATAGTATACTCGTATAGTAGGATAGTAGGAAGTAGGATTTGTTCGTTATTTATTTATTCGGAGATCTAACAGCTACTATAGCAGACTAAACATAGCTTAGAAATAGAAAGCCAATTATAGGATCTGACGTGTAAAAATTGGGTTAACTTGAAAATTGGGTGTGAGTGAACGTAAGTTAGGATATTAACCTACGCTCACACCCAATTTTTATAAACAAAACAACAAAAGAAGACTATTTTTTTTATATAGTATACCATTATCATTCACCAACAAAAAAATTATTACTAATGTACCGTCTATTCTATTTTGACATTCGTTGTTATAGCACTTATAACAGCAACAAATATACATAATTTGTAAAAAAAAAAAACGACTCTATCTATCATGGCAATCATAATCGTGAGAAAAACATACAGCCTGGTGACTGACAGACGGATAGCGGAGTCTCAATAATAGGCCCCCTCGCGACCAAGACTATTATAACAAAATCGAAACTTCGAGGTAAGGTAATTTAAAAATAACAATACATGAATAAGACTCGGGAATAAGAAAACATGAGTTACAAGTCGTATAACTTTATTTTAAATAATAGAGAGTTTATTTCTCAATCACAGGGTCCCGTTTTTACCCTTTGGTTAAGGTACCCTAAATAGAGAAAAACTAGAAATCAGGTAAGTGCAGACCTATGAATAGTTCATTAGAACGTTAGAGGGAACGAGTTTTAAATACTCTATTTCCATAACTAAGTCTTGAAGTTTTCCAGACGTTTAAAAACTGTTTTATTGGTTTTTTTTACACATTTAGTGACTATTTTTGTACTAATATAAGGAATATGAAGAATATAATAGGAGAAAATTTGTTTGTTTGTTTTTAAACTTTTAAATTGAATTCTCGTTGTTTTTATTATTTCCCGGAAAGAAAAGAACGCTTACAAAGCTTTTTATTTATAAAGGAAATATTAAATCGCCAATTTAACCTTAAAACTGTTGTTGTTACTCTTTCGGAAAAAGTTAAAAGAGTTTGTAATGAAAATGTCACTCACAAAAAGACTACATTCTACACTGATTACATGAAAAAATAAAAAACATGTAAGAATCTTCAGAGGGGTTATTCATCATCAATTATGGTTAATATGCCGATTTTAAATACCTACATAATAATTGTATGAATATTTTACACCGGTCTGAAATTCAACAAATGTAAATATGAACGGCTCCACACGAATCTAGAATAAGATAACTAGTTAAGTGGCACACTGTATTTTGTTAGAAACCACAGATAATAATAATTAAATTTTATTAAAAAATAAACAATCTTATTTTTTAATTAAATAAATAAAATAAATATTGCACTACATTTGATTGCACACAACGCAACCTAGCCCTAAGTAGCTAGCCCAAACTAAGCACAAGGCTTGTACTAGGGTACTAGACAACGGATATACTACATTTTGTACTTTTTTTTGTTTATACATACATATTATACGTAGAAAAACGCCCAGACCAGATACAAATATTCATTTTCAAGCATAAATATTTGCACCCGACGGGAATCGAACCCTCATCCTTCTGCATTGCAGTCGAGCGTCCGCCCGACGCGCCACAGTGGCCGTCATTAATTGTTATTTTTTTTTTTTTAGCTGAAATATAATATAGCGGCTACTTAACGACGACTTATAAGAAATCATGGTAGGGCTAATGCCAATAATAATCCAAAGATAAATTTTATAGTTAAAGAAAAAAAATGCTACAACTTAAAAAAACGAATCTAAAACTATTTTTACATTTGGGTCTTGGATAATAGTTAACCACTTGTCAGTTGCAGTAGACCCTGTTGTAAGTAACTGTTGATATTGTTAAAAAGCCATTTTTAAAAGCTTTTTAAACGTACTAAAGCGTGGTTTGTAGGAAAAATATAATGAACAAAATAAAGTTGTTACTTACTATTTTTAGATAAAGAACATTAAACCACCAATCGCGAGTTGAATTTTCAAGCCCCACATTAAATATTTATTTTATGGTACTTTAGTGTACATCGTCTGAGAAAATATCCGTTTTTTTCTGCTTAGGTAAGTAAGCATAAGAAAAAAAATTTCATTTGAAATAGCGTGTAAAAGGATGATTTAGTTTGTTTGTGAAACATTAAAAAGAGATTTTATATAACACAATGATCAAGACTCGGTGTAAATAAGTAAGAAATAGAAATTATGTTTCTATCCTGCGCCTTTGACGCGTTAACTTAGAACGGCCGATCACTAGGTATGGTTATAATGATAAAATTGGCAAAAATCAAGATAATCTTAAACTTGATTGTTATACGATTAAATGATAATGTGAAATCACGTATGCAATGATAATAATCGCGGTAAAACTACGGTATATATAAAAGAGAGAAGTTTTTAACAATTATTTGGTAAACCGTTCAGATTGTAAGATGGCGGCAAAGGCTCTGATCTTCCTTGCTTTGGCAGCGATGGTGTCCCTAGGTAAATACACTTTTTGATTTGCTTTATTTTTGTGATAATTTGTGTCTTCAATAAAAAACATGTAAGTAAGTTTTTAGCACTTAAGGACGCGACTCATGTGAAATCCCTTCCGATTTAATAGTTTTCTTCATAACCGGTATCAAATAGATCTTTAAACAATGTATTATGTTATTTTACATGATACAAGAAGTGTCTCCTTCATTTCGAAAACAATAAAAAATAACTTTAAATACCACTATTATACAGGCAAAGTTACCCCTGTTTTACAAAATAAATCAATTTTCTTCTAAATCCCTAACCGCTTTATTTTCTTATAGGCATCATATATTAGAAAATACAATACCTAGAACCTCTTCATCGCATTTTATAAAAATATTATTTTAATCTTCGTTAATGAGTGATTTTACGAGAAATTGTAGATTTTTTCACGCAATTCCATCTCGCTCATTTATGCAATCGGACAAGGACCGATAATTATCATCTATCGTCGCCTTAAGCGGCCAGCTGTGTTATAATCTAATTTCTAGTTTCGTATATTTAGTAGTAACATATTTCGTATTCTACATTGCTGCTTTGAAGTAATCACCGGTAATAACCACGTTACGTCAAAGCATCAATGTACTGCAAGTTAGCCACTATTAGCGGTGGATGCTAATTAGATTATACCACAGCAGGACTTGCGGCCAGGCGCCGGCGCCGTGACGATAAAAATGTATTTTGCTTTTAACGAACGACGTATACCTAGCTTGGGGGCTGAGAGCAATAAATATTTTTCTAAAACTTTTCGTAGTGGATGCCATTTTTATCAAAATTTCATGTTTCTAGCACTAACGCTTTCTGGCTCTGTAGTGATATAGTTCCGTTATTCAATCAGTTAGGACCTTAAATTTTATAGGTAGCTATTTGTTTATATACAAGATGTGACGGGTAAGCCCTTTTAAGCCCAAAGGGGGTTGTTCTAGACGTCTAGGCGAACAACTTTTGTTCTACGACTTTTGGAAATTCGAAGTTCTTTTCGAAAATTTTCAGTGTAAAGTTTACTTGAAAATCAGCTGTTTCTTAGAGTTCGTGGTCATTGACCTTATGTTGTCCTTTCATTTAGTTTGGTCTACTACAATCAAACCTTCAATTACCTTTATTTTTAAAAGCAGCTGTTTTTTCAGTGAAACATAACCTCAAAATTTTCAAAAAAAAAGTTCAAATTTTCAAAAAATTTAGAACTGAAGTTGTTCGTCTAGACGTCTAGAACAACCGCCTTTCGGCTTAAAAGGGCTTACCCGTCACATCTTGTATAAACCAAACCCATGTTCTACTCTCCTCATTTTCAATAAAAAATGAGTTTAAATGAGCTGAGCAATAGTACAATTTTATTAATGTAAATTTATTACAGGACACTCGGCAGCCGTAGTATGGCTTCCAGACGACACAGTGACCCACATCTCCAACCCAATGATCGCCTTCAACAGAGGCATCGGCCACCTCTGGTTCGATACCCTTGTCTCTTGCAATGTCATCTTCCCTAACGGTGCCATCACCGAACTGTACCCAACCAACCGCTTGAACGTCGCGACCGTAAGCTACCCGCCGGCAAGTGCCATTGGACCCGGTTGTAGCATCAGCTTCTTAAACAGCCCTCCGTCGTTGAGTGGTACCTATGAGCTGTTGAGCCACGTACGGCACCAGGATGGTACGGAGACTCTGACTAGGCAGAAGATCCATGTTACCTTTGTAATGTCTGAGGTTACTTGGCCCACTGCTGGTAAAGCAGTTAAAGCTAAGGCTTAAACTGTTAAAGTGTAGAAATCCCTTTTTTAATCCATACATGTCCATAGATCATTCGCAATATATTAATAACCCTTCTTTGCGTCCCACAGGAGGGTAAATATAAATAAAAAGACTTTAAAGATTTAGAAAGACCAATGAAGAAATTTTGAAAATATTATTGATTTGTTTTTCATCAAATAATTTTTGTTATAATATCTTGGTAAACCTACTAGTACATGTACCATATTTGGATTTTTGAA
Organism: Idaea dimidiata; assembly: GCA_949358125.1. NCBI lineage: Eukaryota > Metazoa > Arthropoda > Insecta > Lepidoptera > Geometridae > Idaea > Idaea dimidiata. Next base: position 16,914,202 of record OX442328.1, read on the forward strand.
GGGAAATAATACCTGATAATGTTTTTCTCCCGGTTGTTTTGCTTTCCATGTGTAACATTATATGAGAATTTCGGTTATTTATTCTGTTTAATATTAATTTGGTGTTTGTTAAAAAACGAAGACGTGTGTATATCTATGTATTAAATCGCCATGTTATACTATAGGTAGGTAAGCGTGCTAAGTTCAAATTCTGATTTCACAATATAATTATCATAATAACATACACTTTTTTATTTTAAACCCATATTTACACCCATTTTTTATTTCGTTTCATTCATTGATCAAGTAATTAAGTAAGTAACCTACCAACTCAAATTGTTCACAAATGTTGCACGCCCAATAAAGGGTTAAACATAGCGGAGCGAACTGTATTTTTCTTATTACCTATATTTATTATAATTGTTGAAAAGAAAGACATCAGCTGTTTTCTTAACATGATTTAATTTGCAAAATAATAATAAAAACCTACAGGTCCTAGGACTCACCACGGTCCAAAGTCATGGAAAACTCGCTAATCCAAAGAAATCCCGTGTGGTGTCATACTCTCTAAAGCCTCCGAGAGAAAGTTTTACCCTACAGATGTGGACAAATTATTAAGCTAATAAAAAAACAAATACTAAGTATAATTAGGAGAAGAAAGAAAGTACAGAATTGCTAAACAGACACAATACCAAAAGGAGCACTTTTCAGCCACAAAATTTTGCCACCAAATAAATAAAATACAATCTGATAACAGACAGACAGTTGAGTTTTAGTAAAAAATTCCCGTTTCCATCCTTTGGAAACCTAAAAAGTAAACATTTTGTATTGCCAACAAATAGTTACACAATAGCCTCAAACAAAACACTTATTCCCAAGACAACCAATTATCGAATATCAAAAACGCAGACTTACAAGAACGTACCCACTCTGAAGTATCCAGCTCAAATTAATAAGAAACTTGAACAGGAATCCCTTGAGGCGGCCATAAGTTTCAAATGTCCGGCGGAACAAGAGCTAACTAGGTAATACGTTTAGTAAAGTTGCTATCGCACGACTCGACTTCGGAGAGTCTGGAGAATAATTAACTGTCATACATGATTTGTAATTGTGTTATGATGGGGCTGTTCACGGATTAATTCCTGAAAGTAACATATTGTACTGGTAGAACTATAATTTAGGTTATTGTAGATCTGCTGTGGTATCATCTAATTAGCATCCACCGCTACTAGTTGCTATTTACTGTCAAAAAACATATTTCGTATTCTACATTCCTGCTTTGAAGCAATCACCGGTAACAACTATTTTACGTCAAAGCAGCAATGTACTGCAACTTAGCAACTACTATCGGTGGAGGCTAATTAAATGATACCACAGCTGGAAAAACTATTAAAAGTCGGGATTTAAAAATGCTTTGAAAATATAATAAAAGCAATGCGATTAAAACCGAAAAAAAGTTGAAATAAATGCCAGCGTCGCGATAACCTTGTTTTGTCATGCATACCTTGTCTAGATGAGCTTCTTGCGTCTTAGACCATTTATTATTACCATCGGGTAAGATAGTGGTAAAACGCCCAACGTATGTGTGAAAAAAAATGAAAACTACCTTGGTTATTTTTTAGTCAAAAAATTCTTACCAAGCCTGTTTGCCAACTACGTTTACCGTATTATCTATCCAGTGGACGTCGGACAACAGTGGAAATTAACAGGCACATGCAGTACATTGCTGCTTTGACGTAACGTGGTTATTACCGGTGATTACCTCAAAACACCAATGTACCATAGTGCCTATCATTTTCCACTGTTGTTAGACGTCCACTGGATAGATTATATGGGGGCATCTCTACCATCATATGAAAATCGCTTAATAACAAGTTTGTGTAACGTTCTGTTTTTGTTTTGTTTTAATTCAATATTTTATGTATTCTAAGTTGTGTCTAATAAAGCGTTTACCTATCTATCTTAGTAGGCAAAAGTCCATCCAATTATAGTAAAATCTAAGTTAATTGTACTTGAATTACTTACTTTCCATTTGTAGTAAAAACAAATTCGAATCAACTAGTTTAGCTCCATTTGAATTCAAGTTCTTGCAACAAACTTAACTAACTACTTAATGCAAAGCAAATAAAGCAAATAGAAAAAAGATTTTAAACTTTTATTTAGTAAATTGTAGATAATTACGTTTAAAACTTAATACTTTAATTCACAAAGAGATTCTTAGAAGCTTGAGTTAGTATGCATTCTTTTGGATGCTCTACTTTCCATTTATAATCAGTGCTTATAAAAGTATTATTTATTTTCAAGTTATGATAAAGACTAAAGCAAATTAGCAGCGTCCCGGGGTTTGTGTAAGTCCAGATTTTATGGGAATTCTGGAAATTCCTTTTAAGTGGATATTATATATCTGCACCTAAGAAAGAACACACTCACCAAATTTTATATGCCTAGGACCAAGGTTTGAGCTCTGCATTGATTGAGAGATCATTATGTGCGTCATATGTATGAAATTACAAAAAAAAAGTATAATTTTTAGTACATCCGATGTCTAGTACCTATAGCACAAGCCTAGTGCTTAGTTTGGGGGCTAGATAGCGCTGCGTGTAGTGTCGTGCAATGTTTATTTATTGATTTATTCAGTCAGTCAGAACCTTGAATATACAGATTATATTAATTTGATTAATCAGAATGGAAAGCTACTTAAATACTCAAGAAATTGGTGATCAATCTCTGTTAAAAAACTCACGTAGGTACTTATTTTTGATAAAAAGTGTTATCGTTCGCGATCAAACTAAATTGCTACTTTATAAGATAATCTAATCAAATAAATAAAAAACTTAATCAGAGATTAAAATCATACCTAGTCTAAAATCAAACGATCTGTTGCAGAAATGCTTTCCAAAAATTTGAAGCCGACATGACTTGAACCTTCACCCTTGACATTCCGAGTCAATGCGCTTAACAATTGCGCTAAAGGTGCTCATAACTTTTCGGTCCATACAGTGTACCCGTGAGCCACTTTCCAGAGGTCACTTTTCACAAAGTAGATGCGCTTTTCGTGATACTGACGTTTTTCAGTTCCAATCGCATTGTTTCTATTATTTTAACCATTTTACTAACACCCGACGATTAGAGGACTTTACAAAGCGTCCTGTTCACGGGTAGACAACCCGTGACGAGTCAAGCAATGCGATTGAAACCGAAAAATGAGAATAAATAAATAGACCTCTGTGGCGCGTCGGGCGAATGCTTGGCTGCAATGCAGAAGGTTGCGGGTTCGATTCACGCTGGGTGCAAATATTTATGCTTAAAAATAAATATTTATAAATAAATAAATATTACACGACATTAAACACAACGTAATCTAGCTCCAAACTAAGTAATAGGCTTGTACTATGAGTCTGGGTGTCTTTCTATGTACATAATATTATAGAAAGACACCCAGACCAGATACAAATATTTATTTTTAAGCATAAATATTTGCACCCAACGGGAATCGAACCCGCAGCCGTCTGTCTGCCTTGCAGTATTTTAATACTCTACAAATCAAAAGTTTTATAGCGCTGTACCCAAATTTATAAGTTCCGTACAGACTTGCCTTACTACCTGCTTAAATTACAAACGTAAAAGTATTTATACCTATGGACCGATGTAGTAACTTTGTTACTATTTCACGCACAACTACCAAACTTTGTAGGCATATAGGTGGAGATTCGAATTAACACGCGGGCTATTTTTATCCCGATATTCCCGCGGGATTATCATTTACGCAGCTGAAACCGCGGAGAGCCTGCTCGTCATTTATAATTTGTGAATATATTTTTGTACAGATACAAAGCAAAACCAATTAGCGACAGCCATGGTTACGCAAATCAACGTACAAATGGATATAAGGTGACCAATCCGGACCACAAAACCGTTTATAATGAAATTAAAAGCTTATACCATGCGGTGGACACAACAAAATACAATTTACTATATTGTCATTGGTTGTTTTTAGGGGTTTCAACATTTGGTTAACTATAGTTTTAAAACGTTCAATAAAAAAAGAAAACGTAGCTCAATAAATAATAAATATTGAACCTTTGCTTCAGGTGAAGCATTGATAAACTATAAACTCATACTAATTAATTTACTATGTGTAGGTAGCTAGAGTTGCGACGTCTCGTAAGCGCTAAAACAGAATTTCTCGTTTAATATGATTTATATTGATAACGCCCTGTGGTTTCATCCGCAGAGTGGTTCTCGAGCGGTTGCACTTTTTCGTTCATTACTCGGGTTCTACTAATTGGGTTTCGATGTAAAGTATACCACGACGTTCCTCGAAAATAGAACTATCTAATATTGAAAACCAGATTTTAATCGGATAAGTAGTTTTTAATTGTATAAGGAACACACAGATAAACAGAGAAAAAGACAAACAGACAGACAGACATGAATTTAAATAATTATATAATTTTGTTCTAATACCTTTTTTTAAATTTACTTCCTAGTACAGACTTTTTGACCTCTTTTTCTTTATTATAAGTATAGAAGATAGATATACAAGACATAAGTATAGATTAGGTAACACGATATTAAAGACAGACTGTATGTATGCGTCCCGAGGAGGATAACTAAATAAAACCAAAGGAATAGGCTTGATAACCAACAAAACATCGAAATAAAATGATAGCGTGATCCAGATGATACGAATAGCGCCATCTCGTGGTGCATTTTAGGAACTAAACTACCTATATTTTAAGTACGTATGTACTAGATGTATATTATATATGTATCTGATTTTATAACGAACATTTGATTCCGTCGCAGGTGGGGGCTCAGCAGGGGGATCCGCTGGGGCCGTTAGTCTTTAGTTTAGGCATCCAGCGTGTTATCACTGAGGTAAGATCCCCTCTTAACGTGTGGTATCTGGACGATGGAACTATTGGCGGGGGGCCGGAGCAGGTGAGGGAGGATTTGGATGTTTTAATCCCGCGTTTAGCCGAATTAGGATTAGCGGTTAATTCATCAAAATGTGAATTTTTCTCCTGTGGGTCCGGTTCCTCGTCTTCTTTTTCTCGTTTTGGTGGCATTCTTCCGGGTCTAAGGTGTTTGTCGGTCTAGTCTTTTTATTTGTTGGGTTCCCCCATTTTTCCGGATGGCATTCAACGTGCGCTAAGTGATCAAAGGGATTTGCTTCGGGTGGCTTGTAACCGTTTAAGAGATGTGTCCCCACATGTGGCGTTGTCGCTTCTGAGGTTTTGATTTGGACGAGGTGGCTGATTTTGATGAGACTCTCAAGTTTTCTGTGGAGGAAATTTTGAATATTTCCTTGGATGAGTCTCAGTGGAATCAGGCGTCTCTTCCAATTCGTTTGGGGGGTTTAGGAATCAGGCGAGCCCGGGATGTTGGCCTTCCAGCGTTTTTGGCGTCCTCTCATGGGGTTGTGGGTCTGGTGGCTAGTTTGTTGGACTTGAATGGCGACCAGATTTGTATTCCTTATGTGGAGGATGCTGTTAAGGCTTGGCGGGCTCTCAACCCGGGCTCGGACCTTCCTTCGTTGCCGTGTGCGCAGCGGTTATGGGATGAGGTGGGGGCGGAGAGAGTGTTGAGGCAGCTACTGGAAACTGCTCAGGGGGCGGACTTGGCGAGGCTGAAGAGTGTGTCTAGGCCAGAGTCTGGGGCGTGGCTGCACGCTTTGCCGTCACTTAATTTGGGAACACACCTGGATGGTGACTCTTTGCGGGTGGCTGTGGCTCTCCGCTTGGGCTGCAGAGTTTGTGAGCCTCATACATGCATCTGCGGTTCCATGGTGGATGCTAGTGGTCACCATGCATTGAGTTGCGTTCGTTGTCTCGGTAAGTTCCCGCGGCACCACGCTCTTAATGAGCTTATTCACCGGGCTTTGGTATCGGCCAACGTTCCGTGCGTTCTCGAACCCCCCGGTCTTAGCCGTACGGATGGCAAGCGACCGGACGGCTTGACGCTTGTCCCTTGGCGTAGAGGTAAATGTCCCATTTGGGACGCGACCTGCGTCAACACGTATGCGTTGAGTCATTTACCTCATACTATGAGGGCTGCGGGTGCGGCGGGGGAGGCGGCGGCGGGGGCTAAGCATGTCAAATATGCTTCTTTGTCCCAAAATTATATTTTTGTTCCCGTGGCCGTGGAGGGAGGTCCGGGAGTTGGGGGCATGAGGGCTTGGCCTTTGTGAGGGAGATTGGGTGCCGGTTGAGGGGGAGGGGGCTTGATGTCCGTTCCGGAGCGTTCCTGCTGCACCGATTGTCCATTGCGGTTCAGCGCGGAAATGCTGCTAGCATTTTGGGCAGTTTTGCGGCGGGAACGCTTGGGGATAGATTATTTTAGTTTTAGTTTTTATTGTTATTTTAAATTGTGTTTCCTTTTTTATTTAAGTAATAGTTTTATCTTAGTTTTAATATTTTTGTTCATATACTAAAAACAAAAAAATATAAATATTTAATCTTTTAATTACATTTATTTATGACTGTATCGATTTCCTAATTTTATGTATCTTTATTGTATCAAATGTGTGTAAAATGAATTCTAACTGAACAGTCGGTCTGAGTGTTTTGAGTAGACGAAAATGTAATTCCAATTTCTCATCAAACGATTGATATTTGATTGTTGTGGTTTTACAAATGTGGGCCTAAATTGTACCTTTGTTGTGGTTTGGTGCTGTGATGGATATATTAGAAGTATAGATAGGTATGTAATATATTGTGTGCTATTTAGCTTACAACCTTTAAAAATATTGGTCTGGATTTCATATCTTACTCAAGTTTGAATTCCACCTAATACTACAAATGCGAAAGGTTAGCTGTGTGTTCGTTTGGTGTTTGATTTGTGTTTCAATTACGCAAAAACTACTGAACCGATTGCAATTGGTATGCAGACGGCTGGAGATCTAATTAACACATTACTGCGGTACTTTCCTTTTATCCTCATATTCCCGCGGGATCAGCCCCCGTATTATCTATCCAGTGGACGTCTGACAACAGTGAAAACGAAAGGCACTATGCAGTACAGTGCTGCTTTGACGTAACGTGGTTATTACCGGTGATTACCTCAAAGCAGCAATGTACTGCATAATGCCCGTCGTTTTCCACTGTTGTCAGACGTCAACAGTTAGATAAATGGGTACAGGTCTTATGCTGGCGGATGTTAGTTGTTATTTTTAATATGAAAATGAATTCCTATTTCGCTTGGTCACGGCATCACCTACTGTGGCATCAACGGCTGGACGATTTTGCTAATCCTACTATTCTACTTATTTGGATTTGGAACGGATTTGGATGAAATTTGGAATGTAGGTAACTGGGGACCGGGAATAACACTTAGGCTACTTTTTATCCAAAATTCCCGCGGGAACGGGACTTAGTAGCAGGGGGTAGTAGGGCGCAGCTAGTAATAAACAACGGCGGATTCAACAGATTCAACAATTATGGTCAGCATCGGGAATCGAACCTACTACTTTCGACTATTGCGCCACAAGGTCGAAATCTATAGAGCGTACTTAGACTTTGCTCAGACTTAGCTGAGCCAAAACTGGAATTGGAAGTTATAGTTGAAATTATCTTAGATTTTGCTAAGTTTATATTTATATTGTCAAAGTACAATTATTATTATTGTTCGTTTTTACGCAGCACTCAGACTTTGCAAAGCAAAAACTCTGGATAGTTGCGAAGATCGCTTTATAAATACTTATCAAAATTTGTCTTCAGTCAAAATGTAGTCTTAGCAAAGCATAAGTACGCTCTATATATTTCAGCCAAAGTCCCACAGAACATTATGATACAGTTATGACAAAATAATATAAATAAATAAATAATAAATAAATTCTGTGACCAACACACAGCGCCATCTAGCCCCATGGTAAGCTGCTAAGCTTGTGTAACGGTGACTAGACAACGGATATACTACTTATATTTATTTTTCTTTAATACATATTATACATAGGTATAATATAGTATATAATATGGGTAGTCAGTCTGTGTTTTTATTAAGTAATTTGACTGTACCCATCTCTACCGCAAGTGGCTCAACACTCGTATCATCTGTAATAGTAGGTGAAGCTCCGTTTGATAAACATTATTCATTACAATGCTGATTTATCTACTTGCTTGCTTAACTTGTTGCTGCTTTGAAGCATCACTAATAATCACCATTAATGCTTCAAAGCAGCAACGTACTACATAGTGCCTAACAAACTGATTTATCTGCTAGATACATATTTTGTAAATGTGGATGTGTGAGTTTCGTAGCCTTTATTGGAAAACGATCGAAAATACCTAACAGGTACGTAATAGCAACAGCGATATTGCATCAAATACCGCAAATAGTTTCCGCATTTAATTCTATTCCTACAAAGTTTAAGTACTTTTCGCTTCAAAATAGGAGGTATAATATCTGTCCTTTGTTACTGTTGTAAGCTTTGATGTCATTTTTTAGGATTTTGTACCTGGAAGGTAATAAAATCAAATTCTTAATTTTTAAACATAGGTAAAATTAGGTGTTATATTTGAGTAAAAGCGGCTAAGTGTTACCTTGTAAGGCGTACAAATTTTAATGTATGTATATCTATTATGAGATTAAATTTTCGTAAAAAAATCACTTGATAAATTTTAACTTTGTTAAATGCATGCACTATTTCTATCATAAGGTTTTTGAAAAATCATCACATAAAAAGTTTAAAAAAGGACCCTAAGATCACTTTGTCCGTTTATCTTTCTTTATATTATTAAATTAAGTAGTACATATTTACACATTCTCTTTTTTCTGTTGAAACTTTTCAAATAAAACTATATTAGACTTAAGTAGAAACGCCTATAAAACAACCTATGACAATATAGTAAATAATAATTGTTTTTTGTTGTGTCCAAAGCATAGTAGGTATAAGCTTTTAATTTCATTACCAATGGTTTTGCGGTTCAGTTGAAAACTACATATCAAAATCGCCACGGTCCGAATTCATGGTATATTAGCCAACACTGAGTTAGGCTCCCGTGGCGTATAAGAGAAGGCCTTATTGCCCTGGCCCTACAGTGGGATAATTTATATAAGATGTAACGGGTAAGCCCTTTTAAGCCGAAAGGCGGTTGTTCTAGATGTCGAGGCGAACAATTTTTGTTCTAAAACTTTAGAAAATTCAGACTTTGTTTTTGAAAATTTTGAGATTATGTTTTACTGAAAAAACTTTTGCTTCTTTTGAAAATAAAAGGAATTGAAGTTTTGATTGTAAACCATCAAACTAAATAAAAGGACAACATAAGGTCAATGACCTCGAACTCTAAGAAATAGCTGATCTTCAAGTAAACGTTACACTTAAAATTTTCGAAAAGTACTTCGAATTTCCAAAAGTCGTAGAACAAAAGTCGTTCGCCTAGACATCTAGAACAACCCCCTTTCGGCTTAAAAGGGCATACCCGTTACATCTTGTATATTATACCTACATCTATATACCTACTATTTATTTTATTTTATGAAAAAGTATTGTCCTATGTATTGTAAGTAATATAATCTCATTGCACAGTATTACTACAAAATCTCTTAAACGTCAATTTAAGTTTTTAAACAAAATAAAATAAATAAAAAAGGTTATCCTCCTTTGTAAGTAATTATGTTTTTAAGTGTTTATAATAAAGAAATTATACTATTAGACTTAGTAGTCTAATAGTATAATTTCTTTTGTTGCCAGTATTCATACTTGTAGGATAGTTCCTACAAGTATGAATACTGGCAACAACGACCACACCCACACGAGACATCCCCTTCTGTTTGTCAAGTCCGTGCTTAATATTATTTAAGCAAAATGCTACTAAACGAAAATAGAAACAGTTGCAATAATAATAAAACGTTTACAAGGTTGTAAATAAGAAAGGCTGTAACCCTGTAACGGATTCTAACGACTAACGAATGTAACGACGACTCAACTTAGTTAATTCGTCGTAAAAGAAAACCGTTTGTGAATTGGCACTCGTCGATTTTAAGTGTTTGTTTATTGTTTGTGAATGACCGTTATTTCAGAGCTATTACTTTAAGAACAGGCTTTTACTAAATGGACATAAACTTTCTGGTAAGTATTAGGGGTTAAAGTATGAAATTGCCGATTTGTACTGAAAATCTTAATTGTTTATTTTTTAAATTTTTAACAAATTTATTTAATCAAAATAGTTGCCATTATTATCTATACATTGCTGCCATCTAATGGGAAGGTTATTAATGCCTTTGCGATAGAACTCCGACGATCTAGACTGCACAAACTGTGTGAAAGCATTTTGTACTGCCTCCTGGGAAGAAAACTTCTTGTCACGTAGATAATTGTCCAAATCACGAAAAAAATGGTAGTCCGTTGGAGCAAGGTCTGGTGAATACGGAGGATATCGAATGGTTTCTAAGTGCAGTTCCTGAAGGGTCAAAATGGTTTCTCGTGCTGTGTGAGGTCTCGCGTTGTCGTGGAGCAATAATGATGAAAATCGATTCATGAGTCGGGGCTGTTTTACTGCTAGTTTTGTCAACATGGTTCGGAGTTCGGCACAATAGACATCTGCCGTAATTGCTTGACCAGATCGAAGAAAACCATAGTGAATAACACCATGCTGAGACCACCAAACAGTTACCATTACCTTTTTATTGGTAAGTTTTGCTTTAGGACACTGTTGTGGCATTTGACCTGGAGTCAGCCATTGCATTTTTCTTTTCCGGTTATCATAAAGAATCCACTTTTCATCACATGTTACAATTCGATCCAATATTCCTTAATTTCTGTACCGGTTCAACAAGGCAACACAAGTTTCAACACGCGTTTCTTTCTGCAGATCAGTCAAATCATGAGGCACCCATTTTTCGTATTTTTTTATTTTATTGATTTGACGCAAGTGAGGCAATAAAGTGGGTAAGGTAACGTTAAACCATGCCGCTAATTCCTGGGTAGTTTGACTAGGATCGGCTTCCACTATCTCTCTTAATTCATCGTTATTCACCTGTGTGGGCGGTCTTCCTCGTGGCTCGTTCTTTAAGTCGAAATTTCCATCACGAAAGCGTTTAAACCAAAATCGCACGGTGCGTTCATTAGTAGACCCCTCTCCAAACGCAGCATTGATATTGCGGGCTGTTTCTGCCGCGTTAGTTCCGCGTCGGAACTCGTATTCAAAAATCACTCGAATTTTCGCAGTATCCATCTTTCTTGTCTAAATTGAATAACAAAAACAATTGAAAGTCGATATTCAAATGTTTCACATTTTTTAAAAAAAGAACATCACAGAAACCATTTGAAAAAAGTTTCATTCGAAAACCTCAAACCATGAAGATTCTATGTCAATTCAAAGAACCTATTGCAATAAAACGGCAATTTCATACTTTAACCCCTATTATTTAGTAGGTACCTAAGCTATTTAAAAAATATATGATTATATTTATAGTTATATTTTTTTATTCCGATATAAGATAGTACCATCTATGTTTTCTTTGAACTTATTGTGACTTATATATTTGGTGTGCATAATAAAGAATTTATTATAGGTATATATTAATAGTTTGGTCTCAGATTTTAGCGAATTTGCATAATAAAAGACAATATTTACTCGCATCGGCATTGTTACAATGTACCGACGTTCTACTATTTTTATTTTTAGCCGTTAGTCAACCTTGATAAGGCTAACTGTGAAGTTACCGAAACGGCGGTGCATTGTAACAATGCCGTTAATAAAATGAACGCGAGTCAATCCCGGCAAATATAGTGTTTTAAAAATGTATTCTTTCATTCATTCATATAGGTAGGTAGTTTGCGCTCGACTATCGTTCGCCTGATGGAAAGCGTCAGGCGATCGATTGGAGACATCGATTTGTATCGACTATCGTTCGCCTGACGAATAGGTATTCTATCTACAATAGAAAGCGCTCACCTATTAGGATTGCTTCTCTCTAAAGATCGCTAAATTACTGGGGAGCAGGGACTTCGGCAAGTAATTCCAAAGTTTTTCAGTTGGCACGATGAAAGTGGTGCGAATTGCTTGATTCGAGATTTTGGGCTTGCCAGCTTGCCACTGTATGGTATCCCTGAGAACTAGTCTAGCATTGGGGACTAAATCTGTCTTTAACTTGATCCCCGACGCCGCCCTTTGGGTATAGCGGACCTCGCACGGAATGCCTGCATTTAGTTGTCGGTGGGGACGCTATAACATATATAAATAGTCAAGTAGAGAGTGATGTGTATTGTATCCCTGCTGGACTAATCTATTGCTTCCAAGCATTTATATAACAAATTGTTTAAAAGTAACACACCCTACACTTAATTATTGTGTGTGGGGTGTGTTACTCTCCATACCAAGGTTGCTTGATGATTACAATTTTCCATTT